>CAJQUN010000004.1:1469427-2938855 GCA_907163345.1 Haberlea rhodopensis | reverse complement strand
ATAAGTTGGCGGCGTGATAATATTAGTTCCTTCGTCTATATGTTTAGGAACATTCCTTCGGTTGTCCTGCTGATACAAATCATAATTATCACATGATTATATCATTAAGATTAATAGCATAATTCCTCCAATCAATAAGCATTACTTACTTGTTAAACCGTTATTCATTTATTCATTTCAATTACGCATTCTTTACTATAATGATATCAACGACACTTTGGCCATGTTTACTAAATATCAAGCGGCACTTTGACCCCGCTTACTCAATATGATAGCGGCATTGGCCCCACTTATTAAATATAACAACTACATTTGGCCCGCTTACTAAATGTCATAGCGGCTTTTGGCCCCGCTTACTAAATATCATTGCGGCACTTGACCCCGCTTACTCAATATGATAGTGGCATTGACCCCGCTTACTAAATATCATAGCGGCATTTGTCCTCACTTACTAAATATCGAATTCATATCTCAAATATATTTACTTAATTCAACAATCAATATAATTACTAATTATGCTCGTGCGTCTCTACGTACTGGTTTAACACAACATAAATATATTATTGTTGCACGTAACAATGATATGTTTGCCTATTCTCGTACGTCACACGTACCTTATAGTCCAATTGCAAGAGTCATTCCTTGCCCTCGCCCCGAGGTCTGGTGCATTATTCGCTACACACAATCAATAATTTACGATCAATTATGTGCATACAATCACATACTCAAGCACGTACTCAACCTTCACAAATATCATCCAATCATGATGATTAAACACATAAAAGATTCAGGCAAAGCATACGTCAAAATCGCCACACAATATAATTTTTTTAAAAAAAAATCTGTCTGCAGCGATCGTTCGCCACCTATGATTTTCAGAAAACTCGGGCGATCTCAACAAAGAATCCGGCCTTTTCTCAACCAACACACCAAAACACTTAAATCTAACAATAATCCAACCTCCTTGGACACTAAACAAGGATTAAAACATGATCTCTTTCAAGAAATTCTAACAAGAATCCAAGATTCTTCAAAACCCACAAAAACTCAACCCAACTCAAACTATAACCAAATCCTACAAAATCACATTCAAAACAACAAAATTTAGAGATGAAGATGATTACCTACCAGTTTGCTCAAGAATCCAGCCCAAAATCAAGCTCCATCAATTTCTCTTCAAGAAAATAAAGAAGAAGAAGGGGAAGGGAAATGGGGGGAAAGAGAGAAGAAATGGGAGAGACGAGAGAGGGAGAGTGAGTGAAAGTGATTGAACACTAAGTCTACTTGGTGTACATAGTACCAAAGCTCTAAAAACCCGAGTCTCAAATATTCGTACCAAAACTTTTAAATAACAAAAGTGTTCAATTATATCTTCCACTCACTCAAATATATCTCAAACCCAATCCAGAGCTCCCAAACTCCAAAATCCCACTACCAATACGATTCCAAGGTTCAACACACCCACGATCATAAAATCTCGAACCTTGAATCCAACAACCCCAATACCGGGTTAAAATCCCCCAAGAATCATAATTATGTAATTATTTCATAATTACTACAATTAAAATCAATTAGTGCTTATCAATAATCTGGGATTTTTACCATATTTCCGGATATCACATAATTATATTAATTTTAGTCTTGTAAGGCGGGGGAACTTCTTGAAAATACTACTTTGGGGGACAAATCTCTCAAAAGATACATAGTCTTCATTGTTCTCCCTCATTTTACCAGGTTTGTTATATATTGCTCACCAGGTCTTTTAGCTCTTTTTAGTTTCTCATTTGATTAGGATCTTTACAAAATTTGTGTTGATGTTACGTTGTACTCTAGGTTTAGCTCTTTAAATTTTCGTTCCAGACCATTGTTTGCAAAACTGCCTATCATGAACTGTAGGGAGGACTAATAATTCTTTCATGTTGTTGTTAAAGTTAAGTGTGACTGGGTTACTGCTTTCATCGTTTAAGTAGAACAAGATCAGATAGACTTTAAAAAATGTGAATCATGTGCAAGGTGCACTGTAAGAGTAACTAGTATATTATAAATGAAGTGAGATTTTCTCTATGATAAATTATATTAAGAAGTAGATTTAAGTTTGTCCCCGGAAAAAAAAAAAAATTGTTTAATGAGCCAATTCAATTAACTCGAATTTTAGAATATCCCTAAATGAACGCATACACGCTTTTTCTTCAAGATGTAGCTATTCATATT
This sequence comes from Haberlea rhodopensis, assembly GCA_907163345.1. Classification (NCBI taxonomy): domain Eukaryota; kingdom Viridiplantae; phylum Streptophyta; class Magnoliopsida; order Lamiales; family Gesneriaceae; genus Haberlea; species Haberlea rhodopensis. The sequence goes on along the minus strand of CAJQUN010000004.1, from coordinate 2,936,644 downwards.
GTTTGTCTTAACAAATATTTCAAGTATTGAGAAATTTCACACTATTTACACGAGGACCCTGACAATAACTACACAAACAACATGCATCACTTTATTTTGTCAATCTCAAAGCAAAGGAAAACCATTACAAATTTATGACCGAATTCTTCTTCTTCAAATATATATCAATGCAACGTCACTGCTATAGGGCTCCTCACGGAGTTTTCAACCGAAGTCCATTTCAAGAAACCTTGAACAACTGTATCGTTCGTGGCAGAATTTAACCGTCTAAACGTAACCTCATACCGCATTTTCTGATTTATTTCTAAAAATATTAACGTGGTGGGCTCAACTCGAACATCAACACCTGGTGGTGGCACAATCTCGACACGGTAAGACGAGATAGGCTGGCCAACGTTAGTTACGGTTCTAGTATATGTCTGAGAAGTTGATTGGGATGTGAAAGTTAGAGAAAATGAAGGATAGTCGAGCTGGGCATCTGGTATGCTTGATTCTACAGAGCAATTTACTCTTCGTTGTAGAAAGAAACCGACTTCTCGATTCGTGTAGTTTAAACCGCACAAGTAAGGGATGTAATCTTTAGGCTGGATGTCATATATGAGTCCTGGATCATTAGCTTTTGAAGGGTTCACATGGCCTGCACCAGTGGCAAAAATGTTGGCCGTAAGAAACCTTTCGTCTAGGATTGGATCGTAGGCGAGGTTTATGGTATCAGCTGTGGTCATGATCGCGGATTTAATGGCCGCCGGTGACCAATCATGATGCACACTTTTAAGCAGCGCAGCTACCCCAGCGAGGTGCGGGCAGGACATTGATGTACCAGACAGTATGTTGAATGTGGATTTAGTGTCGGTTTTATTTTCGAGAGAGGTAGGCCATGCTGCAAGAATGTTGACACCAGGGCCTAAAATGTCAGGTTTAAGGATTCCAGGGCTTATAGAGTTGGGTCCCCTGGAAGAAAACGCTGCAACCACTGGTGCTAGATCGTCACCAATTATAGTACCCTGGAAAAGAATTGTGGCAATGGGTTTCGATGTTGAGTTTATATAACGCTTTATTTTCAACCCATCTGCGTAACTCACTCGGGTCGCTGGAAGGACGTGGGCTTGTGCTTGAATTGTGTTAGCGTACTCCTCGTAATTTAGGAGAATCATGGCCGCACCACCATTGTTTTTCACAGATTCCCCCTTTTCTGTTGTTGTAACCACACCTGGTTCACACACAACTACTTTTCCCTGGATATTGGTTCCGTTCAACGCGTCCTGGAAGCAGTATGGAGCAAATGGATCACTTTTGTTAAGCGATCCTGCGTAGACAAGAGGCAAGAGTGTTTCCGGAAAACCTTTCTTCTGATGCAAAGATTCTCCATGATACTGTTCTTTGTTTCCGAGCAATGCAGTTGCCCTTATCTTTCTGTCGATAGTACTCGCACCGACCGTGAGAATCCAGGGCGATAGGTTTAACACAGAGGAGTTAAAAGGGCCGCCATTACCCGCTGAAGCGCTGACCAAGATTCCCTTGTCCATGGCGCTAAACGCCCCTAGTGCTTTGAAATCTTGGTAAAAATTATCCTCGTAGTTGCCTAAGGAAATGGAAAGCACGTCTACTCCGTCCTCAATAGCAGCGTCCATTCCAGCAAGCACGTCACCTTCCGAACATGACGACAAATAACATACTCTGTAAATAGCCAGGTGAGCAAGTGGTGCAATTCCAGCCGCCGTGCCATTCGCATTGCCGAAAACATTGGCACCTTTTGATGGAAATGTAATATGAAATTAGTAACGCATAGGATTGATCGAGATCAATCAAGATTCAAGGATTATTTTGTGAAATTTTAGATATATCCAAGTATATGTACATTGTACGGATTAAATGTTAAATTTCCTGGACTATTCTCTGTAATACTTCCGAGCCTGAGTTCTACAAATTAATTGTCCCCATAAGCGCATCGTGAGGCGAAAATGAAGAAGAGGTCTCGTAGATGCAGCAAAATTCTGCTATTTAAGAAGATACAACACACCTTTCACAAAATTTCCAGCAGCGGTGCTCGCGGTATGAGTTCCATGTCCAAAAATGTCATACGGGCTTCGATCTCCAGTGACAAAAGACCTGGCTCCAATAATCTTGTTATTACATGTCGTGTGATTGAATTCACACTTCCCCTTCCATTTCGCAGGTGGAGGAGGCATTTGTTCATCGCTGAACGAGGGGTGTTCGGGTAAAATTCCAGTGTCCACTACTCCAATGATCACACCCTTACCATAATTTGAATCTTTCCAGAATCCCATGTTCTGGTTTAGACCCAAGAAGTTAGGAGAATGTGTTGTATGCAAGGATAATTGTTTTTCGGGACGTGCCAACACGAATCCATCCTTATTTTCCATGGCTCTAGCTTCATCTGGAGATAATCTAGCAGCGAAACCTTTGAACACGTTCCGATACGAATGGATCATACGGGATGATCCCTCGTTTTCGCTTGCTATTGTTCCTGGGAGAAAGGAATGGTACCAGGTATCTAAATGGTTGTCTGATTTTGAGAAAAGTTGTGCATCCATCCCATCAAGTTGAACAATGTATGTTTCTAAACTGGTTTCATCTGCAAATACTGGATTAACTAATGGATTAATCAAAAGCATAAAAATGAGGGTGAGAAAGGACATTAAACCCATTTTGTAGTGGAAGGCCGAAAGGCAAAAGCTCTTTTTTATTGTTATTTTTTTGGATGATTTGCTTTGCTTGGTGTTAATTTGTGTTAACAAGTGCCACTATATATACTACTGATGGTAACTCCCATAGAATGATATTTCACAGCAATTGCCACCCATTTCATGATCGTATTTTATTTTCGGACTTGAATTGGTAAAAAGTCTATTATGTTATTTCATTATATTACCAATGTGGGATGACTAAAGTCTGACTCCATTAAATAGATTATCGGTTAGTACCACTCAACCGAATAGCTCCTGGGTCGTGCAACTTTTGCTTCTTCCTACGATTAGATCTTAAGTCACCAACTAAAGAAAATTATGTCCTAAAATAATTATCTTTATGTGAATTAAAAATAAACTTTGATATTTCTAATGAATGATAGATTATTGTTAGTGTTAAGATAGACGAGGTTTTTAATGGACTGAAATCAAGAAAGACTTTACAACTCGTATATATGAAACTAGTTTTGTGGGCACCGCACAAGGTGCGGTGCCAGGTTTCAGCCTGATTTGATTTGATCGATGAACCTAATAATCTGAAAACTGTTTGAAATACAATAAGATATCACATCGAAGGTCGAAAATACATCCAGCCACACCTTAGTCAATTTTTTGGCTGTTCAACTGTATTTATTATGTCATCAGTGTACACAAAAGTATACTCCACACAACACAATTGATCAATCCAAACGAAACTTGGTTGGCATGGAAAAAAGTTAACACATCATAAATTCAAATTCCGAGGGGGAAAAGCTTACATCAGCAACGATAATTTGATCATATTCAATATTTTCAATGAGCGAGTCATTGGGATTATTTCCATAGCCGTTACTTCTCATAAATCCAGGCTGTTGAGTTGCGGACGCCAACGCCATTTTCTCCGAAACTGCTTGTTTCAAGAAAGAGGGAAAATACATGAATTCATTAGGATAAGTACAAATTTATATCAAAATTCAAATGTGTCAGACATTATAAGTAAATCACTAAAGTGTATTGGGGTGATAAGAAAACTATGAAAATAGCAGTTTAGATTCATCGGCAGATATCGATTGGAAAAAGGAAAAAAGGCGATAAGATTTTGATAAGAACTCACATTTTGTCCCCAGAAGGCGATTATATGAATAAAAATTTTCCCTGCTCAGTAGAACATTATGATTTCAATTTGTACAGGATTTTCATAGAAGCCTGCAAAGCTCACTAAACTCCAATAATTTCACACAAGTCAGCGTAAAGTATCAAGTCCCATATATCATGATCAATTCTTTTTCAACAAATATAGGAATAATTAACGAGACACTGAATCCATAACCTTAAAAAGTTAATTCAAAATGTGGCTCATACTAATGGAGCAGACGGAAGCATGTATATAGGGACAAAACTAAATGTATTCCCAAAAGTAGATCATACACCATGCATGTGCAGAAATCACAAAAAGCAAACAGGTAATTTGGTGTTTCCAAAAATATGCTGGATATTTCTCAGCTAGTAGATGTCATGGTATATCTAGTTGAATTACCTGGGCCTAATGACCCTTCCTCTTTTGGATCTCTTTGGGCTTGATTTTTTTTCAGCAGTATCTACAACATAGAACATGAGGAAATGTTAAGGTTGCCCGGGAAAAGGCAAGTAAGATACGAATAGCACATATGTGATATGAGGTTTGGGGAAAAACCTTTAACAGGGTTCACGGATTGTTTGAGTTTTTTTCCAGAATTGGGGTCTTCCTCGGAGCTGGTATCGTCAATCACAACATGTTTCAAAGACCTCTTTGATCGATTCCTGTTTGGGCTCCCAACTGCATGATGCCATGGTCTATCAGACACATAAACATTTTGATTCCAGTAGAGAAAGGAAAAAGTTGGCTGGACAAGCAAAACGATTATTCTATCAGCTTTTTTTTGTATATTTCCTTGGGAAGTACCTTTCTCAAGTTTCACGGGCACAGGTAAGACAGTTTCCATGCAAACTGTAGATTACAAAATATGAAAATAGCTCATACACATGAAAATAGTTAAATTTTTAATTTGGCTTGGTAAATAACTTTAATTAGAACAAGAAAGGAACTTCGAAACGATGTACCTTCAGTCAACTTATTTTCGTGATCAGTGGGTGGTTCAAGATGGCTGGAATGTTGCACGATGGACGCCCTTTTTTTGGGAAAGCGATGTTTTTTTCTTGTATGAACGAGTTCTATAACATACAAACATTACGTAAGCATCATTTTTTTTAGAAGTTTGTACCTTTTTTTCCCTTGTGGGAATAACCTAATTAGAGAATTAACATTTACAACCTGCAAGGAAAAGCTCATTGTCTTCAGCTTCTGTTCCCCGCAATGCAGTGGGGTGTACTATGCTGTCGGCAAGCACTGCGAAAACTAATGTGTGTATTGTGTTAGTTCATTTTTATGAGTGATGCAAAAAGATTCTTACCAGTTTTTTGCTCCACATCTACTTCACCAATTTTAGATTTCCCCTGGTTGACAAGGCGCCTTCTTACTGATGTATCAGCTATGAATAAACTCGAATCAGTTTTTTTCGTTGACAACATATTATAATTGTTGGTCCATATGGGATGATAATAAGGAAAATAAATGGCTAACCTATCTCGCAAATGTCTATCGGCTTCTCCCAATCAAGTGTATGAGGATCCTCATCTGTTGGCATGAGCGAGTCTCCAAAATTAAGCTTTCTCTTAGTTGAGGTACCGGAAGCTGAAGAAATGATGTTTGTTATTTTTGGGTACAATATCATGCAAACATAACAAATGGCTAATAAAGTTTGTGGGTAAAAAGAACCTTCATGTTCATGGCTGGTATGCAAAGCAACAGACGAATGTCTCGTGGGGGTAGGTGTTAGCATGAGATCACAACTGGAGAAGGTATCAGCAGGTTCCATAGCCAATAAGTTGTACACAATTATGTCATTTCCACTTTTCCCTCGGAAAAGGCTCGATCTTATTTTCATCAGCCTGAAAAGATCATTCAACCTGTCGTTGACTAAATGAATGGGAGGCGTACCTTCCTATGAGTTCAAGTGACATTAAATTGTTATACAATATGCAAATATATTGAAATGGGTAATAAGATGTAAAGTTTTAATAACATTACCTTGGCAGTTCGGTCATGGAATTCATGGGAAGACATTCCAAGAATTAGTTCACCATCCTTTCCGAATACAGTCACCTCCAACGATCCAGTGTGATCAAAAACACTTAGACGGAACCTAAATCTATAAAAAAATGTTGTCCACATTAATTTGGGCACAATCTGAGTTCTCTAAATGACATACAAGTATATGCTTGACCACATTGATTACCTGGGTTTGGCGGTGCGATTTTCCTGACATGTGTTGCATTTGAATAAGGTATCATAACCAACATTTATGCCAAAGCGGCATACCTCACAACACATGTACATACAGCTCTGTGTCTTATTCTCCAAGCATCCCTTGACCCTGATATTGTACCTACCAAGCTGCAAGGAAGAAATCACAGAAGGCTGATAGACTTGGAGTTATTTGCAAAAAGGATAATTAGTTAGAGACACGTGGGAAAGCAATATAACCTCAGAACTTTGAAGGATTTCGAAGATAGTGTTGACTGGTAACGCTTCCCCTGCTTTCAACTCTATCTTCTCCTCAAAAAAACCACCTCTCTCAACCATATCATCAATCAACATCCTCTCCTCTGCACGCCTGGGGGAAAAAATTAGGCAAGCACCATATAAAGCATATTGTAAGTATGTATAAATTCAAAAATGTATAGAGATAAAGTAGTACCATTCTTGCATATCCAGAAATGATTGCATGTCAACATGCTCCAACACAATTGAGGTTGATGTTGAGCTAAGAGATAAACCTATGAAAAGAGCACAATAATGATAGAAAGAAAAATAATGACAATTACAAGTTCGTAAGACATATAGCATATTGCTCTAACCATAGTAGCCCTTGACAATAAAATTGAGTAAAGCAATGACTGGTCGCCTATGGATGGCATTGAGGGTGGCGTACATGTTATCAGGGACAACATTGTCCCACAAAGTAACCACAAAGGGGGTCCTTCTGCAATGATTAATCAAAGAAATTTGAGCATGCATAAAATCATGTAGTATCGAGCTTTGCGCGAAATTAAAATAATTTACTTACAATTTATCGATGGCCGCGTACTCGTAAAGTACATGTTGTTGACCCCGTATGAGTATCTTTCTGGGAGGACTTTTCTCCATGACCACACAGATGGTGTCTGCAAGGGAAGAATGTAGATGATTTAAGGCTGGAAGTTTGGGGACAAAATTAGGTGAAAAACAAAAAAAAAATTAAGCACGTACTAATTAGTTTTTTAGATTCCAAGAATAAAGCAAACTTGCTGTGGTCAATGAATTCTGGCCGAAAGGCTGATGAAGAATGATGTCGTCAATAATAGGCATGATTGCTGTTTGTGAAGTGATGATCCACTGGAATTGACTGCTGACCAAGTCATTTTTGTAAAGATCTTTGACTTTCTTGACTTGGGCATTGGAGATTTGGTATGTCTTGTTCTCTTCAAGGTTATCTTTGTAAAGATCGACGTCATTTTTGAAAATGATGGCCTCGACGGTATCGCCCTTATTTGGAATGGTATAAAAGATGTAATATATAGTGCTTCCCATGAATAAAAGCTAGTAGAATAGTCAATGAAATAATGTGAACTTCTTACATTTGTGTCTGCAAAGACCATCTTTTGATACTTGGTAGGAGAAGCAAGTGCAGTCCTAACAGCGAGCTTGCTTACGACCCGAACCTTTGATGACCATTGTCTTGTTGTGTCAGTGATTGAACTAATAGGCATCAATTTTGCATCCATTTTGTAACTTCCTGGACCTTCCTAAACACACAACATGTTACGTAATTAAATGGATAGAGTTCATTAGAATGGATGACTTATATAATATTGATAAGATGAGATGACATATAAGAAACGATATTTGCACCTGAAATATGAAAAAAACAAATAATGGCCTCAAGATAGGGAAAACGATTGATTGAAAATGTATTTAAGATGTCATACTATATACATGAAACAATTCAATGTAGTGTAAAGGGCTAAACACAAAACTACATACCGGAAATTGATTACCACGCAAATAGTTGATTAGAACCCCTCACTTTGAAGCATTGAGAATTTCCTTATAAACGACGTTCCTAGTTTGGAAGTGAGTAGGGGAAAAGGCAGTTGGCGGCTTGACCAGTACTTTTACACAGTTGGCCTTTCTGACCCTAGACAACGCAACATATAGTTGGCCGTGCGAGAAAACTGGTTGTGGTAGGTAAATGCCAACTTTATCGAGAGTCTGGCCTTGTGCTTTGTTAATGCTCATGGCGAAACAAAGGCGTACAGGAAATTGATGTCCAAGGACCGGGCAGCATGGAAAAAAAGGTAATGGGAATTCGGCAAATGGACATGCAGTTGAATAACAGTAAGATGCATCTCGTATCGTGTGTAACCATAAATGCGCCACATTGATTCCGGCGCGCAAAGCCAACGTGCAGATTGGAAGTCGCGTATCTCATCCATGTCTTGTAGTGCGGGCGTGTCAACGACATTGAATGCAACCTTATCATTTCCCTTGCATACATATTTGTACAAATACTTGATGACCTTAACATCTGCACATATCTCAACATTAATGTGACAATCGAATTTTGCCAATAAATAAGAGTTGTACGGAATAACCCAGCGATTATCCAAGGATTTCCTTCTTGCAACAACATATCTACCGTTATTGCTGCGCCTATATGCTGGATAAGAATTATTGCGATGTGTAGTGGACTCAATAAATGCTTTTGGATAATGATTTTTACAAGAACCAGCTCTCATGCAAACATTTGTTGGGTTCATATCTCCACAAGGGCCATGCATCATGTGCTTGGAGACACAGCAATGAAGATGAGGATACGCAACAGGATCAGGGATTTCGGCCGAGACAAAGCGATCATATGCTTCAACGGAAGTAATCTTGAATTTGTTTTTCATAATAACAAGCCAATGCACGTGCGGAAGCCCTCTTTTTTGGAACTCAATAACATACAGGTAGGCTGCCACCTTCCCAAAAATCTCTTTAGAAACAATTTCATCCTTTAACTCTTCATTTTTTGCCCGAAAGACACGGGCAAGTAAATCAGCTCGATTATGTGCCTTTTCTCCTGGTAGGAGCTCGTCCTGGATTTCTGACCAATTTGGGTTGCATGTCATGGTGATGAAAAAATCAGGTCGGCCGAATGTGCTAACCAAGGCAAGCGCGTTCATGTAACATCGGCGAAGATCCCTCGGGCCACCCAGAAAGGAAGCAGGTAACACAGTACGCTGGCCGATGGATTTACCATATGTCACGCCATCACATGCCATGCTGTCAACTATACCTTGAAATGATTCCATCCGAATATCGTTCTGGATTTGTGACTTGCGCAAGTAATCCAAACGTTGCGTCTCTATCTTTACATACATGTCAATTTGGTATTGTTGAATAAGGCGACCAGCATGAAGTATGTTGGTCATGTCATCGCGGCGTAGTTGAAATCTGTAACAGTAGAATTCCCGTGCAGCCACATTCTTTTGGTTATCCCGATTGCGTTCCAGATCTGAAAGAAAGAGTAGATGGAACATGTAAAAATGTAATTGTTGGAATCGAAGAGAGGGGGGGGGGGGGGGGGGGGTGAATGAGATTCCTTGGCTACTTTAGCGTTTTAAAATGAGTTTGAAAAATAAAAGAGTTTTGCGCTTTGCGGAAGCCTTTAGTCAATCGATAAATAAAAAGAATAAATAAATAAATGCGTAATGAAAAATAAAGCAATAAAAGAGAAGGATATTTGTTATAGAAGTTCGGCGATGAATCGCCTACGTCTCCTCTTCCCGGTTAGATAACCTCCAACCGAGGTTCCACTAGAATCAACGATCTTGGCCTTGAGGGCTCCAAGTTAGCCACAACCCAACTCTTCCCGAGTTTACAACGCTCTTCCCGAGCACACTACTCTTCCCGAGTACACAAGCTCTTCCCGAGCACAATACTCTTCCCGAGTATACAAAGCTCTTCTCGAGCTACCAACACTCTTCACGAGTCTTCTTGGCCTTAAGGGCTCCAAGGATAGCCACACACTTGCACCAACTAGACTTGTTGATGACTTTACAATTTTCCAACTTGCTTTGGTGTTGGAGGACCTTTACAATGAATTAAACCAACAAACACATTCACGGTGTACTCACACGAAGAAACACAAGCTCTAACAAAGAAGAGAATCACAAACTCCAATACAACAACAATGTATGGAGATTGTAATATAAATTCAAATAATAATAATCAAGACTTTTGTATAAGTTGTAGGCTTGTTCATTAGCTCCAAAATGCTCCAAAGCATCCATATTTATAGTGTAGAGGGCCTCCAAGGCTCCTACTAGCCGTTGCTACTCATAAGGCTGAAATCACTCCAAGATCGCCTCGGACATCGCCTCAGGCGATCACCATCGCCGCGCCCCAACGGTCACCAAAAATCACGCATCGCCTCAGGCGATCCAAAGCCAAAATCAAGGCCGTAGCCTCAGCTCCTTCAAATCTTGCATCGCCTCAAACAAACTCCAGATCGCCTCAGGCGTTCGTGCCATCGCCTCGGGCGTTCAGCCCATCGCCTCGGACGATCTCCCTGCGCGCATGCCCACGCCATGCCTCGGCGTCGCTCCAGTCGATGTGCGGGGGCGAAGTCCAAAAGGTTGCCATCGCCTCAGGCGTTGTTCACCATCGCCTCAGGCGATCTTCCTCGCATGATCGCCTAGCCATCGCCTCTGTCGATGTGCGTGGCGATGCCTGGCCTGACACCCATCGCCTGGGGCGATGCTCACCATCGCCTGGGGCGATCCAGGCCAGAATATGCACACTTGATTTTCTTCAATCCAAACCACATTTCATCACTTAATCTGCACACTAAGTAGATGCATTAGTATAACAAACACAAGTTTTGTTGATCATCAAAACTCAAAGATTGACCGGGGATAATTTACCGCATTAAACACAACCATGCGTTTAAGGCTCAACAATCTCCCCCTTTTTGATGATCACAAAACTTGATAAACTTGAATAAGTAATATGCATGAAATGTGAGTAAAAATGAATCCCCCTTAACAATTGCATACACTACAAGTTATCAAGTAAAACAATAAACAAATAACTCCCCCCCTCAAATCATGCATACATTAGCTCTCCCCCTTAAACTATGCATATATTAAGGTTCAAGTTTATCACAAAATTCTCCCCCTTTTTGTGATAATCAAAAAGCATAAAATTTAAATAAACATGACATAATTTATATGTTGACACATAGCTTCACGTATTCCTCATCAACCAAGATTAAGTCATATAGAGGTGAACCACAACCATGTGTTTAAGGCATTCAACAATTAATTCTAAAGGTTGCAATGTGTGCATATGTTCATGCATTCATGCCCAATAAACAATAAAATAATCAAAACATTATAACAAATCATATAATTGCACATTTTCACATAGCATATTCAAATTTGAATGCAAAGCATATCTAGCTACTTACTATAAAAAGATAAGCATACATCATGCACTTAACAATTATGCTAAGGGGTTATGCATTTTACTCCAATGAATATTGAGCTTCAATATTTATTGATCACAATTGATTTGTGCCAATGAATTTTTGAATTGCTCTTTAAAAAAGAATCAAATAAATTTTACCCTTGATGACAAGAGTTAGTTCTTGTCATAGATCCAACGCCTCTCGTTTCTTCTATGGTGGTGAATAGAATAAACTCCTCCTTTGAGTTGCTTGGTCCTTCATCCTCCAATCCATGGTTGTCCCTGCAAGACAAATTAATCATAGAAGGATCTTTGGTACCCATTTGATTTTTGGGTCCTTGATGGTTAGCTTCCTTAGGCACCTTTGGGATCCATTTCCACCTTTTGTTAGGTTGGTATTGGATTCTAGCAAATCTACATTTGTTCTTGGTATGACCATTTTTGCAACAATAGTTACAAGTAGTAGAATCATGCTTTGCTTTAGCCAACAAGCTTGAAAAAGATTTTGATTTGCTTGAGTAGCCTAACCCGGTTTTATCAAAGCTACATCGTTGCAAGCCAAGCAATTCATTTATCTTTAAACTACTATCACTAAACTTGGCAAAAGATGTCTTTAAATCAAGTACTTGGTTTTTCAAAATAATGTTTTCTTCTTCCTTCTTAGCCAAGTCTAGTTTAAGCACTTTGTTGCTCTTCTTGGTTTTACCAAGACAATCAATGAGTTCATTATAAGCATCTAATAATTCATCATAAGATGGTACCTCATCATCATCCTCTTCATCTATATCTCCAAGAGCCATTAGACAAAGATTTTTGGCTTCTTCTTCATCGGAGTCGCTATCACTCCATGTGGCTATAAACGCCTTCTTCTTGCCTTTGTCCTCATTCTTCTTCCTAGGACATTTGTTAGCATAATGGCCTATTTCTTGACAATTGTAACACGTTACCTCATTTTTGGATTCTTGTTTGGTGGCATTGGAGGTCTTTGACTTGCTATGTTTGTTGAAGAGCTTCTTGAACTTCTTTGTGAACAACCTCATCTCTTCATCATCATCATCTTCATCATCATCGGAATGGTCTTTCCTTCCAACCAAGGCACTCCCATTTCTTTTTTATCTATCCTCCTCCTTCACTTCTCTCCTTGTGGCAACTTCAAGCTCATGGGTCACCAAGGTGCCATGGAGCTCATCAAGATCATAAGATGCGTTCTCCCCTTTGTTGGACTCGATAATAGCCGTCCTCTTTGCATCCCATTCTTTAGGTAAGGCCCTTAGTGCTCTCCTCCATATTTGCTTTGGAGGATACTTCTCTCCAAGTTGAGCAAGCTCGTTGATAATTTGGGTGAGCCTCCTAAACATGGAATCCACATCTTCTCCGGAAAATCACTCCAAGATCGCCTCGGACATCGCCTCAGGCGATCACCATCGCCGCGCCCCAACGGTCACCAAAAATCACGCATCGCCTCAGGCGATCCAAAGCCAAAATCAAGGCCGTAGCCTCAGCTCCTTCAAATCTTGCATCGCCTCAAACGAACTCCAGATCGCCTCAGGCGTTCGTGCCATCGCCTCGGACGATCTCCCTGCGCGCATGCCCACGCCATGCCTCGGCGTCGCTCCAGTCGATGTGCGGGGGCGAAGTCCAAAAGGTTGCCATCGCCTCAGGCGTTGTTCACCATCGCCTCAGGCGATCTTCCTCGCATGCTCGCCTAGCCATCGCCTCTGTCGATGTGCGTGGCGATGCCTGGCCTGACACCCATCGCCTGGGGCGATGCTCACCATCGCCTGGGGCGATCCAGGCCAGAATATGCACACTTGATTTTCTTCAATCCAAACCACATTTCATCACTTAATCTGCACACTAAGTAGATGCATTAGTATAACAAACACAAGTTTTGTTGATCATCAAAACTCAAAGATTGACCGGGGATAATTTACCGCATTAAACGCAACCATGCGTTTAAGGCTCAATAGTAATATTGAGCTCGGTATGAGTAAAAGCTAAGGAAACGATGAGCACAAAAGTAATAGGGACGTACTCTCATGTTCAGCACTCAACAGCGATTCACAAGAATCATGCTGGCAAGGCAAGATTGTAGCCGGCTCTTCTTCGAGCATGAGGAATGAATCTCTGAATCATCACCAGTGGACCATGTTTTGCGGATCCCCGTATGCCATCCAGGTTCACCAAATGGGAATAAGAGCGGATATTGCAAGGGGTCATAACAACCATAATAGTAGTGGACGGGCTGCGTGCTGTTTGATTTTGTGTTCACGAACGTCGTGAGGACGATCTGAAGGAAGGTCGGTCAGTTCATTCCAGATGGCCGCGACATGATCGACCACAGGCAAATTGTACACCCTATGATCTAAAGAAGGATCAGCACGCAAAACGATTTTGTATGAACCAAGGTCGGGCATATCTCGCAAGCTCCTAAAGAAATTTGCATATGGATTGAGCTTCATCAAGTCCATTATGAATGATATGACCTTTGCATCCAGATCTCCCGATTGGGCCAATCGATTATCAGCTTCATTTTCTATCCCATAGAAATACAGCTGGAGTTGACGACCACATCCCTCTGCAGGAACCAAATCCCTAATAAAATGGTAAATACCGCCTTGGACCTTGAATGTGTAAATGCCCTTATCTACGTTGCATAACGCATGATCATAATATATCCCAAGTGAAGTAAATGCCGATGAGTTGTTATATGTGCGACAACGTTGGCGAAAATGTTCAGCGAGGTGAGAGGTATCATCGATATAGAGCTGCCACAAACGCAAAGGCATCTTCGTGCATCCAAGGTCTATCTTTCCATTTCCACAGCAGAAGCCCGGTGGTTCCCTGAATATCCGACGTGCACCACAATATTCACAATCGGAAGCTGTAGGCAGGCGCCACACTTCTGTTGGGATTTGATCGGTCCTGTGTATGAACTTACGAGACTTTCGTTGCCTAGTGTATGCTTGCCTAGTGCCAGTGTTTGTCCGAGAGGATGGAACTCGTTGGGCAAGACCGAATGGAGCATGTGCTACTGAAGAGGAGGCTGAAATAACAAAGAGAAGGTAGATAGATGAGAAATCCTTGAGCAAAACGTCGAGGTTAAGTAAGTTTTTTTAAAAATTTTAAAACACAAGTGCAACAGTATCCAAATACCGGGTCCGACTGGGGTTATGTCAAATGGTTTTCAAGGTAAAATTATATCGAGACATATGGATGTGTAATCTGGTAAAAGGGCCAAACCCTCCACATGCAATATGAACGGATGAACGTCACGCATGGAAGGTAAGCCAAGGGAAGGCGTAACTCTAGGGAATGAAGGTGCATACGCCTACCTCGGGGATGGATGCGCCTTGACTTGTAGGTAATATCGTTGAACGGAGTCATGGGCGGATCTACAGCGGCAGGAGGTGGCACGGCTTGGGCAGAAGATGGCATGCCTGTAACAAAGGATTAAGGCAAGCTGATGTATGATAGAGGAATCGGGGGAAACGTAAAAGTAGACAGCGAAAAATGAGAAGTTGTAACTGGGCAGTGATGGTTTGGACCGCCTTAAGGAAACACGTGATTCTTGATGTTCACGCATTATAGTAAGCGTTGATCGGGATGCAGGAGCGGCGAAGCCAGAGCACCAGGCCCCCGACACGATGGGCCTAAAGATCAAATGCAAAATAATGATGAGAAGCATAATGTAGAAAAATCACGAATGAATCAATTCCTAACGATGAAAATACTCAATTCCAATCTGCTGTTTTATGCCAGACAGCGAATGGATGATTCCCAATTTTCATCTGCACAGACTACTTTTCTTTTTCCCTAACTTTCCCTTCCCAATAATAATAAGGATACGCAATTCTCTCCTCCACAGGGCTTAGGACTCTTCTTTTTTATGTTAGAAACCAAATTTATATAAAAAGTACATGACTATGTTTTTTATGCTAAAAAACTGTAGTCGAATCCAATATACATGCGTACATATATAAGACGTATGTTAGACAACAAGTGGAGTTCATTAGATCGAATGTATGACAAGACCGACTTTGTAGCCTAACTCTTGATACAAATGCATCATTAATAGTAATGCATTATTAATGCTTAGACTCATGAAAGCCAAAACATCCCTTTGGGTCAAAAACTTAGCCACTAATAAAAAGGTGAAAAGAGTTTTTTATTGTGGGAAAAGAACCAACTCATCATATTTTAGGCAAAATCAAATTAGGTTTTTTTTCTCCACACAAAAAATAAACAACCTAGCATGTTTTTTAGCGCTAAAAAATTGTTCCCCCAAAAACGGCATTTATATATATATATATATATATATATATATAACATATACAAGGCAAGAAGTGGAGTTCATTGGATCAAATGCATGACAAGGCTACATTTTGTAGCCTAAGACCTGATATTAGTGCACATCAACAGTAATGTATAATCAATGCTCAAAAAATTTAGGCGGTTTTCTTGCAAAAACAACCAACCTAACATTTCTTTAAAAGCTGAAACAGCATTCAGGATAAATAAAAAAATAATAACTGGCACAAGCAAGCTTTTTTTTTGCTTGGCTAATTTTTTGTCCTACCTAATTGAATCAAACTCAAAATAGACACAAGATCGTGTATTGATCGTAAATTTCTCACTCAAAAAATTATAAATATTTTCAGAACAATTAATGGGTAACAACCAACTAGCATATCCAAAAATACATATATATTTGTTGAATGGTTGGATCCACCACATTGAACAATATGGGTAACCGCCAGAATTTCCTATTTGTTTTACAGAAATCGAAGCAGGGCATTAACTCCAAAAAATTAGGCTATTTTCTTGCAAACGAACCCAACCTAACATTTCTTTAAAAGCTGAAACACCATTTAGAATAAATACCTTACCCCTTAAAAAATAATTGGCACAAGCAAGGAGGCTGTTTTGCTTAAAAATGTATGACTCGTTTTTTTTGCTTCATAGATTGAGCACTTACAATACAGGAAATAAAGGGCATCAATATTCCAAGAATCTTAAAACGAAGGCCACACTTGGTAGGTAACTGAACAAACCATATAGGCCCAAGGAAATGATTTACATTATGTAGGCTATCGCCACACACAAGCTGGGAATCACTTAAGCAATCCGTTTACATTTACAGCCATGTTTGTGGAGTTTTTGACCTGGTCCTTTGGCTGGTATTCGTATATCAGCCTTCGCAATCTCCGCATGCATACAACAGAAGACAAAGTGCATGTTTCGGAGACTATTGACCCTTAATCAAGCTGGATGTTAGAGCCAAACTGGCCTTGTGGATGGAAAACCAAGTGATGCTTATTTCAATCATCCAAAAGGAGTTACTAATGACGATTAAGGGAATGTTTATGTGGTTGACTTCAAATAATGACGTTAGAAAGGCTGAGAAGCAGGTTAATTTATGCAATGCTTGGCCTAGTTCGTTACAGCCAAGTGTTTACCAACAATTGTAACAACTCTATGTTATCAGTTTCCCTACCAAAAAAATCGATGAACCTGAAGAAAAGCTAGGTGGAATGTAACTACAGGTCTGACAATTATTGGTAGAAGAAGGTCAAATGTTGAAGAGTACATGACAATGAGCCTCATATTATCAGTTATAAATCATGATGGACAAGAACATTAGTCAAAACAAAAATCGCAAGTATGAAATTTGAATGCAAAAGAAATCAATATATCACCAACATGAACCATTTCATATTATCCCTTAAATTATTCTCACCGAATAGGATTGCTTAAACATAAGGAAGAGGAATAGACAACATCAAATACATGAAATCTCTTCCTTTAAGGATACAGGAATAAAGGGGGCCTATCCTCAACGGATGAAGTACAAGTGCAAATATTGGTGAAGCAGCAATTCTGAAGGATAGTTTACCAATAGGACCACAAAAAAAGAGTGGTAAAAATATAAATCAAAGTTGGAAAGCTAATCTTCGATGAATTTCATTCAACAGTGATCCAGATAATTTCGATCTGTAATCTGTTTGAAAAAAATAGACGAAGAGAATGCCAACATGAGGTCACAAAACTGAGAAACGCATCCCTTTGAAGTAAGAGGGGAGAGGAGATTGGAAAACCTTAGCAACTCCATGCATAATGACTCACAAAAGCATCTAGATATCATCCCAAACAATCCTACTGAGATCTAAGCCAAAAGAAATCACTGCCACTCCCACAGAAACAACGCACATCCATTTTGAAAATAGCACCGGAAGGCAGTAGGAACACACGCAGGAACACGCAAATATGATATCATCACACAACTAAGCATGAGACCAAATTATCAAGGCAAAAAACAGCTTGAAAACAAAAAAATCATCAACTCGAATCGAGAACAAAACAACAAACCCGAAAGAGCAGACGGAGAGAAGGAAAGCTGCGATTCGTCGGTTCGAAGCTAAAACAGAAAACCAAAACCTCAATAAATTTCAGAACGCTAGTAATCGTAAAAAGAAACAAGCGAGGATGCAAAAGCCAACCTGAAATACGATGCGGCTGGAAGAAAATGAGACCTACTCGGTGGGATGCAGAAGAACGAAAATATCGTGAGCTATGGTTTTATGAACGCAAGATTTACACAAAGGGCAAAAACGTGGAGCAACCTACCTGGTCATGTCGAAGGCGGCGAGAAGCGCACCACAGCAGCCACCACAGAAAAGCATTAAATGACAGCACACAATTGCAGGGGGACGAACGGACAAAGAGACGCACATGGCAATGACCGCCGGACAAAACAGAGGGAAGAGAAGTGAAATCCATCGGGCAAGCATCGAAACCTACCGGGCATGGAAAGATATACATAAATGGGCCAAAACGTTAACCAAGCCCAACCTGAAGCCCAACTCCCAACTAATTCAACTAATAAATCAATAAACCATGGCCCACTTAATTGCCTAATACCATTAAGGTATTTACTGTTCATTTGAACAGTAATTTTCGGGCAAATTAGAGACAAAACACTGTTCACATGCCTATTCTCTTATTATATTGTTCTAATTCTAATTATGAACACTCCAGTTATGTAAAATTCATAGTTCTCGAAGCTTGAATCAGTCATTGAAATAATCTCATGGTCCATGCAATCAATTTTCAATTACTCGGGATTGACTAACGTTATTAATAAGTATTATCATTTTAAATTACCACAATATAAGTATTGTCATTGCTAGTGATTTTTCGCAATTGATGGGTTTAAATTCAAAAGATTGAGCTTTCTGCAACTTATAATATGTTAAATTTCATAATCGAAGCAATATTTCCACATAAAATGCCAATCCTTCTTTAATTTCTGGTGGAAATTTATCACATCTTTGATGTTTATTTTTTGGAACCAATAGTTGATTTTTGAGTCAACTGGTTTTTGAATTTATTACTTGCAATCAGAAATGGATTCAAGTTGTACTCGTATGGGCATATTGTAATTTGAGGAAGGATTTAAAATTTAATCATTTGAAAATCCATTGATTCGGAAATGATACGGTAATTTTAAATCCTTTCAAAAATAAATAATTAGATATTGGAGGAAAAATATGAAATTTCATGTCTAA
Source organism: Haberlea rhodopensis (assembly GCA_907163345.1). Taxonomy (NCBI): domain Eukaryota; kingdom Viridiplantae; phylum Streptophyta; class Magnoliopsida; order Lamiales; family Gesneriaceae; genus Haberlea; species Haberlea rhodopensis. The sequence continues at coordinate 2,917,796 of CAJQUN010000004.1, read as the reverse complement.
AATTATTTAAATTTATATGTATAACTGGATGTCAATAATCGCAAAAAATTTAAATAAATTATTTAAATTTATTTGCATCATTGCGTGTCAACAATCAATAAATATTAAATAGAGACTCCATATGTGACTATCTCTTATCTTAAATCTGTAAAATACCTATTTGTCACAAAAGCTCTTTTCTAATAATATCTTAATTAGACCATATATATAAGCCACTTAAAAGTTACTGTTCCTATGAACAGTAACTTTCGGCTTTTTCTTTTTGTTTTTTAAATTTTTTTATTTTTTATTTCTTTTGTTTTTCTTTTATTTTTGATCATACATATATTAGACGTATTTTTTTTTTAAAAAAAAATTTTTATTTCTTATTTCTTTTGTTTTTCTTTTGTTTTTGTTATTTATTATTTTTTATTTTTTATATATATCGGATATTATTCCCATGAACAATAAATGTCAATCTTATTTTCTTTTATTTTGTTATTTATTATTTTTTTGTATTAGACCATATATATAAGCCACTTAAAAGTTACTGTTCCTATGAACAGTAACTTTCGGCTTTTTCTTTTTTTTTTTAAATTTTTTTATTTTTTATTTCTTTTGTTTTTCTTTCATTTTTGATCATACATATATTAGACGTATTCTTCTTTTTTAAAATTTTTTTTTATTTCTTATTTCTTTTGTTTTTCTTTGTTTTGTTATTTATTATTTATTATTTTTTATATATATCGGATATTGTTCCCATGAACAATAAATGTCAATCTTATTTTCTTTTATTTTGTTATTTATTATTTTTTTGTATGAGTACTGATTTGTTTGGAAAGATTTGACCCTTGACCCAACTGTGCTGTTCCAATAAACAGTAACCATACGTTTTTTTCTTTTTTCCTTTTTTATTTCCTTTTTCTTTTGTTTTTTTTTCTTTTATTTTTGCTATTTATTAATTTTTTGCATCGTGTACTGTTCTGATGAACAGTAAACATCTATCATATTTTCTTTTATTTTTGTTATTTATTATTATTTTGTATAAATACGGATTTGTTTGGAAAGATTTGATCTTTGCCCCAATAGTGCATCAATCTTATCTCAATTTTTTTTCTTTTGTTTTTTTCTTTTATTTTTGTTATTTATTATTTTTTGCATAGGGTATGAACAGTAAACGTCCATCCTATTTTCTTTTATTTTTGTTATTTATTATTATTTTGTATAAATACGGATTTGTTTGGAAAGATTTGATCTTTGCCCCAATAGTGCATCCCTCTCATCTTATTTGTTTTAAATTTAAAATGTTTTCTTTTTTTTAGAAAAAACCTTGTTGATTTTGTCAAGTATGAATTGATGTTAAAAAAAACAAAGAGTTTAAAACATGTTTTCGTCGTGGCAAACTTTAATAATAATTTTTTATATGAGCTGACTTCAAAAAAACAGAGAGTTCAAAATATGTTTTCGTCGTGACAAACTTTAATAAGTGTGTAAGAGTTTGGAATAGTACTATTGCAAGGAATAGTAATGAATAGTATTTCACTATTTATTACAATTATTTTTCTTAAAAAATGTTTTTTTTTTTCAAAAATTTATTTTTGTTGATGTGCGGGTTTAACCTGAACCGACATGAAAAAAAATATATTAATCGATTGTTGATACGCGCAACTTCAATTTATAGTAAGATGAACATCATGTTTTTTTAAAAAAAGTTAGAGTCGGTCCTTCGGTTATTTTTTTCCATTCAATTACAGTAGCATGCTCGCTTTAATTTTTTTTGTTGATGACCGGATTTGGCCTAAACCAACTAGGAAAAATATATATTAATCGGTTGTTCATGCGCACAACTTCAAATGTTTTTTTTTTTTTTTCAGTTTTTAGTGAGATGAGCATCATTTTTTTTTTAAAAAAGTTAGAGCAAGTCCTTTGGTTATTTTTTTCCAATTCAATTACAGTAGCATTGTCGTTTTTTTTAAAAATGTTTGTTAAAATAAGTTATTTGAAATGTTATTTTCGATCAATTTAAGAAAAAATTGATCTAACATATTGGTACCTGGCACCGCACCTTGTGCGGTGCCAATAAACTAGTTTAATAATAAGATACATCATAAATAAGCGCTAACAACTATGTTAAAATGTATAGCTATTAGCATATACACTTTATTTTTTTATGTAGTGGCACCATAAAATATTGTTCTAAGTGATATGTGAATATGAGTGACTGCACCACATCAATGACAATAAGTCAAGTTTTTAGACGATGGATGATGAGAAGGCTTCGTCTATGATCACACAGAGTAGATGTTATTGCCGTGTAATTTCCAACACAATTACATAATAAAATAGTTACTCAAAAACAAATTTATTTTTGAGTGATGGTGCCGTGTAATTTCTAGACTATGTGCAACATTTTTGCTTTTCGAGGACAAAAAAAATGATTGATTCATGTTGTACAAGCTGGCGGACTTCACGAATCCTAGTAATGAGAGAGGCTTCAGAGGGAAAATTAATTAGAAAAAGTAGTGGGATAAACTTTAGAATTTAGGAGGCCATGAAATACAACTTCTTGAAATTCATTACTTGTCCACAAGAAAGCTCCTTAGGGACTCTAGACCTTTGTTTTCTGTATATATTACAGTTGAGTTATCCTCCATTTTCAATGAGATTACAAGAATTGTCTACCAATCTGATGTTTACGAAAACAGTGACTAATGATGGTGTAGCTAGTTCAAGTTACACAATCGAGGTCGTTTCACCCCAAGGAATCGATGTAACCATGGAGCCCGGAACTTTAGGTGACATTTGTATTGAAGATTTGATTTGAAGGAAAAGATTAGAAATCTAATCATTATCATTTGAAATTCATGGATTTGAAATGATATGTAGTTGCCTATCATATCAAGTCCTCCTAAAATGCAAAAGAAAATACGTGCAAGAAGAATGAGGAATTTAAATGTACATTTCAACTTTTACCCAAAAATAAATGATAGATTTGTATGTGTGATGATCCGGTTCTGCATCGGTCCTTATAGAGTCAATCAGTTAAACCTATTCCACCAGTTCTACCTATGCAGATTCTATCAATTCTACTTGTCAATCAGCTCAACCTATGGAATCAGCTCTACCTATGCAGTTTCATCAGCTCTACTTATCAACCAGCTCTAAGGAAAAGACTTAGTCAAATAATCAATTATTGAATTGAAGCAATAGGAAGCAAATTAACGTGAATGCAATTAACGTGTGTCTGGAATTAAATTTCAACAACAATCTTTAATTGAATGTCTAGAGACATCATACATAAAAAGAAATGTGAACTAATAAACACTTCTATAAATACTATATGAATTTCTTTGTACATACACTCAAAACACTCAAAAGCCCATAAGCTTTGCAACTGCTCTAATTCCACCAATTATCTAGGAGAAAAAAATTGACTTTTGTGACTCTTTCAACCCAAATCAGTTCACACAACTTCTGAAAATTACAATAAGTGGACCTTTGTTGTATTATTCTGTCGTTTTGGAAAAGTATGTATGCATTTTATGAAATATGAGAATCGATCGAAAAATAAGAGCAATGCGGGGCAAAACGCTACGTGGAATGGAGCCACTACTTGAACCCGCGGGGGAAAGTGCTACGTGCGACGAGAGCCACCTCTTGAACCCGCGGGTACAAAGTGCTACGTGTACATTATGCACTTTCACTAAAAACAGTGATGTAAGAACATGGATGAAGAAAGGGCAAAAGGACAATTATTTAGATATATCATTCAGTCGAATGAGTCAAGACTCGAGTAATCTCAATGCATGGATCTGAAATACCTTTTTGCCTGTTTCCTTAAACAGGCGGATATGAGCTAATGTGTTGGGTTGTGCAGTTTTATTGTACACCCCTATATCTCTTGAGGAAAAACAAGTTATATTTGTGTAAAGTGACTAACAAACCAGAAAGGACCATATCTTCCAAGAAAGCATCAAGAAACATTCCATTCAATTAACGGTTGAAATTAATAATGCCATAATAACAGATTCTTCATTCAATTCTCAAGTTTGATGAAATATTAAAGAATGAAAGAATAAGATTTGGCTCTTTGATCGCATTAAACAACTGTTTTGAAAATCAAACCAGATTGACCGGTTTAACCGGTAATTGGTGCTTGATCCGGTCCGATTGACCCTATAAAACCACCCAGCTAAAAAATCGTTAGGAACCGGGTTGAACCGGTTCAACCGATGAACCTGTTGAAGAAGCTGTTTCTTCATTTTTCTTTCTAATAAAAAAACTAATTTTTTTTAATTTTTGTTAAAATTATTAGATCAAATTTTTAGAACAAAAATATAAAATATCTAATTTATTATTATTGAAATAATTACAAAATAATATTTATGTATATATCAAAAAATCCATATAATTCCATAAATATGTTTAGTTTCTCGTAAATTATAAAATATTTGAATCATTCATAATTTTTTAAATTTTTTCATATGATTTTGGGATATTGTTCTTTTTTGGGTATTGCTTGTTGTTTTTTGGATGTTCTATTGTTTTTCTTTTATGTTGAACATTTGGTTTGATATGATTTTTCAAGTTTGACATTTAATGTTTGTGTAATGACATTTTTTTTTATTGTGAAGAACTTGAAACTATAACAAATACATGATATATGTATTTTACAAAAAATAAAATAAATATTATATAATGCTGGCGTCACCGATTGAATCAGTGGTTCAACCGGTCGAACATGTAACCAATAAGGACACCGATTTCATGTCCGGTCCGATTTTAAAAACACTACATTAAACCAATTGAATAACAGAATTCAGAGACAATAAGTTGTGAGGAACCTTGAAACTGCACTTCTATCAGCACCATTATATGCTCTATCTATCCATATATCGATGAGAAAAATAATTTCATGCATCCACTACATAAATGTGGAAAATCCTGGTACTATATATATGCGCTACTTTTTAAAAATAAATAATAAGACAATATTTTCTTTTTAAATTCCCATAACTGTCTTAAATTAGTTAAACGCTCTTGAGAATTTTAGCACAATCATTGAGTACAAAATATGGATTAATCAGAGATAAATTTTAAGCATTTTTATATTAATTGTTGAATCAACTCACTTGTGCGAATAATTAACGGAACATATTCGAATGGCATTAAAAATTCCAAAATTATCAACTGTGGAAAGGAAAGTGATTGAACAGTAGTAGAGGAAAAAGCAACTTGATATCCCACATCGATAGATATGTTGTAGGAGAGAGAGAGAATGGCTATAAAAGCGGAGTCCAACGCTTAGGAAGCTCATACCTTTCTCGGCCTTTTGGCTAAGATCAAGTGTAGTATCTGTTCTTATCAGTTTAATATCTGATATGTGGGCCAATGGCCCACACGATATTAAATTTATTTTTTTAGGGGAGGCCCATCAAGGTAGCTTGCTGCCTGGGCTTTCACGCGTCGCCTTGATGTTGCACTATTACCTTGGCCTGGCGCACCCCACCAAATCTAGTTAAATTTTGCTCGATTCAGGCCGTTGTTTCCAAGGCCCTGACCATAATATTTTACTAAAGTGTCGTGTAGTCTCATGTATGTTTGGAGCTTTAAATCCAAAGTTTAATCAATATTTAATTATTCATCATATGTTATAAGCCATCACAACCCATAGGCAGAATTATTCTACAGTGACACGGATTAGAAAATTAAGTTACTTCATTGCCCTCCATTTATGTGTTGTTCTCTCCATGATAATTTTCATCCTCAACAAAACTGGATTCCACCCAAGACCCATCTTCTTATGTGTTTCTTTCTTTTTCTTTTCAGCAGCAAAGAAACATCTATATTTGAAGAAAATGGCAAGAAAGTGAGTTGTGAAAAGCAATTAACAATGGAGGAGAGGAATAAGGGAAGGAAAATAAAAGGAGGAAGAAGAAAAGGATATATTTCAGTTTTCCTTTTTTATTTCTGAATCGACACCCAATTCCTTTCCAAGGATTTCACAAGGTGTTATTAGCTGTAATTACTAAAGTAATGAAAAAAGAACAGGATTATTGCTTAAATAATGGCAAAGTTTGGGGAAAAATATTAAAATTATATTTATCTAAGAACCTAGACGATTGCAGTTGTATAAAGGATTCTCTTCAATGGCTTAGGTAATTGTGCACACATAGGGGGGGTGTTTTGGTCATTATGAATAATAAATAAAATTAATTTATTAGATTAAATCATACCAAACACCATATATTTTATCACACCATATTATTTATCATTATATAATCACATCGATTATACATTCTTCATTATCATGTCATCAGATCAAGCGATACCCTCTAGAGAATAAATTGGGAAGAATGGAATATGGATTCCAAATAAGTTCAACATTGAAGAACTTTAATTGCATACCTATCATTGAAAAATTAGGTTAAAAATGTTGGCTATAGAATTTGGAATATAACAGATTTCGTGATATCCGAATTATTAAAATGAATTTATCATATTTTTTTAGTATTTATTGATTTCAAATCCTAAATAATTAAAGAGGGAATTGTAAGTATGTGCTGTTTACAGAAATTTATTATTAATAAATCTGAAAAAAAAAAACTTCTTACAAAATTTAGGAGAAAATTATATTCACATAAGTCCAATTTTTAAACCATTGGCTTGAAAATGTGTTTTTTAGTTACCAAAATACCTTTCAGTTGAAAACACGATAACCTTAATTTCATATCTTTTCTTCCTCAGACTGTCGCCATACACCTTAAATTTTCTGCTAAAATTTTCCGGCAATTCTCAGATCATTATTTTCTTCATCCTCTCGTCGGCCCGACCTAAAAATTATTTGGTAAAATATTCTGCACCTGAAATATGTTTGAATCGAAACATCTAAATTGTAGCATTTGGAATCTTTTGGAATCGAAGAAGACCTCGGACTACTCTGCACATAATTTCAGGATCAACTCTGCACATTCCATCGTGTATGTGTATGTGAATTATATATTTGAATACCGATGCTAAATTATAGACAACGAAAGTCTGTTGGTATGTTTTTTTATTTTAAAAAAATGTATCATGACTTTGACTGATGTATATGGATGAAGAGGTAAGGTATGCGTTGGAGTCCGTGCTTGTTTGCTCATTTCTAAATTTACACCCTGACAACAAGATATTGCAACACAGAAGATGATACAGAGAAACAATAGTTGGTGCATGAAGATTACAAAAAGTAATTGGTGCACGAAAATTATAAAAAGTAACTGATGCATGAAAGTGTTAAAAAGTAACTGGTGCACAAAAATATAACATTGGTGCACGGAATGATAAAAAGTAACTGGTGCCCAACTTGTGCACGAAAAATATAACATTTGTGCACGAAAATACAATAACTGGTACACGAAAATATAACATTGCAAAAAAAAAAAATGCACGAAATGCAATAATTGGTGCTACGAAATTAAATGGTTCGTGCATCACTTACTTATTTGTGGTTCTTGCATCACTCACTTGTGATTATGGTTCGTGCATCACATATTTTTTCTATGTTTCGTGCATCAGTTACTGATTTTAATTTTCCTACATCAATTATTGATTTTTAATATTCGTGCATCAGTTACTGATTTTAATTTTCGTGCATCAGTTACTGATTTTCAATTTTGGTTCATCAATTGCTTTTATATGTTCGTGCACCAGTTACTTTTTATAAGTTTCGTGCATCAGTTACTTTTTATATCTTTTGTGCACCAGTTTACTATTCATAATTTCCGTGCATCAGTTACTTTACTTTTTATAATTTTCGTGCACCAATTATTTTTTATATTTTTCGTGCACCAGTTACTTTTTAGCATTTCATCTTCTTCGTTGCAATATCTTTCGTGCACCAGTTACTTTAAATAATTTTCGTGCACCAATTAATTTTTCTCTGAGTAATCTTTATATATATATATACACACACACACATATCAGATTTGAAAAAAAATCTGGAATGAAGTGATGGAATGAAAAATCGAAGAGATGAAGAGAAAATCCAACTGTAAGAAATCGTAACTAGGGAGAGAGATTTACGAGGAGATTTGAATCACAGTAGTGAAAGAAAGAGCTCGAACGAAGTACTGAAAGGAAAAGATTGAAAATTTCTGAGATTGCCGCATTTTCTTCTTAATAGCACTTATGTCATTTCAATCTAAAGTAGATCTAAATGATTGCAAGTTTTTTTCCTGGACTAGGATGAATAACGTTTCAATATATGGTACCGTCCTGAACTTTGCCAAATAATTAACAAAGTAGATCCAAGTAATTCCACCTAGGAAATATGGTGGGCTGGCCCTGAAAACAAAATACTGGACCCATCTTGGGCTCATTCACACAAAAAATCGGAGTCTTAGGTCGGCTGGGCCTTAATAGGATGGGATGGGCTAGGTTTGCCAGTAAAATCAAATGTTAATAATAAAAGAGAAAATTTCATGTATGTATCATTTTTTAAAACATATTTCAAGTAAATCTCCTAAAAAACTTCTTTTCAATTAAATCCATATTCTAAAAAACTTTTTTCAAATAAGTCTATTATACCAAACTCTGGCCATTTTCCTGATTAAAATACTTAAGAAAACAAATTTGTCCAATGCTGTCACTGACATATTTTAGATTTTTTCCTCTATTTTATTGAGTAATCACGATGATCTTTTTTCCGAAATTCTTTCATCTGCTTCATTAAGCGACTGCATTTCCATCGTTCGTTTGGGATTGATTTGCCCATTTATTTTCTTATTTTGAAAAAGAACCCGTCTGCTATTCTGCCTTAATTTGGCTTCCCTCCATCTTCATTCAGTCAAATATAGAATAAAACATTGTAAGAACACATAAAGACTAACGACGTAAAGAACTTAAATTTATTGACGTAAAGAACTCAAATTTATAATATAATGCAATGCAAAAGATTCGAGAGAAACAGAGAAAATGAGAATTTATGTTTCTTGAGAACGCGAAAAGCCAACAAACTTTTCAAAAACAGTGACCCGAATTATACGCGGTGGTAATTGGGGGTGTAGATCACTCTCTTGATGAAGATTCTCCCAGCTGCAAGTTTCTTTTCATGCTTTGGATCGTAGCGAGTATATTCCACTCCAACAAATTTGTGTGTGTAACTAGTAACGCAGAAGGCGTGATGAAACCAATTCATAGCGCAATCAAGATACAGAAGATTCGAGAGAGATTGAGAAGATAAATAACTTATCGTCAAAGCTTTCTCGTGAAAAGTGTGGATGATGAGGAAACTTACAGTCGAATCTAGCGGTGCAAATAATTTATATGCATCATTAGATCCAAATAGTGCATGTAAATATAATGTACATGCATCGCTTGCATATGGTGGTACATGTAATTGTCTAGTTGTGCATGTAATTCTCTAGCAATGCATGTAAAATAGCAGTGTATGTAAATTACATGCACTGCTAGGTTCAAATGGTGCATGTAATATGCACCGTATAAGTCTAGCAGTGCATGTATATAGTGATGCATATAATTTTCTAACGGTGTATGTAATATATGTAAGTGCACAACCATCTTTGTCTGGTTTGTAGTGTATTAAATATGTAGATTAAGAACGATCAAATGCTACCGTACAAGTAACTATTGTTTTGTTAATGGTTTTTAAAAAAATTAGAAAGCGTCGGGGAGACATTCAGATTTTTAAAGCCATTGGATATTTACCAAATCAGTGGATGCTATTGGAGTAACCTGAACGGATAAGCTTGGAAATGGCGACACTATTTGCCTCATCCCCACACGTTATAATATGTGGTTTTGTCCTCCCTTTCTCCCTTCATCTCTATTTCTTCAATCCAAGCAATCTCTTCCCCTCAAAGCAAACCATTTTTACCTCCTCCAGGACCCTAAGCTTCTCTTTGACTTTGCGCATCATTTCGCAGCAACTGGAAAATGGTGATCATTTTTACCTGATTTTGATCGTTTAAGTGTGTAGACGAAGAATGATGGAAAATGGAGATATTATTTGTGACATGGACGAGGAATCAGAAGTATCTCGGACTTGGACTAAAGATTGTTTGAATTCTCTTTTATAGCATAATAGATCAAGTAGTGTTAGTTTGATCATTGCATCACAAATTAAACCTAGTTGAAATAAATTTTTTTAATGGATTGGGTCAAAAAAAATTTCTGCCAATGGTACTGGCCCGAAATTTGTCCATAATAAAAAAAACTTCAAGTCTGTTGACATGATCAGGTTGATGTTGCAACGTTGGTAGAGGAGTGTTAGATGCGTATTTGCAAATGTTTCTCAAAAGTGATTATCTGTTTTTCAGATAAAAAAAAACAGATGTTTGGTGCTATTTCATTGATTCTGCTATCGCTTTTCTAAAAAATAAGGTAAAAGTAGAAGCAGAGAAACAAGTAATGAGCTGCTTCTGACTGTTTTAAGTTGACCGACGATAATTTTTTAATTAATTAAAGTTTATTAATAAGCTTTTTATTTTAATAGCACACTCAATATTTTGCTTAAAAACATTTTTTTTTCAACTTTAAATAAAAATAACATAAAAGTATTTTGGATAAAAATTGTCAACATACCCTAAGAGTTATTCATATGGAGCTCATCACACAATTAGTAAGATGTATGTGGCTCCTTGGCTTGCGAAGATGCTAAGCAAGCTTGAAAACGGATAAGGAAGCTAAAAACTTGAAAGAAAGCTAGATAGAGAATATTTGTATATGGCCTTGAATGCTAGAAATCTTGGAGTGATTGCAAATGAGGAGGGCATTCCTATTTATATTACTATTCTTCCAAATGAATGACTAAGATCTAATATATCATACGATGGAGATTAAGTCTCTAGAACATCCTAGTATATACTATTCTAGCATAATCTATATTACAAAAGAAACGACAAGTAAGACCTACAAACTTTCGAGGTATTTCAAAGTGTTCTCCAAATTTCTGGAACATCCCGAAGGCCCTAGATTTACCTAAATCTTCTAGAAAGTCATGGAGTGTGACACAAGGCTCCATAATGGATGGATTGCATCGATTTGGGCGTTCACTGGACAAGTTTATAAAAATCCGGTAAATTTAGAATTGTATTGGGTGTCTAAATTTTTTGTTTTGAGCATTTTATGTCAAAATTAATTATGTGTAGAGAACGAAGTTTTATTTAAAAAAAAAAATTTATTATATCATTATTAAAATAAGATACATTTTAGAAAGTAGAAAAATACATAAGAGACTAAAATGTTAACGTACAACAAAGATGTAACGCTTCATAGCATTACTAGAGTGACTAGGAATTTTTGTAAAAAAAAAACAGTAAATAGAAAAAGTTGGATAAATTAACAAATTAATAAGAATAATACATCATATATTAAGAATACAATGAATTCCAACTTATAATCAATTGACAATGAGTCGAGTAACCCATATATCTTTTAAAGAGCTAACTAACTTCTAATTTCTCAATATGAGACAACTTTCAACACGTCCCTTCACATGCGACATATATAAGTCAAACACTTAGATTGATAACGCGGGTGATGGTAAGCATGCGGGCGGAATGCTAGTCACATGAAAAGCATGATCTGATACCATATTAAGAATACATGAAATCCAAACTCAAAATCTATTGACAATGAGTGGAGTAACTCATATATCTTTTAAATAACTAACATAACTTCTAGTTCCTCAGTATGGGACAACTCTCATATGTCAAGTAGAAGAATGTTAGGAAATATAGAGAGACTAAAAAATCAAAATAGAAAACATAGAGAGCCTCACCGGAAGAATAAAAAATGGTTGCTCTTACATGTTTTGCTTTATGTGATAATATTTTTTTGGAAAAGACAAAGGTATATCTTTTGGATAATTGTCAAAAGATGTTGTTAAGCTTGGCTACATACGCTATTGTACTCAAACCCATGTAATATAAAACTCCCTCCCTCGGTTTCACCTCAAATATCGATGCCCAGAGGATAAAATGAAACACCTGTATTTGCTGCCGTACTTCTAAAACACAGATGGCTGGTTTTCAGTCACGAGAGAGTCCGTATTAAAAGAACCCTTTTGGCACCAAAAAATAAAAACCATTAAATTCTTTTCAGGATTACCAATAATCAACCTTCACCAAGATCCTTATTTTATTCTCGCGATCCTCTACTCCGACCCTTCAAAAATCAATAATATATAGTGTGAGATCATATTGATGATAACAATGGAAATGGTAAGTACCTTCCCAAGATCCCTTGATGCACACTTTGTTGATATCCTTGGAGTGCCGGGGGAAGAAGATGAAGGAAAAAAACAAGAGCAAGAACACCAAGAAAATAAGACAGCAAAAATGGCGTATGAAAAAGAAGAAAGGCAGTCTAACAAACCAAAAAAAATTCGAGAATGGAGGAGACCTTATCGGAGTTTCAGCAGGCATGTTTCCCTGGAAACTGGTTTTTGGGCGTTCAGCAAAGAGCAAAAAGAGAAAATCAACAGGCAATCATTGGCAAGAAGTGGGGAAAGTTTTGGAGGATTTGGTTTCGCAGAAAGAAAGAAAGGTGACTTCAATATTTTCAGAACAAAATCTGGTATTGTTAGGCAGAATTCAAGGTTGCCATTTAAAAGGGACCGTGGGATTAACGGTGAGCAAACTGATGGATTAGGCGGGATTGAAAGTGTGCCCGCTGGAAGATACTTTGCTGCTCTTACAGGACCTGAATTAGACCAAGTCAAGGTAAATATATTGCGCCTCTTGTTTTTATTTGTTTGGAAGAAACAATGGCATATCTAATCGGACTATACAAATAGAATCAGTCCTTCCTCGTTCTGTCTGAAACCTTTACCTAGCATTTTGTTTTTGGTGACAACCCTTTCATCCAACTTGCAAGCTCCTATTATAAGATAATACCCGTTGATTAGAACATACTATCTATCAACTATTAGGCGATTACTGAGTGACTACATTCCTAGTCGGGAAGGCAGGAACATACTATAGAGCACTTCAAAGGAAGAAGTGAGAATTAACACTGATCACCCTAGTTACCGAAATGAAATTCTTCCACTTGTGATTTTAGTCTCATTTCATCCTAATTTACTTGTAATAATTTTAAACACACCTGTTTTGCAGGATTCTGAGGACATACTTCTACCCAAGGATGAAAAATGGCCCTTCCTTCTCCGGTTCCCTATTGGTTGCTTTGGTATATGTCTGGGCCTAAGCAGCCAGGCCATTCTTTGGCTTTCCTTATCCACAAGTACGGCCACAAAATTCCTCCACATTTCTCCCTTGATAAACTTATCAATCTGGCTACTAGCCTTATGTATGCTTCTTCTAGTATTCATAACTTACACATTAAAATGTGCATTCTATTTCGAAGCCGTTAAAAGAGAGTACTTCCATCCTGTCCGAGTCAACTTCTTCTTTGCCCCTTGGGTCGTATGCCTGTTCTTAGCCATTGGTGCTCCACCCGCTGTAGCACCATACCTACTGCATCCCGCCATTTGGTGCGTCTTCATGGCACCTATCATATTTCTTGACCTGAAGATATACGGGCAATGGCTTTCAGGGGGGAAACAGCGCCTGTGTAGAGTTGCAAATCCTTCCTCACATCTTTCGGTTGTGGGGAACTTCGTCGGGGCGGTTTTGGCAGCAAAAGTGGGGTGGGAGGAGGCAGGGAAGTTTTTGTGGGCTGTAGGGTTCGCACATTATCTTGTTGTGTTTGTGACTTTGTATCAAAGATTGCCTACAAATGAAGCATTGCCTAAGGAGCTGCATCCTGTTTATTCTATGTTTATTGCTACTCCAGCATCAGCAAGCATTGCATGGGGGGCTATTCATGGTGAATTTGATGACTTGGCCAGGACTTGTTACTTCATCGCTTTGTTTCTCTATTGCTCGCTGATTGTGAGAATCAACTTCTTCAGGGGATTCAGGTAATCAAGTAAAACTTACAAAATGTAATTAAAAATGAGTTTTATTAATGAAGTAGGTAGACTGACATTTAAAATTGCAATTTGAGACCTCTGATTTTAACCGAGATTTTAGGAAGTGGTTAATAGTAGGTGAATTGCAACAACATTCTCCGAGGTTCAAGTATTTGTTCGTGTCGTGAAGTTACATTACAAGCTATGCTAGTTTTTTATAAGAATAACGAGTTACTCATTGTTTTGAGGTGGAATCCCATTGATAGTTGAATGCATATCAAGCATCAAGTTGCAACTACTTCCGCAGAAGCCGAATAGTTTCTAAAAAAACTTAGAATATTTGCGGGAATATATCCAAGACTTTCATAACAAGATTGATAACCCCCGAAGTTCTAATTACAATTACTCTGCTAAAATTATTTCAAGGGTATTATACTATTATTCTATTTTACAACAATTGCAAATGTATTTATTGTTTATTTATTTTGGTCTAATCTTAAAGGGCTAATAGATGCAATTCATCGAACTAGAACAATCTAGCCTTAATATTATAATTTTTTGAATTATTATATGACAACTACATTTCCTATTTATATGACAACTACATTTCCTAAAATCTATTATGGGTATTGACAGGTTTTCAGTGGCGTGGTGGTCCTACACCTTTCCAATGACAACGGCTTCAATAGCAACAATCAAATATGCAGAACAAGTCCCTTCTGCAATAAGCCAAGGACTAGCTTTGACACTTTCATTCGTGTCATCAACAATGGTGCTTATATTGTTTTTTTTAACTCTTCTTCATGCTTTGGTATGGAAAACACTGTTCCCTAACGACCTGGCCATCGCCATAACAAAGAGAAAAGTAGGCAAGGAGAAGAAACCCGCAAGAAAGACTTACGACATAAGACGTTGGACCAAGCAAATGCCCCCATCGTTTGGTTCAGCTAATGGAAAACACAGCTCAGTAGACAAGGATAACGAAGTCGAGAAATAAGCTTGCAAGACAAATATCTCATCAGTACATTAAAGGATGAAACACATTAGGGAAGTGTATGATTAGAGTATATTGTGGATACTCATTTCATTGATAGGTTAAGAATATGAAGATGAAAATCTACAGAAGGAAAAATTGTCACAAAAAAATAATCAATAATTTAATTATTTTACCATGTCGATATCTATTCGAACTGTGTGTGAAGCCATTGGAGTACAGAAACTTTAGCCCATAGAAAGTGGCAAATTGAGGTAAATGCAACGTAGACTTTATTGAATATTGAACAAGATTGTCCAGCTATACAGTTCTTTTATTGACAAAATTATTAAAGAATAAAAATGCATATATTGCTGTATGTTCCAAAGTTAAAGATTTTTGACAAATATTAGCATGTGTAGGTGATAAAATTGCTTTTCTAGTATGATCGGGTATCTCAATTTCTTCATCCTTCTTAAAGGGCTCGATTCTTCAAGACCAGATTTGCAGATGCACCAATAGCCTACTGAAGAGTGCCGACTTCAATCAAATGGTGAAATAATCGAAGCTTGACGACCACTGGCAATATATATCGACAAAGTTCTCTTTCAAGATTTTAGCGAGTGCTCTCTCCTGATACAGCATGATATTTGATTTAAAATTAAAGTTCAAATTATAATCTATGTAAAGGGAAAATACATTACCAGCTATTAACTAACCTCAGAAGTAGTACGAACTTCGATTTTCCCTCATCAGCATCAAATTGCTGCTTTTCCTTCGAACAGGGACAGCTTTAGTTTTGATGGTAGTTTTACCTGTCATTGTTTAAAAGGAAGACAGCTCTGTGACGTATTATATAATTAGTCAAGTGAAAGCCTAACGTCAAAAGCACAAGAACAAAATATGACATTTTTAAGTGAAACTATAAGGTGCGATAAATTACCCCATTTCCTTGCTGGAAGCAACCCAATCTATTCTCTTTTGACCCCTGTTAACAAATCAATTTCTTTAATAAAAATCTCAAACTCGTGTTTTTAAATGGACGTAACAAAAAGAACATCATGGAACCTTGGTTGATATGCTGATAGACCGAGGCAGTTGGGACCCAAAACTGGTACATTGTTGTGTTTCGGGTGCAAGAGAAAGCTGCTTCACAAAAAGAGAAATGTAAATTGGATGGACTAAATCAGAATTATATGGGCACAAAAATGAATTGCTGAAGAATGAGAGCAGGAGATGCGGACGACAGTCTAGCAATTCAAATCAGCAATTCATAAATGCTTCTTGAGAACAGTTCTAATGAAGCAATCGTAAAGAGCAGGATGAGTGTAAATCAAGCAGATAGTTATTCATGATTTACCTTGTTGAAAAGTTCAGTTGGAGGATTATGAGGATACCTCTTGTCTTTGTGAAAATTAAACTCCTGTGATGTAGGCAAGCCAAGTCACTGCACTTTTACACATCACCTATATCAAGAACAGGAATTTCATGATAATTTACCGTAGGCGCATTTGCTTCCTTCTTACTGTTTTGGGAAACTCCAATATCCTCCTTGCTTCTCAATATCTAAAACCAAAATGATCATAAAAATAATAATAATATGATTTAAACCTCTAGTGCTTGCAAAAGTATATAAGTTCAACATTTGTTTCCTAAGGAATTACCTTCTTGTTAAGGGGAAGAACTTTTAAGCCATGGGATGACTCAGAAGCCTCTGGCTTTGAAGCATTCATAAGACTGGGCGTGAAAATTAAAGCACAAACATAATGTGCAAAAGGGTTAAAAAGGCATGAAACATATAGAAAACCGAAACAAACATCAAAATCTGTCCAAAAGTAGTTAAAACTTTAAAATATCAAAACATCTGAACAAGAAGGCGTTCTAATGAAGAGTCAGTACAAAGATGGACTGGTTAACAATAAAGATAACGATGCCCATGTATAAACCATAAAAAACAAACCTAACCTACAAAAAAATGATTTATAAGAGAAAAAATTGTTGAACAGTCAATTCCACCATCTAAAGTAATTACTGGACATCGTATGAAGAACTAGGAAGACAAGCCACGATGATGATAGTCGCGCAGGGTTAAAGAGTTCATGGCATGAAGAGCACAAAACTAAAAAATCCCAATGTACTACCTAGCAAGTTCTCTGTTTCCACCTTCTGATATCACTGCACATCTATGTGAGACCTGCAACAAAAGAATAAGACAGGAAATGAACATCACATAATCTCAACTAAAATTGATGCTTGTGCAGCATACTGGAGTTAGAGTAAGTCTACCCCAATCAATACAAAGCCCCAAAGAAAAAAGTAAAGAAAGCCTTTTAATATCGATAAATCAATAACATTAATAAATTGATTGCACTAATTTTAATAACCTTATTAGACTGTTGGCACTGGACTGTGGATTTTGGAACTGCTGAGCTGTGGAGCATAGCCCTCTCTGACGTTTTCAAGATAAATTCCTAAATGCAAATCGATGGAAAATTCAGTATGTGTCAGTTCAATTATACAAAAGTTCAATTATACAAAAATACGTTGACAACATAAATGCTGAATAGAACCTGTTTTTTTACAACTCACTTTAAAATCTGTCTGACAAGGAGGGCTTCTCTTTGGAAGCAAGGAAGGTGCCTCAAGAATCTGAAAATGCAAGATATGGATCTGATCATCATCTATAATCTGCCAAATCCTTTTAAAAGATGATAAAGATACTAACTTTTCTGTTTAGAGGAAGAGCTTTGAATCTACGAAAAGTTGATGTCACATTTTCAGATTCTTTATTATGTTTTGACCTGGAACTCAACCATCGAGCAGCACACTCAAAACCCCATTAGAGTAAGGTTTCCCTCTACAGTAACTTAGTGCGCAGAATCTAAGAATTAGAATGCTGCATGAATTGACCATACCAACCTTGTCCTTAGAGCCCTGCGTGCTGTCTCAAGATCTGGGTGTCTAGAAATTGTGATTCTTCCTTTAGAGTGAGTTGTGTTTCCATCCAGTAATCCAACCTGTCAAATCATTTAGAGAACTTAGATCCACATCTTTGCAGAAATCCAATTGTAGAGCCCCTTTATGTTCATTTCCTATATCAACAGTTCATAACTCAAGAAGATAACAGCAGACATGGAAGCTGCACAATGTACTTCCTGCAGTTACAGAATCTTACAGAACCCTTCATTTTGGAATATTTGCAGAAAAGCAACAATTTATAAAGAGGATCCTGACCGACTGGTAAAATTATTCTTCCAAATATATTTAACATACCCGATTTGGTGTCTTATGGACAAAACTATGCTGCAGCTGCACTGCATCCACAACCTATTACGAGAGGTGATAAAGTTTAAAAAGCCTTAAAAAGAAAGAAATGATTTCATACAATCGCTAAACTATTTAGGAACTTATAACAAGCAGATAAGTAGCCGAAACTACATCAGCTTTGGCAGAAACAAGATAGACAAAGACAAATAAATATTGATGAAGCAACTAAGACATTAATCAGTTCCTGAATCAAACAATTGTAAGAGCAGTAGCAGCATGCTAGAGGTAAAGGAAACTCTGAATCTGAGATATGTTCATGACAACCAGAGCTCAGGGACTGCAAAAATATCTAAATCACAATAAAAAAGTATTCAAACTGGAAGATTATGTCACCAACAGAAGCTAGAATCATTTAAACCTAAGTAAAATAACGTGGATGTCAAACATTCCCAAAAAAAATCCATTTGCACCTTCTTAAATAATAGTTACCAAATACCAATCAACATTCAGGTAAAATAGGCAAAATTTTAGAACTTTTGCACGAAAATTCAGCACTACTTTCGATCACAGGATATCCCATGTATCCATCATTAAAACAAGAGCCATGAAAAGTAAGTGAAGTAAAAAACAAAAAATTGTTCACACCTTTCGAAGAAGACCATTCTCAAGCTTTTGTCTTTTTGCAGCTTGATTCTCAACCATAGATGGGCTACCTGAGCTTTTGGCTATTTTCTCTATGAATGATGCATTTGACCTGGCATTTGAACAAAGAAATAGCACCAACCAATCATGACGCGTGAAATGCCCCCAAGAGATGGATTCTACGACAGAAAAATGTTCAATACTTGAATGGTCTGATCATCTTTAGGGTCCAGCAATGTAGCAAAATGTAGTTCTACTTGACAACATTAAACAAAGTTCAGAGTATAATTATAAGAGAAAAATATGAAGAAGCCTGGATTTTCTAAAAACTTAAAATGCTATGGCGAGTCTGGCGACATAAATTTTATTTTGCATTAATGAGGAATAATCACCTAGGATAACCAGTCAGGAAAGGACCATGTTGCTTGGCCAATTGACTTGCCGTTGGCTTCATAAGAGTTGAACTCTTTGGGAAGGATGGCTTCTTTGACAACTTGGTTTCAGTTTTTGATTTACCATTGTCCACCATGTGATTATAAAAGGTTAATCCTAAAAAGATAAAGCATTACAAGGAGACATGGAAAAGTATTTTGATGACAAAAGAACAAAAGTCTAGACCATTTATGCAAGGGGATCTTCTGAGATCCTTTATAAGAAAGGATAACCAATTCGTTTGGAGCTAAATCGAGTAGAACAAAGCATGGGTAAAAGATCAGAAAAACGTTAGAAAGAAAAATTGAAAGTTCTTCATTTTAAACAAAAAAAACAAGGTAGAAAGAAGACCTGAGGGTAACTTTTTGTGTGGATTCTGAAACTTCTGGCTGCTAATATTTTGTAGAGTCGTGCTAGTTCCATTGTCCTGCCCTTCAACAACTAAAGGATGAATTTATATGAAAGTGTCAACAAATCAAGAGCTAGACTTAAAAAAATGTTTAGATACCTACGAATTTAAGAATCTCATTAATATGCACTGAGAGTGAACAATGATCCGCATTACAAAGAGTGAGCTAACAGATGTAAAAGGTTGTAAATTTGTTTTAACGGTGTGATTCATGTTGCAAATAAAAGATGTCTGAAGTACACATTCTGCTTAGACGAACCTCGGTAATTCATGTCCACAGCAGAAGTTTCTTGGACCACCTCAATATCAGAGTCACCCCCAGTATACTGCATGTCCTCCACATCTTTAGCACTATGAGAGATACCAATATCTTCCGTCGACATTTCATCTCTAGGTACCAACCTCGCCACAAAAGCTGCAAAAGAAAATTGCCAAAGGCTAGTCAATTGCAACGCAGTAAACAACAATCCAAACATTCGATAGCTCAAACAGATGGAAAACACTCTCCGAAAGCCGATGAATACACCGCGCTGAGGTTCACGTACTTCATCACAAAACAGTTACCCCTATACACCAGTTTTGATGCTAGTGCCTCAAGCTAAAAAAAATCCGGAGAACACTAAAAACTCTTAAAGAAAAAATAAATCCCGAAAATTACATTTTCAGCGCAAGGATGGGTATAAAAAAGAACCGACACCTCAACATCAGACTTAATATTGGAAAAAGAAAAACTTTGGTGCAGATACAGAGAAGAATGTTACGAGAAGGAGGATAAGTTCCGGCAGAGTCGAACCAGACTTCAGCTTGGCGCGCCTCCAGAGGCGACTCGGCTCGGCTGAAATCGAAGAAGCGAGAGGCGTCAAACTCATAGTCGGTATCAATCTCATACGCCGTGAAACTGTATTCCGCCATATCATCATTTGCAGTATCCTCCACCATTTCTTCCTCCATTTTTTGCCTTCCTTTCTCCACGCTATGCGCGTGCGAAAATCAGTTATGCTGGAGAATCAATAAGAAAAATCTGATAACTGAAGCGTGGAGTGTGGTGCGTACGATAAGGGATTGTCTTTATTTTCAGTTTTGGGTGAACAGAGAGAGCGAGCGGCGAGGTTCCAAGATCCGGAAATTTGAATAGTTGGGCCAAATCACGGGTATGGTTGGATGATTGGATCCGCATGCGACGATAGCATTTAGTTTTGTTTATCACCTTTACCATTTTGCCCCTTGGAAGAGTTTATTGAATTAATAATCTCTCAAATCTTATTCATAATAATAAGATATATAATATATCTACATTTATATATGTTAATATTCATTTATAATTACTATATGAATAAGTAAATCAAGCTTCATATTACAAAATAACGTGTCTCTAAGAAACCAAGATAGAGATTTGTCAACCTCTATGGGTCGAAAATGGTTTTCATTAGGTAGCTAGAGGTACGTAAAGAAGGAAATTCGGTAGTATTATTTTGCATATGGAAGCTGAGGTTTTTAAGATGGAAAGAATGTGGGACGAGAAAAAAATATTGGCTTTAAAAATATAGTGGAAGGGGTTACATTGATGGTTTAGATTCCCTTAATTTGCTTAGGTTATGCTTAAGAGGAAACATGATAAGGCTTGAATTGTTAACGATCTTACGTAAATCTTTTTATTGCTTCTGGTGCTCCTTCTAATAAATTTGCTTATAAAAAAAAAAAATCTATATTGGCATTGGCATAACTATATCAAGATATAAAATTTGTATCTCTAAACATAATTTTCAAGTATAAAGGTGAATGTATTAAATACAAGATAATTCTTGACTAACTTCGTAAATATCATTTAGTTGATGCAGGATTAATGTCATAGGACCGATAGTCCACTTTATAGAAGGAGCGAGTTCTAAGATCGCCAATCTCCCAATAAGAACAAGAAGAAAAGAGTTGGAGAAATTCAGAAAATGAATTTTATTAACAATGATCGATGACAGTTATGTATGGAGGTGTCCCTCAAAAAAAATTTAATTACCCTAATTTTTTTTAAAAAAATTTTGCATTATTCCTTGCAAAATTGCAGTCCACCCCCATATTTTGCTCCCTAAACAAAAATTCTAAATTCGTCCGCCCCTGTTTCTACCCAACTACATAATCTGCTAACTGCTTTGATAATGTGTTCTCCTGCCTTGAACTTTATCTGCATTGCATGGACATGAATTCATCTGCATGAGTTGTCTTCATATCACCGCTACTGCAAGAAAATTTACATTTGATTATATAACGTTTTAAATGCCACATTTCATTCTTTATATTATATAACCAGTCACAGTATATAACATGAGCAATGGCTGCTCTCCGATTGGCAGTATTGGCAGTGTGAGTGTCTGAATTCTAACTGATTTTTTTCCTTCTTTATACATAATACATATATGCTAACCCACTGGCACTATACCATGGATTAGCAACCTAACCTTTAGATGGATATCTTTCACCCAACATTTCGGGTAATACCCATCCAAGGGGTTGTGGTATCCCTATGGGTAGTGCCCATGAGGGTAACCAAGAATTTTCCTTTTACAGGCATGCAGAGCAGTCTTCTGGCCGTTTCTCTGGCAAATAAGTTTTTCCAAGTTCCACTCGTCAGCATTCCTCCTGCTATTTCTGTAAGTCTATAATCTATATATGGCATTATAGTAGAGTGTGAAGATCACAATGATGTTTCATTATTCTGCTGGGGCTAGCTAACTCGTAGTATCACAATTTGCAGACTGTATAATGTCATTAATGGGATTTTCTCTTGTAATACCTTGGAATGGAAGGAAAGAAACTGCTGTCTCTTGAGGTGAAGTAAAGAAACTATTGACGTACTAATAAATAAAGTTTTTGAGTTTGTTCACCAGCAATCTCCGTGAAGAATTGATAGCAAAATTTGCAAGCCAATCAGTTCTTTTTCCTAGTTTCGGAGCGGTGATTTGATTTGAGACGTGAAATACAACTCCCCTTTTTTCGTCTCAAGTGCTATGTTCATAAAGTTGCTCACTGGAGATAATTATGAAGAAAACTTGCCAACATATATATATTGGATTGAAAGGCTGAGATTAAAAGCATGCAGATGATCCAACGGCTATAAGTGATCGAAGAGTGCTATATATATGACACAAGCGGTTACTGATTGAAAATCATCTTGATAACCCTTTCCTGGGATCCTGATGAGCACATGTGTATTGAATTTCTGCTGTAATTGTAGCTGATGGAATTGGCTTGTATTCTGTTAATGTTTTGAACTCGGTGTCATACTCAGATCATAGTGGATTCATTTAGGGTGTGAAACCGAACCTTAGCCTAAAAACTCGTAACTACCTTGTTTCCAGATTGCATAGTTGTAGGTAAACTTAGCATAACGTTTTCATATGAACTCCAAATTGAGTGAGTCCAATTCCACATACAAGCTAACACAAAATATTAAAATTCTTATTAGAGCCAAAAACTTCAAATTCGTAGCGATGTATTCCCAGAAAATCAAAGAACACGATGCATAAAAACTCGCATGCACTGAAATTTCAGATTGTACACATTGTGGTAAAACGACCATAACGTACTCCGAATTAGCTGATTTTGCTGGCTAATTAAGGCTAACACAAATTACTACAACTTTTATTAGGGGAGTCATCTTCAAATTCGAAGTTTAACCATGCGTAAAACTCGAAATATCAAACTATATGCACTGCCTACTAGCTGAAACAGATTTGACAGCAACTTCATGAATAAACACCATGGTTCGACCCTCATACATAATCCAAGTTAATAAAATTCAAGGATGATGATATACCTTCAATTATCTTCAAGATTTGAAGCTTGATCAACCACCAAAACCGAATCAATGTAGAACATCCTTCCCCAATCTGCTGCTACTCAAATTTCTTGCTTCAATGTTGCTCCAAACTTGAATTTTCTTGGTACATCTTGTTCCTCAAGCTTAGTAGCATTCAAATCAATCTTTGCATGTAGGTTTTGATGAATTTTTGAAGGTAAAAATTGATGAGAAACTTTCGAAAATTAGGGAGGAAAATGGGAACAAGGATGAGTGAAATGAAGAAGGTGAAGTCTTGTTATGAATGAAAGTGGGCGATGCCCACTATGCCATTTTTTTATGTATATAATATAGATAATGTGTCAAATTAATTTAATGAGTGTGCTCTTGCATGCACCTTGCATGTATTTATGTGTATCTTGATGTAAATTATCTAAATTAAAATAAAGTGTTGTGATTCGGAACATCTTAAATCAAAATGTAGGATTATTCAAATCCGAACAAAGTAACTTCTTGTGTGTCTTGTGTTCTTACTTTTCATTTTGATCGTTGTGATTACATTCAACTTTGTGTGATAAAATCCTAACAGACTGTTATTAGAGCCAGGTTATTTGAACCTGGCTCAAGAATGTGGAAACTCCTAGCTTCGTTCTTCGATTGGAATCCCACATATATCTTGAATTCCCGTACTCAGATTTTCAAGAAACAGAGTCTTGCTTTGATTGGTTACGAAACAAATCTACTGGCCAGGGATTAACCTTCAACCATGTCAACATCAAGATTCGAAATGGAGAAGTTTGACGGCAGAAATGATTTTAATATTTGGAGGGAAAAATGATTGCTCATCTTAGCAACTTGGGGTTGGACGAAGCACTCAAGGGTGAATCAAAGATCCCATACACCATTGCGAATAAAGGTAAGATTCTAAAGAAAGCTAAAAATACAATTTCTGGAGCGGAACTTTCAATCAATGAAGGAACTCTATGCCAGTCAGTGTGTTAGCTATTGAGAAAAGAAAGTTTAGATTATCTTGAGTTTAAGTGATCAAATCCTTAGAAAAGTAGTCAATGAGAAATCTGCATGTGAAATGTGGAGTCGGCTGGAACAATTATACATGACTAAGGCACTCCCCAACAGAATTTACTTTAACAAAGGTTGTATGGATTTAAAATGGATAAAAGTAAAATCATAGATGAAAATATAGATGAATTCACTAAGCTAACATAGAAGTCAATATCGATGAGGAAGATCAAGCTATCTGTCTGTTAAACTCTATGCCCAAAGCCTATGATCAATTGAGAGACATTCTCAAATATTGGAGAGATTCCCTCACAATTGATGTAACGACCCAAAACTTTTACATGATTTACATGATCATGCATGAACATCATGACTCATATAGAAGCATTTGATATGCATAAATGTTGGGCCTATTGTGACGATAGTGTTTTGGATTCTATTGAATGTATGACTTGAGTGATAATTATAATAAGAATTGAAATCTAATGAGTCGGTTTCATTATATCGAGAATATGGATAAAATAAGGAATAGACATAGTTAAGGGACTTAAGTGTAAGATGATAGAGATTTGAAGGGCTAAAGTGCAATATGTAATATAATTAATAGTTATCTAGTGCCTTAGGAAGGAAGGAAATCAGATTTTATCTTCCATTTTCGTTTCTTCATCTGCTCCTTGAGGGAAAGCTATACAAAGTCCATAGAAACTCAAGTTTTGTGCCAAAAACTTGTAGAGGAAGGTATACCTATGTTTATACTCTTTATTTTCTATGGTTTTGACAAGTTTAAAGATGTGTTCGTTGATGTTGGTTGAGAAGAAATATAGGGTTTGCATGTGTTAGATGAAAACATATCTTTTGAAGTAGATTTTGATGTTATACATGAAGGGAATAGGTTTAAAGAAGATAGAAGAGGTTTTGGAAAGAAAGAACATGTGTTTGTATAAGAAATCTGCTGAAAAACAGAACTCCTATGGTGTTTTGAATTTTTGGAATTCTTAGACTTTAATTTTGATGTTGGTGTTCACATGAAAGTTGTAGTATGTTAAGTTATCTTTAATTTGATAGTAAATTCAAGTAATTTGGAGTTATAATGCATGAGTTATGTCAATTTTACTAAACTATGTACAGGTTGACCTCTAAAGTGTGATGATTTCTGAAACTTGATGTTCTTGCTATTTTTTTCTATGAAGATGATTGAATTAATTTAAGCACGTCAAATATGAATTGTAGATCTTTGAGTTATCTTTAATTTGACGTAAAGTGGGGCTCATTTGGAGTTAATATGAATTAGTTATGAATTTTATACCAAAAGGTGTCAAAGCTGAAAAATGCAGAATTTTCAACAAAACCATTCTGCCATGTAGCGATCGATCGCCTCTGTGTAGAGATCGATCTCTTCAGCCAAAAATTTTGAAAAAAATGGTTTTCTTTGATGAGTTTAAGTATGGGAAGCCTAGTATGATGTATGTGAACTATGAAAACATGTTAAATGTAAATATTAGATGATTTATTCATGTGTTTGAGATAAATGTATTTATAGGTCCTAATCTCGAACAAGCTACAGATAAGGCGAACTAAAAGAGTTTTTCGAGATAGGAATATCGTTTGTGAGTATATCCTATAACTTGGTATTTAACTGTACATAAGTATATGATTTCTGTTCTATGAATTGCGTCTATAAAGGATGTAAATACGTGTTGTATATGATGTGATGTTTCATTATATTGAAATGTGATTCTGAATTGTGCATTCATGTGCATACATAAGAGATTAATGAACTCTGTTATGGATGCTAAGGATCTTGAACCATGTGTTAAAGCATTCTGAGTACGGTCAGAATTACAGAATCAAAGAATATCGATCCCGAGTTAATTGAGAACTCAAAAGGGGATCTACAGAGTGCCATGGCCATCTTGTGATCACAAATTGTTCATGATTCTAGTGGATCCATAACAGAAGAACAAATAATCATACATACATGTGTGCATGTGAATTACTTGTTGTACAAGTATTACTACAGTTTGATGAGTTATATACTTATGTGATGTTGAATATCGGTTATTTGTATATACTCAGTGAAGTGTTTTGTTTCAGATAATCCAAAGTAAAAGTCGACTCTAGAGGAAGGTCTAGAATCCTTTTTGAAGTATTTTCCAGTATGGATACAAGGTTGGCCGGCTGATCTGTAGTTCTTCTCCCTCTGCTCATCATTGTACATATAAGTGTATAGGTTTTTGGTATGAGTAATGCGAGATACAGCATCAGTCCATTTTTGTGGCATATATGCCATGTACATATGGTTATGGAAAAGTTTTAAATTTACATGTTATAAAGAAAAATTTCCGCTGCAACGAATTAAATATGGTACTATAGTAATGCTATAGTCACAGTCATGTGTATGTATATAAGTACTGTGACGCCCTTACAGGATAAATGTTAGGCGACATGCCTCATGTATTTACACGTGTATAAAAGAGATATGCGTGTCATGTGTAATGAAAAGGTAGGGGTGTCACAGTTGATTTGGTATCAGAGCAAAGGTCTAAGATTCTGTAGACTATGACCATGCATCATTATGATATGTTGCATTGTTCTTATGTGTTACATGATTACATAAGTCATTACTTGTGTCATAAAGGGTAAATGATGAGCAAAGCCATAGAGGGGAAGAAGCAGCCGAGCCTGAGTCTCATGCATCACATTCTTTTCCTCCTCATGTTCAAGGAATGCCTGTTCATGACACTTATAGACAGTTTCCACATGCTCCTCCTCATGAATTTTGTGAAAGGAGGTATGATAAACTAAGAAAGATGGGAGCTGAAGAGTTTAGGGGTACTACCAATCCAGCGGAGGCTGAGACATGGCTGAAAAGAACAGAAAGAATTCTAAATCTATTGAGATGTACTCCTGAAGAGAAGTTTGATTATACAGTGTCGCTTCTTCAGGGCAATGCATATGATTGGTGGGAAACCGTTCCTAACAGTACTGTTCAGCCACCTGTTTTGACTTGGGAGGACTTTCTGACTAAGTTTAATGATGCATACTTACCTGAAGTGTACAAAGATCAGAAAGAGAGAATTTCTTGAATTGAAGCAGTGGAACAGATCAGTGGCAGAGTATGAAGTGTTGTTTAATCAGTTGTCACGTTATGCTCCACACATGGTTGCTACTGAGAAGAAGAAATGTAGCAGGTTTGAAATGGGATTACGATTCACTATTCGTGATCGCCTGACAACAACAGATTTGGAATCCTATAGTAAGTGAAATCTGCAGTTATTCGTGCTGAGAAGTTGGAAGCTGAATCCAAAGCTTTCAAGAAACGACAAAGTGAAGAAAGTAGTGGTGTTGGTAAGAAGAAAGTATTCCAAGTACCTACACAAAAGCCTTTTCCTAGTGGTTCCAAAGGTGCCAGTTTCAGTGGTGCACCATTAGCAAGTAAAATTTTTGGGTTTACCTCAACATCACCAACTTGTATCCATTGTGGCAAGAATCATTTTGGAGAATGTAGACTTCTGACACGAAAATGTTTTCGATGTGGTGAACCGGGTCACATTGCAAGAAACTGTTATAAACCACAAGATGAGCCTACAGTGGACCAACCAAGGTCAAGTAATGTTAATGCTGGTCGAGGCAGAGGTCGAGGAAAGTCTGGTATGGGAAGAGGTGTTGGTTTGGAAGAAAGCAAAGCTAATAATCAGGCCCTTGTGTTTGCGATGACTCAAGAAGAAGCAAGTACTGCACCAGCTGTTATCACTGGTAATTTATCGATCTTTGATACAATTGCTTATGTTTTATTTGATCCTGGTGCAACTCATTCTTTCATATCACAAGCATTCATAACACATGTGCATGCAAAACCAGAACCATTGAGCTATGATTTATATGTTCGAACTCCAGTTGAGGGTATAGTTGTTGTGAATATGGTGCATCGTCAGTGTAAACTGTTGATTGGAAATACTGAGTTGTTTGCTACACTTATTGTGTTGCCATTGAAGGATTTTGATATAATTCTTGGTATGGATTGGTTGACTGCATATCATGCTAAATTGGATTGTTTTACTAAAGAGATAGTATTACAACTTCCTGATCAAACTAAGATTGTGTTTAAAGGAGAAAGACAAATTTTACAGACATGTATCATTGCTACAACTACGGCATCTAGATTGATTAAGGGAAGTTGTGAAGCTTATTTAGCTTATATTATAGATAGCAGAATATGTGGTTTGAAACTTGAAGATATTCCAGTAGTCAGAGAATATCCAGAAGTATTTCCAGATGAATTACCAGGATTACCTCCTAATCGAGATATTGAGTTTACTATTGATATGCCTAGTGGTACTACACCGATTTCTATTTCACCTTACAGAATGTCACCTATTGAACTAAATGATTGAAAACTCAGTTACAAGAATTACTGGATAAGGGATTTATTAGACCGAGTATATCACCTTGGGGCGCACCTGTGTTGTTTGTTAAAAAGAAAGATGGTACCTTGAGATTATGTATTGATTATCGACAATTGAACCGTGTGACTGTTAAGAACAAATATCCACTACCCAGAATATATGATTTGTTTGATCAATTACAAGGTGCTACTGTCTTTTCTAAAATTGATCTGAGATCTGTATACCATCAGTTGAAAATTTCAGAAACGGATATACCGAAAACAGCGTTTAGAACCAGGTACGGTCACTATGAATTTCTTGTTATGCCATTTGGGTTGACAAATGCACCTGCTGTCTTTATGGCATTGATGAATGATGTGTTTAGACCCTATCTAGATAAATTTGTGATTGTTTTCATCGATGATATTCTGATTTATTCAAAATCTACTGAAGAACACGAACAACAGTTAAGAATAGTGCTGCAAACATTGCGTGATAAACATTTGTATGCAAAATTGAGTAAATGTGAGTTTTGGCTGAATCAAGTGGTATTTTTGGGGCATGTTGTATCTGGTGAAGGTATAAAAGTTGATCCAGTGAAAATTGAAGCAGTAACGAAGTGGGAAATTCCGAAAAATGTTACAGAAGTTCGTAGTTTCCTTGGTTTAGCTGGCTATTGTAGGAGATTTGTAGAAAACTTTTCTCTTATTGCTACTCCATTGACAAAGTTGGTGCACAAAAATGTTTCTTTTAAGTGGACAGATGAATGTCAAAGAAGTTTTGATAAATTAAAAGAAAAACTCACAACTGCTCCAGTTCTGACGATTCCATCAGGTACCAATGATTTTGTTATTTACAGTGATGCTTCATATCAAGGTCTTGGTTGTGTTTTAATGCAATGTGGAAAAGTTATAGCTTATGCTTCTCGACAATTGAAACCATATGAAATGTCTTATCCTACTCATGATCTTGAGCTTGCTGCTGTTGTCTTTGCTTTAAAGATATGGAGACATTATTTGTATGGTACTACATTTCAAATCTTTACTGATCATAAGAGTCTGAAATATCTGTTGAGTCAGAAAGAATTGAATATGCGTCAAACAAGATGGCTTGAATTATTGAAAGATAATTATTGCACTATTGAATATCATCCTGGCAAGGCTAATGTTGTTGCTGATGCGTTGAGCAGAAAATCATATGGTACTGTTTCTTGTCTATCAGTACATTCTATGACATATCTGTTAGAGTTGAGAAAGATGAATATTGTTTTGAATGTGAATGAAACGGGTATCATATGTGCTTCGTTCTGTATTAGACCAGTGATGACTGAAAGAATTAAAAATGCTCAGTGTCATGATGATAAATTGATTAGTATTACAGAGAAAGTGAAACAGGGAAAGAGTACATCATTTGTGATCAATGGTGATGGTACTTTGATGATTCATAATCGACTTTGTGTTCCTAATGTGGATAATATAAGGCATGAAATAATGGAGGAAGCACACATTGCACCGTATGCTATGCATCCCGGTAGTACGAAGATGTACCAGACTCTGAGAACCCATTATTGGTGGCCTCGAATGAAGAAGGATGTAGCTGAGTATATATCGAAATGTTTGACATGCCAACAGGTGAAATCTGAACATCAAGCACCAGTTGGGAAATTACATCCACTACCGATTCCAGTTTGGAAATGGGAACGTATAACAATGGATTTTGTTTATGGTTTACCTGTAACTCAGAAGAAGAATGATGCAGTTTGGGTGATTGTAGACCGATTGACAAAATCAGCTCACTTCTTACCATTTAGATAGGGCTCTACACTTGAAAGTTAGCAACAAGGTATGTGAATGAAATTGTTAGATTACATGGTGTGCCTTTATCTATTATATCAGACAGAGATCCTCGGTTTACATCGAGATTTTGGGAAAGTTTGCAACAAGCATTAGGTACTAAACTGCATTTTAGTACTGCATTTCATCCTCAAACAGATGGACAGTCAGAAAGAACAATTCAGACATTAGAAGAAATGCTTCGATCATGTGTTCTTGATTTCAAAGGTTCATATGTTGAGTATATTGCTTTGATGGAGTTTGCTTATAATAATCAATATCATAGCAGTATTGGTATGGCACCATACGAAGCTTTATATGGTAGGAAATGTAGAAGTCCAGTATGTTGGGATGAAGAAGGAATGCGAATAGTAGAAGGTCCAGATCTTGTTCAAGAAACAGTTGAAAAGATAAACATTGTAAAAACTCGATTGAAAGCGGCACAAGATCGACAAAAGAGTTATGCTGATCAACATAGAAGAGAAATGGACTATCAGATTGGTGAAAAAGTGTTTCTTCGTGTTTCTCCTTGGAGAGGTATTCTACGATTTGGAAAGAAATGAAAGTTGAGTCCACGATATATCGCTCCGTATGAGATACTTGATAAAGTGGGACCTTTAGCATATCGACTTGCATTACCACCTCATTTGGCTCAAATTCATAATGTGTTTCATGTAAGTATGTTACGACGATACAGATCTGATCCATCTCATGTTCTTCATGATGAACCAATTGAAATGTCTGAAAATTTAAGTTATGTTGAAGAACCAGTTAAGATGTTAGCATACAAGGATAAACAGTTAAGGAATCGCACAATTCCTATGGTAAAAGTACAATGGAGAAATCATTTAGAACGTGAAGCTACTTGGGAAACAGTTGAACATATGAGGAAACAGTATCCATGGTTATTTCCTGATACAGGTACAAATTTCGAGGTCGAAATTTTTAAAGGAGGGAAGAGTTGTAACGACCCAAAACTTTTACATGATTTACATGATCATGCATGAACATCATGACTCATATAGAAGCATTTGATATGCATAAATGTTGGGTCTATTGTGACGATAGTGTTTTGGATTCTATTGAATGTATGACTTGAGTGATAATTATGATAAGAATTGAAATCTAATGAGTCGGTTTCATTATATCGAGAATATGGATAAAATAAGGAATAGACATAGTTAAGGGACTTAAGTGTAAGATGATAGAGATTTGAAGGGCTAAAGTTCAATATGTAATATAATTAATAGTTATCTAGTGCCTTAGGAAGGAAGGAAATCAGATTTTATCTTCCATTTTCGTTTCTTCATCTGCTCCTTGAGGGAAAGCTATACAAAGTCCATAGAAACTCAAGTTTTGTGCCAAAAACTTGTAGAGGAAGGTATACCTATGTTTATACTCTTTATTTTCTATGGTTTTGACAAGTTTAAAGATGTGTTCGTTGATGTTGGTTGAGAAGAAATATAGGGTTTGCATGTGTTAGATGAAAACATATCTTTTGAAGTAGATTTTGATGTTATACATGAAGGGAATAGGTTTAAAGAAGATAGAAGAGGTTTTGGAAAGAAAGAACATGTGTTTGTATAAGAAATCTGCTGAAAAACAGAACTCCTATGGTGATTCGAATTTTTGGAATTCTTAGACTTTAATTTTGATGTTGGTGTTCACATGAAAGTTGTAGTATGTTAAGTTATCTTTAATTTGATAGTAAATTCAAGTAATTTGGAGTTATAATGCATGAGTTATGTCAATTGTACTAAACTATGTACAGGTTGACCTCTAAAGTGTGATGATTTCTGAAACTTGATGTTCTTGGCTATTTTTTTCTATGAAGATGATTGAATTAATTTAAGCACGTCAAACATGAATTGTAGATCTTTGAGTTATCTTTAATTTTACGTAAAGTGGGGCTCATTTGGAGTTAATATGAATTAGTTATGAATTTTATACCAAAAGGTGTCAAAGCTGAAAAATGCAGAATTTTCAACAAAACCATTCTGCCATGTAGCGATCGATCGCCTCTGTGTAGAGATCGATCTCTTCAGCCAAAAATTTTGAAAAAAATGGTTTTCTTTGATGAGTTTAAGTATGGGAAGCCTAGTATGATGTATGTGAACTATGAAAACATGTTAAATGTAAATATTAGATGATTTATTCATGTGTTTGAGATAAATGTATTTATAGGTCCTAATCTCGAACAAGCTACAGATAAGGCGAACTAAAAGAGTTTTTCGAGATAGGAATATCGTTTGTGAGTATATCCTATAACTTGGTATTTAACTGTACATAAGTATATGATTTCTGTTCTATGAATTGCGTCTATAAAGGATGTAAATACGTGTTGTATATGATGTGATGTTTCATTATATTGAAATGTGATTCTGAATTGTGCATTCATGTGCATACATAAGAGATTAATGAACTCTGTTATGGATGCTAAGGATCTTGAACCATGTGTTAAAGCATTCTGAGTACGGTCAGAATTACAGAATCAAAGAATATCGATCCCGAGTTAATTGAGAACTCAAAAGGGGATCTACAGAGTGCCATGGCCATCTTGTGATCACAAATTGTTCATGATTCTAGTGGATCCATAACAGAAGAACAAATAATCATACATACATGTGTGCATGTGAATTACTTGTTGTACAAGTATTACTACAGTTTTGATGAGTTATATACTTATGTGATGTTGAATATCGGTTATTTGTATATACTCAGTGAAGTGTTTTGTTTCAGATAATCCAAAGTAAAAGTCGACTCTAGAGGAAGGTCTAGAAGCCTTTTTGAAGTATTTTCCAGTATGGATACAAGGTTGGCCGGCTGATCTGTAGTTCTTCTCCCTCTGCTCATCATTGTACATATAAGTGTATAGGTTTTTGGTATGAGTAATGCGAGATACAGCATCAGTCCATTTTTGTGGCATATATGCCATGTACATATGGTTATGGAAAGTTTTAAATTTACATGTTATAAAGAAAAATTTCCGCTGCAATGAATTAAATATGGTACTATAGTAATGCTATAGTCACAGTCATGTGTATGTATATAAGTACTGTGACGCCCTTACAGGATAAATGTTAGGCGACATGCCTCATGTATTTACACGTGTATAAAAGAGACATGCGTGTCATGTGTAATGAAAAGGTAGGGGTGTCACAGTTGATGAGGTGATGAGTGCAGCCTGCTCTAAAGAATTAGACTAACGGGCTACTGGAAAACATCACAAACCTGTGGGGGAAGGGTTGAATATAAGAGGAAGATCAGTTGAAAGAAAAGATAATGGGAACAAGGGTAGAAAACAATCAGGATCCAAATCTCGAAATAAAAAAACTTGTTGGATCTGTAATCAAAAGGGACACTTCAGAAGAAATTGTCCTCAAAGAAAGATCAACAAGAAACCCGAATTTATGGCATAAAAGACTAGGACACATGAGTCTAAAAGAATTACAAGAACTATGTAAACAAGGCTTCATAGATAATGAGCAAATTAACTCACTATACTTCTGTGAAAAACGTGTCCTTCAAAAATCTCATAGGATAAAGTTACTGCAAATCATCTGACCAAAGCCACACTAGACTATATACACTCTGATCTTTGGGGATCATCTCACGTCCCCCTTTCACTGTCCAAATCTCAGTACTTTATATCTTTCATCGATGACTACTCCTGGAAGGTTTGGATCTATTTCTTGAAAACAAAAGATGAAGCATTCCAAAGATTTGTGGAATGGAAAGCCTTAGTAGAGAATCAAACAGGAAAGAAGATTAAAAGACTAAGAACGGATAATGGTCTTGAATTTTGTAACATAGAGTTTGACAAATATTGTGCTAACTCTGGAATAATGAGACACCGAACATGCACATTCACCCCCACAATAGAATGACCTAGCTGAACGAATGCATAGAACAATCAAGAATAAAGTAAGATGTATGCTTAGTGAGTGTGGACTGCCTACAAAATTCTGGGCTGAAGCAATAACAACTGCTTGTTACCTAATTAACAGGTCCCCCTCCGTAGCTATCGACTTCATGATTCCTGAACACAAATGGTCTAAAGTAAAACCATATTATAATCATCTTAGAACTTTTGAAAGCATAGTATATGTTCATGTTAGCCAAGGTCCAGGGCTAAGAACGGAGTTTTCTTAGGATATCCTAGTGGTGTAATTACAAAGTATGGCCAATTGATGACAATAAGCGTGTAATCAGTAGAGATATAATCTTTAACGAAAATGAATTTTATAGAACTCACATGAAATCTTCAGAAATAGCCAGCTCTAAACAAGTTGAGCAGCCTGCTAAGTTTCAGGTGGGGCATCAAAATTCTACATATGATATGGATCAAGAGTTTACTGAAAATCAAGATTAAGGTGGAGAAAATCATCAACCACAAGATCTTGATCCTAATCCACCGCAACAGGACGATTCTGAAGAAGCACATAGTGAGGAAGAGACACTTGAAGACTATGTACTGTCAAGAGAGAATTAGAAGGCAAATTAGACCACCCTCACCCTCAAGATTTGCAAGTGCTGGTCTCGTCGCTTTTGCGTTGAATATAACTGACTTACTTGAACTCAAGGAACCTAGGAGTTATATAAAAGCAAAGAACAACAAGGATTGGTCAAAGTGGAAGAAGGCTATGCTGGAAGAACTGCAATCTCTTGAGAAAAACAACACCTGGACACTGATTGAAAGACCTGAAGGGACAAGGGTCATTGGCAGTAAATGTATATTCAGAGTAAAACCAGGTATATTAGGGGTTGAGGAGCCAAGATTCAAGGCGAGATTAGTTGCCAAGGCACTCTCACAGGTTGAAGGGATAGACTATCATGAATTTCTTTCACCTGTGGTAAAGCATACCTCGATAAGGATTATACTATCGATTACAGCAGGACAAGATGTGGAATTAGATCAGCTAGATCTAAAGACTGCTTTCTTGCATGGGAACCTCGAAGAAAGGATACTAATGTCACAGCATGATGGATTTATAAAATCAGAGAACATTGGAAAAGTCTGCCTGCTTAAGAGGTCGCTTTATGGGCTTAAGCAATCTCCAAGGCAATGGTACAAAAGAATCAACGATTTATGCTTCAAAGGGATACAAGAGGTAAAGTTTGATAGTTGTGTACACTACCAACAACTCGCAACACATTCCTACAATATTTGTTAATCTACCTAGATGACATGCTTATAGCATGTAAGGTGTTATGAATCCTACCCCGATCATACCAATTCTATTTGATATATCTATTTGTACGCATCAATTAATATGTTCGAAAATAACCAAATATGCCATATTTCTTATTCAAGAACTAATACATGAACTATTGCAAGTGAAACACATACCGCCTTATGTCCATGTGTTGCACTAGTTTCTGTTATGAGGATTTTAGATCCTTTATGCAGATCGATGTGAATTTGATTAATTCTTTAACCAAGATTCTACTGAGCAAGATTAGTTTACTAATTACAAGCAATAAGATTCAGAATAAATTGTCGATATCCAATTTCCCGTGAACCAAATTTACTTTTCGTAATCCCAATCAATTTCCGTTAACTCAAGAAATTGTACCGTAAATCACATGCATTAACAGTAAAGAAATTGGCAAATCAAATCTGATTTAATGCCCCACGTGCAGAAAAATCCATCACATCAAGATTATTAGATAAAATAGCTGGGAAGAAATATGACACCGAATATACGTGGTTCGACAATCTTTGCAGCCTACATCCACGGGATGGGAAGTGATTCCACTGCACCAAAATCCAAGAGTTAATCCAGATTACAAACACACTCAATATCTCACAATTCTCTTCCTTTCATAATGACACGAGAAATTCAACAAGATATTACTATAAGTGTTTCTCTCTCAAACTGAATCTTCCCACTCTTGTTTTCTTCTCGATGCCCTCTCTCTTTTTCCCAAGAAGAAACACTTTCTCCTTGCCTAAGAGAAAAAGCCGCCGCTGAACCCTCTTTTACTTTTCCCTCACCCTTATCTGTTCGTTCATCTCAGATTTAAAGGCATTAGGGGGAAATAATCTCAGCCCTTGAATTTCTATCCTTTATACTGTTGTGATTAACCTGCACATTATCCTTTCCTTAATAATCTCAGTCTTACTTACAGTGGCTGAGTGACTTGTTACCGTGTTTCCTATCTGTGAATACAATCCATTTTCCCTAACTCCTTTCATGACAACCAGGGATCCCTTTAACACTTTTAGTGATCCATTCTCAGCCTTAAAGACGTATCCATTCATCTCTAGCGTGCCTAAGGAAATTAGATTTCTTTTGAGTTATGGAATGTATCTCACTTCTTGCAATAGTTTTTATGTACCATCATGCATTCTTAGCCTAATGGAGCCAATCCCAATAACCTTGCAACATTTGTTGTCCCCAAGCAACACTAATCCACCATCGACTCGGTCGAGAGTCTCAAACCAGTCCTAGTTGGGGCACATGTGGAAACTGCAACCTGAATCTAGTATTCATTCTTTATTGGTCTCTGTTTGGTCCACTACTAATGCATCTGCTGAATCATATTCACCTCACACTACCGATGCATTATCCCTGTTACTTGACTTTTCCTGGTCTTTTTCCCTTTCTGGATAGTCTCTCTTGAAGTGACCTTCTTTGTGGCAATTATAGCACTTATATGCAGTCCTTGATGCTTTTCCATTACCACCTTTAGCAAGACTAGATTTCAATTTCGATCTAGCCTTCTTGGTCTACTTCTGACTGTGCTAGTCACGTTTTTTCGACCTGCCCCTCGTGAACAGACCGTCCCCGGTACTTCCTTCCTTCCCTTCGATTTTTCTCTGCAATTCCTTGGCTCTTACCGCTGACTGGACTTCCTCAAGGGATATCGTCTTATCCCTTCCATAGAGCACAACATCCTTGAAATGATTGTATGACTTTGGAATCGAATTCAATAACAACAAAGCTTTGTTCTCATCCTCGAGTTTCACATCTATGTTCTCAAGATCATCAATGATCTTGTTGAAGTCATCAATCTGTGCCGAGACAGATTTTCCTCCGTCATCTTGAATGAATAAAGCCTTTGCTTCATGTAGAGTCGATTTGCCAAAGATTTCATCATATACAGCTGCTCTAAATTTGTCCATACTGCGCTTGCCGACTTTTCCCTCGCCACTTCTCGTAGTGCCTTATCACCAAGGATCAATATTATTGAACTAGGAGCCTTGTCTAGGATTTCTGAATTCTCTTTGTTAGATAGGGTGGAAGGGAGTGCGTCAATTCCTTTCAGTGCGTCTATTGTT
The DNA here is from genome assembly GCA_907163345.1 of Haberlea rhodopensis. Taxonomy (NCBI): domain Eukaryota; kingdom Viridiplantae; phylum Streptophyta; class Magnoliopsida; order Lamiales; family Gesneriaceae; genus Haberlea; species Haberlea rhodopensis. The sequence goes on along the minus strand of CAJQUN010000004.1, from coordinate 2,879,867 downwards.
CATTGTTGCACCAAAATTGTTCACATCTTGATTCTTCATAATCCAAAATCGTTCTGCCCAGAAAAGTTTTCTATATTGAACTTGGTAGATCCCATCGTCGCGGATTTGTTTCCCACGGACGACGCCAATTGTTGTGAATCCAACCCCGATCACACCAATTCTATTCAATATGTCTATTTGTACGCAGCAATCAATATGTTCGAGAATAACCAAATATGTCCTATTTCTTATCCAAGAACTAAAACCTGAACTGTTGCAAGTGAAACACATACTGCTTTATGTCCATGTGCTGCGATAGTTTCTGTTATGAGGATTTTAGATCCTTTATGCAGATCGATGTGAATTTGATTAATTCTTTAACCAAGATTCTACTACAATTAGTTTACTAATTACAAGCAATAAGATTCAGAATAAATTGTCGTTATCCAATTTGTCGTGAACCAAATTTACTTTCCGTAAACCCAATCAATTCCGTAAACTCAAGAAATTGCAACGTAAATCACATGCATTAACAGTAAAGAAATTAGCAAATCAAATCTGACTTAATACCACACGCATAGAAGAATCAATCACAACAAGATTAGATAAAATAGCAGGGAAAGAAATATGACACCAAAAATACGTGGTTCGTCAATCTTTGCAGCCTACATCCACGGGAGGAGGAGTGATTCCATTGCACCAAAATCCAAGAGTTAATCAAGATTACAAACACACTCAATATCTCACACGTCTCTTCCTTTCACAATTGACACAAGAGAAATTCAACAAGATATTACTCTATCTTTATCTCTCAATCTGAATCTTCCCGCTCTTCTTTTCTTCTCGATGCCCTTTCTCTTTTTCCCAAGAAGAAACGCCTTCTCCTTGCCTAAGAGAAAACCTGTCGATGAACCCTCTTTTACTTTTCCCTCACCCTTCTCTGTTCGAACAGACTCAGATTTAAAGGCATTAGGGAGAAATGATCTCAGCCCTTGAATTTCCTTATCCATTTCACGATTGTGATTAACCTGCACATTAAGAAGAAAAAACCACAAACAAAACAAGGCATAAAGAGGCAAAGAGGTAAATGTGCATTATTAATTAATTCTAAGTCAATTAGTCAATATAACATAAGGAAATGCTGGAAATACTTTGAAGTCTTTTCTCAGCTCTGAGATGAAGGACTTAAGCCCTGCAAAACAGATTTTAGGAATCTAAATAGTTCATGACAGAGATAAAAGAACCTTGTCCCTATCTCAAGAAGTCTATGTCAAGCAAATAGTTGAAATGTTTTGAATGAAGGATGCAAAGAGTATTTGCACTCCTATATGTGCTCATTTTAAGTTGGAATCAGTAAAAGAATCAGAGACAGGGCAAGATCAAGAGTACATGAAAGCAATACCAAATGCAGTAGGAAGTATCATGTACTCTTTTGTATCAACTAGGCCGACATAGCGTATGGACCGGGACTTATAAGCAGCAAGACATGCAGAGAACATTGTCAAGCTGTTAAATGGCTCTTAAGATACCTGAAAGGAACTAAAAACTTAAGTTGGTTTATTCAATGGAAGTTCAACCATTGTCGGAAGTGAAAGGGTACTGTGATTCTGACTATGCGGCAGATCTAGATAAGAGAAGATCTCTTTCTGGTTATGTGTTCACGGTGGGTGGAAACGTAGTGAGCTGGAAATCGAGTTTGCAACACATTGTAGCTCTATCCACTACGGAGCAGAATATATATCACTTACAGAATCAATTAAAGAAGCTATCTAGATTAAAAGCTTTGTAAATGAATTAGGATTTGAACAAAGTCATGCAACTGTGTTCTGCGAATCACAAAGTGCAATACACCTATCTAAGAATTCTATGTTTCATGATAGAACGGAACACATCGATGTCAGGTTGCATTTTATAAGAGAAATCATATCAAGAAAGTTAGTGGAATTGAAGAAGATCAACACTAATGCGAATACGGCTGTCATGATTACAAAAGTTATTCCAGTGAGTAAACTCAAAGATGCTCTGAGTTTGCTCAAGGTTGAGGAATAACAGGTTGAGGAATAACAATCACCAAAAGGAAAAAAAGGGTCGTTCTATTTGAATCCATTGAGCAGTTTAGACATATGTGGCGAAGGTGGAGAATTGTGAAAAAAACTTGTCATCATATATAAATTGGATTGAAAGGCTGAGATTAAAAGCATTCAGATCCAACGGCTATAAGTGATCGAAGAGTGCTTATAGATGACACATGCAGTTACTGACTGGAATCATCTTGATAATCAGTTCCTGGAATTCACAGAGAAAAGCAACAAATATCAATACACTTCTCCTTCAAGAAACATCAAGTGCAAGCGGTTCTGTGCATATAACTTTGATCGGGTGCTGCATAAAATGCGTATTGTATTCCTGCTGTAATTGTAGCTGATGGAATTGGCTTGTATTCTATGAATGTTTTGAACTCTGTTTCATACTCAGATCATAGTGGATTCATTTAGGGTGTGAAATCTGAACCTTGGATGTAGGATTATTCAATACTTTTCATTTTGATCGCTATGATTACATTCTTGAATGCACAACTTTGTGTGATAAAATCCTAACAATAATAAACTGAAAAAATCAACCCCCTTTAGCTGAAAACTTCTTCTTCGTAAATTGAATGCCAACTGTTGTCCTCACAGATTTTTTTTGTTTTTTAAATTGATATTAAAGATAATTATGTAACAGAACTCTCCTTATTTATCAGGCAGTGTACATCCTGCAAGCATGGTTTGCCAATATGGTCTCGTAGGGTGCGCAAAGGTGGATGTTCTAGTTCAATTGATATTTCGTGTAACAATCGTAGTTATTGTTGTGGAGTTTTTTTTAATTTAAAATTTAATATAATTAGATAATTCGGACCCATTTTTAATGAAAAAAATTGGAAAAGTTGAAAAATTTAAAAAAAATTGATCTGCAACGGCCTTTCCCGGATGAGAAATATATTTTATAATCTATGACGGTTGTGAAATCGCTACTATAGTTACACATCCATTTTGGTCTGGAAGTTTGCCGCCGCCGCCGCCGTTTTCATTACGGAACTGCCGTTCCACACCGATATTGTGAACCATGCCTGCAAGGGCGAGTATAACTCTTGCTGAATTCAACATGTTCATTCTTATGCTCATGGGCGGATCTATTAAGGGGCAAGGGGGGGCAAGTGCCCCCTTGCCCCAAAAAAATAATTTTTTTTTACCTTAAAAAAATATTTTTAAAAAAAACTATTGCAATTTTACCCTAAAAAATTATAAATTGTCCCTTAAACATTACATTTTGCCCCACCTTAAATTATATTTTGACCTCTAATTTTTTTTTTTGGCCTAACTTTTTTATTTTAAATTTTTTTGTCCCCCTTCCTAAAAATCCTGCATCCGCCACTGCTTATGCTTATGAGAAGGGGTGCCATTTTTTCCACAAAAAACCTCTATTTGAAGCTTATGTATCAATATTGTTTAGCTAATGCAGCGTTTAATTAAAACGTTTCAAGATTTTATTTTAGATACTTGGACCGGATCAACATGTTCCTTATATTTCGATGGTCCGAATAATAATCTGCATAGAATTCGAACTCAGGTATGAGAAAACCGAACAGACAGATCTTGTAGAGTTCCCAATAAACTTCTTCGATTTCGTCTCCGATGACAACCAAGATTTAGCTACACACAAAAGGTTTTTGTCCTCTATGATGGCCGTGAGCTGAACAATCAAGTGTGTTGACTAAACTTCTGGACTTATATTGAAACAGCAAGGAATTACTCGAAAGATCGAAAGTTTTGGGTTTAAGACTGGTGTTGTGGAATATGATTATCAGTTTGAATACCGATGTTCACGCGTTGTATTAGTCTACTTCTCGTCTGTGTGTTCAATGAAGGCAATAATGTTAATCATGTTTTACGAACACAAGGCTACACTGTATGATTATTAGTTTGACAAATGTTGTTAAGTTTTTTTGTTCGAAGTGGTCCGAAAACTGTTGATTTTTCCAAAGACAAGTTCGTTGTAATAATGGGTTTTTGACTAAACATGAGGAATTTCACGAGGTGCATCAATACAATTTTCAACTTCATAGAAGTAAACCTTGAGGCACTTTTTTCTCAATTTCATGGAGAAAAGTAGCTGAATATTGCCTTGTCTAGCTTATTTTTTAATGTTAATTGTTATATATGAAGTCGAAGTCGATTTTTTTATTAAATGTGTGGGACCTAATTCGATATATGGACTAATTTGAGCCTTTATATTGTCGAGTGTCATTCATTTCCTATCAAGGAATTGAAGATATTTATTAGGGTAAATTTAAAAATGGTCCCGTAAAATAAGAACATTTAATATAAATCCCAAATTTTTGTTGTTAAACAAAAGTGGATACAGAGCCCTCTATTCAATTATTGGATTAAATTTGTTAAAAAAAATTATATGAAACTATTTTTGATTAAAAACAATTTTTATGAGACTATATTTGATTAGTTTTAAAAGTTTGGGACTTGTATTGAAATAATTTCATTTATAAGGGACCATTTTTTTAAATTTACCATATATATTAGGTTGGATCAAATTGGATACAGCTGTTCTAAGCTTAAGCTATGCTGAGCTTCATTTGTTATCAATTAGGCTAATTAATATGTGGATCTATCGAGATATTTTGAAGCATGCTCAATATTCGTTTGAGTTTCATAACAAAAAATAGAAATTAAATACTATTCTAATCTATTTGAAAGAAAACATCACAGTTGATCTACACTCAATTGGCGGTGGTGGATTGGGGGAAGTGGAATGAGTCACTTGTCGATGGAGTCCTCATGTCTAAAGAGCTAGTGGCGGATTTCCCCATATGATTTTGAAAAGCAGGCAGATTATCATCACGTGATTTGAAAATAGGCATTTTACCATATTATGATTTTGAAAATATGCAGATTACCCATTGTGGTTTGAAAATAGACATTGTACCCTCATGTGGTTTTGATGTAGGTACTTTACCCATTGGTTTGTGAATAGATGCAAAATACCCGCTCTGGGGATGCCATTTATTGCAAACCACAAGGTGGTAAAATACATATATTCAAAACCACAAGGGTAAAATACATATTTTCAAACCACGGGAGGAGGATAATCTGTCTATTTTCAAAACTACAATGGGGTAATCTGCCTAATTTTAAAACCACATGGGGTAATCCGTGATTAGCTCGATCCAAACCCATCCAAAGAGAGGTGGTGGCAAGATATAATCTCCACATTCTTCATCCACCCTCTCAATTAATTTCTGAAGTCGCCCTTGGTGTGGACGGATTTACCTTAATAAATGCAAAGGGTGTGTTGCTCTTGTATCTTGATGCCCTTTACCCTTTGGATAAGGTTTGCTTACAAATCACAATAACTTAAAAAAGTTAATTCAAGACAAGCAACTTGATATTATATGGGGAGAGTATATTTTTCGTTGTCCCAAGCCCAAGGACATATGCTTTTTTTTAATTTTTATACAATCCTACACAATTTTTTGGGGAAGGAGTGAGATGGGGTGGGGAGGTCTTGAACCCGAGGACCCCCGACTCATCAAAGCAAACGGTGTCACTTGACTATAAACTCCGAGCAAGGACATGTACTTTAAGTCCATAGGAAATTGCTGAACTCTAGGGTTGTGTGTGGATGAATGAATTTCATTTGAATGATGGGATTTGATTTGATAATGGATTTGAAACTTGAATTTGAAATGACATCTATCTCATGTGCATTTTAAATCCATCATAATTACCATTATGTTTACATAAATTAGTAAGGAAATGGATTTGAAATATACTCAATATAAATTCATCCAAACAATTAAATAGATTTGAAATCCGTAACCTCAAATTTAGTACATTTTGTTTCTTTAGGTACCCGATATTTTTTGGCTGCCCCGAATACTATGTGGCCTACCACTTCAAGTTATGATCGGATATTGTTTTATAGCCGATATATCAGATACCTTGCAAATAACTATCTAAACCCGATAAAACTCGTGCCCACCCCTACCTACATACGAGCAATTTAATTACCCATATATGATATATTAAAGAAAGACAGATGTGCCAAATAACTTGAATTCTTCAATTATTCCATTATGATATAACAGAAGAAACAAAGAAAACAGCGCATTACCATATGAGACCAAGAAAAACAACTCAAAAACAAGAGTGAATATTAATTTACATCATCCTGTATCAAGGTATTGCTAATGGAGATTGCGTGGACACGATATCATTCCCCGGAAATTTCTTTTGAAATTCAGACACTAAAGCAAGGTTCTCTTGGTGGAGAAGAGTAGCCTTCTTCCTTAATTTTTCATTTTCTTCGAGGATGCTGATGTTCTCCATGTATAGCTTTAAGTTCCTTAATTGAATATCACTTCCAACCTTCTCTTCCCATTGTTTCCTTCCCCTAATCAAGAATATCCATTGTATATATTATTAGTAATATTTGTACTAAATGGAACATTGAAATGAATATATAGATATCTAATGAATTAAATAATTTCACAATTCATATAATAATATGATCTTCAACATAAATAAACCAACGTTTTAACTTATTTAGTATACGTAACATTATATGATCAAGCGTTTGTGGCTTTACAAAAAGTTATGGCTTTACAAAAAATTATAACTGGTCGTAATGGCGCAACTCTAATATTTAAACCGTAGAGCAGCCCAAGAATCACGCTTCGATTGCTCTCCAGGCATGACAATTATTACACTCCAACGATCTCCTCCCAATAATTGTACTATCTTACAACTAATGGGAATCGAACAAATGACATTGGTTCTGATACTAATTGTATGATCAAATATTTGCCGCTTTACCAAAAAAATTATAATATGTGCTAACGGTGCAACTCTAATCTTCAAACCAACCCAAACACTAAGTATGGACAATTATTGCACTCAAACAAACACGACGACTAATGTTAAATAAATAACGTACCTTGCAAGCTTGCAGAGAACATGAACCCTAGGCCGCTTCGGGTTTTGTAAAGAGAAGCGATGTTTGCAAAGCCGAATCCATTGTGTGGAACTAATACACATATTGATACAATTTGGTATTGGCAGCAAGAATATGTGCTTTAACGAATGCTATGTTCGATGAATATATGGAGATTTATAGAGGTGTGTGTGCAAGAAGTTAAGGTCGTAATATGTGGGATAAAATTGGTGTACTTAAATATGCACCAAGTTGTGAGCTGGATTGTACATAAGTTGGGGGGAGAGTTTAATTTCAAGAATGGAAATGATGGCATAAGACAAATAGTCATGATTACTAACACTGCAGCCCCATCTATATGCAATCATAATCATGCATGAAGAGGAAAGCCAAGTTGGAAAATGTTTTAAGCATGTGGGAAGGTTGCAAGATTTGATTTTGGTTCAAATTTTGATGGAATGGATAGAAGTAGAAAGTTACACATATAGTGAGAGTAAAAATATTTTTATTTATTGTTTTTTTAACAAGTTTTTGCATGGATCGGGTGTGAGCATACACTAACACAAAAAAATATTCGAGCATAGTGATAAACATGGTTGAATATTTTTGTGTGTGTTAGTGCATGGACCGAGGTTCACATCCAGTCCTTGCAAGTGTGTGTGTGGGTGTGGGTGTGTGGTGATCATGAGGGGGCATGAAAGATCAACGCATGCGGGTGACCAACTCCTTCATTAATCCTCCTATTTCAGTCATAGTTTGACAATTAGTTGATATGATATAATGACTAAATTTTATATTAATTCGACCATGAATACTTAATTGAGTTTATAATATTTTATTAACAAATCTAGATTAATTAGTCAACATGTCTATAAAATCTAGCTCACTTTTTATTAGATCAGTTTAGATATTGCTTGGCATAGATTTTTTGCAACCTCCACAGCAAAGAAATGTCGGTTTTTTAATTTAATAATTCATGGGTTCCTACTCGTAACTAATTGATTATGATAGGAATATCTCAAAATCTTTTATAAGGAGTAAATATAGATTTCAAGTTCCCAATATGGGGACAACAACTCTCAATACGTCCTCTCACGTGTGACATTATATAAATCAAATACATGGATTGATAACGCGGTGGACAATAAGCATGTGACAGGAATAGTCAATCAAATGAAAAGCATGCTCTGATACCATGTTAAGAATTCATGGGTTCATACTCATAACCAATTTGTTATGATAGGTGTTAGGTTTTTATCACACAAAGTAGTGTATTCAAGAATGTAAACACAACAATCAAGATGAAAAATAAGAACACAAGACACACAAGAATTTACTTGGTTCGGATTTGAATAATCCTACATCCAATGTTCGGGTTTCACACACTAATGAATCCACTATGATCTTAGTATGAAACAGAGTTCAAAACATTCACATAATACAAGCCAATTCTGTCAGCTACAATTACAGCAGGAATTCAATACACATTTGCGCAGCACTCGATCAAAGTTCAATGCACAGAACCGCTTGCACTTGACGTTTCTTGAAGGAGAAGTGTATTGGTATTTGTTGCCTTTCTCTATGAATTCTAGGAACTGATTATCAAGATTTATTCCAATCAATAACCACCTATGTCATATATGTATCACTCTTCGATCACTTATAGCTTTTGGATCTGCATGCTTTTATTCTCAGCCTTTCAATCCAATTTATATATGATGGCAAGTTTTCTTCACAATAGGAATATTTCATAATATTTTATAAGAAGCAAATATAGTTTTTAAGTTCCAAATCAGAGGTCAACAACTCTCAATAATTAATCCCAATTTTAACCTGACCCGAATGAATCGGGTTTTAGGCAGTAGGTGTTTGTGGCACAATTAGAATAGCATACAACATTCCCAACGATTGAGTTCTTAGTGTCATGAGGCCTGAGGGCCTTACATTCAGGATATATCAAAACCATCGTTGGTTCAAAGAACAATTTATACGAGGTCAAGTATAAACCTCACGTTTTTGGGTCAGTGGTGACCATTGGATTTGCAGTACTACCACAGGATACCATCTTATTAATCTGGCCCACCTAATGACGTTAAGGTGTGTCCGGCCTCAACTTTAATTACTTTGATTTATAAGATTAAAAAAAATAGAGAGCGTTTGGAATTATTTTACAATATAACTAATGAAGTGTTATTTCCTACTATGCACGGACATTGACACAACGACACTGACACGACATGACACAGACAATGACAAGGCGACACTGACATTTTATAGTTCGAATAGCTCGCGAGCATGTTCGAATTTCGAGCCGAACTCGAACTTTAATTCGAGCCGAACTCGAGCCAATTTTTTAAATTATTTTAACTTTGAATCGAGCTCAAACTTGAATAGACTTATTTTGACCCGAATTCGAGCCTTACAATTTCCTGCATATTCGACTCGATTCAGTTCGTTTACACCCCTAGGTCCTCACGGCTGGGTGTGTCCGACAAGGAAATAACACTTTTAGGGGTTAATTGTACAATTTAGAAAGTTTTTAACTAAAATAAAATTTGGACGTGCTTGTTAAACTTTATGTTGAAGTAATATACATTTGGTGCTAGTATGAGTGATACTATGATGATTTTAGTGAGAAGAATTTATTCATACGCTTCTTGAATTTGGTAAGAATATATTTAGTGTTATCTTTTATTTGGATGTGCTTGTTAAACTTTATGTTAATTGAAGTATTATGTATTTGATGTTAGTATAAATGATACTATGATGATTCCAGTAACATGTATTTATGAGCTAGTGGCAAATAACCCCTTTGTGGTTTGCCAAATAGGCAAATTAGCCCTCTGTGGTTTGAAAATAGGCATTTACCCCACAGTGGCTTAAAAAATAGGCATTTTACCCCTTGTGGTTTGAAAATAAGCATTTTACCCCATTTAATTTATGAAATAGGCATTTTACCCATTTATAGTTTGTGAATAGGTGTGAAATGCATCCTACACATAGGGGTAAAGTGCCTATTTTATAAACCACATTGTGGTAAAATGTCTATTTTCACAAATCACAGGGGGGTAAAATGTCTATTTCAAACCACAGGGGGTAAACTGTCTATTTTGTAAACCAAATGTATATTTTCAAACAGTATGGGGGTAATCCGCCTATTTGGGAATCATAAGGGGGTAATATGCCAAAAATCCAGTATTTATTTATACGTTTCTTGAGAATGTTTTTGTTACTTTTACATTGTTCGAGATTTTAAAAATATGTGTCTTTGTGTCCGTGTCCGTGTCCATGTTGCCGTATCATTTTCCTTGCATCCTTGTTGTTCAATCAGTAATTAATATCGATGCTGTATAATTTGATATTCCGCTATCTTAACCTTTAACTTTTAATTTCTCCCATAAAAAAACTTAGTCTACAAATATTTTAAGTCCCCAGGCAATTGCTTTGATATCAGACTCCAAAGAAATACTTGAATTGTTAAATTCTGGAAGTTAAAATGGTGAAAGTAAAGTCCAACCAACCGTGATGCATGTAATTTACATAATGTATTCTGTTGATTTTTCGCATTGCAGATGACTTTATTTCTCAGGTAATGATATTTAAAAAGACTGTTTGGGTGTCCCATTTTCCTTCCCCGTAATTGAGTGCTCCTTTTCAATTTCTATGCATCGCTCAAGCGGTTTATTTGATGCTGCCATGAAAAACAGTGTCCTTCAGGACATGGCCATTGGATTGACACACCTAATTGGGTGTGACAATCCAATGGTTGGGAGTATCCAAAGGATAGTACCCTTAAGGGCACCACCAACATAACCCTCTCAAGCATGTCTTTATCGAAAACATAAAAGTAAATGAATAACTTAAGAGTTTGTGCAACAAAAATAGGAATACTTCTTGATTACCTTACAAGATAATTGATCAATGACTCAGATTTATCAATTGATTAGATCCCACATAAAATATAAGACATTAATAAATCTAAAATATTGATCATTAATCCAACATTTGAGGTATTACCCCATAAGACAACCAAGAATTATTCAAAAAATAGATCATACGTTTGCATTAACACGAGAATCTTGACGAAGAAAAGTAAATTGAAATATAAAAATAAATTACATAAAACTATAGATTAAAAAAAAGTTGAAAAATCGAGGGTTAAATTTATTTTTAATGATAGGAAAGATAAATTTGGGGATTGGTAAAAAAGTTAATTAAAATAAATTTTTTTGAAAAAAAATGAATAAACAATATTTTTTTGTTTTTTTATAGATGAAGTATTTTTTTCGGAGATTAATGATATTTGATAGGAGAAAAACGCTGTATATTATAATGCATGATTTTTTATAAATATTATTATTTAGAAAATAGATGGAGAAAAAAATCGACCACCACCTGCCCTACAAGAAGTCTAACTTGGCGGCCTCCAGGAGGAAAAAAGAAATTTAATAGGATAATAGGGAAATTGTTTATATGCATACGATTCGAGTTTCACTTATAGATCAATTTAATATGATTGGTCTAAAATGATTGATATGATAGTCTATGTATTTTTTTATTTAAAGTTTTATATTGATATAATGTATAAGTAAATTTCAAACCAGATGCATATAAATTAGCGAGAACACCATCAACCCTTTGCATTCTTCTACGCATCTTTCGAATTTAAATACTATATTTTTATTTGAATAAAATAATTATCACTATTTAAAATAATAATTCATAATCGTATCTTCCATATCAAGCGTTCCCTAATAATACTAGTAGTTCGTACTTATCAAATCCACTTTTTTTTCCCTTACTAGAATGATATTGGATCAAATTCAATAAATGGTGGCAGTTTTGAGATTTTAATATAGAAAAATGGGAGGGTGATACAGAAAATTAATTTTAAAATGATAGACACCTGCAACTTGTCAATATGGGAGTCGATACCCATTTTCCAAAATATGACTTGCCTGCTTCGAGGTAGAAGTATAAATGAACTGAGTTGTTCGTAAGTTTTTTTAGTCGACTTAAAAAATATTTGATCCATATTAGAAATTATCAAATTCGAGCCGAACTCGAACATGCTAGAATTTTTTTTCGAGCCAAACTCGAGCTTAAATTATTTTGTTTAATAGCTCGTGAGCCGCTCGTGAGCTTTACTATTTTATTAATATATATAATTTTATATTAAATAAATATATTTCGAGTCTTTCGAGTATTAATTTTAGAGTACTAGTTCGAGTAGCTCGCGAGCATATTCGAATTTTTCAAGTCGAACTCGAGCTCGAGCTTTAATTCGAGCCGAACTCAAGCCAATTTTTTTCAAATTATCCGAACTTCGAATCGAGCTCGAATAGACTTATTTCGAGCCTTTAAAATTTTCTTCATATTCGACTCGATTCGATTCCTTTACAACCCCACTTCGAGGTAATCCAGTGCAGTTCCCGTAGGATTATTCCATCTTGAACGATGAGTTTATGGGGAAAATTCAAATCAGGGAATATGTTATTTCAAATTAGGGGTATTTTGGGAATTAAAAAATGCATTTTTATCTTACTATATTATAATGCATAAGCCCCTTATAATAACTACCTTGGTATGTCAAATTTGAATTTACCAAACTACCCCCTCCAATGGTTTGTTGTGGTTTTTTGTTGCATCTTTTGAATTGTAATATTAACCAATGTATATGTCTAATTTATTCATTACACGAATCAATTCATATGCATTATATATTACGTTACACACGCAACGCGTGTGCGTCGTCTACTAGTTCTAAGAATGCACAAATTGGACCTATATGAATAAAATTGTCTCAAAATTATATTCAGTTGTCAACATGATTACAACCGGACTTTTTTTTTCTTTTCCTTTGGTAAGAATGAAGATCAAATGGTTTCACTATTATCTCTAGGGTGACTCGAACTCAGGACATTGAGCTTGGATAATGAGATATCTTTTCAACTGGGTTAACTCACTTTATCATGAGTTATAGCCAGACTTAATTGAATAATATTTCCCAACTTGTACCTTGTTGCAAACTTGCAATTCCTTTTATTTTAATTAATTACGAGAATGCATTGCTGGCACAATTTTGATTGGAGTTGGAATCATTTGCACAGTAAAGTTCCACGTATTAATGATATTATATGAGCAAAATGTGAGCGGTATATAATAATAATAATGGGAGTTTGAAGAAGACAGGAACCACTCGATGCTACAATGTACTCATGCCTTGTTTTACTACTGCAAGCTACTGGTATTCTTTTAATTATTATTGTTCCTTCCAATATAGAAAATGATAATCGAGTAGGGTCTTTTTCTTTTATGGTCAAAAATAAAATTAATGTGATTTCTCTTCTTTTTTTTTTTAGTTTTATTCTGCAATATTGTCAAGTGTTTTGCGGAATTGAAGGAAAATGCTTGTATGTTGTAATTAACCTCATAGCAGAACTACAAAATGAGTAATTTACGTCCCTGTAAATAAATAAAGTTCAGAGTACCTCACTGTAAAACTAAAAATGAGTAATATACTTCCCTATGAATAAATAAATATCAAAACACTTTCCTGTAAAACTAAAAAAGAAGAAGCAATTTACCTCGATAAAAATATTATGATTACTATTGAATTTATTATTATTCTCTTTATCAATATTATTATCTTAATTTATTTTTAATACTAATACTATACTTTAAAATAATGGAGGTAAATTGAGGTAGGTTTCCCCTTTTTAGTTTTCCGGGGAGGTAAATAACTTTTTTTTTTAGTTTTCAAGGAGTTGTTTCGATTTTTATTTATTCACAATAAGGTAAATTGCTCATTTTTTATTTAAAGTGATGTAAATCCTTTTTACTTTTACATGGAGGTGATTTGACCATTCTTTATTTACACAGAGTTAAATTGCTACTTTGTAGATTTTCAGTGAGGTAAATTGCACTTTGCCTTTTTTATTTAAAAGATCATGTGTTTTACTATTGAGTTGGTATATAAACGGAGTACAAATCAGGTGCATATAAGTATTTTCTAAAAAATTGAACGACTTTTTTCCCTGTCAATTTGGGTTAGTTGTCATTATAATAAGGGCAAAGTTCAGGCCGTTACCCATTACTGAAACTTTATTCATCATAGTCCGAGAAAAAACATGCAATCATTTAAGTCTACTTTATGTTGAAATGACAAAAGTGCACTAAATAAGAAGCTGCGGCAATATCAGAAATTTAAATATCTTCCTTTAAGCACTTCGTTCGAGCTCTTCCTTTCACGATTGCGATTCAAATCTCCTCATAAGCTCTCTCGCCAGTAACGATTTCTTACAGTTACACTTCGTTCCAGATTTTTTTTTCAAATCTAGTGTGCATATTTTTTTCTTCAAATCTGGTATGTGTGTGCGTGTGTGTATATGTGTGTGTATATATATATATTGTTTGCTGCCATCTGAGGTTTTATAGTTATGATTCATTGGTGCTTCTTTGCTCATTTCTAGAATTTACAGCCTGAAACATGCAACGAAGAAGATGACCCATAGAAAAATTAATTGGTACACGAAAATTATAAAAAGTAACTGGTGCACGAAAATTATTAAAAAAAACGGGTACACGAAAATTATGAAAAATAAACTGGTGCACGAAAGATATAAAAAGTAACTGATGCACGAAACATAGAAAAAGTATGTGATACACGAACCATAATCGTAAGTGGGTGATGCACGAACCATATAATTAAGTTATGCACGAAAATTGAAAATCATTAAGTGATGGACGAAAATTGGAAATCAGCAACTGATGCACGAAAATTGAAAATCAATAAACGATGCACGAAAAATCAGAAGTAACTGGTGCACGAAATTTGAAAAAATAAACTGGTGCACGAAAGATATAAAAAGTAATTGATGCACGAAACATAGAAAAATTATGCAATGCACGAACCATAATCGCAAGTGAGTGATGCACGAACCATACAATTAAGTTACTGATGCACGCACCATTTAATTTTGTGCACCAAGGTTATATTTTCGTGCACAAGTTTTTTTAAAAAACTTTCATGCATCAATAATTGATGCACGAAAATTGAATATCAGTAACTGATAAAGAAAATTGGAAATCATTAATTTTGTGCATCAGTTAATTAACACAAAGTTCGTGCACCAGTGTTATATTTTCATGCATCAGTGCTATATTTTCGTGCACCAATGTTATATTTTCGTGCACCAGTAACTTTTTAAAATTTTCGTGCACTAGTTACTTTTTATTATTTCGTGCATCGGTTACTCTTTATGATTTTCGTGCACCAATTAATTTTTCTTTGAGTAATCTTCTTCGTTGCAATATCTTCGTTGCAATATCTTACTGTCGAATTTTGGAAATGAGCAAACAAGCACGAACACCAACATATACCTTACTTCTTCATCCATATGCATCAGTCAAGCCATGATAGTTTTTTTTTTAAAAAAATACCAACAAACTTTCGATGTCTATAATTTAGCATCAGTATTCAAATTTATAATTAACATATACACACAGTACACACACACACTATGGAATGTACAGAGTATATCCAAAAATTATATGTGCAAAGTAGTCCGAGGTCTTCTTCGATTCAAAAATATTCCAAATGCTATAAACAATTTAGATCCTTAGATTCAAACATATTTCATGTACAGAACAATTTAGCAAATAATTTTTAGGGATGAGGCGACGAGATGTGGAAGAAAATAATGATCTGAGAATTGCCTTAAAAATTTTAGTAGAAAATTTAAGGTGTTGGGTGCTAGGATGAGGAAGAAAAGAAATATCTGAAATTAGGTTTAGGGTATTTTCAATTGAAGGGTATTTTGGTAACTAAAAAATACATTTTCAAACCAATAGTTAAAAAATTGAACATATGTAAATATAATTTTCTCCTAAATATATTTTTTGATAAGAAGCTTTTTTTTCCAGATTTATTTGTAATAAATTTATGTAAACCTATTTATAATTTCTCATTATAATAATACCTTGACGTATTATGTCACATGCATCAATCATGCTATCCCATGCATTTGAGTGTGTATGGCCCATACATGATGTTTTTAGGGGCTATTTGATGCTGAAACCAATATTGGTCGAATTAGAAATACCAACTAATCAATTTGAGTCGAATATTACTTCCTTTTTTTTTTCCTTCATGTTTGAGGCCAAATTCTATTTTTTTTAGATGACTCGAAACTCAACTTGAAATTTGGAAATTGAATTAACTTGAACTCAAATTTAGCTTAGCTTGAAAATTGAATTTGAGCTCGATTCATTTATAACCCAAGGTCCTTTTGGTTGTTTTAAATAATCTGTCATTCTAATTAGAATATAAATCAAGTTTTTGCACTAAGAAAACTTGGTCGAAGTTCTTTTGATCTTCAATTATAGTATATTCAAGATATACTATATGAGCAATTACACGTGATACAATTACACTACTTTTTGGGATTTTTTTTATTCAAGATCCACACAAATATGAGCAAGAAATCCCCCAATGAAAGTCTTTATCAAGCAATGGTGTCTGCTCTGCTCAAATAAGGTGATGAATTAAATACCTCTTGCCCGAGCTCGTTTATCTTGTCGAGCAGAAGCATCTTCTCCGTTTCAAGTTGAATCATGTACTCTTCTTGAGTATCGTGAAGAGTTTCGAGCTCGCTCAGTGATTTTGAAACACCTTCAAGATCGCTGTCATCGATCAAAGATTGAATCTTGATCATCATCTGCTTCATCTGATCAATCCAAGAAAAGTGTCAGCCTTCGTAAAATAATTTGTTGACCAATTTAGTTTTTATATATAAATTCAAATCTTATGACTATACTTCTTGGCATATCCTCTACTATACTGATTGTACATGTTCCTCTCTATCTTACCTGATTGGAGATTTTCTGGTGCAGTTTAGTTGGGGACGAATCAGAATCCATGCTGGATTTCTTCTCTGATTCGGGAATTTTTTTCATAATCTGAATGTGGATTTCACCTCTTTTTACTCCTTGCAGAGGTATCCATTTGTCAGCCATCTGATTCGGAGCCAACATCTGATATTCAACAACACAATCTCCTATGTTGGAGGTGGGAAGCAACGCATTATGATCCTTTACATGCAACTCAAGGGTACTTCCGTCGTCGGGGAATTCAAATGTTTGATGCCATTTTGGATTTAGCGTTTTGTACATAACCTGCAAAGACATGGGCAAACAATAGTAAGCAGGCAGTGGCAAGCCTTGGGTGCAAAAACACGTTTCAACCTCGTACCTTAGTCCTCCTTTTCAGGTTCCCATAGTGAACACTCACAAATGGATCGCTAGTTCCTCTGAGATCCGCTGCGACTAGATCTCTTGCTTCTATTAGAACAAGTTCGATCCAAGAATTGGCTGAACTCGCATGTGAGCCCTGAAAAATACACAAGAAATTGTAATAAACGTCTCATACTCCAACTTCCAACTTGATAATGAATGCCTGGAAGTCTAAAACTAGTATTCTTACTGACCCAAGCTTTCGAAAATCTCAATAAACAGGACTTTAGGTTACTTAATCTTTTTGATACATGTACCTTGGAATTTTCAGTATCTGCCACTTTTACTGCTTCTATCTGAAGCTGCAGCTCTCCCGAACTGACTTTTTCGAGGGGAATACATACATCTCTTACGGCACCTTCTACAAGTCCTTCCAAGTTCACCCGGGCACTACCTATGTTCTCATCAGTAAATGTTTCATCCGTACAACATTTTATCTTCAAATATTCTCCACCTCCAATCTCATCGAATTCAAACTTTTGATTCCAAGCTGGGTTGGAAGAATGTGAAACACTTTTTGTTCTTTGAATAGCCTGGATCCAAATCATGCATCCAAGAATTTCATGTTAACTATCTACTAAAATTAAGCTCAAAATCTCAATCATGAGAGGGAGTAACGGCAAAAGTAGAATTATACTTTCCCGTACTGCAATTTGACATAAGGGTCAGATTTCCCGGCTTTGTCCTTCACAGCAAGGTCCTTCCCTTCAACTACTGTCACGTAAATTTTCCTTCCTGTTTTTGAAAAACAATTTGATGTCCCATTTACTGGATCACGAGAGCCTCTACCAAGTCTAGTCAGGCTACGTTCGCCGTCGGAAAATTGCCACTCTTTAAGTACAAGCTTCACCGTCAACTGCAAGGTAGTCAAGAAAGATCTCATAGAAAATTCCAGTTTTATCGCATGCTCAGATTAGTTTCAAAGAAGAGACCTTTGATATTATGTCCGGACAGACTGAAATTACAGTTGATAATAAAATACCTCTCCTGAATTATCCCCCTCAAATGGAACGGTCATTTCAACTTCTTTTCCGCAAAACTCAGCATGCTTAGCCATCACTAGGGAATCAGCCCCGATGGCCCAAAATATGGTTGAATCATCAGGAGCATATCTCAACTGAATTTGATTAGGAGAAAAAAGT
The DNA here is from genome assembly GCA_907163345.1 of Haberlea rhodopensis. Taxonomy (NCBI): domain Eukaryota; kingdom Viridiplantae; phylum Streptophyta; class Magnoliopsida; order Lamiales; family Gesneriaceae; genus Haberlea; species Haberlea rhodopensis. The sequence goes on along the minus strand of CAJQUN010000004.1, from coordinate 2,861,466 downwards.
TTGTCAAAACGGAACACAGGTAGCATAATCGAACACAATCAGCATAAAACAATACCTTAATTTCGCAGCTTGACAGATAGTCATATTTTACACTTCCAGTAGTGCATTCGTAAAGATTGAATTTAACACTTCCTGCGTTGTCATGTAGGATAAGATTGAATGTGGAGCCCCATTTAGGATTCAATCCCGTGCTCACGTTCGTTTTTCTCGTTAAGTCATCAAGTTCAACCTCTACAAATGTCTGCATCTCTCCATTGGAGCTGCGATCTTCATAAGTATCTGTCAAAGAGTCTTTTTGTCTCGTGGAAGGGGTGCCTTCCGAATTATTCCGACAAAGTTTACTTGCAGAGACCAGCGTAACATATAATGCGCCACCCACAGCTTTCTTTTGCAAGTCTACGGCTGGCAAAGCAAGACACAGACGTCGAGGTTCGACCATCTTCTTATTCAATGTGTCCGTAGCAACTTTAACCTTAAGAAACAAAAAATAAAACAGGTATTTTTATAATCGGAGATGCCTAAAAATATCATTGAAAAGTGTGTGATACGGCTGTCCCTGTTTTTTGTTAAAATTTTCACAATTTTTCAACTTGGTCTAGCACCTTTTCGAGAAGAGTAAAGTGTTTTGTCTAAACATCCATCACTAATATGCATATAAAAGATATTGAATGCCGTAACAACTGTAGAATCAAGCTTCTATCAATGTACTACAAGATATATTTAGCGAGAAGAGCTACATTTTGATTATTGTTCCACATATGCAGGCAGTCAAGCAGGAGAAATAAAGTGAATATTTATCCTCTACAACTACATAGTGGATTGGTATACCAATGCTATGTGATGAATCCAAAACCTTCAAATTTTAAAATGGATATTTTGTTGTACAGAAGACCATGAACACAATCAGATGAGATGTAAAAGCCATACCAGCCATGAGGAAACGCCTGGTAGCTCAGTTGCAGGCAGAGACTGGTTTCCACCACTCCCAAAAGCAACACCAATTCGCACTTCAGGAGTTGATACAAATGAGTATACAATTGCTTTGCCATCTAATATAGGTACCAAAAGAAGCTGAAAACGCAATTATAAAACAGCACATCTGAGACAAGTACCATAAGTATTAAAAACAAGACCATAAATATGAAAAGGCGGGTTTATTTAAAAATTTGCACGAGATTATTCATGACTGAGAGAAAGAGATTATTATTTAGAACATACATCACCCTTGATGTGGATGCTGTTTACAATTATTCGAGCTGTTCCCATCAGTGGCGTTGCCAATTTAGCAAACAACAGGATATTAATGTCAGTTGTATCCCAGTCGAAACCCAATCGCATGACTTTCTGTTTCAAAAGAAAATGCCGGTTATAATTCAATAACACCGATTACCGAGAATACGTAGATCCTATGAAACAGAAAGTTTCATAGGAGTGACGATACAAATGCATATGGAACACTTAGCTGTGTCTTTTGAAACCATTGCTTTCAAATAAAAACAAAGCATAACCAGTATTATATTGGAGATGTAGTAAACATCGAATTTGGGAATTGCACAAACTTTTGCCACTGAATCAACCAAAGTTGATTTCAATCTATATCTTTATTGCAGACAATATAAGATCTGTAGTTTTTTCAAGAAGATTAACTCGATAAAATTATAAATGCACAACTTAAAACTAAAAAGTATGTCAAACCTGACCACCTGAAGTTGTCCAGCGGATTCCGTGCAGCCCGAGTAATGGAGGACGTGCACCAAGTGAAAATTCTTGTAGCTCAATCTTTTCCTATCGAAGCGTAATCACACTATCAGTTATCATTTTACAGCAGATAGTTGCCAAAAATTGCTTCATGTAATTAAACAAACAAGCAGAACTTACAATTAGTTTTGATTTCTGATGCTTCAAACGCCTCTGCACATAAAAAGAATATATGTGAAAGGGGAAAAGAAACAGCCTAAAAATTTATGATCAAAATTACTACCTCTGCAAAAGCTAAAGATACCGAAATGATTGGTTGCAATAAAACTTTTATTTTGAACAAAAAATTTACCCTGCCAAAAACGAACCAATTATAGAATCTTTTTTTTCAATATTCAGAGGAGATAAATGTTCACATTCATGGAAGAAAGTCCGCACCAATGCTGGTCCTAAAATGTTATTGATAACAGATCAGTTACCTCAATAATAGATGAAAACCGTGACGAAAGCTTTGGGTCGATACAGTTCGGCCAAACATCAATCAACAGCTTGTTCAACCATTCACATTGTTCTAAAGGTGTTACTGGCTGTGCAGATTTAAAAAGAGCAAGTGCATTGCCAGATGCACAAAAATAATTAAGTGTACAGAAACAAATGCATGTGCATGCGCACGCATACATACATACAGGATTTGTGGAAATGAGCAGGAAACCTACCGAAGCTTGTAAAGTCAAATGCATCCATTTCTTGTTTAAGTCTTCCTCTAATTTTTGGCGTCGATAACTTCCATACTACAAAATATAGAAAATAAGAGCCAATATATAAGCTTGTAATCCATAATGTACTACAAAAAGATCCGTGACAAAACAAGAAATTAAAATTTCATATTTGGTGAAACGAAATCATAACTACTATATTTAATGTGAAATTGTAGAGCTTATGCAGGTCGACAAGTCACCACTATGATCCATGTCATCTGCTGTCAGCTGTCATTTGACATTCAAATGTACCTTGAATAGCATGTCCCATACGTATCAAGAATCAAGATCAAAGCAGTTTTTGGATCCGAGTTTACCAGCATGCAATAGGGATATTTAGACTAAGCAACTTAGTTATATACTGATACTGACATTATATTAATAATTTGCATAAAAGCACAGTTTCAGAGGATAATCCAAGCATCAAAACATAAAAGAGTGCTACAAAACAACAGTATCCACTTCATTTGAACTCCTTCCAAGTAGGGCAAGGTAAGAAAAAAACTGAATCAATGAGCAATGCCTTATTCACTCTTTTTAGATTATATAATCATGTACGCAATGGTGATAATACTAAAAGGTAATGCTTTTATCATATCCACTCACCTGGGTAAATAATTAGTCAAGAATAGCTGTATAAACAGAGAGTATAATCACTGTAAATCATTTCTCGCAAAACCTCCAGGTATAAAAGTTAGAGCATCTTTTCTTTATTTCAAATCAGTACTTCGGTGCTGAGTATTGATAATGATCAATAGCCAACATCATGAAAACAATTCGAAACTATTGACCTTAAACTATTGTAAGCAACTTCAGTGAAACTACTCACTGTAAAGATGATTAGAATAAATTAAGACATGAAAATAGATTCAGACAGATATTTTCTATGCAAGAACTATTTAAAAAATATATATGACAACCAGGAAAGCACAATCTACAAGATAAATCAAACAAAAATTAATAAATGGTCGCTAAAATTACCTGAACAACAACCCAAACAGCAAGAACAAGAGCAACCCAATTGGAGAGAGGAAAGAACAATTTTTCAATGGTCCAAAGAACCAGCAACAGAGGAACTACAAGTGGAAGTAGAGGCTTTTCATCCAACAACTTGTTTAAGAATTCTAAAGCACTATTTCTATCCAAAACTCTCATTTTCACCCTACCCATCTAAATATATCCACTAAAAAATATGTGTAATTTGACAAATTGCAAAGATTGTCACTTTTCTTGAAGATCAATCATAGTTTTAAAGATATTAAAACGAAGAGTCAGCCTTAAATAAGGAAACATAAACGATTCTTGTTCTCATCTTAAAAATCATAAATCGCATAATCAATACAACAATAACAGTTGAGAAAAAGAAAAAGAATCCAAAAATTTGCAGTTGTGTGTGTGTGTGTGTGTGTGTTGCGTTCTGATATTGCAGCCGACTCTAAAACAAAAGATCCAAGTCAACAAAGGGCTGGTTCAGGAAATAGAAACAAAGATTAAAAAGTTAAGACAACATAAGTCAAACAAGTCAAATTATAACATTATTCCAGATGAAGTTGTCATATGCCTGACCTTTGTTTATTTTTTCCTAGATTTTTTACCCAGCAAATAAAGAAAACCGAAACTTCACGATTACCCCACCAGCACAAAAAGGACATGGTGATTATCGGTACTAATTGTCATTCAGTTAATAAAGATTGAGCCAATAACGATATTTGTACTAAAAAATATTATAGTTACTGACTCAGCTAATCTATTATGCTAATTGCAACAAAAAAATTCCTTTTTACTGTATTTAATTTTTTTTTGGGAATGGTATTTTTGCGAAATTCTTGGATGCACTGAATGTGGGCTCTAATTCATACAAAAATTTTATGTGTCTTAGGACAAAAACAGTGAATTTTGGAATAAAAAAAGTTAATATAGAGGTTTAGTACATAAAATATGACTAGTTCATGCTAAGTAGCAGCCTAGCAAGGGTAAAACGAATAATTCTTAGGTGCACTCAAATACCAACACACAACATCATGTATATATATATGTATGTATGTGTATTGATATTTGGTGCACCAAGTGCACCAAAGAATTTCCCGGGTAAAACTAAGTAACCTACCGGAGCAGAGTAAAATCTGTAATTGATGGAATCTAAAAAGAATATTGTAATTAATCATTTTTTAACGTTTAAGAGAGATTAATATATCACGAAGTAAAACTTAGAGATTGAATTTTTCAATCGTAGGCCAAGATCCAAAAAAAACAGAGAGTATTGGGTGATTATAAATATATGATGTTTAAAAAAATTGAAATTTTTTTTTTATTAGATTGAGCAACAACAACAACAACAACAACAACTAAGTCTTTAATCATAATGAATTGGGATATGCTACATGAACAATGGAGAGAATCAAGTCGGGTCGGACACATGCGTCATTCTTCTCCAAACACTTCTATCGGTCACAATATGTTCTATAATCCCCTTGCACTCCAAGTCTTTTCGTATAACTTCGAGCCATGTCTTCTTCGGACGTCATCTCGCTTTCGAGAACTGACCGAAATCTATGGACTACACTCGAGGCACAGGTGCACCGTCGAACATGACAAAACCAACGTAAGTGGCTTTCTTGCATCTTCTCTTCTATTTCAGCTACACCTACTTCAGCTCGAATATCATCGTTCCTTATTTTATCTCTTCTGGTCTTACCGCACATCCAACGAAGCATATGCATCTCTGCCACACTCGTCTTTTGGATATGATTCATCTTGGGTGCCCAACATTCCGTCCCATACAACATTGCGGGTCTAACGGCGGTTCTATAAAACTTTTCCTTCAATTTCAGAGGGATATTACGATCGCATAGAACTCCGGTAGCGTTTCTCAATTTCAACCAGCCAGCCTAAATTATGTGGTTAACGTCACTGTCAATCTCTCCATCCTTTTGGATAACTGAACCTAGGTATCGAAACTTGCTGCTCATCGATACATCTCGACCACCGAGTGCTACAACGTCGGAATCTCGAAAGGAAAGACCACTAAATTTGCACTCCACATATTCCGTTTTAGACCTATTTAATCTAAAACTCTTTGATTCCAATGTCTCTCTCCATAACTCCAATTTGGCATTGACCATTGCCATTGTCTCGTCGATTAACACAACATCGTCAGCAAAAAGTATGTTCCAAGGTAATTTATATTGTATGTCTTTTTTTATCTCATCCATCACTAGGGCGAACAGGAAATGACTCAACGCCGACCCTTGATGCAATCCAATAGTGATCAAGAACTCACTTGTCATCACACTGCACGTTCTCACATTGGATGCTACTTCGTCATACATGTCCTTAATTATATTCGTCCTAAACTGAAATGCATTGATGATGTGTTTTGATGAATGAATTTCATTTAAATATAGTGTTTGATTTGAGAATGAATTTGTAAATTGTAATTGAAATGACACATATCTTATGTACATTTTAAATTTATCACAGTTATCGTTACATTTGCATAAATGATTAAATACATGGATTTGAAATATACTCAATATAAATTCGACCAAATAACTAAATGGATTTCAAAACGATGACTTCAAATCTCTGAATCCAAATGCACTGTCAAATTAATTTGACTCATTTTATACTGGATTATTCGTACATTTGCATACATGAGTAAATACGTGGATTTAAAATATATCAAATATAAATTCGGTCAAATAACTAAATGGATTTCAAAGACATGACTTCAAATCTCTGAATCCAAATGCACCATCAAATTAATTTGACTCCTTTTATAATGGATTATTCGTACATTTCTATAAATGAGTAAATACGTAGATTTGAAATACATTCAATATAAATTCATTCAAATAACTAAATGGATTTCAGAGATATAATTTTAAATCTCTGAATCCAAATACACCGTCAAATTAATTTGACTTCTATTATGATGGATTATGTGTATCTATTTTGTTGGAGACGACGGTTGAGATTAAGATATATTATTAACAAATATAACTCGATAATTCGCAAGTTGTCTATTCCATGGGAATATCGAGATTCTTCCGGAAGTACAAAGGCGTGTCTGCTCATATTTAAAATGCGACTTTCTAAGAAGATTATTTTTAATAAAAATATATTATATAATCGTAAATAATCACTCGACAAATCAGTTGCTTGTTTTGCAATCACCTTCCATAAATAGGGCCCGACATTGAAAGTCGTTCTTCCAATTGTAATTACTACAATACCCCTGAAGAACTGGCCATCTGCCGTTTAAGTCCGAGAACAGCAAAGTAATTTCACAATCACCTCGTCTCTCTATATATATCCAGCACCCTCGTGTACAAAGCGTAAAACTCAATCTTCTTTCTTTCAATAATGAATACTTCCGAAGGCAACAAGATCGAAAACGACGCTGGATTCCAGCCTTCTGAACCGGTTCCTTGTGCTAATGGATGCGGCTACTTGGGCGCGGCGGCGACGATGGGGCTGTGCTCTAAGTGCTGCAGAGATTTCCGCTTCGAGGAAGAGCGAGAGGCTGAGGTTAAAGCTGCGGTGGAGAAGATTGTGAGACCACATGAAGCTAAGCCTGATTGTGTTGAAAAGTATAGTACAGCGACGACAACGTCGGTGGAGAAGAAGATTGCGGTGGTTAGTAATCGCTGCTTGTGTTGTAACAAGAAGGTTGGGATTATGGGGTTTCAGTGCAGGTGCGGTAGTATCTTCTGTGGGGTTGACAGGTACCCGGAGAAGCATGGTTGTACCTTCGATTTCAAGAGGCAGGGGAAGGAGGCAATTGCTAAGGCCAACCCTGTTATCAAGGCAGATAAAATTGAAAGAATTTCAAAGAAATTGTGAACTCAACTTTCGAATAATTGAAACGATTGGTTTTAGGTTTGCTTTTTTTTTTTTCTTCCGTATTATTAGAAAATATTGGAAGAACTGTGGCAACATGGAGATTTTTAGAATGTATTTGATTTTTTCCCCATAATGAAATCGATAAAAATTCATTAATTCGGTAAAATGTCATACGATGAATACATCTTCACGAGTAAAATTCCACATAGTGGCCGAGCACAAGATACACGGTTTAATTGATCATACAATAGCGGAAAATTTAGACATAACTTTTATTTCCCTATGATGTGTTGGAAATTTGCTTCAAAATATTATTTCCATATGGTATTATTATTTCAAAAACAATACAAAATTGAATACGAAAAAAATACCCAATATAAGAGTGAAGTACTTTAAAATTTCAAAAATATTGGGTATTATTCTAAATATAATATAATATATTATCTTTTATGAATCGATAAAAATAAAAGATTAAAATGCTAAACATATTTTTAAGATAATAAGTAAAAATTATACGAATATGTTTCCAAAATTCACAACCGAACGTAGTTTGCGGCCAAATTTGATATACGACTTATTGTGATAGAGGTTATTTACACAACTTTGATAAAAATCGAAATAACTTAATAATATTATAAAATAATAGTATTGTATTCTATAGAGAACAATTTAGAGAGAAATTTATAGAGCTTTTCATTCTATCTTTCATTTAACTTTAAGCCTCTATTTATAGGCTTAAGATTGTAGTTACATGGGGGTGGAGTGATGAAGGTAAATGGACATCCAATACACGTTTCATAACAACTATGATATTTAATAATCTTACGTTTCTCAAATGCATTAATACATGCATTTATTGTAATGAAACATTTAATGAAACGTTTCATAACACTCCCCCTTGGATGTCCATGCACTGCCTCGTTAAAAACCATACCAGGAAAAACCATTGGGGAAAAAAAAGCATGGTAAAGGAAAAAAGAGTACAGTGTGAAATAATTCCACTTCTTGAGCTCATCATTTGACATCTTTTAGTCGTCGCATTCCAATCTTGTGAACCAACTTTTCAAATGTTGAAGTCGGTAGAGACTTTGTGAATAAATCTGCCAGATTGTCATTTGAACGAATTTGTTGAACATTGATCTCACCATTCTTTTGAAGATCATGAGTGAAAAAGAATTTTGGTGAAATGTGTTTCGTTCTATCACCTTTGATGTATCCTTCCTTCAATTGGGCAATGCATGCAGCATTATCTTCGAACAAAGTTGTAGAAACATTTTTGTCCAAATGCAAACCACATGTTCCTCGAATATGATGGATTACAGATCTTAACCAAACACATTCCCGACTTGCTTCATGGATCGCCAATAATTCAGCATGATTAGAAGAAGTGGCAGTTATAGTTTGTTTCATAGAACGCCAAGAAATAGCTGTACCACCACATGTGAACACATAACCCGTTTGTGACCGAGCATTATGAGGATCAGATAAATATCCAACATCTGCATAACCTATGAGATCAAATTTGGGTGTCTTAAGATATTAAAGGCCCATATCCATCGTTCCTTGAAGATAGCGAAATATATGTTTAACACCATTCCAATGTCTTCGTGTAGGTGAAGAACTATATCTTGCTAACAGATTCACAGCAAATGATATATCAGGGCGTGTATGACTAGCAAGATACATTAGTGTTCCAATAGCACTAAGATATGGCACTTCTGGGCCTAGCAGTTCTTCATTATTTTCATGAGGTCGAAAAGGATCTTTGTGCACATCAAGTGATCTTACAACCATAGGTGTGCTTAGTGGATGTGATTTATCCATATAGAATCGTTTAAGCATTTTTGTTGTATAAGCAGACTGATTGTGAGACCCCGTTATCTAAACAAGATTCTAAGTGCAATTAAGAGAACTAATCATTCATAAATCAGAGTATTAGGCCGTGTTGATAATCCTGAGCTTAAGAGATTACAGTACCAAAAGTTCAAAAGGAATTATACATATTCCTAACAAAAGGTATCAAATTATAGCTTTACTCTACTCTTTGTAGAAACTATACAAAAAGGAAAATTATGCTCTGCTAATCATGTAGCACTTCTTACAGCTCAGCGTATCAACCCCAACCCTAGTTCTCCATGCCAAAAGCACCTACAAAGACGACCCCCAACACATGAGCACATCATAGTTCATATCAATCATAATATGAATGTAAAGCACAAATGCATAAATCATAGGCATATGATACTTCATGAATTTCCAATGCATTTAAAACGCCCATTTTGGTTGTCCATGTACCATAACTCATAATCAAATCAATATATGATATTATGGCTTCTTTAAATAAATCTCATGACATAACTTCACTTCTTAAATCTTTACTTCAATCCTTAGTCAGTTTATCATCAGTGTATTTTAATGCCCCTCGCTTCATAACTTCATAATAAGCGGAACTCCCCTCCCTCGCTTCTTCATACAAGCGGTATTTCTATCATCGCTTCGTATGGAATACCTCGCCTCCATGTGCAAGCGGACCTACACCCCTCGCTCCACATTTTTAGCGGTATAAGCGGTAAGCATTAAAATCATCACTGTGATAACCCTGACTCGTGGAATACACACCAAATGTTCCACAACATACATATGCAACAACAATGCATAACAACATGTATCGTACTCATAATGCACAAACTCGCATTTACCGTATGTCAAATAATGAACATATATACATGTTACCGTTGGGTGCCCGTACGTCGCTTACGTACCTTTCCAAAATATGGTATGTTGCAGGACTCTATCCACTGAGTTGTGTGGCTATCTGTGAAGGCTCTACACCAGTGTACAACACAATATTAGATGCCAATTTATAGACCAAAATCAAAAAATCCAACAAAAACATCATTTTCCACTATTCAGCAGCTGGCAATCGATCGCTGCATCGAGGCGATCGATCGCTCCATTTATGGCGATCGATCGTCTGCCTTCGATTTTAGCTACTGGCCTTCGGCGATCGATCACTACGTTTGTAGCGATCGATCGCCACATGTTGTGTGCGCGATTTCTCCAGATTTACCCAGCACCTCATTTCATACCATCCAAACATCAACATAAAACATATAACATGTTTGAACAAACATGCTAAGGGCTTCAATATACTACCATGAATGTATTCAAATCGAAGTTCCACCCAAACTTTACCCACATGCATCAAAATCGCCCAACTCTAACAGTACTCACCCAAGCTTTCTGAAAACAGGGCATCCTAATTCTTTTCCAGAAGTTTCGAGCACCTTCTTTCAAGCCATCTAATCTAGCACATAAGACACACAACATGCCCATACAAACATGCTAGGAACTTCATAAAAACCTCATGAAAGCCTCCAAAACAAGAATCTCATCAAAAGCTACTATACATGCCATTTTCACACCAATAAAAGCATGAACTCAAACAAATATTAAATCAAAACAGGACATGGTTTCTCACCCTCTTTTGCTCCAATTTTTGCAAGCTTTCTTGCAAAGAAATTTGAAATTTCTTCCTTCCTACTTGCTTAGCAGCTGATGGAAGATTTTTTTGGGTGAAAGAGGGGAGTTTCTGAGATGGGAAGATGGAGTGGGAGAGTGGAAAAGTGAGGTATGGGTTCAGCAGTTGCAGAGATGGGTATGGGTTGGTAGGGGGTGGTTGGGTAGTGGGTGGTGTGATGTGTTATGTTTTGGTCCCGGTATTTAGCACGATGTATTAAAATATCCTCACATGATATTTTATAGTATTTAATCAATAAAATACTTCAAATTTCAATTAAACATGCTTCACCCAAAACAAACAACATCCACCCCAAATAATCATGCTATAACCCAAATTCCCAACAAAAATATCACATGCACCCTGAAACGCATTTCCCCAATATTATTAATTCAACCCAATGAGTTAATACCATAATCTTCATAACATAATTAATGTTTAAAAGCACATAATTATTTCGGGGATATCACACTGATGTAACAAGATGCCATTTTCTAAGTGCTTAATTTGCAAGCCTAGGCAAAATGTTGTTTTTCCAAGATCCTTCATTTCAAATTCTTGCTTCAAATAATCCGTAGCTTTCTTGAGCTCCTTAGGAGTCCCAATAATATTTAAATCATCAACATATATTGCAATGATTGCAAACTCAGTTCCGGACCTCTTAATAAAAACGCAGTGACAAATAGGATCATTCATATAGCCTTGTTTCATCAAGTATTAACCAAGATGATTATACCACATGCGTCCAGCTTGTTTCAAGCCATATAGCGATTTATACAATTTGATCGAGTAAAGTTCTCTAGAACCATGGTCATGTCCCTTAGGTAATTTTAAACCTTCAGGGATTTTCCTAGATGTCATTATCAAGTGAGCCATACAAATAGGCAGTAATAACATCCATAAGACGCATTTCAAGTCGTTCATTTGCTGCCAGATTAAGCAAATAACGAAAAGTTGTTGCATCCACAACAGGAGAATATGTCTCCTCATAATCAATACCAGGTCTTTGGGAAAAACCTTGTGCAACAAGTCGTGCCTTATACCGCACAATTTCATTTTTCTCATTTCATTTTCGCACAAAGACCCATTTATAGCCAACTGGTTGCACATCTTCAGGTGTGCGTATTACTGGTCTGAAAACTTTACGTTTTGCCATCGAATCCAACTCTGTTTGAATTGCACCTTTCCATATTTGCCAATCATTTCTAAGTCTGCATTCATCCACAGATTTTGGTTCATGATCCTCATTCTCATTCATAATAGTAATTGATGTAGTATATGCAAATTTATCATCAACGTTAGTTGTATATCAGTTCCATCTTTTCCCAGTCATGACATAATTTATTGAGATCTCATTATTATTAAAATTTTCAGGTACCTGAACTTCTTCTGGAAGTTTATTATTTGTCATGTCTGGAAACTCTTCAAGAGTTTTTGATTTTGAGAATTCTTCTGGATTTTCAATTTCCTCAATTTTACTATCTTCATTATTAACTTCTTTTCGTTTTCGAGGATTTTTATACTTAGAACCGGCTGGTCTACCACGTTTCATAGGCGCCTTTAATTTACTAATAATGGTAGAAGGTCCTTCAGGGACATTAATTCGAATCGGAGCATTAACAGCCGGTACATGTGACTTGGTCACACGCTTTAGGTCTGAAAAAGCATCTGGCAATTGATTTGTTAACTGTTGCAAATGAATTATCTTTTGAACTTCAAGTTCACATTGTCTTGTGCGAGGATCAAAATGAGATAATGATAATTCATTCCACATAATTTTATCTACCGACTGTTTATTTTCTCCCCCTAATGTTGGGACAAATGATTCATCAAAATGACAATCAGCAAAACGAGCCGTAAATAAATATCCAGTTTTTGGCTCAAGATATTTTATTATAGAAGGTGATTCATACCCAATATATATGCACAATCTCCTTTGAGGTCCCATCTTTGTGCATTGTGGTGGAGCAATTGGAACATAAACCGCACATCCAAAAATTCTAAGATGGGAAATGTTTGGATCGTGACCAAAAACCAATTGTTGGGGAGAATATTCATGATAATTCGCTGGCCTTATGCAAATTAATGCATTTGCATGCAAAATAGCATGTCCCCACGCAGATATTGGGAGTTTAGCTCTCATGAGCAATGGTCGTGCAATCAATTTAAGACGCTTAATAAACGATTCTGCAAGACCGTTTTGTGTATGAACATAAGCGACGGGATGTTCAACAATATTCCAACAAACATACAATAATCATTAAAAGATTGTGATGTAAATCCACAAGCATTATCAAGACGAATTTTCTTGATAGTATAATCTGGAAAATGTGCTCGTAACCGAATTAACTCCGCAAGTAATTTTGCAAATGCCAAGTTGCGAGTTGACAATATGCATACATGTGACCATCTCGTTGATGCATCAATTAAAATCATAAAATATCGAAATGGTCCACAAGGTGGGTGAATAGGCCCACAAATATCTCCATGTATGCGTTCTAAAATGTAGGAGATTCATTTTTAATTTTCATCGGTGACGGCCTTATGATTAACTTGCCTTGAGAACAAGCTGCACATGAGAATTCATTTGGATTGAAGAATCTTCTGGCTCTTCAAAGAATGACCACGTGAATTCTCTAAAATTCTTCTCATCATTATAGAACCGGGATGACCCAACCGATCATGCCAAATGATAAAATCATTATGATCAGTAAACTTCTGGGTTACCGTTGCATATATTTCAATTGTAGTTATATATGTGTAGTATAATCCAAAGGAATAAGAAGGTAATTTTTCCAAAACAACTTTCTTTCCAAAGTTAATACTTGTAATATACAAGTATTCATTATTATCTTCACTTTTAGTCTCAACATGATATCCATTTTTACGAATATCTTTAAAGCTCAATAAGTTTCTTTGAGACTTTGAGCAAAATAAAGCATTATCAATGCAAAATTTTGTTCCTCCAGGCAAAATTATAGTTGCTCTTCCGGAGCCTTCAATTAATTTTGCATTCCCAGATATGGTACTAACATGAGCTTCTTTCATTATTAGATATGAAAAATACTTCTTATCCTTAAGTATAGAGTGTGTTGTTGCACTGTCTGCCAAACATAATTCTTTGTCAATGATCATTGGAACGACCATTTTCTTCAAAAAAAAATTCAAAATGAGATTTTTTCTTCTTCTATTTATGATAAATAAAATATTTGTATAATAAAAGAAATATTGACAATAAATATTTATTATAAATATTTATTTGGAAACATAAAAATGAAATATTTATTTGCAAACATAAAATGAAAATTCTTATGCATTTCCATGACTAGTATCACATTCAGGGTGATTGACAAAGAAATTAGCAACATCAAAAGAAGTAAAATCATTAAAACCATTGTCAATAAAATTATGGTCAAGATTAACATCTTTGCTATTGAAATTTGTCTCTATCATTTTCTCTTTTTCTTCAATGATTCTTGATAGAGATCAGCAAGATGCTTTGGCGTACGACAAGTACGAGTCCAGTGGCCTTTCATGCCACAACGATAGCACTTATTCTCCTCCCTTTTATTTTGGTTTACATCTTTCTCATCATTATGCTCCCACTTCTGGTGGTGTGTAATGTTTTTGATATGACCACAAAGATTAATGTTGTAACGATTATTGTTACTTTCTCACTTCTGGTGGTGCTTAATACTTTTGATATGGCCACCACGATTATTATTGTAATGATTTCGACCACGACCTCGGCCTCGGTTTTGTTCATTATTATATCGCATAGCTTCAGGAAATGGAGCAGCACCAGTTGGACGAGCCTCATGATTTTTCAACAAAATCTCATTATTTTGTTCAGCAACAAGAAGACAAGAAATCAATTCAGAATATTTTTTGAAACCCTTTTCACGATATTGCTGCTGCAGGAGCACATTCGATGCGTGAAAAGTGGAGAATGTTCTCTCCAATAAATCCTCATCAATTACATTTTCCCCACATAATTTCAACTTTGAACTAATTCGAAAAATTGCTGAATTATACTCACTTATCTTGCAAGCGTAAGTGCATCCACTCATAACGAGCTTTTGGAAAAATAACCGTTTTTTGGTGTTCATATCTTTCCTTCAAACTAGTCCACAAGGCAAAGGGATCTTTTACCGTCAAATATTCTGTTTTTAACCCTTCATCAAGGTGGTGGCGGAGGAAGATCATTGATTTAGCCTTTTCTTGATTTGTGGCTATACTTTCTTCTTTGATGGTTTCTCCAAGACCATTTGCCTCTAGATGAATTTCAGCATCTAGTACCCATGATAGATAATTCTTTCCAGTGATATCAAGAGCAACAAACTCGAGTTGTGCTAGATTAGTCATACTGTAATTAAAATCAAGAAAACAAATAAAACTTACCACACTTACACAAAGTTGGCTAGAGATTCGTGCTGATAACGTATTATAAAATAATAGTATTGTATTCTATAGAGAACAATTTAGAGAGAGAAATTTAGAGAGCTTTTCATTCTATCTTTCATTTAACTTTAAGCCTCTATTTATAGGCTGATTGTAGTTACATGGGGGTGGAGTGTGGAAGGTAAATGGACATCCAATACACGTTTCATAACAACTATGATATTTAATAATCATTTCTCAAATGCATTAATACATGCATTTATTGTAATGAAACATTTAATGAAACGTTTCATAACAAATAAATTAAAATAATTTAGTAGTTTTATTCATTTAAGTCGGTAAATTATTACTATGTATTGAAAATAGCATATTGTTTGATTCAATGAATGTACCTCTAAATTGGACAGACTGAATAATTCAAAGATTTTCTCAAAATTGAATAATAAAAATATTAACGTAGAACGCCCATTCGTTCCCTTTCTTTTGCTCGAGCTTTGTATATAATTTGGTCGATTGGTTAAATTTGAAGGTGAATTTTGTTTGTTCTATTTTGAATAGTTACATTCAATTACTGACCAACATTATGCCCGTTAATATAATTGACTAACAGAATAGTAAAATAAAACTAGAATTGGGAGGTGTCGTACATTTAATAATACAAACAAAAATATCCACAATTCGGTAGTACAATGAATATGATAAGATAAGTGATTGATGAATAGTTAAAAATTATGACACAATGTACCAAATGATCATTATGAAACCATTCTATCCCAACTCAATGTTTCTTAATAAGGCATTGTTATGTTTCCTTGATAAGAGAATGATGATTTGGTAATCTTACCTAATCCATTGTTTAAATATTTTGCATGAGTGATGTATCATCACTCTTTCTATGGGTTTGTTTGTTGCTGCCCTTAGGGGCATCATCAACTATCCATGTAGAATCTTTTTTTTCTTTTAAAAAAAAAGATTCCAAATGAACGGTGATGATGCCCCTAAGGGCACTGCCCTTAAGGGCATCATCAAACAAACCCTTTCTATGAGGGTTGTATTATCCCACTGTAATCCAGTAGCTAAATTACAAGATTACTCATGCTATCTTCATCGCTATGTCCTATATTTTTTCCGGTGTGCCACCACCAGCACGAAGCTCCACTTGCCTAGAGATAATGCCGCTCCGACCAAACTGCTGCTAAATCTAGCCTAGAAAACAAAAATTACAATGATATATGTCGCATGGTACCGCTCCAAAGACACCACGATTAAGGGAACATCTAATATACCAAGCTATAGAGTTTAGATTTAGTTTGTAGCAGAGTACTAGGTTCCTTATTGTTATGCTTGGGCTCTCCAAATTATAATCTTATAAGCCCAAAGAATTGCGAGCCCTGTTTTTATGGGCTATGTTTGGTCTGTCTTCGCTCAAAGCCCGTCCTTGACAAAAAACTTACAACTCACATTTTAAATCAACTAATTTAACACATAATATAATAATAATAATAATAACACGAGCCATTTTTATTTATTGATTTCAAAACTTATTTTTCTTTGTTTGGATCATTAGTCATTACTCACAGGTTTTGAACAACTCAACAAACCCAAGTTTTCATGGTTAACTAAATATATCATATAATAAAGGGTGAACTTCAAATAAACCACCTCTAGTTTTCATAATCATCGTTTTAGCCTTTCTAGTTTGAACAATAACATTTATCACCCATATATTGTATTTTTATGTCAAATCACAGGGGATGTAGTTGTAAGTTTTCTTATATATTTACGAACTAAATGAGGTGTTATTATAATACAGCTATTCTACAAGGAATGTAGATGTAATTGTTCAAACTAGAGGGATGAATTAGTAAAACAGCTATTTTACAAGGGATGCATATTGATGTGATTCGAGATTTTGACTATAAGGTAGAATAAAATGTTAATGCAAAATAACGATAAACACACCAAGATTTTTTACGTGGAAAACCCTCAAATCGAGAGAAAAACCACGGGACCTAGTCCAGTATAAAATTTCATTATCTCGTCGATGATTTACAAGACTCTCTGGACACAAATAACAATCGCTCAATGACTTATACGAATATTTTTAGAAAAATAACAAGAAAGACCGAACAGACATAAATTTGCTCTCTTCGGAGTCTTTTTGCCCAGAAAAATCCAACCTCTGTGATGAGGCTATCCAAGGGTATTTATAGGGCTGTCCTCAGTAACTAACTCGCGGGAAAGCAGCAACATGATTTCCTCGGATCGTGGCTTGACTAGAGCCAAACGTGTCCGAGAAATCCGCCCCATTAATGCACGTTCAATCCCAGCCGGTTAATTAGTTTTAATTATGACCGGGTCTTCCGCTACACTTTGACCAGAATCCCGAAGAGGGTTTAGCAGTTGTTCTGCTCGGTAATTTTAGAGTTTGTATCTTCATAACTGGTTTTTACCCGAGAAAATCAATATGTCATATGACATCACCTCACCCCCTAAAGTAAAGCAAGATAAAAGTAGTGAAATCTTGGTTTATTGTCTTCGGGTAAAATCCTGATATGCTCGGGATATTTTTACCGCCTAATTTTCCCGCCTAAAAATTTCAAAAAATCTTGCGACGTTTCGTTTCCCGAGGCACATCTATAACCGTTCATGGGATTTATTTTGAACGGTGTCGATTCAACGACTGTTCAAGTGGCCCCCCACTATAAATACTCGCTCATTTCGTCGATTTAACTTACTTTACTGCAATTTGCTTCCGAGCTAGCATTAGACGTCCGACCAACTTTTCTTTCATACTTATTTTCTTTCCATTCATCGAGTATGTCTTCTTCTGACAATTATTCGAAAACTATAGACATGTTCGAGGAGGAGGGTACCCTGAGTCCCTCTCCTCGACATTCTTCTTCCTCTGATAGTGGGGAGACTTCCAGCTCGTCGTCAGCCCACGATGCTCGTAGAGAAGAGCTTCAGGCTGCGACAGAGCATGACCTGATAAAAGCCCGCGTTCCCTGGTTTGAGATATTTGAATCAGGGATTAAATCACAACGGCACCTATCCAGTATCCAAACTAAATGGGGGATTTCCGAGGGGACATCTATT
Organism: Haberlea rhodopensis; assembly: GCA_907163345.1. Classification (NCBI taxonomy): domain Eukaryota; kingdom Viridiplantae; phylum Streptophyta; class Magnoliopsida; order Lamiales; family Gesneriaceae; genus Haberlea; species Haberlea rhodopensis. The sequence continues at coordinate 2,843,145 of CAJQUN010000004.1, read as the reverse complement.
TTTGTTCCCCATCCCGGATCTCGCCCCCACCTGCCTCCCGAGGGTTATTTTCCCTTCTACATAGACCAAGTCCGAGGGGGACTTCGTTTTCCTATTCCTCCTTTTTTTTGTAGATGTTGCCTCCTATTTTGCCATCTCTCTAAGTCAGTTATTCCCCAACAGTTATCGATTGTTGGCGGGTTTCTACATAGTCTTATCCTTTTTTTGTTTTTCTCCGACTCACGAACTCTTTCATTGTTTCTTTCAATTAAATCGAAAGGAGATCGGGCTTTTTTACTTTTCTTCTCGGACAGGGATGGGTTTTCTGAAAAATTACCCATCTTCCATAAAAAATTGGAAAAGATTATTCTTCTTTGCTCGCCCACTCCAACCCTGGGATTGTCCCATGGAGTGGAAAGAAAACTTACCGAAGGGCAAGTCGATCAAGGGGCTACTTGAGGGAGAAACATATCTATCGGTTCGTCGTAAGCTTGGCGATCAGTAGCTGATTGACGACGGACTGCTGTATTTGTTCCAGCTTAGTCCTAAGGGTGTTTCCCTAAAAATGCCCCTCCGTGAGTATTTACCGAGCATCTTGCTTTGTTTGCTTACTTCGTTTTAACATACTTGAATAATTGCTATGATGTTTCTTTCTTGCAGAAACCAAGATGCTGAAAGCCAAGATTGCTGCTAGCTTGAAGAAAATTACCGTACCAGAGAAGGCTGCTAAACCAACCATTGGAACAATTACTGCCCCATCTGTTACACCTGCTCCTCCCGAAGAGGTGATTGAAATACCTGAGGCGGAAGCCTTGATTCCTCGATCATTGAAGAGGGCGGCCCCCGAGGGCCAAGGTTCTTCCTCTAAACTTCCTCCTACCAAGAAAACTTCTTCTCCTCGAATCTCCCTTACCCGCCGAGCTAGTCCACCACTTCAGACTCGAGCTGTTTCTCAACCTGCTCCTGGTGGTTCTAGCTCTTCTCGGCCAACCTCCCGATATCATATACCCGATTGGATTTATCCCCCCAATGTCCCCATTCTGAGAAAACCGGACCCCAAAATTTCTCACTCTATCATTTGCAATTGGGCCAATTCTCCCGACCGTAAATACCTCGGAGGATTGACCTTCAGCAACTTGATAAATGATTTTTCCACTTCCCTCACTCAGGTAACTTACATCCACTTCCATCTGATAAACTCTTTGTCTTTGGTATATTAATTTCATTTATTCTCTTCCAAACCAATCTGATGGCCGGCGAGATTCCAATCTATGAGATCCTCAGATGGGGAGAATCAGAAACACCTCAAACAACTAGAAGGTATCGGCGAGGAGATGAAGAAATCCATAAAGTTACTGGAGGAACGATACTCTGCTGCTGTTGCTACTCGGGATAAGACAGTGGAGGCTCTCAAAGAAGCGCACAAGAAATTAGCCGACCTTGAGGAAGCTTACACCACTTTATCCGGGCAGTACAGGTCCGTGACTGAAGAGAATAAATCCCTCTTAGAGCAACTTTCAGAGGAGAAGTCATTGCGGGCTGAAGAGAACAAATCCCTTTCTGAACAGCTTGACCAGGAGAAACTATCTCGGGCTGCTCAGATCGAAGAATCCTGGCTCATCAAGAAAGAAGAGTTTATGAAGTCTGAAGAGTATGTCGATATTTTGGGCGAACGCGCTGCCAAGTTCCTTAACTATGGCTTTGAAGCGTCTGTTCGTCAATTTAAAGCCGTTGGCTATCCTCCTGAAGGAACTTCAACAGACTTTATAAATGTTGATGAGGCCCTGAATACCGTTCCCGACGAGTTCCTCCAGCTGTAGATTTAGGGACGTACCCCTCTTGTTTTAACTTTTAAAATTGTAATCTTTTGGGAATGATATTCTGACTCTCCTTGTCTTCTTACAATCTTGTGCAAGCTAGTCTCTCCACCAAGCAAAATTTTAAGCAAATAAAGCTCGGTTGGAAAATATCCCGAAATAATGAATATAACCGAGCTCGGGGAAAAGACATCCCGAGCAGATAAAATATGGTCGGGCTTTAGAGAGAACATCCCAAGCATAATAACATGATACATTTAAGTTTAAACGTCGACCAAACATCCCGATCCAACGAGTAAATGATGGTATTTTTAAGTTTAAACGTTGACCAAACATCCCGATCCAACGAGTAAACGAACATTGCTCGCTACCCCGAGCACAATCGCTTAATCCCATTTTAGGTTCAAATACAGACTAAACTTCCCGATCCTGTATTTAACCCGCCAACAATGGACTATAATAACATAAGCTCGCTACCCCGAGCACAATAACATGGTATTTTTAAGTTTAAACGTTGACCAAACATCCCGATCCAACGAGTAAACCGAACATTGCTCGCTACCCCGAGCATAATCGCTTAGTCCCATTTTAGGTTCAAATACAGACCAAACTTCCTGATCCTGTATTTAACCCGCCAACAATGGACTATAATAACATAAGCTCGCTACCCGAGCACAATAACATGGTATTTTTAAGTTTAAACGTTGACCAAACATCCCGATCCAACGAGTAAACCGAACATTGCTCGCTACCCCGAGCATAATCGCTTAGTCCCATTTTAGGTTCAAATACAGACCAAACTTCCCGATCCTGTATTTAACCCGCCAACAATGGACTATAATAACATAAGCTCGCTACCCCGAGCACAATAACATGGTATTTTTAAGTTTAAACGTTGACCAAACATCCCGATCCAACGAGTAAACGATGGTATTTTTAAGTTTAAACGTTGACCAAACATCCCGATCCAACGAGTAAACGATGGTATTTTTAAGTTTAAACGTTGACCAAACATCCCGATCCAACGAGTAAACCGAACATTACTCGCTACCCCGAGCATAATCGCTTAGTCCCATTTTAGGTTCAAATACAGACCAAGCTTCCCGATCCTGTATTTAACCCGCCAACAATGGACTATAATAACATAAGCTCGCTACCCCGAGCACAATAACATGGTATTTTTAAGTTTAAACGTTGACCAAACATCCCGATCCAACGAGTAAACGATGGTATTTTTAAGTTTAAACGTTGACCAAACATCCCGATCCAACGAGTAAACCGAACATTGCTTAATAAAAGGAAACTTATTTAATTAGGAAATGCATATGAGAACAACAATGATAACTGAAAGATTACACGAAATACTTTCTTAAATTATGAATGTTCCAAGGTCTCACCAGTTCCCGACCTTCATGATCTTCCAGCCTATAGGCTCCTCTTCCGATCACCCCTTTTATTTTATAGGGGCCTTCCCACTTGGGTGCTAACTTCTTTACTTCCCCTGCAGGATTGATTCTTCGCAGCACTAGATCTCCCACCTGAAAAGCCCTCGGGCGAACCCTCCGATTGTAAGCATTGGTCACCCTTATTTTATATAATTCCACTTTAGCCACGGCTTTTTCTCTCAACTCCGTAATCCCATCTAACTCCAACTTCCTTTTTTTTTTCATTCTGATCGGGGTTATAGCTTTGTACCCGAAGAGATTCCACTCCAATTTCCAATGGGATGAGGGCCTCAGATCCATATACTAAGCTATAAGGAGTTTCTCCTGTAGATACCCGAGGAGTCGTTTTATAAGCCCATAAGACACTGGGTAATTCATTTACCCACTCCCCTCGACCCCCTTGTAGTCTTGTCTTGATCCCGTGCAATAAAATCCGATTAATCACTTCCGCTTGCCCATTTGCTTGAGGATAGGCTACTGAAGTAAAGATATGTTTAATTTTCATATCTTTGCACCACTCTTGTATTCTTCCTCCCTGAAACTGTCTTTCATTGTCGGAAATTATTCTTCGAGGTATTCCGAACCGGCATACTATGTTTCTCCATAAAAATCTGATGACTTCTTCTTCAGTTATTTTAGCAAATGGTTCTGCTTCCACCCATTTAGTGAAGTATTCAACAACTACTAGGAGAAATTTTCTCTGTCCTGTAGCGGGAGGAAATGGTCCAACAATATCCATTCCTCATTGGTCAAAGGGACATGAAATGATGCTACTATTAAGGACTCCCGCAGGTACATGGGATAAATTTGCATGCCTTTGGCAATTAATGCATTTCTTCACAATTTCCTCAGCGTCTTCCCTCATCGTCGGCCAATAGTACCCAGCTCGAATAGATTTCTGATACAACATGTTAGTCCCCACATGATTTCCGCAACATCCTTCATGAATCTCCTTTAATAAGTGATCTCCTTCTTGCCTCGAGGCACATTGTAAAAAAGAAATTGAGAATCCTTTCTTGAACAACTTGCCTTCTATCAACACAAATCGGTTCCCCATTCTTTTGACTTTAGCAGCTTCCTTTGGGTCAGGAGGCATAATCTTTGTCTTCAAAAATTTAATAAGATGCTCTCGCCAATCGGACATAATACATGGCTCCAAATTCATAATGCTATTGATGGATATATGGGAAATCAAAAGCTCTTGTACGAGCACATTCCTGTTCTTCCATTCGTGTACTGAACTAGCCAATTTTTGCTAATTCGTCGGCACGAGTATTCTCTTCCCTTGGTATTTGCGTTAACTCCACCTCTTGAAATTGAGCCATCATTGCCCGCACATTTTCCACATACTTTCTAAGCTTCTCTTCTTTCACCTTATATACCCCATTCACTTGATGAACAACCAGCATTGAATCCATAAAAGCTTTTATCCTCTTGGCTCCAGCATCCAATGCTATTCGGAAGCCTGAAATGATAGCTTCAAATTCAGCTTCATTGTTTGAGGAAGGAAACTCAAACTGGACGGCAACTCTGATTTCTTCCCCTTCGGGACTAATGAGTATGACAACTGCTCCACTTCCCAATCGGGTAGACGATCCATCTACAAACAAACTCCATTCTTTTTCCTCCGGAGTATGAGTGACTTCTACTAGAAAATCTGATAGTGCTTGAGCTTTGATTGTAGTTCGGGGTTGATAAGTAATATCAAACTCACTCAGATCTGTGGCCCATTTTACCATCCTCCCTGATATCTCGGCTTTGGATAAAAGTCTACCCAAATGAGTGTTTGTTATTACCGTGATAGGATGAGACAGGAAGTATGGCCGAAGTCTTCTCCCTGTAGTGACTAGAGCTAATGCCAACTTCTCAATTTTAGGATATCGTTGCTCGGCTCCTTGCAGGGCTCGGCTGACATAATATACGGGTTGCTGTTGTCCTGACCTTTCTCTGATTAACACGGAACTGATTACTTCTTTGGCCACCGATAAATAGACGAGAAGCGTTTCTTTAGGATCTGGCTTGTTTATCAAAGGTAACTGAGCCAAATAATCTTTCAGATCCTCGAAGGTCTTTTGGCATTGGTCATTCCATTCGAACTTGACTCCCTGCCTTAACGCTTTGAAGAAAGGCAAGCTCCGATCAGCTGATCGGGATATAAATCGGCTCAGTGCCGCTATTCTTCATGCCAACCTTTGCACTTCATTTAGTGTCCTTGGAGGGTTCATTTCTCGTATGGCCCGGATTTTCTCCGGATTAGCTTCAACACCTCTTTCAGTGACCATGTACCCCAGAAACATGCCACTACGAATCCCGAAAGTGCATTTTGCAGGATTCAACTTCATACCAAATTTTCTTAAAGTGTTGAAGACTTCTTCCATATCCTTGACCAAGTCCTCGGCTTTTCGGCTCTTAATCGGGACATCATCCACATACACTTCCACATTCCGACCAACTTGTTCTTTGAACATTTTGTCCATCAACCTTTGATAAGTGGCTCCAGCATTTTTCAATCCGAAAGGCATTACCACATAACAAAAGGTTCCCACTGCTGTAACAAAACTCACTTTTGATTGATCTTCCTGTGCCAAAGGGATCTGATGGTATCCTTGATAAGCATCCATAAGACATAACAATTCATGTCCGGCAGTAGAATCTACGAGCTGATCGATCCTAGGCAGGGGATAACAATCTTTGGGACATGCTTTATTCACATCCCTAAAATCCACACACATTCTCCATTTGTCTCTGGCTTTAGGCACCAAAACTACATTCGAGAGCCATGTAGGGAACCGATCTCGCGAATATGGCCTGCCTTTAACAACTCTTCTACATGTTTGGCAATGACAACATCCTTTTCTGGTCCAAAATGCCTCCTCTTTTGCTTTATTGCTCGAACATTGGGGTCCACATTGAGGCGGTGTTCGGCAATCTCAGGTTTTACTCCAACTAAATCGGATGTACTCCATGCAAATACATCCACATGTTGATTTAAACAATCAACCACTTTTTCCCGTAATTCTGGATCAAGTTGGGATCCCACTCTAGTAATTCTAGTAGGGTGACCCATCTCGATATTGAGGAACTCCTCTTCGGGTGTTACTCGTTCCTCCTCGTCCCGCTTCCTCTTTTCACTTCCCCCTCGCTCTCTTCCTTCTTTATTCTGTTCTCTTTCTTGCCTTAACTCTTGCAGATAACATTTCCGTGACGAGCTTTGATCACCTCTTACCTGCCCCACTTCTTCTCCTACTGAAAATTTCATGGTTAGATGATAGGTGGAGGCAACGGCTTCGAAGGCGGCTAGGGCTGGTCTTCCCAATATTACATTGTAAGAAGATGGTGCATCCACAATGAGGAAATTTATCATCTTTGTTTTGATCTTTGATTCTTCACCAAGTGTAACTGGTAGAGACACCTGCCCTATCGGATTTATGACTTCCCCTGCAAATCCGTGCAAGGACGTATTCACCTTCAGTATAGGTAAGCTCCCCAAGTCCATTTGGTTTAACGTATTAAGAAAAAGTATGTCCGCTGAGCTTCCTGTGTCCACGAAAATCCTCTGCACATTATAGTTAGCTACTGTAGCAGAGATAACCAACGCATCATCATGAGGAAAATGGATTCCTTGCAGATCTGCGGGCCCAAAAGATATGGACGGACCCTCATGTACATGATTGGGGTTAATAGATAGTACTTGAAGCTTCCGGGCATGATTCCTTCTTGCTCTGTTCGAATCTCCACCCGACATTCCTCCGGATATCATGTGTTGGTTCCTCGATTAGGGACATTGTTCAAGGTTTCTTCTTCTCCCTCTACTCTTTTTCCCCGAACTTACTAAGGAACTGGCTGAGGCGCTCCTCTTCCGGGATTTATGTTAATTTTAGGAATGAAATTATTGTCTTTGAACTCCTCGTTAAATCCCCGCATTCCATCAGACTCATTGGATCTTCCACCTCGGAAATCTCCTCCTCGATATCCTCTTCCTCGGAAGGACCCTCCTCGGAACATTCCTCCTCGGAAAAGTCCCCCCCTATGAGGTCCACCCCGTCCTCTTTTCGGCATACTTTGGTTCATGGCTACTTCCCGATGAGGTCTCATCGGGAGATACTGGTCAAAACTTTTTTGATTGGCTCCACTGGCTTATTCTTTCTGTTCACTTCTTCCCCAATTTTACCATATCTTCTTTGCTTCATCTTTTGGGCTTCTTCCAGATTAATGTATTTGGAAGCTCTTCCCAACAGCTCATCATAATCAGAAGGTGGCTTTTTTGCCAAAGATCGGAATAAGTCTCCCTCTTTTAATCCTTGGGTGAACTCACTAATGAGTATTTCAGAAGTGACACGCGGGATGTCAAGACATGCATGGCTGAATCTTTTCAGAAAGTCTCGAAGAGATTCTTTCTCCGTTTGTTTAATCCCGAACAGACTAAGAGCTGTTCTCTTGCAACTCCGACTGCTTGCAAACTGATGCAGAAATAGAGAACTAAACTTCGGGAAGGAGTCTATGATTCTCGCCGGCAACTGATTAAACCATGCTTGCGCCGCCCCAGATAATGTAGTCAGGAAAACCCGACATTTCACTCTATCCGTAAGTTGATGAAGAAGCGAAGCGTTTTCAAATCGAGACAGATATTCTTCGGGATCTGTACCACCATCGTAATTTCCCACATTTAGAGCCCTGAAGTTTGGGGGCAAAGGATCATCAACCACATGTGGAGCAAATGGAGTGCTCCTTTGCGGAGGATACATATGTCCTTCCATCTTATTACGCATCTGCTGCATCTCACTTTTCAGCTCTTCCATTTGGCGATTTAAAGCTTTATCCGTTTCATCATTCAAATGATTAGGAATATTTCTAACTTCCTCATGCCCTTTTTCAGGCTCCTGCATGGAGGCCAAATCTTCATCTTCTTCTTCTTGCATAGTTTCTGGTTTCTGGGGAGGGGTCATAAATTGCCTCAGGATCTCTCCGACAATTTTAGTTATCATTTCTGTCAAATGCTCCATGGGCATTCTTCCAGCAGGAAATGTCCGAGGAATATTTTGAGATGATCCTGCATCTTCTGGCCCTTCTCTGGGTTCAGCGAACGAATCTGGATGAGAATTGGATCCATTTCCCCTGGAAGCTTGCCCCTACCTCTACCTCTGGCCATCTTGCCCTTTTATTTATTTTCTGTTAGAAAATTCGTCCTACTTCAACGTCTTTGCCCTAAATGTTCCCACAGACGACGCCAATGATGTGATTCGAGATTTTGACTATAAGGTAGAATAAAATGTTAATGCAAAATAACGATAAACACACCAAGATTTTTTACGTGGAAAACCCTCAAATCGAGAGAAAAACCACGGGACCTAGTCCAGTATAAAATTTCATTATCTCGTCGATGATTTACAAGACTCTCTGGACACAAATAACAATCGCTCAATAACTTATACGAATATTTTTAGAAAAATAACAAGAAAGACCGAACATACATAAATTTGCTCTCTTCGGAGTCTTTTTGCCCAGAAAAATCCAACCTCTGTGATGAGGCTATCCAATGGTATTTATAGGGCTGTCCTCAGTAACTAACTCGCGGGAAATTAGCAACATGATTTCCTCGGATCGTGGCTTGACTAGAGCCAAACGTGTCCGATAAATCCTCCCCATTAATGCACGTTCAATCCCAGCCGGTTAATTAGTTTTAATTATGACCGGGTCTTCTGCTACACTTTGACCAGAATCCCGAAGAGGGTTTATCAGTTGTTCTGCTCGGTAATTTTAGAGTTTGTATCTTCATAACTGGTTTTTACCCGAGAAAATCAATATATCATATGACATCACATATATAATTATCCCTATAATTATATTAACAAATATCAGATTAAAACAAGGGAAAATCTAGTACAAAATACCAATCGAGAGATGTGCATATATTATTTTTAAAATAATAAGATAAAATAATAGATATTTTTAATATGATATAAAAGAATTAAAAGAACACGTCACACGGATATTTATTGCATGTGAGAATGGTTCAAAAGTCATTCTGAAGGTGCCATGGACCACATGCTTTGCTCAACTTTGAACTTTTCAACTGAAGTGACTTCCTCAAGGTAGATTAAAAATACGAAAATACCCTCCTCCCACCATGACTAGAGCTTTTAGCTTGCACCGATCCAATTCAAGCTCGTGTTTTATTTCAACGAACATATTCTTTATATTTACTTTGTTATTAATATTAAATTATTCTGTTTTTCAAAATTATTTGTCCGTAATATTAAAGATTAAGAATATCACTAATGAATATAGTCTTAATTTTTTTAAATAAATGTATATAATTATTTGTATTAACATTTATATTTATCTATACTATATATAATGTGCTAAAGTCCTAGGCCGACAAAGCTGGTATTGCCGAATGAAATAACAACACCACCTCTGTTTCACAAAAAAAAACCTAAAATTAATTTTAAAAACCAATTACAAAAAGACAATCAATTGTTAAATGACGGTAATACAAAAAATAATTTAGACAAAAAAAAACTGTACAAACACGCAACAATTTACATATTAATAGATTGTACACGCAAGTAATGTGTTACGACCTGCAAAGTTGGTATTACCAAGTGAAATGACAACAATGCCCCAATTTCACAAAAAAAAACTAAAACTAATTTAAAAAACCAATTACGAAAAAAACAATAACGCCCCCGATATGTTAAATGATAATGATACAACAAATAATTTAAACAAACAAAACTATATAAACATGCAATAATTTACACGATAATAGATTGTACGAGCACGCAACACGTGTTATGAGCACTAATAATATTATTGCTACTTCTAGCACGTACGAAGAAAACAACTTTCGTATTTTGAAACTTATAAAAATGATTGATTGTGATTTATATTTATTGGTTAATATTTAAATAAAGAAATGGTCTATATCTCTCTAATATTATTATTATAAGTAATATATATGCTAAACTAATTCTAACATTTATTTATGAAGTACATATTAATAAAATAAATAGAAAATATAAATATGGACCACGCATCGCACAACCCTCAATTAAATGGTGATGCAAAATCCCTATCAATGACCAAACTTTATCTTTCCTTCAAGCTTTTCGATTACTCATCTTATTCAATTCATGCTTTCTAGTTGATCAAATTCATTGTAACCCAACGCTCATAAGTCCTACGCCCCCGCCCCCCAACCCATCAAGAGAAAACCAGAAATTTAATTCATTTTCAATATATAATGGAAGAAAATCAAGTTGTTATCAAGATATAAACAGAAAATTCGGTTGATGTTGGATATTTGATTTCTCTTGCTTCTGTTATTCATTCTCTAAAATAAAGTAGAGAAGCAGGTCATGATATGTTTTTTTGACAATTTTGTACTTAATATAAGTTTATTAAACTGCTTTTTGAGTTTTAAAAAAAGGCTCAATGCTTTTGCTTAAAAACAATTTTTTTAATTTTAAACAAAAATAACATAGAAATATTTTAAATAAATAATCGCAAACATACCATTCGTCCCACTCTTTCTTCTCCAAGGCTTCATTAAAGTGGGCATAAGTTGCTTGCACTTTTAGCGTGTTTTTTTAAGTGAAAACTGAAAGCAAACATCGGTTCGTGCTTCTTTTTTAGGACGTTAGGTAATATTTCACCATTATGAATGGTACATCGCACATTTATTTTGTTATTAAAAATGCAATTACTCAAAACATAAGTAACATGAATATAATGATACAATATATGTATATATATATATATGTATATATATAAAGTTTCTTTTCCAATGGTTTCAATGTGCATACTGTCATAAAATCTTTTGTATTAGTAAAAATGAATTTGACATGTTGTTAACAGTTAAAGACTTTATTGCTAAAATAGTTATACCAATTAGCAAAGATTGGTCTACTGGTCTACGAGATTACTGTTTAGCAAACGAGCTGAGAACAATCAGTCTCATCTACGATCTGCTCTATAAGACACCTAATAAGGAAAAATCAAAGAAAGAATGAGGCAGCGTAGACAGCTCTTTTAGCCCTACATTTATTAGAACTATGGGCGTTTGATAGAATAGGATAGGGAAAGAATATACACTCGAATAACTACAAAACCTGTCAATATTGAGCGAATCCAAGAGATTAGAGGACTTGGAGAAAACTTTGTAATTTTTTCCACTCCCTCTCTTTAATTGACATGCATAATGTCATAAAATCTTTTGTATTAGTAAAAATGAACTTGACATGTTGTTAACAGTCAAAGACTTTATTGCTAAAATAGTTATACCAATTCGTGGTTGTGTGCTTGAATTTAAACAATAATTCAAAACATTAAACGACAGTACATAATATCGATGGGACTATGAGTGCATTAACACATGGAACTGACTCGAATATTTATTTTCTTCGTATCCAATTGATGTCATATGATATATTGATCTCCTCGGGTAAAATCCCTCAAGGGCCGAACAAGCCATATACCGAACAGAGGGCACCGAGCGGAAAGCACCGAGCAGGGTTTGTACCGAACAGCTGCTAACCCTCCTCGGTTTTCTGGTCAAAGATTAGCGGAAGACCCGGGAATAACTAACAAATTAACCGGCGTGAATGAACGTGCAATAATGGGGCGCGAATTTCTCGGACGTGTTGGGCTCCAGTTAAGCCACGATCAGAGGACATCGTGTTCCGGATCTCCCGCGAGCCAATAACTGGGAACAGTCCTATAAATACCCGCGGATGTCATCACAAAAGGGGTTGGATTTTTCTGGGCAAAAAAGACTCCGAAGAGAGCAAATTTATGTCTGTTCGGTCTTTTCTGTTATTTCTATAAACAATTTGTGTAAGTCATTGAACAATTATTTTTTGGTGTCCAGAGAGTCCTGTAAATCATCAACATTTTATAGTGAAGTTTTATACTGGACTAGGTCCCGTGGTTTTTCTCTCAATTTGAGGGTTTTCCACGTAAAAATCTTGGTGTGTATCGTTATTTTCCTTTAACACCTTATTCTACCTTATATTCGGAAATCACGGATCACATCACCAATATATTTTTATTGAGTTGAATTGAAGCTTTACGGACTATAATTGATCTAAATTAATAGACATAATGGTTGAATAATTGAGAAAATTCTACCAAATTCTTTTCCCCACCTATGACAAGCCAGATGACCTAGCTATTATAGGGAATAGAGCTGTCAAAATATATTGGTCACATGTCAAATAGATGGATAGTGCCAAAAAAATTTCAGCCCACCTAGATGCGAGGCCAGTTCGTCTGGGTTGGGCGGGTTGGTCAGTATGTTGGATCAATTAATTAATTTATAATAAATTTTAGATTAATTAATTAAATATATTAATTAATAGTTTTAATTAATTTAAATATTATTTTGATGGGTTGACCTATCTAACTCACGATCAGTCTCATTTCCAACCCACGTGCATCCGAAGAGGGGCCCAACCCCAAAACGTTTTCACAGCTCTAAGAAGGAATAATAAGCGTTAATGACTAGGGGTGTAAAGTATAAATTATGCAAAATTTATTATAGATATAAACCAACTAAATAGATCAAGTTGCCACGCTAGCTGTTAGAGCAGAACCTTAATAAACAAATAATCATACCTGGAGGTAATGAAATGAATAAATAATATAATTAAATAACTTTACATTAAGAGTTATTATCATATTGATAAAAATGTGATGTCGTTTTATCAAAAATTAGATTACTTGACAAATATTTACAAGGAAGCTTCAGACAAAAGACAGAATTCACAACGAAACAAACATAAACTAGCGAGAGATACATGCGCCAAACTCCAAAACAAACCCCAGGAATGTTGTATTAAAAGGTCCGATAGGAGCATGCATAGCAACAAAAGAGCAAGACTGCATACATGAGAGGTCAGTGACCACCAGAGATAATCAGGTTAAAACTAATCAGGCCACAATGAGGTCGAAGGAGGGATCTGCCTTTCAATAACTCAGAGGGTACACATGAGGATAATCGGGAAGCAATAATGTAATATTTGCTTTTCAAGTGTGTAGATTTATGTGAATTATGCGACCTCTGGAACACATGAATATTGGCTCCATCGAAATTCAATGTATATTTAATGGGACAAAAACGTACAATAGAATCCATGATTCACCCCTAGTTATTAATTTCTTACCTTAAAGACCGCAATCCATTAAACTTAATTTATGAAGAACCAATGCACTAGGTGGACCATGTTCAATCATATCGCATCTTCCAGTTTAAATTAAAGTTGGTGAACATAAGTTGCCTTTTGGAGTTAACAGAGCCTTCATCGTTATTTTTGCTTGTTACAATCCAACATAATTTTTCAATGGACTCATCGATTCAATCCCTTCTATTTTTCGTAAAAAGTCCCAAAAATTTAGATGATATTTAATGATATAAAATTTAAATTTCGACATATTGAAATATTTAAAATTTTGAAGAACATATATGTTGAAAATAAATAGTAACTAAGAATAATAATGAACTATTTCGAATAACAATATCCCCGATTTTAAGATGCGGAGAAGATTTATTTATATATATGTATATTGGGGTGAGGGAGACTAGAACATACGACATCTCTCATAAATAGAAGAGATCGTGCCATCAGACGAAAATGAAACGGATGAACTAAAAAGTTTCCACGACTTATTGTTAACATTAAGAATTAGTAATTTCAAAAACAACATTTAACCAACCGAGAAACCAAATGCTTCGGTTATTTTCCATATCCATCATGTCAAGAAGATGTGAAAGTGTCCCTCAAATTTTATTTTTTGATTACAAGTGATCTTCAAATTAAGAATGACATTTAATGTAATTTAAGTCGTTAAAACAAAAATGGAGGGTTTATAACTCAAAAGGCGTTAAATAAATAAAAAAAATAAACAACCCTTTTGGCGCCTTTCGAGTTCTAAATTTCTACTTATCCTCCTCTTTATCCACACTTGTCCTCTATTCATCTATCGATAATCGATTTCCTCCCACAAAATACAACACCCAATGGATCTTAAATTCGACTCATTTTGGATGTATATAATTATATAAATTCAAAGATGAGCATTGTTTTAATTCCGATTCAATATTGACTTATAGACTCTTTTGTTCATGAACTCATGTTTCTTTACTATCTCGGAAACAACGCACGACTATAGCCAACGAGTGATAAATTTTAAAAATAATCCCATAAAATATGTACTTTTCTAACACTAATCAAATAAATTAGTTTTAATTAAAAATAATTTCACATAAATATTTTTAACAAATTTATCCCAAAGAAATTAATTTTTAACAAAAGTGATAAAGAGACTTTGAAACTACTTTTGAATTTGGTACTAATTTTACTGATTAAAAACAAAAGTTTGAGACTAGTTTTTTATTAAAAATAATATCCATGAGACTGTATTTGATTAGTCCTAAAAGTTTGGGACTGATTTGCAAATATATCTATTCTCTGATATCATTTTTTTAAAATTCACCATAAATGTAATTAATGTAATAAAATTGTCGATTTGATCGATAGAATATTGATCCGTATATTAGATAATATAGTAATTTTAAAATACAGATGTATATAGTTTGTGAAACTTTAACAGTGATTAGTAAAACTTATTCATGGTATGCGCGATTCAAATTATAAATCATTTACAAAAGATTGCAAAAATTTATACGATGCCTAAAATTAATTTTTTTTCTTACAAAAATAGCCCTTATGAAATTTAAAATATACTAATAAGGTCTCCCGGAAAACTTTTTTTTACTGAAAAAAGGGTTTACAAACTTATTTTAAGATCATTAAAAGTATTTAATATAACAAAAATAATCGCAATACCTACCATAATTACCCAAATTAATGTTCAATTCCTTCCCAATTCCCATCACTACTTTGTTGATTGTTTATCCTTTTCCTCCGATTTTTATCCAACCATCTTAAAATTTTAATTTTAAAATAAAAATAGGGTGAACTTCATACAAACCTCCTCTAGTTTTTATAATTTTAGTTTTACCCCTCTATTTTGAACAATAATATCTACCTCCCCTATAATGTATTTGTATGTCAAACGATATGAGAGATAGTTGTGATTTTTCTTATATATTTACAAGCTAGAGAGGATGTTATTGTAATATAGTTATTCTATAAGGGAGATAGATGTAATTGTTTAAAATAATGGGAATAATTTGTAAAATAATTTTTGTATAAGGAAAAAATATGTAATTATCCCATAAAAATACTTAAAATAAGTTGAGTTAAATGCCTATTAAACTTAGACATAAATGAGAATAATTAATAAATATAATAACGCATCAAAGGATTTAACTAACTCGTTTTTGTCTTTTCCATTGCACTTTCCCACGATTTCACAATCTAATTCAACTGTTATTTTAACCAAACTATATATATATATATATATAACACAAACAAAAGGATGAAATTAATAGCAATACAAGTCCCATAGTATTCCCTTTTCCGATTAAAAATAAATAAATTCCAATTTTCAGTTCATTTGTTCAACTGTGCAGCCGAAGCAAAGCAAAACTCTCTTCCATTCAAAATCCTTTGATCACTTTAGTGGAAAGTAAGGAGAAATTATGTGAACCAAAAAAAGGTGGAAGAAAGAAATCCAAAGGAAATGTCGAGCGCTAGTTTCAGAAATGGTAGCGGCGTATCCAGAGGAGGAGCTATGAAGATTGACAATTACAATCCGAAATATTCTCCTTCTTCCTCCTCTTCGTCTTCTTTTAAGTCAAAAGTGCAGCATTCGACGGCTTCTTCCGGTCTACGGCGCAGCAGCTCCGGTTCAATTGGCTCAAACCGAGAGGAGTCTGCTGGTAAAGTTTAATTTGTTGTATTTGAGTGGGAAATGAGGTGGGTGTTGGTTTTTTTTTTTTTTTTTTAATGTTGAATGTGTATAACTCGGGTTTAATAAGGCTTAGTGAATTTTCATTTTTGGAATAATTTTGTATGTGTTGGTTGTGGTGCAATGTAAAGATTTGATTTTTATTGTTTTATTTAGTATGTGTGGTCTGTAGGTAATAATTGGAGAAGATCGAGTGAGAATTTAGTTATTTTCTATTGTTTTAAAAAAAAATATTTGAGAGGATAGTATTTTTCTCGAATGCATCTCAGCTTTCTGCAAGCAAGTTTTGCTGCTCCCTTGATAGTTTCCCATAGTTGATTGTGGTGCATGTTGCATCCATTATTAGTGTAATTAATTGCTTTGAATGTTTCTAACTTTCAGCTGTGGCTGAGTTATCTGCTAAGAAGGGGTAGGTATTTTTGGAACAGTAAAGTATATTTTTGTCTCATTTTGAAACTAAGAGTTTTGACTGTAGTATGTACGTTCCTTGTTCTTTCCATCTTTTTGGGAGTTGTCTTCCTTTTTGTGCGAATTTTGTTCGCACAGATCGCATTTATCGGTTATATTTTAATCACTAATTTACCTTTCGCTTCCTTGCACTTCATTCTGCTGTTTTTTCATTGATGTTGGCTGATTTGACACTAGTAATCACATCCATTTTTATGTGGCTTTCATGGTAATAAGACTTCTGAAAACGGCTTCTGTGTCCTTATTGGTAATATGACTTCTGAAAATCTTCAAGGCTTTCTCCATTCAAAATAGTGAAATCATATTACCGTGAAAGGTAGATAGAAGTGAGCATAGCTATTATCGCTATGATATGTGAGTGATTTCACCACGAATAGAAGGAATATTGTGGTTTCTATTGACATGCCCTTCTACTTAGATGTCCTTGTGAAATGATTTCTTCTGTGAGTCATGGTATTCTTATTGCATTTCAAATATTGAAATCTTTGAAGTAGTTTCTGGGAGGGTTCGAGTTGCTGTTAGATTAAGGCCTCGAAATGCTGAAGAGATGGTGGAAGATGCTGATTTTGCCGATTGTGTGGAATTGCAACCAGAGGTAGAGCCTGGCTTCCATTGTACCCTGATGTTTCGTTTTGCTATAACCATAAGTTCATTTCTGAGATTCAAAGTAGGATATTACGTCTCTAATTTGAATTTTTCTTTCCTCTTTTTTTAGCTAAAACGGTTAAAGCTTCGGAAAAACAATTGGGATTCTGATACTTTTGAGTTTGATGATGTATTAACCGAGTGTGCATCTCAAAAACGTGCATACGAAGTTGTAGCGAAGCCTGTTGTGGAGGTAATTACAAACTTGACTTTTATGCTGATTCTCAACATTTTACGACTGTAAATTCACATGAAGAAGTTCATGCTGTCCTTGTAAATGTTTCCTCGTAACATGATTGAATTCCAATAGTGACAGTTTTTTATCCGTGTATAAGTTGCAAATGGTGCTTGAAACTTTCCTAAATGTACAAAGATTGGCAGGCCGTGCATGCGTATTTGAAGTCTTGATGACTATTTTCGTTATGAAACTGTTGTCACTCTACCTTGATGAAATGATAACGTTATTTGATTAATTGATTTCTGAAACATTCTCTGCCGTCTGATACCAGTATTTTGAGATTAGTTATCCTGAACTCTGATGTGCTTTAGTGGGATGCACATTCTGTTCTTGTCTTATTTGTTCTTAGTATTTCATGGTTGGCCTCACTGATATCCCGAGTCCTAAAACTGTAACTACCTAAGATTTCACTTCACTCCTGCAGTATATATCTTCACTAAGCAAATATATTTTGGATAAATATTTTGTACCTGTTGGTGTTCCTGCTCTGAATTGTGCTTGGTTAATATCGTGTTGTTTTCATTTGGATTTTTGAATTTTCTTTGATTAGAGTGTTGGTTATTTTCTATGTTGTCTACCGCCCATGTACCTCTGAACTTTCCAGGTCATTACTGTGTTAGTTTATAAGATACACCTTTGTTATTGTTTTCTGCAGAGTGTTTTGGATGGTTACAATGGAACAGTTATGGCATATGGGCAGACTGGTACAGGGAAAACTTACACTCTTGGAAGACTAGGAAAAGAAGACATAGCTGATCGTGGAATAATGTTACGGGCTATGGAAGACATATTGGTAGAAGTATCGCCAGAGAATGATTTGGTTTCTGTCTCTTATTTGCAGGTTGTTACTGATGAAGAATGCTAATTCCCTTTCAAACTGCTTTTGCGTGCACTTTTGCTTTTCTCAAAAAAAATTGTCTGTGGCTGTTTGACTTTTTAAGGTTTTTTTTGGCACTTTTCCTTACACAAAACTGATGTTCTTCCTAAATTTATGCAGCTTTATATGGAAACGATACAGGACCTCCTTAATCCAAGTAATGATAATATATCCATTGTGGAAGATCCAAAAAATGGAGATGTTTCTGTACCTGGTGCAACACTAGTAGAAATTAGGGATCACAAGAGTTTTATGGAATTACTGCAATTAGGGGAAGCTCATCGTTATGCTGCGAACACAAAATTAAATACAGAATCATCGCGCAGCCATGCCATTTTAATGGTAAACATTATCTCCACATTATCCTTTGTTCTATACTAGATTATGGAAAGATCATTTCTGTGGTCACACCTTTTTTGCTATTGAGACTTTTGCGTTGGAATATGTTTTTCTTTTCCAGGTACATATAAAGAGGTCAGTTAAGGGAAGAAATTCTTCTCTTTCAAGTGAAAATGGCAGCATTACCCTTACGGGTAAAACACTGAAGCCTCCCATTGTAAGGAAAAGTAAACTAGTTATTGTGGACCTTGCTGGTTCCGAGCGCATTGACAAGTCAGGTTATGTATGACATTGTGGGGAACATGTGTATTTTCTAGTGCAGCATGTCAATAATCATTTCCAGATTGCTTATTTTATTTTGCAGATTTTGGATTCACAGTGAACGAATAGGCATAAGTTCTTGGATGAATCTTTGTCTTCGTGTTTCTTGTACCGATTCTTTTCCAGTTTTACTCCTAATGCCATCATTTAGTAAAAAAGGATTAATTAATTCTATGCCAAGCTTTTGTATAGTTAGTAGACACCCATGAAGTTTGAATAATTATGGCATGCCCTGGTTAATCTCTCAACACCTGTTGCATGAGTGTAACCTTATTTAACCAAATCTCTGGGTGAAAAAATTAGTTAACCATGGAGAAAACTGCTAGTGTCCACGTACATCCATATTCTTACACCGCTATGGCTAAGCTAAAAAATCAGTGCATGTTTTAGAAAGTAATCAGCACTCCCAAATTTTACCCCACAAAACACAACTTTGTGAAGAACCGGTCCTTGAACCAACTAATTGAACTTTTTTCATTATCAAAGGTTTGTGTGCGCAGTCATCTATTATCTATAAACTCTTATTGCTTCACATGAAAGTTCCTCTGCCTTTTTGATACACAACTACTTGTATATTTCAAAGGTTGATGTTTCAACCGGCGCATGTGTAAGATATTCCCCCTAGTAAGTTTTAAGTGCACTTTTTTTCTGTATGCTCTTCGAGGAAGGGTCTCAGAGAACATTCACAGGTCATTTTTTTGTACTTAGCTGGAAATCAAGTGTTCAAACAACGGATTTGGCATGCTAACAATTCAATTTCAACTTACCTTTTCTTCCTTCTGTTGACAATTAGCTGTTTCAATCTTGCAGGCAGTGAGGGTCATACATTGGAAGAAGCAAAATCTGTCAATCTCTCTTTAAGCGCACTAGGGAAGTGCATTAATGCGTTGGCAGAGAACAGTGCACATGTTCCTGTTCGTGACTCCAAGCTCACAAGATTGCTTCGAGATTCTTTTGGAGGTGATTATTTACTGAAAATAAGGTTCTTATGAACCATTTCGCACACAAAAAAATGTTGCAACACAAAACTTTGGGGAAAGAAAATAATGGCTGAAAGATTTTTAGTAGACGATCCTCTTTCATCTCTCACTCACTCTTTGTTACTTTATATTTGTTTATTTTTTGATCAGGAAAATATAAATATTATTAAAAATAAAAGAGCATACTCCGAAGTTTTACATAAAATTTAAAATCCTAAGATTTAATCTAGAAGACAAACTATCGGCTCACGAGCCCAATCAACAAAAACGTAATGTAACAATCTAGAATCCCTAAATTTTATCCAACTCCAGCTTCTAAACTTGATTGAATCTAACAAATCTTCCTCTCTGTCCACGTCTGTATTGAAAATTCTTCTATTCCTATCCATCCACAAAGTCCAAATGACAGCATGCCAAATAGATGCCCATTCTTTCCAATTCCTTTTGTGAGTTCATAACGCCTTGTGTTGAGATAAATGCGTTTTAGTATCCATGCTGAGAACCATCTGAAACCCCAGCCATTTGTAACACTTCATCCAAATGTCATATGAAGAACAAATGAACAGTAGATTCCTCCAGAGATAAACAGTGATCGCAATTTATATATTGCTGCCCTGAAATAATGTTCCGTCTTTGAAGATTGACCTTCGAAGGTATACGATCTTTGAAAATTCTCCAAACTAGAATGGATACTTTCGTTGGCGCCATAGTTTCCCAAGGCCGTATACGATCGTTGTGATCGCAACCCTCCTCTTGTGAACCATCATCCTGCAGACTGCAATAAGCGGAGGCAACTGAAAATTGCCTCGAAATCTCATGTTCCCATTCCCACCTGTCCTCCAAATCCTGTATAAGATTGACCCTGTTAAGACATGAACAAAACTGTGATAATAATTCATCTTCCCAATTGAATAATCTCTCCTCCAATCCCAAGTCCAATGCCAAACACCTTCCTCCCATAAACCCATCTTACTCACTAAAATATTAGTGTTCCTAGCCATTGATGCCAATCTAGGAAATCGATTTTGTAAACTCTCTCCCCCCACCCAAACATATTTCCAAAAACTAGCCCGAGCCCCATTTCCCACTCTTTTACACACACCCCTCCGGAACCAACCATTAGGATCAACGAAAAGTAGATAACTGATGTCCCTCCACCAAATAGAATAATTAGATGAGATACCAACATTCCTCGAAAAAATGCGATCACTTGACATTGAACCATATTTTGATACAAGAATTTTCAACCAAAGTGCATCTACACCGCACATGATACCCTACCCCCATTTACCAATCAAAGCTTTGTTAAAAGACTCAATATCCCTGACCCCCAAACCCCCCTGTGATTTTGGTTTGCAAATCTCTACCCATTTGACCCAAGGTATTTTACGAATGCTCTCCCCACCTCCCCATAAGAATGATATCTGAAATGATTTAATTTTGGCTAAGATACTTTTGGGAGCAAGGTAAAAGGTGAAGAAATAAATTGGCAACGCTGACAGAACGGCATTAAGTAATATCAAGTGGCCTCCAATGGACAAACTCTTATCTTCCCATCTTGCTAACCTTCTTCAAAAATTCTCCAGAACTGGTTCCCATAACGTTTTCCTCCGTGGATTACCCCCAATCGGTAATCCCAAATATTTAAAAGGAGGAGATCCTACTTTGCAATTCAAGAACTGCCAAATGATTTAAAACTCCTTGACCCACATTCAATCCAATAATGCTACTTTTGCAGAAGTTGATCTTCAATCCTGACATCAGTTCAAAGATACGAAGAATAGCTTGTTATTTTATATTTATAATGTACTGGAGAACCTGGATATTAAGTCATGTTCAATGGATAGTCATGATGAATTTATTGAAGCATTTTGTTCGAATTTCTAAGAATATCTTATGCTGGTTTGCTACACTCCTTGTTTTTTTGTTTCCTTTCCCCCAAGATTTTCTTCTTCTTTTTTCTACTGAGGCCTTACATTAGAATGTGCAAGTTTAAGCTTTGAGTAATATTTTATTGTAAAGGAAAGTCCATTTATATTTCTTACTTTCTATTACTCATGGCCATCGTTAAATCACGCCTTCCTTCTTGAACTTGATTGTACTTTTTCTGGTCCGAATTGTTTGTTGTGTGATTACATCTCACCGGCAGAATCAGATTCTGCCGAAAAAAAGGCGATCCAGGACCTTAATATTTTCAGCAAATCAATGCTAGACCATTAAAATGCCAAGAAGGATGAATTCCAATTATGTGATGTGTCTTGATAAATGGTGCTCAAATGTTCTGTCTTCATCACCTTCTTCTTGTTTTTTTTGACAAGTAACAAATTATGTTTTTAAAAGTATGAAATTGGTTTTTTGAAGTCCTAACAATGTACATTTACATATATCTTTGCATCATAAGGAGTTACTTTATATTAGTTCTTAACTTCACTCTAATTACTTGCTTTTTATCTAATCATTCGCCTTTAGAAATCTCTTGGCTTGTTTGAGTCCTTAGATGATCCAATGATTTGTGAAATTTTCTGTCAGTGTCATTGACAGGAAACTTGCCAAATTTTGCAGTCTCTGCTAGTGCATGACTGTCTATTTTTACAACCCTCGTTTAAACACAATAAATAAGGAATTAAACAAACGTGTCTTTAATTTTTTTTAAGTTAATGTTCAATTTTCAGGCACTTCTAGAACCTCATTGATTATTACTATTGGGCCATCACCACGACATCGAGGAGAGACATCCAGCACCATAATGTTTGGACAAAGGGTAATTCATTATACAAATGGGCATCTAGACTAACTCTTCCCAAGTTTCATTGTACAAATTTGTGGTTGTTAAAATGTTTCCGATACTCAAATATTTTTAAGAATGAAGCATGGCATTTTGGTTATATGATAGTAAGTATGGCATTTTGTCTAACATGTTACAATGGGACAGATTATTAATGGCATTTAGTTTCTATGACTTACAGACCTACTTGTTTCAGGCTATGAAAATAGAGAACATGCTGAAAATTAAGGAAGAATTTGATTACAAAAGTTTGTCGAGGAACCTTGATATACAGTTGGACAAGCTAATTGCCGAACATGAAAGACAACAAAAAGTGTTTCAAGATGAGATTGAAAGGATAGCTTCTGAAGCACAGAAACGCGTTGCAGAGGTGGAACAGAACTATGCTGATGCACTGGAGGTATGTAAATGCACTCGAACGGTATGATTCTTGGTGTGAATATCCATATCCATTGTCACGGTCATCTTAATTTATCTGGTAACAGATCATGTAATACATGGTGTATTCACTCTGAGGATACTATAGAGGGAACTCAGGAGTAGGGATCTCAGATTAATTTCGTTATTTTTTCTATTTGAGTAACATATACATAATTTCAGCAATAAATGATTTACTGTTGAACCATTCATACCAGTGTCATTCTACAAACCAAAAATAAGAAGCTAGAAAATTTAAACGGACATATTTTGCATTTGTTTCTGAAGTAGTTGTGAAGCTAATTTTTTCAAATTGTATCAGCTATATTTTCTTAGTTCTAATGCCTAGGGAGTAAAATCCAGTTACGATTTGTCTTGTCTTTTCAATCATATTGTTTCATCCATGATGGGACTCGTTATCATTGAATCTATTGAACTGTTATTTCCAAAAATTCCTGATCTAATACACCGTCCAAAATTTTAGATTAGAGTCTATACATTTTAAGATGCATATATCTGCATGTGGACTGGAGGCTGTGGGGGAGGATGTCACCTGATGTGGCTAATGTAAGAGCTATGGGTTGCTAAGGTCATGGAAATAAGCACGTGTGCACACACTTCTCTTTGTGCAGTTGTATGTAAACTTTTTTGGCGGATTGGCATTATTTGGAGATTTGAAAGGGATTGACAGTTGTTTTAAACCTGATCTAAAGCTGAACTTTGATGTGCTGTAACTGGGAAATTGCATGAATTTTGGTTAACAAGGAACAAGATGAAAATTTGATCACTTATGCTCATGATTTATTGAATCTAATTGGATTTACCTGCTTCGTTTGTTTGTGTTCCCTCTTTTTAGCTGGAGAAACTCAAGTACCAGAAGGACTATATGGAGTCAGTAAAGAAGCTCGAGGAACAATGGGCAAAACAAGAAAAGCATGGACATCAAAAAGTCAAAGTTGGACCATCTGATAATGGCATTGATCAGAGGTCAAATATGGAGGTATCTCGTTATGATTTGTTGTGTATGGTCATAGGATCCTTTGTTTACCGCAGTTAATACTATCTTGTTATTGCAAGAGTCGGATTTAAATAACTGCCCATTACTTTTGCAAATAATTTGGAGGAATAAAGCTGTAAATAAAATATAACTCCATTACTAGCACTAGCTGAAATGCCTAAAGACCTTGACCATTCGCTTACTGTCACCTTTCTTTAAGGTCCCTTGCAATTTTAACTTTTCGAGGGGAAAAATCAATTATCAAGGGAAATGCGAGAGTTAATCTTTGTTTTAGACATTGAAAGTCAAATTTATTGTGGTAAAGATAACGCATTGCATTTTGTTCATCTTGAAGTTTTTTAAACTAGAAATCTTTTGGCAATTCTTTAAAGAAGGTCGAGGTACTTCTCTGTTCTGTACTTTAGAATTTTTGTATGATCTTTCATATGCTTGTTTGGAAGCACAAAAATAGGTGTTGTCTGTTTTATTGTTTATTGAATAACAATAAAGAAGCATATTTTCATGTTCTTTCATATTAGTTATAAATTTACAATTTCTTCGTATTGGCATTAAAAATACTTCTAATCAATATTATATTCTTGCAGTCTCCTATGCTATCTGCTTCTGGAGAAGTGGCGGAGATAAAAAAGAGGCTTCAAAAAGAAACTCTTTTACGGAAAGCTGCAGAAGCTGAAACGGATAGACTAAAAAGTCAATTGACTCATTGGAAAAACGCCGAGGTGTGAATTAAGTGTGTTATTGATTCTTCAGTGTATTGTTTCAACTTCCTCGCTATAGCTGTGGCTTACCACCTGATAAATATCAACTGGCTCTCTCTAGGCTTCTGGGAATGCTGAACTCGCGAAGATTCGTAAGATGCTGGAAGATCAAGCATGTCAAAAAGCAAAACTTGAAGATGAACTATCACTTCTACAGAGTCAACTACTGCAAATAAGTTCTGATGCTGACGAGGTATGCCCATACAAAAACCACTGATGTGAATTGTCTTAACCAAACTAACTATACATGGGCTTAGCAGTACCCTTCTGTCCAACAAAAGAACCTTAGGGTGTCTTTCTTCGCAATTTCCCTCCACTTCCAAGTTTATCGTTTTTCATTTCTCATTCTTTCAGTTCCTATATTTATTTTACTCATCAATTTTTTTGAAGTTCCTACTCCTGTTTGTTGAGGGGATACCTTTTTTTTCATTTTTCGGTTTTCAACTTTATTGCAAACAGATTGCCATTCTTATACATTTTTGAACCAATACGTGAGCATTGTTTTGGTTGCCAATTCCTAAACCTGGAAGCGTTGATTTGGTTGCCAATTCCTAAACCTGGGAGCCTAGCCATCTCTCTGAAATCTGAACCAGGACTTATAGGCTTAGTGCTGCCGATTGAATGTACTTGCGAGCTTAGTGCTGTTCATTGAAAATATTACGGTCATGACAGTCTTGTAGACGATTGAACCTCAATGGCAATGGCTCAGCTCCTCCACTTAATATTTTTCATTATTGAATTTCATTCTACAAAATAACGTAATATCGTCCACAACTTTACTTCGATATCCTTGCTTCTCCCTCTGTTGTCTTACTCTTCGTGTCAAAAGATTCAAAACAACTGTTTCTGCAATTGTTCTAATAGATGGAACTGATAGTAGAAAAAATGTAAACTAAATGTGTGTTTTTTAATAAGATGTAAGCTAGAGATATTGGGTTGGTTTACCATCAATAAAAGGAAAAATGCCAATTTCACTTGCAGGTATTAATATTCGGATGAGATTGGCTTATTCATTGGTGCTGAGTGTAATGAGTTTCGCTGTTTAAGCTAGATTGGGCAGGAAAATTTTGTAATTAATAAATAACACCTTAGCTACTGCATGTCAGGAATTTTACCTGCTGACAAAGAATTTTGTGGTTGTCATTTGCATGAAGATTATCAACTTTTTAATTCTTTTTGACTGCACAGACAAGAAAAAATCTAGATAGAGGTTTGAATGGACGAGTACCTAGCTGCCTGGATTCTCTCATCCCTCAAGTGAAGCATGAACAGCTAAGAGACACTGGAGACGGAGAGGGAGCCTCGATGGCTAAACTTTTTGAACAAGGTGATGGACTATTTTCTCATGTTTGACTTTTTTCTGAAAAATCATATGCATCATCGTCAACAATGTTATCTCCTGCACTGCAACAGTGGGACTTCACAAGATATTGTCATTACTTGAAGCAGAAGATGCTGATGTTCGCATTCATGCTGTGAAAGTAGTGGCTAATCTTGCAGCGGAAGGTAATGATATTGATGAATGTTATTTCTTCTGCCGTTCATTGTTTTCGATGTTGTGTTATGGCTTTAACATTCAAGTTTTGATCCAAACTTCTTGGGTGACCATATGTTTTCGAAATTTTTGGATGATTAGATTGAAATGGTATTGCCAGGATAATTGTAAAATCCCTGGGGCTCCTTTGATTGTTATCTTTTTCACTTGGTCAGATGTTTTGGAACTAATATACTGAAATAATTATTCTATCAAGTTTACAATGACAAGTATCCTCCTCTGCCTTTCTCCACCTTCATTAACTCTTGATTTGTCTTAAAATGTAAATCGCTGGCTCTTGGAGTTTTGGATACTTGTTCTCTGGTGCCAAACCAGTGTTGCTAGACTCCATTTCATTTTCATTCCAAAAAGGTAGCAACGCGAAGATACCCAGAGTTGTAACTTGTAAGGGAGGTGGTCCTGTAACAAATGTATTCGTTAATGCATGTTTTCCTGTCTGAAAAAATAATCATGACAGATTATCGACCAATTCATAAACAACAATCGAAGGAGCTTTCTTCACTCCACACTGTTCGCTAATTTAGCTTTGATCATGCTCATTATCCTATCATGTTACTTTTGACAATTTAAAAATCAACTTCCCTTGATCTTCGCTTCTGCAGAATCAAATCAAGAAAGGATTGTCGAGGCTGGTGGACTTACATCCTTGCTTACACTCCTGAAAAGCTCCAACGACGAGACCATTCACAGGGTTGCAGCTGGGGCAATCGCAAATCTGGCAATGAATGGTATTTTTCATTACCTACACAGGGCTAACTCACAAATAAGATTACTTTATCACCTGCTTACAAGTTTGATTCATGGTGAATGGCAGAACTTAATCAGGAGCTCATCATGTCCGAAGGGGGCATCAGCTTGTTGTCTTTGACAGCGACTCATGCAGAGGATCCTCAGACTCTCCGTATGATTGCTGGAGCCATTGCTAATCTCTGTGGCAATGGTAATTACCCTACCCACATTTGCGCCGGCATTACAAGCCAATTCTTATAACTCCGTCGAATATCTCTCTCTCTCTCTCTCACACACACACTCACACACATATGAAATCGTGTATTTCTGTAAATATCACTATTCTACCTTGTGTCATTGTTGGTTCGTGATGAGATTCATCCCCCACTACCTGGGATCTGCTTGTCTTCTATTCTGTCCCTTTCCCTTACAACTGCTGTTTTCTTATAAGGAATTATCTTTTTGGCGATATGTGGCCTTCTTGTCATTTTGACTAGCGTGTAGTCTGTTTTTACACAAGCCTATGTAATTTAGATCTGGTTTCCGGCTATAACATATTCTTTTCGACTGTTGCCTGTGAATATTGGTGTCTTTTGCCATTACTTAAAAGTTTGTAACCAATGGAGTCTATGTTATTAATTAGATCAATTTCTTTATCTGTTTTTGTTGTTTGCTGTTAACAATAACTAGTTTTACATTTTCAGAGAAGTTACAAGCGAAGCTAAGGGCTGAAGGTGGTATTAAGGCTCTTCTGGGAATGGTCAGATGCAGGCATCCAGATGTTCTTGCTCAAGTTGCTCGAGGAATCGCAAACTTTGCCAAATGCGAGTCTAGAGCATCCGGTCAAGGTGAAGCTTTTAGGCTTCTGGAGAACACTCCCACCCACTGAAAAAACAAAATACTTTTCTCCAATTATAAACCATACAAATACGTACATATTTTATGCTCTCTTTCTTACCCTGCTCTGGTTCATCACTGGAGGTTTTCCAGTTCTCATTTAAGTTTGGATGACATCTAATTTTCTGAGACTTTTGATCTGGAATTCTAAGTCTAATCTTGGTTTTGTCAATTTGCCACCTGAAGTCTGTAAAAACATCAACATCGACAATTGGTTGTTGCAGGTAATAAGAATGGGAAGTCTCTTCTGATTGAAGATGGAGCCCTTCCCTGGATTGTACTGAATGCTAACAATGAAGCTTCTCCAATCAGGCGTCATGTTGAGCTAGCACTTTGCCATCTAGCACAACACGGTAGACCCTTTCATTTTACATCGTACTTAAAACAAAGATTCCTAGGATTTAGATTAAGTTCCTTAATTCCTGTAATTGCTTCATTCCAGAGGTCAATGCGAAGGAAATGATAAGTGGAGGAGCTCTGTGGGAGCTCGTTCGTATTTCCCGAGATTGTTCACGAGAGGATATAAGGACTCTTGCCCTCAAAACATTAAAGTCCATCCCCAGTTTCGTGGCTGAGTTGAAGCGACTGAGGATCGATCATGGTTGAAGTAATGCAGAATATGAGGACTGCTACGAGAAAAAGATGAAGTAGTTTATATCTTGTTTTTTTTATTTCTGATTCAGTGATCTTATTATAAGTTGTAAATAGTCAGTTCTTGATTTGAATTTGTATCTTAAAAGTGGGATACCATTATGTATTGCAATCTGGCATAGCATGCGCAATGAGCTTGAAAGTATTTGTATATTTATTTCTTGATAATTATTAATTAATATTCAACTGTTTTTTTTTTTTTTTTGGGAAAATATACTCAACTGTTTTTGATAGATCCTGGTAATGTTACAGTATATGACAGTCAGGGGCGGAGGTAGGGGCCTAGCGGGTGGGCTTAATGTATATATATAGTTGAACTTGATGTATATAAATTACTAACTCCACGCTAATATAAAATCTTGGTTACGTCCGTGACGACAATATGATACATTGTTACATTTAATTCTGTTCTAGTCAACTTGGATACTGTAACTGTGGCTTGTCATTCTTGGTTCCACCATATTAGTACGGCAGTACATAGTAGCAGTTACTATATCCTTCTACATCAAGATTAGAATAGATAAAATTCATAATTATATTCGTATTTTTTGTTCTAAACTATTCAATGATTATGCATAACCTATTTCGGATTTTCAGAGTTTTATGATTTTGAAAAGCAAAAGAAGCCAAAAACCACTTACGTCGTGTGGAGAGAGTGTTTTACACGGATTTTATAATATTCGAGAAGAATATTTACGTAGGTGAAACATGAATCTTTAGTACTCGGTTTTAATAATTCAATTAAGCTTCATTATTCCTCAAACTATACTTGTTAATGATAGCCATAATCTCTATATTTACTCGAAACAAGAGTTGCCTTCCTTATCCTTGAAATGTTATTATCATGCATAGATACGTATGTATGATGATAATATATTTCCAAAGAAAGTACCACAATTCAAAGTTTTTTTGAACTGGTAGCAGTACAAATTTCAAAATTCAGAAATCGACAGATTTAGGTGTCTATGAACTCTCAAATCTAAGTGTTAATTTCTTAGAAATCTAAGTTTATATTTATATATTAGAAAATCTGGAATTAATTAAGTATTACTCTTTACAAACTTGGGTTTAGGATGCAAGAAAAGAGAACGAAGGATGAAGGATTTTTGCTCATGGTAGTTTATTTATAAATACTAGAAAGTTATGGACTGATTCATGAAAAGAGGAATATATATATATACATTCGGCGAGTGGATGGATACACACACAATTCTGCTGAAAAGGCGCCACATGTTGCTGACACGCACATCAAAACGCTTGAGGTCCAATCAGACCAACGGGAAGTAACGCGTGGAGCATTGAATTAGTGGATCGAACCCACGAAAATGTAGGTCTCCTTGTCGAGGAATACGCACCCGCCATAATGGGGTTCATATATTAATATATGGATCCCACCATCTCGATTGAATTGAGATCATTGATGTTAAAGTCAGAGTAATACCCAGACTCTCGCTGACTTGAATTGTGGTTATTGATATTGGAGTCAAAGTAATACCCTCGTTGTCTCTGACTCCGTTGTGTGATCACTACAATTTAGAATTTTACTTGACACTTATATATTGCTCTATCAATTAGGGAATGTACATCCTGTTGAAAATTTGAATCAAATTAAATGATGTGTCCATTCATGTTGGGGTGCATATTTTCATGATTAGTTGCTTCCAAATTAAATGGTGTGTCCATTCATGTTGGGATGCAATTTTTCATGATGGATGCTTCCAAATTGTGTCTCTTGATGATAAATGGTGTGTCCATTCATGTTGGGGTGCATTTTTTCATGATTAGTTGCTTCCAAATTAAATGGTGTGTTCATTCATGTTGGGATGCAATTTCTCATGATGGATGCTTCCAAATTGTGTCTCTTGATGACACCATTTGGTATACTATATAAGAAACAACCCTTGAATGAATTAGACATGGAATTTTGGAAATTCACATCATATTTGAAGATCAAAATTTGAGTAATTTTGTGAGTCTTCATCATTGTTATGGTTGAACGTTTTTAGACCTTTGTGGTTTAAAGGATTTGTGATTTGGAGTGCTCCTATCACAAATCATAGTCGTTGTATCTTGGGAGACAAATTGCCAAATTAAACCGTTAGCACCGTAGCGGGGCAATATTATCTTAAGGACATAGATTATAAATCTCGCCTCGGCATTCTTATTAAAAAGCCATTTGTTGTGCTTGCTACTTTCCTAAGATACACACCCAATAAATTTTATACAACAATCTTAAGACAATAATAGCAATAAATGACTTCGTCGAGTGCAACAACGACTCCAGTTCATCATGGTGAAATGCCTGAAAAGTTCAATGGGAACGATTTCAAGCGATGTCAACAAAAGATGTTGTTTTATTTGACAACCTTGGGGTTGGCAAGATTCCTCAATGAGGATGCTCCTACTACTATGGAGAGTGAAACCGACAACCAAAAGAGAGTTGCGGTTGATGCGTGGAATCAAAGCGATTTCCTGTGCAAGAATTATATTCTAAATGGACTGGACAACACATTATACAATGTGTATTGTCTAGTGAAGACGACCAAGGAATTGTGGCAATCCTTGGAGAAAAAGTATAGATCCGAGGATGCCGGCATGAAGAAATTCATCGTTGGGCGATTCCTGGATTTCAAAATGGTTGATACAAAGCCTGTGATAGCACAAGTGCAAGATTTGAAAGTAATCATACACGAAATTCATGCGGAGGGAATGATTCTAAGTGACTCATTCCAAGTGGCCGCCATGATTGAAAAGTTGCCTCCGTCATGGAAGGAGTTCAAGAATTATCTCAAGCATAAGCGAAAATAGATGAATCTTGAAGACCTTGTGATTCGCTTGAGAATCGAATAGGACAACAAAATTTCCGAAAGGTTACTCACAATGATGTTTGTGATGGAAAGATTGTGCAAACTAGAGATGTGAGAAAAGTAATTTGTTACTTTATCAATATTTGCACATGATATTATTGTGACTTTTTTGCTATGAAGCAAAAACGAGGCCAGTGAGGTGTTTAAACACTTCAAGAATGAGATTGCAATAAAATTTAGCAAATGAGTTTTGCTATGGGAAATTGTGAGTAGATTATACTTGTGTTGTCTAAGAATTTGACGCTTAAGCTTGAATCTGCAAGACTATAAAATCTTGAATTCGAGTTTCTAAGCTTTGTACGCTTAAAACACAAGTGATAAATCGAAGCCACAAATTTTGATTATGCGTTGTAATATCTCAAATTGGTTCATTTTGAATTTCTAAGCTAGTACGCTTATAACATGAATTTGCAAGTTTTAAAAACTTGAATTCAAGTTTTCTAAGTTAGTGCGCTTAAATTGCAAAATGTGAACCGAGTTTGAGAATATTATCCAAGTTTTAACTTTTGTAAGCAAGTACGCTTAAATCCGAAATTTTCAAGAAATAAAAACTTGAATTTGGATTTGTAAGACTATAACGCTTAGAACTTGAAACACGGAAGTTTGAACGCCAGTGCACTTCGTTACTGCCCGAAGTTGTGGGGGTTGCAATTCTAGGATTCAATCACTTACCACATTTAGGCAAGGACGAAAACCTTGTGATTGAAGGAAAATAGAGTTTCCTACAATATTTGAAATATGGGGGTACTTGGCTAAATTAGAAATGAAGGCCAAAGTAAAGTCATAATAAAAACCAAATAAAAGACATGAAGAGTTTGACAAATCATTATGTCAAATATATTAATGAGCGTGACAAATGTGTACACACCTAAGCATAGGTATGCTTGTGTATTGATGATATGCTCATTGGAGAAGCAATTTAGAAATCATCAAGTAACAAAAGAAAAAAATGTTGACAAAACATTTTGACATGTGTGCATCAAGAATAATGTTTGGAATGAAGTTTACAAGACACTTGAAGAACGAAATCTCAAGGATTAATTCGAGTTTCAAATTTTAAGCTTTGTGTTTAAATTTCAAGTTTGCAAGAAATGTAATCTTGAACTTGTAATTTTTATGTGCTTAAAAATTTTGAATTGTGAATTAAAGTTGAGTATTTTGATCTGGTCTCGAATTTTGAAATAACGCGTTAACAACGCTTAAAATTCGATGATGGAAATATCCTAAAAGGATAAAATGATGCAAAAGAGGTAATGTGATTATCAAAACTGAAGATATATTATTGTGGAAAATTCTCTATGGAAAACATATAAAGCTTCTTCGTCCGAGTTGCTTTATAAGTTGTTAGAGAAAAATCATGTGCATGCAACTAAAATGTGTTGCGATAATGCTATATGATAAAATGATCTCTAGTGGCATAATCATGAGTGATTATGTGAAACCGCGGATCCGCATATAAGTTGGTTAACCGAGAGATCATGTGGAAGTTTATCGAGGGGAATGAGGTTAAAACCCTATAATCAAAATCTCATAGTGGATACCCAACCTTGTTGACTGGAGATCCCAAGATCTAGGTTCAAAAGGGACAACTAAATTATGAGATTGTATAAACACCTTGGAGAATTAATCTCCGACCCATTCCTATGATAAGGGGTGTAGCCTGCAAAAATGGTACGAGGATAGGCAAAAGGCCTTTAATGATTCCTAAGACATATAAGAATATGTTGGAGTATAGCGGGATACTCTTCTAGGAGATCACCTACGTAAGTGCGAAGTGTGGCCGCTTCAAAGATGAAAAACACTTATGAAACCAAGCGTGGTCCATGGCCGAAACGGACACAACCGTAAGAAACCAATACGAAGGTTAGAATTATTATGGTGTGGGTTCAATTGTCTTGGTTTACACCAACGACTAAATAGTTCAAGACTATAAGTTCACTATTAAGTCAAGTAAATCCGATTGAATACTACTACGGAAGATTCAAAGCCACAAGATATCTCTCCTGATGCCATAATAGTTCGTTAAAAGCGCTCAATTACATATATGCATTAATTTAATTCATGTGGGGGATTGTTGGAAATTTGAATCAAATTAAATGGTGTGCCCATTCATGTTGGGGTGCATATTTTCATGATTAGTTGCTTCTAAATTAAATGGTGTGTCCATTCATGTTGGGATGCAATTTTTCATGATGGATGCTTCCAAATTGTGTCTCTTGATGAAAAATGGTGTGTCCATTCATGTTGGGGTGCATTTTTTCATGATTAGTTGCTTCCAAATTAAATGGTGTGTCCATTCATGTTGGAATGCAATTTCTCATGATGGATGCTTCCAAATTGTGTCTCTTGATGACACCACTTGGTATACGATATAAGAAACAACCCTTGAATGAATTAGACATGGAATTTTGGAAATTCACATCATATTTGAAGATCAAAATTTGAGTAATTTTGTGAGTCTTCATCATTGTTATGGTTGAGTGTTTTTAGACCTTTGGGGTTTAAAGGATTTGTGATTTGGAGTGCCCCTATCACAAATCATAGTCGTTGTATCTTGGGAGACAAATTGTCAAAGTAAACCGTTAGCACCGTAGCGGGGCAATATTGTCTTAAGGACATAGATTACGTAGCGGGACAATATTGTCTTAAGGACATAGATTATAAATCTCGCATCGGCATTCTTATTAAAACGCCATTTGTTGTGCTTGCTACTTTCCTAAGATACACACCCAATAAATTTTATACAACACATCCTTCAGAAACTGCCAACTTAAATTGTACCCTAGCCGGTTTTGTGCTCATTTGTTTTCTTTCCTTCTGGTTTACATCATTTTATTATTTATTATGTTTACTTTTTTCCATTCCAATAAATATTATTAAATATTTGATGGTTAAGTTTGTGGGGAACTAAATTTCAATCAGTATGATTATTTGAAAATCTAATGTTTACCACATTTCTAATGGTAATTAGGAAGTCTTCTTGGCTCTCTTATAGGGTATTGCTCCATCGACTAGATTTATTTATTCATTGAAAATATTCTCAATGATGTTGGGTGGGAACATTCTCAATGAAGGGATAGATCTACCACATGGGGTAACCAAGAAGGAATCGGTAATTACTAGTTAGATAATAGCCGATCCACACACTTTTGCTGTCAATCGTTTTATTGATGTTTGAGTACTTCCCAATATAACCAACCACATAAAAAGAAGCTGCACTATATTCCTAAATGAATAAAAAATGAATCCCTTGCCCGAAATAATTCAAAAAAACATGAAATGACTTTTAACTCATCGAAACTCGTGGATCTTATGGATAAAATGGTAAAAAATTACAAAAATGTACGAGTAATGACCCAAATAAATAGTTTCAATTGCAATAGCAGTCTCAAATTTTTAAAACTTAAAAAATATAGTCTCACAGATATTATTTTCTAATAAAATGATCACAAGATCACTCTTCTATTAAATAAAATAAACGTAACAGATATATGTAGGGGACATGTGCCTGCACGTTTTTAAATAAAATAGAAAAGTAGTCTTATGACCGCTTTTATTAAAATAACTTCTGTAGGACTATATTTCTTAAAATAATTTGTGGGATCACTTTTGATTAAACAAATTATTTATATGAGACTATATTTGTTTAATCCAAAATTTTTTGGACTATTATGTAAAGTGCACTATTTAGTGAAACATTTTTTTTTGTAATTTACCCGATATATATTATTATCTTGAGAAGCAAGTTATAAGATCTGAGTATCTTATCGTATTAGTGATTTTGCATCTACATTAGCTTAAACATCATATTTTAATCGGTATATCATTTTGGCCACTCCACATACAAGATAGTAGTACATTTATAGCTCCGACAATCCATCTCCTAATAAGTGACAATATTTTAGACTCATGTGAATCAAAAATATAAAATTTGAAATGAATATCAGTTATTAGATCAAATGTTTATATTATACTAGAAGTTATAACTAATGATTAATTATACAACTCAAATTTGAAAAGGGTTTATTTCAGTTCAAAGAATCTGATCAGCTTGTGCTTTTCATTATTCAATTTTTTGTTCTTAACTGTCTATATCTATATATATAGTGGATCAATTGGGAATCGACCAATCGAATAGAAGTATTGACAATCTTAAACAAAAAGATTTTTAAATCTTAAACAAAAAGATTTTTAAATCTTGTATAATTGATATCACCTAAATTTGCGATGACTTGCTGATATCAATAGAGAGGGGGTTCACCTCTCTTTCTCCTCCAACACTCAATATAACAGCCGGGATATTAGCAAATATCTTCTGCAATGACCTGAAAATACGAAGCAAATGTGAGAAGGGGCCGGAAGTTGTTCCGGCGGGTCCCCTCCGACGCTCAAGTCAGGCGAGAGAATATGAAGAGAATATATGCTGTAAGTGAAAGCAATTATATTATTAGTCCTTAATCAATACTCCAAACCTGGTATTTATAGGCGGAGACCTAAGAGTGGTCTTGCAACAATGACTCTTTCCATGTTTATCCAAATCTTACCCAGATATGTCAAGATCCTGATAACACAATCGAATCCCGGATATTGCTCCGCATATCTAGGACTAGATCTCTTGGGGGACTGGTTTCCTTGCTGAGAGCCGGTAGCAACATGGGAAATGAGGAGAGCTCGGCCTATCAGCTCGGTCTCTCAAAAGAGGTCTCATGGCGAGTTAGTGACGGCAAACAGGTAAGGTGAAACAGCTCGGCAAAACAGGTCGGGCCTCGCAAAAGAGCTCGGACGGGTAGGCGAGCTCTCGCCGAAGAATGACGAGTAACATGCCTTGGAGCTAGGTCGGCTTGTCAGGTGGTATCTTCTAGCGGGTATCACAGTCCCCCCTCCCTGTCGAGCTGACGTTGTAGACCAGAAGCTCGTATGTGCTGAGTTATCCTGACGAGCCAATTCTTGACAATAGCAAAACTTGATTTAGGCGGGAACTAACGGCTACAAAATTTGAATTTTAAATTGAAATTGTGACCGTTGGGCTCCCCTCCCGATTCCCGAGGCTAATCTAGACCGTACAGCGCATCAAGGATCAACGGCCAGGATTCGTTGAGGTCTCCCTATATATATACCACTCCGGGTCCCTCATTATCCACTTTTGCCATTTTCGAAACAGATCGGATCCGACCTCTTTAGCTTGCCATTTTTATTTCTGAAAACTCCTAGGTACGTTTTCTCAGCTGTTTTTGTTACAATGTCTTCACCTCAATTGTTTCCTTCCCCTCTTACTGACGAGGAGCTTAGAGCTGTAGATCAGTACGGCTCATTTTATCCCGAAGGGATTGCCCTTCCTGAGGGAGTTGAGCCCCTTGAAGAAGTGGTGCGCACTGAGGCTCCCCAGGAAGCTGGGACCTCAGCCGAACCCGATCTTCAAGTGACTGAGGTCAGCTCTCCACTTAGATCAGAGTCGCCTCCAGGCAATTATCCTTGGTATGAACTTTATGTTCCTGTCTTGGATGAGTCAGATGAGGCCAAAATACGACAGGTCAGCCAGGCCCCTTCTGATTATGAATTCATCTTCCCTTCTTCTTCTCAACGACCCAACCAACCTCCTCAGGGTTTTTTACCTTCTACCGCGGTCAGCTAGAAGGGGGTTTACGTTTTCCTCTTCCTGCATTCTTTCAAGAGTTCAGCAGTTTTTATCAGTTAAACCTTGGCCAATTTTCTCCCAACTCCTTCCGAATTTTATGTAGTCTCGTAGTTATCTTTAAGGCGTTAGGCTTGCCTTATGACCACCCCACCCTCTCTTATTTTTTTCACATCAAGAGATCAGATGAGGGCCCCTGGTATGTCACCAGCCGACCTGGCTGTGCATTTGTTGGGGGTTACCCTAGTAAAATTAAAGACTGGAAAAATGAGTTCTTTTTTGTAAAGCCCTCCCAGCCCTGGGTCTGCTGCTCTGATTGGCTTGAACATCTCCCGGCTCTCCCCTCTCCTCCTAAAAATTTCAAAAAGAGCACCGCCTTCTTAGATGTGATGAAAGCCATAGGAGGTCACAGTTTTAATTCATCTAAACTGGTGGTGGAGGATCTGCTTTGTTTTGCTGGGCTGAGTCCAGCTGATCTGACCTTAAGGGGGAGAGCCGGTACTGGTTCTAACATGCTTTAACCATTATTTTACTCACGTGTATTTTGTTCGGTGTGACTGAACTATGTATCTGTTTATACAGAAGACAGAGTTATGAACTCATTAGTGCTGAAAGCTATTCAGAAGAGGAAGCAAAAACAGGGCCAACCCCCAGCAGCCGAGGGTGTCACTATTGTGGATGTAGGAGGTGAGAGCCCCCCCGAAGATGTAGCCCAGCTATCCCGGAAAAGACCGGCAGCTCCTGGGGGTTCGTCAGGGTCTACTGCTGTTGAAGTTCATCCTGTGAGGCAAGTTCGGCCACGCCCAGATCCGTCCGACCTCCCTTCAACGGGTGAGAAAGGGGGTGCACCAGCTCGTGTGGAGAGATGTCGTGAGCGGGTGATGGAAGCTTACAGAGGTGGTGTACGACTAGTTGGGGAAGGCCCGAGCACCGTTGCCCTAGCTGTGGCTCGTGATCTTCCCAATACTGAGGATGCCCTTTATATGAGCCAACTGAGCTGGGGGGACCTGATGACCCGAACTGGGAGCCGTCTGACCGAGTCTATGCTCTTGATGGGCGAGTTTATGTCAAGGGCAAATATGATCCGAAGACAATCCTTGAAGGATGCCAAGGTCTTCGATAATATGCAAGACACCCTTGCTGAGGCCAAATCTCTTCATGAGAAAGACATCTCGGAGCTGAAAACTCAGGTGGAGAAGGGGGCCGTTGCTGTGGCCGAGGCTCGTTCTTTGGTTGAGGTCCACAAACGTCAACATGAGGCTGAGCTCCGGGAGCTGCGTAATGAGTTAGCTTTAGCTAAAGGGCTAGCTACTTCTGCTGAGCAGGAACTAGCTAAATCTTTAAAGGAGGCAGCCGAGGAGAAACAAAAGTCTGAGGAGTTGGTAGGAGAGAAACTCCTTACTTTTATTGAGGCTGGTTTCCAGGGATGTCTTAGCCAGATCAAAGAACGTGGCTGTCTTGTGCCTGACGTCTCTTTAGATTTTCTAGACGTAGAGAAAGTAGCTGCCTCTCTCCCCCCTGATCTATAAATGTAATTTCCTCAGATTGTTCTCTTAATTAATGTTATTTCTGTTTTACCGTTCTTGTCATTTTTTTTTTTTTTTTTTTTTTTTTTTTTTGTTTTGGCGGACCACGCATGTCGTAGCTCGGATTAGCTTAATAATTTACCACGTAATGGCAAACACTAAACAGATAGGACCCATTTAGATACAGATCGGCCTGGTTTAATAATGTACCAAATAATGTCAAACATTTAACAGCTGGGACCAAGGGCGATGCAGCTCGGCCTGACGTAATAATTCACCGCTTAATGTCAAACATTAAACAGCTGGGACCAAGGGTGATGCAGCTAGGCCCGGCGTAATAATTTACCCGATAATGTCAAACATTAAACAGCTGGGACCAAGGGTGATGTAGCTCGGCCTGGCGTACTAATTTACCCAATAATGTCAAACATTAACCAGCTGGGACCAAGAGCGACGCAGCTCGGCCTGGCGTAATAATTTACCCGATAATGTCAACATTAAACAGCTGGGACCAAGGGTGATGAAGCTCGGCCCGGCGTAATAATTCACCCGATAATGTCAAACATTAAACAGCTGGGACCAAGAGCGATGCAGCTCGGCCTGGCGTAATAATTTACCAATGTTCCTGAGGCAGGTGGGACACCCATGCTCCTGGCGTGACCAGGGCTGAGCTTGTGCTCCTGAGGCAGATGGCACACCCATGCTCCTGGCTTGACCAGGGCTGAGCTCGTGCTCCTGAGGCAGATGGCACACCCATGCTCCTGGCGTGACCAGGGCTGAGCTCGTGCTCCTGAGGCAGATGGCACACCCATGCTCCTGGCGTGACCAGGGCTGAGCTCGTGCTTGCACACCCATGCTCCTGGCGTGACCAGGGCTGAGCTCGTGCTTGCACACCCATGCTCCTGGCGTGACCAGGGCTGAGCTCGTGCTTGCACACCCATGCTCCTGGCGTGACCAGGGCTGAGCTCGTGCTTCTGAGGTTGGTTGCACACCCATGCTCCTGGCGTGACCAGGGCTGAGCTCGTGCTTCTGAGGTTGGTTGCACACCCATGCTCCTGGCGTGACCAGGGCTGAGCTCGTGCTTGCACACCCATGCTCCTGGCGTGACCAGGGCTGAGCTCGTGCTTGCACACCCATGCTCCTGGCGTGACCAGGGCTGAGCTCGTGCTTCTGAGGTTGGTTGCACACCCATGCTCCTGGCGTGACCAGGGCTGAGCTCGTGCTTGCACACCCATGCTCCTGGCGTGACCAGGGCTGAGCTCGTGCTTGCACACCCATGCTCCTGGCGTGACCAGGGCTGAGCTCGTGCTTCTGAGGTTGGTTGCACACCCATGCTCCTGGCGTGACCAGGGCTGAGCTCGTGCTTGCACACCCATGCTCCTGGCGTGACCAGGGCTGAGCTCGTGCTTCTGAGGTTGGTTGCACACCCATGCTCCTGGCGTGACCAGGGCTGAGCTCGTGCTTGCACACCCATGCTCCTGGCGTGACCAGGGCTGAGCTCGTGCTCCTCAGGTAGGTTGAAAACCCTTTTCCTGGTTATACGATATATGGCAAAAATTATAAAACTTTGTATAATAAAAGAGTATATTGTCCAAAAACAAAAACAATCTTCGCTAAAATTTAAAGAGCTGAACTAAGAATAATATTTTCGGAGATGGTAAGCGTTCCATGGTCTTTTCAACATCTTCCCATCAGGACCTTCTAGGTAGTAAGCTCCTGAACTTAGCTTTTCAACAATTTTGAAGGGACCCTCCCATTTAGGGTCAAGCTTGCCCACTTGAACCTCTTGCACCTTTCTTAGTACGAGATCACCGACCTGGAAAGTTTTCTGGATGACTCGTCTGTTGTACATCCGCGTCACACGATTGCGGTAGGCTTCCATTCTGATGGCCGCAGCCTCCCTCACTTCTTCAATCAGGTCCAGGTCAGCAGCTCTTCTATCGCTGTTTTGTTCGTCATAGAAATGCACTCTTGATGATTCCGCTCCAATTTCAGCTGGGAGTACCGCTTCATTTCCATAGACCATACTGAATGGGGTTTCACCTGTTCCCGTTCTTGGTGTAGTTCGATACGACCATAGAACATTAGGTAGTTCTTCAACCCAATTTCCCTTAGCTTTTCCCAACCTAGCTTTGATGCTTTGCACGAGAGACCTGTTGGTAACTTCTACCTGGCCATTGCTCTGAGGATATGCAACGGAAGTGAAAGCCTGATGGATTTTTAATTCTTCACACCATGCTCTGAGCAAAGCTCCTTGGAATTGCCTTCCATTGTCCGAGATGATCTTCCGCGGGACACCAAATCGGCAAACAATATTTTTCCAGATGAAGTTGAAGACCTCTTTCTCAGTGATTCTGGCTAGTGGCTCTGCTTCCACCCATTTAGAGAAGTAATCAATGGCAACAATCAGAAATTTCTTCTGA
Organism: Haberlea rhodopensis; assembly: GCA_907163345.1. Lineage (NCBI taxonomy): Eukaryota > Viridiplantae > Streptophyta > Magnoliopsida > Lamiales > Gesneriaceae > Haberlea > Haberlea rhodopensis. The sequence continues at coordinate 2,801,902 of CAJQUN010000004.1, read as the reverse complement.
GCTTTACCTGTTGGAAAAGGTCCTACTATATCAATGCCCCACTGATCAAATGGGCATGCCGCCACAATAGCTTTCATCATCATAGCTGGATGATGCTGGAGCCTGGAATGTCTTTGACAACTGTCACATGATATAACCATAGCAGCAGAATCCTTCTGAATAGTAGGCCAGAAATATCCGGCAAGGAGCACCTTCTTAGCCAAGAAATACGATCCTAGGTGATTTCCGCAGCACCCCTCATGAATTTCCCTTAATACGTAGTCTGACTCTTTCGGACCCAAACAACGCAGAAGTGGTTGGGCAAAAGACCTCTTGTACAGGACGCCCTCAATGAGTATGAACCTCTGACTCCTTTTTTTGAGTCTATATGCTTTTTTGGTATCAGAAGGGAGCTTGGCCTTGGTAAGGTAGTCTAAGAGCTCTTGTCTCCAATCATTCTCTTCCACGGATTCAGATGGGACGTCCTGACTAGGAGTCAACTCAATTTGAAACACCACGTCTCTATCTTGCCAAGCGCGGAGAGCACTAGCCATTCTTGCCAAACTGTCGGCCTTTCTATTCTCCTCTCTTGGGATCTGTTTGAATGTTACCTCTAGAAATCCCTCCTTTATTTTTTCTATGGTACTTGCATAATGGATTAGCTTCTCGTTTCTAACCTCATAGGCGCCATTCATTTGTTGGGCTACCAACTGTGAGTCGGAGAAGACATGTATACGCTTAGCCCCAACATTTCGAGCAGCCCTTAATCCAGTCAATACTGCCTCATACTCTGCTTCATTGTTGGAAGCTCGGAAATCCAACCGAACTGCCAAACATACTTCTTCTCCGGTAGGAGAGATCAGCACAACCCCAATCCCACTTCCCTCATTACAAGAAGAACCATCTACAAATGCTTTCCATAATTCTTCTTTTTCGGGATGTACAGTCTCCGCAATAAAATCTGCTAAGGCCTGAGCTTTGATAGCTGTGCGTGGCTCATACTGTATATCATACTCACCTAGTTCAGTTGTCCATTTAACAAGTCGTCCAGAGACATCCGCGCGACTGAGTATTTTTCCCAGGGAGCTGTTTGTTAGCACTGTTATATGATGGGATAGGAAGTAAGGCCTGAGTCTCCTAGCTGTGATGATCAACATTAGAGCCAACTTCTCGATCTCCTGATACCTCAGCTCGGCATCCTTCAAGGCATGAGATAAGTAATATATCGGCTGCTGTTCTGATTCCCTTTCTTTGACGAGAACCGAGCTGATTGCTTCCTCAGTCGCTGATAGGTAGACGTATAGCCTCTCTGCCTGCATAGGCTTGGCCAAAATTGGAAGTTCAGCTAAGTATTTTTTCAGTTCTTCAAATGCTTCCCCACATTTTTCGTCCCAATCAAATTTCCCAGCCTTCCGGAGTATCTTAAAAAAGGGGAGACTTCTATGAGCTGATCTAGAAATAAATCGTGATAAAGAAACGATTTTTCCAGCCAAGCGTTGCACCTCTTGAAGGTTCTTCGGCGGAGACATCTCACAGATAGCTCTCACCTTCTCTGGATTAGCTTCAATCCCCCTTTCTGTCACTATATAGCCTAGAAATTTCCCGCTTTTTACCCCGAATACACATTTCTGAGGGTTTAACTTTAACCCGTAAGACCTAAGGGTGGAGAAAGTCTCAGTCAGATCGGCAATGAGATCGGTGCCACTTTTTGATTTTACAAGAATGTCGTCCACATATACTTCCACATTGCGGCCGAGCTGTTTTGAAAACACCTTGTCCATCAAACGCTGGTAAGTAGCTCCTGCATTCTTGAGCCCGAAGGGCATAACAACATAGCAAAAAGTCCCATCTGACGTGACAAAACTGACTTTATCTTGATCTTCTCTAGCCAGAGGAATCTGATGATATCCCTGGTAGGCATCCATTAAGCACAAGTACTGATGTCCTGCTGTTGAATCAACCATCTGATCAATCCTTGGTAATGGGTAACAATCCTTCGGACATGCCTTATTAAGATCTCTGAAGTCTATACACATCCTCCACTTTCCAGAGCTCTTTGGTACTAAGACCACATTTGATAGCCATGTTGGAAATTGTATTTCTCGAATTTGACCTGCCCGAAGGAGCTCCTCCACCTGCTCTCTTATGACCTTATCCTTTTCAGGTCCAAAATGTCTTTTCTTCTGTTTTACAGGTTGGACTCCCGAGAGCACATTCAAATGGTGTTCTAGTACGTCTGGTCTAATTCCTCTTAGATCTCGAGCACTCCAGGCAAAGATATCCTCATTTTTAATTAAACATGAAATGAGATCGGCTCTAACGTTTATTTCCAAGTCCTTGGCTATTTTAACTTTTTGATCAGTAGAGACGAGCTCAATTATTTCAGGTTCTTCATCCAAGCTGTTGGGAATGCCTTTGTCTTTAGGAACATTATACCCAGCTCTTTCAATACAACCGACCTCCCGGCGAGCTCGCTTCACGTCTTCCTTTACTTCGTCCACGTAACATCTGCGGGCTGTTTTCTGGTCACCACAAAGAACCCCAACTTCTCTACCCACTGGGAATTTTAATTTCTGATGATAGGTAGAAGCTACCGCCTTGAAGTCCTTCATTGCAGGTCGGCCTAAGATTGCATTGTACGATGATGGTGCTTCTACCACAGTGAAATTAACCATCTTTGTTATGCGAGACATCCCATGACCCAGAGATAAGGGCAAGTTGATCTGTCCAAGCGGTTGAATTGCGTGCCCGGTGAACCCATACAGAGGAGTTGCAATGTGTTCATATTTTGACCCCTCTATCTGCATCTTTTCTAAAGTATCTTTAAATAAGACATTGACTGAGCTCCCAGTATCAATGAAGATCCTTGCTACGTCATAATTAGCTATGGTTACGGTCACGACTAGGGCATCATTGTGTGGAGTTGCAACTCCTCTCAGATCACTAGGTCCGAAGCTAATGACCGGCTCATCCCTTTCAATTAACTCTTCTGATACTTCGAAAGTTTCCATTCTTCTACCATGACTTTTCCGAGCTCTGCCCGAGTCTCCATCCGTGGGTCCCCCTGAGATCATATTAATAGTTCCTCGGGTAGGATTATTATCCACCTGTTCGACCCTTCTCCTTTGATTATCTGTTTCTTTAGGAGCGATACCCCTTTCACGGGACCTGGTTCGGCCCCTATATGGTGTCTTTTCTCTTCTTTTTCCTCGGTACCGGCTTCTACCCTGTCCTTTCTGAGAAGGTTCCTGCTTCCTTGTTAGCAGAGTTTTTATTTCAGAGTCTCTTCTGATGATTCTTTCTACCTCATCTTCAAGCTTCTGGCACTCATTCGTTATATGACCGTACTCTCTATGGAATTCACAATACTTATCAGAAATAGGAGTACGGGACCCATTATCCAACCTCCTGGGTCTTTCTAGTTTCTTTCTATCATCACATATTTCCATAGCTCTTTCCAAGCTCATGGATAGAGGTATGCGTGATGCAAATTGACTTCTAGTTCGACCACTTTCATCAGCCCTGTCAACAGTTCTTTTCTTACTTAACTCTAACTTATCCTTCTTGTCTGATGGCCGCAGATCAACCCTTCTCTGTCTCTGAGCATCTTCTAGATTGATATACTTTTCAGCTCTTCCCAGAAGTTCGTCATAACTTCTAGGAGTTTTCTTTACCAGGGATTTAAAGAACTCTCCTGCCTTAAGCCCCTGTGTAAAGGCATTAATAAGGACATCCATCGTTGCAGTGGGGACCTCTAAGGCTACCCCGTTAAAGCGTTGTACGAACTCCCTCAAGGACTCCTGCTCATTCTGCTTGGTAGTGAACAGGCTCAAAGAAGTTTTTTGATACCTCTTACTGCTGGCATACTGGTTTAGAAAGGCCGACCTGAACTCCTCAAAGCAGCTTACAGTGTTTGGTTTAAGTAAATTAAACCACTGTTGCGCCGATCTAACCAAGGTGGTAAGGAAAACACGGCATTTGATCCCATCAGAATACCTATGCAACAGAGCAGCATTCTCAAATCTTCCAAGATGCTCTTCAGGGTCTGTGCTTCCATCATATTCTCCCACTGCAGGTTGTCTGAAATTTGGCGGGAGTTCCTCTTTTAGAATAATTAGGGAGAATGGGCTTTCTCTCCTAGCCACTGGAGCTCGGCCACCAAGATGCTGACCCAATCGCCTTATCTCTCCCCATACAGCCTCCATTGGATCTATTAGCGGAGGCTCTACTTGTGTATCTACCACCGCACTGGCTACCCTATTGTTTTCACGGACCTGTTCTGGCTGAACAGGCGAAGGCGCCTGATTTGTTTGAGAAGGCGGTGGAGGTTGATTAGATTCCGTTGGTGGCGGAACCTGTTGTTGGAAAAGAGTATTTTGCATGGTCTGACTGATGAATTGTGCCAGTTGCTCCATAGTCATATCTCCCACCTTCATAACAGATGGAGGTGCCTGATCTTCCTGCTGTGGAGGAACATCTTGATTTTCCACACTGGGATTTAATCTTTCTTCCTGATTCCTCCTGACTCCACGCCCACGTCCACGTCGTCCAGCCATATCAACGTCTTCAATTCAGTAAATAATTCCCACAGACGGCGCCAATTGATATCACCTAAATTTGCGATGACTTGCTGATATCAATAGAGAGGGGGTTCACCTCTCTTTCTCCTCCAACACTCAATATAACAGCCGGGATATTAGCAAATATCTTCTGCAATGACCTGAAAATACGAAGCAAATGTGAGAAGGGGCCGGAAGTTGTTCCGGCGGGTCCCCTCCGACGCTCAAGTCAGGCGAGAGAATATGAAGAGAATATATGCTGTAAGTGAAAGCAATTATATTATTAGTCCTTAATCAATACTCCAAACCTGGTATTTATAGGCGGAGACCTAAGAGTGGTCTTGCAACAAGGACTCTTTCCATGTTTATCCAAATCTTACCCAGATATGTCAAGATCCTGATAACACAATCGAATCCCGGATATTGCTCCGCATATCTAGGACTAGATCTCTTGGGGGACTGGTTTCCTTGCTGAGAGCCGGTAGCAACATGGGAAATGAGGAGAGCTCGGCCTATCAGCTCGGTCTCTCAAAAGAGGTCTCATGGCGAGTTAGTGACGGCAAACAGGTAAGGTGAAACAGCTCGGCAAAACAGGTCGGGCCTCGCAAAAGAGCTCGGACGGGTAGGCGAGCTCTCGCCGAAGAATGACGAGTAACATGCCTTGGAGCTAGGTCGGCTTGTCAGGTGGTATCTTCTAGCGGGTATCAATAATCATATTCAATGTAAGTTTGATATGCTCACAAACATAACCCAATTCAAAATAATGCTAATTCATTTCATACGCATTAAAATTGCTCAATTTCAAGACGGAAATGTTATTGTCAGAGCAATTTACATGTTGCAGTGACAACAACAATAATTAACACTTTCAAGAAACCTTAAATACTCCTCAAGGCACTTTGTCCCTGCTGTATTTTGCCTTTACAGTCTAAGTCTTTGTGCTTTGCCTCGAAAAAGAGCTTCTTCTAACAACTGTGCACGTGTATGCAATTCCTAGACATACTTTTAAAATAAACCCTAAAAATCTCAAATCTCTTAAAAAATGAAATCTTGGAAATTAGATTATGAAGCCCATACCTTGTTGCATCTCGTTAAATGTTATTGAAACCGTCAATGGCTTTAATGAAGGTTTTTCTCTATTTCTGATTGTTAGTCAGATTACATGTAATCTCACTGATTACTAGAAAATAATAATCAGATTCATAATACCAACATACAATTATTAGGGTTCTAATTCATTTGTCATGATTATGATGTAAGATATGTTTAACACTGTTGATGGATCATTAAATTTTAACAATATTATGGGTTTTCACTGAAATTAACGAAATGTCTTTCCGAAAAGATTAAATAAAACAAGATATTATATTGAAATTTGGTATGAATATGGACTCTTTCTGTTGATTTATAAAGTTACTCAGAGTTATTGTTTCAAAATCAAACGCAGGATGACAATAAAGTTGTGTTTGGAGAGAGAGATTTGATTTGGAGAGGGATTTGAATAATGGATTTGAAATGACACCCATCTTGGGCGTATGGATTTGAAATACACCCAACATTAACTTTATCCAAACAATTAAATGAATTTAAAATCATAGATTTGAAGTCCATGGCTTCAATCGCTCGATACAAATGGACCTTAACTCAATTCATAAATTTCACTCAAACGAAAAAAAGTAACATACTAAATGAAAATATTTTCATAGAAAGCAAGAGGAGTTTTGGGTAGAATTCTTTATGTCAAAGTGGTTATCCCTAGCTATCTTATTTCATGTATCGAAGTTCTTGGGCAATGTAATAGAAATTGTATAACTTGTGATATGATCAATTGTATATATTAGTAGTTACTTTTTACATGAAATATGAGATTTAAGACCAATTTTTCAAATGCATATTAAGTGAAACACACACACATATGCAATATGCATACATATATTTATGAAGAACTAAGTTACCAAGAAACAAATTCTAGCCAAGAAACAAATTTTACAAAGTACCATGAAATGACATTACAATCAGCATCATGAAACTCATGGAAAAACCTCAGTGGAAATAAACTCATAGCAAAAGAGGGAATCCCAACAACTATAAATCTAACAAGAAAACAACCACAAGTTCATCTAACCTAGATAAGTTTCTTGCTAGAAATAGTTAGTTCATGATTATAATCTGAAATTAACTATAAAGACAAGCTAGAAAATAAAGCAGAAAATGTTACCCTTCTATAACTTCAATCCATAATGGAACTAGAACGGTGGCCGACCGGTAGCCCAGAACGCCTCGTTTGGCATCTGAATGGAGTTGAGAAGATTGGGCGGCATTCCTTGAAACAAAGACGGATCAGCTAGGATTTGTGGTTGATTTTGCGATGGCTGCCCGCCGATTCCCACAGGCGGCGATCCTAGTGAATTTCCTTGAACTTGTATTGCGTTGTCTTCTTCTTCAAGCGGCAATCTTTCATATGCAGCATTGCTAAATGAAGCTGCCATTATTATAACGGGCCCTGATGCCAGAAGCTGTCCCACCACACTCCCCCCCACCACCTGCCCCTGCCCTCCGGCCAGATATATGGTTAGTCCGGTGGCTGCAGGCGGAGCTGGAGGCGGCAGGAACGACCCCGACAACGATAAGATCTCGAATCTTCCATGTAATGTCACTATTGCTCCTGGGGAAGCCGGTTGCTTTAGGGTTACATTCGTCACGTTCCCACTTCCACTCATGATGCACACTCCCCTCTGGCGGCGGCGAGCGAAGTTGGAAACACCCTCCACGATGTCGCAGCCGTCTGCGATTTCCATGACATGGGTTCGGAGCGCGTTGGCGCTGTCGCGAGTGATGATGATCGGTGGCTTCGGCTTGTTTTTCGAACCAGCGGGGCGGCCTCTAGCCCTTCTTGAGCCAGACATTTCTCCTTCTCCGGTGGCCGAGCCGCCATCGTGGCCGGAGGAATCACCCTTGCCTTCGTTACGGTTACGCTTCTGTCCCATGTTTAGGCCTCCGCCACTGGTTTCGCTTGGCTCGTCCTCGGAGTTTTGGCTATGATGGTGGAATTGGTGTTGAAGATTGAAGTCCCTAGTGTGGAATGGAGGTGGAAGAGAATGATTATCCATAGTTATTTTTCTGGCTCTTTGATTCTTTAATAAAAGGAGGATATGGTTAAAAAAGATCGATTAGTGGAATTAAGGAGAAAATGGAAAGAGTAGACTTTAAGGGCTTCTTTTTTTTTTCCAATACTTTTTCTCTAGCTTTGGTAGCTAACTTTGTTGGTTTTTTCCCTTAATGAATCAAGATTCAAGAAAAGGGATAAAAGAGTGGAGCTTTTGTGTAAAACCCACCAAATTCGAAGCTGAATCCACCATTATTTCCGCTTCTCCGACACTCTCTACACGGAGGCGCTGCTCTTTTCTGTGGAGGACTTTTCACTGGGCAAGATTGGTGGTTGTGTTTAGATTTCAAAGGGTTAAGTTTTGGATTAGGGTTGCTCATGGGCGTTGGAGTTGCATCTCTTTCACGCACAAACACATTTATACACACACTGATCATGTGTAATGGAGTGTATCTATTATATATATATATATATCGATGAGAGTTTTATATTCATGTAAATCCAAAACCCTCTCTCAAAATTCAACTTTGTCTTTGTCCCATATGTTTGACTATGTCTCCATCAATTACAACTAAACGAAGAGTGGCATTTTCTTTTGTCTATTAGATTTCTTATAATATATTGGTGTGCTAGTGATGGTTGATTGGTTAAGGTTTTCAAGTCTTGGCTGCGACGACATACAAAAATGATTTGATCAGTGAATTAAAAGGGTAAAATTCAATTTTTTTCTGAAAAATATATTTTTGTATGACATTTGACTCTTCTAATTGTATCTTTCGGTTAATCTAACTGATATTTTCCATCGGTTATCAATAAACCTTTTTACAGTTTACACAACTGTCTGTGTTTCTAAAAATAACAGTTTGTATGGAAACGATGTACGAATTCATTTCCGTATGATTACAGATAGAATTGACCAAAAAACTAATTAATTGGAAAAAAAAATCATTAATTGAGACTAGTGATTAACAATTATAGTTGACTGTCCTTGACAAATATAAAATGAAAATGCAATATGGGTAGGCGTATTGGGATTTTCGAATATGGGAAATTCGGGATTGAATATCCTACCCAACAGGCGGTTTGAGTATTATTCTAACCCGGATTTTTTTTAAATCTCGGGTCGGGTTAGGATATTAAAAAAATATTATTATTGAACCTGACTATATTATCGATGGAGCAAATGAAATGCAGTGTGATGTCTTTATTTCCAACTTTTTCACGAATGAAGTGGAAATCAACTTCGATGTATTTAGTTTGGGCATGGAAAACTGGATTTGAGGCAAGGGCTAAGGTACCAACATTGTCACGTTGAATAGCAGGGGAAGTAGCCAGGGGAATACGAAGATCCTTAAGTAGCATTCGAACCCAATAAAGCTCTGTAGTGGTGAGTGCTAAGGCTCTATACTCAACTTCCGTGCTAGACCGAGCCACCACTGATTGTTTCTTAGCAGACCACGATCAAACATGACCCAAGGAAGACACCAAACCTAGTTGTGGAGCAACGATCAATAGGGCAGCTCGCCCAATCAGAGTCACAATACCCATGAAGGGACACGATGCCTTTAGTGTACCAGAGGCCCCGACCAAGCGTATCCTTGAGGTAGCGAATAACATTTTTTGTTGCAGTCCAGTGAGATAAGTTTTGGCAGTGCATGTGTTGGCATCATTGATTTACAGAAAACCCAATGTCTAGACGAGTCAAGGTGCAATATTGAAGTGCGACAACAATTTGGTGATATTCAATGACTTGTGCAACTAACATAGATTCACCATCATGCGCTGATAATCACGGACCCGTAGATCATGGATAAGGGTAGGGTTTGGCCCCCGGCATCTTCGTCCGATGAAGTAAAACCCCAATATACTTCGTTTATCGAAGATGTAGTCTAGAAGAGACTCGGGGAGCTTGAATGCCAAGGAAGTAGTTGAGTGAACCAAGATTCTTCATCTCAAACTCATGTTGTAGCTTGCTAATAAGAGATGAAACATGTGAAGAATATGCCTCTGTTAGAAGAATATCATCAACATAAATAAGAAGATATATATGTACAGTATCCTGATGATAAACGAATAGAGATGAATCCACGGGTATAATGTTTGAAGGAGCCTCTTCAACCTACTGACCCGAGATCTGGAATGAGAGGCAAACTTGTTGGAGAGAGTAACCCAGGCGATACAAGCAAATGTGATGCCATAGATGGAGGGTGTCACCTTCGCAGATAAAATGGCATGGTCCGTCCTAAAACAAACTGATCATTTTTAAGCCAAAGACGAAAATCAGGATTAACAGAGTTTGTCACATTTCCTTGATCATCAGTCAAGATTGTGAAGGGCATGGTTCAGAATCATCCACTAGCCCAATTAGATCATTGCTCTTCAGAATAGGGACAATTTGAGAAGTCCACATGAGGTGATTCGATCCATCTAGCTTAACCGAAACAAGTTGGCTAGGGTTAGGAGCAACAAAGGTGACTGAGGATGAGGAATTCATCATAAAATAGAAGATAATTATTATGAAATGCGTGAGCATCATGGTTATGATACCATGAAAAAATTAAGAAAAGAAGGATTGTTTGTCAATTAATTGTTCCTTTATGCATATGAAGGGATAAGGATACATTTGAATGATACACAAGACAATACAATGAGAATTTAAAATACAAATTACGAAACAACTTCAGAGATTTTAGCAGCGGAGTTAATCTTCTATCTAACAATCAGCACTCTGGTGAAATATGACCAATAGCAAACAAAAAACCTATTTGCAGGACCAAAACCCAATTTTGAGTAATTAGATGACTAAAACACAAATAGATCAACATGAGAAACGTTTGCCAAATTTCCCAAAAATTATATATATGCTTTTAACAGTATCAAATCTCTCTTGAATACATATTTCTAAGCATTTGTTTTCCAATTCTGTCTAACATGAGAATAACTTGGATATATATATATATATATATATATATATATATATATATATATATATATATATATATATATATATATATATATATTATATGGTAATAATATATATATATATATATATTTATTTATTTATTTGCTATGGTTTAAAAAAGAGTGTAGTATATATTAAAGCAAAATATAAAATTGTTGGTAGCACTCTCATAATCTTGAGTTTTTCATAAATAAAAAGATGATATTTCTAATTAAATTTTTGTTGAAGAAATGTACTTTTAATATGAAAATATTATTTTAAAAATTTATCTATAGATATACAATTAGTTAGGTATATGTTTGTAGATGTGACGGACGCATGCAAGCATAATTTTACATATTAAAGCATCGAAATTAGAGCCAACCCATTTTTAATGAATCCAATTAATTTATTAAAAGGGATCAAAGCGCAGAATTAAGGGGCTATAGTCTAAACTATAGAGAGAACAGAATTAGTTTTGCAACAATAAAGAAGAGGAAGCGGCACCATTAAATTGGGGTCTGACTTGAGAAATATGCATTTAAGGCCAATCCTCAAACATTTAATTAAAAATATATATTCAAAAATTTTGATAAAATCACTTGGTGTTTTCTTTTACCATATTAATAGATATTTTAGTATATTAATATATTTTGGACTCTTTGAACTAAGCTAATATTAGGGTATTATTCTTATATTAGTAAGAACTGACCCCATTTGATCCCGATAAGTTATTACATGCATCAAAAATAATTCTGGATATATTTGCATCTTATGATTATTTTTGGAATATTTAATTTAAGATATAAAATAGATTGATAGATATAAGGAATAGTTCGAACCTGTCCTCAAGGCATTGCCCTTACTTCAGATCGGACGGCCCTGAATTGTTTTGGAGCGTGGGGTCGAAATAACAATAAGGACAATATCTCATATGTGAAAGAAAAATATCTGAAAAATATTTATTTGATATACCAAATATAATATGGATTTGGAGATACAAAGGGTGCAGCAATGAGTTGTCTTTTTTTTTTTTTACCAACACCACATGCATATGCCCCAACTCTTATCTTGTATTGTTAAATAGACGAGGGGACCTAATCTGTCTGCGCTACTTGCCACGCGTCATCTCCCCCACGATCTGCGGGTCTATTCTTTGAATATGAATTCATTGTTGGTCCTCTCAAAAATGGCCGATTCCTCCAAGAATCATATTGAATGCTTTTTCTTATCTCTTTATCCTCTCTTATATGTTCCAAGGATCTCTTTACTCTCTGGTATTTTTATTTTTACCAGAAATTTATGGAATTAAGGATAATTATACCAGTTGGTGCATGGATTGCCTTGCCTATTTGGATAAAAATGACCCGATTATTTTATAATATTGTTTATGTGATACATCAATTAATTAATACTACTATTTCGAACGCAGTATGTATAATGCAAAGAAAGAACATCTTCGATATATTTTAAAGAGTGGACATCAAACACCCTCTAGTCTCATACTCGCACGTATCAAGTTTGGCTTATACTTTCCATGCCTAAAATCTCTGGCCTAAGCCGAGATAGTAATACTCATGCCCACTTTGAGTTCGAGTCATGTTTGGTTCGAGTCATGTTTGACGCAAAAAATTGATTTAGCCGCTCCCCATATATATATATATATACAGTATCTAACATAGAATGGGTTATTAATTACAATTTCGCGTTTGATACATAAATTATAAAAAAATTGTTTTAATCATGTAAGTTTGGATACTTTTTGAACATATATAGGGTTTGGCAAGGATGTATCTACCATATTGTCAAAGCCGGGAAAAGTTTTTAAAATGGTGTAATTCTAAATATAAAATTTTTTATTTGAAGTTAAAAAATTTGAAAATAATATAAAATTTTATTTTCTAATTGAAAGTTATTATTTACGTCTTTTCCCTAACAAATTTTTTTTTAAAACGGTATGAGTTTACCATTTGTAGTAAAAAAAAATTAAAAAATATATAAATTTTATATTTTACCTACCGGAAAATATTGTTTATGCTTTTTGCCAATATGATTCTGAAATCCTGATTACTCTCAATTAATATATATGGTATATTAAAAAAAGTTTATTGCATCAGTCCAGTCACTTAATGACCAATGTTAACGAAGTCAACTTTTTATAATAAGGCAAAAATAATATTAGAAATAACATAAGGTGTGTTTACCCATTTGCACAAAACAAACCTAATCAACCCATTACAACAAGAAGAAGAAATACAAGAATTGAGGACGACTTACTATTGAGAAACCACATACCCTAGTGCAATTTTATAAATTCAATCCCAAACAAATACCCTATTGTTAAAGTTAATATAGCACTGAATATGATGACATGTTTGGATTAACACGTCAACCAATTTCACGGTCTAATTTTATATTATCGTTGTTAACGAAGTCAAATAATCAAGATATTTGTGATTTAGTTTTGTTAAATTAACATAATAAAAGGAAAGGTATTAAAATATTTTGAGAGGCAATATTAATTGATCTAGTTGGATAAAAAATATGATAATGAACAATTGTAGAATGGTATAGTAAACTAATTCAATCTATGTATGTATATAATACATTTTAATCCATGCCAAAGAATAGGGTTATGAATATACCAAAAAAATGTGGATTAAAATCACTTGGTTAATGCAAAATTCTATACTACATGGAGAGTGTTACTCCCCCATGTAGTTGAGCCATTGAATGGTGTGAAACACATGTGGGGTCCATATCATCCAATTGTAATATCCTCACCGAAGTAACATTCATGGTGTAAGATAAAATTTACCCTTCGTCAACCCTACAGACGTGTGGATGATGAAACGATCGTATAGCAGCCTCCGCCAGTTACCAGAAATCTATGCAATTAAGATGCTCGCTATCTTCTCTCCTTGTCTCCCTTTTTGGGGTTTGGTTGATGTTGACTCACAAAATTTGATCATAATATTTATATCCACCATGGATGAGAATATTTACATCCAAAGATTGCTACCTCCCACATAACATTACTTGTGTAGTATCAACTACTCAATATTTTTTGTTTGAAAAACTAAAAAAGTTTCAACAAGATCTGATTCTTTTTTTTCAACTTAAAAGTCACGTGTTTTGACTTCAAATTCATTTTTTTTTTTGAAAAGAAATATGCATTATATTCAAGCAATAGCTGTCAAATCAGTCTATACAACCTTTTGCAAGAATAGAGGGCAACAATCATTTTTATCAAATCGAACACCAAACTGAACTATGTGATTAGCAAGGCAATGTGCAACCCTATTGCCTGCCCTACGACTACGTTGAATACGAAATTCGGCATGATAAGTACAAAAGTGGTGGATAAATGAATGGATTGATGCATCAGAATGCCACTCACTTGATTGGGATAAATCCTAGACCACATTGATGGAATCTGTCTCAAGGATTCCATAGTGCCATTGATTTTGTCTAGCTAACAAAATGCCTTCCCGCACAGCAAGTAACTCTGCAAGCATAGTAGAGAATGAGCAAGGAATTAATTTGTTAAACGATAGCAACACAATCCCATTCTCATCTCGAAATAGCGGATAACGGAATGAAGGCGTCAGCATTGATTTTTATAAAGTCATGTGGAGGGGCTGACCAAGAGAATGGCCCAACAATAATTGGTCCAGATATTGGTTTAGAAGTTGGCTGACACAACAAAAAATGTTCCCAACACGAAGTGACCTGAGAGATAATAATAATAATTTCAGAGTCCACACGGTTCTGAAACAAAAGATTGTTGCAAGCAATCCAAAGGCTCCAACAAATCATAGCTAGGCCTCCCAAATCATTACAAGTACCATTAGAAAGAACCCAATCCCATAAATCCATAACTGAAGCTCCTTTGAACCGAGATAGTAACGACCAAAAGGAGGAAAGTTTCCCTACCTTACGAGCCCATCGACATTGCCAAAAAACATGATAAGATGTCTCAGGTACCAAAGAGCAAAATGGACAGAGAATGTCAACAGGAACACCACGCTTTAATAACTTGGAACTGGTGGGTAGTGCATCATGTATAGCTCGCCAATTATGAATTTTTATTTTGTTAGGAATTTGAGCTTGCCATAACTTTGAGAATATCTTACTAGATACCCAGATTTAACTTTATACTTACCAACTGGAGTATAATGCCAGATCAGGGTATCATTTCCACGCAGAAACTGAATGGGAAGCCGAAGCACTTCAGCATGATCAATAGACCACAACCGTTGATGTATCATCGGCCAATTCCAAGTACCTGAATCTGTGATAAGCTCGCTAACAGTCAAGTCTTGTTGTGTGGAGTCAGGAATAGTAATTGGCAAGAATGAGAAAGTCCTCATCAGCCAAGGATCTTTAAAAACATGCACAGATTGTCCATTGCCTAGGCGCCAACGCAATCCCTTTGAAATTAAATCTCTGCCCCAAAGGATGCTACGCCAAACATAAGATGGGTTAGTTCCCAAAGTAGCCTGCAAATATGGTGACGCTGGGAAGTATTTAGCTCTGAACATTTGAGATAAAAGTGATTGAGGTTGAGACAAAATTCTCCAGCACTGTTTGGCTTATAGAGCTTGATTAAAATGAGTAATATCCCTAAAACCGATGCCTCCCAAAGATTTTGAAGAGCATAATTTTGAAGCTTTAGTCCAGTGAATGCATTTCTTGTCTTGATCATTACCCCACCAGAATTTGAGTATCAGACTCTGTATCGAGTGCCGAATTCCCAACGGAAGTTTGAAAATTGACATTGTAAAAGTCGAGATCGCTTGTGCAACTGCTTTAATAAGAATTTCCCGGCCACCAATTGAGAATAAGGAACGCTTCCAGGATTGAAGTTTACATCACACTCTATGAGTTAGACCATCAAAAACTCTTTTCCTGCTACGACCAACAAACGCTGAGTCCAGATATTTCTCATGACATTCATTGTATTTTTTGAAACATTATTGGCTTATTTTCCTGCTACGACCAACAAAAAATTTTGCCGCTCATGCGAGCCAACACTGCATCTATCTTATTTTCTGAACATTATTGGCTGAAATATAATCAGCACTACACTTCCACTGCATCTTATGAGATTTGAGAATTCTTCATCTCTTACACCCATTGCCTCTTTCTCTTTTCTAGTCCCAACATAATAATTAATAATGACAAAAAAGGAATTGGCTGCAGCATTCATATTGATTGGTACATTCTTGGCTTTTGCAAACAAGCTTATCTGAATCAGTGAATCATTGTCAGACAAAAATTTGCTCCATCAGATACTGACTTCAAACTTTCAACATCTAAAAGTCTGCAGCGACATAGTTCCTAATAACTACCAAGTAAGCTTGGCATCCTTGATCGATCTTTCCAATAGTCTAATTCGTGATTAAATTGTTTCACATCATTTAATTTTCTTTGGAACCTAAGTATCATTGTTCTCTTTTGACACTTACAAGGTTTTGATGTAAGACATGCCAGACTTCCTTACTTGATTAATCAGTATCCAGAGAGTGAAAGTATCCATGATATTATACATAGGAATAGCAAACTTGGAAAGTAAAAGTTTCCTACATGTTACAAATAATTGTTCATATAAATGATAAATCTCTCCCTGATCAAGTTTTCAATAGCCATGAGCATCACCAATGATTATCAACATTTTATCATCTCAAGCATCTAAATTCTAATTATCATCATTAACTTTCACCACATTGATCTTATTTTTGAAATTCCAGACAAGTTCAAACTTATCTAGTTGATTTTGATAATCCAGACATTCATGATATCATGATTTTAATAAGAAAGCATTCCCACACTAATCTCGCCAAGCTCAAGAGTAAATTTGTATGTCTTGGGATTATTGCTATTTTTATATAACAAAGAATACATAAGAATGAAAAGAATACAGGAGAGAATGCCATGTTGGTGGTCTCTGGATATAATAAAGAATACATAAGAGAAAAATAACATTTGAAGATCTGTGAAATTTTAATAATTTAATTGTTGATGCAATAATAAAAATTGATGAACAACTCAAAAGAAATTCTCAAGTATAAACTTTCATTAATCTTTGAATAATCTTGCCTCAATCAAGTAGCAAATATTAACAGTTTTAAATAATAGGGGAAGTTATAAGGATTTCATGCCAAACAAGAGCATGATGGTCAATGGAAAATATATAAATGCAGACTGAGACAGAAGGTTATTTGCAAATGTCTACAAACTAACTTAAGCTTAAACTCACAATATTAGTAACAGTATTTCCAAAAGTTAAGGCCAATATGGACTAAAGACAATTCACTGGTTGCATCCATATACAGAGAAGATAAAAATGTAGACCAAAATTGAAGCACACAAAACTTGAGAAATGAAAAAAAAATAGCTGACCCTCAAATCAAGATTCCCATAAGAAGAGCTTTCTGTTCCTGTGTCTGGGGACTTAATTTTCCTTGTTTCTAGCTCGCCCATTGCAAATGATTTTATTGCCTTTGATGACCATCTAAAATTTCACTCAACTCATTGTATAGCACCTCAATTCTAACATAACCAAACCAATCCAACAAAACACGCCACAAACAATAAATATGTGACATCCATCCACAGGGAAAATAAAAGTAAATGACAGTATTCATACTCACTTGGGAACCTTCTCCGCCGAACCAACCGCCTCCAGATCGCTGCAAAAGTTTGTTAAGAATATCAGCCTCTTCACATATAAAAGCGCTCATCTGGAGGACCAAAAGCCAACAAAATTAAATATATAATCCATCAAATTGTAAATATAGGTCATGAAAACTTGAATATGGGTTCAATATGAGTCTTATATGAAGATGCAACCCAAGATTAGCTACGATAAAATGCAATCCACATTTCCAAATTTGTGTCATGAACTATAAAATTTTTGATTAAATTCAAAATATTAGTTGATACCCCTCGATGGGGGGATAGATCTACCTAATGGGTTTTAACCGATCCAATCTGATTAACCAAGTTATAGCTCATTTACCCTGCTTATTCAAATAAAATTCATATAATCTGGCCCATTGACTGAGGCTCATTTGTAAGGGCCCATTTTCTTAAAGAAAAAGGAGTTGTAGGGTTTTGGAAGATATCTTTCAATATTCTCGGGATAGACATGGATCTAGTTGTCATATACAATACAATTTCATATTAACTAGAACTCTTATCATATGTTGATTGGGACTCTACATCTATCTTAACATATACAATACAATTCCATATTGACTAGAACTCTCATCCTATGTTGATTGGGACTCTACATCTATCTCTACATCTATAAATAGAGGGCTCATAACCCTCATTCAGGTACGGGATTACTTATGCAAAAGTCTACAATTTAAATATTTTTCTATCGAAACTGTTGAATGATAGAGTTTTACTTATCAAGGACTCTAGATAAATATTTTTATATTCATAGGAGTGTTGATAAGTTAGCTAGGAGTTTTAGTTTATCTAAAATAGTATACTAGTTTATTTTTTTATTTAATTAGATTTATCTTCCTAGATTTTAGGATTAGGAGTCTTCTATAAATAGAAGACATACGGTTGTATTTATTTTAAGATTGGAACAATCAATAAAGAGAATACAAGATTGAGTCTCTCAAATAATTCTTTTCTTCAAACTTACATGGTATCAGAGCTTTAGGTTTGAAAAAAAACTAAGGTTAAAAGTTTATCAAACCCTAGCCGCCGGCGAGTTGTTGCCATCTCAACTCAACCGCTGGCGGCTAGGCCTTCAAATAGTAGCCGTAAAGCAAATCCTACCAGCAGCCAATAGCACGCGACTTTGCTACAGTAATTCCGCGTCTTTGCTACAGTAATTCCGCGTCGCTACAGTAATTTCACGCCTTGCTACAGTAATTTCGCGTCGCTACAGTAATTTCACGACTTGCTACAGTAACTCGCTACAGTATTTTCGCGCTTTTGCTACAGTAACTTCGCGTTTTGCTACAGTTTTTTCGCGATTTTGCTTTCCTATTGTTTTCGTGGCATCGTCGGGTGTTTTTTCATCATCTGTTTTAGGGCAGTTGTGAGGATTCTCATGTGCCTACATCTCATCAGCAAGCTTGATCTCATAAACATCTATAGCCAAGCTTGAGGGGGAGTAGATAATATCAAATCTATTGTTAAAGACTCAGTCTCTCAAAAGAGGAACAGCCGCAGACTCCCAAAATAAAGGAGACGTAGATTAGCAGACGCAAACTTCAAAAAGAGGAGGAGACGTAGACTAGCAGACGCAAACTCCAAAAAGAGAAGGAGCGTAGACTAGCAGGCGCAGACTCACAAAAGAGGATGATACGTAGACTAGCAGACGCAGACTCACAAAAGAGGAGCAGACGTAGACTAGCAGGCGCAGACTCACAAAAGAGGAGGAGACGTAGACTAGCAGCAGACTCACAAAAGAGGAGCAGACGTAGACTAGCAGGCGCAGACTCACAAAAGATGAGGAGACGTAGACTAGCAGACGCAGACTCACAAAAGAGGAGCAGACGCAGACTCCAAGAAAAGGAGCAGACGCAGACTCACAAACAAACTAGGAGCAGACGCAGACTCCAAGAAAAGGAGCAGACGCGGACTCCAAGAAAAGGAGCATGACTCTGAGAAAGAGGAGGAAGTCTCAAACAAAATTTGATATCATCTTGACAAAGGCTCTTCACTATCCTAAATTTGAAGATCTGACTTCCAAGCCGAGCATGATAAACATATATGACTCAGCTTGAGGGGGAGTGTTGAATGATAGAGTTTTACTTATCAAGGACTCTAGATAAATATTTTTATATTCATAGGAGTGTTGATAAGTTAGCTAGGAGTTTTAGTTTATCTAAAATAGTATACTAGTTTATTTTTTTATTTAATTAGATTTATCTTCCTAGATTTTAGGATTAGGAGTCTTCTATAAATAGAAGACATACGGTTGTATTTATTTTAAGATTGGAACAATCAATAAAGAGAATACAAGATTGAGTCTCTCAAATAATTCTTTTCTTCAAACTTACAATATACTGACTTGAGCGACGGAATGGCTTCGCCTACGGGCGGAGTTATCTTACCCTTTTTTCTTTGATACACAGAGATATTTTGGAGCAGTTCAATTTGGTTTAATTGAAGATAAACTCTTTGTTGCATCAACGCTCGATATTTATTGAAGATCACACTTTTTGGTGGTATCAATTGGCGCCGTCTGTGGGAACCGATTAAATGAACTAAGGCGTAGAAAAAACAAAGGCAATGAAGTTCGTGAAGTCGCGAACTACTTGCTCAGTGGGGAAGAAAATTATGGAAGAAGAGGTTCCTAGGTTTTGCAAGGAACCAATTCTGGTGCTTGTCCGGAAGGAAAGTCCATTGAGTAGAAAAAAAAAGGGGGTTCTGAAAAAAAAAAAAAAGTCATCTTCGCACTTTCATTGATCCCGTGCCGCCCATGCTCATCCACCAGAAGACTCCTTCGCCTGCCGCCGTTAGTCATGCATAGGGCCGAGACGACCCTCACCAGACTCCTCATCCACCGGCGCACCTCCATGTACCAATCAACCATCCATCACACCGCTTTGGGTCGTCAACTGTGAGGACCCGTTCTTAATCAAGTGTTTAATTATCACACAATGATTATTTATTTGTAAACAGCGGATGAAATTTTTTTTTTTTTAACATTCTATATTCTGCCAACAAGTGGCTCTAAAAATTTCGGCAGGACCTCCGCACAAGAGGGACATACCAGAAAAAATGAAAAGCACAAAATCATATTCTCAGTGCAGCAAGAAAAAATCGACTCAGTCCAAAACTGACAAGGAAATTACATGCAAGCATCTCATAGATTGGTCTAGGGGTTTCTTAGGCGAGAGTGCAGCTCTCCTTGTGACGATTTGCGATTCTGGGCGGTGACAAGCTGAGCGAGGTGCTCGGGACGGTGGTTCATCGTGCTGCCCGTCAGGGGGCGGCTGGGGTAGTGTTTCCGTCGCGGGTTTGGTGTTCGCTGGGTAGCGGGAGAGGCAACGGCGTTGCGATTTTGGGCGGTGGTGCATAGTTGGAAAAGCCTACATCGATTAAACTTCCTCATGCATTTTCTTTGACTGGAGATGGTCAAATACCAGACCAACTTTGTTTTATGTGGTCAAATTTATATCTGCCTCACCAATATCCCATTATTCTATAGAAAAAATCCAGAAAACAAGTTTAAAAAATTGGACAGAATCCACGAAAAAAATTCCCAATTGGTCGATTGGATGGATAGATACGTAAACTACCAGAAGACCAATAACAAAGAAATTTGATTGTAGTTGCAATTTATGGGAATATTTTGAGTACTGTTGTTCTTCATCTTGTGAGCTCTCCTATCATTCTGCGATGGATATTTAAGGCTGGAACCTTAGCAATGCTGTAGAGAAAATCTTGAAGCGGCCAAAAGCATAGAACATTTGTGTGCTTCCGAAAATCAAATCAGAGGGCACGGTCATTTGATGGGTGATCTCCATTTTAGCGAGTTCAAACTCACAAAGTCAGTGTAGGGGCTGCCTGGAAAGCAAAGTCCCAAATTATGTTATGAATTCACCGGAATCATGAATCCTCTACAAGCCTGCATACACTTGACTCATGTTGCCTTTACTATCGGGCATGCAATCTCGCAATAAGGCCATATTTAGTAGCTTGGGCATGCAATCTCGCATTAAAGCCCTACCCTGGAACTCATGAATCAAAGATAAGTCCATTTATTTATCTTTCTTTTGGCATGCAGTAGTAGGAATTTCAATTGTTATTTGGGTTCTTCTACGGACCAAAAATTTTTCTTTCAAAAAACAACTAAGCCTTTAATCCCAATGAATTGGGGTAGGCTAAATGAACAATAAAGAGAATCAAGTCGGGTCGGACACATGCGTCAGTCTTCTCCAAACACTTCTATCAGTCAACATATCTTCTGTAATCCTCTTGCACTCCAAATCTTTGCGTATAACTTCGAGTCATGTCTTCTTCGGTCGTCCTCTCGCTCTCGTGATTATCCATGGACTCCACTCGACACACAGGTGCACTGCTGGGCCTAGGTCGAACATGACCAAACCAGCGTAAGCGGCTTTCTTGCATCTTCTCTTCTATACAAGCTACACCTACTTCAGCTCGAATATCTTCATTCCTTATTTTATCTTTTCTGGTTTTACCGTACATCCAACGAAGCATACACATCTCTGTCACACTCATCTTTTGGATGTGATTCCTCTTGGGTGCCAAACATTCCGTCCCATACAACATTGCGGGTCTAACGGGGGTTCTATAAAACTTTCCCTTCAATTTCAGCGGGATATTACGATCGCATAGAACTCCGGTGGCGTTCTCCATTTCAACCAGTCAGCCTGAATCCTGTGGTTAACGTCGCTGTCAATCTCTCCATCCTTTTGGATAACTGAACCTATGTATCGAAATTTGCTGCTCATCGATACCTCTTGACCACAGAGTGCTACAACACCGGAATCCCGAAAGGAACGACCACTAAATCTGCACTCCATATATTCCGTTTTAGACCTACTTAATCTAAAACCCTTGGATTCCAAAGTCTCTCTCCATAACTCCAATTTAGCATTTACCCTTGCCATTGTCTCGTCGATTAACACAACATTGTCAGCAAAAAGTATGTTCCAAGGTAATTCAGTTTGTATGTCTTTTGTTATCTCATCCATCACTAGGGCGAACAGGAAAAGACTCAACGCAGACCTTGATGCAATCCAATAGTGATCGAGAACTCACTTGTCACCCTACTGCACGTTCTCACATTGGATGCTACTTCGTCATACATGTCCTTGATTATATTGACATACTTGATGTGAACTTTTTTCTTCACCAAAGCCCACCATAATATCTCCCTTGGTACTTTATCGTAGGCCTTCTCCAAGTCTATAAAGATCATATGCAGATCTTTACTCCTCTCACGAGAGCGCTCGACAAGTTGACGAAGTAAATGGATAGCTTCAGTGGTTGACCATCCTGGCATGAACCCAAATTGGTTCTCCGATATCTTAACCTCCCTCCTTAAACAACATTCAATTATCCTCTCCCAAAGCTTCATTATGTGACACACGAGTTTTATATCACGATAGTTGGTGCAACTCTGAATGTCACCCTTAGTCTTATAGATAGGGATGATAGTCATCTTTCTCCATTCATTTGGAATTTTGTTACTCCTCCAAATCTTGTTAAATAGATCTGTTAGCCGCTTTATCCCCGTCGGTCCTAAACATCTCCATACTTCAATAGGGATTCCATCAGGACCAACTGCTCTTCGTGCTTTCATTTTGTTCAAAGATTCTTTAACCTCAGATTCTCTAATTATGCGAGTAAACTCACGGTTTACATCATGTTGATGGATGTTAAGATCACCTAAATCTTGGCTAAAGCCACCGTTGAACAAGCTCTTAAAATAATACTTCCATCTTGTTTTGATGTCTTCATCTCGAACCAAAAAATTTTCTTTCATAAAAAAAAATAAAATTTTATAATCAACAATTTTCAACTACAAGATCAAGGTATTTGGGTCCTTGTGATTTTTAGACTCTACGTTTTTTCTTCAACAATAACATTGAAACTACTAATTATTTTTATCAATTTATAAGACATTGATCCCAAGTGCAAAAAATAAAACTTTTTACCTTAGGGTATCGCATTCCTGAAGTTTGCTATGTGGCACGTTCGGTAAGCTCGTTGTGTGGCCTCTTGGGCATCGTGTTCCTAAAGTCCACTACGCGGTATCTCTGATCATCAGCCCACCATGCGGCTTGTATGTCCACTACAATGTGACTCTTCAGGCATCACATCCCTAAGGCCCACCATGCAGCATGTCCCATAAGCCTACTATAAAGCACACCAGGCATCGCGCCCCTAAGGCCCGTCACATGGCACCTCTCATAGGCGCATACATCAAATATTTGGAGATATTTTCAGAATATATATATATCATATATATTACTACAAGCTTTACATGCTCAAGACTTAAAAATCGTTGGAATTTGAATGCTTTAAATTCCTTATGCTACATCAATTGCAAGATATTATTATTTTGGATCGTTTCTGTCTCGTTTTTGTGTATTATTGCAGTATTTTTAGGCCGATCTAAGTTATAGCTCGGGCGTGCAATCTCGCAATAAGGCCCAACTCGGTAGCTCGGGCGTGCAATCTCGCAATAAGTCCCAACTCAGTAGCTCGGGCTTGCAATCTCGCAGTAAGGCCCAACTCAGTAGCTCGGGCGTGCCATCTTGCAGTAAGGCCCAATTCGACAGCTCGGGCATGCAATCTAGCAGTAAGACCATATTATGACAGTTCGGGCGTGCAATCTCGCAATAAAGCCCAATTCAGTAGCTCGGGCGTGCCATCTTGCAGTAAGGCCCAATTCGACAGCTCGGGCATTCAATCTAGCAGTAAGGCCATATTATGACAATCAATTTGGGCTTGCAATCTTGCAGTGAGGCCCTATTTATCAACTCAGACATGCAATCTTATAGTAAGGCACCATCACGTCAGCTCGGTATACAACCTAGCAGTGGGGCCCTATTCAGAAGTCCAAGGCGTTGTCAATAAACCCTTGGCACATCAGGAGCACGTTTTCGACGGCTCACCTCACCTCGGTTACGCCAGGCTTTAAGGGTTTTCACCCGACATCAGAAGTACGTTTACGACGGCTCACATCGCCTCGGTTACGCCAGGCTTTAAAGGTTTTTACCCGACATCAGGAGTACGTTTAAAAAGGCTCACATCGCCTCGGTTACGCCAGGCTTTAAGGGTTTCCACCCGACCTCAGGAGCACGTTTACGACGGCTCACCTCGTCTCGGTTACGCCGAGCTCTTTGCCTTGGCTACGCCAAGTGCCGTCATGAGTTTTCACCCAAAGCTAAGATTACGCCTAGCAGATGATCAGATGAGCTACAATTGTGCCGAGCTCTTTGCCTTGGTTACGCTAGACATCTCCGAGTCAGGGATTTCCATCCAGAATGCTAAGGTTACGCTCAGTAGATGATCGGCCAGATTTTATTCACTCGTAGTTAATAGCTCAAGAATTTAGATTAGACTGACATTATTTGCTCATCTTTTGGTTCTGGAGGTCGGCGTCCGTTACTTGCTAATCTCTATGCTCCAGAGCAGAGGCGTATTATTGTCTCATTTATTATATCTGGAGCTCGGTTTAGGCGAGCATTTTTCGCTCCTATTTGTTATCTCTGGAGCTCAGTTCAGATCAGGCGAGCACACTTCGCCCCTATTTATTATCTCTGGAGCTCGATTCAGGCGAGCATTCTTCGCTCCTATTTGTTATCTCTGGAGCTCGGTTCAGGAGAGCATTCTCCGCTCCTATTTGTTATCTCGGGAGCTCAGTTCAGATCAGGCGAGCACATTTCGCCCTTATTTATTATCTCTGGAGCTCGGTTCAGGCGAGCATTCTTCGCTCTTATTTGTTATCTCTGGAACTCAGTTCAGATCAGACGAGCACACTTCGCCCCTATTTATTACCTCTGGAGCTCGGTTCAGGCGAGCATTCTTCGCTCCTATTTGTTATCTCTGGAGCTCAGTTCAGATCAGGCGAGAACACTTCACCCCTATTTATTATCTCTGGAGCTCGATTCAGGCGAACATTCTTCGATCATATTTGTTATCTCCGGAGCTCAGTTCAGATCAGGCGAGAACACTTCGCTCCATTTATTATCTCTGGAGCTCAGTTCAGATCAGGCGAGCACACTTCGCCCCTATTTATTTTATCTGGAGCTCAGTTCGGATCAAGCGAACATCATTTGCTCTGCATACATATTATCTCTGGAGCTTAGTTTAGTCGAGTGTCATTTGCACATATTTATCTGATATAGCTCAAATCAGCTCAGAGGAGCTTTATTTTCTTCGTGTTACCTCTGGTGCCTGGTCGGGTTTATCTGCTCAGCTCAGGATTCTATTGATTCTGGAATCAAACAAGTTTCATTCGCATCGTATATTTATCATCACTAGAGCTTGAGATATCTATTAGTTATGGAGCTCGGGAGGCGTAATATTCATAAAGCTAATGTTATTTGCACCGCATGTTTATTTACTACATCGGTCAACTCTGTCATATCTATCAGTTCGGGTCCTTATCACCTTTGTTGTTTGGCTCAGTGGAAGTAAACTAGGAAGCAGGGGCACTAGTAACAGGTCGGTTAAACATTTAACAAACTTCTGGTCTTCGACGTCAGTTCGACTAGGAGGTGGGACTTGTGATACCCCTCAATAGGGGATCGATCTACCTAATGGGTTTTAACCGACTCAAGCTGATTAAGCAAGTTAAAGCCCATTTACCATGCTTATTCAAATAAAACTCATCTAGTCTGACCCATTGACTGATGCCCATTTGCAAGGGCCCATTTTCTTAAACAAAAAGGAGTTGTACGGTTTTGGAAGATATCTCGTAATATTTTCGGGATAGACATGGATCTAGTTGCCATATACAATACAATTTCATATTGACTAGAACTCTTATCATTTGTTGATTGAGACTCTACATCTATCTTGCCATATACAATACAATTCCATATTGACTATGATACCCTGCGGGAGAAAGATCTACCCTCCGAGCTTATTCTTAGCTTCGCTCAAAAAATCACCCAACTTGGAACACAAAAGCACATGTCTTAGCACCGTAGGGACGATCGACCTCCCGAGCTCACATGGTCAAAGCATCCGCCTCAGCGCTATGTATATGACCGACCTCCCGAGCTCACATGGTCAAAGCATCCGCCTCAGCGCTATGTATATGGCCGACCTCCCGAGCTCACGTGGTCAAGACATCCGCCTCATCGCTATGTATATGGCCGACCTCCCGAGCTCACGTGGTCAAGACATCTGACTCATCGTTATGTGTATGACCGACCGCCCGAGCTCAAGTGATCAAAACATCTGCCTCAGCGTCATGTATATGACCGACCTCTCGAGCTCAGCATTCGTATATGGCCGACCTCCCGAGCTCACGTGGTTAAAGCATCCGCCTCATCGCTATGTATATGGCCGACCTCCCGAGCTCACGTGGTCAAAGCATTCACCTCAGTGCTATGTATATGGACGACCTCCTGAGCACACGTGGTCAAGACATCCGCCTCATCGCTATGTGTATGGCCGACCTCCCGAGCTCACGAGATCAAAGCATCCGCCTCAGCGCTATGTATATGGCCGACCTCCCGAGCTCACGTGGTCAAGACATCCGCCTCAGCGCTATGTATATGGCCGACCTCCCGAGCTCACGTGGTCAAGACATCTGACTCATCGTTATGTGTATGGCCGACCGCCCAAGCTCAAGTGATCAAAACATCCGCCTCAGCGTCATGTATATGACCGACCTCCCGAGCTCAGCATTCGTATATGGCCGACCTCCCGAGCTCACGTGGTTAAAGCATCCGCCTCATCGCTATGTATGCCGACCTCCCGAGCTCACGTGGTCAAAGCATTCACCTCAGTGCTATGTATATGGACGACCTCTTGAGCACACGTGGTCAAGACATCCGCCTCATCGCTATGTGTATGGCCGACCTCCCGAGCTCACGAGATCAAGACATCCGCCTCAGCGTCATGTATATGACCGACCTCCCGAGCTCACGTAGCCAAAGCATCCATATATGGCCGACCTCCCGATCTCATGTGATCAGGACATTTGCCTAAGCGCCATGTATATGGCCGATCTCCCGAGCTCGCCGAGTTCTAGTCTAGAGACATAAATAGACAACAGAGATAAGATCATCTTCAGAATTCCCGATCTTTGGGAAGACATTGACTAAGTCCAAGCCACTAAGGTCAAGTTATCGGCCATATGTATTAACATGGTCCACGATTACATCCACCTCTCCGGGATTTCAGGGAATGATGTGGATCGTGGCCTTACTGATCAGCCGATGTGTTCCGATATTTCAGGGTCATGTAGATCATGGCCTTATTGGTCAAAATTGCACATCCCGAAACAACACCTATAAATAGCAAGCTAATTCAGGATTTCAGGTATGCATTTTTTCCTATACACACTTACATACAACAACTATTTCCTTACAGATTTTTCTCATATCTCCCGTCACCTGACTTGAGCGTCGGAGGGGATCCGCCGGAAAAATCTTCCGGCACCCTTCTAACATTTTGTTTCAGATCTTAGCAGGTCATTCAGGATCTGTTCCTTGTTATTTGGACCATTGAAGAACATAAAGAGAGGTAATTTAACCTCTCAATGACACTTAGAGATCATCACCCTTTTTGGGAGTATCAGACTAGAACTCTCATCCTATGTTGATTGTAGGGGTGTAAACGAATCGAACATGTTCACGAACTTTTCGAGCCGGCTTGATAAATATTTGATTCGAATTCGAAATTCTCGAATTCGAGCCGAACTCGAACTTGTTCGAACTTTTTTCGAGCCGAACTCGAGCCCAAATTACTTTGTTCGATAGTTCGCGAGCCGCTCGCGAACCTTAATATTTTATTAATATAATATAATTACATATTAAATTAATATATTTCGAACCTTTCGGGTATTTATTTCGAGCAATAATTCGAATAGCTTGCGAACATGTTCGAACATTTTCGAGTCCAACTCGAACTTTGATTCGAGCCGAACTCGAGCCAAATTTTTGAAACTGTTCGAACTTCGAATCGAACTCGAACTCGAACTCGAATATAACTATTTCGAGCCGAATTCGAACCTTAAAATTTGTATATTCGGCTCGATTCGGTTCGTTTACACCCCTAGTTGATTGGGACTCTACATATATCTCTACATCTATAAATAGAGGGCTCATAACCCTCATTCAGGTACGCAATTACTGACGCAATTATTTATGCAAAAGTCTACAATTTCAATACTTTTTCTATTGAAACATATACTGACTTGAGCGTCGGAATGGCTTCGTATACGGGCGGAGTCATCTTACCCTTTTTTATTTGATACACAGAGATATTTTGGAGCAGTTCAATTCGGTTTAATTGAAGATAACTCTTTGTTGCATCAACGCTCG
The DNA here is from genome assembly GCA_907163345.1 of Haberlea rhodopensis. Classification (NCBI taxonomy): domain Eukaryota; kingdom Viridiplantae; phylum Streptophyta; class Magnoliopsida; order Lamiales; family Gesneriaceae; genus Haberlea; species Haberlea rhodopensis. The sequence continues at coordinate 2,773,297 of CAJQUN010000004.1, read as the reverse complement.
ATATTTACTGAATATCACACTTTTTTATGGTATCATTAGTCATTCTTTAACATTAGTATCCGCATGTGTTGTGTCACCAAAACATAATGCATTCTACAACTCTTGAAGTGTGCTCTCCATCAGAAATTGCATACACCACAGGCAAAAGTCTCCAAATTACAGCCAAGAAACTAATATCCGAACTATTTATCAACAATTCCGAGTAAAAAGCAAAACATGACCCTCAAAACATGAAGTAAAACAAGACAACCGCACGAGCTAAAAAGTTTGAGTTATGAGAAATTACAAGGTGGGGGGACTTAACGAAATCGTGGCGTTGATGGGAGGATATTTCGGTAAAAATGGTCCAAGATTTGAGGGATGGCGTGAGAACTTGATGGCTGTATTGCCAAGCCATTGACTTCGAAGGCTATTACTTGGAGTGAGAGAATTGGGGATCAGTAAATTCGCGTTGTCTTGTTTGGTTACCGGTCTGGTCATTCGGGTTGAGATGTAAACAGCGACTGCGCTGCCATTTCCAAGAAATGGAGGAGCTCTGTTGTGTGAGAAAGAGAGCTGAAAGTGTTCAGGTGGAATGTGGATAGAAGAGAAGAGCCAAACGACGTCGTTACGTATTGTTTCAGAATTTTTTAGGGACCGGGCCACCGGGGTTGCTTAACCCCGGCTGCTGATAAAAATATAGAAATGGGGCCTGCCCCTTATTTTTAAAATAAAATAAAATAAATCGATTATAGTATTAATAATATTTAAAATGAAAATAATAAATCATATAATATAATAATAGTTATAATGTTAAAAAAAATTAAATAATAAAAAATAATATTTATATCAAAAATAGGGATGAACAAAAATTTGGTTAAACCAACCAAACTTATTTAATTCAAAAATCAATTGTTTCATCATCTGAGTTGTTATTTGAGCGGCGACTTTGCCATATTGTTTCAGAATACGTTTCAAGGCAACTGTTATATTTGGAGGTCTTCCGTGTTTGTTTCTTAGGTGTATTTGCCTATGAGTTTTTTAAAAAAATAAAATAAAAAATAAAAGAGAAGCACATAAGCAAGTCATGAGAAGCTTCTAATTGCTTTAAGCTGCTTTGCGTCAATAATTTTAAAATTACTGAAATTAAATAAATTTTTTATTTTAATAGTTTACACTCAATGATTTTACTTAAAATAAGATTTTTCAATTTGAAGCAAAAGCAACATAAAAATTATTTGAATACAATTGTAAACACATATTTATTATGTAATTTGACCATTGATTTGTCATTAACTTTGGGAAATTATTTTTTTTTTTTTGAGAAATTTAAATTCAACTATAACCTAATTATGATACATACTAACGCTCATCCAACGTTCTGATAAATGTTTGACTCAATTAATTTAAATTGTTGGTTGAATTTGAGTATGCTAACCAATTTTTTTTAGAAAAAATTGGTTATAACCATCCCCCCCCCCCCCCCCCCCCAATGTATTTATAAAAAAAACAAAAACAAAAATATTACCATCATTTTTTTAAATAATATTACCATCATTTTGATAGAAGAGTTATGATAATTACCACAATTTTTTTTGCATGGAGAATGACTAAATCAATTTTTTGATACAAGCGCGATTCGACTCGAGTTGACCCAAAATGAGTATGAGCTCTTATTAATCTCAACAAAGTCGGGAAGCTCATAATTACCATCATTTTGATACGAAAGTTTTTTTATAGCATAAACAGAGATTAGATTAAGTAACAACACTACTAGAAAAATTCGGCCAAAAGCCACAACAAAGCGAAAAAGAAAAATAGCGACAGATACATGCGCCAAACTTAGCCAATACAAACCCCAGGAAAGGTAAACTAATAGCCCCAGTAGGATCAGGCAAAGCAATAAGAAGTGCAAACCACAGACATTAGAGGTTAGGGACCACCGAAGCCAATCGGATCCCCTCAAACTAAGAGGTCACGATAGCGTTTAAAGATGGATATGTCTTCAATGATCTCCGAAGGTACACAAGAGAATAATCGGGAAGCAATAACTTATAACAAACACTAACCGCACAAGCTCTTGTATCCAAAATTCGCAACGACCAAGAAACGACCAAAGTAAAACATTACATGGTGGACGAAACCTAAAACTCTAGTAGTCATAACTCATCTAAAACCCCGGAAACGAAAAGAACGTGCACTGAGGAACCACCGCCAAAAAGACCAAATAGTATAACTAGGCAAAAAGCTCAAAGAATAGTCAAAACAGTACTAAACCCAAAGAGTCACACAAGATAGGCAAACATGATGGGCGATAAGCGATGGGCTCCCGGGTAACGACTAAACAAGTGAACAAAAAAAAAATTACCATTTTCATTTGATAATGATTTTCCATAAAATTCTAATTTTTAATGTGTAATGTATCAAAAAATTCAATTATCATGTTTCCATGTTTTCGGTATAGGGGTGTTCATTCGGTTCGAAATTTGGGTTTTGAAATTTCAAAATGAAAACCGAATCGAAATTGTTTGATTCGGTTCTGAATTTAACCGAACTTTTTCGGTTCGGTTTCGGTTTGAACCGTACTTTTTTAAAAAAAATTCAATTTTTTGTTTTGATCTTTTTAATTTTTTTTTAAATTGTATGATTAATTGATGAAAATTCAACGTAAATACAAATACTAATACATCATACATTGGATTCAAATGAATTCTGAACATTTGACCTTTTAATTTTAAACTTCTAATATTATTTTGAAGCTATTTAATACAAAAATTGAGTTTAAATGAGACAACAAAATAAATTATATTATACTTGAAACATGTTGTTAATTTACGAGTTCTTATTAATACAATCAGGAGCGAAATCATAAAAAATATTTAAACCATAAAAAAATTCGATGGATTTTTTTTTAAAACCAAAAATCGAACCGAACTTTTTCGGTTTGACCCGGTTCGGTTAACCGACCGAATCGGTGAACACCCCTGTTTTGATATTCTAATTTATTGTATATAAAATAAATTTTCTTGTGATTTAAGTTTTAAATTCCTCCCAAAATACAACAATGTGAAGTTGGTTTTTTTTTTCTAGACAGAAAGGATGTGTTTTCGGACACCAACTTAATCCAGCTCACGTGGGGACTCCTTTTATAATTTATAGCTTTATATTATTATTATTATTATTATTATTTGCATTTACTATATAAAATTAAATAGCCATAATATTGTTGTGTATATCATTAAATATTTGAACCTTTTTCTCATTACTGGCCTTATCTATTACAGTGAAGAAGGTCCATTTTAACCAAGCCTTATCTATTACAGTGTCAGCATATTTATACTGATGCACAATCTATTTAGTTTTAAAAAAATGTAATTAATGGTTTTAAAGGAAAAAACAATTATAGCACTTAATTAGTGATAAATATTGATACCATGCGGGAGAATGAATTTAATTTTCAACTATCAACTGAACTTAATCTTGGAGGTATAATTGTAAGATTGACATTCACCCTTATAAGGTCAACATCCCAACCTCCATTGGTCAAGACATGCGCCTCAATAGCAAGGTGTATTACCGACCCTCCCGACCTCCCTTGGTCAAGACATCCACCTCAATAGCAAAGTGTATTGCCGACCTCTCGACCTCATTTGATCTAAACATTCGCCTCAAGGGCCAGGTGTATTGCCGACCTCCCAACCTCCCTGGGTCAAGACATGCGCCTCAAGGGCAAGCTGTATTGTCGACCTCCCGATCTCATTTGGTCAAGACATCCACCTCAAGGGCCAGGTATATTGCCGACCTCCCAACTTCCCTTGGTCAAGACATGCACCTCAAGGACAAGGAGTATTGCCGACCTCTTGACCTCATTTGCTCAAGACATCCGCCTCAAGGGCCAGATGTATTGCCGACCTCCCGACCTCCCTTGGTCAAGACATGATCCTCAAGGACAAGTGTATTGCCGACCTCCCGACCTCATTTGGGTCAAGACATCCGCCTCAAGGGCAATGTGTATTGCCGACCTCCCGACCGCACTTGGTCAAGACATCCGCCTCAAGGGCAAGGTGCATTGCCGACCTCCCGACCTAACTTGAACAAGATATCTGCCTCAAGGGCAAGGTGCATTACCGACCACCCGATCTCACGAGGTCAAAGAACACGGCCCAGCTCTAAGTATGTGACCAATTTCCCTGATCTCCCGAGTTCTGGGTAACCTCATTTTTAACTGGAGCTCATCCAACTAGTCATTGAGCCAAATTCACTGATCTGCCGACATGAGGTAAAAGTACATGCATTGACTCCAAGTATATGATCTGTTTGTTGGGATATGCCCTAAGACAACTCATTAGATGATTGATTTTGGCATACAATGTAATATGATTTTATTAATAGCAATTCATTATTATATATTATTCCAGTATCTGTGTAATATGAATATATATATATATATTGATGTGATTCGAGATTTTCCAAATATAAGGTAGAATAAAGTGTTAATGAAAAACAACGATAAACACACCAATATTTTTTACGTGAAAAACCCTCAAATTGAGAGAAAAACCACGGGACCTAGTCCAGTATAAAACTTCACTATAAACGTTGGTGATTTACAAGACTCTGTTGACATAAATAACAATCGTCCAATGACTTATAAGAGTATCTTAGAAAAACAATAAAAATGACCGAACAGAAATAAATTTGCCCTCTTCAGAGTCTTTTTGCCCAAAAAAAATCCAACCTTCTTGTTGAGACCTTCAACTCCTATTTATAGGAGTTATTCTGGAGTTTACTTGGCGGGAAAGTATTGAATACGCCTCCCTTGATCGTGGCTGAAACATGGCAAACGTGTCCGAGAAATCCGCCCCATTAAGGCACTTTCAATTCCCGCCGGTTAATTAGTTTTAATTATGACCGGGTCTTCCGCAATAATTTAATCAAAATCCCGAAGAAGGTAAAGGATGCTCGGTAATACGCTGATCGGTATTTTGTCTTCGGTGACCATCTCTTCGGTCTAACTTCTGTTCGGCGATTTTAGAGTTCGTATCTTCATAAATGGATTTTACCCGGGAAAATCAATATGTCATATGACATCATATATATATATATATATATATATATATATATATATATATTAATGCCCTTATAATAAAATTGTATTATTTTTAAAGATTGTCCTTAGTCAAGTATTATCATGAATTATGATATTGATAATATATTGAGACTAGTATGTATTGATTGATGAATTTGTTCATGGATATGAGATATCGAATCAACACATGGATACATGTAAGAGAACTATGTACCGGACAGACCCACAATGAGAATGCTACATGGATAGTTATATGAATTTCATAAGCAATTCTCATAGTGATAATAATGAATGTTATTCTTACGACTTGAGAGCACCAGAGATCCCAACATAAGGAGTTGTGTATCTTGATACTGTCAAACATTACTTGTAACAGGATAAACTATAAAGACAATCATTGGATACACTACGAATTATGTAGAGAGATGTTGGTTGATCAAGATAGGATTGTCCCTCCTATATAATAGGAGAAGTGTTTGGGCCCTTGATCAAGTGACACTAAAATGCATGGCCATTCTCGAATGAGTCGATATGTGATATCGAGCTTATTTGTTTATTCTAGTCTACTTGGGGATCAAGAAATATAAGATTGAACTATATGAGTATGACTTATTCCATGACTCGTGTTTAGTCTAAACACATAGGGCAAATGGATTAAGTTACATGGTGAATATTATCACATGCCATATGTTATGTCGAGTCAATGACATTCTCGTCATTTGGGTAGCCTTGATGTGTTGCTAGATACCGCTCATTGCTTATGACATAAAATTAGATTTTATGGCAATGCCAACGATACAACATCTTAACGGATCGCACAAAAGATTAAATCGATAGAGGGGTTAAATTCATTGGATGAATTAAAATTGTTTAGAAAGAGTCCTAAGCATAAATTAATGGGCCAATTATATATACATAGAGATGTATATATTAATATGCTATATACATACATAGACGGATAAAATATTAACTCGGGCCCAAGGGTTTTGGAAGACCGATTAGCCGCTTCTTTTATGTCAATATATATGTGACCATTAGGTTAAAGCAAGATCAGACGTTAATTGAGAATTAACTTGATAGCTAAACCTAGCAGACCATTTGAACGAGACACAACCGTCACCTCGCTTCGACGTCTCGTGGTTTTGTCCCAGTTGATTTATCAAGTCTAACAACTTGATAAATTCAACATCCCTTTCGATTTGATCGTGTGGATACCGTATAGGCAAAACTGAAAAGTTTTGCTCGTGACTCATGGAACTTTTGCTTCGAGGATTCTGCATCAAACACGCTTCAAAGGTATAACTCTCGACACCCAATATGATAACTTTGTATAGTTCCTCGGTGGGAACCCGATTTTTTTATTCCGTTGTGTTGTATGCTTGTCGGATTCCTTACACTGTTCACCGACCTCCCAACCTAATGAGGCAAAAATAACTTCAAGACCTCCTATCTCTAGGAGTGTTTTGACCGGGTCTAAGCCTTTTGACCAAGTCCTGTTTGAACTGACACGTCCCGAGATTTCAGGGAATTATGCAAATCATAGTCCTATCAGTTAGCCGACGTGTTCCGAGATTTCAGGAGTCATGTAGAACATGGCCTTACTGGTCCAAGCTACATATCCGGGAGGTAACACCTATAAGTAGCAAGCTAAGTCAGGATTTCAGGTATGCATTTTTCCTATACACACATGCATACAACATATATTCCCTTACAGATTTTTCCCATATCTACCATCACCTGACTTGAGAGTCGGAGAGGACCAGGTGGAAAAATCTTTCGGCACCCTTCTAACATTTTGTTTCAGATCTTAGCAGGTCATTCAGGATATGTCCCTTGTTATTTGGACCATTGAAGAACATAAGAGAGGTAATTTAACATCTTATTGATACTTAAAGACCATCGCTTTTTTTGGGAGTATCAAATATCTCATCCAATGTTTTGCATGTGTTTAGGTTGTAGTCTATTCCTGACTCGTGAAGTAATAATTTCAAAATATAAGTTATTTTCACCAAAAGGAACTCATTTAAATATGTCTTTGATATATGTTACCTCTCCTTTTGGTTCGCGTTGATAACAAATGAATTTATAGGGGAAGATGTGTTGTTTCGCGAAGTCGCGGTTTAGGCCGGAGTCCGGGAGGATCCTCTCTGGTTTTTTGGATCTCCTCCGATCAATATTGGTCCTTTTTTTTCTTTTGAGGGCTCTTTTTTTTTTGGATCTCTGTCTTGTTAACTTACTCTCCCTTTTATAGGGGGAGGGATGCCCATGGTTCCGGTCTGCCGGGGATTCTGGGGACAATGTCTGAAACTGAGGGGGGGACCACAGATGGGGGACCATCTGCATCTGCTACCTACTCCGTACGATCCTTTTGCTCTGGTGATTCTCTGCGTCCGGGAATATGCTTTTCTCACTCACAGTGCCTGACCACCCTTTGATTGGTTAGCAGGCCTAGCTTTTGCTTTAATAGGTGTCCGACTCCTGCCACCCTAGTCTCGGTATGCAGGACCACCCTAGGTGGCCCCAGCTCGCCTATCCTGTCCCATGACTGCCCGTCCTGACCTATTGAGGAAACCGCGCCTCAGCCCGGCTATCTTGCTAAATATAGCCCGTCCTGATCTGCTGAGGAGACAGTGCCTCAGCTTGGGTGGCATGTCCCATGGAGGACCCTCCCCGACCTCTTGATGTACTTCCTCGCCGCCCCGGCTCGGGAACTATAGTGGCAGCTAGACAGAGGTGATCGTGCCCGTAATAAACTCGGGTCGGGCGGAGAGCTAGACAGTGGTGATGAGGACAGCCCGGGATCGGCAATGACGACTTCCCTTGTTGACTAAATGGGCCCCTCACTGACCGGGCCCAAATAAAGTTCGGACCCTCAAGACCTACTGGGCCTCCAGAACTAGGGATATCATCAGTATCCCCCTCTAGTCGAGCTAGTGTAGCGCTGCCTCGACTAATGGGCTTGTGGCGAACTTTATTGGTTCCTGACCTCCGGTCCTTTGATTGGACAACTCCTCGTCTCGGGGTGACAGCTGTCCCGTACCAAACCTTAGCGGGTTGTCAGGCCACGTGCCCTTATCTGGCGCTCCGACTGTTCAGCTCCCTTCATCTACGTCGTTGGTTTGGGCCAGGCTTTCCTCGGCCCACGAGCCACATCTTCTATAAATTGAGGCTCTCGAGTCATTTTCCTCCATTTGCGCTCTAGGTCGGATCAATCGCCTCTCCAAAAAACCCTGTAAGTCAGCTCTGCCTCCCTTTCTGTTAATGTCGCACTCCACTTCTTCCACTTCTGGCGCCCTCTTTCGAGGGGGGGACGAGGAGGCCGAGGGGTCTGATCTCCCCAGTCCCTCGGGTCGGAGGTCGGATGCTCCAGAGGGAGACATTCCCGAGGTGGCGCCCCTCCGACAAGTCCCTCCTAGGGTATTTGACCCTTCTCTCCCCACCTTCGAGGTTCTCGACCCGAGGAGCCTGGCCCAGGCTGGACTTCCTTGGTACGAGATCCTCGACTCGTGTGTTTCCCCTGAGGCCGAGCACCTTCTCCGTACTTGGTTTATCCCGCCGGATCACGACGTCCGGGTCCCTAGGGCTGGTGAGCGTCCGCACCTCCCCCCGCCCGAGTACTTTCCCTTCTTCCTCGAGCAGCTTAAAAGCGGACTTCGCTTTCCTATCCCCCTTCCTTTCCAGGAGTTCTCCCACTATCATTGTGTCTCTCTGAGCCAGCTTACCCCCAATTCCTACCAGAGCCTAGTATCTGTCATCGCCCTCTTCCGATCGTTGGGTCTGCCTTTCTCCCCTACCCTTCTTAATTATTTTTTTCAAGTTAAGAAAACCCCCTCTCCCGGGGCGTTTTACTTTGGTGCCCGGACCTTTTATAAATTTCTAAACAACATCTCGAGCTCCCGTAAGGGATGGAAACAAAGCTACTTTTTGTCAAACCACCTCGACGTTGGGCTTGCCCCATGGCCTGGCGAGATACCCTACCTACCCCCCGACCTCTGCCCAAAAAGTATAAAGATGACGTGTTCTTCCAAACGGTTATCTCAACCCTTGGGGGTCGGCTTTTTGATTCAGCTGCCCTAATCAGGGAGGACGTACTCAGGCGTTTTGGGCTGAGCTCCTATCTAGACGTCCCTGGTGGTACGTTCTTCCTACCTGGCCCCGCTTTTGATATTTAAATATATACATTTATATTATATTATATTTTTTTTTTTTTCGTCTGGGCTGAATCCTTTGTCTTGCAGATAACATGTCTCTTCAGCAGCTGCTATCTACCATGGCGTCTCAGAAGAAAGCGGGAAAAGGGGCGGCCGGGGCGGGCCCTTCGAGCCAACATCCCAGTGCGCCCGTCACTCCCCCAAACCCCCCCATTTCCAGTGGCCAGCCCTCCTCGCGCCGAAGAGGTTGGGTTGGAGACAGGCCTGAGGAAAGAAAAAGGGACGGGGGCGCAACTAGGATCCCGACTCGGGAAGAGGTGGCTACCTCCCCGGTTATTCATGAGATCGACACCCCACCTGCTTCCCCCCCCAAGTCATCTATCCGTCGCTCCCGCTGACCCGGGTTCACCAGGGGTACCAGTGGGCTATACCCGAGAAGTCAGCCTTATCAACTCTGCCCCCTCAGGTCTGTCCGCCCGGATTCTCGAGTGTCTGACCTCCTCCGCTGATCAGCAAGTCTTGTCCGAGCTGAGGTGGAAACCCCTAGCAGAGGAAGGCGTATCCCGGGCCCTATCAGTAAGTTTTTTTTTTTTTTTTTACTGAGTCCCTCTCCCTCTTTTCTCTGCAGGGCCTAGTGATGATGTGCGAGAGCCTTCGTCGGGGTGCAAATTACGGCCAATCAGCCAGAGACGCGAAGAAAGCAGCGCGGGAGGCCAAGTCAGAAGCTGAGAATGCTACAGCTAAATCCGAGGCGGACGCTGCCGAACTGGAGTCTTACAGGGCCTCGATGACCCGACTTCGAGCGGATGCCGAACAGCTCCGTGTTGCTCTGGCCGGGAAGGAGCGAGAACTTTCCCATGTCGGGGCTGAGCTTGAAAAGGTTAAGTCCGAGTTGGAGTCCTATGTAGCAGGTGAATCAGCCCGACGCGAAGCCTTCATCAAGTCGGAGGAGTTTACGCGCATGCTGGCCTCCAAGGCTTTTAAGTTTCTGGACCTCGGCTTCGAGGGGTGCAAGGGCCAGTTCAAAGCCCAGGGCTTCCCGCCCAGTGACCAGGACCCTGGCGACTTCCTGGACCTTAACGCCATCATTGCCAGCATCCCTCCCGACTTCATCAAGTAGTCTGACCTGCTCTTAATTTATCCTTTGTAAATTTTCTTTTTCTTTTTTTTTTTTGTGCTGTGCCTCGGAGGCACCCCCCTGTAACGAGGTCACTTTGAATTTTGATTGTCTTATCTGAAGTAATTGATCACTTGTTAGGAATTGGTTTCCCTCGCAACTTTACGAACGTCCCGATCCCTTATACCAGCCGAGCCAACCCGTGATTTTACATTGGATTGATCCAAAAAATACTAACTTATAAATAACCCCCCGCGTAGAACTGAATGCCGCATAGGGCCCTCGTGTAATAACGACTAGAATAATTCTAACAAAATTAAATCATAAAACATGGCTAACCTGTTAATCTCCACAGAGTCAACCATGCAAAAAGGCTCTATCCGACCCGATCTTAAGAAATAGTTTTCGCAAGCAGATGATATCCTCTTGACCTGCGCTCCTACACCCGGGCTTATGATGCAGAGATGACCTGCACTTTTAATTGTTGCCAGGGCCTCATACACCTGGGCTTTAGCATGCAGGGCAGACCTGTGCTTTTAATTGGTGCCAGGGCCTCATACACCTGGGCTTTAGCATGCAGGGCAGACCTGTGCTTTTAATTGGTGTCAGGACCTCATACACCTGGGCTTTAGTGACAGGGATGACCTGCACTTTTAATTGTTGCCAGGGCCTCATACTCCTGGGCTTTAGCATGCAGGGCGGACCTGTGCTTTTAATTGGTGCCAGGGCCTCATACACCTGGGCTTTAGTGACAGGGATGACCTGCACTTTTAATTGTTGCCAGGGCCTCATACACCTGGGCTTTAGCATGCAGGGCGGACCTGTGCTTTTAATTGGTGCCAGGGCCTCATACACCTGGGCTTTAGTGACAGGGATGACCTGCACTTTTAATTGTTGCCAGGGCCTCATACACCTGGGCTTTAGCATGCAGGGCGGACCTGCATTTTTAATTTCGGACAAGAGATTTAAAGGAAAAATTCATTAAATAACAGCGTTCGTACATTGAATTGAAATAACAACAAAATGCCTAGGAATAATATTTTCTGAGGTGATATGCATTCCAAGGTCTTTTTAGGCGTCGGCCTCCGTCCTCCTCTAAGTAGTACGACCCGGAACTCAGCTTCTGGACTACCTTGTATGGTCCCTCCCATCGGGGGTCAAGCTTTCTTACCTCCCCTGCTGGGTTGACCTTTTTGAGGACGAGGTCCCCCACCTGAAAATTTCGGGGGTACCACCCTTTTGTTGTAGGCTCTGACTATCTTGCTGCGGTAAGCCTCCATCCTTATAGCCGCCCTTTCCTGTTTCTCATAGATCAGATCCAAGTCCAGAGCCTTTCCTCATTGTCGCCATCATATGCTTGGACCCTGGCAGAGGTCTTTCCGACCTCAGCTGGTAGCACGGCCTCCGTTCCATATACCATGCTGAAAGGCGTTTCTCCAGTTGGGACGCGAGTTGTCGTTCTGTAAGCCCACAACACACTTGGTAACTCGTCCACCCAGTCCTTGCCAACCCCGTACAGTCTGGCCTTCAAAGCTTGCACAATTGATCGGTTGGTGACCTCTGTCTGCCCGTTGCTCTGCGGATAACCTACTGATGTAAAGGCTTGTTCGATCTTCATTTCCTTGCACCAAGCCATTAACCTCTGCCCCTGGAACTGCCTCCCATTGTCTGATATTAATTTCCTGGGTACTCCAAAACGGCAAACTATATTCTTCCACAGAAAGTCCAGCACATTCTCCTCGGCGATCTTGGCTAAAGGCTCGGCCTCCACCCACTTCGAGAAATAATCTACAGCCACCAACAGAAATTTCTTTTGCTTCGGGGCCACCGGGAAAGGTCCCACGATATCCAAGCCCCATTTATCGAAAGGGCAGGCCGATGTTACTGCTTTCATGAGACTTGCTGGCCTTGACTGGAACTTACTGTTCCTCTGACAACCCTCACAAGTGACTACAGTCCTGATCGCGTCATTCCTCAGGGTCGGCCAGAAATATCCAGCAAGGAGAGTCTTTCTGGCCAGAGCCAACCCCCCGAGATGGTCTCCACAGCATCCCTCGTGAATTTCTCTGAGCACATATTCTGCCTCTTCCGCGTTGAGACATCGGAGGAGGGGTCCGGCAAATGACCTCTTATATAACACATCCTCTATCAGAACAAAACGGAATGCATGCCTCTTCAACCGTCGGGCTTGGTTCTTATCAGCGGGTACTTCAAGCTTTCTCAAATAGTTCAAAATCGGGGCCATCCAACCCAACACCTCGGGGGCCTCGGTGACGGGCCGAGCTGCCGGAATCAACTCTGTCTGAAATATGTACTCCCTCTGTGACAAAGGAACCAGGGATGTTGACCACTTGGAGAGCTCATCGGCCTCCTGATTATCCTCCCTAGGGATTTGCACTATGCTCCACTCCACGAAACTTTCTGACATCTCCTGTATAGCCTTCAAGTATTCTATCATCTTCTCGCTTTTGGTTCGTAATTCCCTTTCACCTGCTGAGTGGCCAGCTGGGAGTCCGAGTGTAGGATCACTCGGCTGGCACCGACCTCTTTTGCCAACCTCAGCCCGATCAGTATAGCCTCGTACTCTGCTTTATTAGAAGCCCGGAAATCTAATCTGATAATGACCTTCATCTTCTCACCCGCGGGGGATATCAGAACAATCCCCACTCCACTGCCTTCACTGTTAGCTGCGCCATCCACGTATACCTTCCAGGGCTCCTCAGCTTCAACCTCTATCATCTCCGCGAGGAAATCTGATAAAGCCTGGGCTTTGATGGATGACCGAGGTTGGTAGGTTACGTCGTACTCACCGAGCTCGATTGTCCATTTCACCAATCTCCCCAATACATCAGGCTGGGTCATTATCCTCCCCATGGGGCTGTTGGTTAGCACTGAGATGGGGTGTGTGACAAAAAGGGGTCTCAGCCTCCTTGCGGTTAGGACCAAAGCTAATGCCAATTTTTCGACCTCTGGGTACCTGAGTTCCGCCCCTCTCAGTGCATGGCTGACATAGTACACCGGCCTCTGGTCCGTACCGTCCTGTTTTATCAGTACCGAGCTAACAGCGCTTTTTGTAGCAGACAAGTAGATCCATAATCGCTCGCCGGGCTCTGGCTTTACCAGGACTGGCAGCTCGGCCAAGTGCTTCTTCAGGTCAGAGAAAGCTTCCTCGCACTCGTCGTCCCAAGCGAACTTTTTCGCCTTTCTTAGCACTCGGAAGAAAGGGTAACTCCTATGCGCTGACCTGGAAATAAAACGAGCTAAGGACGCAATCCGCCCTGTCAGTTTTTGCACCTCTTTTATGCTGCGAGGTGAGGTCATCTCTTGAATTGCTCTAACTTTTTCCGGGTTGACCTCGATCCCCCTCTCTGTTACCATGAAACCCAAGAATTTACCGCTCTTCACACTAAATACGCACTTAGCCGGATTTAATTTCAGACCAAACCTGCTTAGTGTGGCAAAAGTTTCCTCTAAGTCGGGCAATAGGTCTGCCTGGCCTTTAGATTTTACCAAGATGTCATCCACATAAACCTCAATGTTCCTTCCCGCCTGGTTTTCAAACACTTTGTCCATCAACCTCTGGTATGTGGCCCCGGCGTTCTTGAGGCCAAAGGGCATGACCACATAGCAGAACGTTCCATTCGACGTGATAAAACTGACCTTATCTTGGTCCTCTTTCGCCAAGGGTATTTGGTGATATCCCTGGTACGCGTCCATGAAACGTAACAGCTCATACCCCGAGGTGGAGTCTACCAGCTGATCGATCCGAGGTAGGGGATAACAGTCCTTGGGACAGGCTTTGTTCAAATTACGAAAGTCGATGCACATCCTCCATTTTCCCGCCGACTTTGGAACCAAAACCACGTTTGACAACCAGGTGGGGAATTGTACCTCCCTTATCTGTCCGGCCCTCAGCAAGGTCTGAACCTCGGCTCGGATAATTCTGTCTTTATCTGGTCCAAAATGCCTCTTCTTTTGCCGGGTTACTTTGACTTCTGGATTGACATTTAACCTGTGCTGGGCTACAGAGGGCAACACCCCTGTCAGCTCGATCGGGGACCAGGCGAATATTCCGGCATGCTTGGACAGGCATTTCGATAAGTCGTGCTTCAGGACGCTGTCTAGGTCAGCCGCTACTCTTGTGGTTTTATCGGGCTGTCCTGGGACTAATATAATTTCCTCTTCCCCGTCCCGCATCGCCTGCACCTCCTGCACCATCTGTACCCCCTATCCTCCCGTCCTTCATCACCGCCCCTTCGGGATCTTTTCACCTCTAACTTCACAGTTTCCGCGTAGCATTTTTTGGATGAGGGCTGGTCTCCCCTAACTTCCCCCACTCTTTTTCCTACAGGGAACTTTATCTTTTGGTGGAAGGTGGAGGCCACAACCCTGAACTCGTTCATAGCTGGTCTTCCCAGAATGATGTTGTACGAAGACGAGGCCGCCACAATGGTGAATGTGACCAGCCTTGTTTTCCGATCTTCGTTACCTCCCAGGGAAAGGGGCAGGGCAATCTGACCGAGGGGGTACACGGTGTGCCCAGCGAAGCCAAATAGTGGGGTGTTGATTGGTTCGAGGTGATACCCTCCTAAGTCCATCTGCCGAAAAGCTTCATCAAACAACACGTTCACGGAACTACCTGTGTCTACAAACACCCTCCCGACTTCATAATTGGCAACAGTGGCTCGTATGACCAAGGCATCATTATGGGGTGTGCAAATGTTTTCCAGATCTCGCGGCCCAAAACTGACAACCACCTCCTCCTCGGCACCACAAATCCCTCCTACACTCAGGGTCTCTCTCCTGCTGACAGCCTTCCTAGCCCTGTTGGAATCCCCATCCGTTGTCCAGCCCGAGATCATGTTTATGACTCCCCGCTTTGGGGAGTCAGCACGGGTAGGGTTGACGTCATTTAAACTCCTTGGGGGTCCTCGAGCACGTCCTCTACCACGGAACGGAGGACGGAAGTTGGTCCGTCCCCCTCTCCCTCTTGTCCACGACGGTCCTCGACCCCTTCCCCGAGGAAGATTATCCCCTGGTGGGACGGGTCGGGACAACAACTGCTTGAACTGGGAACTGTTTTGTATTGCCTTCTCAAGCTCCTCATCCAAACGATGGCAATCTTGTGTGGTGTGCCCAGTCGCTTGGTGGAAGATGCAGTATTTCTCCGGGGCCTCCTTGCTCGGCTCCACACTAGCTGGTGTCGGCTTTTGCAACACCTGTTTGTCTTCACATATGCGGACGGCCTCCTCCTTGGAGACCTTCAACGGCGTATACTGGGAAAATCGACCGAGCTGTGCCCCTTCCACTGGCCTCTTCTCGCCCTGGCTGATCCGTTTTTCCCCAGTCCTCCGCACTTCCTTCCTCCTCAGTTGCTGGGCCTCCTCCACGTTGATGTACTTCTCCGCTCGGGTGAGCAGATCATCATAGGTAACAGGAGGCTTCTTTACCAAGGATCGGAAGAAGTCTTCTCCTCTCAGGCCTTGGGTGAAGGCGCTGATCAGAATTTCCGCCGGGCAGGCAGGTATTTCGAGTATCACAGTGTTGAAGTTTTTGATATAATCCCGCAACGACTCATCCTCGGCCTGCCTCATCTCGAACAAGCTCAGAGAGGTCTTCTTATACCGCTTGCTGCTGGCATACTGGTGCAAGAACGCGAAGGAAGTAATGGAACCCGGCTCCAACTGATTGAACCACTTCTGGGCCGACCTCACCAAAGTGGTTAGGAACACTTTGCACTTAAGGCGATCCGAGTAACAATGTAGCATGGCAGCATTTTCGAACCTACCCAGGTGTTCTTCCGGGTCCGTGCTCCCCTCGTATTCCCCAGCATTGGGGGGTCGGAAGTTATTTGGGAGTTCCTCGTTTACTATTTCACCCGAGAAAGGGGTTCCCCTCCTGACAGAGGTACCCCCCATCCCTCTCTTCATCATCTGGACCTCGTCCTTCAGCTCCTCCACCTGGCCCTCCAGATCCGGAACAGCAGTCACTTTAGGACGGGAAGTTGCTCCTTGTTCGGGATCCTTCATCTGCTGGGAGCTTTCCCCGTGCACGCCCTCGGACGGACCTTCCTTTTTCCTCATGGTCTGCTCCATCGTAACTACAATCAGTCTTGTGAGCTGCTCCAGTGTTAAAGCGCCCACTGTCATGTTTACCCCGGGCAGTGGCTGCTCCTCGCCATTGGTGGAGGCGTGGTGCTCTCGATTTTCATCTGCTTCCGTTCTCCTTGTTCTTACCATCGTATCAACGTCTTTTGCTCAAATCTTCCCACAGACGGCGCCAATTTGTTACCTCTCCTTTTGGTTCGCGTTGATAACAAATGAATTTATAGGGGAAGATGTGTTGTTTCGCGAAGTCGCGGTTTAGGCCGGAGTCCGGGAGGATCCTCTTTGGTTTTTGGATCTCCTCCGATCAATATTGGTCCTTTTTTTTCTTTTGAGGGCTCTTTTTTTTTTGGATCTCTGTCTTGTTAACTTACTCTCCCTTTTATAGGGGGAGGGATGCCCATGGTTCCGGTCTGCCGGGGATTCTGGGGACAATGTCTGAAATGAGGGCGGGGACCACAGATGGGGGACCATCTGCATCTGCTACCTACTTCGTACGATCCTTTTGCTCTGGTGATTCTCTGCGTCCGGGAATATGCTTTTCTCACTCACAGTGCCTGACCACCCTTTGATTGGTTAGCAGGCCTAGCTTTTGCTTTAATAGGTGTCCGACTCCTGCCACCCTAGTCTCGGTATGCAGGACCACCCTAGGTGGCCCCAGCTCGCCTATCCTGTCCCATGACTGCCCGTCCTGACCTATTGAGGAAACCGCGCCTCAGCCCGGCTATCTTGCTAAATATAGCCCGTCCTGATCTGCTGAGGAGACAGTGCCTCAGCTTGGGTGGCATGTCCCATGGAGGACCTCCCCGACCTCTTGATGTACTTCCTCGCCGCCCTGGCTCGGGAACTATAGTGGCAGCTAGACAGAGGTGATCGTGCCCGTAATAAACTCGGGTCGGGCGGAGAGCTAGACAGTGGTGATGAGGACAGCCCGGGATCGGCAATGACGACTTCCCTTGTTGACTAAATGGGCCCCTCACTGACCGGGCCCAAATAAAGTTCGGACCCTCAAGACCTACTGGGCCTCCAGAACTAGGGATATCAATATAGATAAAGTTGAGATATGTCTGCCAAGTTTTTTGAGTGAATTTGAAAATAGAACATTGTATTGTTACAAATGGGTACTACCAAGAAAAATGAACGTTAAAGGCAAGCAAGCAAGCAATCGGGCATTGCCTAACGTTTACGTTTTTTCTTGGCCACTCGTGCATATATCTTAGGCCTATCATAAAATATGTCAAAATTTATAATCAGCCATTGGATTTTGATCTTTCCGTGCCCACAAAAGGGTCCCAAAATTTTAATTGTATTGTCAGTGCTTTAATTTGTGTTGTCAATATTTGGTTTTATATCATATTTTTTATGCTTGCTTGCAAAATCAACCGAAGAGATAATTTTTGACCTTTTTACCATATCTGTCATTATTTACGCGAATTGTACCAATCAAAGGTTTTTTTTTTTATCATGAGAATGGTTATTTTTCAAAGCTATTTATAAGACTCAAACCTGAGTCAATCTTTCCAAAAATGGAAGAAATGGAGTCCAAAATATCATAGTTATAGTAAAAAGGATGGAGAATCGGTTGAGATGACGTAACAGCCATATGTGTTGTTTTCACGGGTTTTTTTATTAAAATATTCAAAAATAATAATTAATTTAAAAAAATAACATTTGTGGAGTCAAATTCTGAAAATGACCAAAATCGCCATTAATTTGAAGACGCTATTTGAGATGATATCTTCTATATAAAATAAAAATATTGTATGGAAGGCACCATCTGATTCCATATAATTTTTTTTATTCTAATTACTTAATATAAATATTACAATCTATTAATAAATATTAATTTAATATTATAATATATATATATATATATATAAATTATGGATTAATTACTTAACATAATGGATATGCTTATACATGATTAATTATATTTTAATTACTTAACATTTGTTTCAGATTAACTTTATACTTAAAAATCCCATATTCCAACAATAATAATAATAATAGTATTATTATTATTATTATGAAAATAATAATAACAAAAAGAAAAGAAGAAATGAAAAAAAATTTGTATTAAAATATAATTCAATAATAGGAGAGGAATTATCAATATATAACATTTATAAAATACCTTTTTATAATCAATCAAGCAAATCAATACTTATTTCGTGTTATTTATTATACCACAAAATTAATGGTGAATTAAAGGGTTTTTTATATTTATTTTCACAATAATAATATCATTACTTCAAATCTTTGAGTTAGCAGAGGTAGAATTAACGATTTCATATTTATTTTCATAATAATAGTAATAATAATCGTGATAGACTTTGGCTTGTTGAGCGGAGTTTAGGTTTACATGGTGGCATATTTTGATAATTTTGACGAGAAGCAATAACTCAAGTTGCATATAAAGTTATTTCTAAAGTAATAAAAGTTTTTGGTGAATAACTGAATATAAGATAAAGCAGTTATCATATAATTTGATTTTAAATTAAAGACAAAAACTCGCCGTAGCTGGCTTCCATTATGCTAAAGTTTATCATTATTATGTTCAGACATTGAACAAAATTTATTTTGAACAGCTCAATTATCAAAGTTGATACCTCTGCCTCGAGGGAGGTAGTCTTCCTGCAAAAAAATTAAGATTTTACTTGGCATGTATGATATTTTAAAATTTTATGTTCGGTGAATTTAAAAAATAGTCTCGTAGAATATAGATTTTTTTAATATAAGTCTCAGATTTTTAGAACTAATCAAATTAATCTAACAGACATTGTAAAAAAAAAAATAAACACGTAATATTTTTAATAAATTTAATTCGACCGAACTTATTTTTAAACAAAAGTGCTATCATATTTGAATATGGGACTTTGAGGACCATTTTTGATTAAAAAAAAAGTTTAGTACTTGTATTGATTAAAAACAAAAATTTGGGAGTATTTTTAATTTTTCATACTATTATATTTGATTAATTATAAAAGATTGGAACTAATATTATAATGACTTATAGATATTATTTTTCAAATATAATCTTTTATGTATGATGTGTTTTTTTAAATCTAAACTTCATTCCCCAGGTCAAAGATCCTCCCATACAGTACTAATTTCAATAAAGCAGATTTATGCACAATTATAATCTAAACAAGTTTTAAAAAATAGTTCTTTAGTCATGTCAGCTGATTAAGATCTTTGACAATGAACTCCTCTGATTTTCTAAATATATATGTATATATTTATGTTTTGAAAATATACAGTTTATCCTCGTGATTTGTGAATAGATACAAAATATCCTTTCATATATAACATGTGAGTGGACACTGTGCTATATTTTGCAAACAACACAAGACCAATTCTCAAATTGGGAATTATGATGTCAGATACAGACCCATGGCAATTGAAAGCATATATGTATAGCTGGATTCATGGTGAAATGAGCTGGACTTACATGTCGTGACATAATGCCATAAAATAATTAATTTCTAATGTCATTATGTTTATTGACTATGTAAAATCAAAAGTTAGTTCTGTGTATCGACTAAGCAAAGAGTTTCTGAAACAAGAAAATATCACCTAACGGTGAGAATGAAATTTAAAACTTAACAATTAAAATTTTGTACTGAATAGCTATAAACTTTTGTTGATAAGAGATCGCAAAATCTAGGTCGAAAGACTGACCAAGCTATAAGTTTTAATAAATCCGAACAAATGATCAGAAATTAAAATCTTATATGCTTAATTAATTTGTTTGATTAGAGCAAATTTACATTATATTTAATTTTCGTCTCATCTAAAAGCGCAAGCTTACAGATACATTTGACAATTTGTCATTTATTTTCTAACAATCCCCTCACTCGTGGGTCGGTTTTTGTTCCTCGTTTTTTGGGGTTTATCAAGTAAATATTTCATGTGGGTATAGTTGTTTATGAGTTTTGTACACATGATCTCTGTGTTAGTTATATGCTCTCATACCATGTTTAATTGATGTTTATTCTACAAGCCCTAGTTTATAGAGAGATTGAACAAATTATCATTTATTTCTAACACAATCATAAGCCGAGTTGGTTAATTAAAAAAAATTTAATCACCGGAATAAGCAATTATATTTACTGGAACCTAATTTCACCATGTCGGGGGGGTTAGGGGTCTCAATTTATGAATCTTGTTGCAAACAAAAAATATTTTCTTAATGCAAGCATGCTTTTAATCGTGCTAGACTAAGGCTTGCTCGTGCTTCTAACCCTTGACAAAAAATACTTAAATTCTATTATCTATCTTATTATATAGTAAAATATATTTAATAAAACAAGAGGGTCCCTAGGTATATCAACGTGAAATTTCAACAATAACCTTCAATAAAAAGAAAAAAACTTCGGTGGAGGGGTACTTTCGTAATTGGCCAAACGTAGTTATCATTTTGAAACCAAGCATCTATAACTGCAGTTTTACCTTTCGACCGACTTTCCCAATCTTTTTCTTCGCGTACACATCTGTTTTTCAAACACACCTTCAGGCTTCAACCACCATTTCTTTGGTGTAAATTGCACAACCTGCACTAAAAGGAAAAAAGACTAATTAGTGCCCGGCGTATGGCTAGATTGCAAAGGAGGTGGTTGTTGACCGCTTTATTTTTAAACAAAAGATATTTCAAAGAATGGTTTGAAGCGATTCTACCGCAAGTGCACGGTTGTCAAGTTTTAGTATAGTGAAAATTAAGTACAGGTTGTCGAATCCACAGGGACTAACGTATAAGTACCAAATAAGATTAATAAAATTATATTTAGCCTACGATAAAAGAAGTTTGATTAACTAAAGCTAAATTAAACTAAAGAATAAAGATTTAACTAGAAATAATGAAAAGAATGGTTCCGGAAATGCAAAGGTAAGTTACTCGAGAAAATTACCGAGCTCGTCGTTCAATTATGTTATCTCTAATGATTCAATGGAATTCTCAGTTTATCAACCAATTGATTTTAAAGGTGAAAGGTTTTCACTATTATTCGATACACTCTCTCGAGCTGTAACGAAACTAACAATAAATTAGAATAAGTCACTCTCGTGCACCTATTTACTAATTCAAAGTTGCATAAATTATCAAAACCTTATAACTCTAAATCTCTCGATTCCAAGTTCTCACGTATGCGATATCATCTCTCGATCTCAATCGTGACATACATCATAAATTAATGGAGCGTGTTACAACGTTATCTCTCGATCTCGGTTGTAACCCTCAAATTCAATCAAAGCTAGCTAGACTTTGATCTACACATGCAATTAATTTATGAACTAACAATCAATACACTCAAATACCAATGAATCAATAATCAAACACAACGAAACTAAAACTCAATAATATAAACTAAATTTAATTCAAATCAAATACACAAGAGTTTTATTGTCTCTCGACCTCTAAAACATCAAATGAAATTGAAAATCAAATAAATTAAAGTTCAGAAATACGATAAACGATGGATGAATCCGTGCGTTGCACCGTGGTTTCTTCTCTTGTTCCTTCCTTGCACTCCGGAATTGATTGGCTTGACCTTGGACGAAGAACGGAGATTGGATCTCCTTTTCCGGCGTTGGGCGGCGGCTAGGGCGGCTCTCCTTGACCTAAAAATAGTCTGAAATGGTCTGATATGGTCTTTTATGGTCTGATATGGTGTTTTTTTGAAATGGATCAAGCCTCCCGCTTAAAAGCCCTCCAAAATCACGATAAAAAAAGAAAATAAAATCTTCAGGATTTTGCGTCTCGATCGATCGGAAGGTTTTCTCGATCGATCGGCGCACTGTTCATGCCAGCTTTTGAATCTCACTGTCTCGCTCGATCGATCGAGATTTTCCACCGATCGATCGAGAAGTTGAAAAAATCAGCTCCGAAGTTACTGCCTCGCTCGATCGATCGAGATTTCCACCGATCGATCGAGACTTCAAAAATTCCGATTCTCACTTTCTGCCTGGCTCGATCGATCGAGAGTAAATCTCGATCGATCGAGATCCCGAAAATTTCATTTCCTAAATTTCAGTTCTTTTTCGCCTCGATTTCGCTCGTTATCTTCATATTGGCTCATTTCTTCCACTTCCGATCTATTTTCCTGAAAAACGAATAAACACCAAAAAGCATAATATCATCCAGGAAAAAGAACGGAAAGTAGGAAGAATTTACAGTTAAAAACACTCAAAATCTAAGCCTATCAACTCCCCCAAACTTAGACTTGATCGTCCTCGAGCAAGCAATAAGCTCAAAAAGAAAAGTTAAACTCGATACTAAGCATGAATCATCTTTACAACATACGTAAAATCTCAGAAATCCTACTTACACATCAATAGAAGTCCTTCAACACTTAACAAGAAGCAATTTCTCCTAAGTTAAACAATACATCGCAACATCGGAACGTGCGTGTGTGCTATTGTCAAACATGAGTTACATACATATCTTTAAAATCAACATGTGCCATATCAACTCCTAGCCAAGATTACTTTGAATTACTCTACAAATTTACTATCCAGCACTTCTCCACTAATGTAATTATTCCCTAGACTTGGATCAAAAGGTCTTAAAAGCTTATAACGTTAGGCCTTTTGGTGTCGGCTTCAAAGGAAAGGTAGGATGAATTCAAAGAAGAGAGTATAACAGAATCAGTTCAAAATCTTCTCATATAATCATTGAGCTTCTCTTCACATTTTCTAGCCTTGGCCACTTTGGGTCTTACTTAACTTTTCTTTTCAAGGCTTTTTCTCTACATCTTTTCTTTTTCTTTGCTCATTCTTTTGTTCATTTCATTTATTTCACAATGAACTTCTCAACATATAACAATTTACTGCAATGAATGAGATTCATTATACTCTCCTAGGGATGGATGAAATTGTTCTTTTAGGCTCAAACCAAGGTGGGTATAATGAGTTTGCCAAGAATGTCGAATGGGGGTCTAATCATATGCAATGCATATACCATTCTTTTTTCAATAAGGCTCAAAAGGGGACACTAAGGAATAATATATAACAGGTAGGCTTGAAAGGCTCAAACGGTCCAAAGATCGCCTAAATCATCTCCAAGTCTAGTTCCTAATTATAAATTTCGCCTCAAAGTGCTTTCTACTAAACTGTAAAGTTATCTAAGATACTCAAGACTCATCATAGTTAACACAAGTTTTCAATTTAATCAATACATACTTCACTCAATCATGACTCAATAAGTGCTCAAATTATTCCTCAGTTTTTGACATGTAGTTAACAAAGGATATATACAAACAAGTTAAGCATTTCCATTACTCCTATCTAGATGAGGATTAATTTAATCATGTATTACCGTTGCAATTCCAACTCATCAATTCTCAAGAATAACTCAATCACTAAAAAAAATTTTTGTTGGTAATGCTCAAGGACGAATTAGTCTCAACATCATGCAGTCATGCTAGGAAAAGAAACAAGACAAGTAGCAATATGTGCAAAAGCAAGATATATACAAATACTCAAAACCCCCCCAAACTTAGCATGTGAATTGCCCTCAATGAACAAGAAAAATAAATGCAAAGGCAAAGACACATACCATGACGACGATCGTCACTGATCGTCATCCTCATCATGCTCCGGAGGGGGGACTGGGTAGTGGTGCTCCTCGCCCTGATATGGCGGAAATGGTGGGTACTCAGAAGGTGGAGGTGCATGCGGCTGATAAGGTGCAAAATGTGGCTCCGACGGAAACTGGAAACCTGGAAAGCCCTGGGCCATGGCAGTGTTCCATGCACTCTGATAGTGCATGAACTCCATCTGACGCTGAGCTACCTGCTCATGGTCCATCTGCAATGCTCTCTGCATGCTATGAATGTCCCGCTGCATGCTGTGAATGCTCTGCTGCTCCAGGCGAATGTCTTGGAGATCCCTATGAAGAGAGTCCAAAGTAACACGTGTATGTCCTGCAGCAGAGGATGATGCTCCAGCTTGTGTAGTGTCCGAAGGCCTGCGTCGACCCGTAGGAGTGGTGGAGTGTCCACAATGATCGGTGTCTTCGGCGGAAGTAGCTCCTCGTCTTCCCCCCATGTCACTCCGTACCGCTGACATAACGCAGTGATTGTGGATGGAAACAGTAGTGCGGAGGTCGGTGAGCTGCTCCCAATTTTAGCAATGTGATCAGCAATGATCTCGCCGAAGTCCACTTCCTTCCCTGAGAGGATGGCATAAACCAGGACCGCTCTGTCTTTTGTCACCTCAGAAGTGTGGGTCGAAGGCATGACCCGCGAGGCGACAAATGAAAACCATGCTTGGGCCTCTGGCTTCAAATGTTTCTTTAGAACCAACTGTGGCTCTGCTTTATCATTCCTTTGCCAATCCACTCCCAGCTTGCCAATAACTGTCAATACCTCATCGTAGTCAATCCTGCTACTCTTGAAAGATTGGTATGCACAGTTTTGAAGTAAAGGCATCCGGTGAATATTGTTGATTGCGGCTCGATCCACCAACACATCCTTCCCTCGAACATAAACACTTACTTGGTGCCCTGGTCTAACAGCTCGAAGATTTGTGTAAAACTCCCTTACCAGCGGCACCACAGCATCAATCGGTGTCTGAACGAATTGAAACCACCCTTTTCGCCGGACTGTCCTAATGACAGGACATTCCAACTTATCTATGCTCATTCCCCTTTCACGGCTCAGGGGTTTCTTATGGTAGATGGGGTATAATTCAGCAATTGCGGCATTGAGAAACTTCTTTTCATCATATCCTGGCTCAGAAACAGTGGCCTCTGCCTGCTTTTGCTTTTGGGAAGCTTCCGCTTGCTTTGACCTCTTTCTGGATGACATTTTCTTGCTAAACGATTCCCAACTAATTCAGTTAAATTCAACTAACACCCCACAACACTGTAAATCGTCCACCCTTCAACACCACAAAATTTCCTCCAAATTTAACTCCTTCCTAACCCAATTCTACTACAATTCAAGGAGTTTCACCAAAAGATAAAATCTTTGAGAATTGGAAACCAATTACCGCTTAAAAATCTTATCTTGGAAAGATTGGCACTTGGCTCGGAATTCTCCTTTTGATGCGCTTCTACCCAATTGGCCTTGCAATTCTTCAAATCTGAAATGAAAATCTCATTAGAATGAATATTACTTCTTAGAGTTGAAGTAAATTTGAAATTCTATGGAAAAATGATGAGATTAGATGAAGGAATTTGAAAGAGGCGGCTAGGGTTATGTTGTGGATAGGAGAAAGATGGATTTTTGAAAGTGATAGATGCTGCGTCTGTGCCCTTATTTTTCAAAATTTTCTCTCGCTCGATCGATCGGAAAACTTCTCGATCGATCGAGCGAGGCAGTAGGCACAAAGTCTTTTTTAAAAATTGGGCGATCGATCGAGATTTTGTCTCGATTGATCGCCAGCAGCAGCAAACAAAATTTTAAAATTTTTCTCAATATTTTTCTCTCGGATTGCCTCGCCTACAACCAACTTGCTCTTGCTTACACACCTGCAATAGAAAATACACGAATTCATTCCCAGATAAACTCAAAACAAACAAACTAACAAAACACATCAAACAAGAAATCAAAAACAAAACTCAAGGAAGGAAAAACAGAAGTTCTTAATTTATAGTCCCAAGCTGGACTGTCACCTCCTCGTCTTCTCAATTTGATGGCTCCTTCGGATTCTTTACCGAATCACTCGGGAGCGTACCTTGCGTCCTCCTAGATATCAACGTGGCCAACTGCCCTATCTGCACTTCCAAATTTTTAATAGATGCATCCTCATTCTGCATCCTCACCTCTGTTGATGAAATCAGCTTTGCCATCAATTCCTCCATACTCGGCTTTTGTGTGAACCCTGCCTGCGGTTGAGGGTTCAACACATTTTCTTGATTCGACCACCTCAAATTCGGATGGTTCCTCCATGGTTGGTTGTAATTCGAGTAGGAATTATTGGGTGGCCTGGTACCTACAAAATTAACAGCTTCAACAGATTGGTTAAATTGATTACCTGCCTGGCACTCGATGCTAGGATGACCGCCTCCACACAGCTCACAGAAAATAGTTTGGGCCTGCATTGCTGCTGCTCCCATGCTGTCTATCTTCCGGTTCATGGCTTCTAATTGAGCCGAAAGAGCAGTGATCTCGTCCACTTGATGGACTCCCATTGGTTTCTGTGGCGTGCTCCTCTCTGATTGCCACTGATAACTGTTGCACGCCATTTCCTCCAACAAGCTATATGCCTCTTCCGGCGTCTTTCTCATTATGGATCCCCCAGATGCTGCATCAATCATGGAACGGTTAGCAGGAAATAAACCGTTATAGAACGTTTGTACCTGCAGCCATATGGGTAGACCATGGTGTGGGCATCTCCTCAACAACTCCTTAAAACGATCCCATGCTTCGTATAAAGTCTCGGGGTCAAACTACCCAAAAGTCGTGATATCGTTCCGCATCTTTGCCGTCTTGGAAGGGGGAAAGTACTTTGACAAAAACGCATTTGTCATCCCCTCCCATGTTGTTATAGAACCTGCAGGTAGAGAATTCAACCATGCCTTAGCTTTGTCTCGTAATGAAAAGGGGAAAAGTCTTAACCTGATGGCGTCGTCAGAGACGCCATTGTGTTTCAATGTGTCACAAATCTCCAAAAAGTTGGAGTGTGATTATTCGGATCATCTGTAGCTGCTCCCCCGAACATAACCGAGTGCTGAATCATTTGTATGATTGCCGGCTTGATCTCAAAATTGTTTGCTTGAATCGTCGGCCTTGTAATACTCGACAACGATCCATGAAATGCTGGTTGTGCAAAGTCCATCATCGATCTAGGGTGCTGTGCTTCGTTATTATCAGCCATTGCTCGAGCTTCTCGTAATCGGCTAAGTAAAGTTCTTTCTATCTCCGGATCGAAAGGCTCGAGAATGGGCTCCTCTCTTCTAAGCATGCACTAGAGAAACGATTCCTGTACAAAATAGACAAAATGAGACAACAAAATACACAAAGTTATTAACAAAGATCAACAAAAGAAAACAAAGAAACGCAATAATAAAAGAATTGGCTAAATTACAATTAACTAATCTCGTATGATATTATACAGATTAGTCCCCGGCAACGGCGCCAAAAACTTGACCGCTTTATTTTTAAACAAAAGATATTTCAAAGAATGGTTTGAAGCGATTCTACCGCAAGTGCACGGTTGTCAAGTTTTAGTATAGTGAAAATTAAGTACAGGTTGTCGAATCCACAGGGACTAACGTATAAGTACCAAATAAGATTAATAAAATTATATTTAGCCTACGATAAAAGAAGTTTGATTAACTAAAGCTAAATTAAACTAAAGAATAAAGATTTAACTAGAAATAATGAAAAGAATGGTTCCGGAAATGCAAAGGTAAGTTACTCGAGAAAATTACCAAGCTCGTCGTTCAATTATGTTATCTCTAATGATTCAATGGAATTCTCAGTTTATCAACCAATTGATTTTAAAGGTGAAAGGTTTTCACTATTATTCGATACACTCTCTCGAGCTGTAACGAAACTAATAATAAATTAGAATAAGTCACTCTCGTGCACCTATTTACTAATTCAAAGTTGCATAAATTATCAAAACCTTATAACTCTAAATCTCTCGATTCCAAGTTCTCACGTATGCGATATCATCTCTCGATCTCAATCGTGACATACATCATAAATTAATGGAGCGTGTTACAACGTTATCTCTCGATCTCGGTTGTAACCCTCAAATTCAATCAAAGCTAGCTAGACTTTGATCTACACATGCAATTAATTTATGAACAATAACAATCAATACACTCAAATACCAATGAATCAATAATCAAACACAACGAAACTAAAACTCAATAATATAAACTAAATTTAATTCAAATCAAATACACAAGAGTTTTATTGTCTCTCGACCTCTAAAACATCAAATGAAATTGAAAATCAAATAAATTAAAGTTCAGAAATACGATAAACGATGGATGAATCCGTGTGTTGCACCGTGGTTTCTTCTCTTGTTCCTTCCTTGCACTCCGGAAATTGATTGGCTTGACCTTGGACGAAGAACGGAGATTGGATCTCCTTTTCCGGCTAGGGCGGCGGCTAGGGCGGCTCTCCTTGACCTAAAAATCGTCTGAAATGGTCTGATATGGTCTTTTATGGTCTGATATGGTGTTTTTTTGAAATGGATCAAGCCTCCCGCTTAAAAGCCCTCCAAAATCACGATAAAAAAGGAAAATAAAATCTTCAGGATTTTGCGTCTCGATCGATCGGAAGGTTTTCTCGATCGATCGGCGCACTGTTCATGCCAGCTTTTGAATCTCACTGTCTCGCTCGATCGATCGAGATTTTCCACCAATCGATCGAGAAGTTGAAAAAATCAGCTCCGAAGTTACTGCCTCGCTCGATCGATCGAGATTTCCACCGATCGATCGAGACTTCAAAAATTCTGATTCTCACTTTCTGCCTGGCTCGTTCGATCGAGAGTAAATCTCGATCGATCGAGATCCCGAAAATTTCATTTCCTAAATTTCAGTTCTTTTTCGCCTCGATTTCGCCCGTTATCTTCATATTGGCTCATTTCTTCCACTTCCGATCTATTTTCCTGAAACAAACGAATAAACACCAAAAAGCATAATATCATCCAGGAAAAAGAACAGAAAGTAGGAAGAATTTACAGTTAAAAACACTCAAAATCTAAGCCTATCAGTTGTAAAGTCATACATAGAAGCTTGTAGTGTAGGTTCGAATCCTGGGCAGGGGATGTACCGGCCCCAGACGAAAAAAGAAAAAAAAATTAATTAGGACCCACATTAAACATGCTTAATCATACAAATATCTTTGGATTAAGCAACACAATTAAGTCTATATGAGCTTAGATTTCAAGTGAAGCTTTCCAGCTAAACATGATTCCAGTTTTTTGTTTTTGTGTGTAATTCCTGCGTCTCGACATTGAGTTCTACAACTATTTTCCATATAATTTATCATGTATATAAATAAATTACTGGGATACATAGTTTTTCAAATGAGATTTATAATCGATTAACTGAATCTCAATAATATATTTTGTTTCTTCTCTTAACTCATATATGTATGCACATTCGTATGCCTTAAATTTACACGTAGAGATGCGACATGAAACACTTTTGCTGTGTTATGTATGTTTGTTGTTTTTAATAAAAGATATAATATTTCCTTTTAAAATTTGAATGTTGGCGCGAGATTAAGTGGTCAAAAGGCATGTAGTTAAAGTGGATGCGTGAGAAGATTTGGCGGGTGTCTCAATGAGACAACCTACGACCGGTGACTGAGCTGTCATCTACGTGTCACTATCAATATAATAATTCTACGCTCAAACCCCAATCTACCATGGTTAAGGTATGACTTTAATTTTCAATTTATTTTACCCCTTCACGTCTGCAAAGGCCATGGAATTTATTTTTATTTTATAATATATTTCTTTTTTTTAAAAGAGAAAATCGTGAAAATATTTTGGCGGGGCTCATTTCCATTACTAAACAATTTTGTTCAAGTATACGCCGTAAATATGTAATTTTTTTGGTTGCATCGTGTTTCAAAGCTCGTTTTTGGCAACTCTAGCACATGTGATTTTTCAAATAAATAATTTTTCTTCATATGTTTTAAAAATATGTAGTTTTTTCGTGAATATGTGCAAAATATTTACATAGTGTATATTATCTGTATGACGCGCACATTCTTATGCGTCTGAGATTTGATACATGTTAAAATGTCAATTGTATCAATAAGAGGATAAAATACACATAAGTAACATATGGGCGTCTAAAGAATAACACAAAGAGGTAAAATGCACTAAAAGAAAACCATAAAGTTGTGTTTGGATGTATGAATTTCATTTGAATGAATGGCTTTGGTTTGAGAATGGATTTGAAACTTATATTTAAAATGATATCTATCTTAGGTGCATTTCAAATCCATCACAATTACCATTATATTTACATAAATTAGTAAATATATGGATTTGAAATACATCAAATATAAATTCATCAAAATAATTGAATGGATTTGAAATCTATGACTTCAAATCCCTCAATCAAATGCACATAAAGAGTTTTCTAGACCTTGAGAATAATATAGGAGGTGATTTGCACCTAAAATTTGAAAACAATTTGATAGAGTTTTTACCCTGCTGTAATTTACCCCCTTTGGTTTTGGTCACATGCAATTTACCCATGGTGATTTCGGTCAAGTGCAACTTGCTATCATATTATTTGAAAATATGCAGTATGTTGCTCTGTAGTTTGTAAGTATGTGCAAAACACTCGTCATAAACTGAGGTATTTATGTCACGACAAGACAACAAATCTGAAAATTGTAGAGGGACACAGTGTTATATTTATAAACTACATGAGATAAAAATACATAATTAGAAACTACATGAAATAAAAAATACATATTAATAATACCACATGATAGAAAATTATAACTATCGCAAGTTTATGACACTACACCATTAGGAGAGGAGTGGCTGGTAAATATGTAATTACATAACAAGATATAAGATTAAACCGATAAAAAAAATATATGCAAAAGAACCACATTAATATAATACAGACATTGAAAAGAATGGTATCAACTATGTTGCACCGATACTCCAAAAAATATCACGGTCAAGAATCGGATACTTCTGGGATACGGATACGCGCGGATACGGCAGCGATACGTATCGGATACGCCACATGGCGTATCTGGGGACAAAAATTAAGTTTTTATTTCGGATACGGTCAAGATACGCCGCTGACCGTATCCGACACGGCTTAGATACGGGAACTTTTGGATTTTTTTTAAAAAATAGGGTTGAAAATGTAATTAAAATTAAATTATTTAACTTAATCCCTATTTCCTAAACACCTTAATGTGTTTAATGTCGATTATATGCTTGAAACTTTTAGATGTCCTGGATTAATATTTTACCATTTGTCATGAAGTTGGTGAGTTTGCAATTTTATTCTGATTTCTAATATGTTTAATGTTGATTATATGCTTGAAACTCGATTTCATACAAATATTATTAATTATATATTTATATATATATAAATAAATTAATAAAATTTGTCGTATCCAGACGTATCGTATCCTACAAATTTCAAAAATCTCATGCAATCGTACCCGTATTTACGTATCAACGTATCCGCGTATCCGTATCCATGCAACATAGGGTATCAACAATAAAGGAAGAATCCTCGTAAAATTTTTATTAAGGTTTCTTTAAATTAATACTCATTAAGATTTAAGAGAACAAAAGCGGATAACCTTAACCTCTTAGGGCTATTGCTTCTGATGTTTGGGCAAACAAATCTTCACAATATTTTGTATCAATTTTTTTCTTGACTGGTAAGGGTACATCATTTGGATGTGAATATTTCTTCAAACATGGATGAGTATATTCTAATTCAAGAGTTATTATGTGTCTGGTGTCTATGGGTAGTAACCAATAATCCGAAAAGAACCGGGGAAGTCGGTTGAAAGGAAAAAACTGCAATTAGAGATGTTTGGTTTCAAAATGATAAATATATTTTTGTCAATTACGAATGTATCCCTCTGCCGAATTCTTTTTTCTTTTTATTATTGAAGACTATTATTGGAATTTCAACCTCTAGCTTTGTTAAACTGGGAAAGATAAGCATATTTTTACTGGGGCCTACTCTTGAAATAATTTGTATTGACGGTGGTTCGTAGCATAGGCGGGAAGGCATTAAAACACAACCACTTCCCGCCAAAACATTACAATGTCAACTGTCACAACGGCTTATTAACTAG
Source organism: Haberlea rhodopensis (assembly GCA_907163345.1). NCBI lineage: Eukaryota > Viridiplantae > Streptophyta > Magnoliopsida > Lamiales > Gesneriaceae > Haberlea > Haberlea rhodopensis. Next base: position 2,741,096 of record CAJQUN010000004.1, on the reverse strand, counting down.
CATAACGGCGGTGACGGCGGCGATCTGTTACGGTTCAGGCATTAGCGTATTTAATTAGACGCCAACATGGGACATGACGAAATCGTGAGACATATATTGCGAAGATCGTGAGGTGGGACAATAAACAGGCATTTATTGATTTAGCAACTGCATGTAATAAATTCTTGATATTATTTAAAGCACTTTCTGAGCAAACGTAGTGACTTATAATAGAAAAAAGTATAAGGAATTATATAAAAATCTGGCCCTTTAGATTTCCATGATTTAGAATAAGAAAAAGCACGACTGTCTGCTAATTGAAGTGTGGCTGCACAATATATGTGGGCACGTCGTTTATGGTCGTGATTTAGTGGCATTAGGACATGTCTTTCGAGTCATACGACGAAGAAATACCTGTATATTAACTCAATATTAAAATATCACATATTTCGATAAAAGATATATTAAATAACATAATAACTATTTTATACCAATCATATTGAATTGATCTATAGATGAAATCTATACAGATCCATACAAGTGTTCACCACTAGGAATGTTATACATAAATGTTTTAAAAATTTCATATTTACTCAACTATCTACCAAAAAATAATTTTATCAAAGAAAAGGCAACCTTTATATGTAACATATATTCTTAAAACATATATTTTATCTTAAAAAACAATGCTGGTTGAATTTTACAAAGTAGATTATTTGGAGGAAGTTTAAAAAATAATATTTAATTTAAGATAAATTACTGCAATAATAATAAAATATGAGCAACATGAGAACGTGGTTGTGAAGGGGGAGGCACGTGCTTGTCAGACCGGGGAAACCCCATGTTTTAAGCTGATTTCATGGCTAAAGCATAGTCGTGCTTTTGCGTGTCGATCCAGAATATTTAAATCCAAAAATAATATATATATTTAATAGCTATTAACTAATTTTAATAATATAAATGTACATACATAGTATAGTAGTGTGGTTCCACGACTCCCTATGACTTTTAGTCATGCTCTTATACTTGTTTGCCATGCCTAATTAAAGAAATATTACCACTATCAACCATGCAATTCTTCCGGTGTTTAACTTGTTTTGACCACGGATACCGACTCAAAAATTTAAATCACAATTATAGACGACATCTAACATATTAAATTATTGTACAATAAATGTATTCTTTGACCTAACTATCTCAAGTTCATCGATTTTAAGTTTCAAAAAAAAAAAAATCAGCATGTTAAAGGACAAAATTGAATCATTGAACCCAAGGCGATAATTACGGAGAGTTAGACGTGGATCACGGGTAGTTCTTGATCAATGACAGAAGATAGTTGCAGATAATCAGACACAGATCCTGGGTAGATCGTGGGCGGATCATACTCCGGAAGTCACGGATCATCAGTGTACAGATACCGCTATTAATATAAGCATTTTGAGAGCATAGGAAGGACAAGTGATTCTTCCAAAAACACCCCGAAAATATAACAGGTTCTTCGTACAATTGACAAATATATTGTTAAGAATTGATAAATTTCTTTGATGCCTGCTTCGTTTGTTTTTAGCATAATGACTTGATCGTCTGAATGATCATGTCGAGGACCACCGTGTCGCCCATCTAACCTTTGGGTCTCAAGCTATTTCATCTCGGGAACCATAGCTCCGGACAAAAGATTACAACTCCTTCGCCTTGACATGAAAGCTATGATGCGCGGATACTCCTAAAAATCGTTAAAATGCATTTATTTAAAATGCTTGAGTAAAAATTTTATCCTCTCAATTTATCTCTCAATCTCGAAACTCTATATTCTTGAAGCTCTATAGTCTATACTCTCAATTTGTTATAAAAATAAGAAAGAAGTTCGTCTCAAGTTTTCCAATACAAGCACAATCAACAAAGTCAATACGCCTCCTAGCAAATATTTGGTAATTTTTATATTTGTTGTATTAGATAATTCATACACACATAATGGCCGATTCATCTTATAATGTGAATTATAATGATGAAATTGATCAATTTCGAGAAAATGAAGAAAATACACCAAATATCCAATCATCAACTAGAAGAACTTCTAAAAAAAGAACTAGTAATGCATGCTGAAAAAAGATCCTAGCAAATGTTCCATCGGAGTCTTGTTTTAGTGCAGGTGGAAGAGTCATTGATGAAAAAGAAGTAGAATGAAACCAAACACCGTGGAGATGTGTATTCTTTTAAAGGATTGGTTGAATGCTGATAGTCGCTTACAAGTGGGAAGACATGATGTTCTTCCAATGAAAATGGAGAAAACTAGAATATTTTTTAAAAAAATCTTTATAATTTCTTACTTTTTATTGTTTAATGTAATTTGCAGTTATTCATTTCGTAGACAATAAATTTTAAATTTGCAAATATATTGTGCCAATATATTTTATTATACTATTATGTTTAGTTTAAAAATTTTAAATTAAACAAAAAAATTCAAAAAAAACGAAAAACATTAAAAAAATTGAATTGGACCGTGTCGGGCCACAGAAATATTGGGACGGGCCGTGCCCGTGGGCCGTCCATGCCGGGCGACACGGATTTGCGACATCACTAATATGCCTTTTGAGTTTGTTAAGAATATTTTTTGTGTTATCTTTTATTTGGACGTGTTTATTAAACTTTATGTTAATTGAAGTAATATGTATTTGGTGTTAGTATGAGTGATACTATGATGATTCCAGTTATATGCATTTATTTATATGCTTCTTGAATTTGGGAATAATATTTTTTGTTTATTTTATATGGTTTTAGAGTTTAAATAATGTGAGTTTTAATATTTTGTAATATAATACATATATAATATATATAAAAATATGTAGGCGCTGAAATTCGTGTTGCCGTGTCTTGTCATGTTGTGTTAATGTCATTGTCTATGCATCGTAGCGTGGAAGCATACAACAACGAGTATTTCTGTACTTTATTGTGACTCTAATTCAGTGACTACAGGGCTATGAGTGGGAATAAATTAAAAGAAATTGACTTTTATTGCATGAAATTTAATGATAATTAGACCTTTTAAGCATAACTCAATAATAACACATTCAACATAGACAAGTATAATAATCTCGGAATATCCACTAAAAATCAAGCGTTTTTGGTCATTATAGTTTATTATTATTAAACACATCATTTCTTATAATCACATGTACCTTTTTCACTTATATTTTAAGTTTTGTAAGATATTGTTTTTGCCATGAAAAAAAGAGACTCCAAATATTATTACCAAGAGCCAGATAACACTTAACAGACAGTAAAAGATTATTAAAATCAATTTAATTTTTTAATTCCACATTTGATATGCTGTTTGTTAGATTTTAAACTTGTTCTATTACTTAAAATTCAAATTCTATTGTATGATATATTATTCAATAACGTTGAAATAAAAATACAAATTATTTTGAAAAAAAATTTGATGAATAGCAAAACCAAATTCAAATGGGGACAAGAGGAGTGTTATGCTAGGGTTGGTTAAAATTAGACCCGACCAAGGGTCATCATCGACCCTGAACCGGCCCGAAACCGGCCCGTGGTCAACGGGCCGGTTAACCGGGTCAACGGTTCGAAGGGTCGGAACCGTAACCGGCCCGTCTATAGAAGGGCCGGTTAAGGGTCATGATTTTGCTAACCCGTGAACCGTCGGTTAACCGGCGGTTCAAGGGTTTATTTTATTTTTTTTTTACATTTTTAAATTTGAAATATATGTTATGGTGTATATTTGAACTAATGACCTCCAACTTTAATAATTAACTTCAACCACTAAGCTATAAAAGCGTTGTTGATCTAAATATAGTATAAATCAACCAAACAAATATATCTACACATTTTGATTATCTTGGCTTGAATTTATTTCACGTTATTTTATGTTTAATCCATGGATGAAAACACATTCATACACTTTTTACACTTTATTTCAAAATTTAATAATATTTTTAATTTTTTTTAAAAAAATAAGGGTCAAACCGTAACCGTAACCGTAACCGTAACCGTAACCGGCGGTTCATGAACCGTAACCGTAACCGTCAAGGAAGGTTAAGGTTAAGGGTCGATGTTTTTTGAACCGTCGAACCGACGGTTTTAAACCGTCTAACCGGCGATTCTGAACCGTGGTCGGGTCTAGTTAAAATGATCAGCGCCGTCGAGAAAAACAAGAAACCCGGCCGCGAAAAGGACAATTAACCAGCTAAAAAAGCCGATTCCAACGGTGTCATCATTGGTCGGCAAATCTCGCCTTAATCTTTAAGTCAACACCCCCCCTAGGTTACTAACCCAACCTTGCCACGTGGGCTCACCTTTCATCTCGTGCCCGCTTTACTAAGATTCCGTTCCCACAAATTTTTTTTGTGCGTGTAAATAATAGATCCACTTTGATCGTTACAGACTAATACCAAGATTGAATCCTATACAAGCTACACACTACGGAATAAAATTTCCAAATGATATATTTTCACCTTTTTGGGGTAAAATATATTTAACTATCTCGACTCTCAAGTCTCAACAACATTAATTTGCATGTAAATAAATCTCCAGATTAAAACTTACATCAAATCCCATAAAATATTATCTTTTCACAATTCCCATTGAATTGAGTCGAATGCAAGCAAAGCACAAACCTTTAAACACAAGTGTCGTCCTCGCTGGCAATCCTAAACACCCCCTCATGTCCCAGGATCTACACAGTTACTATTTATTTTTGAACGAGAATATTTTCATTCAAAAGTTTCATAATTATATCACGTTAATAAAAAAACAAAATGATATATATATGTTATATAATATATGTATAGGTTTAACATTGGTAGACAATACAGAATACAAATTTAAAATGTTTCATTAATATTAATTTCTCTCATAATATATACCAACACAGGTCTGGAAGAAACTAATTTAAAAAATTAATGCGAAAATTTGGTCAGCACGGGCAGCCAGCATTAGTCACGCATGTGATTGGTCATACTTGTCTCTGTGGACCCAACTTTATAAAATAAAAATCATAAAAATCCCATTTTATGGTAATTTATCCATTAAAAATATTCGAATTAATTTGAAAAATAATTATCACGGTATATAAATACTCTCCTTCATCTTGGGCAAACCAAAGCAATTCAGCGTTCTGTGGATGTTTTGGAGAGAGAGAGAATACCTTACGTCGTCTGTCAGGGTTTTCCAAAGGTCCGTAGTATTAACAGAGGTTGAGCTCACGGTCTTGTGAGTTTTGGGGATTTCTGATTTTTTGAGAAATTTTGAAGAATTATGGAGTGGCCAACGTATTTGGATGAATATGAAAAGCTTATCAGCAGAATGTCTACCCCGAGGTTTGTTCTCTTTTTCATCTTTCAACTCTGTGTATCAGTGAGTCTCCGCTGTTGGAAGATTTGTTGGGGGAATTTAGGCGAATTATTTGGGATTTTAAATTTGATTATCCTATTTTAGGGGTTTTATTGTACTTACGATGAGGTTCTGGTTTTGTATATCTTTCTGGGTTCAATTGAGAATGAACTCTCTTCTACTTTTCCCCAGATTTCTTCAGATTTTTTTTCCTGTTTTACAAAGATGAAGTTCCTATTAATTGCTATGATATTTTAGGTAGAATTGAATTTTTTTTTCTGCAATTTTTCAAAATATTCTCTCTGTCTGGATTCGAATTTTATGTTCTTTAAATTACCGTAATTTTATCGGTTTTGTAAGATATATTTAATTTTGATTTTTTTTTTTATAATCCCCTGTTTATCCCCTTTCCCCATAGATTTTCCTAAACACAGTGTGTAAGGATTTGATTCTTCCAGATTTTCCAAATCAGTGGAGAGTTAACTCTTCACTCATTATTTAATTGAACAAATTATTCAAAAAATTGTGTAATTGGATTTTCGCCGATTTCTTTCCTTTCAAGTTACTCTGACTCCGTCTATTTTCAGTCTTCATTCTTTCCATTCCCTCGGTGAAATTCCAATAATGCCCTCCTTTGACAGTTTATCCGTCACCTTCTTGCAGGGTAATGATCGACAATGCCGGTTGCGCAACCGCAACCCGAGTTATGGTGAGCCGCCAATTAGTACAAATTGATACAATCGTAATGTTATTTAACGAATATTATGTGATTAATTGGTTTTTATTTTCTTACAGATTGATAGTGGGAGAAAACATAGGATTCTGTTGGATGCGGTTCAAATTCTCACGGATTTAAATCTGTCAATTGAGAAGGCTTATATTTCTTCAGATGGACTGTGGTTCATGGACGGTGCGTACCTAACACGCGCCGTTGTTTTTTCTTTCTTTCTTTGGCTTTAATTCCCATTTAATCACATAAATGTCTTTTATTGGATTTAATAAGCTTTCTTCTTACTCTACGGTTTCATTTTTTGCAAAAAATTACAGTTTTCCATGTTACTGATTTGAACGGAAACAAATTAACCGACGGAAGCGTCTTGAGTTACATTGAACAGGTAATTATTTTTGCTGTCATTTGTCAAAGTTTATTCAAGAAATATTGATTAATATAATGAAGTCTGTTGTTAATTGATGATTTTGGCCTTGCTGTTGCAGTCTCTTGAGACAGTTCATTGCAGAAGATCGAAAAGTTTTGACGGCCTAACAGCATTAGAATTAACCGGCACAGATCGAGTTGGACTTTTATCCGAGGTTTTTGCAGTTCTATCTGATTTAAACTGCAATGTCGTTGAAGCTAAGGTCTGGACTCACAATGGTCGAATTGCTTCCTTAATTTACCTAAAGGACGACCATTCCGGCTCACCAATCGAAGACTCGCAAAAACTAGAAATAATCGAGGCCATGTTGAGAAATGTACTCAAAGGTGATAATGATATCCGAAGTGCCACTACTGTGGTTTCGATGGCTGTGACACATACTGAGAGAAGGCTTCATCAGATGATGTTCGCTGATCGTGATTACGAGAGGAAACCGATCATTAAGACTAGTGATGAATCCCCTGTTGTTTCGGTTCAGAATTATTTGGAGAGGGATTATTCAGTTGTAATTATTCAGTGCAAGGATCGAACCAAGCTTCTGTTTGATGTCATCTGCACGTTAACAGACATGGAGTATGTCGTATTTCATGCCACAGTTGACACAACCGGAGATAGAGCGTCCTTGGTATATATATATATTGTTTAACTTCTGTTGAATTTTTTCTTATTATATATGCGATTATTGTGTTCTTAGAGGTTAACAGGAATAAAATTGTTCTTGATGTTGTTTAGGAATTCTTCATAAGACACATGGATGGCACCCCCGATCAGTTCCGAAGCTGAAAAACAACGTGTTGTTCTTTGTTTACAAGCTGCGATTGAAAGGAGGGCATCACAGGTCTGGAAGGAATTCATTAGTCATATATTTTATTTTTTTCACTTTTCCTGTTCGGTTAGTTTAATGTAACATTCTTATTACATCACAGGGCGTGAGGCTTGAGCTGTGTGCATCTGATAGAAAAGGATTGCTAGCTGATGTAACTCGAACCTTTCGCGAAAATGGCCTAAACGTCACAAGGGCTGAGATATCCACAACAGTTGAAACCGCCCAGAATGTTTTTTACGTGACAGATGCCCACGGTAATATTCCTGGTTCCAAGATCATCGATTCGGTTCGACAAAAGATTGGTTTGAGTAATCTGAAAGTAAAGGAATTGCCGTTTATCTATCACCAAAAGGACGAAAAAGACGAGGCCACAATGGGCACAGGCGGAGCCATGTTGCTTTCAATTGGAAGCCTTCTGAGGAGGAATCTGTACAATTTGGGATTGATCAAGTCTTATTCTTGATTGATAAAAAGAGAGCGAGCATACAACCCTGGAAAGCAATTTGTCAGGCGACATATTCTTTGCTTCGAGGATTGTATTATGAGGTGGGCATTTTGTACATAGTAAATGGCATTTTACTTGCAGAAGATTATTTGGTGATGGTAGTTAAAAGTAGTTGGCTGAATAGGTAGAGAAATATACACACAGAACGGTAGATGCAATTGGGGCCCATATCCCCATTATTATTTTTTTCCTTTTACATATTGGTTTGTTAGAAGGGAGAAATGTGAAATCGGTAGTGGGAGAATTCTTATAGTAAAAAGTCTTGGTGGGTGGGTTGTCATTACTTAGAGTAGTCGGTGTCCCTTAGCTGGCAGAAACAGATAGCAAGTGGTCGTAAAGGTTGAAATCTTGTACATATTTCTACTTCTATTCCTTTGTTTCAACAACTTTCCTTAGTTTTCTACTTGTGTTTTGATTATTCCACAATCTTTGTTTGTTTTCCAAAAGGGAGGTGGCCAGATGTAAACGAATTCGTATTATTTAAATTCTTATATTCTAATTTGAGTTAAACTTTTATTGAGTTAAAAAATATATTTATTCTGGGTTAAATTTGTTAAAGCTTAAATCTTAAATTCTACCAAGCTAAGTTTTAATGGCTTGAGTTAATAAGTTGTTTACCTATAGAAGATACTAATACAATTTTAGTATGTCTCAGTATGTATTCAAACTGGACATAAATTTAATAACCAATAATAAAATTAAATGATATTCTAAATGGTTGAGATGGATCTTTTGATCTGTTAAAAAATATGTAAAATTGCCTCATCCAATCCTGCTTCAGACAGCTCACCATTGATTTTAATATTTTGTCCTTTAATTTACGTTTGTCCATGAACTATTGCTTGAAATGGGGCAACCTACGTATACTTTTTGGTTGACTTATTCTTTTAACGTGACCTTTGCTGGAATTTATTTGACTTCTGACTTATGATGCACGGAAACAGATATGCCGATATATGGATATGGATACGATTACAAGAGATTTTCAAAATTTCTAGGATACGATACGTTGGGATACGATAATTTCTTTATTTTTAAATGTGTATAAACATCAATAATATTTATAAGAAATCAAGTTTCAAATATATAGTCAATATTAAACATATAAAATCAAAATACGAAGTTTAAACTTCATCAAATCAACGACAAATAATAGAGTTTTAAACACCAATTACTACTTAAATCAAGAAAGTTACATAAAAGTATTTTCTAATCATTTAATTGATTGCTCTATTTCAATATATAGATTTTTAATTAGCATCATCTGCAATATAATAGACTCAAACTCTGGTTCATGAAGTGAGATTCATAATACCTTAATGTTAACATCATCTAACGACTCAAAAGCATCTCCAGCCACATCTCATATTTGGAGTCGCTATTCATATATTGTGGAGATTTCATTGAAATAAGACATAACTATGAATGGAAATCAAATCTTCGGCACGTTGTGGTGTTATTTGGTTCCTCTTTGTTGAATGAAACTTAAAAATAATTTTTAAATCGGATACACCAGATGGCGTATCCGATACGTCGGAATCAGAAGTATCTTGAAGTATCTAGACAAGTATCCAGAATAAAAATTAATTTTTAATTCAGAAATGCCACGTGGCGTATCGGATACATATCGAGCAAGTATCCGTAAATATCGGTATCCGAAAAGTATCGGATACATGACCGTGAAAATTTTAGAAGTATCCATACATCATAGCTTCTGACTTTACAATGTTCATGACATCAAATCGTTTTGATTACCTTCCCATTGCCCAATACTTAATCCAAGCCAAATTTAATTACCACGTTTACATATATAATATTATATAATTATTAAGGGTAACCGGCATAAAACAAAATGTTCTCGGGTTCCAGCCTTAGTCGAAATAGATAAGCTCATCTCCCCTTAGAAAAGGCCCGAGTTCGAGTCACACAATGCACAAAAAAATATTTCGTTCCTCCTGGATAAAAAAAAAAAAGTTCTTCTATCCAAGTCGTGATTCTAGATATTATCATATGTCAAAGTACATTTAGCAATTCTAGAATGATCTTTAGAATAAAATCTCTTTCACTTTTCGTCGCCCTTTTCGTTTGAAGAAATTTTGTAGATAGAATATTCAATCTCAGTCACACCACAAAAACAACAAACACTAAGTTTTTAATCTAAGTGGATTGAGGTACGTTACATGAATTCTGTAAGGAATAAAGTCGGGTTGCGCACATATATCACTCTTCTCTAAAAGCTTATTTCGGTCAGAATATCCTTGTTGATCCATTTACATTCCAAATCTTTGTATATAACTTCATCATTTCTTCTTCGATTGTTTCCTTGTTCATGTAAAAGACCCTAAATGTATGCCCATCGCAAAAATAAAGCAAGGCGGCCTGTTTCGTTAATTTTGAAGATCTTGTCTCATTGAATGTTTCACCCCTGTGTGTAGAATCTGAAAACTGTCTGTATATATACGTAATGCAAGAAAATTGGAGTTTAGCCTCAAGAACCAATCAAAATTGTATAAGTTCAATTAAATCACTTTTCTCATTAATAACTAATGCAACTGGCCAAGGGGAGACAGACGGCTAGCTAGGCATACGGAAACTGCTAAGACTTGAGACAATTCAAGTCGTCTTGTACAATAAGCATGCACATATATATTTAAAATTAAAATTAAGATTCTTTGATCTGGCTTTAATTATATTGCTTTGGATTTATCAACAGCCTCTTCTAATTTTTATCAAATCCTCTAATTTGGTTTTCTTTCTGGCAGTGCTGAGCTTAAGGTACAAAGTAATACAAGTCCTATAATGTTAAAAAAAATCTGAAATAAAATTCAGTTGAAGGAAAAATTTACACTTTTCCATAAATCATATTTATATTTTATATTGAATCTTGAACATATGCCATACACATTTCGTGTTAGATCTCTGCCTAACTATCTCTACACGTACACATGCGGAACAATATCATTCATTATGGGGCATAATTTATGGATGATATGCTGAATTTGGAGATGATCTCATGCAGTAAATTAGAGAGATTTTAGGAGTCAATTTTCTATTCTTTCCTATCTTTCTCCTTCAATTTTGCTCTTTATTTATTCACTTTCTCTATAGAGTTACTGGTAGGTTTTATATATTTGTATAGCAAACATTGTAAATGTGAATAATGATGATCCATATTTCTCCAATATTCCTTGCTTTCATTATGGTATCAGAGCAAGAAAGTTAAATTTTTTTTTCCCATGGCTACCGTAGTTGGTTCATCAAGTTCCAATACTAATGTTCCTTCTACAGACCCTTTTTCAAACCCATATACATTGCACCATTCAGATAATCCCACTGGTGTTCTTGTGTCACCTCCGCTCAATGGAGATAATTATAATACATGGTATAGATCGATGCGTATGGCTTTGAGAGCCAAAAACAAATTGGGTTTCGTTGATGGAACAATTTCACCTCTGGATTCCTCTTCTCCCACATATGATCAATGGGTTCGAGTCAACGACATGGTCACATCGTGGCTCATTCATTCAATGGTTCCAGAACTCGCTGCAAGCATAATTTATGCTAATACAGCTCAAGCAATTTGGAAGGATCTACACGAATGTTTTTCCCAATCAAATATCATGAATATTTATGAGGTAAAGAAAACCATTTCTGATTGCTTGCAGAGAGATCTCTCTATCACCACTTATTATACTCGCTTGAAAGTTTTATGGGATGAATTGGCATCATATATCATAATTCCAACTTGTTCTTGTGGAGCTGCAAAAGCAGTTACTGAAATTTTGCACCAAGATCATGCCATGCAATTTTTGCAAGGCCTTAATGATGGGTATTCAGCTGTTAGGAGCCAAATTTTGTTGCAAGAACCACTCCCAACAGTGAATAAAATTTATTCATTGTTGTTGCAAGAAGAAAGACAACGATTACTTGTCATTTCCACACCAAATTTACCGGAAGGATCTGCACTTGTTGCACCTCAAGGCAGTAGACAAAGATCAAAACCTATTTTTCCCAATCATGGAAAAGGTGGCAATGGGCAAACACATAGTCATGGAAATGGACACAAAATCGTCCAAAGATTACTTGCAGTCACTGTGGAAGAGACAATCATACCATTGATAAATACTACAAAATACATAGCTATCCACCACGAATCAATCAAATCTCCTCTGAAAATTCTCGTTCTCAACCTCGTAGTTTTGCCGTGTCATCCGAGCAACAAGCAGGGCCTAGTCAAGGCAGTGAACTTCCAGGGGCTGCCTCTTCCTCTATAACTCAGGACCAATATGATCAAATTCTAGCCATTTTACAACGAGGTAGAAATGATCCTCTGACTAATTTTGCAGGTATGACTCTTAGCTCATTTCTTAACGACACATGGATAATTGATAGTGGGGCAACAAACTATATGTGTTCCTCATTAGAACTTCTTCAACGTTCATCGCCAAACACCTCGCTCTCACATGTGCAAATGGCCGATGGATCTACTGCAAAAGTAACCAAAATTGGGAGCACTTCAATTAATCCCTCCCTACAGCTTGCCAATATTTTTCTCATTCCATCCTTTAAATTCAACTTGATGTCTGTATCTCAAATAACAAAAGCTTTAAATTGTTCAGTGATTTTTTCCCCTGATAATTGTGTTTTTCAGGACCTCACCACGAAGAAAACGATTGGGGTGGGTAAATGCTGGAATGGCTTGTATTACATGCAGCGTTCAATGAATTTTCTTGCTGGTGTGACACCTTCATTTGACATTTGGCATTGGCGTTTGGGTCATCCTGCTGTTAATCGATCAAGTTCTATTTCTGCTTTAGATCCTGAAGTATCTTTTTCAAAGAAAATAATTTGTGATGTATGTCCCTTGGGAAAACATGCACATACTTCTTTTCCTTCAAGTAACATAAAAACTAATTCTGCTTTTCAGTTAATTCATTGTGATATTTGGGGAAGTTTCTTTGTTCCTAGTAATACTGGTGCACATTATTTTTTGACTATTGTTGATGACTTCAGCCGTTGCACTTGGGTTTTTTTTGATGAAACACAAATTTGAAACTCAATCAATCTTGAAGTCTTTTTTTTTCTCTTGTTTCCACACAATATAATACAAGAGTTCGAAAAATACAAACCGATAGTTCTCTGGTTATTCCCATTGATGAATTGCACTCTGCTTTCCCAATTAAAGGAATTCGCACTGACAATGGGGCAGAGTTTATCTCCAAAGAATTACAAGATTTCTTCAGAATACATGGGGTCATTCATCAACGTAGTTGTGTTTCCACTCCACAACAAAATGGCGTTGTAGAACGCAAACACCGTCATTTGATTGATGTCGCTCGAACACTTAGATTTCAAAGTAATCTTCCTTTGAATTTTTGGGGGGAGTGCATCCTTACCACCGTTTATTTAATTAACAAAATTCCATCACCTGTTATAAATGGCAAGACTCCGCATGAAATACTACTTGGCACTCCACCTACGTATTCTCATCTTAAAGTTTTTGGGTGCCTTTCATATTCTCATAATCTGTCACCTAAGAGGCATAAATTTGATTTCCGTTCCAAGCCTGGCATATTCATAGGGTATCCCTTTGGGCAAAAGGGATACAAAATTTATGATCTTGCTACGAAAACCATTTATACCTCTAGAGATGTTTCGTTTTATGAACATGTGTTTCCTTATCGTGATTATCATGTTCATCCATCTACCCAACCAGTTTTGCCACTGCCAATTTCAGAGATTCATAATGATATTGATACATCACGTACTGTTAGTTCATCTCCTTGTGATTCTAGCACGTCAATTTCTGACTCTCATATTAGGCTCGTTCGTAATAGGCGATCACCAAGATACTTGAATGACTACATATGTAATACAATCACTGCAGCAGATGACCCATCTCCGACGTCTTCTTCTGGTACAGGTACTAATCACCCTTTATCTAATGTTCTTTCCTACAATAATTTATCTCTTAATCATAAAGCTTTTCTGACATCTCTTGACTCAATGATTGAACCCTCCACTTTCTCTCAAGCTGTTAAAATCTTAGAATGGCAGGAAGCTACGGCTGCTGAAATAAAAGCTCTTGAGAGTACCAATACTTGGACTATCACCACTTTACCACCTGAAAAACGTCCTATAGGTTGCAAATGGGTCTATAAGATCAAGTATCGTTCTGATGGAACTATTGAGAGGTATAAGGCACGTCTAGTGGCCAAAGGATTCACACAAATGGAAGAAATTGATTATAATGAGACTTTTGCTCCAGTTGCAAAGATGATAACTGTCCGTTGTTTTTTTGCTATTGCTGCTATCAAGGGATGGTCTTTGCATCAATTAGATGTCAATAATGCATTTCTTCATGGAGATCTTACCGAAGAGGTTTATATGCAGATGCCTCCAGGTTATTCTCGACAGGGGGAGAACGACAATTATGTTCGTCGCCTAAACAAATCCATATATGGTCTCAAACAGGCAAGTCGTAACTGGTTTTCTAAACTACGACACGTTTTAATATGTGAGGATATAATCAATCAAAGGCAGAGTATACATTATTCTCTAAACAAACCACGAGTGGGTCTGTCTTTGTCTTGATTTATGTTGACGACATACTGGTCGGAGGCGACAACACAACTGAAATCCAAGTTTTGAAGGAAATACTTCACACTCAATTCAGCATCAAAGACCTTGGTTTACCCAAGTACTTCCTTGGCATTGAGGTGGCTCGTTCGTCAAAAGGAATTTTTCTTTGTCAAAGGAAATATTGCCTAGATATTCTGCATGATATGGGAATGTTGGGATGTCGTACTTCATAACACCAATGGAGCAAAATGTCAAATTTAGTGCTGAATGTGGAGAACTCTTACCCGACCCAGCTGTTTATCGCCGTCTCATTGGTCGATTGATTTATTTGACTAACACACAACCGGATATTCTTTTTGCTGTCAACGTACTCAGCCAGTTTATGCAAACACCATGCCAACCACATCTTGAAGCAGCCTTGCGTGTTCTACGATATCTAAAGGGTAGTCCTGGCAAAGGTATTTTGTTGCCGAATTCAAGCTCGCTGCAACTAATTGCCTATGCCGACTCAGATTGGGCAGGTTGTCCTGATACCCGTCGTTCTACAAGTGGTTTTTGCAGTTTTCTTGGCTCTAGTCCCATTTCATGGAGAACCAAGAAACAAAACATTGTTTCTCGATCCTCAGCTGAAGCAGAGTATATGTCCATGGCTCAAGCTACTTGTGAGCTTCAATGGTTGACATCTTTTATTAGCAGATTTTGGACTCAATAATAAAACTCCAGCCATCTTATATTGTGACAATCAAGCAACACTTCATATTACAGTAGATCCAATTTTTCACGAAAGGACTAAACATATCGAAATTGATTGCCACTTTATACGTGAAAAAATTCAACAAGGCTTCATCAAGACATTGCATGTATCAACAACACAACAAATTGCAGATGTTTTCACCAAACCCTTGGCTCATGAACACTTTGATTATCTTCTTGGCAAGTTGGGCATGATTGACATACATACTCCAACTTGAGGGGGAGTATTATGGGGCATAATTTATGGATGATATGCTGAAGTTGGAGATGATCTCATGTAGTAAATTAGAGAGATTTTAGGAGTTAATTTTCTATTCTTTCCTATCTTTCTCCTTCAATTTTGCTCTTTATTTATTCACTTTCTCTATAGAGTTACTGGTAGGTTTTATATATTTGTATAACAAACATTGTAAATGTGAATAAACGGTGATCCATATTTCTCCAATATTCCTTGCTTTCATTAGAAAGTATGTATTTGTATGTTAATTCTTATTAGATGATCAATAATGGGATCATCCCGACTTACAAGTGGGCTGGAACATTCTAAGTTTTAAAATAAAAGTATATAATTTGTGAAGATTATTCTAAAATTATTTATTTCATTATTTAAAACATGAAGGGTTTTTTTACTAGACTATATTCCTAAGTTTTGATGGTGTTGGGACTTTTGTCCCACATTGTTGACAAAATTGGAAGGGCCAACTCTTTTGTTATAAAAATAGACTTGATTCTTCGATTTTAAGTCCACCAGTAAATAGCTTGTCTAACCTTTTGGCTTTAAGAAAATTACTCTGTTGTTTTAATCTTATAAATAGGTGTAGATCCTGGGGTGAATTTGATAGGTCAAATTCTCAACAAGTGGCATCAGAGCCTAGGTCATTTTGTTGTGGGAAGCTTTGGTATGATAGACGAATACGTATTACTAAGGATATTTTGTCTAGGAATTTGGTAAATGGGATCAGTGTGACCCCACTAATTTTCCTGGGAATCTTGAAGTACTGTCTCAGAAAGATCGATATTCTCTCTTTCCTGTGAACTTACTTAGTGTGCCTTATTCAGGTAGACCGTAACATTCATCAAAGTATCACAAGACAATGTCGGGAAGCAGAGTTTCAAATGCAGTCAGAGTTGATGTGGAGAAATTTGATGAAAAAAGTAACCTTGGCTTGTGGCAAGTGCAAGTCAGGGATGTGATGATTCAATATGGTTTACACAAGGCGTTGAAGGGCAGAATAATCCTCGAAAGCAGCAGTGATACTAGTTCGGCTGGTGGAACAACTAGTGCAACAGGCAAAGGTGGAATGAGCAATGAAGATTAGGAGAATCTGGACTTGAGAGCAGCAAGTGCGATCCACCTGTGCCTGATCAAGAAAATGTTTAGCAAATGTGCATGGAATGTCTACGGCAAAGGAACTTTGGGAAAAGCTCGAAAGAGTTATATCAAACAAAGGGTGTCTCAAATCGGTTGTATCTCAAATAGTAGTTTCATACATTGTGAATGAATGAATGATGGTACTAATATTTCAGATCATTTAAGTGCTCTCAGTGGCATTGGTTTAGAGCTTGAATCTATCGAGTCAAAATTGATGATGAGGACCAGTGCTTGAGACTCTTCTGGTCTCTTTCACATTGGTATGAGCACATGAAAACGGTATTGAATCATGGAAAAGAGAAAATCATTTTCTCAAATGTTACTGATAAACTTCTTTATGAAGAGATAAGACTTCACGGGAGTAACAGTTCACACGAAAATTCTGTTATGGTAGCTCATAATTGGAAGAAGAAGAACTCCGTAAAGAAAACATGTTGGGATGTGGAGAACCTAGTCACATGAAGAAATATTGTTCAAAAGCTAGAGCGGTTCAGTAAATTACTCCAGGTCGGTAAATGGAGATGCCAGTATTGAAGCTAACATTGTCTCTTTTTTATATCCTCTAGAAAAGGACATGTACACCCTTATGATAAGTCGTTGTCCCCAAGTTGCAATGACAGATGATGTGTAATGTTAGTAGGTCCACACTTTTGTTCACGGACATTGGTTTGGCATTGATGCAGGTGTTGTGATAGAAATTCATGTCGACGACTGATTAACTTCCTGCAGAACCACACGCTTTAGTTGCACCATAATTATTCAGCAATGTATTTTCTACATGGGCCATAGTAAAATGTTTGGAATGATTAATTCTGAGTGAATATGCTTTTTATGATGGAGCATAAAAATTCTCTACATTGAGAATTATGGCTGTGATGCAATGTTAATAGTAGAAGCTATGGATGATTTTCATCGAGATGAAGTGTTTGGGACAACAAAGTCACAAGGTTGAGATTGATGTTGTTGAGACTTTTGCCCCACATCGGTCGACCAAATTGAAATGGTCAACTCATTTGTTATAATTTATAAAAGGAGGCTTGATCCTTCAATTTTAAGTGCACGATGTAATAACTTATCTAGCAATTTTTGGCTTTAAGAAAATTCCTCTGTTGTTTCAGAATCTTGTAAAAGCTACAAATCATGGGAGTAAATTTAGAGGGTAAAATTCCCAAAAAGTTTATCCTTATCAAAGTTAGATTCTCTCTTCCTGTGTGGCTTTTCCTAGTGTAATCTTTTTAAAGGCTGAAAAAACTATATGGAGCAATCAAATAATTGGGTGAATTGAGTTTCTTTATAAGAATTTATATATACAATAAAATATATATACTCCAGAAAATCAAAAACTTTAAGATTTGTAAATACAGTACTCTGGTGCAAGTTGCTCAGTCAGCTTATGCAAATAATCTGTTTGATCATAAATATTTAAAAGGTTTTTTATAATTTTCATATGAATCTCATATCATGCTATATTATATACTTATTATCTAATAATAATCAAGATATCGTGGTATCAATTTGCTGATGTGGTATTGGTTACAGATAAGGGTCGAGGAATTTAGTGTTCTTTCCATCACATGGTTTTAGCTATTCCCAATTCGGTACTGATGTCATATGACATATTGACCTCCTCGGGTAAAATCCCTCAAGGGCCGAACAAAGACAGATACCGAACATAGTGCACCGAACAGAAAGCACCGAGCAGGGTTTGTACCGAACAGCTGTAACCCTCCTCGGTTTTCTGGTCAAAGATTAGCGGAAGACCCGGGAATAACTAACAAATTAACCGGCGTGAATGAACGTGCAATAATGGGGCGCGGATTTCTCGGACGTGTGGGGCTCCAGTTAAGCCACGATCAGAGGACATCGTGTTCCGGATCTCCCGCGAGTCAATCACTAGGAATAGTCCTATAAATACCCGCGGATGTCATCACAGAGGGGGTTGGATTTTTCTGGGCAAAAAGACTCCGAAGAGAGCAAACTTGAGTCTGTTCGGTCTTTTTTATAATTTCTATAACAGTAGTCGTGTAAGTCATTGAATAATTTTTTCTTGTGTCCAGATCATCTTGTAAATCATCAATATTTATAGTGAAGCTTTATACTGGACTAGGTCCCGTGGTTTTTCTCTCAATTTGAGGGTTTTCCACGTAAAAAATTTTGGTGTATTCCTTTTATTTTTCGTAAACATTTAATTCTACCAAACACGTAAAATAACGGTTCACATCATTGGCGCCGTCTGTGGGAACAAAAAGAGCAAAGACGTTGAAGTAGAGATTTTTTGATCAAGAGTCCAAGGCGAAATGGTTAGAAGCAAAGGGCGAGGACCAATGTCGGGGAGGGATAAACCAATGACCCCCCCCACGTTCATGCCCAGAACCAGAAGGGGCTGGGGAGGCTAGATCATCGCAGAATGTTTCACGAGTAATACCTACCCAAGGAATACCCATGGAACATTTAACTGAGGTGATTGCCAAAACTGTTGGAGAAGTTATGAAGCAATTTATGACCCCCCCCCCCCCCCCCCCCCCTGTCAGGAAGAAAGTAAAGAAGAGGAAGAAGATTCAACTTCTATAAAGAAGTCGGAGGAGGAGGCGGAGGAATCGAAAGATTTTCTTAATCGTTCAAATGATGAAATAGATAGGGCTTTGCACCATCAAATGGAGGATCTAAAGGAGGAGCTACAAAGAATGCGCAATAAAATGGAAGGCCGTATTAACTCGGCAAGAAGAAGCACTCCATTCACTCCTCAGGTCATTGATGATCCTCTGCCTATTAATTTCAGAACTTTGAGTGTGGGGAATTATGATGGTAGCACAGATCCAGAAGAATACTTAGCTCGATTTGAGAATGCCTCACTCCTTCATCAGCTGTCAGATGGGGTGAAATGTAGAGTGTTCTTGACTACTCTAGCCGGCGCTGCTCAGTCATGGTTCAATCAGTTACCATCAGGAATAGTGGATTCCTTTCCTAAATTCAGCTCGTTGTTCCTTCATCAATTCACGAGCAGTAGAAGTTGCAAAAGAACAGCCTTAAGCTTGTTCGGTCTCAGGCAGATGGATAAGGAATCCCTGCGGGATTTTTTGAAAAGATTCAATCAAGCATGCCTTGATGTTCCGCATGTGACATCTGAAATACTAGCCAGCGCTTTCACCCAAGGGTTGAGAGAGGGGGATCTGTTCAGATCGTTGGCCAAGAAGCCACCATCAGACTATGATGAATTACTGGGGCGTGCCTCTAAATATATTAATTTGGAGGAAGCGCAGAGGATGAAGCAGAAGAAGGAAATAAAAAATGGTGGTGAAGTCAATAGGAAGGAGAGTACCGATGAGACCTTATCGGGAGGTAGCCATGAATCAAATTATGCCGAAAAGGGGTCGGGGGGGGACCTTATGGAAGAGGAGTATTCAGAGGAGGAAGTGCCCGAGGAGGGAGTTTTCATGAAGGAAGAATGGATGTAAGGCGAGGAGCTGACGATGACTTGAGAAACAGTGCTCCTTTCCCCGGAATAATGTTAATCCCGGGAGAGGAGTACTTCAGCCAGTCCCTTGGGCAGTACAGGGGGAAAGAGGGGAGGCAGGAAATCAAGTTACCAGGGAAAGAACCATGAGCAATGTTCCTAACCGAGGGACTATACATATAATTTCGGGAGGAACATCATGTGGAGATTCTAACCGAGCAAGAAAAAGTTATGCTCGAAAACTCGAAGTGTTATCCATTAATCCAAGTCATACTCAGGAGAGTCCTTCTATAGCTTTCGGACCTGCCGATTTACAAGGGATTTATTTTCCCCACGAGGATGAACTGGTAATTTCAGCCACAGTAGCCAACTATAATGTGCAAAGAATCTTCGTTGATACAGGCAGCTCGGCGGATGTGCTCTTCCTTAATACGTTGAAGCAGATGGAATTAGGAAGTATAGCTGTGCAAAAAGTAAATACTTCTTTGCATGGGTTTACTGGAGAAGCCATAAGTCCTATAGGACAAGTGTCTTTACCCGTCACATTAGGAGAGGAGCCCAAGACAAAGACGAAGATGATCACCTTCCTCATAGTGGATGCACCCTCCTCCTATAATATAATATTGGGTCGCCCGGCGTTAACGGCCTTCGAAGCAGTTGCTTCTACTTACCACCTGAAGATAAAATTCCCGGTAGGAGAGGAAGTGGGACAAGTAAGAGGAAGTCAAAGTTCATCGAGAAAATGCTATGTGCTATAGTTGAAGCAAGACAAAGGAAAAAAATGGAGAAGATGGGGAACGAGGAAGTAATAAGAGGAAACATGGACAACCCGAGGAGGAGGAGCGGATAATCCCCGAGGAGGAATTCATGAGTATCGAGTTAGGTCACCCGGCAAAAATTACTCGCATTGGATCTAAGTTGGATCCCGAATTAAGGAAAAGGGTGATTGACTGCTTAATAGCTAACGTGGATGTGTTCGCTTGGAATTCCTCTGAGTTAATTGGGGTAAAACCAGAGATTGCTGAGCATCATCTAAATGTTGATCCGGGTGCTCGGGCAATTAAACAGAAGAGAAGGCATTTCGGACCCGAGAAGGATGCCGTTATAGCTAAACAAGTGGAGGAGTTGTTGAAAGCAGGTCATATACGGGAGATTAGTTTCCCTACATGGCTCTCAAATGTGGTTCTAGTACCTAAAACGGGAGACAAGTGGAGGATGTGTGTAGATTTTCGGGACGTGAACAAAGCGTGTCCCAAAGATTGTTACCCATTACCGAGGATTGATCAATTAGTGGATTCTACTGCGGGACATGAGCTGTTATGTCTTATGGATGCTTATCAGGGATATCATCAAATCCCCTTCGCCCGCGAGGATCAGTCCAAGGTTAGCTTTGTCACAGCGGGAGGAACTTTTTGTTATGTCGTTATGCCCATCGGATTAAAAAATGCTGGGGCTACTTATCAGAGACTGATGGATAAGATGTTCAAAGATCAAATAGGACGGAACGTGGAGGTTTATGTGGATGACGTCCTGATCAAAAGCAAGAAGGCCCAAAATCTGATAGAGGATATGGAGGAAGTCTTTGCCACTTTAAGAAGATTTGGCATGAAGTTAAATCCTGCCAAATGTACCTTCGGAATTCATAGTGGAAAATTCTTGGGGTACATGGTGACAGAGAGAGGTGTGGAAGCTAACCCTGAGAAAATTCGAGCAATCCAAGAAATGAACCCTCCTCGGACCCTGAACGAAGTGCAAAGGTTAGCAGGAAGAATAGCAGCGCTTAGTCGATTCATATCTAGATCGGCTGACAGGAGTTTGCCTTTCTTTAAGGCCTTAAGGCGAGGAATCCAGTTTGAATGGGACGATCAGTGCCAGAGGGCTTTCGAAGATTTGAAAGAATATCTAGCTCAGTTACCCTTGATGAATAAACCCGAACACAATGAGACCCTCCTCGTCTACTTGTCGGTAACCGAGGAAGTTATCAGCTCGGTGTTAATTCAAGAGAAATTTGGGCAGCAGCAACCGGTATATTATGTCAGCCGAGCTTTGCAAGGAGCCGAACAAAGATACCCAGAAATTGAAAAGTTAGCTTTGGCTCTGGTGATCACTGCAAGAAGACTTCGGCCTTATTTTCAATCTCACCCTATCATGGTGGTAACGAGCACTCCCTTAGGAAGGCTCTTGTCAAAAGCTGAAATTTCAGGGAGGATGGTGAAATGGGCCACAGAATTGAGCGAGTTCGATATTTCTTATCAGCCCCGGACTAGCATCAAGGCTCGGGCCTTATCTGATTTCTTGGTTGAAGTAACTCATACTCGCGAAGAAAAATATTGGAGCCTATTTGTAGATGGGTCATCTACTCAGAAGGGAAGCGGGGCAGGAATTATACTGATCAGTCCAGAAGGAGAGGAAGTTTCCATAGCTATTCAGTTCGGCTTTCATTCCTCAAACAATGAAGCCGAATTCGAAGCTCTCCTCTCTGGTTTACAAGTGACAATAGATGCCGGAGTTCAGAAAGTAAAAGTGTTCATGGATTCAATGCTGGTCGTACAGCAGGTAAATGGGGTATACAAGGTAAAAGAAGAAAAATTGAAAAAATATGTGGAGAAGGCTCAAGCATTAATGAATCAGTTCAAGGAAGTACAATTGAAGCAAATACCACGAGAAGATAATAACCGAGCAGATTCGCTTGCAAAGTTGGCCAGCTCCATCCATGAGTGGAAGAATAGGAAAGTGCTGGTACAAGATCTTTTGGTCTCACACACAGCAATCAACAGTATAATGAATTTGGAGCCTTGTATCATATCTGATTGGCGGGAGCATATCATTAAATTCTTGAAAAATAGGGTGTTGCCGTTAGATCCAAAGGAAGCTGCTCGGGTGAAGAGAATGGAGAGGCGTTTTGTGTTAGCAGAAGGCAAATTGTTCAAAAGGGGATTTTCAGCTTCCTTCTTGCAATGCACATCAACGCAAGAAGGAGAACATTTACTAAAGGAAATTCACGAAGGCTGTTGTGGGAATCATTCGGGAAGTAATATGTTATATCAGAAAGCCCTTCGGGCAGGATATTATTGGCCCAGTATGAGAGAAAATGCCGAAGGAATTGTTAAAAAATGTAACAATTGCCAGAAACATGCAAATTTATCTCACATACCCGCAGAGGTCTTAAATAGCAGTATCACTTCCTGTCCCTTTGATCAATGGGGGATGGACATCGTCGGACCTTTTCCCCTTGCCACGGGGCAAAGAAAATTCCTCCTAGTAGCAGTGGAATACTTTACGAAATGGGTGGAAGCCGAGCCTTTAGCAAAAATAACTGAGGAGGAAGTCATCAAATTATTATGGAGAAGCATAGTATGTCGGTTCGGAATACCGAGGAGAATTATTTCGGATAATGGAAGGCAATTCCAGGGAAAGAAAATACAGGAGTGGTGCGAAGAGATGAAAATCAAGCAAATATTCACGTCAGTAGCCTATCCACAATCAAATGGACAAGTCGAAGTTATTAACCGTATTCTATTACATGGGATTAAGACGAAGCTGGAAGGGGCCCGAGGGGAATGGGTAAATGAACTACCTGGAGTCTTGTGGGCTTATCGAACAACTCCTCGGGTATCTACAGGGGAAACTCCGTATAGTCTAGTATACGGTTCGGAGGCCCTCATTCCAGCAGAAATTGGGATTGAGTCTCTCCGCGTACAATGTTATGATCCAGAGTGGAACGAGGTTAAGAGAATGCAAGAGTTGGATGAGATTGATCAGCTAAGAGAACATGCTGTAGCAAGAACAGAGCTATATAAAGTAAGGATTACCAACGCCTATAACCGAAGGGTTCGATCAAGAACATTTCAAGTTGGTGATTTAGTGTTACGAAGAACAAATCCTGCTGGTGAGGTGAAAAAGTTGGCACCCAAATGGGAAGGTCCTTACAAAATTAAGGAAGTAATCGGAAGAGGAGCATACATGCTGGAAGATCATGAAGGTCGGAAATTGGTAAGACCTTGGAACATTCATAACTTGAAGAAATATTTTGTGTAATCTTTCTTTTTTGTAGTTTTATGAATCCAGCAGTAATAAAATGAAAATATTTGATTCATCGAGTTTGTTCGAAATTCTAATGGTTTACTCGTGGGATCGGGATGTTTGGTCTACGTTTAAACGTTAAAGTATTATCGGTTTACTCGTGGGATCGGGATGTTTGGTCCACGTTTAAACATTGCATCATCATCGGTTTACTCGTGGGATCGGGATGTTTGGTCCACGTTTAAAACCTAAAATTGCCTAAGTGTTTGTGCTCGGGGTAGCGAGCTGTTCGGAATTTTAGTTGTTTACTCGTGGGATCGGGATGTTTGGTCCACGTTTTAAACCTAAAATTGCCTAAGTGTTTGTGCTCGGGGTAGCGAGCTGTTCGGAATTTTAGTTGTTTACCTCGTGGGATCGGGATGTTTGGTCCACGTTTTAAACCTAAAATTGCCTAAGTGTTTGTGCTCGGGGTAGCGAGCTTGTTCGGAATTTTAGTTGTTTACTCGTGGGATCGGGATGTTTGGTCCACGTTTTAAACCTAAAATTGCCTAAGTGTTTGTGCTCGGGGTAGCGAGCTGTTCGGAATTTTAGTTGTTTACTCGTGGGATCGGGATGTTTGGTCCACGTTTTAAACCTAAAATTGCCTAAGTGTTTGTGCTCGGGGTAGCGAGCTTTGTTCGGAATTTTAGTTGTTTACCTCGTGGGATCGGGATGTTTGGTCCACGTTTTAAACCTAAAATTGCCTAAGTGTTTGTGCTCGGGGTAGCGAGCTTTGTTCGGAATTTTAGTTGTTTACCTCGTGGGATCGGGATGTTTGGTCCACGTTTTAAACCTAAAATTGCCTAAGTGTTTGTGCTCGGGGTAGCGAGCTGTTCGGAATTTTAGTTGTTTACTCGTGGGATTGGGATGTTTGGTCCACGTTTTAAACCTAAAATTGCATAAGTGTTTGTGCTCGGGGTAGCGAGCTGTTCGGAATTTTAGTTGTTTACTCGTGGGATCGGGATGTTTGGTCCACGTTTTAAACCTAAAATTGCCTAAGTGTTTGTGCTCGGGGTAGCGAGCTTGTTCGGAATTTTAGTTGTTTACTCGTGGGATCGGGATGTTTGGTCCACGTTTTAAACCTAAAATTGCCTAAGTGTTTGTGCTCGGGGTAGCGAGCTGTTCGGAATTTTAGTTGTTTACTCGTGGGATTGGGATGTTTGGTCCACGTTTTAAACCTAAAATTGCCTAAGTGTTTGTGCTCGGGGTAGCGAGCCTTGTTCGGAATTTTAGTTGTTTACTCGTGGGATCGGGATGTTTGGTCCACGTTTTAAACCTAAAATTGCCTAAGTGTTTGTGCTCGGGGTAAGGAGCTGTTCGGAATTTTAGTTGTTTACTCGTGGGATCGGGATGTTTGGTCCACGTTTTAAACCTAAAATTGCCTAAGTGTTTGTGCTCGGGGTAGCGAGCTTGTTCGGAATTTTAGTTGTTTACTCGTGGGATCGGGATGTTTGGTCCACGTTTTAAACCTAAAATTGCCTAAGTGTTTGTGCTCGGGGTAGCGAGCTTTGTTCGGAATTTTAGTTGTTTACCTCGTGGGATCGGGATGTTTGGTCCACGTTTAAACCTAAAATTGCCTAAGTGTTTGTGCTCGGGGTAAGGAGCTGTTCGGAATTTTAATAAATGATTTCATTAATAAACGAAAAAGAAATACAAGAAAGGGTAAAAATTCTACTCTATGGCTGGAATAGCTCCTCGGGAGGCTCTCCAGAGCAGCATTAACATCAAGGAAATCTTTGGAAGCTCCTTCGGGCGGATAGCCATGAGATCCAAATTGATTGACACATGCTTCAAAGCCATGATCAAAGAACTTGTAAGCACGATCGGCCACCATACTGCTATACTCTGGAGACTTCAAAAACTTAGTTTTCTTCGAGAGCCATAGTTCTTCCGCACGAGCACCTGTGGAAGATTTCTCTTGAGCCAGCTGCTCGGAGACAGCTTGATGTTGCTCAGCCAGGGATTTATACTGCTCTGACAAAGTAGAGTTAACATCTTCCAGAGCAGCAAACTTTGTCCGCTCCTCTGCCAGGACCTGCTCCGCCTTGTCTCGAGCTGATACCAGGGCCGAGTGCCGCTCCTCCAAAAGGCTCACTGTTTTCTTCAACTCCTCACCAATACCCTCTAACTGCCGGATGCGCTTCTGATTTTGCCCGTCAGCCAATCGAACTGAATGAAAGCGAGTGAGAAGTTCACCCGCCATCATGTGGGCCTGCATCAGATCATATATAAAGTTAAAATAACAAATGAAGGTATTGAAAAAGGACAAACGAAGCAAATTAAGGGGTATAAACATTCACCTGAGTAAAGGAGGAGGAGAAATCATTCACCAAGTTGCTGAAAGCCAGCTCCCCGAGGTATTTTCGATCAGCAGGGTTGGGGGTATAGCACAACATGGAATGGGAGGCTTTGGGATCGGGTTTTTTCAGTAGTGGAACAGTGGGGGAGTAAGTCCACGAGGGGATATGGTATCTCGAGGAAGGCCGGGAGACACCGAGAGCGGGTTGAGAGGAGGCTCGAGGTTCGGAAGGGATGAGGGAAGAAGAAGTTTTCTTAGTAGGAGGTGCTTGAGGCGAAGAAATTGGACCTTCGGGAGTAGTCTTTCTCTTGCGATGAAGAGCATGAGTCTTCTCAGGTGAAGCCTTCTCCTCAGAAGGAGTCAAAATCTCAATAGAAGGGGGAGGTGCAGGAGTAGCAGCAGCCTTAGAAGTTTGGCCTTTTTGGCTCTTCTCCCTCAGCTTCTCGGCTATCATTACCTTCATCATTTTTGTTTCTGAAAAGAGCAGAGTAATATTAGTCCGAACATGATAAGTTAAAAGTAAAACGAAGAAGATTACTTGGAAAACACTCACCGAGGGGCATGTTCAAGGATACACCCTTGGGGCTCAATTGGAACAAGTATAGCAGTCCGTCGTCAATCAGCTCCATCAAATTAAAACACTGATCGCCAAGTGCACGACGAACTGACAAATACGGTTCCTCCTCAAGGTGACCCTTGATCGATTTCCCCCTCGGGAGATTTTCCCTCCACTATATAGGGCAATCCCAAGGCTGGAGGGGACGAGCAAAGAAGTAAGAGTTTTTCCAATTTTTTATAGACGATGGGTATTTTTTGAGGAAGCCAACCCCTGTCCTTGAGGAAAAGTAAAAAAGCCCGATCTCTTTCTTGTTCAGTTGGAAGAAACAATGAAAAAGCTCGGGAGTAGGGGTAAAACCCAGATAAGAAAGAACTATGAAGAAGTCTGCTAATAACCTATAGCTATTGGGAAATAATTGACTAAGGGAAACGCAGAAGTAGGAGGCCACTTCAATAAAGAAAGAAGGGACGGGAAAACGGAGCCCTCCTCGAAGTTGGTCTATATAGAAAGGAAAATACCCCTTAGGGGGTAAGTGGGGACGAGATCCAGAAGGGGGAGCAATAATAGAAATCCCCTCAGAAATCCCCCATTTAGTTCGGATATTGATGAGTTGCTGAGGCAATTTAACCTCAGACTCGAAGATCTCGAACCAAGGAACCTTGGCTTTAACTAAATCTCGCTCCGTAGCACGTTTCTGCTCTTGTTTATGAGCAGCCGACGCAGTAGAAGAGCTTAGGGTTTTGTCACTATCAAAAGAGGAAGAGGCTTGAGGAGAGGGGCTAAGAGCATCTCCTTCGGTAAACCTATCTATAGCTTGCAATGAAGAATCGGCTGAGGAAGAAACCATACTTAGGTGATTAAAAAGAAGGGAACTGGTGAGACAAGTTGTTCGACCGTCTGGTGCTAGCTCGGAAGCAAAATGCAGTAAAGTAAAAACAAATGAAGAAAATGGAGGGGTATTTATAGCGGGGACCATGTGAACAGTCATTTAATCCTTACCGTCCAAAAATAAGGGAATGGACGGTTATAAAGCAGCCTCGGGAAACGAAACGTCGCGCGGCATTTAAAATATCTTTTAAAATATTTGGGCGGGAAAAAAGGGCGGCAAAAATATCCCGAGCAGGTCAAGTTTGGGATTTTACCCGAAGACAATAAAACAAGACTTCAAAGGTCTCGTCTTGCTTTACTTTAGGGGGGTGAGGTGATGTCATATGACATATTGACCTCCTCGGGTAAAATCCCTCAAGGGCCGAACAAAGACAGATACCGAACATAGTGCACCGAACGGAAAGCACCGAGCAGGGTTTGTACCGAACAGCTGTAACCCTCCTCGGTTTTCTGGTCAAAGATTAGCGGAAGACCCGGGAATAACTAACAAATTAACCGGCGTGAATGAACGTGCAATAATGGGGCGCGGATTTCTCGGACGTGTGGGGCTCCAGTTAAGCCACGATCAGAGGACATCGTGTTCCGGATCTCCCGCGAGTCAATCACTAGGAATAGTCCTATAAATACCCGCGGATGTCATCACAGAGGGGGTTGGATTTTTCTGGGCAAAAAGACTCCGAAGAGAGCAAACTTGAGTCTGTTCGGTCTTTTTTATAATTTCTATAACAGTAGTCGTGTAAGTCATTGAATAATTTTTTCTTGTGTCCAGATCATCTTGTAAATCATCAATATTTATAGTGAAGCTTTATACTGGACTAGGTCCCGTGGTTTTTCTCTCAATTTGAGGGTTTTCAACGTAAAAAATTTTGGTGTATTCCTTTTATTTTTCGTAAACATTTAATTCTACCAAACACGTAAAATAACGGTTCACATCAGGTACGTTAGTTGTTGGAATGTAATAATTGTCCGTGCTTGGAGAGTGATCGAAACGTGACACTTGAGCTGCTATAGGGTTTAAAGATTAGAGTTGTATTGTTACCACTATCTATAAATTTTGGTAAAGTGGCAATCGCTTGATCCAACACTAGTGGACTTTTGATCTCAAATTATTAAAAATGACATTAAATAAAAGAATAAACAAAAAGGCATAAACAAAAACCACACTAGAAAAGTTGATAAAGAAAAAGAAATCACAAATCAAATGAGAAAATAGAGAATATCCACATAAAGAACGTCATTTGTTTTAAGGGAATATGAACTTTGCCCACCCATCCAATAACCCTTATAATCAACGGTTGATTCCATGAAGTGAGGACAAGTAATTATTCCCATTATTATAAAAATGTTCATGTTTCAAATATTATTTCTTGAAAATATTCGACTGGTTTTTTCATTTATATTTAAATTTCTGATTTAATTTTTTTTTTAAAAATGTCACTGCTATATTCGAACATGACTGTTTTTCGTTTTATTTTTAAGAAAAAACCAAAGTTTCAAGTCACTTATTTTTGTATTTATATTTGCCCTATGTGGCTGTAATCTAATTACATTTGTTTGATTCGATCCTTATTTATGTAAGATTCACAGTTATTTGTAGAATATGTATATAAACTCTAGAAGTAGGATATATTCCACAGCATTGGATGTTACAAAACTACAATTATATTATAATCATAAATCAACACTAAATTCACATTTCATGAACCTTCCCACTTGGTGGCAAAAACTAGCACCAAAAATTATCTGAATTTCTCAATATTCTTCGCAAAGTCTTATATTCTTCATATTGTTCGCACAATTTGATTTAGCTTGTGAGATACGTAATGAGTAACTTGGATTAGTTATTCTTGTTGGGAACATATTTTTAAGTTTTGGTGTTAACAAGCATCTACCGCTTGAAGCACCTACTGCATCTAAGAAGTTTACTAACGAGAAGTCTACCGAAAGTCTAATAACGAGAAGTCTACCGACCGACTCTACAAAGATCTACGGAAGAAATAGTTTACTGCTTCAACCATCGTCTATCGGATACAAAGAGTAGCAGTCTACTGGATGCAAAGAGTAGAAGTCTACCGGACGAGAAAAGTAGAAGTCTACTGGATCAGAGTAATCGAAGCCCACTGGCGAGTCCATTGGCAATATGTCTAGAAGAGACCAGCAGAAGTTTGAGAAGACATCAATTGACTTTAGTCTCGCAGACTAAGTCACTAAGAAGAAGTCGGCAGATGTAAGAGTGCAACAGGACAAAGAGCTTAACAGTTTTATTTTGACATATAGTACAACAGTGCGTCACATTACCATATCAGCGACACCAATCTCGTAAGAATAAACTAGCCGTTGTGAACGGATTTGGAAAGAAGACAAAAGGAATTTGGATGTAAATCAGGAAGCTGATTTCAAGCGGTCTTTCCAATTGAAGAATAATTGTCGTTAGGCTTTCTAGTCTATAAATACGTCAATGAGCACTCCGAATCTTTGAACCTTCTACACTCGCGTACAAGCAAAACAAACACCTTCAAAACACTCACTGAAATATTCGAAAGTTTGCAGAGCGCTATCTGAGCCTTCAACGTGATCTGGAAGATGTAAGTATTCAAGTCTACTGCTCAAGAACACTCACGTATAAGTTTTTATATCTTTTGAGAGAGTGTTGAGAAAATCATTGTAATACTCAGACGTTCTGAAATTCATTTGTAATCATTGTGATTATGTGTGGCTAGGAGTTTAGGTAATCTGTGTGGGTGCCTAAGTAGGTTGTATACTGAAAAGTGTAAACCAAAGTCTTCTAGTATAACCTTCCTCCAAAGGAAAATGGGAGACGTAGAAGCGTTTGTGTTTCGAACTTCCAGAAATAATCATCGTGTCATTTACTTTCTGTTATTTCCTGCTGCACTTTGTTTCAGACTTTAGTTAATTATTCACAACCCCAGTGGACACCTTCCACACTATTTATTAGTTGTCCATTGCTTTGCATTAAATTGAGACACTGCCGCAGTACTTAACAGTCTGCTGTAACCCGACAAAAATATAATTTGAGTCCGTGTTTATTCAACCCTCCTTCTAAACACTACCTTGATCATAACATATGGTGCACGAATACTCCTAAAAATCACTCGGTGCAGTATCAGACACTTCTAGGATACCGACACTCCTCAGACAAAAGTGACATATCCTTAATTTTTTTAAAAAATAAAATAGGACACCCGTGTCGAATACTCCCCCTAAAAATCGAATCGGTCGTGTCTGACACATAAAGAATACTTTTGGGGGTTAATTGTACAATTTAAAAAGCTTTTGGCTAAAATATTTGAACGTCTTAGTTAAACTTTATGGTAATTGAAGTAATACACATTTGATGTTAGTATGTGTGATGTTATGATGATTTCAGTGACATGCATTTATTTATATGCTTTTTTTAAAATTTGGTAAGAATATTTTTGGTGTTATCTTTTATTTGAATGTGTTTGTTAAACTTTATGTTAATTGAATTACTATGTATTTGGTTGATATTATGATGATTCAAGTGACATGTATTTATTTATATGCTTCTGAAAATGTTGAAAACACGTGTTGTCGTATCAGTGTTCGTACATCGTAGATTCTAACAATTCTCGTACTAGAATAAATATTTTCCAAAATTGGTAGAATTTATCTTTATTAAGATCTAATTTAACAAGATAAAAATGAGCTACAACAATAACAATCACTAAACATTTAATTTTAATGGATTGCGATATGCTAAAACACTTTATTAAAATTATAAGATAACGCTCTATCATATTAGTATAAAATAGTCTTTTATAGTATTTTTATTTTTTTTTATAATACGGTATTATCTTAGTAATAATTTAATATATTAGAATTTGATATTTAAAAATACCTAATGTTCTGTCATAACTAATCTTGTCACCATGTGAAAAGTGATTTGTATTTTTTTTTTTTCGATCTCGAGAGTTTTTCCCTGCTTTTGATTATCAAAGGGGTTAAAAAATTTTCGCCACTTGGTCACAAATTGTCACAGCTGCTTGCAAATTAAATAACTAGAAACTAGGAAGTGTCATACTTAAAATATGTACAGTCAACTGATTATTTTGACCTTAAAATAAAGACAAGAGGAAGTGTTTGTATCCATTTTAAAATTGTTGTTTTTGGCTCTCAGTATTGGAATCTCAACTAACGCCGTCCGTTCGATTTATTTGATACTATCCTTGATGTGGATCCAATAATCTGCAATCAAGGGCGAACATTGTGCCCTCCTCAAACTTTTTTTATTGCCTCTATAATTACATTTCCCCTCGCCCCCCAACCCAAAAAAAATTATAGATTGTCCCATTAAAATTATCTTTTATCCATCTAAAAAAAATTTATGTTATTATTATTTTGAATCCACAATGGACCACATGATTTTTTCATGTGATCCCACATGTGAGTCCATATGAAAAATTGTATCGAACTAACCACCCAGTATTTTGGGTGATGACGCAGACTAAAATTGTAAGGTATCTTTAAAAAAGATTCCCCTAATCAACATTTGTAGAATATATGAACTGTAGGTTTTTTTTTTTCTTTTGTCGTACTTCCCACCAATGGATTCTATTTAATTTTTTCACTATTTTAATTTACTATTTTTTAATTGAAATTTATATTTTGTCGCATATTTTCATTATAAGAAATCTTATTGCACAAATATATTAATTAATATAGATAGTTTACTAGAAAAAAATAATAGTGACGTTAAAATCCAAAGATAGTGGGGACCCTTATATATTTGTTTACCCTAAAGTGGCCGTTCAAATTTATTATACCGCTTCTATATTTCAAATCTTTTCCATCTCATATTTAAAATTTTAGGGATCGACGAAGTATCATAACTCGGTGACAAAAAATGTTCAAATCTTTATGTTAGCTCAAGTGTCTTGTTTCTACATATCCTATGCCTTGTGGTATACCTGGAAGAATAATTTGGAGAGCGTAGGATTGGATAGCTTGTTTAGATTTATTGAGGCCTATGTTGTCTGTCCAACTACTATATCACGTACATTTTTTTCCCTATAAGGATAAATACGATACATTAATATTTCCTACTGGTAAATTCATAGGAGTTTTTTTATAGCGAAAAGTTGAAGTTTGCTGAGAAGAACAAAAACATATTAAACATGTAATAAATCGAAATTGAACAGAATTATCTTGATTCGATATCAACTACAAGATTAAGAACCTACTCAATCAAATACAATTCTTGCACGACAAAATTTGAACCTAACCCTAAGAAAAATGTATTTTATAGCTATTCTATCAGCCAAAAAAAAAAGATACATAGTTCAGTAACAATGTACACGTTAAATTGAAATAATTCATTTTCTTGTATTGTAAGATATGTTCTTTCGTTATTGAAAAGATTTCTTTTAAACAATTATAGAAAAATATTTTATTTGATTTAAAACTAAGAATCAAGCACGCATACATATATAGAGATGGGTGGATAGATATATAAACTGAAAACTAATCGATCAAATATTTACTGCATAAGTAATCAAGCCTCTAATCAATAATGGTTCGTCATAAAATGCGACGTGCCCAAATAAAACAATATTTAGCAATATTAGAAGCCCAATCTGTCAAGAAGCCTAGGTCCAACAACATGTAACTGAAGCCCAAAAAACTTAGAGGTGCAATCATTTATCATCTAAGAAATAACAAGTCAGATCAATTGGCATCACATGGTGCAGCTCCTCATATCCACTTATCGCTTGGTACATGGCTTTGTGCTGCCACTGTATGCCTCTATCTAACAGAGATAGCGTTTGGCTTGTTGTTTACGTTGTATGAGAATCCGTCTGCGGTTATGAAAAGAAATGACAAGAACTTTTAACAAGTCGAGACAAGTGTAGAACACTTTTTTCTTAAAAGGAATTTGCCCCACTCTAGGTGCTTTCGGTATGTGGCAATCTACTCCCAAGATGCAACGACTTATTCTTGTGATAGTAGCACACCAAATCACAAGATCTACAACCACAAAAGTTATAAACTCTCTTCTTCAAGAACAATATTAATATGATGCAGTAAAGGCTTTGATCTTGCTTTTCTCTCTCAAATTGTGGTGTTTTTAATTTCGCAAGTCTGATGTAAATTCATCATAAGGATATTGTATATATACTAGGCCATAAGATGTCATCAAAAGACACCATTTGGGGGCACCAATTCATGAAAAATCGAATCTGCACGCGAAGAGGTGCATCTTTTCAGAAAAAGTGCCGAAATGGTGCTGGTACTTGCCTGGGAAAATTTTTCCCAGGCAGTGGCGCCGCTGCTCCAATGACACTGTTCTGGCAGTGTTTTGACGCCCGAAACTTTTTGTTATGCACTCGTTTCCTTTGTTCGATATTTCTATGCTTAATTTCAATTCATTAAGCCTATTTTTATCTTACTTACTTTTAATTCATTAAGCCTCAAAATTTCCAACATGTCATAGTGATATTTTATATTGTTAGAACCGAAAATGGGGGATTGAATGAGATTCCTTGGCTCTTTAGCGATTTTAAAGTGATTTTGCAAAAGTTGAGTTTGCGCCGTGGAAGACTTGATATCAATCAAACAATGAAAAATAAGAAGTAATAATGTAAATGCGTAAAGCAAATAAATCAATAAAGAACACAAGTATTTGTTATAGAAGTTCGGCGATGGATCGCCTACGTCTCCCCTTCCCAGTTAGAAAATGTCCAACCAAGGTTTCCACTAGAACACTTCGATCTTGGCCTTAAGGGCTCCAAGTTAGCCACAAATAAACTCTTCCCGAGTCACACACTCTTCACGAGTCTTTTGGCCTTAAGGGCTCAAAGGATAGCCACAAGCTTACACCAACTTCACTTGTTGATGACTTACATAATTTTTCAACTTGCTTTGGTGTTGGAAGACCTTACAATGAACTTTCCCTCTTGTGAGTTGCAAAACAATGACAACCCCCTCACAAGAATGAAACAAGCTTGTTGAAACAAGCACAATCTCTCACAACTCGTGCGCTACAATATATCACACCTTCACGGTGTATACAAACTCAAGCACAAACTCTCACAACAACAAATGACTTATAGACATAAGCCTCACACTCTCACAAACACAACTCAAAATGATGAACTTGAATGATAAAATGAGTAATCTTGAGCAAATCTTGTGTTTCCATTTGTTGTAGATTGTTGTGTTATGTTTTGCTACCCAAATGCACCAATTTATAATGTAGGAGGCTCCCAAGTGAAGACAAAAGCCAAACTAGCCGTTTAGAGCCGTTAGGAGCATTTTTTTACGAAACCCGCACCCCCATTGCCTCGGGCGTTCTCCATATCGCCTTGGGTGACCTCTAGATCGCCTCAGGCGTTCTCCCCACCGCCTAGGGGATCCTCAATAAAAAAACAAAGCCGTGGGGCAAGCTTGACACCTCCTGGGGCGATCTGGATTGCCTGAGGTGATGGCTTGGAATGCCTGGAGCTATTTGCGCAGATTTCAAAAATCTTAAACTTTGCACTTTTCGACCATCTTAAGCTCGTTTCTGGGAAAAGTGGTAAACATAAAAGTTGTAGCCTTCCTCTTGGCAACACAGGGACACCAAAAAAGCATCGAATTTCATTGATATATGAAGAAGTTATGCCCAAAATGCTACAACTGCTCCAACCTTGCTTCAAGCTAAATGCAATCTGCACTTGCTATGACTTTCATGGTTTTTGCTCCATGATGCACAACGAATTGGACTGAGATGTTTGAATATGAAATATAGCATTTTGAGTTGGCTTTTCAAATTCTTTAGAACCATGTCATTCGGATCACCGATCCATGAGATATAATCAAAATACCATGCCATGCTCAAATTGGCTTCTATACAAAGTTGCCCACCAACGGACCATTGGTTCGTGGTTCTTCATCCTAGCACAAAATAATGTTACAACATCCTCCACACGTGTTGAACACTTATTTTGGTTGTTCATAAATGTCATTCCTTCTTATCCAAGCTAAACCACTTTGTTGATAAGATTCACCGCTTGTCCATTGGTCAAAATATCATTGTGTAACTTGAGTACTTTTTCATTGGTATTTCCAACCAAAATGTCAATCTAAGCATGTACACTAAGTAGAGACATTAGTATAACAAATGCAAGTAATCAAGCTGTGAATTCATTCACCAGATTACTGAAGGCCAACTCCCCGAGGTATTTGATGTCGGGGGAGTTGGGGGAATGACAGAGGATAGATTGGGAAAGCTTGGGGTCTGGTTTTTTCGTGAGGGAGACATTGAGAGAATAGATCCAAGTGGTATGTGGTATCTCGAGTTGGTCCGAAAAGCGCTCGGACCACCGGAGCAGATTGGGAAGAAACTCGGGGTACGAGGGGAATGGTGGAAGAAGAAGCTTTTTTGGCAGGGGGTTTTGGAGGAAGAATCCCGACCCTCGGAAATGACCCCTTTACGAGGTCGGGAGGCCATGGTCCCCTCTCCCTCAGGAGAGGCAGTGATGTCAACGATCGGCGAAGAGGGTAGAACAGGTGTAGGCTCGTTGGATGGAGAAGGAGTAGGAAGACCTGAAGATCCCGAAGCTTGTCCTTTCTAGGATTGGGCCTTCAACTTCTCAGCCATCATAGCCTTCATCATTTTTGTTTCTGAAATGAGTGAATAGAGGTCAGTTCGAACATATTAATCAAAATGCGCAAACAAGTAAAAGTGCTCAGAAACGCTCACCGAGTGGCATTTTCAAGGATGCACCCTTCGGGCTCAGCTGGAACAAGTATAGCAGTCCATCGTCAATCAGCTCCGCTAGGTTAAAACACTGATCGACAAGCTTACGACGAGAAGAAAAGTGAAAAATACCGACCTCTTTCTTATTCAGTTGAAAAAAGCAATGAAAGAGTTCGGGAGTAGGGGTAAAACCCAAAAAAGAAAGATCTATAAAGAAGCCCGCCAACAATCTATAACTGTTGGGGAATAATTGGCTGAGATAGACAGAAAAGTAAGAAGCAACTTTAGTAAAAAAATGAGGGGACAGGAAAGCGAAGGCCCCCTCTAAGTTGATCTAAGTAAAATGGAAAATATCCCTTAGGGGGCAGATGAGGGCGAGATCCTGAAGGGGTAGCAATAATAGAAGTCCCCTCAGAAATCCCCATTTGGTACAAATGCTGGACAGATTCTGGTCCGATGTAATCTCGGATTCAAATATTTCGAACCAGGAGACTTTGGCATTTATCAAGTCTTGTTCCGTGGTAGCTCGCTGCTCTTTTTTACAAGCAGCCGAAGCAGACGAAGAGCTTAGAGTATTCTCGCTATCTAGGGTGGACGATGACTGAGGAGAAAGAGTAGTAGCTCTTTCATCATCATGCTCGTCATACATGTCTATCGTCTTCAAAGAAGAATCATCCGAAGAAGAGGCATACTTGGTAGATAGAAGCTGGAAAGGATTGAAGATAAATTGCTCGGTCGTCTAGTGCTAGCTCGGAAGCAGAATGCAGCAAAGTGGAAAAAAAATGAAGAGAATGGTGGAGTATTTATAGATGGGACCACATGAACAGTTGATAAATCCACGCCGTCCAAAATAAGTTGAATGGACGGTCATAGACGTGCCTCAGAAAATGAAACGTCGCATAAAACAAGACTTCAATGTTCTCTTCTTGATTTACTTCAGGGGGTGAGGTGATGTCATATGACATATTAGCCTTCTCGGGTAAAATCTCTTGCAAGAAGCCGAACAAACATATACTGAACAGAAAATATACGAATAAGCAACATCCGAGCACAAGGTAGCCAAAGACTATTAAATCCTGTATAATGGTCAAAGACTAGCGGAAGACCCGGCTGTAACCAACAAATTAACTGACGGAGATAAACATGCGTTAATGGGGGGTGTGGATTTCTCGGACACACTCGCCACGTTAACGCCACGTTCAAGAGTAGATCGTGTTCTAGCTTTCCCGCCAATTAAACACTGAAATTGGCCCTATAAATAGACTCTTAGAGTTTTATTACAGAGGTTGGACTTTTATGCAAAAGAGACTCCGAAGAGAGCATTACTTTGTCTGTTCGGTCATCTCTTGTTATTTTTTCAGATATCTTTGTGTTATAATTTTTCGCTTATATATTCCATCAAAAGTCCTGTAACAATTTTTGATTGTGATTAATACAAATTATACTGGACTAGGTCCCGTGATTTTTCCTTCAATTCGAGGTTTTTCATGTAAAAAATCTTGGTGTCTTTATTTTAATTTTCGCATACATTTAAATCTATCGATCACGAAGAATAATAGATCACATCAATATATATATAAAAGTAACACGTTAAATTGTTATAAAATTATTAGCAATACAACTTTCTTTTGCAACCTTCAAATAATTTTGATGTTACTGTTCCGCTATATTAACCCATAAAAACAAAATATATATATATATATATATATATATATATATATATATATATATATATATATATTTAAAAAGTCAAAATATTAGAAAATCCATGACACAAATGAAACAACCGATAGATGTTTCCTCTTCCTTGAACAAGTAAGTATTAACGACATATTCTATGAAAATAAGAATGAAACATATAATCGTTTACTAAACAAAATCTATTTAATATTTGATTGACGTGGTCGATTTCTACATATTTCTTGGTCTTCTACCCTTGTTGAGTCACTGCTATATATTAAGATTTTACTTACAAATGAAACAACAGAAATAAGACTGGGTAAGTTATCTAATAAATCCTAGTCAAAAGTTATAGAATTAAGACTGGGTAAGTTATCAAACCCGACAGCTAAATAGATTAGGACAAATTCAAACCTTTTGTTTATTAAGGAAATTTTCGACCTGTTCAAATATTTCAACTATAAATACACATACATATTATGCCATTTAAAACCACCTCTCAAGCTCAAACATTAACAGTAATCAAGTGCAATCCATTTCCCTTCGATATTTAAGATGGCCATTCGATTCTTTTTAAGTTTTTTTGTAGTGACTTTGATTTATTCATTAGTGTCTGCATCCGATCCCAGTCCTCTACAAGATTTCTGTGTTGCGGTTAATGATTCACAAGCTTCGGGTAATTAATTCCATGCATGTTCGACGTGCTTATATATTTTGATCAATTTATTCGATACTTTATACCGTTTTACTTGCATTATTAGTCATAATTAGGTTTTCTTGCACATTTAGTAAATTCATGCAATATTATGTACGTTTGATGCAGTGTTTGTGAATGGAAAGATTTGCAAGAACCCAAACATGGTCTCTGCAGATGATTTTTTCTTCAGGGGTCTGAACAAGCCTGGAAACACATCAAATCCATTGGGTTCAAGAGTTACTTCAGTCAATGTAAACCAATTACCTGGACTCAATACTCTGGGCATTTCATTGGTTCGTATAGACTATGCACCATATGGGCTCAACCCTCCTCACACGCACCCTCGTGCCACTGAAATCCTCGTTGTTGTTGAAGGAACTCTATACGTTGGGTTTGTCACTTCGAATCCAGCAAATCCGAACTTGAAGAACAAGCTTTTTACCAAGACATTGTATCCAGGAGATGTGTTTGTGTTCCTGAAGGCCTCGTTCATTTTCAGTTCAATGCAGGGAAAACGAGTGCCGTCGCATTTGCCGGGTTAAGCAGTCAGAATCCTGGAGTCATCACAATTGCAAATGCTGTTTTCGGGTCAGAACCTCCGATTTCCGTCGATGTTCTTACAAAGGCATTTCAGGTTGACAAGAACGTGATCCAATATCTTCAAGGACAATTTTGGATGAATAACAACTAAATAAAACCAGACCACGTGACAAAGCTCCATTGTTTTTTCCTTTCTACTTGTTTTAGTATAATAAGGAGCATGAAATACATTAAATGGTTCTTTGAAGTTCTCTTTAATCATTTTGCCAAATAATTTTGGCTTGATTTACATATGATTTGTGTACTTAAAGTTGTGTGTATCTATTTTTACTGATTTAATTATGCCATCGCAATTTATAGTTACAACTCTTTTTGATAAAATGTAAAATGTGTGTTGATAAACATCTCTGCTCGGATACTAATATAATTTGGTTCCCTTGAGATTCTTGCGTTTAAAGATACGATGAATCAATAATATCATTTAATTATCCCTAAAAAAACAAGTTAATATCTGATGTTGGATGATTCAGGATCACACGGACGAACAATGGTATCTTTATGTTCGAGCAGAAAGTCCCAAAGTGGTATAACCTGGTAACATAAAAGGTAGATGGGTGCTGAGGTTATTCTCAACATGGACATTCGATGGTCAAGTCAGTGCTTAGAAAATAAATGAAACAAGAATCAAACAAGCAAGAATATGTGGATTCTTCACAGTATGATTAAGAATCGTATGAAGAACCTGGTAATATATATAGAGTATTTTGGGAGCAAATTGAATTTTCATTTATGGTGTCTGATGCTTCAATTTATAGGGGTGTTCTCCAGAACTATGGCCCGCAAATCTCGGAGCATTATAGGCCCATGTTCCTCACACGATCAGCTCGTAACGTCTCCGGGATTTCGGCCCTCATAACTCCCCACTAAAGCACGTCTGATCAACCGTGTATGGTCTTGACCATACGTTATGTCTGGGCTTTGCGCAGTTGTTGACCAAGTGTGCCGACATGATACATGTCCAGCTCGGCATATCTAGCTCGGCACTGATGTGTCAAGTTAATCCACAAAAATTGGGATGATCTGGATTTTGCGCCAAAGGGACATGATCTCCTATCACATCAATATCATTCCAATGTTTACATTACAAATTGCCGGCTGCTTAAATTCCATTTACAGCCGATTTTCTTTTCCTCTTTAATTCAAGATATTTATAAAGTTCATATTGTATTTTAATTAAAAATTTCCTTTAATAAATTTATGTATAAATACAAATTTGCTTTTAAAGCATGATTCACTGCCACACAAGTGTTACAAAATTGCATGCTCTCGACCTTTCTCTCAGCTTGACCATGGTTCTATTACCAGTATAAAGTGTGGTAATTTCAATTCTGAACTCAGAAAGCAAACCATGTCCATCGGAACTAGCTACAACTGTAGAGTAGACAGATTTGTTTATTCATGTCTCGATGGATGATATTTGAGCTTAAATTTTGGCTTACTTTAACGACCTGATAAAAGTCCTATGGATTTAGTTTATTTATTGTAATTTGGAACCGCAAACAGTTTACGGGGACTAACACACATTGTCATGCAATCAGAATTGATATATTCATCTATACAATTTTCAGGATGGACCCAGAAGAAAAAAAATTTTGAGGGGATTTTTTATTGAAAAATAAGGGTAAAATAATTAATTTTTTTTTTTTTGGGGAGGGAGGTCCGCCCCTGACAATTTCAAAGTTGACTAATACATTAAGAAGGGACTGGTATTTGAAGTATAAGTTTCTTGTTTTTGCTTGAAACTAGCAAATAAAATTTTTATGGAGTTTGGTTTTTAATAATTAGAAATAAAAATAAAAATAAAAAATCGCACAATACTTTTTTTTCTTTTTTTTGAGTATAACCAAAGATAAATTTTGCTTAAGAGTAAACTCGTACAACAACGAAGCATGATTATGTACTGCATACTTTATAATTTATAAAAATCTTAAAGAACATGAACAAGTC
This sequence comes from Haberlea rhodopensis, assembly GCA_907163345.1. NCBI lineage: Eukaryota > Viridiplantae > Streptophyta > Magnoliopsida > Lamiales > Gesneriaceae > Haberlea > Haberlea rhodopensis. Next base: position 2,699,665 of record CAJQUN010000004.1, on the reverse strand, counting down.
GGGGATACCTTACACTTTAGCAGATCAAGAAATTAGCATTTTGAACTTGTCATATATCATTTGGAATTACATAATCTTGTTTATTAGCAATATATAATTATATATCAGCCACGACTAACTTCTAACTAAAAAGTTAATTTTATCGCCTGTTGAATATATCTTTCCCCCACTTAAATCTATTTATTTTTTCGTTCACACAGGGAGTACTAGTTAAATTTAATTAATGGAAAAAGAGTAGGTCGTTTGGAAATAGGAACACCAAAAGACACACACACAACCTTGTGCCACGGAAATACTCGTTGTTGAAGGAACTCTAAACGTTGGGTTTGTGACTTCAAATCCAGCAAATCCAAACTTGAAGAACAAGCTTTTTACCAAGGCATCGTATCCAAGTGTTGAGTTTGTGTTCCCTAACGGCCTCATCATTTTCAGTTCAATGTAGGAAAAACCAACGAGGTTGTATCTACCGGTTAAAGTAGTCAAAATCCTGGGATCGTTACCATCGGGAATGCTGTTTTTGGCTCCAGTCCACCGATTTCTATTGATGTTGTTACGAAGGCATTTCATGTTGACAAGAATGTTCCAATATCTTCAAGGACAATTTTGGATGAATAACAACTAAATTCAAAACAAGCAACAAGACAAAGCTCCAGCATTCTATAAATTCTACTTGTCGAGTATAAAAAGGAGCTTGAATTATTATATGTATGGTTATTTAATGTTCACTTTTTACTCATTTTGGCAAATAAATAAAACCAGATCATATGTCGAAGCTCCATTTTGTTTCTTTTCTACTTGTTTATAAGGATAATAAAGGGTAAGTATAACAGTTCTTTGATATATTTTTTTAATCATTTGACAATGAGTATGGATTGATAATCAATGTGTCTGTATCCAGACTTGATTATTTCATATTCAAAGTTTGTTGCACTTGCTAGAATATAATAAAATTGTTAATCTTTCTTTTAATTGACTATATTGTGAGTAATAACAATTTATCGGTTACAATACTTTCAAAAAAAAACAAAAACATGCAGAAGCATCACCCCTAGAAGTACCAAGTGCGCCAAAGTTGTGTTCAAAATTAAAAAAAAAAAAAAAAAAAAAAAAAAATCTCGAGTTCTTGACCATCTCCAAAAAAAAGTCACACCCCCATCAACAAAATCTCAGCATCAACAATTGGATGGAAAAAAGTGAACGCTGAATATTCATATAATATTACAGATTTCAAATAAAACCAGAATGAAATTTCAGAAAAAAGGGATTAAATCATTAAATACATCTTATCTTATATTCAACACAAAAATAATAAACTACTTCAATTGCATGTTACAAAATAAAATATCAATCTATCAATGTCGTCCCCACTTGAGTGCTCGCATTTTCCTAGCCGTGGCACGATTCAGAAAACTATAGTGACTGCTCGTCATCTTCTAATGCGTTGTAAATCATCCTACACATAGGGGATATTATGATAAAAATAAATAATCTCAAAGGCTCGAGAGAGTTCAAACTGGATTTTTAGCAGTGATTAGAGATGCTGCACGATTTTACGTACCAGAACAGACACATGAAGAGAAGAAGTATGATGTAACCAAGCTTGAAAAGTCGTTGCTTCTTTTCCCAACTTAGCAAGTTAAAGATCTCGGTTACATCTACTAGATGCTGTCTTCGAAGATACCTTATCCAAGAAAATAGTAACTCAAAAAGAGTGGCTACTTTATCCATCATTAGTCGAACTATATTGCAACCCTTTGGCATGGCAAATATTTATGCATGTGAGAGACGATCAAAGGATTCATGCAGGGGCGAACAATCTAGCCGATTCAGAGGGGTCAAATTTAGGAATTTTATTGAGGGGCAAAAATATAGGTTTTTTCAAATATGTTGGGGCACAAAATGCAATATATATAAATTTTTATTATAATATATATATTTAAAAAAAATTAAGGGGCGCGGTTGCCCCCCTCCCCTTAGGTGTATTCGCTCCTGGATTATGGGATGAATTATCTAGAATAATTGAGTATCTACTCGTTTCAAGTCATATCTATGCACTCTAGCTAAATGACGACCAAACAGATGAGAAACAGAACGACGCCTGTAAGAAGAAAAAAAATCCACGCAAATCGAGCAGCCTCCTTGCGCAGCTAGACAACAATATAAAAACTAGGGGGTGGAAAGATCAAGACTGATGATAGTAGATATCCGTTAATACTAGGGCAAAACGGTCGATATTATTTAAGAGATTGGAACAATTCTTCGTTGTATTACCACATTATCTGGTTCATTACAAAAGACCATGACAAGTAGCAAGACATTGTTCTTGTTTTGACTCCGATCTCTGGTAAGAACAGAAGTAGAACAAATTTTTATCATCGTCTGAAGTTATGGAATTAATTCTCTTTTATAAAATCAATTTTCGTTTCTTTGGAGTAGACCATGGACTAAAATGAATTGAAAGAGGTGAGGGGCAAAAGGTTTGGGGCCGTTAAACATATGTTTTAGCTCAAGTTTCAAACCCAATTTTGGTAGAACCATAAATGTTGAATAAATCAACACAGTTTTTTCATACAGAAGTTGAAATGCAAACTTTTCAAAATAAGAAGAAAGTTCACAAAATTATATTAAAAAAAAGAATAGCAAAACTATATAAAAATAAAGAACAGCAAAACTATCTGTCTTAAAAAAACGTGTTCAGCAAGGTAATTGTATTCAGATACTAGAATTTCGAGCAAAGGCCAAGTGAACTTACAATCGCACATTGTAGTAGAGGTACGGAAGACAGAGAAATGACATAACCCAATGTCCTGTTACAAGGAAGAGGGCGCACAAAACTCCTTGTGTGATGAATTCTGGTAAAACCACTGAGTTTATTCGAGAAGCAGAGTCGTATGGATTGATATAATCAAATTCTAAATCCGCCAAGCACATGAGCTGGATTATAAAAAAAAAAAGGTTATTTACATATAATAATGCATTTCAATTAAAAATTAAACCAACCGAAAAAGTTCTACCAGAAGGTTACTACCACAACTAAGCAAATACAGGAGGAGATTGTAGCATGTTTACAAGATCAAATTCCAGGTTCTATCCCCATTATCATAATCTCAAGCAGTAATAGCACTTGAAAACATTCACAAGAACTCAATTCCAGTACATTTCTCGTTTTCAATTTGTGGTAAATTAGAATTGAAATTAACAATGGTCACTAAATATTATAGATTGCAGTTGCACATTGCAGATTCATATGCCACTCCTTAGATAAGAGACACCATCAAAAAGTGCTTCTACTGTCAAGATTATTTATTGGCATTTGAACCAAACAAACAGTTAAATGCAGCCTTCAAAAACTTGGCATAGATCTTAAAACACGTACATATTTCATTCAAGTAAAGAATCCATGAGACACTGGAATCATTCTGAAACTGCATGGTGGTAAGGCCAACTTATATCCAAATAAAATCTTTTTATGGACTCACTACTGGAAATTCTGCTCCAACCATTTGAATACACCCAGTCGATATCCATAAACAAATTCACATTAGTTAAGAGGAAAAAGCTATGGAACTAGAACTTGTTCCAAAAAAATCCCTATCCCAATTCATCTGACTTCTGCAGTGCGAACATCTTTTGTTGGCATAAAAAAGTCAACAGAGCAAGAAAAAAAAACATCCCCAAGCACGAGTTCCGCATTAAAATCTATTCTTTTTACCAGAAAAAATAAACAAATGCAGAATCTCAGAAATACACATAAAACTAGTAACTGAGTGAAACAATTCCTTTCAAAAACACAATTTCAATTTCATCTCAAAAATCAAAATCATACAAAGCAGTACACTCACAATTACAGCGCCAAAGGACCCAATCGATAGAATTAAATCCAAAATCACCTCACTTTTTGATAATCATTCAACATACATCTCACATCAAAGCCACAATAAAACAACACAGGATAAAATAGAATTTTCAATTACGAAACCTGGAAAACGAGCATAACGAGTAGAGCAATAACAATGAAGAAGAACAGCAGCCATGCCCACACATCCCCCATATCCTCTACGTTCCCTTTTTTCAATCTTCCAGGATCTAAGCGCAGGATAGAGGGAGATGGGCAAAGATTATGATAGCGAGCGCCAGGTGCGTAGAGCGCGCCCTGGTGCTTTAGTCGAAAGTAAAGAATAAGTTTTTGATCTGGCTGGACTTCCAACCAGTAACCCTAATGGAGGGGGACAGAAGAAATAGGAGCAAAGTTCGGAAATTTTGAGAGACCCCAATATTTTATTTGCGACAAAATTAAATTATTGGTGAATGTCCAAATCCTAATAATGATATAATTTTTGGGACGATTACATAAAATTTCTCCCTAAACTTATATGTACTTCATCATTTAAAAATATCTTTTTGCAAAATTACACAAAACATCCTATAGTTTGGTCCAAATTTATTTTACAACCGTTGTCTGAAAAATTACAATTTACATCCAACTTTCATGAATTATAACACTTTATATCCTATTATCTCGATTTTGTATTTTAATCGAAGATTTATCGCCGCATTAGATCATCACCTAACATACACGAACTTATATCTATTTAAGCTAATTATCCCAAATTTTTAAAAAAACATAAAAATAATTTTTCGAATCGAAATTCTCTAGTTAACGATTACGAAAATGAAATTTTGACACACTAAATTTTAATCTTGATTTTTTGAAAATTTACAATAGCTAGTTTAATTGGCTCTAAGTTTGAATATGCAAAATGATGAAATGCAGCGATAAATTTTCAATAAAAAACAAAATCGAGTCAAAAAGATGTAAAATGTTACAATTCATGAAAGTTGAGTATGTAAACTATAATTATTCAACAATAGTTACAAAGTAATATTTGAATCAAACTATATGATGTTTTTGGTAATTATTACATGTGGTTTTTAGCCATTATCACTCATGTCATATGACATATTGACTTCCTCGGGTAAAATCCCCTCAAGAACCGAACAAGTCATATACCGAACAGAGTGCATCGAACAGATAGCACCGAGCAGGGTTTTACCGAACAGCTGTTAAACCCTCCTCGGTTTTCTGGTCAAAGATTAGCGGAAGACCCGGGAGTAACTAACAAATTAACCGGCGTGAATGAACGTGCAGTAAGGGGGCGCGGATTTCTCGGACGCGTGGGGGCTCCAGTTAAGCCACGATCAGAGGACATCGTGTTCCGGATCCACCGCGAGCCAATCACTAGGAACAGTCCTATAAATACCCGCGGATGTCACCATAGTAGAGGTTGGATTTTCCTGGGCAAAAAGACTCCGAAGAGAGCAAATTTATGTCTGTTCGGTCTTTTTTGTTATTTCTCTAAATATTCGTGTAATTCTTTGAGTGATTGTTTCTTTGTGTCCAGAAAGTCTTGTAAATCATCAACATTTATAGTGAAGTTTTATACTGGACTAGGTCCCGTGGTTTTTCTCTCAATTTGAGGGTTTTCCACGTAAAAAATCTTGGTGTGTTTGTCGTTATTTTGCATTAACACTTTATTCTACCTTATAGTCAAAATCTCGAATCACATCATTGGCGCCGTCCGTGGGAACTAAAGAGTAAAGACGTTGAAGCAAGGATATTTCATTAAAATTCCAAAGCGAAATGGTTAGAATCAAAGGGCGAGGGCCAATGTCGGGAAGGGATAAATCAACGACCCCCCCACGTTCATGTCCAGAACCAGAAGAAGCAGGGGAGGCTGGATCATCGCAGAATGTTTCACGAGTATTACCCACCGGAGGAATACCCATGGAACATTTGACCGAGATGATTGCTAAAACTGTCGGAGAAGTTATGAAACAATTTATGACCCCCCCCTGTCAGGAAGAAAATAAGGAAGAGGAGGAAGACTCGACCTCTATAAAGAAGTCGGAGGAGGAGGCTGAAGAATTGAAAGATTTTCCTAATCATTCAAATGATGAAATAGATAGGGCTTTGCACCATCAAATGGAGGATTTGAAGGAGGAGTTATAAAAAATGCGCAATAAAATGGAAGGTCGTATTAACTCGGCAAGAAGGAGCACCACATTCACTCCTCAAGTCATTGATGATCCTCTGCCTCTCAATTTTAGAACTTTAATTGTGGGGAATTATGATGGCAGCACGGATCCAGAAGAATATTTGTCTCGATTTGAGAATGCTTCACTCCTTCATCAGCTGTCAGATGGGGTGAAATGTAGAGTGTTCTTGACTACCCTAGCTGGCGCTGCTCAATCGTGGTTCAATCAATTACCTTCAGGAATAGTGGATTCCTTTCCTAAATTCAGCTCGATGTTCCTTCATCAATTCTCGAGCAGTAGAAGTTGCAAGAGAACAGCCTTGAGTTTGTTCGGTCTCAGGCAGATGGATAAGGAGTCCCTGCGGGATTTTCTGAAAAGATTCAATCAAGCATGCCTTGATGTTCCGCATGTGACATCTGAAATACTAGCCAGCGCTTTCACCCAAGGATTGAGGGAGGGGGATCTGTTCAGATCGTTGGCCAAGAAGCCACCGTCGAATTATGATGAATTACTGGGGCGTGCCTCTAAATATATTAATTTGGAGGAAGCGCAGAGGGTGAAACAGAAGAAGGAAATAAAAAATGGTGGTGAAGTCAATAGGAAGGAGAGGCCACTGGAACAGCCTAAGAGGAACTTTGATCAATACCTACCGATGAGATCTTATCGGGAGGTAGCCATGAATCAAATTATGCCGAAGAGGGGTCGGGGGGACCTTATGGAAGAGGAGTATTTCGAGGAGGAAGTGCCCGAGGAGGGAGCGTTCATGAAGGAAGAATGGGTGTAAGGCGAGGAGCTGACGATGACCTGAGGAACAGTGCTCCTTTCCCTCGGAATAATGTTAATCCAGGGAGAGGAGCACTTCAGCCAGTACCTTGGGCAGTACGGGGGGAAAGAGTGGAGGGCGGAAATCAAGTTACCAGGGAAAGAACTATGAGCAATGTTCCTAACCGAGGAACTATACATATGATTTCGGGAGGAACATCATGTGGAGAAGGCTCAAGTATTAACGACTCAGTTCCAGGAAGTGGAATTGAAGCAAATACCACGAGAAGATAATAACCGAGCAGATTCACTCGCAAAGTTGGCCAGTTCCATTCATGAGTGGAAGAACAGGAAATCATCAGATTCTTATGGAGAAGCAAGTATGTCGGTTCGGAATACCGAGGAGAATTATTTCGGATAATGGAAGGCAATTTCAGGGAAAGAAACTACAGGAGTGGTGCGAGGATATGAAAATCAAGCGAGTATTCACGTCAGTAGCCTATCCACAGTCAAATGGGCAAGTCGAAGTTATTAACCGTATTCTATTACATGGGATTAAGACGAAGCTGGAAGGGACCCGAGGAGAATGGGTAAATGAACTACCTGGAGTCTTGTGGGCTTACCGAACAACTCCTCGGGTATCTACAGGGGAAACTCCGTATAGTCTGATATAGGGTTCAGAGGCCCTCATTCCAGCGGAACTTGGGGTTGAATCTCTCCGCGTACAATGTTATGATCCAGAGCAGAACGAGGGTAAGAGAATGCAAGAGTTAGATGATATTGATCAGCTAAGAGAACAAGCTGTAGCAAGAACAGAGCTATATAAAGTAAGGATTACCAATGCCTATAACCGAAGGGTTCGACCAAGAACATTTCAAGTTGGGGATTTAGTGTTACGAAGAACAAATCCTGCTGGTGAGGTAAAAAAGTTGTCACCCAAATGGGAAGGCCCTTACAAAATCAAGGAAGTGATCGGAAGAGGAGCCTACAGGCTGGAGGATCATGAAGGTCGGAAGTTGGTAAGACCTTGGAACATTCATAACTTGAAGAAATATTTTGTGTAATCTTTCTCTTTTGTTTACTTTATGAATTCAGCAGTAATAAAATGAAAGTATTTGATTCATCGAGTTTGTTCGGAATTCTAATGATTTACTCGTGGGATCGGGATGTTTGATCCACGTTTAAACATTAAATTATCATCGATCGGGATGTTTGGTCCACGTTTAAACATTAAATTATCATCGGTTTACTCGTGGGATCGGGATGTTTGGTCCACGTTTAAACATTAAATTATCATCGGTTTACTCGTGGGATCGGGATGTTTGGTCCACGTTTAAACATTAAATTATCATCGGTTTGTGCTCGGGGTAGCGAGCTTTATTCGGAATTTTAGTTGTTTACTCGTGGGATCGGGATGTTTGGTCCACGTTTTAAACCTAAAATTGCCTAAGTGTTTGTGCTCGGGGTATCGAGCTTTGTTCGGAATTTTAGTTGTTTACTCGTGGGATCGGGATGTTTGGTCCACGTTCTAAACCTAAAATTGCCTAAGCGTTTGTGCTCGGGGTAGCGAGCTTTGTTCAGAATTTTAGTTGTTTACTCGTGGGATCGGGATGTTTGGTCCACGTTTTAAACCTAAAATTGCCTAAGTGTTTGTGCTCGGGGTAGCGAGCTTTGTTCGGAATTTTAGTTGTTTACTCGTGGGATCGGGATGTTTGGTCCACGTTTTAAACCTTAAATTGCCAAAGTGTTTGAGCTCGGGGTAGCGAGCTTTGTTCTGAATTTTAGTTGTTTACTCGTGGGATCGGGATGTTTGGTCCACGTTTAAACATTAAATTATCATCGGTTTACTCGTGGGATCGGGATGTTTGGTCCACGTTTAAACATTAAATTATCATCGGTTTACTCGTGGGATCGGGATGTTTGGTCCACGTTTAAACATTAAATTATCATTGGTTTGTGCTCGGGGTAGCGAGCTTTGTTTGGAATTTTAGTTGTTTACTCGTGGGATCGGGATGTTTGGTCCACGTTTTAAACCTAAAATTGCCTAAGTGTTTGTGCTTGGGGTAGCGAGCTTTGTTCGGAATTTTAGTTGTTTACTCGTGGGATCGGGATGTTTGGTCCACGTTTTAAACCTAAAATTGCCTAAGTGTTTGTGCTCGGGGTAGCGAGCTTTGTTCGGAATTTTAGTTGTTTACTCGTGGGATCGGAATGTTTGGTCCACGTTTTAAACCTAAAATTGCCCAAGTGTTTGTGCTCGGGGTAGCGAGCTTTGTTCGGAATTTTAGTTGTTTACTCGTGGGATCGGGATGTTTGGTCCACGTTTTAAACCTAAAATTGCCTAAGTGTTTGTGCTCGGGGTAGCGAGCTTTGTTCGGAATTTTAGTTGTTTGCTCGTGGGATCGGGATGTTTGGTCCACGTTTTAAACCTAAAATTGCCTAAGTGTTTGTGCTCGGGTAGCGAGCTTTGTTCGGAATTTTAGTTGTTTACTCGTGGGATCGGGATGTTTGGTCCACGTTTTAAACCTAAAATTGCCTAAGTGTTTGTGCTCGGGGTAGCGAGCTTTGTTCGGAATTTTAGTTGTTTACTCGTGGGATCGGGATATTTGGTCCACGTTTTAAACCTAAAATTGCCCAAGTGTTTGTGCTCGGGGTAGCGAGCTTTGTTCGGAATTTTAGTTGTTTACTCGTGGGATCGGGATGTTTGGTCCACGTTTTAAACCTAAAATTGCCTAAGTGTTTGTGCTCGGGGTATCGAGCTTTGTTCGGAATTTTAGTTGTTTACTCGTGGGATCGGGATGTTTGGTCCACGTTTTAAACCTTAAATTGCCAAAGTGTTTGTGCTCGGGGTAGCGAGTTTGTTCCGAAAATACAAGTAAATGATGTCATTAATGAACGAAAAAGAAATACAAGAAAAGGTCAAAGTTCTATCCTACGGCTGGAATAGCTCCTCGGGGAGGCTCTCGAGAGCAGCATTGACATCAAGGGAATCTTTTGAAGCTCCTTCGGGTGGGTAGCCTTGAGATCCAAATTGGCTGACGCATGCTTCAAAGCCATGATCAAAGAACTTGTAAGCACGGTCAGCCACCATGTTGCTATACTGTGGAGACTTCAAAAACTCGGCTTTCTTCGAGAGCCATAGTTCTTCCACACGAGCAGCAGTGGAATATTTCTCTTGAGCAAGCTGCTCGGAGACAGCTTGATGTTGCTCAGCCAGGGATTTATACTGCTCTGACAAAGTAGAGTTAGCACCTTCCAGATCAGCAAACTTTGTCCGCTCCTCTGCCAGGACCTGTTCCGCCTTGTCCCGAGCTGATACCAGGGCCAAGTGTCGCTCCTCCAGAAGGCTCACTGTTTTCTTCAACTCCTCACCCATACCCTCTAACTGCCTGATGCGCTTCTGGTTTTGCCCATCAGCCAATCGAACTGAATGAAAACGAGTGAGAAGTTCACCCGCCATCATGTGGGCCTGCATCAGATCATATATAAAGTTAAAATAACAAATGAATGTATTGAAAAAAGACAAACGAAACAGATTAATGGGTAAAAACATTTACCTGAGTAAAGGAGGAGGAGAAGTCGTTCACCAAGTTGCTGAAAGCCAGCTCCCCGAGGTACTTTCGATCAGCTGGGTTGGGGGTATAGCACAAAATGGAATGGGAGGCTTTGGGATCGGGTTTTTTCAGTAGTGGAATAGTGGGGGAGTACGTCCACGAAGGGATATTGTATCTCGAGGTAGGCCGGGATACACCGAGAGCGGGTTGAGAGGAGGCTCGAGGTTCGGAAGGAATAAGGGAAGAAGAAGTTTTCTTAGTAGGAGGTGCTTGGGGCGAAGAACTTGGACCTTCGGGAGTAGCCTTTCTCTTGCGATGAAGAGCTTGAGTCCTCTCAGGTGAAGCCCTCTCCTCAGAAGGAGTCAAAATCTCAATGGACGGGGGAGGTGCAGGAGTAGTAGCAGCCTTAGAAGTTTGGCCTTTTTGGCTCTTCTCCTTTAGCTTCTCGGCTATCATAGCCTTCATCATTTTTGTTTCTGAAAATAGCAGGTTAAATTAGGATTTTACCCGAAGACAATAAAACAAGACTTCAAAAGTCTCGTCTTGCTTTACTTTGGGGGGGTGAGGTGATGTCATATGACATATTGACTTCCTCGGGTAAAATCCCCTCAAGAACCGAACAGAGTGCATCGAACAGATAGCACCGAGCAGGGTTTTACCGAACAGCTGCTAAACCCTCCTCGGTTTTCTGGTCAAAGATTAGCGGAAGACCCGGGAGTAACTAACAAATTAACCGGCGTGAATGAACGTGCAGTAAGGGGGCGCGGATTTCTCGGACGCGTGGGGCTCCAGTTAAGCCACGATCAGAGGACATCGTGTTCCGGATCCACCACGAGCCAATCACTAGGAACAGTCCTATAAATACCCGCGGATGTCACCATAGTAGAGGTTGGATTTTCCTGGGCAAAAAGACTCCGAAGAGAGCAAATTTATGTCTGTTCGGTCTTTTTTGTTATTTCTCTAAATATTCGTGTAATTCTTTGAGTGATTGTTTCTTTGTGTTCAGAAAGTCTTGTAAATCATCAACATTTATAGTGAAGTTTTATACTGGACTAGGTCCCGTGGTTTTTCTCTCAATTTGAGGGTTTTTCACGTAAAAAATCTTGGTGTGTTTGTCGTTATTTTGCATTAACACTTTATTCTACCTTATAGTCAAAATCTCGAATCACATCAATCACAATTCACAGTGGTTCCAAATATAGTTTACCAAATTAAAAGATAAATTACATTAATTATTCAGTTTGGCGTGTATGTTTATTGATGCATGATTAATCCTTTTTTCTTTTCTTTTTTTCTCGAAATCCCGTAACTATATTTTTTTTGTTTCACCAGTCTCAAGTCTCAACTAAAATTCAGGTAAAAGTTAAAATGATGGTTAATTAAGTGCCATAAAATAATATGTGTCAATTATTAAACTCGACGATTTCAAAAATGGAAAAACTAGTTGATTCAATACTGATTTTGTTCCTTTTTAAATGTCATGTTTGCTACGGTATATAGTCATTTTTTTGGATTTTGTGTCTAACTTGGTCTATTGATATTTTAAAACAATTACAACTCTAATTTTATTTTATGATGTACAATTTAATATTACAAAAAAAAAATATTCAACAAAAACAACCTAATTAATCAAAACGACGCTTTTAAAATTGATCGAGTTGACGGAATGTTTCGTATAAACGTAACATTAAATTTGGGAGGACAAAAATATATGTTGGAAAAATATGTTTAATTAATTGAAATACAGAACGTCAAAATACGGAATAAAATTGGGATACTGAAATTGCCCGGGAAAAAAACCCGGGCAATATACAAAATACGTTTTTGATAGATTTTGTGAAGGGTTGTCTACCCTTTTGGCGTATTGATGCAAGTTTCCATGGAAAAATGAATCTAAGATGTGTATTTTAGTGGCAGTGATGCAATATATATAAAAAACAACTCACTTGAGAATTAAACACACTTTTGCAAGATCAAATTTAAGTTTGAAAGGAAAATTCTGTGCATTTTTCTGCATACTAATATAGTTCATCCCCTTTCTTATTTGAGTGCATGTAAACCTTTGTGGTTTAAGAATTTGTGATTTGAAGTGTTGTTGTCACAAATCATAGTCGTTGTATCTTAGAAAACGATTGTCGATAACCGTAAGCACCATAGCGGTAGGGCTGAGTATTCGGTCGGTTCGGTTACCGACCGAACCGAATTTCTGAAAACCGAACCGAACCGATTTTTAAAACTATAACCGAACCGACCGATTTATTTTTCGAGACCGAACCGATAAAAAATCGGTTATTTCGGATTATTTGATTTTAAAAATTAAAAAAGTAAAATTTAAATAAAGAATGATATTAATTGATTTTTTAAAAAAAAAACAATTTATTTTTTAAAAAATATTAAAAAATTAAAAATTTCGGTTTAATCGGTTTATTCGGTTAACCGATATTTTTAAAATGAAAACCGAAACCGAACCGAATTAACCGAATTAACCGATTTTTTAAAAAATCAAAACCGAATTTCTGAAATAACCGAACCGATTTTCCAAAATATTTCGGTTTTTTCGGTTTAACCGAACTTTTGCTCACCCCTACATAGCAGGGCAATATCGTTTCAAGGACAAAGAGTCGAAACTCTTGCCTCGACATCCTACAAAGTCATTGTTACCTTGCTTGTTATTATCCGAAATATATAAACAAATACTAAGATTCCTAAAATCTTGAAATGATATCTGTAACAAATGGTTTCATAAAGTGGAACAACGACTATCATTCATCATGGAGAAATGCTTGACAAGTTCAACGGAAGTGACTTCAAGAGATGGCAATAAAAGATGCTTTTTTACTTGACCACATAAGTTTGTCAAGGTTTTTAACCGAGGGTGCTCCGACTTCAAGTGACTTTTTTTGCAAGAACTACATACTAAACGAGTTAGACAATAAATTATATAATGTTTATTCCTTGTGAAAACAGCAAAGTAACTATGGGATTTCTGAAAAAGAAGTAAAAACCCGATGATGCCGACATGAAGACACTCATTGTTGGACATTTCCTGGATTTCGAAATTGTTGACATCAAGCCGGTAATGGCGCAAGTGCAAGATTGACAAGTAATCTTGAATGATATCCATGCGGAGGGAATGAGTCTTAATGATTCATTCCAAGTGGCCGTGATGATTGAAAAGTTGCCTCCTACGCGGAAGAACTTTAAGAGCTATCTCAAACATAAGCGAAAGAAGATGAGTCTTGAAGACCTTGTGGTTCGGTTGCGAATCGAGGAAGACAACAAGACGTCGGAGAGGAAGGCGGGTAGACACCAAATGGAAGCACGTGCGAACTTGGTTGAACAACGTACCGGAACAAAGCTAAAGTTTAACGGTATGACCTCTAAAAATGGAAAGACGAAAAAATCCGAAGGAAAATATTACAAATATGGAAATCACAATCACATAACCAATGATTGTCATAACAAGACGATCGTGTGAAGACAAAGGATTAAGTCAATATAACCGAAGATGATCTGATTGTAAGCAATCCATGAGCATACAACGCAGCGGAATAAAATTTTTATGGATTACTAACACCGGATCTATACATAGGTTATCATATCGGATTAAGGTATACGAATGTCTCACCCTTGTAGCGTGTTTGAAGCAGATTCCACGGAGCGGCACGTCCAACGAACTCCGAGTCACAAACGAAAGTTTTCACCTTCGTCTCTACGGTATCCACACGATCAAATCGAAAGGGATGTTCAAGAACAAGTTGCTAGACTTATTCTTGAACCAATACACGAAGCAAACTCGATTCACAATCGAATGATGGCTCGAAAACCACCAAGAACTACACGACTTGAAGGAGGCCGAGAGTTCAAGTGATTCGGCCGAGAGCTTTTGCTTGTGTGGAGGCTAGGGTTTGATATCAAAACAATGATATGAAAGTATGATTAACAATTAATCAAAACCTCTTATTTATATTATAAGGCTTTTAATTAAGGTTCAAGACTTTCTTAAAGTCTTATGGGCCCAAACCCATGATTTAATTAAAACCCTTTAATCACTTAATTAAGACTCTTCTTAATTAATTAATTCATCCAATGAATTTAATTTCCCTTATCGATTTAATCTTTTGTGCGACCCGATAGGATCTCATAATGTTGGCAGTGATATAAAATCTCATTTTATGTCGCAAGCATTGAGCGGTATCTAGCAACACATCGATGCTACCCAAATTACGAGAATGTCAATGACTCGACATAACCTTTAGAACTTGTGATAATATTAATCATGTAACTTAATCCCTTTGTCCTTTGTGTTTAGATTGAACACGAGTCATGGAATAGTCATACTCGTATATCCAATCTTTATTTCTTGATCCCCAAGTAGAACTAGAATAAACGAATAAGCTCGATATCTTATATCGACTCATTCGAGCATGGCCATGCATTTTAGTTCTCACTTGATCAAGGGCCAAACACATCTCATGTTATATAGGAGGGACAAATCCTATCTCGATCAGTCAACATCCCTCTACATAATTCGTAGTGTATCCAATAGTCGCCTTTATAGATTACCCTGTTACGGGTAACGTTTGACGATATCAAGATACATAACTCCTTATGTTGGGATCTCTGATGATCACAAGTCGTAAGGATTTCATACATTATTATCACTATGAGAATTGCATATGACGATCATATAACTATCCATGTTGCATTCTCATGGTGGGTCTGTCCAGTACATCGTTCTCTAACATGTACCCATATGTTGATTTGATATCTCATATCAATGAACAATTCGTCGATCAACATATACTAGTCTCTACGTATTATCATTATCCCTATTCATGATAATACTTGACTAGGGACATCTTTAAGAATAATACAATATTATTCTAAGGACATTAACATATATATTAATTCACAATGCACAGTTAAAAGAATAATATATAATAATGAATTGCCATTCATAAAACCATAAACATTGTATGTCTTAAACAATCATCTAATGACTTGTCTTAGGGCATATCCCAACAAATCTCCCACTTGCACTAAGACCACTCAGACATATACCTAATGCCTAGAGATCTAGTATGACGATCATGCTTCTGCTGTGACAGCGGCTTCGTCAATGGGTCAGATACATTATCATATGTTGGTACTTTGCATATTTTAACATCTCCCCTTTCAACGATTTCTCGAATGAAATGGAAACGCCTAAGTATGTGCTTGGATCTTTGGTGAGATCTTGGTTCCTTAGCCAATGCGATCGCTCCATTGTTGTCACAATAGAGTTCTATCAGATCTTTGATGCTAGGCACCACTCCAAGTTCAGAAATGAACTTCCTCATCCAAACAGCTTCCTTTGCTGCATCCGAGGCAGCAATATACTCAGCTTCCGTTGTAGAATCGGCTACTGTTTCTTGCTTTGAACTCTTCCAGCTCACAGCACCTCCATTCAGGCAATACACATATCCAGATTGCGATCGAAAATCATCTTTGTCGGTTTGGAAGCTTGCATCAGTGTAACCCATTACATTGAGCTCTTCCTCACCTCCATAAATCAAGAATGTATCCTTAGTCCTTCTCAAGTACTTTAGGATATTCTTGACAGCAATCCAGTGACCTTCACCTGGATCAACTTGATATCTGCTCGTCATGCTCAAAGCATACGATACATCGGGACGAGTACATATCATGGCATACATGATAGATCCAATAGCTGACACGTATGGAATCTTACTCATGCGTTGTCTCTCATCTGGCGTTGAAGGACACTGTTCCTTCGAGAGATAAATACCATGTGTCATAGGCACGAATCCTTTCTTGGATTCTTGCATGCTAAACCTTTTAAGCACCTTGTCTATGTATGTACTTTGACTTAGACCAAGAAGCCTTCTCGATCTATCTCTATAGATCTTGATTCCTAATACATAGGTGGCTTCTCCTAAGTCTTTCATCGAAAAGCAGTTCCCTAGCCAAATCTTTACAGATTGCAAGGCAGGGATATCATTTCCAATAAGAAGTATGTCATCTACATACAACACTAGGAAAATGATTACGCTCCCACTGACCTTCTTGTAGACACAAGGTTCATCTTCATTTTTGATAAAACCAAACTCTTTGATTGCATCATCAAAACGAAGATTCCAACTCCGAGAAGCTTGCTTCAATCCATAAATGGATCGTTGTAGCTTGCATATCTTTCCAGCATCCTTTGGATCGACAAAACCCTCGGGCTGTGTCATGTACACATCCTCGAGCAGATTTCCATTAAGGAAAGCTGTTTTGACATCCATCTGCCAGATTTCATAATCATGAAATGCAGCTATTGCAAGTAAGATCCTTATGGATTTAACCATGGCCACTGGTGAAAAGGTTTCATCATAGTCAATACCATGAATTTGTTTGAATCCTTTTGCAACCAGCCGACCTTTATAGGTTTGTACGTTACCATCCATATCGGTCTTTTTCTTGAAAATCCATTTGCACCCTATGGGTCGTACCCGTTCAGGTGGATCAACCAAAGTCCATACTTGGTTTGCATACATGGATTCCATCTCAGATTTCATGGCCTCTTGCCATTTCTCAGAATCATTGCCCATTATAGCTTGTTGATAAGATGACGGCTCATCCTCATCAATAAGTAGTAAGTCACCTTGTTGAGTCACAAGAAATCCATATCTCTGTGGCTCCCGGTGTTCTCTTACAGACCTACGCTGGGCTTGTGTCTCTTGAGCAGGTGTTTCTTCCACAACAGCTTGCGGTGCCTGCTCTGTTTCCATCTCAATCTCAGGTTCAGTGTTTTCTTGTGGTTGAACTTCACTAAGTTCTATTTTTCTCCCACTGGTTTTTCTAGAAATAAATTCTCTTTCAAGAAATACACCAGTCCGAGCAACAACTACTTTGTTCTCGGTGGGATAATAGAAATAGTATCCTTTCGTTTCCTTAGGATACCCCACAAATAAACAATTATCAGATTTGGGTCCAAGTTTGTTAGTGGCATGACGTCTAACGAAAGCCTCACAACCCCAAATCTTCATAAAAGACATACTAGGACGCTTCCCAGTCCATATCTCATATGGTGTCTTTTCCACTGATTTAGATGGAACACGGTTCAGTAAGAAAATCGTTGTTTCTAGAGCGTGTCCCCAAAACGATATCGGAAGATCTGCATGACTCATCATTGATCTAACCATGTCTAACAAGGTTCGATTTCTCCTCTCGGATACACCATTCCATTGTGGAGTATACGGAGGAGTGAGTTGTGGGACTATCCCACATTCCTTTAGATAGTCATGAAACTCTTGGCTTAAGTATTCTCCTCCTCGATCTGATCGAAGGATTTTGATACTCTTGCCAAGTTGGTTTTGTACTTCATTCTTGAAATCTTTGAACTTTTCAAAGGTTTCATGTTTATGTTTCATTAGGTACACATACTCATATCTACTGAGGTCATCAGTAAATGTAACGAAGTATTGAAAACCACCTCTAGCTTGTGTATTTATTGGTCCACATACATCACTATGTATTAGTCCCAATAAAACATTTGCCCTTTCAACATGTCCCTTGAAAGGGGCTTTAGTCATCTTGCCCATTAAATAAGATTCGCAAGTTTCATATGATTCCAAATCAAATGAATCTAATACTCCATCCTTATGAAGTTTAGATATGCGGTTCTCGTTTATGTGGCCCAAGCGACAGTGCCAGAGATAAGTCGGATTACAATCATTATTTTTAATCCTTTTAATATTTATGTTATAGATAGGCATATCAAGATTTAATACATAAAGACCATTCACCATTTGTGCACTAGCATAAAACATATCATTTAAATAAATAGAACAACAATTGTCCTTTATTATAAATGAAAAACCATACTTGTCCAAACAAGAAATAGATATTATGTTTTTAGTAATAGAAGGCACAAAATAACAATCTTTCAAAATTAATGATAAACCAGAAGGTAAAGCTAAATGATAATCTCTTATAGCTAATGCAGCAACTCTTGCTCCATTTCCAACTCGGAGATCAACTTCACCTTTCGCCAATGTCCTACTCCTTTTGAGATCCTGCACATTTACACAAATGTGAGATCCACATCCAGTATCTAATACCCATGATGAAGAAGTAGATAAATTGACTTCTATAACAAAATTACCTGAAGCGGAAGTCACACTTCCTTTCTTTAGATCCTCCAGATATACTTTGCAGTTTCTTTTCCAATGGCCGGTCTCACCGCAATGGAAACAGTTCCCTTCCTTTGCTATCCCTCCCTTTGGCTTCAGTGCATAAGACTTTGGCTTAGATTTAGCAAAGACTTTCTTTGCTTTCTTGTTGCCTTTAGCTTTGGCCCTTCCTTTGCCCTTATTCACAATAAGGACATTTGTGGCCTTAGTCTTCTTAGTATTTGCTTCATATGTTCTCAACATACCAAGCAATTGTGGTAGAGTCTTTTCCATGTCAGTCATATTGTAATTTACTACAAATTGACTGAAGCTCTCAGGCAACGATTGCAAGATCACATCGGTGGCCAACTCTTGGTCCAATGGAAAACCCAGCTTGTCCAGATTCTCAATGTACCCAATCATCTTGAGCACATGAGTTCCAACTAGGCTTCCTTCTACCATCCTGCACTGAAATAACGCCTTAGAGACGTCATACCTCTCTTGTCTTGCTTGCTGTTGGTACAACTGCTTTAAGTGTTCGATCATATCGAACGCCTCCATTTCCTCATGTTGCTTCTGAAGCTCAGAGTTCATGGTGGCAAGCATGAGGCACCCAACATCAAGTGCGTCACTCTGATGCTTCTTGTAAGCATCTTTTTCGGTTCTTGTAGCCATTAGGGTAGGTTCCTCAGCGGGTAAGGGTTCCTCTAGGACATATTGTTTCTTTTCTTGTTTGAGGACTATCCTCAAGTTCCTATGCCAGTCTAGGAAATTCGTCCCATTTAATTTGTCCTTCTCAAGGACCGATCGCAGTGATAAAGTGCTAGTAACGTTGTTAGTTGCCATGGATATCTACAATATAAATATGCAAAATAAGTTTATGATTTAAATCATTTAACATGGTCTTATATTAAATGATACTCCCACTATTTTGTTTTAAAAAATATCAACCCTCAAAACCTTTAGTGGGTCAAGATCCAAATTTCACCTAATCTTGAGTTAGCTTTGGCTAATCGCCCAAGACTCGGTTATTTAGGTAGACAACACTTTGTCAATTATATCACATATAATTCTTGGATAGTTGGACGAACAACACTTTGTTCAATTCATCAAATGAATTATAATCCAACCCATGCCTCTAAGTTCCCAATCCTATTGAGATAACCTAGTTAAGTCGTACCCAATTTAAAGTATAACGGATATCACTTTTATCCTTTCGCGCCTTACTAAGATTGCCACGGTGCTTTGCTTTGGCAAACCCACACATGTACAATCGAAGTTATTGACGAGTACTATTATTTGGAAGGCATCTAAAACTTAATATTTTAGAGGGATTTATTGATCTCATGATTAATTTGATAATTTAAAATATGTCCACTACATATAGTTGTATACATATCTACATATATGTGTAATACTATTATCAAACTAAAACATAAGACAAATCATGCATCAACATACATAATTAAAACGTGACATGGTTATAGCCCCTACTAATGATTTTCTCAAGCCAATGAGAAAATCCTATGAGTCAACCTAAGGTAACTTCACAAGCACCTTCCTTTGGCTCCAATTTGTGAATGGCCTCCTCATCCCGGCACGATGCTCCATCTTCATTGATCACAATCAATAAAAATAAACTACACTATTTACAAGATATAGAATTCCTCGATTCACATTCGAGGGGAACATAGGGGAGGGATTACATTTAGAATGAAATAGAGAAAGGCACGACACGCAGGTCGTATTATAAATTACAAACATCCACAAATCCTATCTAATAGGTCAAAGGGCTATAACCACGCACCATGCTCAAACAACACATAAAGCATGCATTAACATTTAATTAATTAAATTCTAAACATTTTAAATTTAATTCTAATTAAAACTGTAATATAATTTTTGAAAAATTATCGTACGCTCGGGACATCACATGCCACGAACGAAAGCGACTAAGACACGAACCACCATGGTTCGAACCATGAAGCACTCGGCTGGACCATTGATGGGCCTAGGGTTCGAAACCCTAGCCCATGGCCGAGCCTTGGCTCGTGCGGCGGCGGCGCTAGGGTTCCAAACCCTAGCCGCCTCGCACCCTTATGGTTTTTATCGAGCCATCTTGTTTCAAACGCTGGAATTTGTTAGCCACGAGTCACGGTCATGCCATGCACGGGGTTCGCTCAACCATCTCGAGCTAAGGGTTCGAAAAACCTTGCTCTCATGTGGTAAAGTTACTAATCCATGCATGCGTGAACCATTATCGAGTCAAGGAGTTCAAAACTCATCCCAGCATCAAAACTTTAGAAAATAAGGCGATGATGGCCGAGCCATGCACGGCTATTAGGGTTCGAAACCCTAGCCGTCATGAGCTAGCCGTCACATCCAATGGGTTCCAAACCCTAATTAATTTTCGACACTTCCATGCACAATTATTAGCCACAACGACTAAGCCATCTCGAGCCAAGGGTTCGAAAACCCTAGCCCTCATGTGGCTAGCCGTCGTGTCATTTGTGATGGTGATGGCTGAAAATTGATGCTCAATAAATATTATTATTCGCCAATTATATCAAATACAATTATTACGATGATTTTCATAAACTAAAATTAATTTCATATCATATATGAATTTAAACAGTTTTAATAGCATGCAATATTAATTCTAATATGATTAACACAATTTAATCACATAAATCCGATATGAGCCTTGTACACGGCTCTGATACCACTGTAAGCAATCCATGAGCATACAACGCAGCGGAATAAAATTTTTATGGATTACTAACACCGGATCTATACATAGGTTATCATATCGGATTAAGGTATACGAAGGTCTCACCCTTGTAGCGTGTTTGAAGCAGATTCCACGGAGCAGCACGTCCAACGAACTCCGAGTCACAAACGAAAGTTTTCACCTTCGTCTCTACGGTATCCACACGATCAAATCGAAAGGGATGTTCAAGAACAAGTTGCTAGACTTATTCTTGAACCAATACACGAAGCAAACTCGATTCACAATCGAATGATGGCTCGAAAACCACCAAGAACTACACGACTTGAAGGAGGCCGAGAGTTCAAGTGATTCGGCCGAGAGCTTTTGCTTGTGTGGAGGCTAGGGTTTGATATCAAAACAATGATATGAAAGTATGATTAACAATTAATCAAAACCTCTTATTTATATTATAAGGCTTTTAATTAAGGTTCAAGACTTTCTTAAAGTCTTATGGGCCCAAACCCATGATTTAATTAAAACCCTTTAATCACTTAATTAAGACTCTTCTTAATTAATTAATTCATCCAATGAATTTAATTTCCCTTATCGATTTAATCTTTTGTGCGACCCGATAGGATCTCGTAATGTTGGCAGTGATATAAAATCTCATTTTATGTCGCAAGCATTGAGCGGTATCTAGCAACACATCGATGCTACCCAAATTACGAGAATGTCAATGACTCGACATAATCTTTAGAACTTGTGATAATATTAATCATGTAACTTAATCCCTTTGTCCTTTGTGTTTAGATTGAACACGAGTCATGGAATAGTCATACTCGTATATCCAATCTTTATTTCTTGATCCCCAAGTAGAACTAGAATAAACGAATAAGCTCGATATCTTATATCGACTCATTCGAGCATGGCCATGCATTTTAGTTCTCACTTGATCAAGGGCCAAACACATCTCCTGTTATATAGGAGGGACAAATCCTATCTCGATCAGTCAACATCCCTCTACATAATTCGTAGTGTATCCAATAGTCGCCTTTATAGATTACCCTGTTACGGGTAACGTTTGACGATATCAAGATACATAACTCCTTATGTTGGGATCTCTGATGATCACAAGTCGTAAGGATTTCATACATTATTATCACTATGAGAATTGCATATGACGATCATATAACTATCCATGTTGCATTCTCATGGTGGGTCTGTCCAGTACATCGTTCTCTAACATGTACCCATATGTTGATTTGATATCTCATATCAATGAACAATTCATCGATCAACATATACTATTCTCTACGTATTATCATTATCCCTATTCATGATAATACTTGACTAGGGACATCTTTAAGAATAATACAATATTATTCTAAGGACATTAACATATATATTAATTCACAATGCACAGTTAAAAGAATAATATATAATAATGAATTGCCATTCATAAAACCATAAACATTGTATGTCTTAAACAATCATCTAATGACTTGTCTTAGGGCATATCCCAACACTGATTTCAAATGACTTAAATGATCTTATGCTTACCGTTGATTGATATTTTGAATTTGATAAGGATTGTAATAAAAAAACTTAGTGTTTGTGGGAAATATGTTATAGCATTTTTCAAAATAAATATAATGACGGTTATTTGTCAATCGTTGCAGTAATAAAATTTATGTTCTAACTTTTTGATTGAGTTTATACTTTATGGTGTGATCGGTTGATCATGTAAATTATACTTCATTCTACAAATTTGTAGAGTTAAATTTATTGCTTAAGTGAATATTAACTTAAAACTTATGTGTGAGACTTGTGTGATTAATAAGTTAACAAAACCGTCATTCATTCGGTTGAAAGAAAGAGATACCTCTAGAATCAATAAATAATGATGCTTGTGATCGAAAGTTTGTGTAAACTTGAGGTGTGAAAAAAGTAATGTGCTACTTTATCGATTATTGCACAAGATATCGTTATGACTATTTGCTACGAAGCAAATACGAGCTCATAGAAGTGTTTGAACACTAGGAGAATAATGTTGAAAACAAATTAAGCAAATGAGGTTTGCTATGAAGAATTGTGAGTTGATTCTATTTGTGTTGTTAAAGCATTTATGCTTAAGACTTGAATTTACAAGATATTTAATCTTGACTGCAAGTTTTCTAAGATTTGTACGTTTAAAATATAAATGATGAATCGAATGTCATAATTGTTTTATGGGGCATTGTTCATTCTATTTTGAATTTTCTAAGCATGATACGCTTAAAGCTCGTGCTTGCAAGACATAAAATCTTGAATTCGGGTTTTATAAGCACCCACCCCCGTGTATATGCAAATAATGAATCTTAGTCGAGCGTATTGTCCAAGTTCAAATTGTGTAAGCAAAGCGCACTTAAATCAAAGTTTGCAAGAAATAAGATCTTGAATTTTGATTTATAAATTAACACCGCTTAGAATTTGAAACTTGAAAGTTGAACACCAATGAAATCATGATAAATTTGAAATTACCCAAAATTGTGGGGCTACAATTCTATTGGTCATCAATTTCTATGCACCACACTTAGGTAATGACAAAAATCCTTATAAGTTAAGGATACAAGTTTCCTACAAATACTAAATGTGTGGGGTGCTTGACTAATGTAGAGATACAAAAACCAAAGCAAGTAAGGAAATATGTCATAAGAAAAGGACGTTTGAAGTAGCTAACGGTGACTCAAATGAACTAGAAGAGCCACGACGTAGCAAGAGGACCAAAGTGACAAAAACTTATGGTCATGACTTCATGACTTATGTGTTAGAAAATGAATCAATATGATTTAGTGATGCACTATCTAGCCCCGATGCTCTTATGTGGAAAGATGCTATTAATGGCGAGATTGAATCCATAATGCAAAACAATACATGGAAATTGGTGGATCTTCCACCAGGAAGTAAACCATTAGCATGCAAATAGATTTTGAAAAAGAAATATAAAACCGATGGTTCAATTGATAAGTACAAGGCAAGACTTGTGGCAAAAGGATATAGACAAAAAGAAGATACTGATTACTTTGACACATATTCGTCAGTCACGAGGATAACATCCATTATAGTGATAATAACTATTACTGCTCTAAACAGCTTAGAGATACATCAGCATTCCGTAATGGGGAACTTGAGGAGAAATGTACATGAAACAACCTGAAGGGTTTGTGGTTCCCGGACAAGAGGAAAATGTGTATAGACTCGTTAAGTCATTGTATGGGCTTAAGCAGTCGCCAAAACAATGTCATGAAAATTTTGACAAAATTATGTTGCCGAATGGTTTTTAAATTAACGAGTGAGAAAAATGTGTATATATGAAAAACACACATAAATCATATATGATAGTATGCTTGTATTTTGATTATATGCTCATAGTAAGAAGCAATTTAGAAATCATCAATGTAACAAAGAAAATGTTGGCAATTTTTTTGATACGAAGGATATGGGTGAAGCAAATGTTGTACTTGAAATTAAAGTTTCCAAGACATACGAAGGACGAATGTTGATGCAATCTGAATATGTTGAGAAAATGTTATAGACGTTTCTCGCAAATGACACATCATTGTTGAAAACATAATAGATCCTAATCTGCACTCAGTTGAAAGTAACGGTGACCATGTCGGCATGTCATGCAATTGGAATACTCGAGGATAATTGATAGTCTAATGCATCTCATGAACTGCACGCGTCCTGACATTGCATATGCCGTTAATAAACTAAGTAGATTCACTAACAATCCAAACAATTATCATTGGAAGGCATTGACGATGGTACTTAAATATTTAAGGTACACCTTAAGTTATGGATTGTACTATACGATATATCATGTTGTGTTAGAAGGATACAACGATGCAGATTAGATATCGGATACAAAATATTCAAAGTTCACAAGTGGTTATATGTTTACCATTGGATGAGGTTGTCGTGTCGTGGAAATTTCCAAGCAAACTCATATTGCTAGATTTACTATGGAATCAAAATTCATAACCTTGGATAAAGCGAGAGAAGAAGTTGAATGACTTAGAAGTTTCTTGAAAGAAATTCCTTGTTGGCAAAAAAAACCATGTGAATGCAATTAAGATACACTGCGATAGCCACCTGCTATAGAAAGATCATATATTAGCATGTATAATGGTAAGCCTAGACATATACGTCGTAGACATAATACCATTAAACAGTTGATATATAATGGCATTATATCCATTGACTACGTGAAGTCAAAGGAGATATTACGGATCCGCTTACGAAATGTTTGCCTAGAGATCAAGTATATAGTTTATCGATTGAAATATGGTTAAAACCCTATAATCAAAATCTCATAGTGGATACCCAACATTGTTGACTGTAGATCCCAAGGTTTAGGTTCAAAAGGGACAACTAAACAATGAGATTGTATAAACATCTTAGAGATCAATCTCCAACACATTCATATGATAAGGGGTGTAGCCTACAAAAAGGGTACGGGGATAGGCAAAAAACCTTTAATGATTCCTAAGATATATAAGGATATGTTGGAGTATAGCGAGACACTCTTTTAGGAGATCACCTACGCGAGTGCGGAGTGTGACCGGTTCAAAGTTGGAAAGCACTTTTGAAACCAAGCGTGGTCCAAGGCTGAATGGACACAACGTAAGAAACCAATTCGAAAGTTAGAGTTGTTATGCTGTGGGTTCAATTGTCTAGGTTTTTTTTAATAATAATAATAATAAGAACCGAGTTTTTTCCCAAATTTTATCAGATTCGTTTCTCCTTCCCTCTTTGTCGCTCTCTGTTCTTTCTTCGCTTCGCTTCGCCTTTCACCTTCCCAGAAATCAATTGATCTTCGTCCCTTCATCTGCCCACATCTGTAACTGGTATGAATCAACCACTCTATTTAGTAGCCTACCAACAAGAACCCAGTAACAAAACCCGAAAATTTTTCGTCTGTTTCCGTCGAGCTACAAACACAGAAAAAATTTCAGATTCTTAAATTTCGATTTTTGGACTTCGGAAAATCCTTCCAAATTCGAGTAGTATCAAGCATCGAAGAAGGAAATCGGATTTGAGCAGAAATCACAAAGAAATTGGTACGAAAATCCGATGTTTATGTTTCGATTTTATTTTCTATTTTTGTTCTGAATTGGTTAGGTTAGTGAATTGGGTTAGATTGAAGTATGTTGGTTGTCAAGAACACCATATTTTCAGAATTAAAGTTCGAAGAATTTTTCTGGAATTAAGTTCGAAATTTTCTGGAATTCGAAAATGTATTCTGGAATTTTAATTTCGAAAATGTATGTTGGATTTTTAGGGATTGAAACTATATTTTTCGAAAATGTTGATGGATATTTCAAAGAGTTAGGATGTAATTTGAGGATTTGATATGGTAATTTCGAAGATGGAATTCTGTTTTGTTAGAAGATGATGAGATTTTTCGAAAATAAATTGGTGTTCATTCCTTAAGCAGGTTGAATATCATAAGTTAGGATTATGTTAGGTTGTTATAGAATCAAGTTAAATGAATATGGTTTTGATAATGTTGAAATCCTTGATATCCTGGAGATTTTGGGAAGGTTTGTAGATTGAACGTTGATAGGAAGCTTTGAGGTACGTAAATGGAGTTGCATTTTTCGTAAATTATTTTAAATACTTTATGTTATTTATTTTGAAATGTTTTTCAGATAGTAAGCATGCAAGAATTATTTTGAAAGATGATTTTTGATAAGAAATGTATTTTGTTGAAAAATAGAATTTTGAATAACATTTTATTGTGTGTGAAAACTATTTTGAAAGGCCATGTTTGTCTTGATTCGATGAATACGATTTGAAGTTTGTAAACTGTGGATATTTTCGTTTCGTTTTGTCTCGCATTGCGACGAGGGTAAAAATACGCATACTTTCGGCTCGTTGGCGACGAGAATAAAGAAACGCATTTCGTTTTGCCCGAAGACATAGGGGGTATAATATCTGTCGATACCCTTCCAGCGGGTATACTCTGGAATGATATCATTGTGTCACATCCGAAATTGAGTATGCATTTGTTTCATTACAACATGGCTATTGCTAATGGTTACTACTACATTGCTAAGACATTATATGATTATGATATTGTTATTCGTTTCTGTTAAGTTTTGTTGGTTATCTGTGCAGTTATTTTCGTTATGATTCCGTTTTGTGAAATTTGATTCCTTTAACTGCTCAGATTAAAACCATGTATGTGTGAAAGTTATTTTGATATGAAATCGTATTATTTTTCGTCACATTATGAAAAATGATGTTTTTAATATTTTTATCAAATGTTTATTATGCTTACTATAAAATGCTGCAACTTACTTTTACCTGTAATGTGACATATTACAGATGGAGTTGAAGATTTAGATGACGCGGAGAATATTTAGATATGCAATGGAAGTTTAATTACGATTATGTTGAGAAGTTTATATTTTGAGGACATGAGTACTTTATTATGATTTTAGTTGCTTTTGGATATTGAGACTTCAGTTGTGTTTAGTTAATTTGATTTTATGATTTTGTTATTGTGGTTGTAGTGATCTGGTAGATCACAGGGCACAATTTTTAAGAGGAGACTCTGCCCAAATTTTTCTAAAATAAAAGTCACGGGTAAAAAAATTATTAAGTCAAACATCCGATAAGAATTAAAACGTTTCCGCTAAACAAAAGTTCAAAGTGATAATTAAGTTTGAATTGAGTGAAGCCTTGTGTTCAAGCAATTGAGCACGGCAGGCGACCCGTCTGGGCGGGCCGTCACATGACACATCATTGTTGAAAACATCATATGATCCTAATCTGCACTCAATTGAAAGTAACGGTGACCATGTCATGCAATTGGAATACTCGAGGATAATTGACAGTCTAATGTATCCTGACATTGCATATGCCTTTAGTAAACTAAGTAGATTCACTAACAATCCAAAGAATGACCATTGGAAGGCATTGACGATGATACTTAAATATTTAAGGTACACCTTAAGTTATGGATTGTACTATACGAGATATCTTGTTGTGTTAGAAGGATACAACGATGCAAATTAGATATTGAATACAAAATATTCAAAGTTCACAAGTGGTTATATGTTTACCATTTGGATGGGGTTGTCGTGTCGTAGAAATTTTTCAAGCAAACTTATATTGCTAGATTCACTATGGAATCAAAATTCATAGCCTTGGATAAAGCGAGAGAAGAAGTTGAATGACTTAGAAGTTTCTTGAAAGAAATTCCTTGTTGCCAATCTGCTATAGAAAGAGCATATATTAGCATGTATAATGGTAAGCCTAGACATATACGTCGTAGACATAATACCATTAAACAGTTGATATATAATGGCATTATATCAATTGACTACGTGAAGTCAAAGGAGATATCACGGATCCGCTTAGAAATGTTTGCCTAGAGATCAAGTATATAGTTTATCGATTGAAATATGGTTAAAACCCTATAATCAAAATCTCATAGTAGATACCCAACCTTGTTGACTGTAGATTCCAAGGTTTAGGTTCAAAAGGGACAACTAAACTATGAGATTGTATAAACATCTTAGAGATCAATCTCCAACACATTCATATAATAAGGGGTGTAGCCTGCAAAAAGGGTACGTGGATAGGCAAAAAACCTTTAATGATTCCTAAGATATATAAGGATATGTTGGAGTATAGCGAGACAATCTTTTAGGAGATCACCTACGTGAGTGCGGAGTGTGACCAGTTCAAAGTTGGAAAGCACTTATGAAACCAAGCGTGGTCCAAGGCTGAATGGATACACATAAGAAACCAATTCGAAAGTTAGAGTTGTTATGCTGTGGGTTCAATTGTCTAGGTTTATACCAACGATTAAATAGTTCAAGACTTTAAGTTCACTTAAATCCGGTTGCACATTTACCACCGGTCATAATTTTTGGTAAAAGAATAAAAGCTCGGTCCTAAACGCCTAATGTGGTGGAGTGCTTTGCAATTCTAAAAGCTCCTCGCTTAGTGATTTTGTCGCGCATAATCCATATACATTCCATATAAATTGCCTATTTCCTGGTCTAAATTTGATGTTCTAAAATATATTTTTGTTATTTTATCCCCAACGTCTGGGGCCATGTTCTGACAGATTTGGAGCCTTTTAAGGTTTTCTTTTTGGGAAAAAATCAGGCCGGTACATTATGATTGAAATTTGTTGAAGCTAGTCTAAGAAAAAAACATTAAACTATTTAGGTCCACTTTGGACCAAAAATACATATATACCCTTACTACTGTTAAACCAAAGGCGGCAAACCATTCTCTTCCGAATTGCAACGTCCTGTACATTACATTCACTCTGAACACAATTCTAATTCTCTCACTTCATTTTACGTCGATTTCGATTTCGTTTCTAAAACTTTTCGATTTTAATACCAAAGTCTCTTCCATCCAACGCAATCCAACTATACTTCCTTTAAGATTCCAAAATCGTAATCTGTAAGACGATAAGACATGGCTCCAAAGTCGCTCAAAAATTTGCAGAAAATGGCTGAGAAGAAGAAGACGAATCGACGCACGGGTGTAACAAAACATGGTATGTATAACGTTTTTCGAATTCTTGTAATTTTCTACTGAGTTCTGTAAACATGTTATGTATATTCTTGAAATATTCAGGTTTGTAATGAGATTTCTGTATTGATTCGAATTTTTCCCCCAACTAGGGCTTGTAATGATGAACTAAATTGTTATTGTGTGAAATGTTTAATTTAATGTCACTCGTATTTGTTTCATTACAGCACCAATTGAATCCTCCCCAACAGAGGAAGAAATTAGCAAAATATCGCATAAGACATCATTATACAGATCTAACCTGCAAACAGTAGTGATTGATCTGAAAAAAATTGAACTCAGAGATGAACATTTACAAGTGTTGCAGCGTACGCCCTTTTGGCATATGGTTAATGCTATTCAAGCCAACAGGGTGGAATTGAAACATTGCAAGAATTGGGATGTGGCAATCAAGAAAATAATAGATTGTCTCCACAAGGAATCTAAAGGATTCCATCTTGGGGAGCATAGAATGACCATTACTACGAGTGATGTTCGAGTAATTTTTGGAATAAGAGATGGCAACAAGGACATTGACACGCATATGGTAGACAACCCATGTACAACATTCCTAACTAGATGCTTCCCCGAGAAAGAGAAATTACGGGATTACAGAATGAGCAAGAGCTTAATTTACAAGAAATTGATTTCTAAGGTGGGAAGCCAGGATATTACAGATGTCAATGATGTTGCTCGTTTGGTTGTTTTGTACATACTTGCAACGTTGTTCATTGCTACAAAATCTTCAAACCTGAACTGGGGTTATGCTGCACTTGTGGATGATATTGAGAGAATATGCACCCTCAATTGGTCGGAACACATTTTAAACAATTTATTGAGCAGCTTGATAGAATCCAACAATGAAAAACATTCTGGTTGTGTTCCGTTGATACCGGTACGTTGCGTACAAATTTTTTTTTTTGCAATTAATATCCATGGTTTGTTAATAACATTGACTAACATTTTTTTTATAGTATTGTCTATGCGAGAAAACGAAGATAATTGATCCAGTGGATGCGAATCTGTTCCCCAGATTCATGAAATGGAATCTCATAGATTTGTACAAAAAGCTAAGCTCAATTGAATTGAAGGATCTAAACCGTGAATTTGTAAGTGGTGCATTAAATCATAATGGGGAATTTAAATCATAACTGTTACATGTAATTATGTAATTGTAGTTGGTGCATCTAAATTATATAACTGGTGCATGTAAGTTATATAACTGGTGCATGTAAATTATATAACTGGTGCATGTAAATGATAACTGGTGCAAAATCATAACTGGTTCATGTAAATCATTACTGGTGCATGTAAATCATAACTGATTGTTGGGATCGGGGTAGTGTTTAGATGGGGGGGGGTTGAATAAACACTAGATATAATTTCGATTTCTTTTCTGGTTAACTGTAAACTGTTAAGTGTTACAGTTGCTTCTCAATAACAGGCAAGTCAGTAGACACTTATTATAGTGCGGAAGACGTCTACAAAACTTGTGAGGAATAAAACTGAAGTAATAAAGCAATAAACGAATAATACGAGAGTTGTTTCTGGAAGTTCGAAGCAC
This sequence comes from Haberlea rhodopensis, assembly GCA_907163345.1. NCBI lineage: Eukaryota > Viridiplantae > Streptophyta > Magnoliopsida > Lamiales > Gesneriaceae > Haberlea > Haberlea rhodopensis. Next base: position 2,668,300 of record CAJQUN010000004.1, on the reverse strand, counting down.
AACGCTTCTACGTCTCCCCTTCTTCCTTTGCAGGAAGGATTCACTAGAAGACTTGGTTTACACTTTACAGTATACAACCTCCTTAGGCACTAACACACTTGGCCTAAACTCCTAGCAATCACACTCTTCTTATCTTTTGGATACAAGTGATTTTACAACGCTCTCTACAGAATAAAACTTTCTAGCTTTGAGAGTTTCTAAGCAGCAGACTTCAATTGAAAATAATCTGTCACAGATTCAGTTTTGCGGTTTGTCTGCTCTTTGCTGAACGTTTGAAATATCAGTTGTATAGCTTTCTTGCTTTGAAGTATTTCTCTTAGTTTGAAAGTTGCTCAGCACTTCTTCATTCTCTGCTTGGACGTATTTATAGGTTTGGTTGTCCAACGGTAGCCTTTTTGTATATGGAATGGATTAGCTTTCCAAATACCTGTTGTCTTCTTTCCTATTTTGGAAAACAACGGCTCTTTTCACTCTGACGGTAATGGTGGCGGAGATATAGCAGGGTGCGCCGCTCTGTTGTACCTTTGTCAGAGAATGTTGTACTTACTTTGTCTTGTTGTTTAGACTTCTGCTGGTTTCTTTGTTCAACTGGTCGTTCATCCTCTTAATACCAGTTGATGTCCTTGTTCAGTGAGAGACTTTGCAGTTGATAGTTATCCAGTTTATGTCTTCACCCGGTTGATGTCTCTATCCGGTTGATGACTTCATACCAGTTGATAACTTTATCCAGTTGATGTCTTCATCCGGTTGATGTCTCTATCCGGTTGATGACTTCATACCAGTTGATGACTTTATCCAGTTGATGTCTTCATCCGGTTGATGTCTCTATCCGGTTGATGACTTCATACCAGTTGATGACTTCATCCGGTTAGTGTCTTTATCAGTTGATAGCTTGTCCGGTTGGTATCTATCCAGTTGATGACTATCCAGTTGATGTCTTCATCCGGTTGATGTCTCTATCCGGTTGATGACTTCAAACCAGTTGATGACTATCCAGTTGATGTCTTCATCCGGTTGATGTCTCTATCCGGTTGATGACTTCAATATCCGGTAGGTGTATTCACCCGGTAGGACTTTAGCATCCGGTTGATCTTTAACATCCCGTAGGTGTTTGTAATCACCAAAACTTAGAAATCGTTTTCCCAACAATTTCCCCCTTTTTGGTGATGACAAAACTAAGCAGTAATCGATTTCCTACTAGAGTAAATAAGATAAGAGTCCTGAAAATGCTTGAAGACATCATGAAAAAGAAATTTTCATTAAATATAAGCAGATTACAAGTTGTAATCAAACTGGACAATTGAGAGAAATTCATCTTTATATAAGATGAATTCTTACACTTTGAATAGAATCTAAGACAAGTCTAGTTTTACATAAAATAGATGATACATGACAAATTTCTCTTTAAATAAACAAAGTAGACCGGAAGGCTTCGATCCACCTAGTTGCGGAGAGGAAGAGCTCGATCCACCTTGTTTCAGAGAGAGGTCGGGAAGAGGAAGAGTCATATGAATATTCATCAGGCAGCTCCTTTAGTTTTTATGGAATCACCTAATAAAAATATTCTATCTCTGTTGAGAATACTCTATCTTCCCCCTTTTTGTCATCAGCACCCAGGCATCTGCTGTTAGTAGTTCCTGACTGATGAGGAGCACCAGAACAGGATCAAAGCGCTGAAGCTTATCAGAGCTGGGTTAGATAAGTAATCAACCCATGAGGGGTTGATTTAGATAAGTAATAAACCCATGAGACGGGAAAGGATCTAACAGAAAACCAGGGAATGAGAAATAACTTAAAAGTAAGCATGATGAGTGAATGTGTGTTATGTGATCAAACAAGAACCTCTATTTATAGGAAAAACAAGGTAGCAATAAATGTGAATGCATTTATGTTAAATAGTGAATACAGAGAGACAGTCAATTTAACACAGAAGTAAATAGGAGTAAGTAAGAGAGAGTCAGAAAATGATACTATTTGCGCCCTAACCAATGTTTGGAATAGTCGCGTTTGTCGCTTGGCGGTTGGCGCGGACTTCGAGATCTTTGTTGAGCAGTGGGTCTGGACTGAGGGAGTGCTCCAGGTGCAGGGGATGAATGAGCAGCTGAACTTGAAGCTCTCTGAGAAGAGGGAGCAGTTCGACTGGGTTCAGGCAGCCTGCGGATAATTTTAGGAGCAGCAGGCAGACTGTTGCAGATATCTTGAATTTGAGATGCAAACGCTGCTTGCATGGTGGCCAATTGATCAGTCAAAATCTTTTTGGCGTCGTCAATCTTTTCTCCAAGAGCCATTGAGGTGGCAGTATGAAGAGATTCATTGTTCTGATTGATCTGAAGACGCGCCTGGCCAATATGAGAAACTGCTTCTGCAACCGCATTCTCAGCAAAGGTTTGAAGTCTAGTGACAGTAGTAGTTAAACTACTTAGGTCAGCGTAGACTTGCTGGAATTTAGAGTCCGTTTGCTGCTGAAGAGTTCCTAAAATAAGAGTTGCAGCCCTCTCTTCCTGCTTAAGCTTATGAACATCGTTGGTCAGTGCTGTAATAGCGGTGGAGAGTTGAGCTAGCTGGGCAGCGATGTTTGGTGGCTCGTCCAGAGGGTTTGTGAAGACAAAGAAACCCTCGGATAGTTCCTGATCCATGGACGGATCGCCGGCAAGCATTGGGATATCAGCAGCAGGGGCAAGCGCATTGGGATGAGCAATGACTACTGCAGTGGATGGTAAAGTAGTAGCGTCAATATGAGGGGCCGCAGTTGAGGCGGAGATAGCTACATCCACAGTTCCAGTTTCTTCCACGTGCGGAGCATCCAGTTCAGCATTGTCTTGATCAATCCCAGCAGCAGACGCTTGAGTATGATCATTGGAATGAGAGGATTCACTTGGTTCATTATTTGCAGAGGAGATGGTGACCAGCTGAACCACATTCTGAATAACTGAATCGACATTGGTGTGATCAACAATCATTTGGTGGGGCTGTTGATCATGTGGAGAGCTGGGAGCAGAGGATGCTGCTTCCAAAGTAGTTGGTGTGGCGTCTGCTCCAGTAGGAGAGGTCTCCAAAACATTAGAAGTAAGCTCCACAGTAGGAGGGACAACCTATAAATTTGCAATAGCCATTTGTAGATCTGGCTGATCAGGGCTTGCAACAATTTCAGAAGATGAGCATGAATGAATCCCAGTGGATATGCGAAGATCATGAAGAGCAAGCTCAGACATTTCCAGCTTGAGGCCTAGAGCGTTTAGAACTGCTCGATCATGATTCGCTGTTCTTGAATGTCCATCAAACACTTGAATGCGGGATGTAACAAGAGCTTGGAGTCCGCCCACATAGTTCATAATACTAAAGACATCACGCAGCTTCAAACTTTTCTCAGGTTCGGGAATTTGAAGATAGGTCAGGATTTTGTTTTCGTCTTGCTTTGCCTGAGCCAGAATGGGATCGATATCATCAAAGCGAACCTGTACTCGAGCCTTTACCCAACGATCAAAAATCTCCAGTTGGGGTTCCAGTTGGGCTTTAACTGCATCCATGACCATTTGAATCTCGAATGCAACAGGAGTGGACACTGGAGCAATAAGAGATTTTCCTTTGTCAGCTGGAGTGGCCTTGGGATGACAGTAAGGACAAGTAGACTTGGGTGTCCTGAAGCTGATGGAGCCTGGGGCCTGCTGAGAGCTCACCTGAGCTGAAGGGGTGTCTATTAATGGAGCAGACACCATGGCTAATGCAGCAGTGGGTTCCCCAGTTGAAGGGAGGACAGGGCTGGGTTCTCTGTCAGAAATAACACCTGTAGGTCCGGCAGAGGAGATAGTGTCGGAGGCGGCAGTGTCTCTCTGACGAGCATCTAGAGATGCAATTTTTCTGGTCCTTGGCTTCTTAGGAGGAGGAGGAGGAGGAGGAGGAGGAGGAGACTCAGCGGATTCAGAGACAGTCTGTTCCGAGTCACTAATGACTTGAGTCAACCGGCGCTTTGTTGCTCCACCTTCTCTGCCACTTCGTTGGCGATGAAGCTGAAGGTACTTGTGAGTGACGAGTCTCCCTGGATGAAGATGAGAGAGAGCCCCTGTCTTGATGTGTTTGCTCTCAAATAGACTGCTTAGTGGGAGAGCAAAACCGGATTGACCCTTGCCAGATACGACGAGGCTAGTCAGTATTTGAAATAGTACAGCTGACCAGTTAATCTCCAACCCTTTGCATATAGCGCTCATGACGTCAAACTTCTCAGGGGTAATTATATCAAATGATCCTGCCTTACAGAGGATCCCCTTTGAGATGATGTCTGCCAGTTGTCGATAGTGGCTCTTCATTAATACCTTCCTGAAAGGAGGTCGTTGAATACGATGGTCAGAGTCCGACACTGTGAGCCGCATCTCTTCTCTTTGGTCTGCCGGAATAGTCGAAAAGTCAGTGAGTCCAGTGGAGGGTAGGCACAGATGAGTGGCAAATTCTGGTTGAGTGATGGTGACTGATTGCCCAGAGATGGATGCCACAACGGTGTCATCCACAACAGTTGCTGTGGCAAAGAATTCTTGTAGTTCATCCTGGTAAAATGAGGGAGCCTGGCTTAGGATCACTAATAGCCCTGAGGTATCCAGCTTTTGAATTAAATCCTTTGTTTCTTCATCAGATGAAGTATATATGGAGTTAAAATCGACGTGAACAGCATTTGTGATAAAACACGGTTGAACAGTCTTCGTCATTTTGAATGATTTAGGTGAAGGAGCAGCAGCAATCTGTTAAAGGAAATTTTCTGAAAGAAACGATTGTTGCAGTAAGATGTTTGGAGAAGATGAAGAGAAGAGAAAACTAAAGGCGGTTAAAAAAGAAGTATATGTAACGTCGTACTGTAGATGAGCGGACACATGTATACATGGCAATCATCTAACGATTAAAAAGATTTTAACCAAAAATAAAAGGACAGGATTTAGGCGGGAGTGAAATAATTTATTTTACACAAAAGTAATTTTGAATTCCGACGTTCATTAGGTTAATTAGTATCGAGGGTTATTTTTGTCAAAGCATATTTGGTAACATCAACTGGTATGTGGGGTTTGACTGGTAGGAAGACATCTACCGGATGCAGAGTCCTACTGGTACGAATACCCCCACTGCAGTTGACCATTGTATTACCAGCTTAGCTTAAATAACCATGATAAAATTAAAACAGAAATTCCCCCTAAATAAATGCAACTAAACTAACAAATTCCCCCTGAATCCATTACCCAATCAAAATAATCAAGAAGTAATTTCAATTAAACCAAGAATATTTCGAAAGTAAGAAAACTTAGCGTCCGGTAGGGGTTTTGTGAAGATGTCTGCTGCCTGTTGTTCTGTGGAAATGTACTCCAGCCGTATTTCCTTCTTCATAACATGATCTCTGATGAAATGATGACGAATGTCAATATGTTTAGTACGAGTATGAAGAACTGGATTGTATGTAATGGCAATGGCAGACGTATTGTCACAGAAAATAGGAGCCTCTGTGGACTCAATTCCATAGTCTCTGAGTTGTTGCTGAATCCAGAGCAGTTGGGCACAGCAGCTTCCAGCAGCTAGGTACTCTGCCTCTGCAGTGGAGGTTGCTATGGATGTCTGTTTCTTGCATCCCCATGATATTAACCGATCACCAAGAAATTGACAATATCCACTGGTGCTTTTCCTGTCAATTTTACATCCAGCATAGTCAGCATCTGAGTATCCAATGAGATTAAAAGTTGAGTCTCTTGGATACCATAGACCAACATTCTCGGTTCCTTTTAAGTATTTTAGGATCCTCTTGACAGCAGTGAAGTGCGACTGCTTGGGATTTGCTTGAAACCGGGCGCACATACATACTGCAAACATAATATCGGGTCGGCTGGCTGTCAAGTATAGTAAAGATCCGATCATGCCTCGATACATTGTAACTTCGACTGGTATTCCTGAATTATCCAAGTCGAGTTTGGCGGATGAGCTCATTGGTGTAGCAGCAGCTGAGCTGGTACTCATTCCATATTTCTTCAGTAGCTCTTTAGTGTACTTGGACTGATTTATCAGAATTCCTTCACTAGATTGCTTGACTTGCAATCCTAAGAAAAATGATAACTCTCCCATCATGCTCATCTCGAATTGTTCCTGCATGATTTTAGAAAATCTTTCGCACAGTTTTGGGTTAGTACTCCCGAAGATAATATCATCAACATATATTTGAACTAGCAACGTATGATCTCCCTTTGTAAATTTAAAAAGGGTCTTGTCCACCGTGCCAATAACAAAGTTGTGCTCTGTCAAATATTTTGATAAAGTTTCATACCAGGCACGGGGAGCTTGCTTTAGACCATACAGAGCTTTATTCAGACGGAAAACATGAGATGGCTGCTGATGGTTTTCAAATCCAGGAGGTTGTTCAACATAAACTTCTTCCTGGAGTTTGCCGTTAAGAAATGCACTCTTAACATCCATCTGATAGACTTTAAAGTCTTTAAATGCAGCAAATGCAAGAAATATGCGAATTGCTTCTAGTCGTGCTACAGGGGCAAAGGTTTCATCGAAATCAATGCCTTCTTCCTGTCTGTAGCCCTGTGCAACTAATCTTGCTTTATTTCTAATTACTGTTCCGTTTTCGTCTAATTTATTTCTAAATACCCATTTGGTGCCAATTACAGTGTGATGCTGTGGTCGTGGTACTAGATACCATACTCTGTTTCGCTCAAACTGGTTTAGTTCTTCCTGCATTGCTTCTACCCAACTTGGGTCTAATATAGCTTCATCAATCTTCTTAGGTTCTATATGAGATATGAATGCAGCATGAAGAAATTCGTTAATCATTTGTCCTCTGGTGCGTAGAGGAGCAAGAGGGTTACCGATGACCTGCTCGGGTGGATGATCCTTCTTCCACCGGAGCGAAGGTCCTAGTGGGTTGAGTTCTTCAGTTGATTGGATGTGAGTAGGTAAATCAGAGATTCTGATAGACCCATCTTTCTCATTGGTTCCTTCAACTGCAGTAGAGGTGGATGCCACTGTTTCATTGATGGCTGGCTGCAGTGCTTGTTGGCCAGCAGACTCCTCTGCTTGAGCTTCAGGGATTTCTGGTTCTAAGGAGCAGTCAGCCCTGCTTCTGTAATCAATCTCATCATCAACATTTTCGTCAATATAAGTGCTTTCCAGTCGATTACTCAAGTTGTTGATTTGTATATCGGATAGTGTACAGTCAGTAGGTTCATCAAATTTTACATGCACTGATTCTTCTACATTAAGAGTTCTATTATTAAATACTCTGAATGCCTTACTAACTGTAGAATAGCCAAGAAATATTCAAGCATCAGATTTGGCATCAAAGGCGGTGAGATGAGTCTTTCCATTGTTGTGAATAAAACATTTGCCACCAAACACATGGAAATAAGAAATATTTGGCTTACTGTCATTCCAGATCTCATAAGGGGTTTTATTGGCTCGCTTATTAATCATCGATCTGTTCTGCGTATAACATGCTGTGTTGACAGCTTCCGCCCAAAATTTCTGCGATATTTCTGATTCCGCGAGCATAGTTCGCGCAGCTTCTTTTAAAGTGCGGTTCCTACGCTCAGCAACTCCGTTTTGTTGAGGAGTTCTAGCTGCAGAGTATTCGTGTTTAATACCAAGGTCATCTAGATATGATTCGAGTGATTGATTGGTAAACTCAGTACCTTTATCACTGCGAATTCTATCTATCCCACACGATTTCTCATTTTGGAGTCTTTTCAGTAATTTGATCAGCTTTGGAGTAGCCTGATCTTTACCACTTAGGAACAAGACCCACGTGAAACGAGTGTAATCGTCTATTAACACTAGGGTGTACTTCATTCCCCCTAGACTTGTTACTGGTATAGGACCAAACAGATCCATATGCAGCAACTCTAGGCACCGAGAAGAAGATTTACTCCCTTTGTTCTTAAAGGAGGATCTGATTTGCTTACCGAGTTGGCATGCTGCACAGATCTTGTCCTTTGAGAACTCAATTTGGGGCAGTCCAACAACTAGATCAAGTTTACGCAGACTAGCAATAGTTTTAAAATTTAAGTGACTCAACCGTTTGTGCCAAAGCCAATTTTTGGAAGTATTCTGGGCAGCTAAGCAAGTAAAGGAAGTAGGCTGATTAAGATTCCAATCAATTTTATATGTGTTATCGTGCCTTCTTCCTATAAGTAATACATTGCCATCAGTAGATTTAATTGTGCATGAATGCTGATTGAATTCTACGGAATGACCATTGTCACATAATTGACTTATGCTAATCAAGTTATAGCATAGATTTTCAACTAAGAGAATGTCTTTAATGATGAGGTTACCGTAGATAATCTTACCCTTACCCACGGTTCTACCTTTCGCGTTATCTCCAAAAGTTATTCTGGGTCCAGTGGAGTCCACTAGTTCAGACAATAAGCTTGCATTCCCTGTCATATGTCTAGAGCATCCGCTGTCAAGGAACCATTCTGAGCTCCGAACTGGATGCATTCTAGTTTCCTGCAATTAAAGCAATAGACTGATTGGTACCCAATCCTACTTGGGTCCTGGTAGGATTAGTCCTTTCGGAACCCACACTTGTATGACCCTGAATGACTTAGGTCGGTGTGTGTTCTGAAATGTGTGTGCATTTATAAATGTAGGTGATGATTTTAGCTGTGGAGTGTGATAATATGTGTATGCATGTGCTTTTGGTTTGTAGTTCCTGTTATTCAGCATATACCTCTTCTGGACAGGTTTACAGTTGTAGTACCAGTTGGGTTTAACCTCTCTAGCTGCTCGACCAGTGGTTTTAAGTTCATTTCTGAACTTTTGCCTTGGTTTAGCCTCTTTGAGTGGTTCTACATAACCGATACCTCTGTGCTGTACCTGTTCCTTGATGAGTGTTGCTTTAACAGGTTCTTTAACCAGTTCATACGGGTCATATACTGTGCTAGATCTTACAAAGTTCATTGATTGAACCTTGCCTTTTGTTAGACACAGTTGAGGCTCATTACCAGATGATCTGTTGTCATTGCTATTAAAGCCTATGCCAGTTAAATCACCAGCAAGCCTTATAGACTCAAGCATTTCATCCTTTCTGGTAGTCGACGCATTCCAAGTGCTAACCAGTTTGCTGAGTTTCTGGTACGCACACTTGGCTTCATCTCTTTCTTTCACTAGGCGACTGGCTGCTTCCCTTAAGCAATTTAACTCCCTTGATTGTTCACAATCAAGTTTGTTTTCAAGCGTTTTAGTTGGAATTGAGTGCTCAGTCTTATAGCTTTCAAAAGATTCGTATAGGTTGGTTTCATGTACCTCATTTTCATCATTCGCCATTAAGCAGTGGACTTCTTCGTCTTCACTCTCGCTGGATGAGCTATTTGACTCCTCTGATTCTGATTCAGAATCAGCCCATTTGCTCTTACTATCTTCTGCCACTAAAACCTTTTGATCTCTGTCCCGTTTGGATGTTCTTCTGGTTTCCTTGGATTTTCTGTAATCCTTGGATCCTCTTTTGTGATCATCCTTTTTGGGTTTAGGACAGTCTGCGATGAAATGCCCTGGTTTGAGACAGTTGAAGCATACTCGCTCTTCTTCTTCTGAATTTCCTTTGGAGCTTTGCCTTCGAGGATATGATTGATAAGGTCTCTGGTTCTTCTTCATGAATTTTCCAAATTTCTTTACGAACATTGCCATCGCATCGTTACACATCTTTTCTGGAGTCATTTCAGTAGGAGTAGGCAGAGACTCAGATGCAGTGAGAGCTTTTGTTGGTTGACTTGTACTTGGTTCATCTTCAACCCGAATGCCTAATTCAAATTCATAGGCTTTTAAATCAGCAAACAAATCATGTAGATCTATCTTGTTGATATCCTTCGATTCTCTCATAGCAATGGTCTTGACATCCCATTCTCTTGGTAGTCCTCTCATCACTTTGAGAGTGACTTCCCTGTTGGGTAACTCCTTACCCAGACTGCTTAGCTCATTTATTATTCCAGTCACTCTTTCATCATACTCGTTGAGAGTTTCTCCATTTATCATTTTGATATGCTCAAACTTTTGTAAAGCCACAGTAAGCTTGTTCTCCTTGGTTTGATCATTTCCTTCACAGAGTTGAGCAATCTTTTCCCAGATCTCTTTGGCTGTTGGGCACATTTTGATTTTGTTGAACATATTTTTGTCCAAAGTTTTGAACAAAATGTCTTTAGCCACGTTGTCTAGGTTTGCCTTTTTTTTTGTCTTCATTTGACCATTGAGATCTTTCCTTTTCTACCATTTGTGGATCACCACTTGTGATAGAGGCAGCTGTATTGATTTTCATGATCTTCAACGGTCCTTCGGTGATCACATACCACATATCATCATCTTGAGCACTTAGATGTGCTTGCATACGGATCCTCCAGTCATCATATTCGTCTTTCTTGAACATTGGAATCTTGCTGAATGAGGCCATCAGTTTTTTTTGTAAATAGTAATTTCTCAAGATTGAGAAGACCAAGCTCTGATACCACTTGTTGGGATCGGGGTAGTGTTTAGAAGGGGGGGTTGAATAAACACTAGATATAATTTTGATTTCTTTTCTGGTTAACTGTAAACTGTTAAGTGTTACAGTTGCTTCTCAATAACAGGCAAGTCAGTAGACACTTATTATAGTGCGGAAGACGTCTACAAAACTTGTGAGGAATAAAACTGAAGTAATAAAGCAATAAACGAATAATACGAGAGTTGTTTCTGGAAGTTCGAAGCACAACGCTTCTACGTCTCCCCTTCTTCCTTTGCAGGAAGGATTCACTAGAAGACTTGGTTTACACTTTACAGTATACAACCTCCTTAGGCACTAACACACTTGGCCTAAACTCCTAGCAATCACACTCTTCTTATCTTTTGGATACAAGTGATTTTACAACGCTCTCTACAGAATAAAACTTTCGAGCTTTGAGAGTTTCTAAGCAGCAGACTTCAATTGAAAATAATCTGTCACAGATTCAGTTTTGCGGTTTGTCTGCTCTTTGCTGAACGTTTGAAATATCAGTTGTATAGCTTTCTTGCTTTGAAGTATTTCTCTTAGTTTGAAAGTTGCTCAGCACTTCTTCATTCTCTGCTTGGACGTATTTATAGGTTTGGTTGTCCAACGGTAGCCTTTTTGTATATGGAATGGATTAGCTTTCCAAATACCTGTTGTCTTCTTTCCTATTTTGGAAAACAACGGCTCTTTTCACTCTGACGGTAATGGTGGCGGAGATATAGCAGGGTGCGCCGCTCTGTTGTACCTTTGTCAGAGAATGTTGTACTTACTTTGTCTTGTTGTTTAGACTTCTGCTGGTTTCTTTGTTCAACTGGTCGTTCATCCTCTTAATACCAGTTGATGTCCTTGTTCAGTGAGAGACTTTGCAGTTGATAGTTATCCAGTTTATGTCTTCACCCGGTTGATGTCTCTATCCGGTTGATGACTTCATACCAGTTGATAACTTTATCCAGTTGATGTCTTCATCCGGTTGATGTCTCTATCCGGTTGATGACTTCATACCAGTTGATGACTTTATCCAGTTGATGTCTTCATCCGGTTGATGTCTCTATCCGGTTGATGACTTCATACCAGTTGATGACTTCATCCGGTTAGTGTCTTTATCAGTTGATAGCTTGTCCGGTTGGTATCTATCCAGTTGATGACTATCCAGTTGATGTCTTCATCCGGTTGATGTCTCTATCCGGTTGATGACTTCAAACCAGTTGATGACTATCCAGTTGATGTCTTCATCCGGTTGATGTCTCTATCCGGTTGATGACTTCAATATCCGGTAGGTGTATTCACCCGGTAGGACTTTAGCATCCGGTTGATCTTTAACATCCCGTAGGTGTTTGTAATCACCAAAACTTAGAAATCGTTTTCCCAACACTGATGCATGTAAATGATAATTGGTGCATGTAAATGATAACTGGTGCATGTAAATCATTACTGGTGCATGTAAATCATAACTGGTTCAAAATCATAACTGGTGCATGTAAATCATAACTGGTGCATGTAAATCATAACTGGTGCATGTAAATCATAACTGGTTCATGTAAATCATTACTGGTGCATGTAAATCATTACTGGTGCATGTAAATTAAAAATTTAAATTATAACTGATGCATGTAAATTATAACTGGTGCATTAAAATCATAACTGGTGCATGTAAATCATAATTGGTGCATTTAAATCATAACTGGTGTATGTAAATCATAACTGGTGCATATAATGATAACTGGTGCATGTAAATTATAACTGGTGCATGTAAATGATAACTGGTGCATGTAATTCATAAATGGTGCATGTAAATGATAACTGGTGCCTGTAAGTGATAACTGGTTCAAATTCATAAATGGTGCATGTAAATCATAACTGGTGCATGTAAGTGATAACTGGTGCATGTAAATGTTAACTTGTACATGTAAATCATCACTGGTGCATGTAAATCATAATTGGTGCAAAATCATAACTGGTGCATGTAAATCATAACTGGTGCATGTAAATCATAACTGGTGCATGTAAATTATAACTGGTGCAAAATCATAACTGGTTCATGTAAATCATTACTGGTGCATGTAAATCATATATCTATGCATGTAAATCATAACTGGTGCATTAAAATCATAACTGGTGCATGTAAATCATAATTGGTGCATCTAAATCATAACTGGTGTATGTAAATCATAACTGGTGCATGTAATGATAACTGGTGCATGTAAATTATAACTGGTGCATGTAAATGATAACTGGTGCATGTAATTCATAAATGGTGCATGTAAATGATAACTGTTGCCTGTAAGTGATAACTGGTTCAAATTCATAACTGGTGCATGTAAATCATAACTGGTGCATGTAAGTGATAACTGGTGAATGTAAATGTTAACTTGTGCATGTAAATCATCACTGGTGCATGTAAATCATAACTGGTGCATGTAAATCATAACTGATGCATGTAAATGATAACTGGTGCATGTAAATCATAACTGGTGCATGTAATTATAACTGGTGCATTAAAATCATAACTGGTGCATGTAATTCATAATTGGTGCATTTAAATCATAACTGGTGCATGTAAATCATAACTGGTGCATGTAAATCATAACTGGTGCATGTAAATTATAACTGGTGCATGTAAATCATAACTGGTTCAAAATCATAATTGGTGCATGTAAATCATAACTGGTGCATGTAAATCATAACTGGTGCATACAATTATAACTGGTGCATCATAATCATAACTGGTGCATGAAATATAACTGTTGCATGATATATAGCTTTTGCATGAAATTTATAATTGGTGCTTGAAATATAACTGGTGCACCAGATATTGGAAAGCTTTTTACAACTGACAACTGAGGAAGCTGAACTCCTGCAACAAGATATTGAAAATAAAGAACCATCTGTGGCAGAACGACAAGAACATCGAGCTGTAAGTCTTAATGAAGAACCCGAATTTGACTTGAGAGAATATGAAGAAGAAGAAGTTGCATATTTCCCTGATGCAACAATTGCTGAGGTACTGCTTGATCTTTCTGAACATTCACGTGGCGAAAATTTATATGATGATGTTGACATGTCCAATGAGGATATGTTGGTTGAAGTGTTTGTTCATAACGAGATGGAGACGCAACTCTTTAATGTTGCTGACAAAAGCTGTGGTGAGGAATTTTTGATTGCTACTGATGGAGAAGAAGATGAATTTCATGAAGATGTGAATATGGCAAGTGAAGAACCAATGGATTCAACTCAAAATCCAGATTTTATTCAATCCGCGGAATTGGCCACCCAACTCCAAGAAACAAAGCAGGAACTTATGAGAAGGGAAACTGAGTTAAAAGAGTTGCAGGTGAAATTTGACTCATTTGTTTCTGAGCACGATGTCCAGTGGCTCGACAATGCAGAATTAAGAACACAGCTGGAAGAAGCAAGAACAATGATCATGCTGAAAGAAGAAGAGCTGAAAGAATTGCATGCCAGAAATAACGAAGTTCTGAAACAAAAGGAGGAGCTCGACAACATCGTTGCACAGCTACATGCTCGAATCGAAAGTTTAAAAAAGGATAAGGAAGCAGTAGACAACGACTTGAGCAGCACAAAAACAGCTGCAATGATGTTGAGCGAAGAAAATGCAGAACTCGTGAAATTAAACGAGGCACAGACATCAATGGTGAAAAGAATTAAGAACAGATTTGACCGAATGGCCCATAAAGATCGTGACCATACGTACCCCTCTTTGAAAAGGGCTAGGAGGTCAACAAAAAAAAAGCTCCACTGCAAAAGAAAAAGATCAACCCAAAAAATCCAGTAAAGATATAATAGCATTGCAAGACGATGATAATTTTGAGGTTGCAACACGCGTTAAAGACAATAAGGATGACGAGCCTTTCAAGTTCAAACCACGAAATGTCATCTTCAAACGGTTGACCAAAGAAGAAAAAGATTGGTTACTGAAATTCAACAAGGATCATGGACAATGGTATGACTTGTTTTATTTTTTTAAAAAGTAAATTAATTCAACTAGATGAAACCAATAAATGTTGCAATTTATCATTGTGTGCAGGGGAGTGATTTGGCAAGACAATATGGCAGCAAAACAAATACCTGTTAAATATATTGGAGCCATACTTAACGGACTTTCAATTCCTAACGATGTAAACGGTTTATCAAAAGAGTTGTTCACTTGTCTATTTTCTTGATATTCAATTAACTCATTGCAAAATGTCTGATCACACCTTTCAGATTGTTGACTGCTGGAGCATCCTTATTGATAGGCAGCTTGAGAAATTAGGGCAAAGGAAGACTTACTACGTTTTTGATTGCTTGTCTTGGGTAATAAAACACAAGTTATTAATTTTAATTTCTTATAAAAATCATGTTTATTAAATTTCTTTGTGCTGCTTGACAGCATTACGTTGCAAGGAGATCACGAGAGCTATATTGCGAAGAGGCAGCAAAACACCAAATAAATGGAAAGATTGCTCAAGCCATGGAATATAGATTCCTTATTTTTCCTATAAACACATGTGGCCGTGAGGATCCATCGGTGACTGCTGGCTACCATTGGACATTGCTCGTATTTGACTTGCAAGAATCGAAGTGGACACACTACAACTCAATAAGGCCACGCAGGGAAGATGAAACTGATTACTACTTCGAGAAGGCCAAAATACTGGTAATTTATGTTACATTTTAAGAGTTATTTTCTAAATTATTATAAGTATGCTGACAAAAGAATTTGAACTCGTACCCAATTTACAGAAAGAATATGTCGAAGAAGCTATGCATAGAGTGATTGAGGATGACCCTATATCAAAGGGTATACAATATACTCCTAGTGAAAAAATATTTCAAATTGAGTCATATATAGAAGCTGCATAACAGAAATCTGGGTCCGTCGACTGTGGTGTCTTCGTTTGCATGAACATGGAAAAGATTATGAGAGGACAGCCGGTGCCAAAGCATTGTAATGTGGACTACAATACAGATTACAGGGTAAAGATGGCGAAGATGATTATTCATGATTCAAATTTGTTACAAAAATGATAAACAGAATCTTTAGCCTGTGTAAAATAAAACTGGTGCATCTAATTTTCAATGGTGCATGTAAATTATTACTGGTGCTTGTAAATTTCGACTGGTCCGTGTAAATCATAACTGGTGCATGTAAATTGTAACTGGTGCATGTAAATTGTAACTGGTGCATGTAATTATTATTGGTGCATGTAAATCATAACTAATGCATCAAATTTTAACTGGTGCATGTAGTTATAACTGGTGCATGTAAATCATAACTTTTGCATGTAGTTATAACTGGTGCATGTACATAATAACTGGTGCATGTAATTTATAACTGGTGCATGTAAATGATAACTAGTGCATGTACATAATAACTGGTTCATGTAAATTATAACTAGTGCATGTAAATGATAACTGGTGCATTAAAATATAACTGGTGCATGTAAATCATAACTGGTGCATGTTAGTTATAACTGGTGCATGTAAATAATAACTGGTGCATATAAATGATAACTGGTGCATCTAATTTTAATTATTGCATGTAATTACAACTGGTGCATGTAAATCATAACTGCTGGATGTAAATGATAACTGCTGCATGAAAATGATAACTGCTGCATGTAAAATATAACTGGTGCATGTAAATAATAACTGGTGCATATAAATGATAACTGGTGCATCTAATTTTAATTGTTTCATGTAATTACAACTGGTGCATGTAAATCATAAATGGTGCATGTAAATCATAAATGGTGCATGTAAATTATAACTGGTGCATGTAAATTATAACTCGTGCATGAAAATGATAACTGGTGCATGTAAATCATAACTTGTGCATGTTAGTTATAACTGGTGCATGAAAATATGATGTTGCCTAAAAATCATAACAGGTGCATGTAAATTATAATTGGTGCATGTAGTTATAACTTGTGCATTAAAATATAACTGGTACATGTAAAACATAACTGGTGCATTTAAATTATAAATGGTGCATGTAAATTATAACTGGTGCATGTAAATGAAAACTGGTGCATGTAAATAATAACTTTTGCATGTATTTATAACTGTGCATGTAAATAATAACTGGTGCATGTAAATTATAACTGGTGCATTTAAATCATAACTGGTGCATGTAAATCATAACTGGTGCATTTAAATCATAACTGGTGCATGTAAATCATAACTGGTGCATGTAAATTATAACTGGTGCATGTAAATCATAACTGGTGCATGAATCATAACTGTTGCATGTAAATCATAGCTGGTGCATGTAAATCATAACTGGTGCATGTAAATGATAGCTGGTGCATGTAAATCATAACTGGTGCATGTAAATCATAACTGGTGAATGTAAATTATAACTATTGCCTTAAATTATAACTTTTGCATGTAAATCATATTGTATTTATAATACGCCTGGTGCGTGTGTATTATAACTGGTACATGAAAATTAATCGCTGCACTAAAAAATTTACATTTATAACTGATACACAATCATTTGTTAAAAATTACATTTGCG
The DNA here is from genome assembly GCA_907163345.1 of Haberlea rhodopensis. Lineage (NCBI taxonomy): Eukaryota > Viridiplantae > Streptophyta > Magnoliopsida > Lamiales > Gesneriaceae > Haberlea > Haberlea rhodopensis. Next base: position 2,651,294 of record CAJQUN010000004.1, on the reverse strand, counting down.
TATTTTTTTCTTTTTTTTCGAAAATCAGCAAATAGGCTCTTTACAAGTTTTTTATTGTGCCCATGTTTGTTACAACGACTACAACGGAACTGTCTAATGTTTTCCCCTTTAGATCGAATTCTTCTCTTCTTTGGACGACCTGGTTGCCTTTTTGTTTGCGGTGGTAAAATATTTGTTTCCATACCCATCAAAGGAACATTACCTTTGGTATGTCTTGGAACGGGTAAAATGACTCCTTCATAGCATAGCCTGTACGTACTAACATGGAAATATTTGTCAACTACTTCATCTATTTGCACTTTATTCCTCATGAATACAGCAATAGCATGAGGACATGGGAATCCATCCAACTGCCACTTGTAGCATGAACATGTTTGATTGTCAAGGCGAACAGTAACTGCAGGGCGGGAAAACACTTCAAAGTAGCAATGCGAAGACATCTTCACATTCCAAGCACGACCTTCATTTACATAAGATGTCCATTTCTTTCCCATCCGAGCACACAACACCCCACTCCATTTGCATGCCAGTAATCTTCTATCAGAAAACAAACACATCAACTTAACTCTAATACAGTCAACCATATGGGTAATAGGAAGACCCCTTGCATCTAAGATCCATGAATTGAAGGACTCCGCTGCATTTGAGTACATCTCTCCATATCTCATCCCAGTAGAATATGCATTTGTCCACTTATCCAATGAAAGTCCCTGCAAAAAATATTCCATATTTTGTCCGCCTTCTCGTTTTAAAATAGTGAGTTTCTCATTAAAAATTGCCACCGTCGGGGAATATGCACATTCGTCCAGCAGGAAACATAACCTCTCACGAAAATTGTTTGAAAAGTGTTTGCCAGAATATCTGTCACGCAAGTTGCACTTTAAATGGTATAAACAAAAAAAGTGTTTCAGAGAAGCTCCAAAAACAACTGGCAGCGCCTCCATCAAACCGACATTACGATCAGATATATATACAACATCTTCCCCGTTATCTAAAATATTAGTCAAACAAGATAAAAACCAACGCCAATTATCATAGTTCTCAGAGTCAACTATAGCAAAAGCCAACGGGAACAAACCTACGAGATAAAACCATAAGTTATAACTGGTACATGACATTGGTATCTGATGCATGTAATTATAAATGATGCATCATAATCATAGCTGGTGCATGTAAATTATAACGGGTGCATGTAAATTATAACTGATGCATTTTAACTGATGCATGTAAATAATAACTGGTGCATCTAATTTATTTACAGATAGTTGGTGCATGTAACTGTTAACTGGTGCATGTAAATTATAACTGGTGCATGTAATCATACCTGGTGCGTTTAATTTATAACTGATGCATGTAAATTATATGACTGGTGCATGTAAATTATAACTGGTGCATGTAATTATAACTGGTGCATGTAATTATCACTGGTGCATGTAAATCATAACTGGTGCATGGAAATGATAACTGGTGCATGTAATTATGTAACTGTAATTAGTGCATCTAAATTATAACTGGTGCATGTAAATTATATACCTGTGCATGTAAATCATTACTGGTGCATGTAAATCATAACTGGTGCATGTAAATCATAAATGGTACATGTAAATCATAACTGGTGCATGTAATTTTGTAACGGTAATTGGTGCATATAAATCATAACTGGTGCATGTAAATCATAACTGGTGCATGTAATTATAACTGGTGCATGTAATTTTGTAACCGTAATTGGTGCATCTAAATTATAACTGGTGCATGTAAATTATATACCTGTGCATGTAAATCATAACTGTGCATGTAAATGATATCTGGTGCATGTAAATGATAACTGGTGCATGTAAGTGATAACTGGTGCAAAATCATAACTGGTGCATGTAAATGATAACTGTTGCATGTAAATCATACTGTTGCATGTAAATCATAACTGGTGCATGTAAATCATAACTGATGCATGTAAATGATAAATGGTGATGTAAATCTTAACTGGTGCATGTAAATCATTACTGGTGCATGTAAATCATTACTGGTGCATGTAAATCATAACTGGTGCATTTAAATGATAACTGGTGCATGTAAATGATAACTGGTGCATGTAATCATAACTGGTGCATGTAAATCATAACTGGTGCATGTAAATCATAACTGGTGCATGTAATTATAACTGGTGCATGTAAATCATAACTGGTGCATGCAAATCATAACTGGTGCATGTAAATCATAACTGGTGCATGTAATTATAACTGGTGCATGTAAATCATAACTGGTGCATGTAATTATAACTGGTGCATGTAAATCATAACTGGTGCATGCAAATCATAACTGGTGCATGTAAATCATAACTGGTGCATGTAATTATAACTGGTGCATGTAAATCATAACTGGTGCATGTTATTATAACTGGTGCATGTAAATCACAACTGGTGCATGTAACTAATAACTGGTGCATGTAAACCACAACTGGTGCAATTTAAAACAGTCAATTTACCTTGATTCCCATCCTTAGCCGTAGCAGACAGAAGGGTGCCCTTGAATCTGGATTTCAGAAACGTTCCATCAAGGAATAACATTTGACGACAATATTTAAAACCGTCAATACTAGCACGGAACGAAACAAACAAACGGGAAAATCGGTTGTTGTCATCAACTTCAAGCTTTACAAAACTTCCAACATTTATCGTTCTCACCGAGTGAACGTATGAATTCAGTTCTTGGAACGACTCATCATAATTTCCAAAAGCAATAGATCTAGCTTTCTCAACACTTCTCCATGCTTTATTGTACGTTATATCCAAGCCGTAATCTCTCTTCATTAACTCACATACATCGATTGCAGAGAAGGTTGGATTTGAAAACACTCGTTCCGCAATAATTTCAGATATCAGAACTGAACTCATCCTTTTTGATTTGTTCTTCATCACTCTAAGCCCACATGTGTGCATGTTTTGCAATTTTCTTATGTAGAAAGACCTATCTATTCTTGATACACTAGCATTCACAAACCAACCACAGCCCTCATCATGTTTTGTAGCACACTCTGCAATTACCCTATCTTTATTGTTTTTTACATAGTTGAAATCAAACCCAACCTCAACCGAATATTTACTTAATTCACAGCGAAACTCTTCTACACCACCACTAAACTGTTGTCCAACCCTACTAATATTCGATGCCCAACTAGAACACAACAACAACTTCTCTTTGCCTTTAGAATTACACATTTGAAGGTCAGAATCATATCCTGCAGATGAGTTACATCCCTGTGCACGTAATTCACTTACATCACTATTTTGCCTAGTATCTCCGAGCACATCTGTCTCGCATGCACCACCACATTGAATCGGCACAGTGCCACCACCATCGACAGTCTGCCAATTCATACTTCCCGAAGAAACTCCATGATATGCATTTTTTTCATCATAAACATCAATTGTCACCAATTGAACATCTATAATCTTACACAGAATAAACATATTTCTCATATCATCATCATTACTCAAACAACATTTAGGATGTCCAGGTACAGAATATTTTAAAGTCATTGCATCAGAGTTGTAATCAAACCATTTACCAATTGCAATAGATTTTAACTCACTGTATGAAAATGTGGGATTCACATTCAAAACTTGCGTTTCATCTCTACATTTCAATAGAATCATAAATCCAAGATCCATCGTAACATATACGAAAGCAAAAAAAATTCACAAAAGTATAAAATACCTTCTGTGACTTCCCTAAATCGATTACCAGGAACGAAAACCAGACAGAAATCGTAAATGCCTCGCTAAAACGATTCGATTGAAATTATAATCGATGTTTTTACTTGGAGAAACGATCGAACATGAACTCAATGCGCAGCCAATGCGCAGCCAATTAAAATTTCACACTGTTCCATTAGATTTTAGGGTTTACTCCTAAAAGGGTATTTTTGGTATGAAAATAAGCCTTTTAAAATCATAAATTTGAAAAGTAGACTTAAATGAGAAGATATTTTTCCACCATGCATTTATTTGCACACTTTTTTAAAATGGAGATTTATATGAAAAACTTGTTTGGTAAGTGCACCTAAACCTAAATTTCCCTTTCTTTTTATTAAAAAGATTGCTTCGTAGTCCACCCGGAATAAAATGAATTCGTTTTCGATCCGGGGTTCCTCGTCGCCATATATTATTTTATTTTTATTTTACCAATAAAAACATATTAATTATTCAAGTAAAAGTGGGGCAAACCGCCAAAAGGCCCAAAACCAGTTATAATTGCCGACCACACTGACTATATATATTCTGGACTTTGTAATTTCGACAATAGCGAGGACTTGTCGACATATTACATTGATTGAGATGTGTATATTACGTTAAAAACAAACCCACCCATCCACAAATTGATATATAGTAATGTAGTAATATATATATAGTAATAAACCCACCCATCTACAAATTGTTAGAAATATGATATGAATATAAAATCGATTTCGATGTACCTAAAACAAATAACATACAAAATCAAATATATGGAAATATATTTGATCGAGCCAGGCCTGAAAAACAATATGTGCAAATGGTGTTTCTAAACGTTATGCAATCATAATATATGATGTGTTTCTGAAAGTGAATTGCTTGAATTAGGAACATTTCACAGTGTTATTTATATAAGTCTTGTCATGAAAGACTTAGAGTTTGACACAGTACAATCAATTACAGATAATTTACAGTTATCCAGATAACGCGTAATCTCTCAATATTATCTAACAAAAATAAGACGCGAGGAGCATATATAAATATTCACATATGGCATATATGTATATATGAATAAAACTATCCGATACAAGGTATGCATCCAAACAAACTACAAAGCTTTCGAGTTCTTAGTATAATTTTCTTGATCTTAGGATAAAAAAATACGGTAATAAAAGATGAATTGGAGATGACTGGTTCATTGCAACTCGAATTCAATCTAACATCTTCTTGATATGAAGGGTTGGAAATGTTTTCGTCGCTGTTATGATGATCAATGCTGTGTTTTCGAAGATAAAAGTTTCTGCAGCCAATGTCGCCAATCAAATCCGACTTCCTCAAACCTATGCAAACACATCGAAAACCAATATCCAACACATTATGTCATCGTAAAGTCTCAAATTACATAAACAAATGCAGTTTATAAATTTTTATTGTTTTAGCATGATATATACTTTCACAGTAACAAAAAGAAGAAACTTTTATTATAATATGAACATAATAAATAAATAAGGAAAAGAACAAAGCTGGCTTAAACAACAAGAATGGAACAAGTATCATATTCGGGTATAACATTTGAAATAACATACCGAATATGTCACTACCAAACATGACCAAAGTTCTTTCGACTCCAATCGCCATAAAATCTTGCGTAAATGGCTTAAACAAAGAGAATCGAACACGTATCACAAGTTTTGAAATAACCTACCAATACCAAACATGACAAAAATTTCTTTACTCCAATAGCAATTAAAAAGGCCTACACTATTTATTTAGCTAATAATAAATTTTAGTCAGAAAAATGGGTCCCATATAAGTAGAATATCAAAAATTTGAAACTTTGTCATATGCCCCCTAATGTACGGTACCTATTATTTATGTAGATTGAAAGGAAAAAAAAGTATTTTAAAATATTATTTAACACTTAATTTCCATGATAAGGTATTTATATCTTTTGTTCAATAAAGTATATAACAAAACTTCAATAAAGTATATAACAAAACGACAACATCGACATAGCCGTATGGTTAATTGACTTTGTCAAGTCGACATAGCTTTAATCGGTTTTGACAAAGTGAATTGTTCGAATTCGAGTATGTGTTGATGCATATAAATTCATACATTATATGTCAAATGACAACTGCATAATAATTTATTTAAGCAACATGAATAATGCATTATGGTTTTCCAAGATAAGTCTGGAAAGTGGAACATGCTATCCACTCCTATTTATTCTGAAAAAAACAACGAATCGATAATAATTCTATCAAATCAATCAATTCGATCAGATTTAATAAACCAGTTTGATTTTTCACACCAGCTTGACTAAAAAAAAAATTACGAATTTCCCACCAAATTGTTGAATTATAATCAAATCCAAGCAAACTAAATGAATTATATTTTTGTTTCCGGATCAATTCGATGTGTTATTCCATCTTCTGCTAAACCATTAAAATAACAAAGTCTTGCTGTTAAAAAAAAACATGAAAACTTACTGTGAAGGCTAAAATAAGATTGATGCAATTGGCAAGTTGAGGCTAAATTTTTATCCAGAGGAGGGATTCGTCGTTCTTCACTGTACTTCTTTATCACAAGATTTATGATTTCCTCAACGTTGGATCCTAATCTCACCAATGTCCGAATTGGTCCCGCACTTCCCTCCACAGTCACATTCACCACAACCTTAGCATCTTTCTGGACACCACCATCACTAATTAGTTTTTTCTATCGTTTTATCTAATCTAACATCAAATATATGGTATTAAATGTCATTTGTATCCCAACATAATCTAATTACCTGGTAGCATTTCCGAGGAGTCGACGGAGGCGTCGATATCTCCTGCGAAGTAAATATGTCAGACCATGTTTCCGGCCGATAAAGAACTCCCTCATCTTCTTCCGCCACCACGCTCCCTCCAAATCCTTTCAGCAGAGACGGCTCCGACTTGCTCCTCTTCAGAATCTTCACGTCCTTCGACGGAAACTTCCGAACAGCAGCAGGCTTGATCCTCCGACGAACCGATGGAGAGGATCTTTGTGGGCTGGAATCATTACTGGTAGCTCTCCGGTTCGCCAGGATCCTTCTTCTGAGAACGTTGTCTGGCATATATGGACGCAATCTGGCTTTTCAAAATTTATGAGCGTTGGAGTAAGTATGATGTATACAGAGAGAGAGAGAGGGTGGAATGAAAGTGGGAGAGGGAAGTTGCTTGTTGAAAGAGGTAGTTGGTTGATTTTGCGGAGGGTCACGCTACGCAGTTAATATCATGTACGTAGGAACAGAACCGAAATTTTGGTTTTAAATCTTAAAAATCAAAAGCCAAACCGAATCGGTTTTAAATGGCCTTTTTCGGTTTGGTTCGATTTCGGTTTGAAATGTTTTTTTTGAGATGATTAGTTGATGAAAATTATTCAACATAAATACATGTTGTTTGTGTTGTATGTGAATTTATCAGTGGTTTAGGAAAAGAAATGATGAACTTTGTCAAGTCGAGTCAAATGTAATACAGTTTGTCCTTAAAAGGAATTTGCCACGCTCTCGGTGCTTTCGGAATGCGGCAATCCTCTTCCAAGATACATCGACTTCTTTTTGTGATAGTAACACACAAAATCACAAGAGTATCAACCACAAATGTTGCAAACTCTCCTATTTAAGAACAATATATTGAATGTGTATGAATTTGCACTTTGATCTTGCTTTTCTCTCACAAATGTGTTTTTGATTTGAAAATCCGATCTTTATTCAATCCAGGGATGTTATATATATACTAGGTCATAAGATATCACCAAAAGACACCATCTGGAGGCACTAATCCATGAAAAATCGTACATGCACGCCAAAGGGTGCATGGATTCAGAAAAACTGTCGAAATGGCACTAGGGCGCTGCACGGATAGCGCCCCAGTGCCACCCTTACTGACTGGGAAAATTTTTCCCAGGCAGTGGCGCCGTGGCGCCAGTGACACTGCCCGAAATTTTTTCGGGCTGTTTTTTGTGTGAAAACCCGATTTATCCAACCAAGTCAAAAACTAAAGTTTTAGTAAACCAACATACTCAAGGTTGTTTATTTAAATCAATAACTTAGTGTTTAGATAATATTAAATTATATTAGAGTTAATATTAATTACATGATATCAATCTTATAGATTGCAAAACATTTATTTAAACAAACAATTAGATAATTAAGAATTGTATCTTAATAGTAGTAGAATAATGTGTAAATGATTGAAGATTTTATCAAAGATAATAATGTGTTGTTAGATAATTAGGAAGCATGTCATTGATATCTGTTAGTCAATAAAACACTTGATGAGTAAATCCTATTCGATTTAATCTTGTAGACTTGTAGCTAAACCAATGCCAAAATATTTAAACAACTAGAGTTTTGGTCAAGTCACAATTAGAATCATTAAGTTAATCCAACCACTTGATGTTATTTGGTCAAACTAAATACTAAGTATAGATAATATTGAATTATAATATCAAGATATGGTATTATATTAGGACTCTTGATTAAACAAGTTAATAAATAGTAGGGGTGCTTATTGGTCTGAACCGGTCCGGTCCAGTGCGGACCGGAACCGGTCGGTTCCGGGGCCGTTAAGGTCGGAATCGGTCCGGTCCGGTAAGGAACCGAATCGGTTCCGGTTCCGGTTTCGGTTCCGATTCCGGTTCCTACCGGTTCCGGGCCGAACCGGTCCGTTTTCTTTTTTTTTCAATTTTTATTTTCGTATTTTTTTTTAAAAAGAAAATTTCAAAAATTTTATTTATTTTTTATTTAATGTTGTAAATGTTTCCCCAATATTCATCATAAATTCAATATATTCCTTCTTCATTTCATAATATAGATGCATACAAATAATTGTAAAGAGATAGCAATTAAAAAATCAAAATAAAAAATTATTGATGTTTAGCAATCTTCATAATTGATAAGTATTGTTTTTGCGTTCTCTTCTTCTTGCTCGTCATAATGGTTTGCGAATTCGTCAACCGCCCCATCTCTTCTATTCTTACATTCTGCTTCAAACCAATCTTTAAGTAACGTGAGCATGCATAACGAATCAGCAAAGAGACTACTTCTGTATTCTCCAATAATTCGGCCACATGTTGAGAATGCAGATTCAGAAGCGACGCTTGAAGCTTGTACCGCATACACGTCTCTAGCCATTTTGGCTAAGATGGGGAATTGTGCCGCATTTGACTTCCACCATTGTAACACGTCGCAGTTGTCTTCCGTTATAAATTGATAATTCAGATAAATTTGCAACTCAGTCGATGTGCTAGTAGAAGCTTCTTTTCCCTTAAGTTTTTTCCTGCCCAGCAGTCTAAGCAAATTGATGCCTCCACCTTTAGTTTGAGCTTGGGGTTGTTCTTCAGCAGGCCTTTGTTGCAATGATTCACTTGCCTGTTGATTATAATACAATTGAAACATATTTTGGAGAGATTGCATTGTAGACGTCTTTTGATCGTCAACAACCTTCCCCAAAAATTCAGCATAATATTCAAAAAAGATCTCAAATGAAGATAAACATTGACTAGGATCTAGCAATGTTGCGATGCAGTGCACGTGTGGGATTTGTTCCCAATATTTTATAAATTTAGTTTCCATTGCACTAACAAAAGCATGCAAGTCATAGTCATCTCTAAATTCTATAAACTTATCAAACATATTAAATACTAAAGGAAGAAAATAAACGGAAGTTGGATAAGTAACACCGGAAAAGCGTTCCGTCGCTTCTTTGAAAGTACCTAACAATGATACACAATTTTCAACAAATTCCCAATCCTCATTAGTCAAATAAATACTATCATCGCTATCAGGCATTTGATATGAATTATAAAATGGAGTTAAAATATCTTTGTAAGGTAACATAGCATTCAACAAATTGTACAATGAATTCCACCTAGTATCTATTGGTGATGGAAAAAGAAGATGCTTTAAACCATTAGATAAACATAATTGTTTCCAATCGCGCTTTACACGGCTCATGCGTAACCATTTAGCGCAGTATTTCATTTTCTCAATACATGCTGAGTGATTGTCTTCATAACCAACTTTAACAGCCAAATTAATCACATGACATGCACATCTAACATGAAAAAAAACACTATCAAGCATTGGTTTCAGATAGGTCTTTAAATCACGCATCGCAGCATTGTTATTCGCTGCATTGTCTAATGTGATCGAAAATACCTTATCCTGAATTCCATAATGTCTACCAGTGTTGAATACATATTTAGCAATTACATAACCAGTATGTGCACAATCTAACTCATCTAAAGACAAAATCCGTTTTTGCATACACCAATTATCATCAATCCAATGACAAGTGACAACAAGATATGAATCTGAATTTACATTTGTCCAAATATCGGTTGTTAAGCTAACCCTACAAGGCAAACTAGAAAGATGTTGAAACAATGTATTTCTATATTCAACAAATACGTCCATGCAATTTCTTTTTAGTGTGTGCCTGGAAATATGTTTAAACATGGGTTGTATAGACGAAGCAAATTCAATAAAATCAGCATGTTCAGCTTGTATAAAAGGTAGTTCACATCTAATCACATATCTAACAAGTGACCTACGGTTAATTTCAGCAGTTAAAATAAAATTCGTGCCAATGAGAATATTAATTTGTGTTTGTGTTGCTTCTCGACCTAATGGTTGTAATGTAAAAGTGTTTTTTAAATGTTCCAGTGCCTCCACTGGAACAACCAGCTTTATATGAATATTGCATTTTACATAATTTACATATTGCAACAGATTCGTTAGTACCTTCTTTTTGACCGAGTTCAAAGTGATCCCATATCTTACTTCTTTTGGCACGAGTCGGTTGTCTACTCGCTGCTGTAGTGGCTCCGGATGACTCCACTTGTTGTCTCTCTTGGGCTTGGGCAGCAGGAGGTTCGACAGGTTGCTCGGGTTGTTGTGGTTTGACATTCATAGAGGAACCACCAACATTGAGGTCAGCAAAAAAATCATAACTTTCATTTAACTCAGGTATTGGTACGGGCAAATTCATTGCCGAAGATGAACTCAGTGATAGAAGACCCGGGACGAGACCCCGACTACGACCCCGGCTACGACCAACGCCGCTGCTAGATGAAGATGCCATTATTATATATAAATTGTAGATAACACAATCGAGAGGAAAATATGAGATTGAAGTATAGCATTGTGAGAAGAATGGATTGTGAGAAGAATGGATTGTGAGGAAAAGAATGAAAAATATGCACATATTTATAGATTTCAAAAAAAATAATAAAAATAATAATAAATTGAACGTTGGCAACGGCTTTATAGCCGTTGCCAACGTTCAGCATGGCAACGGCTATAAAGACGTTGCCATGCTGAACAAAAAAAAAATTATTATTATTATTTTTTAAATGTTATCGGTTTCGGTTCTGGAATCGGTTCCAAACCGGTAGCACTGGAACCGGTGGTGCTACCGGTTTGGATTTAAAAAATCGCCCCGGATCGGTTCGATATCGATTCCGAGGCGGACCGGAACCGGTTAGTCCGGTTCCGATTTCGGACCGGACTAATCGGTCCGGTTTCGGACCGGATCCGAATCGACCCGGTCCGATAAGCACCCCTAATAAATAGGCAAATAGTCAATCAATTACCTCACAACTCACATCAATTTTTAAACACACACTAGCACACACTAAAATATGTGAAATTTTCAACAAGGAAAGGATGTGAAATTCATCACGTTTTTGCCACCTAAATTTATTGAAACATGCAAGAATCGTTTCTGGTCTCGGTAAGTGGGCTTTTGTTAAAATCATTCTTTCGTTTTTTTTCTAAATCATAAATATGTGTTTTAAAATCCAATCGTTATGTTAACTATTTTCAAATTATGAAATTCTGATCTTTGAAATCTGAAGCACTTTAAATATCGAAATCCAATTGGTAAGGAATTCCTAATTCTGTTTCTGACCCTGATGTGGTGGGATTATAACCGTTTTTATGACCTGATACGGTGGTTAACCGTTGTTCTGGGAAGTCCAAACCCTTTATTCGTGGGTGATCCGATGTTCTGACCTCATCTCTATGAGGGTTATGTCTAGAGAACTGATATCACTACCATGAGGAAACTATATGATTTATTGTGCTTACTTTAGTATATGGCATATGATTCTGATATAAAGTTTATGTTCAGGAGCAAATTCTGTTAAGTTTCTGTTTTGTTCATATCGGTTTCTATTCTGATTTTTTATTCATGTTTCTGAAAAATTATTATATTTATATATTGTGTCACATACGATTGTCCCCCATTTGCTGAGTGTTTACCAAAACGCTCACCCCTTACATCCACTCCCCAGATATAAGCGGATCAAAATCGAGAGGAAGATCAAAACCAATTTTGGAGATGGTGAATTAGATGTTATTGTTCAAGATGTCGCTGCTATTAATTTATGAAGCTTCCGCTGATATTTGTAAGAAATATTTATTTTATGGATAAACGACTGGTTTTTTTGTACAATCTGTATTACGAGGCTTGTTGATTTTGAATTATATTTAGAATCAACGCCGATGTTATTGACCCCGGTCTCGGGGCATGACATTTAAGTGGTATCAGAGCGAACCAGGTTCCATCAAAATAGAGATTGATCGCATTGAGGCATAATGTTTTATAAGGGACGAGGCGATCGATCGCATGAAAAGTAGGGATCGATCGCTAGGGTCCATATTTTGAAAATGTGATATTTTTGTGGATCTTGTTTTTAAAGCCTATTATAACATGATACATTGTTCATATTCATGTAGCATCATCACAGGGAACGGGACAACGAGGCGGTTAAACATTGACGCATGAATTATATATGTTTTGTGTCGTACAACAGGTGCGTGTTGACGTACGAGTATTGATTAACTGATTGATGTGATGTTGCTTCTATATGTTGAGATTGTATCATACGATTGATGATATCATATGCATATACATTCATGGTATTATATGTGTGTGTTGTTGAGACTGATGCCACGAGAGGTATACTACTGTTGAGCATATGCTTTGGCTATGGTTATATGATATGTGCTGCTAATATGGGACGTGAAGGCTGAGCCACGGACATATTAAGCTGAGAGGCATATCATATTATTGGACCTATGTTTTGGCTGTTATGACGTGTGAGGACGGTTATATGATATGTGCTGTTAATATGGAATGTGAAGGCTGATCCACTGACATATTATGCCGAGAGGCATATCATATCGGTCCCGTTATAACAGGATGAAAGTTGAGACATGTCATGACATATTTACATTTGATGATGCATGATACAGAACAATCATAGTTGATATTTTACGATAGTGCTTCAGCATTTTATGTTTCTTATTGATATAGCACTGAGATAGTTGTTTGTCTATACTCATGTTGTGTGATTATTTATGTAGGGATTCATAGAGGTGGGAGGACGGGATTGTGAGTCGAATTCCGCTGCAAGCTGAACCACTGCATATGAGTTGTACTTCTTTAGGTTGTTTTGATGTACATGTGGTGTAAATTATGTAAGGATTTTGTAACTATTGTAACAACCTATATAGTAAAACTCTTAATCAGTGTGTATTTACTTAAATCCTACTGACATATGTATAAGATTTGATACATAACAGATTAAGTAATGAGGACCCCACAAAACCTTCAATAAGGAGGGAGGAATGTGAAAACCTGATTTTTCCAACCAAGTCAAAAACTCCACTTTATCAAGTATAAAAATCATTAAAAGCATCAAACTTAACCTCACAACTTCGGTAGGTCCTCAAGCACTCTTTATCCTAGGAATATGTTGGGAAATTTCCCGAGTGCTAACTCAAATTTTCATAGTTTAGTTGTCCCATTGAACAATGATCTTGGGATCTCCAGTCAACAAGGTTGGGTTATCACTATGAAAATTTTTGTTGTATATTTCAATCACATTCCTCTTGATAATTTATACATTTGATTTCTATTTAATGCTTTTGTAAGCGGATCCGCCAAATTATCCTATGATTTCACATTATCAATTGTGATAACTCCATTAGAGATCAAATGTCTTACAAATTATGTCTACGACAAATATATCGAGACTTATCATTATTCATATGGTTTTTTGCACTAACAATTTCCAACTGATTCTCTCAATGAATCATAATTGCTTACACTAATTTGTCCAATATGGAATATTAATCCAAGTAATTACAAAGCCAATGTGCTTTTTCCGCAGCTTTGTCAACAAATATAAACCATAATCCCATCATGGATCGATTGTTGCATGACACGTCAGCCACATCAATGGTAGACCATTTTTGGATTTCGAATATTTTGTATCAGATATCAAATTTGCATAATGTATCCTTCTAATGCAATATGATACCCTAAGTTTCAAATTCTAAGCGTTGCAAACTTACAAAACCAAATTCAGATATCTTGGAAACGTTAATTCCAAATATGACATTTGTCGCACGAATATTCATCATGTCAAAATGTTTCATTAACATTTTCTACGTTATTTTGATGATCTCTATATTGCTTCTCATAAAGAGCATATCATCAATCTACAAGCATACCATTATATATGCTTTAGTGTGTGTCATATGTTTCACACTCGTTAAATCTTTTTGACAAAATAGTTTGTCAAAATTTTCATTTCTTTATTTTGGCGCTTGTTATGACTTATTTTAGTCAGACACCCCCACACTTTTTAAGTACTTGTAGGAAGACTTTCGTCCTTTCCACAATCCATAAGGATTTCCGTCATTGCCTAAATGTGACACTTATAATATCGTTGACCAATAAGATTGCCCCCCCCCCCCCCCCCCCCCCCCCCCAAACAATTATAGGGCAATCTCAAACTTATCAAGATTATAGTGGTGTTCAAACTTTCATGATTCAAGTTCTAAGCGCTATTAACTTAAAAATCAAAATTCAAGAGTTTATGTTTTGCAAATTTTTTATTTAAGTGCACTTGCTTACTAAATTTGAAACTTGAATTAAATTCTCGTACTTGATTCACAATTTGCATTTTAAGCATACAAACTTAGAATATTTGAATTCAAGATTTAATTCTCTTGCAAATTCAAACATTAAGCGTAAAATGCTTAGATAACTCAAATAGAATCAAATGAGAACATATCATAGTCAGAACAATTGTGGCAATTATCATTCATTTTAAGCATACGAACTGAGAAACATGAATTCAAGATATAATTCTCTTGAAAATTCAAAAATTAAGCGTAAAATGCTTAGAAAACTCAAATAGAATCAATTTACAATTTTTCCATTGCAAATTCAATTGCATAATTGGTCTTCATCCTCATTCTTCTAGTGTTTAAACACTTCTATGATATCGCATTTGGTTCGTAGCAAATAGCCATAACAATATATTGTACATCGAAGTACTTTTTCCTCATCTCTAGTTTACACAAACATCGATTCACAAATATCATTGTGAATTAATTCTAGAGGTGTGTTTTCCAACAAATGAACGACGATTTATTTAACTTAGTCTACACATAAGTCTCACACTTATGTTTTTTAAGTTAACAATCGATGAGTACCTTCATTACATTTATCTTGAACAACTCACTTTATGGAGAGTACAACTATGTTGAACACAAGATTTCAAGCGGTAAGCATTATATCAGAGAAATCGTCTGACATCTTGTCATATTTTAGTTACGTTGATTTGATCATTTGCTTTATTCTTATTGTCTATCTTGTCTTGACAATCCTTTACTTTATGGTTCGGTTTCCCACATATGAAGCAATTTCCCTCGAACCTTTTAAGTTCCTTTGTTGTTGGCCATCATGGTTCTTTATCTTATTTCCATGATTGCTCGATTCCACAACCCACTTTGTTTATGTTGATTTTTGACTTGCGATTATCATCTACAATTCTTAGTCGAACAATCAAGTCCTCGAGTCCCATTTCCTTCCTCTTGCGTTTAGATAGTTTTTGAAATCTTTCAACATCGAATGAAGTTTCTCAATTAAAGCCACAACTTGGAAGCACTCACTTAGACTCATCCCTTTCGCAAGAATCTCATGTAAGAGTACATGCATCTCTTGCACTGGACTCACTACGGATTTCGAGTCTAACATTTTGAAATCCAAGAAAGGCCCAATAATAAACTTTTTAAGGCCGGCATCTTCAGCCTTGTATTTTGTTTCAAGCATATTCCATATTTTTTTTGCAGTTCGGACTTGACAATATACATTGTATAGTGCATCATCAATGTCATTCAATATGTAGTTCTTGCATAGAAAATCTCTTTGATTCCATGCATCTACAGCGGCCCTCCTGCTAGTATCTGTCTCGTCATCGCCTACGTTAAGCGGACCATCTTGCATAAATTTTGCCAAATGCAAATTAGTGAGATAGAAAAATATTTTCTATTGTCATTTTTTGATATCTACGCCGGTGAATTTTGCCGATCTTTCTCCTTGCGTATGAATTTTTGCCGCCTTTCTCCTTGCATATGGAAATTAGTATGTTGGGTTATATTCTAAAAATTTGTTTCATGAGTTTTCTAGATATGTATTAAACTTTTTAAAATTAGTTACTGAAAGTTTCTTAATATTTTTAACTGTTTATATGTGGGTACGTCAGCAGCATATGGATATGAGTATTAATTTGGGCTAATTTTTTCATCTATTCCACAATTTATCAGCCCAAAAAAATCACATTTATGGGGAAAAAACTAAATTAATATCTTTAAAAAATTAAGGCTATGTTCGGGTTTTGGTTTTCTAGAATTAATCATTATCTCATATCATTTTATTTTTTAAAATATATTTTTAAATATTTTACTATAATCGTTATTTGTAATTCATTTTTATGTTTATTAAAAAAATTATTAATAAAATATAAAATTTTCAATATGTAGTATTAAAAAAATAAAGGAAGTCGCTGTTTGTATTCTATCTAGCCTCTTCTTTCCACCTACTCTTTCCCGAGTACCTTCCGTGTGTCCTTGCATTAGCAACAGAAAAATTGAAATTTGGGGCCTATGTTTTCTTTGTTTATTTTTTAAAAAAATATGGGGCCTATTTGATTACTAGGTTTGTTTAGTTTAATATTTTATAAATCTTCTCGACTGAGGATTCTGTTATGAATTGGAAAAGTACTCTCATTCCTTAAGCCTCTTGGATCTCGTTCAAACAATTATTAATGTCCATACATGCTATAAGCAAGGTTCTTATCACTTGTATCATGTTTCAGAACATCAGTAGTTTCGTGTTTCGGAACATCGGCAATTGTCGTTGTAAAATTTCATTCCAAAACGACGACCAGTGTCGTGGGCTAGTGGTCGTCACCCTCTCTCATGCTCAAGTTCGAGTCCATCTCCCAAACTTTATGAAGTGTTCAAAAAACAAAATTCATTCAACAATGAATATGTAAGTATAAAACTTTTTTTTATTTATTGATATCGAAGATTTTGTGACCGTCGTGGTACGTAAACGACGATTTGGCAGCCATCTTGTCCTTTTTAAAAAAATTATCTACTTATTTTTATTTCTAAAAATTCGTGACCGCGGAATATCAATGGAATTGTAGCAGCAGCTCCACGACAGTATCGACGGCACACACACGCGCGCGCACACACACACACACACATATATATATATATATATATATATATATATATATATATATATATATATATATATATATATATATATATATATAAGAAAGAAAGCGTTAAAATATATCTATCAATATTATATAAAATTGACATAATATTCATTTATTTTAAATCGTACCATGAGTATTTCCCGACACATCGTGATCAATAGATAAGCTAATAGTTTATATCACACAAGATATAACAAAGGAAAAGGCCATGAGAGTGACATTTTGTATTTTGTGTTCTCATTGTAAGACTTTTTTTACATTACCAATAATATCACTAATCATCTTTATATTTTTCGTTTCGACCCCGGACATTTTAGGTGTTTAAAAATTATCAGTTTGTCTCTGAAAATATTATAATTATCATTTATCCCTTCATCTTGATAATTCTCATTTTGTCCCTGCACATTTTATAGTTTTGATAATTATCACTTTGACGCTGAAAATATTATAATTATCATGTTACTCATTGGCAACAATCTTTATAATTATCATATTGATTTATCGTATAACAGTATTCCAAAATTTTACATAAAAATCGAGTCAATTCGAAGGTAAAAAGTGTAAAAAAAAAAGTATGTACAAGCACACAACGAGTGCACCGGAATAGTAGTATTTTATACTCCCAAAAAGAGCGATGATCTCTAAGTATCAATGAGAGGTTAAATTACATCTCTTTATGCTCTTCAATGGACCAATAACAAGGGACAGATCCTGAATGACCTGCTATGATCTGAAACAAAATGTTAGAAGGGTGTCAGAAGATTTTTCCGGCGGGTCCCCTCCGACGTTCAAGTCAGGTGACGGGAGATATGTGAAAAATCTGTAAGGGAATAGCTGTTGTATGTAAGTGTATATAGGAAAAAATGCATACCTGAAATTCTGAATTAGTTTGCTATTTATAGGTGTTGTTTCGGGATGTGCAATTTTGACCAATAAGGCCATGATCTACACGACCCTGAAATATCGGAACACATCGGCTGATCAGTAAGGCCACGATCCACATCATCCCCTGAAATCCCGGAGAGGTGGGTGTAATCGTGGGCCATGTTAATACATATGGCCGATAACTTGACCTTAGTGGCTTGGACTTAGTCAATGTCTTCCCAAAGATCGGGAATTCTGAAGATGATCTTATCTCTGTTGTCGATTTATGTCTCTAGACTAGAACTCGACAAACTCGGGAGATCGGCCATATACATGGAACTGAGGCGGTTGTCCTGATCACATGAGCTCGGGAGGTCGGCCATATACGGATGCTTTGGCTACGTGAGCTCGGGAGGTCGGTCATATACATGACGCTGAGGCGGATTTCTTGATCACGTGAGCTCAGGAGGTCGGCCATACACATAGCGTTGAGGCGGATGTCTTGACCACGTGAGCTCGGGAGGTCGGCCATATACATAGCGCTGAGGTGGATGCTTTGACCACGTGAGCTCAGGAGGTCGGCCATATACATAGCGCTGAGGCTGGTGCTTTGACCACGTGAGCTCAGGAGGTCGGCTACCACGTGAGCTCAGGTGGTCGGCCATATACATAGCGCTGAGGCGGGTGCTTTGACCAAGTGAGCTCGGGAGGTCGGCCATATACATAGCACTGAAGTGGATGCTTTGACCACGTGAGCTAGGGAGGTCGGTCGTCCCTACGGTGCTAAGACATATGCTTTTTGTGTTCCAAGTTGGACGATTTCTCGAGCGAAGCTAAGCATAAGCTCGGATGGTATATCTTTCTCCCGCAGGGTATCACAACTAACCTCTTTGATCGGAAGCTCGTAAGTTTAATTTGATTTTTAGGCTTAGTTGAGCGGGGAAACTATAAGGCGGGAAAGATGGTATTCAAAATTCATATGTATGATACCTGTTAACTATCGACGCTCCATCAACCGAGGCACATCGAACGAGCAGACGGAGCTCGGACGCTCGTTTAATAAGTATAAATGAGCTCAGACACTCGCTTTTACTGGAGCTTGGATGCTCGCTTTACCACTTTCTTAATATTATCTAATCATTTTGTGGGTTGGAGGTCGTAAAGCTCGGACCTTGGACATAGCTCGTAAAGATATTCTGAGACTTGTATAGCCTTTTCGTATGAGGAGGTCAAGCGAACTTGTGAAGCTCGGACCTTGGACATAGCTCGTAAAGCTATGCTAAGACTCGTAAAGTCTTTTTGTATGAGGATGTTGAACGAACTCATGAAGATAGGACCTTAGACATAGCTCGTAAAGATATGCTGAGACTCATAAAGCCTTTTTGTATGAGGAGGTCATACGAACTCGTGAAGCTCGGATCCTGGACATAGCTCGTAAAGCTATGTTGAGGCTCGTAAAGTCTTTTTATATGAGGAGGTCAGACGAACTCGTGAAGCTCGGACATGGGACATAGCTCGTAAAGCTATGATGAGACTCGTAAAGTCTTTTTGTATGAGGAGGTCGAACGAACTCGTGAAGCTCAGACCTTGGACATAGCTCATAAAGCTATGCTGAGACTAGTAAAGCCTTTTTGTATGAGGAGGTCAGACGAACTCGTGAAGCTTGGACCTGGGACATAGCTCGTAAAACTATGCTGAGACTCGTAAAGTCTTTTTGTCTGTGGAGGTCGGACGAGCTCGTGAAACTCGGACCCCGTACATAACTTGTAAAGCTATGCTGAGACTCGTAAAATCTTTTATATGAGGAGATCAGACGAACTCGTGAAGCTCGGACCTGGGACATAGCTCGTAAAGCTATGCTGAGACTCGTAAAGTCTTTTTGTCTGTGGAGGTCGGACAAACTTGTGAAACTCGGACCCTGGACATAAATCGTAAAGCTATGCTGAGACTCGTAAAGTCTTTTATATGAGGAGGTCAGACGAACTCGTGAAGCTCGGACCTGGGACATAGCTCGTAAAGCTATGCTGAGACTCGTAAAGTCCTTTTGTCTGTGGAGGCCGGACGAGCTCGTGTCGGACCCAAGACATAGCTTGTAAAGCTATGCTGAGACTCGTAAAGTCCTTTTGTATGAGGAGGTCAGACGAACTCGTGAAGCTCGGACATAGGGCATAGCTCGTAAAGTCTTTTTGTCTGAGGAGTTCGGCGTAGAGTTCATAAAGTTTGGTCCTTGAACATAACTCGTAAAGCTATGCTTAGACTCGTAAAGTCTTTTTGTCTGAGGAGATCGGTGCAGAGCTCGGACCTTGGATATAACCCGTAAAGCTATGGTGAGACTCGTAAAGTCTTTTTGTTTGACGAGGTCGACGTAGAGCTCGGACCTTGAACATTACTCGTAAAGCAATACTGAGACTCGTAATGTCTTTTTGTATGATGAGATCGTCGTAGAACATAACTCGTAAAGCTATGATGAGACTCGTGAATTCTTTTTGTCTGAGGAGTTCGGCGTAGAGCTCGTAAAGCTCGGACCTTGTACATAACTCGTAAAGCTATGCTGAGACTCGTAAAGTCTTTTAATCGACGTAGGTCGGTCTTGAGCTGGTGAAGATTGTAGACTTGGGCCCTAGGTCGGCCATAACCCGTAAGGTTATGTAAGGACTCGTAAAGTCTTTTAATCGACCTATGTCGATCTTGAGCTGGTGAAGCTTGGAGATTTGGGGCCCTAGGTCGGCCATAACCCGTAAGGTTAGGTCAAGACTCGTAAAGTCTTTTAATCGATGTAGGTCGGTCTTGAGCTGGTGAAGCTTGGAGATTTTGTTTAGCTCTACCTGGTATCTTTTTGAGTCATCTTCATTCATTAAATTCTTCTTTGGAAGTATGTCAATATGGTGTTCCCATGACGTTAGGGCTGACCCCACCGACATCCGAGGTGACCATGTAAATACGGTCTCTTTACTTTTCTGGCATGCAATTAATTCAGCAATGAACATAGGGTCTAATTCCTTAGTTATCTTCACCATCATCTGAGGAGATGCAAGCTCTACCGATTCAGACTCTTTGTCTATGCAATTCAAAGATTTTTCTCCCAGTGTTTGTTTCAATGGTTTACCTCCCGCGATAATGTTGACCTGATGCCGAGTTCTTTTTCCTTCCTTGTGCATAGATGTCTTCTTTTCTCCCAAGTTTGGATCTGGTACAACACGATCTGAGAAGATCTGTAAAATCCCTAAAATCTTGTGGCTTGTTGACACGAACTGAGAAGATCTTTGACCCAGTCAAGCCATTCCCATAGTGGGTAGACTTATGTTGAATTCTCATCATTTCATGAGAATGGGAATCGGGAAGTCCAAAACTAATATCCTTTTGATCAATAGTTAGATCGTCCTTGTCAACCTAAGAATAAGAGCTCGGTAAGCTCTATTGAGTGGTCTTGCTAATTAACCCAAGCTGGCAACAATGCTTGCATGAGATCGGGAGGACGATCATCCACATTATGCTAAAGCCGATGCTTTCATGAGGTCGGGAGGTCGGTCATCCACACAGCTAAAGTCGATGATTTTTTGTGTGTGAGGTCGGGAGATCGGTCAACAAAGCTTAAAGGACCTTGGTTCAATGAGCGATTAGCATATAGTTATGTTCATTCATAGGGTATCAAATGTACTGATGATTTCAGGTTGTCCATGATTATTTCTTCCCCTACATGTTCTTCTTCCTCATTGTCATCTTTTTCCATTCATATCCACGCCTTAGCTCGAAAGTTTCCCACGGACGGCGCCAATTGATACTCCCAAAAAGAGTGATGATCTCTAAGTATCAATGAAAGGTTAAATTACATCTCTTTATGTTCTTCAATGGATCAAATAACAATGGACAGATCCTGAATGACCTGCTAAGATCTGAAACAAAATGTTAGAAGGGTGCCAGAAGATTTTTTCGGCGGGTCCCCTCCGACGTTCAAGTCGGTGACGGGAGATATCGGAAAAATCTGTAAGGGAATAGCTGTTGTATGTAAGTGTGTATATGAAAAAATGCATACCTGAAATCTTGAATTAGCTTGCTATTTATAGGTGTTGTTTCGGGATGTGCAATTTTGACCAGTAAGGCCATGATCTACACGACCCTGAAATATTGGAACACATCGGCTGATCAGTAAGGCCACGATCCACACCATTCCCTGAAATCCCGGAGAGGTGGGTGTAATCGTGGACCATGTTAATACATATGGCCGATAACTTGACCTTAGTGGCTTGGACTTAGTCAATGTCTTCCCAAAGATCGGGAATTCTGAAGATGGTCTTATCTCTGTTGTCGATTTATGTCTCTAGACTAGAACTCAGCAAGCTCGGGAGATCGGCCATATACATGGCGCTGAGGCGAATGTCCTGATCACATGAGCTCGGGAGGTCGGTCATATACATGACGCTGAGGTGGATTTCTTGATCACGTGAGCTCAGGAGGTCGGCCATACACATAGCGTTGAGGCGGATGTCTTGACCACGTGAGCTCGGGAGGTCGGTCATACACATAGCGCTGAGGCGGATGCTTTGACCACGTGAGCTCGGGAGGTCGGTCATATACATAGCGCTGAGGCGGGTGCTTTGACCACGTGAGCTCGAGAGGTCGACCATATACATAGCGCTGAGACGGATGATTTGACCACGTGAGCTCGGGAGGTCGGTCGTCCCTACGATGCTAAGACATATGCTTTTTGTGTTCCAAGTTGGGCGATTTCTTGAGCGAAGCTAAACATAAGCTCGGATGGTAGATCTTTCTCCTGTAGGGTATTAGTATTGATATAGGCCATGATCTTATCTTTGAAAGTATACCAATTAAATTTAGTCCTGAGATTCCTAAGAGGCTGGAAAATGAATGATATATTTGTCAACGCTAGGATTATGACCAAATTTACGTTGGAGTCGAAAATAAATTGGTCAGTTTTTTCTTTAAAAGAGGGGTCATACAATGTGTGTTTAAACTTTAAAGACTAGTGAAAGCAGATTTTTTTATATTACAATATTGCAGTAAAAATATTCTTTTATTTATGTAAGTTGAAAACGAAATATCGAAATGTACTTAAAGAATTATATGAGACAGTTATTATGTTTTCTAATGTAATTTCTCGAAACATATTTTGATACTTCTGATATAATCTAAATTGAATTATTACTAATAATTTAATATTTGATTGTTTTTCAAAAGTAATATATTGCTATAATTTTTAAACGTCAATCCTAAAACAAATCTTAGTGGGAATTTACATCCACGAAACAAGTGGGTCAAATCCAAAGAAATCTAAGGCCCAACCTATTTTCCAACTTGCAATATATATGAGAGTATACCAAATCATGGTCATATGTTTTTTTTTGGATACGAAGGGGTGGGGTGGTCTCTAACGGGAAACTAAGTGTTATTTGAGCACTTCGAGTGCCACTAGGCTACTAAGGCCTTGGCAATCATTGTCATATTACCGATTCTGTTTATGTACTTCCATTTCACCTACTCGGTGTCTCTCTTGTATTATCCTTATTTTTTTAAAAGTTATATATATGGTTGACAATAAATTTTATAGAAGTTAAAAAAATATTTCGATCCCTACAATTATTTAAAACTCGAAATCCAACTTCAACAATGAATTTTCGATCTATATGATGAACTCACACACAAGTAACCAACATACCAAAATCATTCATTCGTTAGGCCAAATAATTTCATTCATCCTTGAATCCCATATACTACTATTATTACCTAAGCAAT
Source organism: Haberlea rhodopensis (assembly GCA_907163345.1). Classification (NCBI taxonomy): domain Eukaryota; kingdom Viridiplantae; phylum Streptophyta; class Magnoliopsida; order Lamiales; family Gesneriaceae; genus Haberlea; species Haberlea rhodopensis. The sequence continues at coordinate 2,627,325 of CAJQUN010000004.1, read as the reverse complement.
TTTGCATGTATGATTGTCTGCTTTCCATTATTACTAGAAAAGGCCCAAACGCTACACTTTGAACTTCAATCATATGCGTACTTAAGCTCAATAGATGGGCATGTATATAATTTGATGAAATGGCTTTGCTTTCCCATGCTGCACAATTATTTCTACTCTTTCACATGGTTGGACAATGGGTAAAACTTTTAAATGATGCAATAATCAGCAAACCACACCTGTAGGTAAACCGCACTAGGAAAGACTGGTGCTACACTCTACAGAGAAAATGTTGGTAGTGATAATCGAACTCGTGATCAAATGTCTTCGTGCTTACTTATTCTACCTACTCGGCCATCCATCGAGGGGCAACAAGCTCAACATGGAAATATAAACATTTATGTGTGCGTTAAAAAAGATGTGGACTAGAATTGATTAATTAAGACTATCTTAATTAGTAAATTATATTAACAAGAGATTAACATTACTACGCACCAACATGGAAATATAAACATTTATGTTTGTTGTGCCCAGAACACCGAAAATAAAGTATAAACATCACGTGGTTGGCAATCACCTACATTCACTAAAGACAAATATGATATATTGATATTTTTAAGAGGATCACAAAAACTCCTCGAATCCACTCACATATACAAATATAAGAATACTATGAGATGTGAATATGTATTTATATAAGAGCTGAAACTCTCGGTGGACATCACCAATTCCAACTTCTAATCTCAAATCTTGATTGAAATCCAAGCTTTCATTGTTACATAAAGAGAGTCGCAATTCTGAAAGCGGTTCTTCTGGAAGACCATCGTCCACCATTCAAGCCATAAAAGCTACATACAGAAAACCTGTTTCCGCGGTCCTTATGAAAAAGAAGCCACCATCCAACTATGTTATGATTGTATTAATATTCAAATACAACTATGAACCAATTGTTACATAGCTATCTTAAAATCTCTAGTATTGACGCGAAAATTGATCACAGGGCTTTTTTAGAGCGTTCGGCTTTATAGAATTAGATGAATGGTATATTCTTTGTTTTGATAGTAAAAACCATTCCTAGTTAGAATGTTTACGTAGGACAAGGTTTGTGAGGTGAAAATGATGTGACAAAGGTAACCAATAAAAAACTTACTATTTCGTACATAGCCATCGCACAAATTTCAAGATCCATAGCCATCGCACAAAGTCATAAAATCAAGAAGCTAACTCTATTTAATGCATAGCCATCGCACAAATTTCTGAAAATTTAAATGCATAAAAACGAAATCACAACTGATGTGAGTGACTTAAACTTGACTTAAACACATTGGGTTTAGTCGAGTTGGATTGAAATTTTGAATTTGCGGGTTTTCCCAAAAATGTCGATGTTATAACCAAGATATTATTCTGACGATAACATCAAATATCTAAAATCATTTGAGCCAACAGATCCCACGAATGTTTGTGTGTGGGACCCACTGCAGGGCCTTGGACCGGCCTTCGAAATTCCCGGTTTTACCTTGCCTAAGTATGGTTAACACTTTCGGTAAATGTGAGTTTTCGAGAGGAAAATGGTGGCAAGCTTTGGCCGAGTCTCGGGTTCGATTTTTTTTTCCACCCCTGATTAATATAAATAAATAAAAAGAAAGTGGTGAATTTTTTTTTTTTAACATCAGTGGACCCATTAGGTTTGGTCTAAGATTTAAGTGTTGATTGGAAAGTAGATTTGGAGAGCATGTTTTTTGATGGGGCACTTTTATATCCTTTGGTTGGTCAAAACAGCTGTCCTATGAGTAGAAAAAATAGTAGAAAAATGTACAAACAAAACTGGTGAGATCCATTATATTTCCTAGGTTCCCCATGTGCCTTGATGGCATGTCAAAAATTATGGTACACGATGTATGAGTTTCACATACATTATGTATAATATAGGGCTCTCAAAAAAAAATTACTTTTACCTTTAAAAAAATTTAAATTATTTACTACCAAAAAATTATATTTTCTTCTAAAATTATATTTTGATCCCATAAAAGTTTTTGACCTATCTTTTTATGTTACTATTTTTTACCACCCTAAACTCTAAATTCACCCATGTACATAACAATATAAATAAACCCAATTATTTATAATGAATGAAATGTATCACTTAAGGTAATATAGATTTACTATTAAATATCAGTCAATAAAAGCTTTATACATTTGGAAATTGATACTACCAAATGTTAGGTATATTTGTAAAAAAGGTTTCAAGAAAATTCAATGTTGGAGAAAAAACAAACAGCAAAAGTAGCCTTCTGACCCCAACAAATAGAAGAAAAAGAAATAATCCCTTGAAATAAAATAAAAGTTGTATCAAACAAAACCTCACCATCAAATAGCGTGACTTTATTCAAACATTTTACTATAATTTAATCTTCAAAAACTATTTCCGATATCGTTCTCTGGTGAATATTATTATTATTTTAAATAGAAAATAGGAATTATATCAACTTAATAACAGGAACAACAAAAATCAAACTGAATCCCGCAAGACTCGACAAATACAACGAAAACATCAATAAATACATAAGTCGATATTGAGCAAATGCTAAGACACGTCTATTAAAAGGATTAATGGGAAAGTGATTCCCAACAGAATCACAAGAACATGACCGGGAAAGTGTAGATATCATAATAACCAAATCAGTTCACCTCAAATCATGCAACACAGGATGTGGTCGAATAAATGAACTGTTTTCGATTAAATTTGAAGGTACTACAAAGGATAGACAGACGACGTATTTTGATAAACTGAAGGTAATAATATTATTGATACTTTTTCCGAATCATGATTTGTGACTACATAAAATTGGTCCCTCGTGAATTTTGTTGCTACCGAAAGTCTGAAAACACGAATGAAAGATAAAAGCTCTTCGAGTAATTTCCCCACGAGGCTCAATCAGGAATGGTGGTACAAATATAAAAAAAATATAAAGGTTCAAATATAAGTGGAAGACTAATTATAAATTTAATTTATCCACGTGGTACTTATAAGCATGTTGGGGGATAAAAGTGCAACTTGCCTTCTTCATTAGAATTAGTTTAAACCAATGTGATTTCCCCATATCTACTAGGTTTTATTAGTTGTATGGGATTTTTATGTATATGACAAGATGCACATTTTTCTGTAGAATTATATGAGACAACGACGAAGCGTGGTAGCTTAGTTGGGAAACATTGTTGCTGCCCTGCAGGGCACTGCCCTCAAGGGCATCATCCACCATTCATTTGAAATCTTTTTTTTCTTTTTTTATAAAAAGATTCCAAATGAACGGTGATGATGCCCCTAAGAGCACTACCCTTAAGGGCATCATCAAACAAACCGCTTAGTTGATAAAGCACCCCCTACTTAGATAATTGGTCATGTGTTCGAGTTATGTTTGTAGCATAGTTTCTCCTTCCCCTTTGTACTGAAACAAAAATAATTACATGGGACAACTGTTATATATATCTTATACATAGGATATTCATTAGTTGAAAACTCAAGTGACACATAAAATGGTTTAAGGATATGCCAAGTTAATCAAAAATCACTCAACAGGACCAAGCATATTCTATATGTGGTTTAGTATTGAGGATCGGAAAGGACCGAGCATATTCTATATGTGGTTTAGTATTGAGGATCGGAAAGTCGGGTTATGGTGTTTGGAACCTCAAGTAAATTGATCAGGTATCCTAGACGACTCGCTAAGAATTTCAGGTCAGGTAGTTTAAAGTTGAGATATCAATCCGCTATTGGGAAAGTATCCTTCATGCCCAAAATATTACACATTAGTGTCAAGGGATGTTGTAGATTTTAGTCACTCGTTATCAGTGACGAATCTAAAACTTTTGTTTGGAGGAGGTCAAAAATAATAACATAAAAAATAATGGGCACATTTTTTTTAAAATAGTCAAAATATAATTTTAGGTGGGCAAAAATAAATTTTTAAGATAATAAATCTTTTTTTGTGGGGATAGCTGTCATACCCAACACATACGTTCCTTGGCTCGTTATATGAGGTATCATATATTAATTTTCCTAGGAGGGGAATCATTACTCTAATGAAATACACATTTATTTATCTTTAATCTCCTAGAGGATTTGTTCTAATTGGTGGTTTATTTGCTTGAAGTTTTTGAAATTATAATATATTTTATCAGAAAATTAATTAAGTATAAATTTGCATTTTATTACGGGAATCCAATCCATTTATCAAAATTTGCAAATTAACCCTTTTTCAATCGACGTATCATTGTATTATAGAATTGTGTGTATAAACCTGTTCTCATACAACAAAATAATATCAAGTATTACATAATATGATAAGTAATGATTTTATTTCTCTAGGAAATGTATTCCTAAGCAATTTTTATTTTTATTTATCTTTTTAAATACTCAAAACTAAATTATTATGTTGTTATTAATTACGTTGTATTCATACATGATGTGGCTTCTCATACGACAGAAGGATTTAGATTTGGGAATTCTCGTAAAAAAAGGGTTTAGAGCTCTAACTTTGTGATTTGTAAACCTCTCTGAAAATCTCCGAGATGTCTTTGAAAATTAAATGATTAAATATATTCCTAACTGATATAAGTCTGCGAAATTTTATATTTTTTAGAAATAAAAAAAATAAACCATGTTTCTATTTTCTTAAAGTAAATTGACGTTTCAAAAAAAAAAATTGACGCCAAATATTTTTGTTTGGAAACGTAGAAAATAAACAAAACTTTATTAATTTAAAAATTCTCCATTTGCATGAAAATGTAAAATAAAATAATAATAATGCCAAGCTGGAAAAATACTATGATGTCTAAACCTTCCAATTCATGAAGAGGACAAGCGCGTCTTCCATTCATATTCTTCGAAAAACTCTTTGATCTCTCACACACTCTCTCTCTCTATACTAACTCCATTTTCTCTCCTGGCGGCCACCTCACTCAAAGATTCGCCGCCGTGGAGTCCTCACCCGGAAATGCTTCCAAACCCACCCATGTCACTCCATTACCAACAACCAACCAAAAGCCATAAAATTCTTTCAACATCAAAATTTTGACTTGTCAAGAAATATTAGAAGACATTGTCTCGTTGCACGGTGCTGACGTATCTTTCACCATGGCAGCACCGAACGCCGGAAGCTCCACCGCAGCTGAATCTACTTCCGTCTCGTCCGACGAACTATCTGCGAAGGCGGTGCACAAGAGATACGAGGGGTTGGTGATGGTACGGACGAAGGCCATCAAGGGGAAAGGGGCGTGGTACTGGGCTCACCTTGAGCCGATTCTTGTGCGTAATCCTGATACGGGGTTTCCCAAAGCTGTCAAGCTCAGGTGTTCCTTGTGCGACGCCGTATTCTCCGCCTCTAACCCGTCGAGAACAGCCTCCGAGCATTTGAAAAGGGGCACATGCCCGAATTTTGCTTCGTCGCCCAACCCCATTTCTTCAGTTCCTCCGTCTTCTTCTGTTTCTGTTGCTAGCTTGCCGCATACTGCTAATATTCCTCCGTCATCCCAACCGTCCCACAACCAAAGGAAGCGGAGCTCTTCTTCGGGCGGTAGTCGTGGCGTCGGTCTCGGTAGCGGAGAGGGTAGTGGGAATTCCGCTGGTGTGGTAACGACGTTTTCCGAGCACCAAGTAATTGTTCCCCCATTGGCTGTTGTTGACCCATCAAGATTTACTGTGGATTTAGCTTACCCACCTGTTCCAATTGCCAGTTCTAGTGCTGTCATCGTATCTGCTAGTGCGAGTCCCGGCGGCGGGTTGTATGGTCATCATCATCAGCAGCAGCAGCAGTTGGTTTTGTCAGGTGGGAAAGAGGATTTGGGAGCTTTAGCTATGTTTGAAGACAGCGTGAAGAGGCTCAAAAGCCCTAAAGCATCGCGTGCACCAACTTTGAGCAAGGAACAGGTTGATTCTGCTTTTGATCTTCTTGTTGATTGGGTTTATGAGTGTTGCGGGTCTGTTACATTTTCAAGCCTTGAGCATCCAAAATTCAAAGCATTTCTGAATCACGTAGGATTGCCTGCAGTTTCAAGAAAAGAATTAGCAGGGTCTAGATTAGATGCTAAGTTCGAGGAGGCTAAGGCCGAGTCTGAGGCCAAGATTCGCGATGCCATGTTCTTTCAGATTGCATCTGATGGCTGGAAGTCAAAGGATGATTATGGTCACTCGAGGGAGGATAGTTTGATGAATTTAGTGAATTTGACTGTGAATCTTCCTAATGGAACTAGTTTGTTTAGGAGGGCAGTTTTTACAAGTTGTTACACGGTGTCGAAATATGTAGAGGAAGTTTTGTGGGATACTATTGTTGAAATTTGTGGGAACAATGTACAGCGTTGTGTAGGTGTAGTCTCAGACAAGTTTAAAGCTAAGGCATTGAGGAATTTAGAGAATCAGCATCAATGGATGGTGAATCTTTGCTGTCAATATCAAGGTTGCAATACTTTGATCAAGGATTTTGGTAATGGGCTTCCTTTATTCAAGAACGTGACTGAAAATTGCTTGAAATTGGCAAATTTTGTTAACAACAAGTCTCAAATTCGGCATAGTTTTCAGAAGTATCAACTGCAGGAATACAGGCATGCCGGCTTGTTGAGAGTCCCGCTGCCGAGTTACAAAAGATCAGATTTTGGTCCTGTCTTGGCAATGCTAGAGGACATATTGAGCTCGGCTCGGGCACTTGAGTTGGTGTTGTTGGATGAATCATACAAGATGGTTTCAATGGAGGAGCCGATTGCCAGAGAGATTGCAGAAATGATGAGGAATCCACATTTTTGGAATGAATTAGAAGCTGTGCATTCTCTAGTGAAATTAGTTAAGACCATGGCTCAAGATATCGAGACCGAAAAACCTCGGATTGGACAATGCCTGTCCCTCTGGCAAGAGCTAAGGTTAAAAGTGAAGGATTGGTGCTCTAAATTTCACATTCTTGAAGGGCCTGTCGAAAAAGTAATCGAGAGAAGATTCAAAAAAAATTATCATCCTGCTTGGGCTGCTGCCTTCATTCTTGATCCACTTTATCTGATCAGGGACACTAGTGGAAAATACTTGCCACCCTTTAAATTCTTGACACCTGAACAAGAAAAGGATGTCGATAAGCTCATAACTCGTCTTGTATCTAGGAACGAAGCTCACATTGCACTCATGGAGCTTATGAAGTGGAGAACCGAAGGGCTTGATCCAGTTTATGCTCAAGCAGTGCAATTGAAACAAAGGGACCCAAATACTGGTAAGATGAAGATTGCCAACCCCCAAAGCAGCAGGCTTGTGTGGGAAACGCACTTAACGGAGTTCAAGTCATTAGGAAAGGTAGCAGTTCGATTAATTTTTCTTCATGCGACTACGTGCGGTTTTAAATGCAACTTGCCTTTAATGAGATGGATTAGAGCAAATTCCCATTCAAGAGTTGGAATGGACAGGGCTCAAAAGCTGGTTTTTATCTATGCTCATTCCAAGATGGAAAAAAGAGACATTTCGGATGATGATGATAAGGAAACTGGCAACTTTTTTGCCTTGGAAAATGGTGAGGATGATGTGCTCAATGAAGTTTTTGTTGATACATCCTCTTTGTAAGATTTCCTTTGTTTTCTTTCCTTTTGACTTCCGATTGGTAAGTCAGTTTATATTCGCCAATTTTTGTCTATGGAATACTTTGGAAATTAGAATGATTGTGGAGTAGAGAATGGGTGCTTGTTTGTAACATGTGATTGATGTTGTAAATTGAGAGCATTTTAACATTATTGTTCCTTTAGAGATATGAAATGATAAAGTTCATTGATGAGAAGACTTCTGCTTTCTTCTTTTATTCTAAATCATTTTAGACTTTTTAATTAGTTTCTACTAGTATTTACTAAATTACTTCGTTTTCTGTGGTTTGACTCAGTTCTTTTAATGGCAGTTGGTACAATAGCGCTGTTTGATATTTGGCAATCTGGGGACTGCCAATTTATTTTTAGACCTTACTCAAAGAATTAGCTATTAACCATTTAATACATGTCAAAATCTCAAAATGAAATATTTTTCATAGGATCCCTTGCTCATACGACTATAGATTCTTTAAATAGTGAACGAATCCATGACCTTGGTAGATTGATCGAGCACTTGTTGCAGATATTTATGGTTCTTCATATAATATTGGTTCTCTCCGTTGATTGTTATCCAATTCCAAATGCAGAATGACACATAACATGATTTTTAATTTTTCAATGGCAGAAGCATTTGACACGAGCATAGTTAAAATGGCAAGACCTTCATGAGCATATCGGCGTCTATAAAATCAGGAGACAATAATGGATGATGGATCCAAGAAAAATCGTTGAGGCTGTTTGAATATTTGAAAAGGTGGAACAAGAAACCGAGCTTTGTGAACTTAATCAACAACCTCGGAACACAGACAACCTATTTGTAGAGCTGGAGCAGCAATTCAACTGGTGCTGTCTCATCCCTACCTCCCGGATCATATGTTCTCGAAAAGTCGAGCCCCACGATGAACATAGTGGAAGTCTATTTCCAAATTTCGGTAGTTAAAAATGACCCTCAAATTCAAATCATATATCTTGTATGGGTCGGTTCTCTTTTAGCCATTCAAAAGTTGGCGATGATGTTATTGTTCATGCTAAGTCATAGGATTATCGTTTCTCTGAAAAGGTTGCCGGAGGACCCGTTTGATTTTCGGCAGGCAGGACGCGATGCAGAAATCGGACGATGGAGATCGATTCAATGGCAATTATGAACTGATTATTTTGGCTCCGCTGTAGATTTGAGGGATGGATAATGTACCACTACGGGGTTCATTTTGTTACTCTTGGGCCATTTTCATTGTGTTTGTAGTGCATGATGATATACGATCCTATTTTTGTATTAGATGTATGTAGAGTTTCGATTTTGCCGGTTTGATAAAAGTTCTTTGGGTAAGACTCATATTCGAGTGCATGATGTGCGGAAAAAATCTCCAGCTTCTCCCCATATCAAAAAAGAAAAATAGTTTAGTGATTTAAGTTATTTAATTTATCAAAATATCTTTGTTTAGGTAATATCTTTGGATGGTGCATATATATATATATATATATATATATATATATATATATATATATATATATATATATATAAACTTGAGGAGACACTACAAGCCATGCATATAACAAGTGAACACACATGGATCTAATCATTAAGATTGGGTTCATAATCATTTTAGTTCAAGTAAAATGTCTTTCCTAGAGAGTAAATGCATACTCATTATTTTTTTTTTAGGAAAGATGCTATACTCATTATATTTCATCATTTTACCATATTGGGTTTTATATAAAGTTAAATGAAAATTATGAACAATTTTTGCATTTTTTATAGTTACAATTAATTGTGTTAATTAATCAATATAATGGAGTGTTACGTTTTGAATACCATGTAGTTGATCGATCATTTTGGTTATTTTGATGTGTATAAAAAAATATTTGATTTGTTTAATTAACACAATATCAAATAAAAGTATACAACATAACAAACGTTGTGAAAATTGATATTTGAAATTTGTCAATAATTAAGCTAGTTGTTAGACTAACTTTTTCGTTGTAGAATAAAGTAGCGATTATGATATCTTTAAATTTGTCAATTATGTCATTAGGTTTGGCTACCCCCATATAATAGTGTCACATGTGGTACATCTATCCATCATAGAGAATATTCCAAATGAAATGATGAATGTACTACATGGGGCACTACCCCACGGGATAGTGTAACATGGAGTACATCCATCAATTCATTGAGAATATTTTTATCAACATCATTGAGAACATCCATTCATTGAGAATATTTCTATCAACATCATTGAGAACATTCTCATTGAAAACATTTGTTGACATTATCTCATTGGGCAGTCAAGACTTAATGTGACAAAATATTTATGGGGTACCGAAGAATATTTCGTCATATTGTAATTACCTATTTTTTGGTTTAATAAGGTATCCAGATTTACGCTTGACTAATCATTGGATGACGACTTCGGTTTCTCAGGACCGCCAGCTGGTAAATTGTGTAATTACCTATTTTAGTGGAGAGACAGGATGGTTGTCGGCAGACGGAACTTTGTCAAAACGTAAAAAAGGCTTAATTTAAACATGGATCGACGCCTCACCAACTACACATTATTAGTAATAAAACCTCTATGCTTTCTTAATTTTTTATAATATATTTAAATGTAGGGAGTACATTTTTTTCACCTTATGCTTTGTGTTTCATTATATTTCCCACTAGTAACATGGCAAAATATTAGGTGGGGGTATAATCACGACAGAAATATTATATATTCTTTATTTCATTTTCAGATTAATCGAAAGATTTTGCTCAGCTAAGATCCAAGTGGTCTCACCAATGAACCTTGCTTCTGTTGTCGCAATTGTGGTGGTCCATCATATGTTTTGTTTATTTAAAAATATATATTTTGTATATACATAAAAAAAATTAATTGAAATATAACATATTTATGTAATAAATAAACTCTTTCGGAACATGTATATCTTTTATAAATGTATACATTAATTATGGAATGAGTGAGATATTGATGAGCTCTGTAAGTTTATGTTCTTCTCTCACTATAAATCATACGAGAGTATATGCCTGTAGATAAAACCATTGATTTTAGAATATTTCACAAGATATATTTCAAATCAATGGTTGATTCACTCTTGAAACACTGTCTTTAGGGTAGACTTGATGTCGTTCCTAAGAGTTGTGTCCTTATGAGTATATCAAACCCTTGATTGATCACAGTTAAATGTGGATGCACCTTCCAGGACACTGTGTCGGAAAGGTAGCGTCAAAAACTTCTACCCTTCGAATAACATAAAATTTCCTATGCCGACACTTCGAATATCGGCACCGGCAAGTATAAATATTTTGATCATTCTAGTACAAAATCCTTTGGACATGATTTTTGAAACATTTCACCTTCGTACCTCATATAGTTAAATTTTAAACTTGTTCAAGTAAATTTTTAGATGATAATATTCTGATACATCAACATTGTCACATTATAATTTTAGCTAGAGTGAAAAAAGTCACTGTAAGTATTTTATTTATTATATATATTATATGATTTAGTAAGCATTACTGTTGTTTCACGTGTTTAATTGCTTTATCATTGCATTTATCTTGTAGGTAGTAGTGGAGAAATGATCTTTTCACATTATTATTACACAAAAGGCAAAAGCCTTCCTTCTTTATGTCATCTTTACCAAATTCTTTGCTTTTTAAAATGTCTCATATTCAGATTTGGAAGTCAAATAGGACATCGTATTTATAATATATTTTTTGTGAAATTTAGAATATAATACGTGTTAACACATATAGATATGATTCAACCAATAATAAACTGAATATTACCCCCCAAAAAAAAAATAGTTGGCACCGCTAATGCTATATTTTAGTGAAATGAGAAACATAGTTGATTTAATAATTATTAAAAAATTCTATTTATTTTTTATAATTTGTGCTTGGTTGAATTGAAAAAAAATGATATAATGAACATTTAATCCATCTACATAAAAAAAAACCACGGGTTTTTTAATAAATAATTCGTAAACAATATATATTAACAAAATAACAAAAATTTGATTACTTTATTAAAGTAACCCAAGTTGACGACTTCATTGGAAATCGTCATCTTCGATGGCGTCTTTAATTTTTTTTTTTAAATATGACTGAAGGCGCCATCTCAATATAATTTTTTTTAAAATAGAAGGTGTCTTCCATATAATTTTTAGATGTTCGTCTGCCCTGAATTAGGCATGCCGACCCAATTGAGTTTGGGGAGCTTGTCGCTGGCCTTGGACATGACTAAGACAGAAGGTCGAGCATTCTAGGCACTAGACTGGCTGGGAGATGTTCCCGCTCCCCTGATGAGCCTATGAGAGGGTGAAACCAGTAGGCATCAGAGATGGAACATGGTTGAACCTCGGAGTTATGGGGACCCGGGGTCGCCGCACGGGTTGTCGTCTCTCTAAAACTTTGAGTACGTGACAAATGGTATCAGAGCCCGGTTGTGTGCACACTGCATTGGTTGCCAAGCTCTCTCTCACTGCACTGGCGGATCCAAGAGGAATGGACGAGCAAGTGGGTTGCTCGCACCCAAAGGGGGGTGTTCGCAAGTGGGTTCGACGAGTAGGCAGGAAGCAACAGTGATACTTTTTCAAGCGCTCAAAATTGAGGATGAGTAGGCAGGAAGGTCGTACATGGATCATGTCCAAATTAAAGAAGAGGAAAGAGTTCTCCCCCAAGCACGAGGGCGTGCATGGATTGAGTGGGGGAGAATGTCATGCACCAAATATCGTGATACACAGACATGCGCGAGATGCTTGCTGGTTAGTTATAATGTGGGATTGCGGGACGGCTCATAGAGTCGAGTAAGTGTCTTAGATGTTCGTCTTCCCTGAGTTAGGCATGCCGACCCAATTGAGTTTGGGGAGCTTGTCGCTGGTCTTGGACTTAACTATGAAGGGCGAGCATTCTAGACACTAGAGTGGTTGGGAGTTATTTTCGCTTCCCTGATGAGTTCATGGGAGGACGAAACCAGTAGGCATCAGAGATGGAATATGGCTGAACCTCGGAGTTATGGGGATCCGGGGTCGCCACACGGGTTGTCCTCTGCGCTAAAATTGTGAGCCCGTGACAACTGTCTAGTATTCACGTAAATATACCAATTATCTTTTAAGATGTAATATGTCCTAACATTTTAAATTTAAGTATCATTATATGTACAATAATTTTTATAAAATATATTTATGCTAATATTGTAATATTTTTATATTCTCAGAAAAACAAGAATAATACGAAGAATATGAATTTGAGAATATAAAATTTTTATTTATATATTATACTTAATATAAGAGTGTTCATTGTATCTCTTGAAATTAGATGTTTGAAATTCGAATTGTATTTGTTAAGTATTATATCGGTTACTCATAACTTATAATTTTTCTTTGATTTATATTTAATGTGAATTTAAAAAATAATCATTTTTAATCTATTTGTTATAGTGCATTTATGCATATTTACAAACAACATCCTTCCCATTTTTTAATTTATTTTATTTATTGCTATTAAAAATACATTATAATTTTCAGTTATTTATATTTTGAACAAAGTTGTACTCACAATTCTGATGCCCTCAAACTGTAACACGTTCTTAATCGATAACTGGTTACTTTATATTTTATCAGATAATAAATTAGCATATGTATATATATAATATACATATGAGATCACAAATTCTATATATGTAAAAAAAATTATATGTAATACGCCATTTGAGATGACGCATTCTATATAATTTTTTTTGTATGTAAGGCGCTATCTTAGATTAATCGAAATAAGAAATTTTGTATTTTGATTAATCATAGTTTGGTTTTAATTTTACGGAATCATAATTTATACAAATCAATCGCATGATTCATACGTAAAATTGACTTGATGGCTACGATTTATATAGAAGGTGACATCTTAGATGGCTAAGATGTCGTCTTCTATATATAAAAAAAAATTATATAGAAGGATGTCCCTTTCTGTATATAAAAAAAATTATATGAAATGCGACATCTGAGATGTTATAAAAAAAATTATATGGAAGACGTCATTTCAGATGCCGTATAATATAAAAAAAAATTATATTGAAGGATCTTTAAAGATGTCATCTGATATAAGAAACCCAAAAAACGACATATACTTCAAATTTATACAAATGAAGGCGCCATCTTTATTTTGTTAATATAATTTTTTCTCCGAATATTTTATTAAAAAACCCAAAAAAATACACATACATGAGATACGTCATTATATGTAGGTTGAGAAGATTAAGAAACTTAATTGCTAAATAATTGTGTGCCATATGATGTCAAAACAGTGAAAAGTAAATATGGTTGAAATGATTTGGTTAGTTGGTGAAAGCTAAATTGTAATTACGCATGAGACACCAAGGTGAATCCACGTTATACTATTATGAATTCAGTGGTTAATTTGTAAGAGATTTAATTTATCCCTTTGATTTATTGGTCCAGTTAAGGGAAATTACATAATTGTCTCTCTTTCTTGATCTTTATTATTATTATTATTATTAATTTTTTATAAAAAAATCTGTTAAATTACCCACAATTATATAAAATTAATAGAGATAATTACATATGCATCCCTTATAGAATAATTATTTTACAAATTTCCCCCTCTAGTTTGAACACTTACATCTTCATTCCTTGTAGAATAACTGTATTATAATAACACATCATCTAATTTGTAAGTATATAAGAAAAATCACAATTATCTTCCTTGTGATTTGACATAAAAAAACACTATAAGGGGGTGGATGTTATTTTTCGAACTAGGTGGGCTAAAATGATAATTATGAAAACTAGAGGGTGGGCTAAAATGATAATTATGAAAACTAGAGAGTGTCTATATGAAGTTCACCAAAATTAATATTACATCTTATCTCATACATTTACTTTAATCTACTAACATTACTAATTATTTAAATTCAAACTTTAAAATAAAATATATATAGTTTTAAGAATAAAATAATTATATACACGGAAATATATGATATGATATTGAACATAATTACATAATTAAGGACATTAATGATTATTAACCCATGATACATGTCAGTTATTGAGGAAGGGGAGTAAATCAGGATAGACTAGACCTTCCAAAACTTACTTAAAAATTCAACAGTCAATAATTTTTTTCTTTCACTTTTTGTTTTATAAAATTATATTCTGAACTTTCGAAAAACATGCCTTGCGTTGCATGCTTTTTCGAAAACTTTTACACCCGCAACAATAAATATGACTTGGGCTTGCTGGGCTCAGCCCAATTGATGCAGCTGGCTTCGATTCTGCGGGCCCAAGAGAAGACCCGGCAAGTGGTCTAGAACTAGAACCTTCCGTACAGTACTTCCCATCCTCTCTGTCACGGACATTAGACGCTTTAATCAATTGCCATTTCAAATTCGCGTCGTTGTAACTTGATTCTATATTTCATCCTCCATATACTCTGCAAATCCGAAATTTCGCCAGGTTTGTCCTTTCCTTAAATTTTCGTCGATCGTTTTTTGTTTTTAAATTTTGTGCCCTTTTCGCTATCTAGATGAACAAATTAATACCTGTTTTTTGGCTCTAGGGTTGATATTTTATCTCAGAAACTTTCTTATTGCGAACATCGGTTTTTATGTATTTCTGTTACCTTAATGAAGCTATTTCTTGCTTTGATTAGCCTTTTTTTTTTCATTATGGAAAAACTGCTAGTATTTCGAACCCGTAGGGAATGCTTGGATTTTAACTTATTGGTTCTCGAGTTGATAGTTCGTGTGAATTTGAAGCAATTTTAGAACTCAAGTTCTGCTGGAGTTGGATCGTCTAATTTGGGCCTTTAAACACGCTTTATATCTGGGATTACGTATTGATCTTTTGTACAAAGAATCAAGGAAATCGCGATGCTTGATTTTCACTTTTTACAATCCGTGAGTTTCTTGAGTTTAAACCACATTCAAATGAGTCTGCCTCGCTGGAAGGCTCTGAACCTCTCTATGTTCTATTCATTTATGGATGTTTCCTATGATTGACAAAGGGTTTGATTGTGTCAGATTATTTAGGAAACTGAAAAATCAAATCATGTGAAACTCTTTGCATGAGCAATAAAGATTATCAATTACTTGAAGAATTCAAGCTGTAATTTGGCTTGCTGTTGTGTTGCTATTGATGTATGGATGATGACCCATGCCATTCCTAGGCATGTTGTATCAGGACCATAGTTTTTGTTTGGTTGAACAAGAGGTTTTGTTCTTTATCTATTTTGTAGTTTGTTGAACGTCTAATTTTTTTTTTTTGGTAATAAAAGCATCTAGGCCTTTTTAATTTTAAACTTTTAAGTTGTCTTTTTCTTTATGAAAAAAAGACCCTGCTGCATCTTTTGGTGAATTTTGTGCTGCAATGGTGCCTCGTGTTAAGTTCAACATGTTTTTTCCTGTCATTTTAATTCATTGGTGTTTTTGTTTGCATGACTTTTCCAGGGAGTTACAATATTCAAGATGCAGGGAGGCAGAGACCCATTCTTTGGTTTTGGCGATCCCTTTGGTAGTTTCACTGGTTTTGGCGACTTTGGAGGTCAGAGGAGTCTGATATCTAGCTTCTTTGGGGGAAGGGATCCATTTGATGACCCCTTCTTTAGACGTCCCTCTGGAAGTATCTTCGAGTCTAGCTTCTTCGGATCTAATGGAAGTCCATTCATGAATGTTCCTATTGGAGGTCCATTCATGAATGTTCCTATTGGAGGTCCATTCATGGATATTCCAAACGTTGGTCCATTTATGAATGCAAATACTTCTGGATTTCTTGATCATCAGCCTTCCATGCCCAACAAATCCAAGGGATCAGTGATCAAGGAGCTGACTTCTGATGACGAGAACGATGAAAATGAAAGTGAGGAGAAAAAGGCGAATCCTAGGAAGCATGGCAGATCAAGCAAAGAGCCTATCGTGGATGACCCGGATGATGAAGCTGCTGGTATGTTGTGTTTTGTGCTTGTTTAATGCAGTCAGTAGTTGCTCATCATGGTTCATGAGACTGATCTCACTTACTGTTAATTACTTCTCTTTTTTTTGGCAGAGAAAAAGAGCAAGCATGTGCCCCACAGAAACAATATAAACCTTTTGAACAATGGAAGGCCACGACCCCAAGCACAAAGTTTCACTTTTCAGAGCTCCACTGTTACTTATGGTGGTGCTAATGGTGCATACTACACTTCTTCTAATAGGAAGAGGACAGGGAGTGATGGAGTAAGTACAGCTACTAGCTATGTTAATTTCATTCCTAATCTTGTTGAGGGATTGACCTGATTTTTATTCATCTAGTTGAGTTTGGAAGAATTTAAAGAAGCTAATTCCACAACTGGTCAAGCAACTCACAAACTCTCCAGGGGCATTCATGAAAAGGTACCATTTCTACATCCTCTGAACCAGTGCACTTTTAGGAATTCAATTGATTTTGGGATCTGTATTGCCTGATGAAATTTTCATTGTGCCTTAGGGTCATTCTGTCACTCGAAAATTGAAGTCTGACGGTCATGTGGACACAATGCAGACTCTGCACAATCTTAATGAAGGTAGTTTATTACTTGTTCTTGCTGGGTGTTTTATCACCGCGGACTCCTGTTACCATCCATCTATTGTTTTCCTCAGGTGAACTCGTTGGGTTTGAAGACGCATGGTCAGGAAATGCTAGAAAGCATCTTCCCGGGTGGAGCGAACAACTTGCTTTACAAGATGTTATGGGTAAGCTCATATTATATTTGTGCTTAGTCATTTTCTAGCTTATTTTGCAATATGTTCTGTCAATGAAGTGAAAATGCTACAAGGAATATACAAGGTGCGACATGATATCTTTGTTTTTAATTTATTATGACAAGGGTATGAGTTTTCATCGCTTGCATGTAATGATATTTTCTTCTTTTCTATGTGCAACACTTCTAGACTGCACATGAAATCAAACTTTTTAGTAGGTATACTGCACTGGTTGAATTGAAATTGTTCCAGTTTGCTGCTTATCTTTGTAGCGGCTTGCCAAGTAATTCATTCATAATGATGTCTTACACTTTTGGTTCTGATTTGCACTTGAAGTTATAATATTGGTAAATTGTGATTATTTGTTCCAAATAGTTATCGTCCAATACTCCAATTTAGCAATCATGATTAGGTGACTACAATGTACTGTTGGACATGGTTTTTCTTTCGACGATATTTTTATCACCCTACAGAATAGTCATGAGATGGCAGAAATATGACTGTGCACAGTAATACAATAGTAAATTGCGTTAATGTTACTACGCATATATAATCAAACACCTCTTACTTTTGGGTTTGCTTCATTTCTCATACCATTTTATATGGTGGGGAGAAGGCTTGGGATGCTATGATGCTTTCTACTAGTGTTGTCATATATTCAACATGTCTACCAATTTTTGCTCTTTGAAAGTCAACGACATAGTTGGAATGCTGTCATTTGTTGTTTTTGATTCTCTTTAAGCAACCTAAAAGTTTGATACTTATAGCTTGTTCACTTTAATTGATACTTTAGCATCTGGAAGCTCTCAACGCCCTCAGAATCGCGGAGGTTGGGCTCTTCCTTCAACAGAAAGATTCAGTACTATCCGAAGCCTAAAACCAGACACCAGACGTGGAGCAGGCCTGCCTTCTCAAATAAAAACAGATCTTAAAGATGGAATTGGCTCGTCTCGTCTTAGATCTAATGGAGCTGATAGGCATTAGAACTTTGTAGAATTCCCTTCTAAGACCATAAGGAAATCCCTTCAATCTCGACCTTTCTCTTGACACTATTGCTACCGCGTGCCATCTTCATTTCTCGTTGAATACTGTTGGTTTTTGTCCGGTTTTATTGGTATACTATTACTTCTGGTTTTCGATATGCTGTAACCATAATGGGTTCTACGTTGGATTTATGTACTATCGTGGGGGATAATTAGGCTTTTATTACTTATTACAAAAACATACATTCGAGGCTTCTTCTGTAAAGATTTAATATTTGCATTTTGATGTGCATCTTGGTCAATGAACAAAATGCAAGGGCATGATATTGGAGCTTAATATCTTGAAATTTGGATACATATTTAAGATATATAATATCCTTTTTCTATTGGTATAATATCCTTTTTTGAAGTGATTGATGGAATGAATGTATGATTGTTATAATAACTTAGTGAGAGAATTATGTATAGATGAAGGATACTATGGTTATTGAAGTGATTGATGGAATGTATGATTGTTATAATAAATAATAATACATTCGATTTGATAAAGAGCTTGGGATTTAGATGTTGATTAGATGATGGTTTACAGTTTTATCATTTGATAGTTGATAAATAGTAATTTTTTGAGTAGATAATAAATGGTAATATTGAAGCTGCTTGAGAAGGATAGTTCGAGGTTTTTTTCACTAAAGTGAAGAATGTGAGATTGGGTATACCTTTCAACTAAAAAGATTGAATATTGCACATCAACGGTATACCGAGACTAGACTACATATAACTATACAGTTTATTTTAGTATACTACTAATAACTTTTTTTCAAAAATAATAATTTATTTTGCCAAATACTGTCTTTTATGAATTAAGAATTAAAAAAGGTGTTATTGCACAAATCTTCTAAACATACACCTTGGAGTCATAACGAACTTGTAAATGTTTCTAAAAAATGCTTATCTATTTTTCAAATAAAAATTTTTTGGGTGTTTGATTTCTTTATTCGATAGTAAAAACATAAAAGTAAATCATTAAATGTTTCTGGCTACTTTAAATTGAGCTTTCAGGTTATTTTAAGTTGAGTGGTAACGAATTTTATAATTAATTAAGTTTATTTAACTTTTTTTAATTAGATAGCAACTACCTAATCATTTTGCTTACAATCCATTATTTCCAACTTTCAAGTAAAATCAATTTTAATAAACAGTATGTAAGAAGTAGAACTGAACAAATAATTTATGAACATAAAACTCCGAAACATATAACAATCAAATCGTCACCCAAAGGAACTGGAAGAGAGGAAAAAATTACACCACGACTGCAGATCTTCAGTTCACCTTCTTATTTTGCAATTAGGGTTAGGTAGCAATCCTATATCAAAATGGCAGCAATCAGAGCCACAATCAGTTCGATGTTTGCTCGAACAATATTCCACCCGACGCCTCATTCTCAAATCTCCTTTCGTGTGTTCGGCACGTCGTTGTCGATCACTGGTTTCGATTTGGTCAACTGTCGTATTCCCAACGGCTTCTGCGCCGTGAGGTGTGCCGCCACGAAGTCTGGAGGAGAGGATAAGAAGTCTCCTGCTCGTTTGGCTGAGGTGCAACGGCTTCTGTACCAAGCCGAGGAAAGGTATAAAGCTGCTGGAGGCGGTGTAGAGCCAATCCCCAAGATCACTCTTGGTACCGTTTTCTATATTGTTCTTTATTTTTGGGATTGAGTACTAACTTAACGTAATTTGTTATCTAAATGAAATTTTTTGGTTTTTTATGTAACCGTGAGTTGCGATTTACGGACTTGATTTTCATTCATTCGGTGCCGAGTGGCTGAAGATGAATGTGTTATGGCTGTTTAGTCTTGTACTTGAAGTTGGATTTTATGCTTGGTCATTTCTACTCAATAAATTTAAAATGGCTGGCTTGGACTGTGGTTTTTTAGAATTGCATGAGAGCTTTAATAAGAACTCATACTCGAGAAATTACGTTTATATTCAAAACACGTGCATTGCTTGACCCTTGTACTTCTGTGAGTGTTCTAGATTGATAGAAATGCATTGTCTCCAGGTCAGCCAACGTTCATTTTTCGTTGAGGTTTATTATAAATTTGCATAAGAGCAGCATATGATTGTTCAAGCAACTTGTATGAAGCACTAGAATTTCAATAATAGAGCAGAAAAAAAATGTTGGAGAAAAATTCCAAATGATGTACAAGATCTAGGCGCAAGGAACGATTCTAAGCTCACACTTTTTTGAAGTGATATGCCTACAAGAATCATATGCGAGAATCTAAATATCTCGATTATATATGATCGAATATGTATCTTACAAACTCTTAAAAGACGATAAGACAAGCAGTCATTAGTATTAGTCTATAAGAGATAATGAATTACTGTTGTTTTGCATCTCCTTTTGGATGTACTATCTCTCCATTTAAACCACTTATTCTTTTTCCCGTCTTTTCAAGTCAACAATTGTTTTCCTTCACCCTGGAAGAAGTGTTTGAGCCTTAAAAGCACACTAAGGACGGGGTCTGAATGTTAAGGCGTGTGTGCCTTAACTTGTATTGAGGCACAAAGCCACCTTGCTCAGCCTTGAGCCTAGCTACATGACATGTGAGTTTTAATGACTATGTTATGAAATTGTCTTGCATTTCATTTTGGATGCACTATCCCTACATTTAAAGTGCTTGAGCTTTAAAAGCACACAAAGGATGGGGTTTTAATGTTGAGACACGTGTTTCAATGAAGGGCTACGCCTTAGCTTGGGCTGAGGCACAAGGGTTTGGTCTCTCTGAGCCTGGTGCAAGCTGATGCGGGCCTGCGTTACTTTACCTTTTGTCTTTCTTCTGGTAACTGGAAAATTCTCCTAAAGACAATCGTATTTGCTGGCAATTTGCATTTTCACTCTTCCCATTTTAGGCCACTCTAAATATGGCTTGACAGAATGGAGACTGGAATCCTGTTTAGGTTCCTTTATGGCGTCCTTTGGCTTCCTATAGCTATAATAAATATGTGTGATTTAAACTCCGAGATTGTTGGTTCCCTTAAAAACTAATTTTACTGTTTTGGTTGGATTGCCCTGTCCATTTTACTGTTTTATTAGATTGCCTTTTCTCCATCTTACTTATTTTTTAGTTCACTATGAGAAAATTTTAGGGGTTGTGAACTAGGATTTTTGAAAATAATAGATGAATTGTCTCTGATACCGTTCTTTTGTTATAGTTAAGTATAAATATTATTGTTGGGCCACCTCTAATAGCTTGAGCTTTAAAGCTAGGGCTCATATGTTCAAAATCCTTACTTCACAAAATCTCATATATTTCATTAAGTTGGTATTGAGTGGCCTTTGCATGCCCGATCAACGTCCATACATACGCCTTGGTCATTAATTCCAAATGTATATTCCCCGGTGTCATACCTACGTGTGAGAGGGCGTGTTAAACTATAAATATTATTGTTGGGCTACCTTCCATGAGCTCTTGTTCTTGGAAAAAGTTGTTTCTAATAGCTACTATTTAATAAATTATATAACCATGGTTTCCTTCTAACAATGCCGGTTTGGTATGTGATTTGCATGAGTAGTGTGTTGACCGTTGAGACTTTAGTATCTATATTATCTTTGAAAAAATGAGCATACATGGGTTACTCAACTTCTGTAGCTAATTCAGATCGCGTTACCATAAGCTATGCAAGGAGTGGTGGTCCTGGTGGTCAAAATGTCAACAAAGGTATGTGATGCCTTTTGTTTCGTTGCTTTCCATGTTCAATCAGCCAACTTTTTTGCATTGAAGTCACTAATTTTTTTACCCTTTTTTTTTTGCACTTGCAGTGAACACCAAGGTTGATATGCGTTTTAATGTTAAAAATGCAGATTGGTTAAGTGAAAGGGTGAGGGAGAGGATTATGCAAATGGTGAGTTATAGTGTTTTATTTTATGTTTACCTTGTACATTGTCAGCAGAGGTTGTTGCTTTATTTCTTGGGATTTTTGGCACTGATTATGTATCATCCTGCATTATGATTTGCTCCCACTTTTCGTAGTGGCATGAAATTTATGTTTGCTCGTTTTTTTCTATGTTTGATTAGTGTTCAGACCTTAGTGACTTAGCCTTTCCCCAGTGTAATGCAATTTCACCCGACTCTGCTTTGCATTCTCCATTTTCTTTATTTTCTCTTCCTGGTATGGTATACTTTTTCATCCACAGTAGAATATTATTGTGCTATATACACCACCTTATCGCATCTGAACCTTTTCAGAAGCTCCAAGAATCTCTTCTAGCTTTATACCTAATCCTTGACAATAAAGAAATTGCTATGTTTATTAGCTCACTTTATCATTATTAGATATAATACATAATTGTTTTAGATATGAATTATTTTGAGTATTTCGTGATGCAACTATATGCTAAACATCCTGGGACCATCCCGATTTTTGCCAACTAGTTGTTTGAAACTTGTATTCAACTTTGGATTATACTTTTAGAGTTGCATGATCCTTTATCTGGAGTAAATGGTCTCAATATACTATTTCCTTTTGCAATCTTTTAAAGCCAAATATCCTGCTATCCTTGACTTTTCGTATTTATTTTCAGGAGAAGAACCGAATCAATAAAGATGGGGAGATTGTGATTTCCTCAACGAAGACTAGAACTCAAAAGTTATAATTTACCCACTTCTGGATTTTTCTGCATTTTCTTTTGTTTCTAAATCAATTGTTTGATACGTTATTTGTGTTTCTAGGGGCAACACTGAAGATGCTTTGGCAAAATTACAGGTATTCACTTACCAAAAAAAGAAATTGCAGGTACATGTAGTAAATTAATGATATTACTTCCTTGGTTTCTCTATGGCTATAAAAATTCGGGCCTTAACATCTCGTGGAAACGTATGGCTATCACCTAGTTTTCAACAATGGTTTCGTGCACAAATTGTATGTAAGCATTTTGATAATCTCTGAATGAATGAGGCAGGAAATCATTGATGCTGCTTCATATGTCCCACCGCCACCTACAGAAGAGACGATTAAAAAGATTGCCAAGTTGTAAGAATTTATTCGATCAAACTACCATCTTCGTTCTTTGGTCTGTCAGATCATTGTACATGTTATCGTTATCATCCACTATGTGGTCTTTTGATGTGGGAAGGGTGGTCGGTAAAATCATTGGTCTGGGAGCGTATCAAATAGGGGCAAATAGGAGCTGTCTATCTCATAAATGAAAAAAAAATCAAAATTACATATTTTTCCTTTAAAAAAATACGAGTCTTGCACTTCTTAAATGCATCAAAATTGTACCTCTGACCGGTGACTAAAATATACCTTGCATATCATTCTGAAGTTGTAATCATTTAACTGTAATCTGAATTCGAGTGAAATAGTGACGTTCTCATGTGATCATTTAACTGTAAACTGAATTCGAGTGAAATAGTGATTGAACTTTGTCATTGAAAGGTCTGCAATTGCGGAGCATAAAAGACTGGACAACAAGAAAGCACAATCGCAAAAGAAAGCAATTAGAAGAAGTCGAGATAGCTGGGACTGAGCAGATGAAGCATAAATCATCAGATGTTGATACATTTAACTTCCCAAGGTTCAGACATTCATTCATTTTAACAGTTTAGTTCCCTGTTCTTTTGCTACTGTTTCATCCGCAAAATACCACCACATGCATGACAGAAGGTTCAAATCTGATGTAAAGCATGACTGTTTCTTCTTAAATAAAAATAGAAGTATAAATGGTGTTTGATGACTGAACGAGGAATGCAGCAGGTACGAAGCTGTTACACCCAACGAGTGTGGGAGGGGATTATTCAAGAATCGATGTAAATTTACTTGCACCTTATAAGAAGTTTCGATGAAGGGTGAATACTTAAGCTATACTATCACTTATGTTGCCTTTTAACTGAATTTTGATGGTAATAACATTGTTTCCTTGTTTGAATATTTGCCATTCCTTTCATTTTCATGTCGTGTTCATTCATATGATTATATATAATTTATATTGCAGAGAAAGAGAAACCCGGTTCAAATCATATATGTATGTTATGTCTGATCTCCTTTTTGTTATGTCTGGTCTCCGTTTCTATATTGAATATCTCAGCGGCCGTGAAGCTTATATCAAATTCACTTTCTCCGCAAATAGTTTGCAAGATGAATGCCATGTTATTAGATTAGATATAGTTAAAAATGAACATATGGTTGATTGATGATTGGAGCCATATTTAATACTGATTCGTAGAAGTAATAAAGTAGGGGAAAGAGATATATTAGTTAGAGCAAGATAACGAGATGGTCAAATTAATTTCATACGGAAGTAAGCATTTTAGATATTTAAATGGATAAATTAGATTCATAGCAACTAATTTGGAATTAAGGTTCATTCTATTTATTACAGTCATTGGCAATGTTGCCCAATATGACGATATCCTGCCATACGTCTGCATACAAGTTTTCATTCCTCAAAACTATCTATATACATTATACAGAGAACAAAAGGAACAAAAGGATGTTACATCCATGTCCAACCACCCACGCAAAATAACCATTCATTTCCTAAATACAAACTCCTCCCCGGACTTCCGATCAACATGTTTAATCCAACGGCTCTCTCCTTTCCGACTGACGGACCCTCCAACCCTAGCCCCCACGTGGGCCATATCCAACCCTTGTCCCACGGGTAGAAACACCGACCTTACGATCCTCGATTCTCTATCGAGCACTCCCGGCCACCTGAAATCAGATGCAACTCTAGAACTAACATTCTTGCATATCAATACAGCCCCTCTATGCCCTAACTTCGCCACCTTCAATATTCTTGCAAATTCATTTACCCTACAATCCACTACCAAGAAATCAATTCCTTGCAAACTTTCCATGGCTTCTTCTGGCTCACCTACTATTATTTCTGCTAAATGACAAGATTTGGCCAAGGATTCAATGTATGCAGACTTGGAATCCTCGTCGGGAACTATACAAATATGTCTTCCATTTGTATGGTTTCTCGCTATTGAGAGGCCTATGCTTGTGGAGATTGCACCACCTCTTGACCATGTCTCGACGATTAATTTCGCGTCCCATCCGGCCGCCATGGCTGATACAAGCTCTGCTACGCTTGATTCTTTGCAAAGTTCGCACTACAATCAAATAAAGAACAATTAAAACCAAGAAACATCAAACTATTATTCGTTTTAATATCGAAACATAGAACAGATTCAAGATTTTGAACCAGGAACGGTGACTTAGTGATCTATCTCACGAGGGAAATACTTGGACTTGTAGAAAATCTACATGTGAATAGTTAATGAATTTGGCGTCTGCCATGCTCGCTCAACCGTCCGTGTATACTTACTGATTTTACGGTGTCAATAAGAGCTTTTGAAGCTGTCTCTGCAGACCAAACTAGCTTCATATCTTCTTTTTCTTTCTTTGTTTCCTTCTTCTTCTTCTTGCTGTCTTTCTTTTTTGCCTTAATTAAACTAGAAAAAGCTCGAAGATACAATGAAATTTGTTCCAAACTGGCTTTTTAAATTAAAGAAAACGGCAACTTGGTAAAGGGATATTTGTGTTAATATGCCGAAAGGGTTGACATTAATCCAGGCAAAACCAACGTGTAGGTTTATATTGCATTTTTTAGGAATAATTATATCTGCACCCCCTCGACTTTGGCCTATTTACAGAAAGCTTCCCTCGACTGTGGAAAATTACAGAGACCTCCCATGCTGTTAGTAAAGTTAGCGGCAGTTACAAAAACCTCCCCTAATTTTTATTGGAAACACCAAATTGCCACTGGTCAACTTTGACCACTATTTTGATCTAAATTTTTAGAGAGGGTATCTTTGTAATTATGATATTTTATAGGGGGTATGATCGTAATAAAACTATTATTTTATTTTTCGAATTGTTTATTTTAAATATAATTATTACTTACTCAAATCTTTTTTTTATTTTCCTAGTAATAATTTTAATATTTAGCATTTTATTCAATCTTGTAAAATATCATTATATACCATAAAAAATCAATATATATCATTTAAAAACTTTTGTTATAAATAACGACATTGTGTAATATTTTGAATTAAATTGAACTGAAAGTCAAATTTAAAAATAATATGTTCGATTGTCATTTTCGAAATTGACGTCAATAAATATTGGTCGGCCAAAAAATACCGAACTTGATTATATAATCATCGTATTTGTCAATAAATGATTTAAAATATAAATAATATATGATTAATAATTTGGGGAACGAGATAAAAATCTAAATTTTGAAAACAAACTACATATATACGAGTTCAACTAGGGGTGAGATTCAGAACTGAATTTTAAATTGAACGACCAAATTTGTTATTCAGCCAGCCGAAGTGGCTGATTTTTATATTAGATCGAATAAAACCGATTCGATGAAACATCGAGTGTCATTAAAGATCATGGCCTAAGACATATCATTTAAAGTCAGCGTCTAAACATATAATTGTCATTAAAGATCATGGCCTAAAACAAGATCATTTTATTATTATAATTACAAAAAACATGAAATACTATGACAATAATACAATTAGATAATATGAATGTATTTTTATATATAAGTAGTTTTAAAATATTATCATTAATATGAAAGCTAGTTTAATATTTAATAAATAATTCTTTGAAATAAATAAAAAAGAAACAAAAAAAAAAGAAATATTAAAAAAATAAAAGAAATAAATAAAAATAATATGACACAATAGGGGGTGTAACTATGATATATAGTATAATATAGTGGATGTATATGCAATGTTTTAATAATTTTATATTACATATAGTATAATGAGTATATCTGTAATGTTTTGATAATTTTATATTAAATATAAAAGATAGCAAAAACGTCATTTCGCGCATTCTGTTAATTGTTTTTGAAAGTGTTATGTCTGTAGGGGATGTCTCTGTAATTTTCCAGAGTCGATGGAAGCTTTCTGTAAATAGGGCAAAGTCGACGGGTGTAAATGTAATTATCCATTTTTTTTATTGTCACCATTAGCTGACCAAACTGAAATGTAATATTTGTAACCATTATTATGTTTATCTTCTTAATTATCAAGCTATCTAATGACGCACTCAAGCAAGCAAATTGCAAGTGGAATTTTGCACTAATTAATGAAATTGTAGTTGGTTCATTAGGGGGACCTTAGGTTTTCGGAGGTGATAATATATCTAGTTAATATATTTTATTTTTTATTTGAACATAAATATTGTTTGAGTTTATGACAAATAATTCTAAAAGAGAGTCAAAAGACATCAACTATGATATTCTGATCGAAAGAAACTCTTGAAAAAGACTAATACATGTGCATGGCCATACTAGATTCCTTCTATATTCATGTAGTTTACTGTAATCCATCTGGATTACAGATTTAGTTGTAACTTCGAATCTCTACCGTTGTTTTGGAGTGATTCTTTCAAACATTTGTTACAGAACATTAAGCTACATATGTAATATTTAAATTTTCGACCCAATTCCCAGTACATTTATAAAATTATATTTAATTCAAGCTTTCATGCGCTAGCATTCTTTGCAATTTTGTGGCATATTTATACAATAAATAAATTAAAAATATTTCTTTGATTAAATGAAGAGATATTATCGTTGTTATCACGTTGGGTTCATGCACCTATATTTATTTACTTTGCTCTTCAAAGCATGCAGGTTTAATGAATTTGACTTTATGTTTAATACCGCTTGCTGACTTTTTATTTTTTATTTTTTTTTAATAATGTGTATTGAGGTCTTTTTTTTTTTTAATCGAATGTATTGAGGTCATTGGATATCCTTTGGCTATGAGGCTCTACCCCATGGAGTAAGTTAATGTGACAAATTTATCAATACATTGTGTCCCACATCCTACTCATAACCAATTGATTATGATAGAAGTAACCCAGAATATTTTATATGCAGCAAATATAGCTTTCAAGTTTCCAATTTGAAGTAACAACTCTCAACAAAGTGAGACATTGATAAATCTGTGATATTGATCAAACAATTAGGTAATGTCACGTGATGTAGCCAAGAATAATTCTATAAAATGATACACAACACGACGGACAAGTCATGCATACTTATTGTTATCCAGAAAAGAAATAAAAAAAATACGTATAAGAAGTATTTCGTTAAATATTGGAAATATTCTACAAAACGTAAATTATCTTCAAATTAAATTATAAAGCAAACAATAATGAGGTGATTTCACAAACTGAATGCAGACAAGAAAATTTTTTAAAAAAGAAAAGAAATTGGATGACGATACTTGTCTATTAAATTATTTTTAATTTTCTTTTTTTTTTATATAAAAAATACATATAATTCTTCAACGAATGACACAGATAAGCTCTTCATACATTGCATTGAAAGATTTATAGTAAAAAATTGTGAAAGATTTGAATCGAAAATAGATTTAAAAATAAATATAATAATAATCGTAGAAGTATAGAACGATAAGTACAGTCTACAGAAAAACAAAGATAGCTTTCGCATTATTCGTTGCTCAATTACGCTGACTTTTGCTTTGCCACGTAAGGCGGATGTTTTGTCAACTCCAGTACGCTGGATTCTAATTAATGTACGGCGCTGCCACCCAATCTTTTTCCAAACTTTATATACCTATATCAACCGAATATTTATAAAGACCAAAAATACATAAATATATATATATATATTTATTTATATATATATTTGTATATGTGTTGATATTTGTAAAACCAGATGTAAAGAAGTGGAACCGTATATTAATTTGATTAATCAATAAAAAACATCATGACAAGTGCTTCTTTGTTTTTACTCACAAGTATATAAATATATATATATACGATAATGGGTTTTTTTTAATAATTTAACCTAAAAAATAAAAAACATTTATCAAACTAACCTAATTTAAAATTTATTTATCAAAATGACTCAAGTCACCATCTCTGATGACGCCTTCATGTGAAGACGCCATCTGAGATGGCGCCTTCTATATAAAATAAAAAAAATTATATAGAAGGCGACATCTTAGATGGCGCCTTTCATATAATTTTTTTTTATACGGAATACGTTATTTCATATGACGCCTTCCATATAAAAAAAATTTATATGTAAGAATTTTTTTTAAAAAAAGAAAAGAAATTGGATAATGATACTTGTCTATTAAATTATTTTTAATTTCCTTCTTTAAAAAAATACATATAATTCTTCGACGAATGACACAGATAAGCTCCTTCATACATTGCATTGAAAGATTTATAGTCAAAATTTTGGAAGATTTGAATCGAAAAAAGATTTAAAAATAAATAAAATAATAATCGTAGAAGTATAGAACGATAAGTACAGTCTACAGGAAAACAAAGATAGCTTTTGCATTATTCGTTGCTCAATTACGCTGCCTCTACCAAGTTGTCACCTCAGCTGGATGTTTTGTCAACTCCAGTACGCTGGATTCTAATTAATGTACGGTGCTGCCACCCAATCTTTTTCCAAACTTTATATTATATATATATATATGAATTTGATTAATCAATAAAAAATCATGACGAGTGCTTCTTTGTTTTTACTCACAAGTGTGAATATTTATATTTCTACGACAAATGTACTAAATTTCTCTATGAAGATTTTTTATGGATTTGCGACAAATAGAAAAAATCATGGCTC
The DNA here is from genome assembly GCA_907163345.1 of Haberlea rhodopensis. Classification (NCBI taxonomy): domain Eukaryota; kingdom Viridiplantae; phylum Streptophyta; class Magnoliopsida; order Lamiales; family Gesneriaceae; genus Haberlea; species Haberlea rhodopensis. The sequence goes on along the minus strand of CAJQUN010000004.1, from coordinate 2,597,378 downwards.
AGAAATTTCAAATGAAATAGATAATTATGTACTTTTTTACACAAAAAATTGTATAATTGATATATGAACGATCTTTTATTAGCCGATAAAAATTAAAGTTATTTGCATTCATACATGATTCAAATAAATAGTGATACCTAAAAGTAAATATTGTATTTTTTTTTTGGTTTTTTAGAAACACACTCGATCTAATTTCATTAGATAAGAAAACCCAAGATTTCTATGATGCCATTGCTAAGAATCAAGCCATCATTATTGAATTCAAAGACACGTTGTTAACACATTTTTGTGTTAGTCAAAATTGATGAATTTGATTACGTAAGTAATGATTTATTTTTTGTTTTTTTTCATAATCTCCATCTATAAATACCCATTAATTATTTATTCCAAAATCATTCAAAAACACAAATCATCTATTTTATAAGCATAAGTGTAGATACGCAAGGAGGATTGAGTGTGAGAGTTTCTCAAGGAGAGTTTTACCCTTGGAATGAATATGATTAGGGAGAGAAAGTGAGCATTAAAATCAGAGTGTTCTGAGTGAAATACTTTATATTCCCAATTTTCTTGTCTTCTTTGTTATCAATAAAGAAGTAATATCCTTGATGGTTCTTGAGTGTGAATTACACAGCAGAAGAAAAGAACTCGACATAGTTGTGGCATCAATGTCAATTCTACATCAATGAGAGGAAGTGCAGAATGACCAGGTGGAGGTTCCACCTTATGATGACCCTATAGAGAATGTAGATGCTCGTGTTCACGACCAACCACCAGTGGTAGCATTACCACACGATATGGAAGAGTAGTGCAACACTCTATCAGGGGGGCCATAAAGCTTAAAGGAAGCTATTGGGAGTGAACATGGAGTAAATGGAAGCCATGCAGGGTGAGATGAAGTCCTTTCATGATGAGCTGGTGAAGTTGCTGAAAGGCAATGAAATTTGAAGAATATGTGGGTGTTTAGGTTGAAGCACGAGGAACACTGTAGTCAACCAAGATTCAAAGCTAAGACATCGTCAAAGGTTTCATTCAGAAACAAGGGGTCGACTTTGACAAGTTTTTCGCACCTATGGTGAAGATGACATCCATCTGCATTGTGCTGAGGTTAGCAGCATAGCTCGATCTGGTGATGGAACGAATGTGTGTCAAGACCTCTCCTTTCATGAGATTTGGAGGAGAATATTTACATGGAGCAATCATATGGTTTTTTTGTGGAGAATGGGAAAGAGGACCTCATGTTCAAACTAAAACATGGTTTGTATGGTCTCAAACAAGCACTGAGACAGTGGTACGAGAAGTTTGAATCTCAATGGAGATTCATGAAGACTACTGTAGCACATTGTGTGTTTGTCAGGAAAACCTCTGATTATTATGGTGTTTCTGATCTATGTAAATGACATACTACTTGTTGGCAAAGATGCTTCTGAATCAAAAGCCTAAATGAGCGTCTAAGCAAGTTTTTATCGATGAAAGACTTGGGGCCAACAAAGAGAATCCTAGGAATGAAAATCCACCGTGACAGGTATGCCAAGAGAGTCTGGTGGTCGTAGGATAAGTATAATTGAAAATATACTCCAAAGGTTCAACCTGGAGTAGACGAAAATGGTTGGATGTCCTCCTGATTAACATCTCAAGTTGAACAAGTACATATGGAATAATTCCATATGCTTCATTCTGATGAATATCATGGTTTGTACTCGGTCGGACATCGCTCAAGCTGTTGGAGTGATATGGAGATTCCTTTCAAACACCGGAAATGATCATTGTGCCGCAATTGAGTGGATACTTAGATATCTACGTGGTACCTCCAATTTGGGATTGCAATATGAAGGATCCAGACTTGAACTTAGTGGTTACACAGATGTGGACATGGCTGTAGATGTTGACTAATGGGAATCAACATCATATTACCTGATTACCTTTGCAGGGGGAGATGTGTCACAGTAGAAGTGTGTGACCTTGTCAACAACAAAAGTAAAGTTCATTACAACAAGCGGCACATGCAAAGGATTTCTGTGGATGAAAGGGTTCTTGGAGAAATTAAGTTTTGTGCAATATCAATATAAGTTGTTATGTGATAGTCAGAGTGCAATCAATCTTGAGAAGATTCTCACAAAGAAAAATGGATCCGATGGAAGAATAGTTGCAGATTTGATCAAATTCAAACATTGACCGTGAGAGGCAGATTGCTAAGAATCAAACTATCATTATTGAATTCAAAGACAAATAATTAACACATGTTTTTTGTTAGATAAAATTGATGGGTTTGATTATATAAGTAATAATGTATAATTTTTTTGTTTTCTTCCTAATCACCACCTATAAATAACCATTCATTCTTCATTCAAAAAATATCCCAAAAACACAAATCCTCTCTTGTATAAGTATAAGTGTAGATGTACAAAGGATTGAGTGTGAGAGTTTTATCCTTGGAATGAATGGGATTATGGAAGAGAAAGTGAGCATTAAATCAGAATGTTCTGAGTGAATACTTTGTATTCTCAATTCTCTTGTCTTTTTTGTTGCCAATAAAGAAATAATATCTTTGAGGGTTCTTGAGTGGACGTTATCCAATTTGGGGTGAACCACTATAAATCTTGATGTTCATCTTGTTCAATTGTTGATTATATGCTCGTGATATCCGCTGCATTATTACCTCAATTTTATGTTGAATTCTCTGATGTCCCAACGTAATTTAACTTACTAATCCAATATTTTATACATTAAATCTCTACAAAACAGATAGGAGGAGGCATAGCTAAGGATAATTCAACAGTCACAGATCTCTGCAACTCTCCCTTACCGAAGCTGTCGGGCTTCCTATAGCCTGCCTCATGGCTCTACTCGCTCTCACCGATATCAAACTCAAGGGAACAAGTAGCATCATATGCACTTTTGTAAAACTTATTTTGTTATTATGAAAGAAGCTTTAAATCCTAGAGCTACATATGGGATGAGGGTTAGCAGAGAACTTTGTAGTTAGCGGTGTCAAATTGGGTCAGGCCCGTGACACGCCAAAATAGGCAGGTTGAGCCAAGATTTTTTAATCCCGCCGGAAGGCAAGCTATACGGGTTGTCCCAAATGGGCCACATGTTGATCCGCTGGCAAGCGGGCCTAGCCCTTTTTTCTTAAAGAAAAATGGTTATTTCTTTTTAGTCTCAATTCATAAATAGGAACTTAATATCACATTGAAGAATCTGATCTACTACATATTTTTCAGTTGATCGTGCTTTAAAGTTGTAACATGTATTTCAAAATTGAGTAAAATACTGATTCACTAGTCAAGTATTTTTAGTAGCAGCGTTAATGTCTAGATAAAACCTGAAACAAGTTCCGGTATTCTTCTAGCATCAGTTCCAGGCTCGGTAAGTTCAGTTGGAATTCTTTTTTGAATTTTTATTTTTTAGGCTCGCCCCAACCTTTGGCGCCCTAGCTCGGGTTGGGTTGGGGATTATCCAACCTGCCTGGAGGCGGGATCAAAGGGGCCGGGCCCGTTTGGCCCATGGGTTGGGCGAGTTGGCCTGTTTTGACAGCTCTATTTGTAGCCAAGGAAAAAACATTCTAATAACCACTGCCTCGGGTGGTATTGGCCCATGGTTCACACTATCAAACGGCTAGAAAAGTCATTTCGTATCAGGAACGCAGAGGCTAACAGTATAATATTTCATTATCAATAACCTTGTGAACCATCATCTCCTTCTTCCCTCTTCAACCATTCTCTCGTCACCCAAGTTATCCTCTTAATATCCCTCCTCTTCCCAAGGCTCTCCATTTCCTCTACAAACTTTGGTTTACTGAGTTTTCGGCTTGACTGTGAAAATAGTGGAGATTGAGTCTTCCATAGTGTTTATTTGTAATTTTTGCTCGCATTTTGTCATGCTTGTAGCACTTTTCTGTCTCTTGATCGATTGGGCTTTTCATTGATAAATTCTTGTACATCAAGATTTGTGTATGCTTGACGTTTACGGGTCTCAATATTTTGTCAATTTTCCGATATTAAATTTACCATTGAAAAATATATAAAAGCTGCTCAAAAGTTTATCTAAATTATCTGAAGTAGTATTGTGATCATTAGTGAAAAATAGGGCCTCAATTACACTTGCTCCCTCTATGTTTGATTCATTAATACGTTTGGATAGTTGGATTTGTTATGAGTGAAAAATTGTGATTCGAGAAGATTTGAAATATGAACATTAGAAAACCATAATAATTATTAATACAATAGTATTGAATGATATTGATAGGGATTAAATTTGAATATCATCTCAGTCAAAACCATCCAAAGAACTAAATTGGATTTGAAAGCCGCTATCTCTCATCTCAAATAACTCAAATCCAACTATACTCTTAACCTTTCAAATTGACAGTCAGGGAAACACTTAATTACTAATATTACACAACCGTTTGAACAACAAAGAACTGGTCGTAGAGAACTTATAGGATACGTGAATCCTTAGTTTGTCTTCCTGTTCCTAGCAAAAACCTTTCCTTCCAACTCTGACATGTTCTGCATAATCGGGTGCACAAGCGCCAGTCACTAACTGTTTCTGACATCCCATTTTGAAGCTAATTTGGGGAGATGATGACAACAGTGGTATGTCACTTCGTTACTTTTAGGTAAGATTGTGTTTTTCGGAAGAGTTTTCCCCTTTTAGGAAATAGAAAATTGTTTGGAGATCAATAGGGAGAACGACAATTTCGATTACAGACACTGTGCAAGTCCCCTTCTTAATTTTATAGGTGTACGCCTGTCACACTGTACTTATAGCAGCAAACTAAAAAGGCTATGTTACCTTAGTTATGGTGAAGTCCACAGCTAATCAAGAACCATGGCTTCGATACCACCACTACCATCCTCCACGCCAGTCCTATGCTCATCCATTGATGTTCTCATTTCCTCCATTAAGCTTCTCTGCTCTTCCTCTATGGTGTTCTGTAATTCATCCACCTGCAATCAAGCAGTACAGCGTACAGGGAACAAAAACATTGAGAAAACCATATTTTGCATCAGAAGAGTGAGAATTATCAAAGTATTCTGGTCATTTCTGTTTTGACTAAAATCAGTAATGAACTAGTGCAAGTTCCCGAGGAATGCTTTATAACCTATGGAACGATTTATTATTCTTAATTTATGATAGCTATAAATCTTCAGCCAAGATGGCTATCATCCATAGAGTATCATAACATATCATAATTTATTAGGATATACAACATAAGCTTGAACATATTAGATGCAAGGGATAAAATCGAGTAACTGGACCAGATTTTAAATCCTGGTCCAAGAAAAATCATACTTTGTCCCTACTTTCGGAGAATTTTTACCTAATGAAGAAAATACAAACAGTTCGACCAAAAGTAAAGGTATTATAGTCTTTTTAATTCCTTAATACCCACAAATAATAAGAAAATAATAAAAACCAAGATGGGATGGGTTCGAGTGAAGAGCCAAATGATATTTCAGGTCTTCATGTAACTTGGTAAACATAATCAGATCAAATGACTCGCAGAAATCCCACAGAGACAGAAAAGAGATATTTCTCCCTAGCTCCACATTCCCCACGGGAATAGATTCAGACTGTTTCAACAATAAATATGTGTTTAGTGTCAACTAAACGTCAAATTATCCTTGTCCGCACCTTTAAATAGAATTTATATTTTTGTTATATTCCCGCACAGTCTCTACACACAATCGTGAGGTGGCCAAGATGTTTGAGAGGTTTTCCTATTTGTAAGGCTAATCCTTTGGGTTTGGACTCTTATCTTGAGCTTATTACTTAACAATAAAGGGCGGGAATAGATAACAAGACTCTAGGCCAAACCTCTGAGGATTACAAAGATAAACAATAGTTGTTAGTAGAAGCTAGTGATCATAGAACATAATCAGATCAAATGACTCGCAGAAATCCCACAGAGACAGAAAAGAGATATTTCTCCCTAGCTCCACATTCCCCACGGGAATAGATTCAGACTGTTTCAACAATAAATATGTGTTTAGTGTCAACTAAACGTCAAATTATCCTTGTCCGCACCTTTAAATAGAATTTATATTGAGTTTGATATTTTTGTTATATTCCCACACAGTCTCTACACACAATCGTGAGGTGGCCAAGATGTTTGAGAGGTTTTCCTATTTGTAAGGCTAATCCTTTGGGTTTGGACTCTTATCTTGGGCTTATTACTTAACAATAAAGGGCGGGAATAGATAACAAGACTCTAGGCCAAACCTCTGAGGATTACAAAGATAAACAATAGTTGTTAGTAGAAGCTAGTGATCATAGAGTGCAATGCTACCAACGGCCTGGTCTTATGCATCAAACTACAAAGAACATACATATGTATTGTTACCATTATGGAAAAGGTAAGAATGATTAATCCAATAAATATTGTGTGTGCGTAGTGAAACATTTATGGAACCATATTTCTGGACTTCAGATATTCCACATTACTCACATCATAAAATACACAGCAACCAAGGAAAAAACTGAAGAAAAAATATACGTACCACATGCAACAGAAGTGAAAATTGCTTTTTACGAAGGTCCAGTGTCCTTGAACCAGCAGTGTTCTCTGCTTCCAACATTGCTATCTCTTTCTCAAGCTCTGTTATAATTTTCTGTGTTTCCGATCTGGGCGGCTGCATAGCAATCAATTTCCTAATTGCCTCCCACTCCTCTTTGTGCTGCCTCTCAATCTTGCTCTCTTCAAATTGTCTCTTCAGGTCTTCTATATCATCTCCCGCCTGTAAAATCTGTCTATTTATCTCGTCTTTTAACTCATTGAAGTTCTCCTTCTCTCTGATGTTTGCATCTATAACTGCTTTACTCTTAAGCAATGGAATTTCAAAAGTATTGAGCTCTTGCAAGAAAGATTTGGCAAGTCTTTCACAGTCACCATAGTTATCAGCTTCTTTCTCTACGTCCAGCATAAAGGACGTGAACTTCTTCTGCAGTTTCTTCAAAGGAGGTTCACCTCTTGTTGTAGTTGTACGGGTCAGAAGCCTGTGCTTTATAATTATATCATCTTCGAGTGGGCCAAAGGCGTAATGTGCGGCCATATTTTCTCCCCTGCCAGGGGCCTTCCTCCCTTTCAACATTTATATCTTCTGATTTCTTGATTCTGCAGCGAAAGAAGCCTCCTAATGCCATAAATTGTCTCAAAAAACAAGTTACAAGAATACAATGAGCGAGGTAATTGACAAATGCTATATTTTGCGATCAAGGGAATTTGCAAGGAGATTTGTCCACTCGAAAGCTCAGCAGCTGACTAGCTGTTTGCTTTGGTATCATGTCAACACCGAGGACCAACCTACAAGCTTAATTCACACACGAATTCTTCCACTTTTATCTTACTGGTTTGTAAAATGTCTCTTTTTCCTAATTCATGAGCACTGGGCATTGTTTTTCTAATTCATGAACAACACTCATAGAGTAATTGGGATTTCTCAATCCAAGACTCCATTACAAGTCAAACTAAAACAAAGGCAAACTAACCATTCATATTTGAATCACCAGCTAAATGATGAAATTCCGCGCATACTTATGAATAAAAAAAAAAAGGAAAACTACACGCATACTAACAAACGAAATCAAGTAAAAAAAATCCAAAACTATCTTTAACCCTAGGTTTCTAGATCGCGGATAAAGTAAATTGGCAGAAGATACAGGAAAAGAAATTGAGGGCAAAGAGGCGGAGAGAAAGAGGAAAACGAGAGAACGCGCACCTATTACACAATCAGAGGGATTTTGACAAGATTAAGTGTTGAGGTTCACGCTAGTGTTCGGATTTGTCTTTACAATTTTTTATTTCATTAACAGTCATTTTCAAGGACAAAATTGTGTGCTAGGTCTAAAATGGTATGATCTTTTTCACATATTTAATGCATAACGATAGCTTCATGCATCAAATTTATCATTTGTCCGAGAATTGTAATCTCATTCATAGTATATATAGACTTGCATGTAGAAAAGTATAGGATGAATGATTATTCCTAGTTCCTGTGGATGGATTCTTCAATTAAAAGTTTATATATAAATATACTCTTCTTGGTTTTTGGTGAATGCTGACACATATATATGATCGTACTTGATTATTTCTATAATTTATATAATTTAACACAATCCATTATGATTAAAGACTTAGTTGTTATTGTTAACGGGTATATCCCCTTCTCCCAACGAACTCTATCGTGCTAAATGCTATCTATATGGAGAAGCATTTTTAACAATCTTAATCCATAATTATTTTTTTCCCGTTTTCACAAGGCAACATTTGTTTTAAATTTCTCGAACTACCGAATGAATTTTTTTTGTGTCAAAATTAGCATCAAAATTTCAATCTAACATATTGACAACATTCTCTAAGTTGTTCTCAATAAGATCTAAATAACTTCACATGGTTAAATGAACAAAAATCTAGTTGATGTTGTGAAGGTGTTTTTAAGCCTTGGATATACACAGTAGTGGGTAACACGCCTAGACTACAATCTAGTCTTGCTGAATGGTGGCCATGAACTCATTGCGCGTAGACAACACTGTGGAGTTATCCGAAGAAATTTCATAGGTTGCAGAAGCAAATCAATAGATCATTTTGTTGAATCTCTGAGCATTTCTTGAGTCACCAACTCCATGCTTGGTCTATTCTCAGGGAGCTCATTGGTGCAGTTACAAGCAATCTTCGTCAACTGAGCAGCCTCAGTTTCCGAAAACTCTCCCTCGAGGTTCGAGTCGATAAAATCTTCAAAGTTGCCAGATTCAGCTGCCATTCTGGTGGAACTCGATAGCTTCCGTTTACCGCTAAGTATTTGAAGGATGATAACCCCAAACGCATAGACGTCACTTTTCTCTGTGAATCGCCCTGTGGTGATGTATTCGGGTGCCATGTAACCCAATGCAGCACTGACTTTGATGGCCGAGTAAACGACATCATCAGCAAGTAGCTTTAGAAGACCGGCATCAAGAATCAATGGCCTCATTTGTTGGTCTATGACAACTTTTTCGACCGATATGTTTTGGTGAATGACCGGAGGTTTGTTTGTTTCATTTCTGTGCAGATATTTGATACCTGTGAGAAACAATAATTTGTGCAAGATATTACAAGCTAGGAAAAACTAAATAAAAGTCTTAAATTTCTATTTCACACAAGATTTTTCGACATATACACACTTCTACATTTGAGAGATGAAACTCTGTCCAAGGGTAGACTTCTAGAGAGTGGCCAAGTGTTTTTCTTCGTTGTGGACCGAGAAAATGCTGGATTATCAATGAGCCATGTATTTAAGGTAAATTTAACCAAGAACATGATCAATAAAATAAAAGCGAACAAACCTTTTGCGATTCCGTTGATGATGCGAACCCTCGTAGGCCAATCAAGAATATCATTGTGACCATATTCAGAATCAAGATACCGAGACAAACTGCCATTCGAAACAAAATCATATATCAAGAAACACTCACCCCTGCCCTTTGAGCAACAAAACCCCTTCAAATTCACTAGATTTTCATGTTTCAGAGAATTCAACAAGCTCAACCCCTTCATGAATCCATTATCCTCTGTCTTGCAGCTTGTTTTACTAATACTTTTAATTGCCACTACCGATCCATCTTTCAAAATCCCTTTATAAACAGCTGAAAATTTGCTTTTGCCCAATACATTCACCTCAGAGAAATGCTGAGTAGCTGATTCAACCTCTTCTAAATTAAATTTATACCCCTGCATAAACTCATGATACATATCATTACAATCTTGTGGCTCTAGAGAAACCAGAGGAGAGGGGCTTCTCTGGTAAAAATCGGTCCCGTTATTAACATTGATATGATCACTAAAAGTATCTGATTTATCCCCAACTTTTTGTTTGCCACGGCGGTACCAAACTATCCAAACAAATGCCACTACCATTTGCATGACAATAAATGCAATAACTCCGGAAACAATGCCTATTTTTGGCAACTTAGATGATGATTTCGAGCAATGTGTTTGATTACAGGATAACGGAATATTAGCTGATTGGGGTGGTACGCTTTCGGTGGCTGTTTTATTCGTGACTATCATTGAGGGGTCTATTTGATTGATGTTCGTGTTGTCCCAAGAACTGCAAGCTCTCAAGGAAGAAAAACCAGTTCCGCATAAACCGGGATTGTCATCAAAATGGAACCCTTGTTTTAACCTCCTCAAAGCTTCATCACGTCGATCAAAGAGAGAAATGACAAAAAGAAAAGAACGTCAGATTTTATTCAAAGAATTTGATCACAAAGTATAACATGAATTCATGAAGATCAACTCACAAAGAGGGACAAATCCAGAAAGTGTGTTGTTTTGCACATCAAGAACCTCCAATTCAGAAAGATTGGCTAATCCAACAGGAATTGGACCTGAGAGCTTATTGAAGCTCAAATACAGTCTTTTTAACATTCCCAAATTCCCTAAGCTTGCAGGAAGCTGACCAGATAATTGATTTCTTTCCAATGCTAGAACAATCAGTTTTTTCAAGAATCCCATCTCTGTAGGGATGATCCCCAGCAACCCGTTACAACAAAGCTGCAGCACTGCAAATTTTATAATAATTTACATATGAAGATTATTATCATTCATCCGATTAATGAATATTTGGTGCCTAATTCAAAGATTTCTAGAGATATAAACAAATTAAAGACATTCTTTTCACACAAAGAGAGGCACCCCTTCCCCTCCGGGAAAAAAGGAAAAGAAAAAAGAGTCCACCTTTTAACACATTTTTAGCAGAAATTCAAACTTAGCTTTTACAAATCAAAATCAATATTTCCATATATCATAAAAGTACGAACTTTGAGTACACCAATTCTACTGAAAAACAACAAAAATAAAAAGTTTTATGTAACCATTTAAAAATTATTATTATATTAAAATTACACAAACCTTGTAGACTAGCCATGCTTCCAATTTCAGTCGGTATAGTTCCAGAAAAATTATTAACATTGAGATAAAGATCGGTCAACTCAGTAAGATTAGCAATCTCCCTTGGTATTTCCCCCGTCAAAGAATTGTAATGCAAGTACAGACCCGACAAGCATTTGAGTTCCGCCACCGTCGGCGGCAGTTTCCCGGTGAGCCCTTTTCCTTGCAGAGAAATATTCGCCACTTTCCGGTGTTGGTTACATGCCACTCCCTCAAACGCTCCGCCGCAGGGATCGCCGTCGCTGGTCCATGATGATAAATACTTGTTCTCTGGGTCTAGAGAGGTCTTTATCTCCATTAATGCTCTCAACTCTGCATTTCCACACGTGGGATTTATTCTCAAGGAAAAATATGTGAAAATGAAGAGAATGGATTTCAAGATTGAATAACTTGATGAATATTTCTGCATTTTCGAGTTGAAATTAGAGGACTTTCTTGCTTTGATTTCAGTGCTGCGTTCTCGTATTGTTGAAATGAAAGATTTGAAATTCTGGAATTTGGATTTCGAAAATGGTGTGAGCAAATTCAACGCAAGTTGGTGTTGAGCGGAAGAGAAGAAGACAGAATAGTTTGAGTTAGGCGACAATGGTGGGAAAAGGTATTCCGAGTGTAAGACTTTGGAGCGTATATACTTACACATGCATGCACTTCAGGAATTTTGGGAACCATTCCATCTTTCTTTTTGAGCTTGATTTTCTTTAAGCCCATAAATGCTCCAATTTCAAATGTCTAATTCTAACATTATTATACATTTTCCCGAAACCTAATTAAATATCAGATCTTTGATATGTTAATTAAAATAATAACTACATAGTTATAATATTAAAAAAACTGTGACTGTATAATATAGAAAACAAGATATTAAATAGGATATAGATGAAATATATGATGAAATGATACTATTTGTGTCATCCCCACAAGAACCAAAATATTTTTAATTCAAAATGAATTTAAAAGTGCAAAATCTTTTCGATGAACGATGAGAATATGCACACCAGTATGATCATGTTACAGAACATATTTCAAAAAACACTAATCTTGAAAGTTTGTATCTTCCCTCTTTCGACCACATCCTGAACAACATGATTTGAGAGTACCTGTTTTGGCTCTGATAACCTCTGCACGCCTCAACTCATGGTCCTGGGGTTCAACTATTACTCACTTTACCATTCGTCCCTCTAGGTTTTTTCGTAATATGTGTATTTTGATCATTACCCACGTTTGTTACATATCATTGTCGATGTATTATCGTATATAGACGTCTCTTGTGGCTTATGGCCGGTTTTTGCTGTACTTTTCGGTTTATTAATATAATTAATGTTCATGTCTAAAATACAAGTTTTTACTCTTAAAAAAATAATGATTGTATCAAATGATATTTCATGTTTTATTTGACAAAAATATTTTAAGCATGTATGAACAATGTAATCAATTAACACGATAACATCATTTTAACAAACATAATATATAATCAAACTTGGTTTAATAAAAAAATAAAAAAATTCAACTTAACTTATAGAATGAGGTTAACTTCACTAAGTGGCATCAACCTCCACTGTTATCATAAGTTGCAAGGTTATCCTCAACTACTATTGCTAGTCCTAAGCTAGGTCATTTGAATAGAATTAACTCTCGAACCTCAACCTTAATAATAATATATAGAAATGTAGATATCGAATATCGAATATCTAATTTCTCAACCAAGGGGGGAATTCGACCTTGGTAAAGCTCACCTCTATGGATCCAGGCTGGCTTAGATGGCAGGATTTATTACATGCGTTGCTGGGGCCGGGCTAGTAGTCTACCCGGTTCTTAAACAGTCAATATGATGTCGGGTTATACGATTAGTTTGATGCTATTATTAAGGACATTGCTTTTAGTAGTATCATAATCATTGATGTGAGATATTTCACATCAGTTTCATATCAATTGTAGATATATCTCATGACATTATCTATGGAGGTAGTACAAAAATTTCAGGGTAAGTATACTTAGATATAAATTTTTAAGCATGATATATGTACGAAGCGCAAGAACAATTTCGCACATCATTAAGTTAAAACTATGTTAATTTCGTCCATGTTGTCTTGTAAGAATATTTTAAAAAATCCAGAATATGAAGGAAGCTATCGAATTTCAATTCGAATCTGAGTATAAAACTGGTTTTAAATAAGGTATATTTCTTTACTTAAAACTAGCTCACACTCACACTCACACTCAGCTTCAGTTGTTAATCCAATTCATCTACCGTCATATTGAAGTTTTTTGTTGAATATTTAATGCCTGGTTGGCTTATATATTGGCTTATTTGGTGAATATATTAGCTAGAAATTGAAGAAGCAAATTCAAATTTTGGAATGAAGGAAAAATGTAAATGTCATCAACAGTAAGGAACATAAAAATAAATTAAATAATCATTGATAGTTGGCGGCATTTTGATCCACCTAATATTTTATTTTAATACTAAGATAATCATATATATCGCACCCTCGAATCATTGTCTAGCTTGAATTTGGTACTTACATATTATATGTCAAAACTGGATATTGTCCTATTACATGGATGATTACATTTTTTTAGGCGGGAAGAACTCGAACTCAATACCTCTTATATTTGAAAATAGATGACAATTGTTAGATCAAAATCTTGTTGTCAACATGGATGATTAATTGCTGTCACTACGAAAGCTAATATTCCTTTGATGTTTAGCACATAAATTATTGGAAAATATTGGGTATGAACCCCACTTATGGACCAATATAATTAAAATTGATTTATCATGGTTTGATGGTGGACATATATTGTTTAGTTCATTTTCTTTGTATTAATGTATATATGATGTCCAAACCCGATATAAATAAGAATTTCCATAATTATTGACTGGTATAATTTCAAGAAATAACCCCATCATAAGCCTTCATCTTCATATTAAAAAGATAAAAATGTGATGGGTCCGTGGGACAGATTAATTGATGCTTCCATATTCAAAATTCAGATCCATTTATATATCCCCACACCTTTCCAAAATTTTAAAAATTGAAATTTGAAGTTCATTTTTTTTTATTTAAATGTAATTATGAGGACGGGGAATCAAACTACCTTAGTCATTTGTTTTTATTAAAGGAAGATTATTGTGCTGCGAAAATAGTTCTTGCCAACTTTTTTTAAAAGAATTAAAATATGATCAATCTAGTAATTGTCTTTTTTAAAAAAAGTTACTCATTGTCTTTTTTTTAAGAAAATCTATTTAATTAGAATCATGGCAATTGTTTTATTAATGAAATCAGAAGAGGAAAATGATTAATTAGATGTTACTCACTTTTAAATTTTCTAGTATATATATATACATATATATATATATATATATATACTCATTTCATTGTATTGCCCGATGCAAGCACGTCTTCTAATGAGAAACTGGTTACCTGTTAGGTACATAGACGGATTGGTAAGGGCTAAGGTGACGTGATGACAAATCCTCCGGCGTCGCAGGTTTCAAATCCCTTATGGGACAAATTCTCCGCTGAAATATTGTGGGGTTTGTTCTGGGTTCGTGTCCTATTAGTCCGCTCCCTCAATATCTGTCATCCGTACACATCTCTCGATTTACCTGATGATGGTCCGGAGAGGTCGGGATCGCCGTCCAAAAATTAATCAGGCACAAGTTTAGATATTTTGTTAACTAAAAAAAAGATAGTTGTTTACCAATTATATTATTGCTATTGGTCCCAAATGGTACGTACCATAAACAAGGAGTCAATGTTAGAATCTGAAATTTGGGGACAAAAAAAATTCGAATATTGATTGATCGGCCGTATAGTTTTTTGGAAAAAAAACATTGCAAATTTCAAGTGCTCGTGTCTTTTTTTGGATCCTATTTCACTGTGATGCTGGATAGTTTTTTTGTCTTTTAATATGTTTATTTTATATTTTTCGTTTTGTAAATTTACAAGTTAGCAGTTTTAGTCCAATAACCATTGCCGAGTTTTGGACTGGCATCGTGAAATGATAATGTGGTACCGACGTGACACCGTAAATTACAGATGTGATGCCGGATATTGTTGACGTGTTCTGGTGAAAAAAGACTGGTAAAAGTGAAAATAATGACCAACTTACCGGACTAAAAATCATAACTTAAAAAACTTACAAGACCAATGCCCTCAATTATTATGTCAAATAAAAACAATTTTGCATTTAACATTTATTTTTACAAAAAATAAAAATCTAGTTTGTATCTCTAGTTATTTAATATTTTAGTAGAAACATGTAGTACATATAAATATTCTAATCATATTATTTTCGGACAAGTCAACATATGATACAGTAGATAATTTGCAGCATAAATAAATATGTTCTTCGCAGGTACACAATTTTTTTTCTCCCCAAACTGCTAACTCATGTAGAGCTGTATCAATGAAGTTGGAAGGTCACGATATTAAATGAAACTTTAATTCAGTTCACACTCGGACTGGAAGTTTCAAACGAGAAGATGCTGGTTAATAATAGTTTTAAAATAAAATAAAAAATATATTTGTTTTTGTAATTTTAAAAAAAAAATTACGTGAGGCAGGAAATTTTTGAAAATTGGAATCTTTTAGGAGTGTAATTCATTTTATTTTTGAATTTGAAAAAAAAAAGATTTAAGATTGGGGTCTATTTTTTAATGATAAGCTAATGATATTAGCTTTCTAGATAATTGATTTTGATGTGTATTTAAGATTTTTTTTTTTGAAGGGGTAGGGTCTAAATATTTTTCCGCAGAATACGATACTCTAACTCAAATCTCTCCAAGATAAAGATGAGCTTTTACCAGTTGAGATAGGCCCACGAGCTCAACAAATAATCCATCGATTTTCAAATAGAGCAATCATTTCTAAAAAGCAAAAGAAAAATAAACAAATTGACTCAATGAATAAAATATTTATCAAAATTTTCACTCCTATGCATCTTTTTGGAGCCAATTGAGTTTAAAGTAAATTATATAACGTTAATTTCTTGTTAAAAATTGTTTTGATAGGTCGTAATATTTATTGATCTAAGCTGATTTAATTTATGGGATACAGTTATTAACCCGTTTTTATACTTGTTTTTGGTCGGGGTTTAACGGGGTAATACACCACTTGGTCCCTAAAATTTGGTTTAATACCTGATTTAGTCCATATTGTTTACATTGACTTGATTTGATCCTTAATATTTTTAAAATTAACCCAATTTAGTTCTCACGTAAAGTCTGTCGTTTATATTTGACAGTAAATCATTTTCCCCCAAAACCCTTCCAATTTTCACATGAATTCCACCAAAATTGATTTCCCTAAAATCGATTGTCTTCAACATAGCCAATACATAGGTTTTGACTGACGCGAAGCTTTCTCCTTCAACAGAATCTGTAAGCTCTAGTTTTTCTGCATTAATTGTTCATGGGCTTGAGATTTATGGTTTTTGTTGGCAAGAAATCTTCGAAATTGTGCATGTGTTTGAGATGTAGGATTTTATTTTGCAAGAAATCTTCGAAATTGAAGCCTTAATTTGTTAGTGTTCATAATTTCTGGTGATTTTCGAGTTAGTGTTCCCCAAAGTTCAGTTTTTTGGGTGATTTTTCTATTGAATTTGTATTTTATGCTCAAACAAATCACTTCTGTTTTTACTGGATAAGCTTGGCATGGAGTTGTATTGTATGTTGACTAATTCATCATCGGGAAGTATAAAAAATCCTTTTGATTGGGCACTCATTTTGGTTCCTTGGCTCATGGAACGTGTAGTCGATATCATCTGCAGTTTTATGATTATCTAGTTCATCATCAGGAAATATCAGAAACTGGTGCAACATTTTTTGGGGGAAAAGCTTACGTCCATCCAAACCTATGTATTGGCTATGTTGAAGACAATCGATTTTAGGGAAATCGATTTTGGTGGAACTCGAGTGAAAATTGGGAGGGTTTTGGGGGAAAATTATCGTCAAATATAAACGACAGACTTGACGTGTGAACTAAATTGGGTTAATTTTGAAAACATTAAGGACCAAATCAGATCGATGTAAACAATATGAACTAAATCGCGTATTAAACCAAACTTTAGGGACCAAATAGTGTATTACCCCGGGTTTAACCTACCATTGGACACTGAATCCCTTAATTGATGATACGTTACATAATTTTGATACACTTTAACAACTGGAAGCTAGTGGTTCACACTAAAATAGTACACAACAGAAGCGTAAATCAAGAAACAAGTCCCTGAAAATGATATCAAGACACGATGCATGCAACATAATATCGCATAGTGTTCATTATTCCTAAACTTTTTATTGAATGTTTGCACTTTGCAGCGTATGGAATCAAATTGCAAAATTTATAGGAGATTTGGTTTTATAGTGCTTTATCTTATATAGGATTAAGTATCTGTCGTTTTATCAAAAGTTATAACTGATAATAACGGTGCAATTTAAATATTTAAACCATACAGTAGTCAAAATATAATGTTTCAATCGTTCTTCTAACAATGACAATTGTTGCACATCAAGACGCCGTATAGTTGGTAGAGTAATTTCTTTTTAATGAGGACAACACCATTAAGCATTTCTCCAAAACTATGATTACAACTGCAAAAGTCACGAACAAAAGCACAAATTCTTGTATTCAACTTTCGCTCATAAAAGTCATTTAATGGTGTTTGAATATTAGTGGGATAATGCTATTTTCCTCATTCTACCGCATTAAGCCGATTGACTGTCCTTTTCAATCTGTACTACTGGCAGTACCGAAGTGTGTAATATAATATGGCGCTGTTTTTGGATTAAAAATCCATCTCTATTTACCCTTTTTTTATATATATAAACAATTTACAGTATCACCATTTTACAATTCAAGTCAATATTATACAAAACATAATAAATACTTAATTATATTGTTTTTATTTTTTAAGTAATACTTTCTTTTTCTTATTTGGCCATTACACTTCGAATTTGTCGTAGATAGTGTTGTATAAAATTTCTCTAATCAAAGTGTATTTTAGAAATATAGTAACTAACAAAATAATGGCTTCAAAGTTTATGTCGATGCGAGATTTGTGACCTCCGTTTTTAAGACAATATTGACACACCTTGGTTCTAACAGTTTGCTTTGGTAATTTGTCTCACAAGATACAACGAGTATGACTTGTGATAGGAGCACTACAAATCACAAGTTCTCAAACCACCTGGTGCATGTAAGTATAACTGGTGCATATAATTACAACTGGTGCATGTATTTATAACTGTTGCTTGTAAATTATAACTGATACATGTAATTAAAATTGTTGCATCATAATCATAATTGGTGCATGTAAATTATAATTATGCATATAAATTATAACTGATGCATTTAATTATAACTTGTGCATATATATATAATTATAACTGATGCATCTAATTATAACTGGTGCATTGTAACTGGTGCATGTAATTATAACTGGTGTATGTAATTATAACCGATGCATCAAATTATATTTGGTGCATCGTAATTACACCTGGTGCGTGTATATTACAACTGGTGCATGTCATTATTCCTGGTGCATGTAATTATAACTTGTGCATGTAAATTATAACTGGTGCATGTAATTATAACTTGTGCATGTAATTATAACTGACGCATCAAATTATAATTGGTGCATTGTAATTACACATGGTGCATGTATATTACAACTGGCGCATGTCATTATTCATGGTGCATGTAATTATAACTGGTGCATGTAAATTAAAACTATGTACATTATAACTTGTGCATGTAATTATAATGATGCATATAATTATAACTTGTGCATCAAATTATAATTGGTACATCGTAATTACGCATGGTGCATGTCGTTATTCCTAGTGCATGTAATTATAACTGGTGCATGTAAATTATAACTGGTGCATCATAATCATAACTGGTACATGTAATTATGTAGTTACACCTGGTGCATGTAATTATAACTGGTGCATGTAATTATAACTGGTACATGTAAATTATGACTGTTGCATGTAATTATAACTACTCATAACTGGTGCATGCAAATTATAACTTGTGCATGCAAATTATAACGGGTGTATGTAATTATAACTAATGCATATATATGTAATTATAACCGGTGCATCTAATTAATGCATGCAAATTATAACTGATGCATGTAATTATAACCGGTGCATGTAATTTTAACTGGTGCATGTAATTTTAACTGGTGCATCGTAATTACACATGGTGCATGTATATTATAATTGGTGCATGTCATTATTCCTGGTGCATGTAATTATAACTGGTAAACGTAAATTATAACTGGTGCACACAATTATAACTGGTGCATCATAAGTATAACTGGGGCATGAAATCATAACTGGTGTATGAATATATAACTGTTACATGTAATTATAACTGGTGTAAAGGAAGAGAGATAATGCAAAAAGGATAGAGAATGCAAAAAGTAAGAGAGATAGAATCCGAAAGAGAAGAGAGAGAATCCGAAAAAAAAAAAAGAGAGAATGACAAAATGAAGAGAGAGAAATCAAAAAAGGAGATAACAAATACAAAAAATAAGGGTACATTTGTCTTTTTAGTCTGAAGTTTAGTGATTTAATATTTTTCCTCGGCTAAATTGAACAATTTTTAATCATAGGGGGGCAGCGTGATTTTTTTCCGATAAAGATTAAGCAAAATGTCTATGGGTTTTGTTTTAGATAAAATAGTAAATAAGGGAAATGGATCCTGACTTTCATATGGGCCGTATACTATTACGTTATACATAGTTGGGTTTCTGCAGGCTTATAAGGTTAGGCACCATTTTGTTAAGCCTGTGATGTTCATTTGGCTAACATGACCACCGGGCTATAACATTAAATTGGCTACTCCGTATCCCAGCCCATCAGTCCATAGGCACAGTAACACACACACAATATATATATATATTGTGGTGGATAAAAGTTAAATAATATTTTTAAGATAAACAAAATATAATATTTTTTTATTATTCTTAAAATTTTTTTACTACAAAATCACAGAATTTAATAGGTAAAACTATACTACTTTTAAAAACATGGTCGGCATTTGCCCGACTTTGCCCAAGGAAGGATACATCCCTCCTTACAGGTAGTCTCTTTACAAAAATTAAATTGCATGTTTTTTATTGTATTGTATGTTCTGTCTGTATCCTTGTGACTCGATGGGATATTGATGTTTATAAATTGAGGTTAAATATATACCTACCAGTCTAAATATATTTATTTTTTTGAGTGGCTATCAAAAAACCCTACAGGGATAGACTCGGAATTCATCTATCATCCTTGATGGCTTCACCATCGCTCATCTTATAGGCTCCCATCATCAATCTTATAATCAATCAATCAAGTAAGATTTCTTCAACGTCAAGGTAAAATTGCTAAAAAATATTTGATTTTAAAAATTATAAAAATATTTGCTAGATAACTCAGCGAAATATTGAAATATTATATTTTGACCCGTGTTATGAACGATTTTTTTAACTCAATTAATAAAAAGTTTGGTGAATTAATTTTTGATTTTCCCCGGTAGAAAATGAATGGGTTGAATGGGTTGATTTACCGATAAAAAGAGTAGTTAATGGCTTCCTTGGGGAAGACTTTTCGACTTTACCTAAAATAATAGGGAAAATTACGGGCCGGTACACTTTGGTGAAACATAATCTATCATAGTCCAGCGAAAAAAACATTAGTTGACATAAGTCCATTCTAGGTTGAAATGACCATAATAACCCCATGTGATCCATGTGGTCCAAGTGGTCCACGCGGTCCAACCAATCTTTAATAAAATTGCCTTCTTAGCCCTAGAAAATGTTTAAAGAACAAAATATGCCACAATATACTATTCATCATCGTTTTCATCCTAATATTTATCAAACAGAAACATTATATGAACATGAGATCCTTCAGTTTCTGTCATCTCGAGATGAATCCCAAGAGCATACTTTTGCAAAGGACTCACGGTTTATATAACGTTCGTCTAATTATAATTCAACCCGATTTGAAGATCATGTTAAAAATAAATAAAAGGCCCAACATGCTTCCGTATTACAATAAAATTTTAGCAAACTGAAAAATACCATTTTGACCATAACGGCACTGGGTGAGGTGGGTCGCAACTTCCACCAGTCGAAAACTTACTGCCTCCAGACTGTTTTACGAATGGCTCCTCACCATCCAACATCAGCACACGGGCGAGGTTAGTCTGCCAGTTATCCGACTCCTTCAGAAACCGCACAGCACAAGCCCTAATTCGTTTCCTACCTTAGGGCGTAAGGTATATTCAAGATATAAAAAAGATTTAAAGAAATCTGGGAGATAGCTGGGCAACAGCCTTATTTTTATTCTGGAATACTTATAACATCTATTATATTAAAACGTCTCATTTTGGGAGGAGACGGACTTGTTTAGCCTCTCATATAGATGAGGCTTGACTCAAAACACATAAACTTAAAACCAACAGAACAATATTACAAATGATTACAAAAGAAATAAAAAAAAGAAAGATTACCAAGCTACGAAAGTTGAAATATTACAAAGCTTGGAGACTCTAAATTTATTTCTCAGAAAACTATGGAGAATTTTCGATGTCCTTAGCTTCCTGAATGAGTGCCCTTATATAGGCATGAATCCGGACTTCAAATGCGGATTCCAAATCTTGATAATTGTTGAGTGCACCTGTGAGTGCGCCTTAACTTTCACGTGGTCTGGCATCTTGTCCGGTTGTGCCGACTTTTCTCGTGAGTGGTCCATTATGTTTTGTCTGAGTGCGTTTGAACAGTATCCGCACTAACTTCTAATGGTCCACCTCTTTTCCTTTGTCGGGGAATCTTTACATTAGTGGTTTTTGTGGTCCCCGAGCTTTAGGAAAACGGGCTCTCTTGTCAGCAGGTCTTTTGTCTTTTCCTGCCTCTGATCTGTCGAGTTTGGATCGGAATCCTTTCCCGAACTCTGGTTCTTTCTGCTCCGGGCAAGCTAGGCAGATATGATCAATCCATCGGCCAATGTGTGCCATGTTGCAGAATTTCCGGTAAGTCTCCTTTCCTGCCGGAATCTTGTTCTCCCAAAGAATTCTTCTCTTGGTTTCAAAGAGTTCTTCGGCAAATCTCGTGGAGGTTCCTGTCATGGAATTCAGCAAGAAAGTTCCATTGGCTGAATTCTGAAAGAACTTGAATGTGTATTTGACTTTGTCCATTTCAGTTAGACAAACCAAAGACCCCATGCTCGTCTCGTTGAAACTTCATCATCTGTGATAGTTCCCACTAAAATTGGAATTCCTTCTGGTAGCGCCATTTTTATATTTTTCAGGGCGTTTCCATCTGGTCTTCTCAGCTTGATAAAATGAAAAGCTTCAATGAAGCCTTTCTTTGCTGGTTCTGGAGCAGCACTGAAAAAATACAACTCCAAGATATCACCTCTGGCCAAATGTGGATTATTGGCCCAAGTCTCGTATACAGCTTCTCTGATCCATTTTGCTAATTTTGAAATTTCAGAGAAGGCTGGTGCCACAGTATAAACCGAAGCCAGAGCTCCGAAATTATACCATTCCTGAACATCATTTGGATGGCTGCCTGGTTTCATCCAAACTCTCGGATATTTTTTGGAGATATCAACTATTGATTTTTCTGGGTTGATACCTCGCCTGGTAATTAGTTTCTCCCAAGTGCGCTGGTAATCCTGCATAGGTGAAGAAACTAAATCGTCATTAGTTTGAACCTTAGACTTGCCAGTCATTGGCCTAAGATTCAACTCTCCCTCTTTTACCCCAGAGGTGCTGGGTTGACTTGAAGGTTCAGATTGTGATGACACCTGACCTTCAACATTCGCTTCAGCTTGTACATCCTCGAGGAATGCATCATCTGAAGCACTCGTGACAGGGGTACTTGAATCCCTTGCCTCCGGGTTAGATGAGCCCCGTTCTCTAAACACTTCTTTTTGCACTGTTGAAGGTGCTGCCTGAAGTATAAGCCCTTTCAAGACTTCAAATAAACGTTCGTGGTCCCGAAAGCATGCTCGTATATGATCATTAACAAGTTCCTGATCTGCTCGTTGAAGTCGTCCCGCTACCTCTGCATTGAGACAAAGAGTCCCAAAATCTCGTTCCAGAATCTCCAGGTTTTCCCTGAGATTCCTAACTCGCTTGAGGGTATCGCTACCAATGTGTCCCTCCATCTCGTGTTAAGAAATCTGCAAGAATATTTTTATCAGATTTCCCAATGACAATATCATAATCATAATATTGGCATTCAGCTTGCCATCTTAAAAGTCTAGCCTTTTCTGGTTTTGATTCAATTTTATTTTTTAAAAAGGCTTTGACACTCGTATTATCTATTTTTAAGATAAATTTCTTAGCAAGTAGGAAAAGTGGCCATTTCTTAAAAGCCTTTCGAACAGCGAAGAACTCCTTCTCATTGATATGCCATCTGATAACTTCGTTGTTATCAAATAGCCCACTGCAATATCTGCATGGCACTTCTCCTTCTGATGTAATTTTCATGAGAACTGCCGCCCACCAATGATCACTGGCATCTGTGTATAATACCAGTTCATCCTCGTCGTTTGGTATTGCAAGTTTGGTAGCTGCCTGCAAACCTCCTTTAGCTGTCTGACAGCTTGTCTATGATCGTCATTCCACTCAAATTTAACATCCTTTTTTAGTAGCGGACTGAACACCTTCCTGTGGTTTGCTAGATTGTCGATAAACATCCCAGCGAAATTAACAACTCCTAAAAAGCTCTGAAGTTGTTTTAAATCCTTGAGGTCATCCGGATATCCTTGTACTTTTTCAACAATATGATTTTGCAGGATGATTCCAGATTCATCGATCTCAATTCCAAGGAACTCGATCTGTCTTGTAGCAATTACTGCTTTCTTTTCGGAAAGCACCAATCCTTCCTTGTAACAAACGTCTGAAAAGATTTCCAGATGTTTAAGATGTTCTTTCATGTTTTTTGACGCTATGAGGATGTCGTCAATGTACACGAACATGAAGCTAAAGTAATCCTTGAAAAGATTATCCATCTTCCTTTGATATATCTGGGGAGCATTTGCTAATCCCATTGGCATGACATTCCAGATATAATGTCCTTGTGGTGTGGGGAATGCCGTGAATTTTCTGCTTGCTTCCTCCATTTTAATCTGGTAGAACCCAGACTTGCAATCGAATTTAGAAAACACTTTGGCATTCTTGATACTATTTACCAAATGTTCTCTGCTTGGGATAAAATATCCGTCGAACTCCAAGATTTCGTTGATCCCTTTATAGTTGATCACCAATCTTGGCTTTCCTCGTTTAATTTCTCCATGATTCCTTACCAGAAATCCTGGGCTGCTGTATGGAGAAATACCTGCTGAGATTAACTTAAGGTCAAGATGTTCCTTAAGTATGATCTGCATATCCTTCCGATCTTCCTGGTTCATGGGGATCGGCCTGTACCTAACAAACTCATTTTCTTTTCCAGTCTTCACCTTCAAAGTAGCTCTGAGCTCATTTTTGTTCCACCATGCCAGTGGATCCTCGTTGTAGTTCCTACGAATCTTCCTTTTTACATCCTCTAGAGTGATTCGCTCTTCGAGGGTAGATTCAGGTTGTGTAACTTCTTCTCGTAAAGCATTTTTCAGTAGCAACAGGGTTTCTGGAGTTACTCTTTCCTCATCATGTTCTTTGAAAGACATGATATTAACCCAGTCAAAAGTTTGTGACTCCCTTTCACTAGGACCTTGTTGTCGGAACTGAAGAATTGCCTCTCCAAATTTCCGCTGATCTTTCATCTTTGGGTGTCGAAGTTATCCTTCATCACCACGCTTGTTGCGAAAACGAATAGGGAATTTTCTGTGAAACGCCTCCCGTAATCGTTGTACCATAATCTTATGATCACATAGAGTTGTGAAAATAAGTCTTCGCGTTTCATTCTCTTGAGTGAATGTCTTGAACGTCTGTAGGAAATTGTTTCCTAACAGCATATCTGTACCGGTATCATGGAAATATATAGGTGGAGTTTTGACTTTGTACCATGGGGTACCGCCTGCTCCGCCGATAATTATTTCCGCTCCTTGGACGCCTTCATTAAGAATAAGGATCCGTTTGGAAAAGTCTCTTCCGGCAATGGCTGGTAATTTCTCACCAACGTCTTTGGGGAAGATTTCTCGCTTGGCAGTGCATATTCCCGCTCCTGAGTCAATGTATGCTGCAAAATATTCTGCCCTGTACTTCTCGTATAACATCCCAATGGAGATGTATATGGAGAATGGACTGGTGGTCATCTGATTCGATATCTTTTTCCTTCCACCGTGAACTCCATTCCATCTTGCAATCTTTCCCAAGGTTTATGTTCCTCGAGAAATTCAATCCCTAGAATAAGCTGTTCGGGGATTCGTCCGGCAATTCCTTCAATTGTGAGATTAATTTCGCCAATTTGAAGGTTTCCTTGAAATTTGCCCACTGTAGGTTGTTGCAAATAATATAGGACATCGCAGGGGAAGATATTGTGCTTCTCGGTGATGTCAAAAATTATCTGCACTTCTCTCCAGCCTTCTGGGCATTTCAGCTTCCCTATTGTTTGGAATACATCAGGAACTTTCTGAATTCTGCTTGAGGCTGCCTTCTGTTTTTCCCCTGGATAGCTGCTGATTAACCTATCCTGTTGGAAAGACATCCTTCTTGACTCGATCATGAGGCTCCTGCTTCTGTTCAGAACAGGTTGATCTTGTATCCTCATGTCGATCTCTCCTATTGTCGGAGTATCAATGATGTCCGGCAATACTTCTTTGGCGAAGTCTTCGAAGATTCTGGGGACTTCGATGAATTCTTTTCTCAAGAATACCTCGGAATGATGAGTATTCGAGAGTGCGTATGACACCTTGTAGGTGATCGAGTAAGGCCTGTTCCCTTCTTTCATCAAATCTTCTCTTTTAAAATCTTGATGAAGAGTGAGAACTTTGTTGAAGTCTCGATCTCCTAAATTGTATGCAATCCTCGGATAGATGTTGAAGGCCATCTTTCCTGCGTACAGATTTCCTGCCACTGCTCCCAAACAAGAATCTTTGAGGTTCGGGATTCTCTTGTCAAAGATTGCCAAGTTGAGAGGCGAATCAATTCCTTCTTTGAAAGTTGCCTTGATGATTACTCGAATGGCTCCAATATGAATCCATGAGAGCGTGTTAGCAACTTCTCTTTTGACCTTGTTCTTAATCTCCTGGATTTCCCTGTAGGGGATTAACTGCATCTCAATCTGGTTTCCCGTGAATTCCATTGGGATCGCAAATTCACCTGTTGTTACCCTATGGATAATCTGATGCTTCCGGCTACGAAGACCAATCATATCCATGGCTTTTTCCATTGCTCCAATTGTAAATCCATCATACATTTGAAGCTTTGGCTCTTCTGTCATGATCCTCATAAGGGTTTTATGAGAAACAGTGGTATGCGAGAAAAACCCCGACGGCTCTTATCTAATCACGTGCTGAAGGAACTCTCCTTCACTCTGATTCTGAGCTAGATTCACCTCCATCCTCAGAATAGATCTCTTCTTCGTAGATACTTTCATCTAAGGGAATATCCTCAAATTGATACACCTGTACCAAATCCTGAAAATAGACAGCATCCTCAAATTCCTTGGTGTGCTCGAACTGTCTGACTCCTCGGCTTTGGTTTTCTGGACAATCTGTAGAGATATGTCCTCTTGCTCCGCATGTCCAGCAGTTACAATCTCTGAAACTCTCATTTGCACGGGTAGGTGTGCGTCTGAAAGTTCTCTTCGTTGGTGCCCTGCTAGAACTTGCTTGATTAGAACCTGTCGATGAGATTCTACCCCTTGTTGGTCCTGACCTTTGCCCCGATCTGTAGCTTCGGGCTTTCTGCTTTGACCAGAACTTTCTAGGTCTCCATGAAGACCTACTTCTCTTGAACCACCTCCTCGGGCATACGGTTGACTTCTGTGCCTCTTCAACTTGCGCCTTTGTGGGTAGTTCCCAATGATTGTAGGGATATCATTTCCCGTACAACAAAGATGAGCCATTTTGTTGATTCCTCTGAGCTTCTTGAAATTTTTCTGGAGCTTTGCTTGGTAGCACCACTCTGCCAGCTTTACTTTGAGAAATGACATTCTCCTGGACACCGTCTCGATTGTATGCGGTGTATACTCCTGGATAAGCATTTCTCTCCATGGGCTCGGAATTTTGACAAAAAACAGCTCCGATGCATCGTTTTCCGCTATCTTCGACTTCCATCGATACTCTGTAAAGAGTTTGATGTACTCATCTACATAGCAGATGTCATGTAGTTCTAGGCTAATTAGAGCTTGTCTGTATTTCTTAGCCTTTTCTTCCTCCATTCCCTCGAAGTAGCTTATTCCGATGAAACAGATTTTGAAGAATCTCGCCATCTTGTCCACGATCTCTTACAGGGACTCTCCGGCTAGAACTTCTTCCTTGGTTCCTGGGTCTCCAAGATCCCAGGCAATCTTGACTGATCCTTCCAGACTCATTTTTAGAAGTAAAATGAATACTTCTTTGCCTAAGTCAAGTGTTCCTGCTGCTATTCTCATTGCTGAAGCCCATTCATCAATAAGAAGTTCTCTGTTTTTGAAATCCAAATTATCCATGTTGAGCATAAGTCCATATGGATGGATTGGATCTAGCTGTGACTTCCCATATGGCGTCTGATGAATATCTGGCTTCGGGAACGGTTCCTTGTTCCTACTGGGGGATCCAAAGTTGCTGAGGTGAAATCATCCCTGTGTGGCATACTTTGGTCTCCTTCGGGTGGATTGTGTGACCCGAAACTCTCTTGTGGTGGAGGTCTTTGTACAAGCTCTCCTGTCTTGATTTCTACGAGATTTAATCCCGCAAATGAATCAGCAAGATCCCTTAGATCTTCCAGGTTGATTCTTTCCATTACTTTGTGGGAAGTATGGGTTCTCCTCGTAGGACTGCAATCATTTTTTCAGACTCAGTTAACGGCCTTCGGACCTCCTCTGCTTTCCCCTTTTGGTGTAAAAGGGGTTCTGTTCCGTAAGATGGTGGCAACCATCCTCCTTTTCTTCTTCCTGTAGGACTGGGCCTTGACTCCAATTCCTTTACTCGGGATTGAACATCTTGAAGGTTTTCAAGAATCTCCTTCTGATGTTTAATCAAGGTCTCCATCTGACTCTGGATCTGATGGATTTGTGTAGGGACATGGTATTGAAGATATCCATAGCGCTGCACTGTCTTTTGGATCTCTCTAAGATCTTGGGAAATCTTAGAAGAATCGGGCTCGATTTCTCGAAAGGTTGGCTCACCCATCTTATTCATCCGGTCCGGACCCTGTTGGATCATTGGGGTCTGGTACAACGTCCTCGTGTTCAGGATGATTGTCCTCCTGAAGTTCGGCTAACTGGAACTGAAGTTTGAGGTTTACTTGATGAAGCCTCTTCCCCATCCTTTCCAATTTCTTGTAATGATTTATGCTTGGAGTGCATAAACCTGTTCCTCGTAATTGTTTCCACTTATGGTTGAAGCGTTGAGCTTCCGCCATATGCTTTTGATTTAGTTTTTTCAATTTCTGGAAATACCACCTGTAAGAATGACACTTCGAACATACGTTCGGGTCCATATTTTTCTTGAATCGTCTCCTCCGTATAGGTTACAAATTAATATTCAAGATATTATCATAGTATTTCCAGAATAAACCTAGGCTCTGATACCATTTTGTGCCAAGGATCGCAAAAAACGGGGACTTGTAAAAAGACGATGTTAAATGTTGCTATTTATAAATATAATGATATAAAAGATAATTAAATATTATATATGAACTTCTTTGTAATTTAAACAAAAGCCTAAAGGCTAGAATGCAATATATCAAACTATTGAGGGGTAAAAGAGTCATCCTAAAACACCCAATTGATTTGAAAATTTGAAAAGTGGACTTATTTCAACACAATTGTTTCCAATTTGGCTTTTATGCACTAAGATTTTTTCTCAAGACTTAAGTAGATTTTGTGTCACCAAAGTGGACTTCCATGTAATTTCCCCAAAATAATATCCACTCCATATTCTCAATTTGATACGTCAAATTCTTAACTTATCGAAAAATCATTCATTATTCTCTTTTATTTAATTTCTTATTAATAAATATTTTTAATAATTTTCCACTTCACTTTTAATTTAAATTTTAAAATATTATTTGCAAATCTATAATTTCTACAATATTTTACATACAAATTCAATGCGTAAGATGTAAATATCCAGTCCTTCCTCCCAAATATCATTCCTCATAAAATATAACAAAATAAACAATTCAAATATATCATCGTCGTGGTCTCTACTTGCTCATGGATTTTTTGATGCTACCTTTCAAGGACACTACCCTTAATGGGTTATCCACCATATATTGAGAATATTTCATTTGAAATATCTCCAATATATGATATATATACTCCTAAGGGTACTGCCATCAGGAGTAACATTAAATAAACCCTTGCTCATCCTCTTATTATGGTAAAAATCACCTAACATCCCGAAAGTGGTTTTTTCTAAATCTGTATACTCTAGTGGGACAATAAAAACCTTGGACGTAAGAGAAACAACCGGCTTGATTAAATCCAAATCTTGTAAGTAACATTTAATGATCTAATCGTACATAAATTGAATATTAATTGTACAGAACAAACACAATTAATTAAAAAAATAATTTGAACCTAATACCCAGATAAAAATAACACTGAAAATAGTCTATATGATATTCAAATTAAATATATACCCAAAACAAATTAACCTAATGAGTAGTTACCCTTATAGAGTAATGTTCGTGGCGATCGTAACTACTCAACCATTTATATTTTCAGGATAATATATTTTAAATTTTTGGGTAAAGTTTTAATCTATGAAATGATTTTTTTAAAAATAAATATATAAGTTTTTTTGGATCTGACATTTTTGCAATAAAATTTTAAATAATTTTCCCACAAACCTGACGGAATTCGATTTTCACAATGTGATGTCCACTCAAACACATCACGACTCAAACTTTTATCTAGTTTTTTTTTAATGTCGTCGTCGAAATGCAGTCCACTAATTGGTTAGGTAGATAATATTTGAAAAAAGAAAATGTTTAGGTCATGTTTGGTATAATTTAAAATTGTCTCGACTAAAAATCATTTAAAAATAAAAATAGACCATATAGTAAGAAGTTTGACCTCTACCAAATCAAATTGTCCCATAGTTTCCAAAAATAAAAAAATAAAAAAAAACATTAAAAGAGTTTGCCATCCATTATTGCATCAGCGAGTTAAGAACTCCATCTTGAACCAAACGCTTTTTTTAAAAAAATTAACCTAAAGCGGTTTTTGGAAATTTGTGTGATTTATAAAACAAGTTTTTAAAAAATTTAAACTTTTTTGATAAAAACAATTCAACTTTCTATTTAAACAGTCCTGACTGATCGGGACAAGCTGCTTTGTGTTTAAAGAAGTGGTCCCAAGATTCGGTTTGTTTGATGATGCTCTTAAGAGTGTCTTAGAAGCATCATCACCATTTATTTAGAATCTTTTTTTTTTAAGGAAAAAAAAGATTCCATTTGGATGGTGGATATTGCTCCTGAGGGCAGTGTCCTTAAGAGCATAAATATTTATAAAAAGCCACCCCTCAAATGGTGAACTGACGGCCTCACTCAAAGTTTTAGAAAGACGTGAAATATTATCCCTCTCACGCACAACATCAAACTACGGAAAACTTTTAAAATTATGTTCGAATAGGAGTAGGGGACGATTATATTTTGATCTCTTAAAATTATTTTATCCTATATTTTCTTATATTATTATTTTAAAATTATAGACTCGTCTTAATCAGGAGGTTTTTACGTTAGTCGCGTGTTCAAAATTGTAATTGCATTTGGGTTTCGTCGTTGAAAAAAGGTAGTGACCGATTCAAAGTTTTATTCAACAACAACATAGGGAAAGGCACGTGCTGTCGAGCACAAAATGGTAGTTGAGATAGTATTTAATTTTATTTATATATATATATATAAATTTAATTTAATGTTCTGTAAGAAACCATTTTCACCCCAAAGGCCTCTTATATTAAACTGTATGCCACCGTAATAGTCCGAAACAAATTCGAAAAAAAATTAAACTTTGTTTTTCCCGTAATATATAAGTGGAAGTCGGGCCATAGATGGGACGAAAAGTAAAAAACATGCCAC
Source organism: Haberlea rhodopensis (assembly GCA_907163345.1). NCBI lineage: Eukaryota > Viridiplantae > Streptophyta > Magnoliopsida > Lamiales > Gesneriaceae > Haberlea > Haberlea rhodopensis. The sequence goes on along the minus strand of CAJQUN010000004.1, from coordinate 2,566,262 downwards.
TCCAAATTATGGCATTTGATACAGTTAATTAAAAAAAGATGCTTTACATTATTACAGTGTATATAACAATTATTCGATAACAATGGGATAAAAAATGGGAGATTTATCGATTGATTGGTAAAGCATAACGATCATAATTTTGAATATTATATGATGTGATCCGTTATTTTTATGTGTTTGGTAGAATTAAGTGTTTATTATGAAAAATAAAGGAAAAACATCAAAAATTTTACGTGGAAACCCTCGAATTGAAGGAAAAACCACGGGACATAGTCCAGTAAAATTTGTACTATCACAATCTTGATTTGTTACAGGACTTTTGACACAATTTATGACTACTGAATTATTACACAAGAATATCTGAAAAATAATAGAGACGACCGAACAGAATAAGGATGCTCTCTTCGAAGTCTTTTATGGATAAAAAGTCCAACATCCTAAATGATACTTCCGATGGGTATTTATAGGCTCGATTCTTGAATTTACTTGGCGGGAAAGTTTAGAAACCCGTCTCCTTTGATCGTGGCGGTAATGCGGCGAGTATGTCCGAAAAATCCGCCCCCAACTAATGCACATTACCCTCGTCGGTTAATTTGTTGGTTATCACCGGGTCTTCCGCTACTATTTGCCCAAAATTTCGATGAGGGTTTAACAGCTGTTCGGCTATCATGTGCTCGGTATTCATCCTGTTCGGTGCCACTCTATTCGGTACATGACGGTTCGGTTACTGAGGGAATTTTACCCGAGAATGCCAATATGTCATATTACATCACATCACCCCCTAAAGTAAACCATTGCCAACGATCGGTAAATGTTAACAGTAAAAAAAAAAAAAATTCGACCATTCTAATTTTTTTTAAAATGGTTTTTTGTTGTTATAAATGGAGTGTGTATTACTCATTTTATCCTCGCAATTTGTTAGATCATTTATATATTCTTTATGCTCTCAATAATCTAAAATCTCAATTCTCAATTTGTAAGCAAGAAGAAAGAAGTTCGGCTCTCAATATTTGGCCATCACCGTAGAGATTTATATTCTATTAAAAAATGGTTTGATGCCGATAATAGATTACAAAAGATAGGAGGACATGACGTATCTTCTGATGAAAATGAAGAGTTGAATGCTTTATATTTATATTTTATGATTTTGTTATTTTGCTAGTTTGTTACTTTTTTATGTGAATCAGTGTATAATTTATAGACTATAGTTATTCAATTCATAGTCAATAAATTTAAATTTTTCACATGTATTGTGTCAAGTTATTTCTTATTATAAAATTATTATATTTAAAATTTAACTAATGCTAGCAACAACATAATGGAGGCATTCAATCAATATTTGTATAAACTGCCTATTTTAGAATCATATTTGTATAAATTACCCATTTAAAAATATGGTTCGATGCCAAAAGCCCATGTTTCGATTTGGTGAATATCAATGTAAGGATTTCGTTCCGCTTTCGATCTCGATTGATAACCTGCAATCAAGAAACAAAAACAATCACAGTATACAGTTTCAACAAATAAAACTATAAACTGAAATACTAAACAAGAGTAGGGAATTAGGGCTCAGGTCGAGCTGGGTTTCCTTTCAACGTCGTCACCGGGGAACCAATGTATCGAATCCAAAAGGGGAGACACACACACTGCCCGAAGACACTACCCAAGGTACTGCCCGAAGCCTCCTGCCCGAAGCACACAGCTCGAAGGGAAACAGAGACGGGAAACACACACACGGCAGACTCACGGCGCACACACAGCACCACAGCCCACGGCTCACACACACAGATCACTCAGTGCACACAGCACCACTCAAGCTCACGGCCACACAGTGCACACAGCACCAAGGCTCTAGGCGCACACACAGCACCAACCACGGCCACACAGCACCACACTCAGCACAAGGCGCACACAGCACCACTCAAGCTCAAGGCGCACACAGCACCACGGTCACAGCCACTGCCAGTGTACACAGCACCACACTCACGGCCACCCACCACACAAACAGGGACGAAAAAAAGGGGGGACGAAAATTGCACAAAGAATTTTCAATCAGAGTGTTAACTCATCATTAAACCATACCAGGATTAATAGCACTAAGGGAGATGAAGAGAATGGGAGCAAGTCCCAAAGACTCGGTCAAGCCAGCCGAAGAGGCGCACGAGCAGGAAGAGCTGGAACATTCTGGAGCATGGGAGTTGAAGGGTGAGAGGCTGAATGATAATGGGGGGCTCGGTTATGGTAAGGAAAGGGCCAAGCAAAAACCCAATGCAATTTATAGGTAATGGGCCAAAACCCAACAAATCTCCACCTTGGCACAATACCGGCTCCACCTCGACGTAAGGAAAACCCAATAGATGACTCATCATCGCCCAAAGGGTCCCCACAACACACACAGTATTGTGTGGACCAAATTCCTGTCATAGCACACAGCACAGACAAAGGAAAAAACAATAACAAGCACACAGCAAGTTAAAGTGGGAAAGTAACCAGGGTAACAGTTTTATAACGAGCACACAGCAGGTTACAAAACACTAACCAAGGGACAAAACATGCATCAATCATCAGTATCAAATTTAAAGAAATTAAACATGATTGAAATTTACTAAGGGACAAACACTTAGTATACAAATCAGCAGGATTAAACACATAATCACTTAGATTATCACCTACAGATAACAACCATTGAACAACATTCCAATGCACCATGCTAGGATTAGACATAAACCTACTAAAGCAACTAATAGCATAAGCTATACCATGCCAAGTACTAACCATCAAATACATTAAGCAACTAATAGCATAAGCTATATCATGCCAAGTACTAACCAGCAAATACATTAAGCAACTAATAGCATAAGCTATATCATGCAAATCTTCATGTTTATTCGCAACTAATTCATCATGCACAACATGTCCATGTTCAACAACACTAACATGATTTTCAGGCATTCCATGAATTTTAGGTTCATTAACATGACGTACACCAGTTAAATGCTCCACCTCGCAGGGAGTAGCACTGGACTCAGACTCATTAACATGCACAGAACTCATAGTCACATTAGGGGAAGGGAAATCCGGGAATATCACTCTTTGTTGTTTGCCAAAAACACACGAATCACAGAAAGGCATGCAAGACAACACGTCTTTACCAACGCAACCTTTTTCATGCAAATTCTCTAGACCTTTAGAACTCATATGACCTAATCTCCTATGCCACAGATCAGTCAAGTCATCAGTCACAGAATTCACATTATCATATACAGATTCAGTTTTGCAAACATAAAGATGTCTTTTCTTTTTACCTTTGAAAACAACCAAAGAACCCTTTATGATTTTCATAACACCATTTCCCCATCTACCATCAAGACCACATGATTCTAATCCAGAACAAGACAACAAATTATTGCACAAAGCAGGAACATGTCTCACATCTTTTAGAGTCATAGAATAACCAGAATCAAATTTCAAATAAACATCACCAATGCCAGCAACTTTACAAAGTTTATCATTAGCAATAGAAACAGAACCATTATCAACTTCTTTATAATTAGAAAACAAATTTCTAAGAGGTGACATGTGATAAGAGCAACCAGAATCAATTAGCCATTCATTTTCACACACAGTAGATGAATGCACATAATTCACAGAATCACATAAGTCAGTCACCATAAAGACATCACCAGAGTCTTCACTAGATAAAGAAGCATGATTCACTTGTTCATAAGATTGGTTATTATCATTTTGATTCTTGTTTTTCTTTTCAGGACAGTCTTTAATAAAATGACCAGGATTACCACAATTAAAACACCTCCTGTTCTTAGGCCTAGACTTAGATCTTTTCCCCTTGTTCTTATCATTATTCTGATTTTGGTTATAATCAGATCTATGATTGTTGTTATACCTATGTTGAGATCTACCTCTAACATGCATAACTTCACCAGAGTCTTGCTTACCGCCGTTGTTCACTTTTAAATCTAATTCCTTGCTTTTCAAGCCGTTCATTATAGTATCCAATGTAATAGAATCCCTACCGTACTTAATGGCGGATTTTACATCACTATAATTTTCAGGAATAGCATTTAAAAGAACAATAGGTGAATAGTCGTCAATGTTCTTATCTCCTGTCAATTTAATATCTTGAATTAATTTAGTAAACACATCTAAATTCTCATCTACGTCTTTGTTCAAGTCTAGCTTGAATCTGAAAAATTTTTCCAACAAGAAAAGTTTACTAGGCAAAGATTTCTCAGTAAACATTTCTTCTAATTTTTCCCAAAGTTCTCTAGCAGATGATAGTTTACCACACTTCCTGAGCACAGAGTCAGACAAGTTCAAGATAATAGAAGAATAAGCATATTCGTCATCTTCAAGTTTCTTAGCAGTAGTAATGTTCTCAGCCCAATTACCATCAATAGCTTTAAATATCTTTTGCTATATTAAAATTCCTTTCATCTTTTGTTGCCATATAGAAAAATCAGATTTTCCATTAAACGGTTCAAGGTTATATCCAGAAATTGAAGCCATCACACTAAGCAGAGAGGCACACACAATTTCAACAACCAAACAGCAAAAGCAAGGACCACAAGGCACACAAAACACAATGAAAGAATTAACCAAGCTAAGGGAAGGAAAAATCGCAATCACCCACAAGATCACAATACACTCAAAGGTGTACGAGCATGGGGTTTCAGATTGAGATTTTCCTACAGGTAAGGGACACAATTACTTAGAAACAACGTAGTAAATAGATTATGGGTCAAGATAATCACTTACTACCCAGAGACAAAGCTCTGGGGTGACGAAAACCACACTGACCGAAGCACCGAAGCGCCTGCCCGGAATCTGCCCGAGATTCCAGTAGCTGCCCGAGCCCACCAGCCGCTGCCCGAAGCCTATAGCTGCTGCCCGAAGCCAACTGCTGCTGCCCAAGGCTCACTGCCGCTGCCCGAGACCTGCCCGAAGTCCTCTGCCGCTGCCCGAGGTCTGCCGAGCACTCCACCAGGCACGGAACGCTCTGATACCACTGTAAGGATTTCGTTCCGCTTTCGATCTCGATTGATAACCTGCAATCAAGAAACAAAAACAATCACAGTATACAGTTTCAACAAATAAAACTATAAACTGAAATACTAAACAAGAGTAGGGAATTAGGGCTCAGGTCGAGCTGTGTTTCCTTTCAACGTCGTCACCGGGGAACCAAGGTATCGAATCCAAAAGGGGAGACACACACACTGCCCGAAGACACTGCCCAAGGTACTGCCCGAAGCCTCCTGCCCGAAGCACACAGCTTGAAGGGAAACAGAGACGGGAAACACACACACGGCAGACTCACGGCGCACACACAGCACCACAGCCCACGGCTCACACACACAGATCACTCAGTGCACACAGCACCACTCAAGCTCACGGCCACACAGTGCACACAGCACCAAGGCTCTAGGCGCACACACAGCACCAACCACGGCCACACAGCACCACACTCAGCACAAGGCGCACACAGCACCACTCAAGCTCAAGGCGCACACAGCACCACGGTCACAACCACTGCCAGTGTACACAGCACCACACTCACGGCCACCCACCACACAAACAGGGACGGAAAAAAGGGGGGACAAAAATTGCACAAAGAATTTTCAATCAGAGTGTTAACTCATCATTAAACCATACCAGGATTAATAGCACTAAGGGAGATGAAGAGAATGGGAGCAAGTCCCAAAGACTCGGTCAAGCCAGCTGAAGAGGCGCACGAGCAGGAAGAGCTGGAACATTCTGGAGCATGGGAGTTGAAGGGTGAGAGGCTGAATGATAATGGGGGGCTCGGTTATGGTAAGGAAAGGGCCAAGCAAAAACCCAATACAATTTATAGGTAATGGGCCAAAACCCAACAATCAACTTAGTTGAGACAAAAAGTAAAAAAACATGCCACTCCAATGATGGAATTTGATACAGTTATCATTAAAATAATTATTGAGGAGATGCTATACATTATTACATTGTATATCACAATTATTCTATAACAATGATCATCGGCCTTCTAAACATGGTATGCCAAATCTTGATTCGAACATCCAAAAAATATATATACTTTCCATTAGAAGCTAGTCAATCTACAAGTTTATGAAGTTAATGCATGATAAAAATGTTGTATTCGTTCTAACAACATGTTCACAATGGTTTATTATGAATAATTCAATCTACAAGTTTGTTTCACCCAATTGACAGTTACGGTATGCTACTCTTCCTCCACTTGCTCGAATAATTGAAAGCAGCCATGTGTTCATGCTTCATTCTGACCAGTTTTTCCGTCACATTCGTGCTTTGACAAATCAAAGGTAGGAACCAGGTTTGAAATTAGTTTTTCTTTAGAAACTTAAGTCTTAATTCAAAATTGTCATTTTAGAGAACTAATATTTAAAAAAAGTTTCACGACAACAACAATTATTAAGTTTTTAATCCCAATAAATTGAAGTAAGCTACAAGAACAATAGATAGAATCAAGTCGGGTTGAAAACGTGCGTCAGTCATTTCCAAACGCTTCTATCGATCAGATTCATCTTCAATCATATTGAACTCTAATTTCTTGCGTATAACATCGAGCCATGTCTTCTTCGGTTGTCCTCTCGCTCTCGTGAAATGACCGAAATTCATAGACTCCACTCGACTCACATGCGCATTACTGGACATATATCGTACGCGGTCAAAACAACAGTTTCTGTTATATACAAGCTTACACATTCTCCAGCTCGAATATATCCGTTCCTTATTTTATCTCTTCTGGCCGCACATCCAACGAAGCATACACATATTTGTCACACTCATCTTTTAGATGTAATTCATCTTGGGTACCTTCCGTCTCGTACAACATTGCAGATCTAATGACTATTCTATACCTTTAATTTCAATTTCAATGAGATATTAAGATCGTATAAAACTTCGATGTTATTTTCCATTACAATCACAATACCTGCAATGAATTTCGTTTAATTTTTTTTTCTTTCACTTTTCTAAAATCTCTTCACGTGCACTCGATATCTCTCACACACACACACCTACCCCTCTATCTCTTAGTTTTTTTATGACCATCGCCAAAAAGAAGAATAAATAAATAAAACCAAACCTAACAACTTGCCAAGCCTTTCATTTCACCTACTCGTTCATTTCCAGACAACCTAGTGATGGCAATCGACACTTCAATATGTATATATATACAGACACATAAATTGTAAATCTAAGCCAAGCTTCGCCACCCAAAAATTTATAACGATAATGGAAGGGAAAAATTTCCTTCTCTGCCTCTTCGGCGTAGTGATTGTCTCCATCTTTATCGTTTTCAATTTCCCGTACCCACTTTCAGATAAGGCCGAGTTACTCAAGTGCGCCACCAACTCCGCTTGGTGCACCTCCAAGAACCGTTTTCTCCGCCAGCCCACCGCCGCCGTCCTCCACCATAACCACACGACTGCCGTGCCTCACCACCCCCTTGACCCTCTCACCGTCCAGGAGATGAACAAAGTGCAGAAAGTTATCAAATCATTCTTCGATAAATCTGCGTATGCAGTTCACTCCCTGGTTTTGGAAGAACCCGATAAGGAGGTGGTTCTGAAGTGGCGGAAGGGCGATGATCTGCCGCGGAGGATAGCGTCCGTGATTGCACGGGCCGCCGGGAAGAATTACATCATGACGGTGGATATTGAGAGCGGGGCGGTGGTGGAGCAAGACACTAGCCACATCTCCGGGTACCCTCTGGTGACGCTGGAGGATATGGATTTTACCATCCGGGCTCCGCTTGCTAGTGCTCAATTCAATCGTACCATTGTGGAAAGAGGAGTGGATCCCAACGATGTTGCTTGCTTGCCTTTCTCCCCGGGATGGTTTGGTTTGTTTTCTTTTTTACTGATAATGCATATTATCTTTTTATTCTTCTCTCTATTTTTATGTTAAATTTTTTTTTTCTGCCTCCAACCCGGAGATCTTGCGTCCACACCTCTGATCGCTCTTGACTTTTTTATTGGTATAGAATGAAAACACGTGGCATAGTCATTTCCGTCAATGCACTCTAACAACAATATTAAGTTACATACCTGGACGGGATCAATCGGTGATCAAGCAGGCCTATGGTCTAGGTCGGCGACCTTCATCGCACTTAGGAGAGCGTCCGCCTAAGGTCGGCCCAAGTGGTCGAGCCTACATCATAAGATAGAAGGGGCTGCGTTCGCTCGGCCCCTGCCTTTACGAAGAAAAAGAAAAAAGAAAAAACAATATTAAATTGAAAAACTAATACATTTTCTACATTTGAAAGGGACGCCATTTATGGGGCACCACCTTTATAGTGTCGGTATTCATGAATAGTTTATTGGATTAAATAAATTAATCACTTCTATAATTCAATTATGTTATTGGTAGATGTCATCATCATTCAACTGATGAAGAGGTCTATTAAGGTGTGAATTACTGTAATTTGAAAACGTCAAACTCCAACCAGAGATTTTATCCCTTGCTCTATTCTTAATGAATCATTGGTCTAGCTAAGGAAATATACCCTGAGAAGTATTGCATGTTGTGGTAAAGGGAAATTTAATTTACTTTTAGGAGGGCTGTAACTTTAGCTAAATTGTATGGCATTTACATTTACAGATGTAAAAAAACAGGACTTTTTTTTTTTGTTGGGGGAAGGGGGGACTATCTTGTTGGTCAACACAGGAACTGTGCTAATCGCCAGGATCTAGTTTTTATTTAAGCAAGGAGGCCTTGGATATGAATCATACTTGAGTCACATAGTGTGTCAAATATTTCTTGAAATATAATTATTTTAGATTGGTTTGACAAATATTTGAAGCAAATTCAACAGCCTATTTCTACACGAACTGTGTATAATTCTCACATCTGACATATAATTTTCAGGCAAGTCTGAGGATGGAAGAAGATTAGTTAAATTAGAATGTTTCAACATAAAGGACACTATAAACTTCTATATGAGACCTATTGAAGGAATCATCGTAATTACTGATTTGGACACAAAAGAAATAGTTGAAATTGTGGACATAGGGAAACACATCCCCATTCCTAAAGGAGTTGGCTCAGATTACCGTTTGTCGTCCGATAATGCCGCTATAATCAAACTCCCAAACCCCATTTCAATGGAGCAACCCAATGGCCCAAACTTTGTCATTGAAGATAATCATCTGGTCAAGTGGGCAAATTGGGAATTTCACTTGAAGGCCGACCCCAGATCCGGGGTCATGATTTCTGGGGCCAAGATCAAGGATCCGGATACCGGGGTGCTTCGAAATGTGATGTACAAAGGGTTTACATCAGAGTTATTTGTGCCGTATATGGACCCTGAGGAGGCATGGTACTTCAAGACTTATATGGATGCTGGTGAATACGGGTTCGGGCTCCAGTCATTGTCTCTCGACCCACTTAATGATTGCCCACGAAACGCGAGATACATGGATGCTGTATTTGCTGCAGCAGATGGCAAACCTTATGTTAGGTCTAATATCATATGCATATTTGAGAGGTATGCGGGGGATGCTGCTTGGAGACACACTGAGAGCCCAAGTGTTATAGGCCACCAGGTACCAATTATTTTAATATTAGCGATGATCTATATATCTTGCGCAAATGTTCATTAATTTGTTAAGTTTCATATAAGTTTATTTATTTATTCTTGATAGGTTCTAGAGGCAAGGCCCAAGGTTTCGCTAGTTGCGAGATTTGTCGCAACACTTGCGAACTATGATTATATTGTGGACTGGGAGTTCCATGCTGATGGACTGATTCATGCTAAGGTTAGTGTCATTCTCACTTTGTGGTTTGGATCATTAATTTATTAAAACTTGCCTGGCTCGAAATTTTCTATATTTCATAAATTTCACTTGAAATTTTTGAAGAATGTTTTCAATCAACAATGGCTGCTCCCCTGTCTCATTATTTCGAAGTAGATGTCCCACTCATGAAATACTATGTTTGTTGAAACATCCTTGCCATTTAGGCTACGACCTAAGATTTATATGTATTTGTTTTCATAGTGTTTGCGAAAGTGTTTTCATCATTAGTCCGGTGTCTCTAATGTGACAATCATTCTGCAGGTCTCACTTACTGGCATGGTGATCGTTAAGGGAACTTCGTATGTCAACATGAACCAAGTGAACGAAGCAGAAAACATGTACGGAACCCTCTTATCAGATAACATAATCGGAGTTGTGCATGATCATTTCATCAACTTCTATCTCGATATGGACATCGATGGCATAGATAATTCCTTTGTGAACGTTCATCTCCAAAGGGAATACACGAAAGCCGATGTTCCTCGTAGGAGTTACATGAAAGTTAACAAAACCGTTGCAAAGACAGAGAAGGAAGCTCAGATAAAGTTGAAGTTGTATGATCCATCAGAATTCCATGTGATAAACCCGAACAAGCAAACAAAAGTGGGGAATTCGGTTGGATACAAGATTGTCCCTTCTGGCAACGCAGCTAGTTTGCTTGATCCTGAGGACACCCCACAAAAGAGAGGTGCTTTTACTAATAACCAAATTTGGGTCACTCGGTATAACAAGTCGGAGCAATGGTCCGGAGGGTTGTTTGCGTATCAGAGTCATGGTGATGACACACTTCAAGTTTGGTCTGACAGGTAATATAACAATTCTTGATTGGTTAAATGATTCAGATAGTCTCTCTATAAGCAATTGTGGACTGATTTATAAAGTTTGAATGATTCTCCAACTTAATAGAATCGAATAGTTCGCATCATGCACATTTTTTATGTGATGAACATCTAGTATTCGTTCATGCTAACAAGTGTATTTTGTGTAGGGATCGAGCGATAGAAAACACGGACATTGTTTTGTGGTATACATTGGGATTTCATCACGTTCCATGCCAAGAGGATTTCCCGATCATGCCGACGGTGTCGTCAGGGTTCGACTTGAAGCCGGTTAATTTCTTTGAGAGAAATCCTGTTCTAAGGATTGCTCCTTATGTTGAAAGAGACCTACCAGTTTGCAAGGCTGCGGCTTCAGCTTAAAAACATGCTATATTTTTTTGGGCTTGTGCCGTACGATCCAATTCGCGTTCTGTACAGTGGGAAGGAGTTTTTGGGCCGAAAATACGCCCATCTAGAGATGGACGAAATCGGGGAATCATGTTGAACTCTAGCATTGTATTAGCAGAAAGGATTAAACTAAAGAATTGCGATTCTGGTTTTGGTTTCTTTGCGTCGATATTATTCAATTTAGTTTGAATATTTCATTTAAAAAATTCTATTATTTTAATATAGTGATATGAAATCAATAAGATAATCCGGTTTAATGAGTAAAAGTGTAAAATGATTAAATGCTTTTGATAGTTAACCCTGAATTGACTAGCATGTGAATTGCAGTTATTGACATAGCAGAAGCAACATGTGGTCGTGAGCTAGCAAGCCAAGGTTTGTTGGCCATGTAAATAATTTGGGACAACTCTATGAAACAATATTGAAATGGGATATATAAGGGACTTTGTGAGCTGAATGTAAAATGTATAGTAGCTTAAATGGCTGAAGTACTGTTCATTGAGCTAATGTATAGCTGAGATGTGTTGCAACCCCGGGACAGCTCCATTTAGGAAATCCATACATACCTTCCCCTGGGTTTGTTTGATGATGTCCTTAAGGGTAGTGCCCTTAGGGACATCATCACCATTCATTTAGAATCTTAAGGGCCCCTGAGTTTGTTTGATGATGTCCTTAAGGGTAGTGCCCTTAGGGACATCATCACCATTCATTTAGAATCTTAAGGGCAGCAACAAAGTTTCCATTCCCAGCTAATCATTGAGCATTTTGTTTTATTACAATATGCGTCCAAAAAGGATGTGGTGCGGAGCATTTGCATTAACTGAAGCAACTACTTGTGCAGTCATTCAACACGTAACGCCTAAAAGGACTACACATTTATAAAGAAAAAAAAAGATAAAAGAGAAATACCAAAATAATTTTAAATTTATTTGAAAAATATTCATCAGACACAAATATTCAGTGTATTTGTTATTTTGTCTGGTTTGTTAACATGACATGGTTGGCAGTTGGCATAGCCATATTTTTTCAATTCGGAATGAATCACTGGATCATTTTTCTACGGTGGAGCCTTATTTATATTCCCAAAGTGGGAAAACGATTACATGATTTTTTGAAATCGTCTGGCTCTTGGGATATATTTACGTTCTACTTGTAGGCTTCTGAGAACATATAATTATGACTAGGTTGGGTTATTTATGTTTTTCTAATTTTTAATTTTATATATTCTACACACGAATCTAGTCTTTTGAATGGCAAAATTATATGATTTTTATTGAGATAGCAAAAATATAGATTTTTATATATTTGAGGGGCATGTGCCACTTAGCACGGATGGATTTATAATTTCACCCGATATTTCTATTTTTGTTTTTCTAACATAAGTATTTTCATAATATTCATTATTGCGTATACTTACATCCCTCATCTCCAGATTTGTGACTCAGTTTTTTTCTCTAAAAATGGTGCCATATGGTGTCTGTTGTAAGTATTTCTTAATTATTGCGTCTACTTCCATCCCTCATCTCCAGATTTGTGACTCAGTTTTTCTCTCTAAAAATGGTGCCATATGGTGTCTGTTGTAAGTATTTCTTAATTATCTAAATATGCATTATTAGATCTAATGCGGAATAAAATGGATAAATAGTATACTGCTTCTTGCTCAAGAGATCTTCTAGTTTTGGCTCTTCTAAATTTTCACAATTCCACTTTAAATGGTGTATTTGTGTATAAAATATATTGTAAGCTTAGGAACCCAAATACATGATATTTATAGGCTCTAAACCATCATATAACATCTCCATATGTTAAGACATTGGGAGATGAAGTGAAGTAAATTTAAGATAAAATAAAATGAACTACTAAATGAACCATTAATGAAGTAGTTATCAACATCTATTTCAAATACTTAGAAGAATCATTAGTTAATTTAATATATTCGCTAAAAATTAATACATATTTTATAAATTAAAGAATATATTATTAAATTTGACTTTTAGACGGGTTTTAGTCAAAGAAAATTTTACCGCACAATCCCAAAGCCACATTTTCTAGTTAAAAGAGTTTTCTTATAAACTTTTCGATATTTGCTATAATGTTTCGCTTAATAATTTTAAACAATATTTTTATGATTCTATCTTAATATATATTTGTCTTAAAAAAAAACTCATAAGCCTGAGTAATAGGACAAAAATGGGGTGATTATTTGGGGTGGACGAGGTAGGTAGGCATGAAAAAAATCGTCCAACACAATATATACATGTTGCTAAATTATTAAGCTGCAACTGCACAATAAATTACAAAGCTGCAAGGTTTAGTGGGTGTGAGTGCGGGCATATGCGGACGGTTAGCTGGTCGAATATAAATAACTTATAAGTAGTTTATTTAACAAGTTCTTAAGCTAAAGTATTTACTGTTGGTGATAATAAAACAGAACTAAAATTAAATAAAATGATAGAGCAATGTAAACAATTATATAATCACGTTAACAAAAATATTAAGTGAAAACATAATTATCAAACTCCTTGTATTTGAAAATCAAAGATAATTGAACTGATAGATCTTTAGTCATATCACTATCATCCTAAAACTATATATATCCAAATCATGTAGTAAAACAGAATCCGAAGATACTATCTCACAATATGAAAAAGAAACATAATAAATTAAAGTATCAAAATCTTTCACCATCAAGTTATGACATCAATAATTTTAAACATTTATTTATACAAAAACAACTCAAAAAAACAAAAAGCATTTATTTGTATTACAAAATGAAGTTCCCAATATAAAAAAAATATTTCTTGTTATTACAATATACATAATAAAAGAACATGAAACTTTTGTTAATCAATTACTCAACAACTTTTTTAACCAGCAAATTAATTATATTAAAAAGTAAGTACAACTTATAAACTAAATAATATACACGATATTAGCAAAATGAAATATTGACGTGCTTAAAACATACAATTTGTAACTTAAAATTCTAAAATGTGGGTGAATTTGGTGGGCAGATTGGTGTTCACTACCCGCCCACATACATGCATATTATTTAATTTTTCAACTGCGACTCTTTGTTTTGAATGTTAAGATTAACGGATACGGGCGAGTGAATGCATATTAAACGACTAAGTTGTTTTGTTACGTGATTTTATTGTACAACCCTAAGGCCATCTCATTTGTTCTCCAACCTAGTTTCATTCATCCTGCTAAAATGGTGCATTAATTTGGTGCAACACTATATAGCAGCGCTACATATTTTTTTTTAATTCGTTTTCTTTTATTTGTCTTAAGTAAATTATTATATAATTTAATATCTTAAATTTAATTACTGAATTAAATTCTTATATTTCCACATAAATTTGGAAAATATTTTTTAATTATTTACTATAAAATAAAACATTTAATAATAATAATAATAATAAAATAATTATTTAATATATTAATTATTGATATATTGTTAATATTTATAATAAATATATCAAATATTACATTTATTTGTTAAAAAATATAAAACTGGTTAAAATAAAGAATATTTGTAGGGATTATCCTATTTAAAAAAAAATTGAAATAAAAGAGTGGAGATGAGTTTTGTGTTTGTTGTACAAATTACATTATTTTGGTGTAAAATCAAGGTGATGGATTGGGGGTCACTTTTATGTTACCCCATGGGGTAATGTCTCATGAGAGTAAATCCATGGTAGAGATTTTTGACCAAACATTTGGGGGGGGTGTGTTGATAGTTTTGGACCATAAATTTACCCCATAAAGACACTACCACATTGGATAGCTTAGAAGGATACGGATCGGGAATAGGGGTGTAAAAGAATAGAATCGAATCGAGTCGAATATGAATGAAATTTTAAAGCTCGAATTCTGCTCGAAATAAGTCTATTTAGTTCGAGCTCGATTCGAAGTTCGGATAATTTAAAATATTTGGCTCGAGTTCGGCTCGAATTAAAGCTCGAGCTCGAGTTCGGGTCCAAAAATTCGAACATGCTCGCTAGTTATTCGAACTATTATTCGAAAATAAATACTTGAAAGACTCGAAATATATTTATTTAATATAAAAAATATATATTAATAAAATATTAAAGCTCGCGAGCTGAACAAAATAATTTGGGCTCGAGTTCGGCTCAAATTCGATAATTTTGAATACGAATCGAATATTTTTTGAGCCGACTCGAAAAGCTTGCGAACAAGCCCGGTTCGTTTATACACCTCGAAAAACTCGCGCACTTAATCGGGGATCTTGAGCGGTTGCGTCTAATTTTTTACTGTCTCGATGTATTGCTTCCTCAATCTTGTCACACACAAGAGTATAACATTTGTCATAATATCGGGAAGAGCTTTTGAAGGTAGAAGATATGGAACTTAAAAATCTCCTCCGCTACACATGCTTTCTATTTGGAACAGTATTATTCTTACTCTTCCTTCTACCCAACCTCCCATCTCCGCCGGCCAATCGGGCGGAGCTCCTCGACTGTGCCACCAACGCTCCCTGGCGTGCCTCCAAAAACCGTTTCCAATCGAATAAACCCGACTACTTGCGGAAGCAAACTCACCCCACGCGCCGCCACTCAGACGACCTTCCCCACCACCCACTGGACCCCCTCACAGTTTCAGAACTGAATAGAGTTCAAAAAATCATTCAAAGTCTTGATCTTTTCAAGAACGCAGTTTATGCGCTACACTCTGTAGTTCTTGAAGAGCCGAAGAAGGAAACGGTGATCGAGTGGCGGAAGGGTGATCCTCTACCGCCGAGGGTTGCCGCCGTCGTCGCACGTGCTGGTGGGAAGACCCACGTGCTGACGGTGGAGCTGGTTCCGGGTGTGGTTACCCGCCATGAGATGGGCCATGTATATGGGTACCCGACCATGACCGTGGAAGATATGAACTCGGTGACTTGGGCCCCACTGGCGAGTGCTGAATTTAATCGGACGGTGTTGGAGCGCGGGGTGGATCTAGTGGATCTTGCTTGCTTGCCTATCTCTACTGGATGGTTTGGTAGGAAACTTTGGGCCCATTTTTAGCATATCCTTAATTTACTTTATTTTCTTAGGCTATATATGGTTCAAAATTGTGCACTAATTTGAAAAATTCTAGATGGTTAAATTTCAAAATTAGTCATATTGGATATGAGTTTCAACTAGTTCAGACAAAATTGGCCCCATTGAAATTGTGTTTTACCAAAAGTTGTCTCATAATCGATGTTTTGAGACCACTTTTGATTAAACTCATATTCTAAATTAGACTTTTATTGATTAAACACCTATCATACGTGACCAATTTTGATTAACCGTTGGAGACTACTATTGTTTAAACACAAGATTAATTTTGAAATTCCCCTTTTAGATTTTTCCATGTAGAGAAAAGGTTCTGCTGTCAGAAAATATCGTATCATATTTGGTATAATGAAATTATAATTTGGAAGCTTCAACTTAAATATGATTCGATGTTTCACCACAATGAAATTATATGCTTAAGAGCTTTTCGGTTTTGTATGTTGTTTCTCTAGGTGAAAGTGAGGAGAACAGAAGATTAATTAAAGTACAATGCTACTCCATGAAAGACACTGCTAACTTTTACATGAGGCCAATTGAAGGCCTAACTGTTCTTGTTGATCTGGACACGAAAGAAGTCGTGCAGATCGTCGATAAAGGGAAAAACATACCGATACCGAAGGCGGCAAACACCGATTATCGTTTTTTCCGCCCAAAATTCGTATCAAAGGCTAGTGAACCCAATCTCCATTGAGCAACCTAAAGGTCCGAGCTTTACTATAGAAGACGACCATTTGGTCAAGTGGGCGAACTGGGAATTTCATCTCAAACCTGATCCTCGAGCTGGGGTGATTGTTTCCCGGGCCATGGTTCTAGACCCGAATACTGGAGTGATGAGGCATGTGATGTACAAAGGTTTCACATCAGAATTATTTGTTCCGTATATGGATCCTACGGATGCATGGTATTTCAAGACGTATATGGATGCTGGGGAATATGGGTTTGGGTTACAGGCAATGCCGCTTGACCCGCTTAATGATTGTCCCCGGAATGCATATTATATGGATGGTGTGTTTGCAGCAGCCGATGGAACACCGTATATTCGGTCTAATATGGTCTGTGTGTTTGAGAGCTATACAGGTGACATCGGGTGGAGGCATTCTGAAAGCCCAATCACTGGAATGGAGGTATATTGAGGCATCGATTGGTATATTGATAAGGGTGTGACGAACGATAATTTTAATGCCATTCACTTATCACATCTCATGCATCGTACCAAACTATGCCTAAGTGTATATTTTTTTATCTTAATTGTTTCTTGTTCGTTATTTTTTGTTAAAACAAATCAAAATGGGAAAAATACCACCAAGGTTTCATTGCCTACATTTTCTTTAAAAAACCAAGAACTAAAAGAAATGAGAACTTCCAAAACTTGTTTGATCATGATCATCATTAATATTTACAAATTTTATTTTTTGTTATGACTTGATTGAATGACTAGCAGATTCGAGAGGTGAGGCCGAAAGTGACACTGGTGGTCAGGATGGCTGCATCTGTAGCCAACTATGATTATATCGTCGATTGGGAGTTTCAAACTGATGGACTAATAAGAATCAAGGTATGTGATGTTGTATACGTATGCTACTCATTTCTAAATTAACAACCTTTATATAGCTATCAGGACATTGAGGTTTAGAATTTTTAGCTCAATGATCTATTGCTATGCTCTCATAAGTTTATGTCCTACAAAAGGACAAAGATGGGTTGAAAACCATTCTTAATTTTGTCTTGGTTGATTTTATTTTGTATTTGAATAAAGTGACTCATCACAGCAACGTGATTTCTATGTTGGCACCTTTTAAAATTAAATCTCGTGATAAACGAAACAGTTTGGAAGCAAAATATGGACTAAGGAGTGTTACCGGTTTACATAATATTGTATTACTCCATGTTCCATGACTGCTTTTGTTAATTGCCATGCCTATCTATCAATCCTCCATTAACTTCATAAACAACTTTCCAGGATAATGACGTCCGAGTAAAGAGAATTCATATTTAGTGTTATTATTGCTGTCTACTATTTTTGTAGGTTGGCCTTAGTGGAATACTGATGGTGAAAGGCACTCCTTACTCAAACACAAACCAAATTAACCCACAGGAAAACTTATATGGAACCCTTCTGTCCGAAAATGTCATCGGAGTTATCCACGACCACTTTATCACATTCTACCTAGACATGGACATCGATGGCTCGAATAATTCTTTTGTGAATGTCAATATTCAAAGGGAATATACCTCGCCGGGAGAATCACCCCGATTGAGCTACTTGAAAGCGGTAAAGAAAGTTGCCAAGACCGAAAAGGATGCACAAATTAAGCTCAAACTCTATGATCCTTCCGAATTCCATGTTATCAACCCTGCCAAGACTACGAGGGTGGGGAATCCTGTTGGCTACAAGTTGGTCCCTGGTGGCACAGCTGCTAATTTGCTTGATTTAAACGATCTGCCTCAAAAGAGAGGAGCATTCACCAATAACCAAATATGGGTTACTCCTTATAATGAAACCGAACAGTGGGCTGGTGGGTCGTTTGTGTACCAGAGTCACGGGGAAGACACTCTTGAAGTATGGTCTAAAAGGTAAAACATATTGTTGGGAATTTTTGGCTCAGTCATCGTGTAGGGTAGAATGTTGGATACGGTCTTGCTATCTGTGTGAACTTTAGTGTCTCATCTTGAATCAACATATTCTAAAGGTCCATCACTCTTTACTCTGGTTCTTATTTTCTTCTAACCGCATAAATGTTGTAATTGCAGAAACCGGGCCATTGAGAACCAGGACATTGTGTTGTGGTACACACTGGGGTTTCATCACATTCCATGTCAAGAAGACTTCCCAATTATGCCGACTGTATCGTCAAGTTTTGATCTGAAGCCGGTGAATTTTTTTGAGAGCAATCCCATTCTCAAGATTCCTCCGATTGTCGAGAATGATCTTCCAATCTGCAAAGCTGATGCTTCAGCTTAACTACTTTTGTAATTGGTTTTCCTTGTTTAAATGTTGCACATATGTACAAATGGGGAAGAATTCTGCAAAGAACTTGAAAATCTTGTACAAATTAAACTACTGAATTCAGAAATAGGTAAAATCTTGAGAATATATTGCCCTTATCTCCAATAAATTTGTTCAATCATGTTTGAATATTTTGCATTTAGTTGTCTATTTTATCATAAATGATTATTTGATGTTATACACCTTCAAATTTAAAATATCCATGTCCTTGATTTGCGTTATGATGACATTCACGATATTGACATGTTATTGGGAATTATATTTGCTTTTTAATATACTTTTATTTTGAAAGGCGAGCAAAAGAAAACCAAAAATTTGGGATTGGCCTAAACTAAGAGGTATGCAAAGGGAAACTTGCATCTACTTCTAGAGAAAAAAAATATATTTTTTTTTACTTTTAGTCAATGTCGAAAATATATCATCGTGATATTGTATTTTACTTTAATGCATTATAAATTTAGAAATTTGAAGTATTTTACTTCCCAATTATTATTTACAAGGGCGCCTACATGTTGCACGCGTAACCTCATTCGCTTCATTTTAACCCAAAAGAAATCTTGTTCCAAATTTGAAATTTAAAATAGTGGAGATGAAACAAACGTGAAAATAGTGGTGATGAAAAAAATGTGCTGGTATCGAGCATAAAATTTTCGTCGGCGGTTTCAACAAAAGTGAGAGTAGTTAAGAGGGAGAAGTGAATTTGAGGAGTTAAAAATACGAAACCAATATTCATAAAAAATGGGGACGATCAATAAACATGTGTCTCAATAAAAAAAAGGTTTCAATAAAAAGTGTGGGAGATGACTTTTTTGTGTTTTTGAAAAAATGCTTCACCAAAAATGATGTCATGTAACATCATCACCTCTTACATTATTATAAAAGCAGATAAATATAAATATAAATATAAATGTAATTTAATAATTATATTAATAGTAAAAGATTAATAAGGATTTAACCATCAAAGTATATATAATTTTAAGACCACAATCCAAATTCCGTAGACATCCTTTAATTCATACGTTTTCATCACACGACATATGTTTCCTCTTTTTATCGACCGATACATACACAACAGAGCCATTCTTAATTAGACAAGACACAACTTGACTACTTGCACATGAACATTATTAACTCTGTATATATTGGCTCATTGTAGCCGCCTAGAGGGTGGCGGAAGACCGTTACGACGATAAGAGAGTCATGTCTTAATCATTTTTCTATTTCTTTATTCTCTTGAATCCGTGACTCCACAATTGGAAACTACGATCGGATGGAAGTTCGCTGTCTACGTATGAATCCCAATTTGTGATTACATATATTTGCCTTTAATGAAGATTCGTGGTTGGGGAAAAGACCTGAAATCCTTCGTTGAAATATTTTTTCTCTTCCCAAAAATTATTTTTGTCGGAGATCTGAAGAATTCGAGATTTCTCGCCTTAGGTTAATCAAGTTATTTTTCTATTTCTTTATTCTCTTAAATCCGTGACTCCACAATTGGAAACTACAATCGGATGGAAGTTTGCTGTCTAAGTATGAATCCCAATTTGTGATTACATATATTTGCCTTTAATGAAGATTTGTGGTTGGGGAAAAGACCTGAAATCCTTCGTTGAAATATTTTTTCTCTTCCCAAAAATTATTTCTGTCTGAGATCTGAAGAATTCGAGATTTCTCGCCTTAGGTTAATCAAGTTATTTCCGAACAAGACAATGCAAGTGGTACTTATGTCACATAATTCTTCTACCGCCGATCACGCACTGACGCTCTGTGTTAGCATAATATGCCCTACAAGCCAATGTACCAATAGTTGGCCCGTTGGGCCCTAAGAACCCTAGCTCAAATAAGTGACTCAAGCTCCCCATAAATATATGGTTCATCTCTAGGGTTATATATATTATTCCATTCACTCTCATAGAAACGCTAACACCAAAGTAGCACGGGTGCTGAGCTTGAAGATCTGGTCAGGTTGATTGGACTCGAGGGATCACCACCATCAAAAAAATTTACGTCGGTGAACGATCGTCCGTCCCTGGGCCAGATGTGTTTATGTTTATTTTTCCGCTATGTTTGGATCTGGCGCCCCGGGGAAGGAAACCCAACAGTGGTATCAGAGCCAGGTTGTGCTTTGATTCGTATATCCAATAATTAATTATGTTAGTCGTTTCCACGTAACACTAATCGTGCTGGATTTTCAGAAATTTTGGATCCGGAAAAACATAGAAAATTAGATTAAAAAATGAGTTTTTCAATTTGAGTCCCAAAATTTAACCACCATCGATGGCCAACACCAAGGAGGGTCGGTGACCGACTGTGCATCGCTTTTCGAGGTGGTGGTGCGGTTCCGACCAGCCTTGCACTGCGGCACACGCAGCAGAGAATTGTTCTCCGCCACCATACGCAGCCTGTTTTTTTTTCGCCAACCAGTGACTGCGCAGGTGGGGAGAAAATCACCAACGAATTGGACGATATGTGCGCGAGACTCGTGCGAATCTTTGCAAATGTTGCAGACGAATTTGTTCGAGCTCCATGGAAGATCTACTCGAGGTTTTGCGGAGGATCTCGGGATGTATTCGCGACAGAGTTTTTTTTAATGAGAGAATAGCGACGGTAGAAGCGCGGGCTGGCGGCGCTTGTATCCCTAGCATGAGTAACCCTAATTAGGGCTGCTTATCGGGGTGAACCGGTCCGGCCCGGACCGGAACCGGCCGGTTTTGGGCCCGTTATGGGCGGAACCGATCCGGTCCGTTAAGGAACCGGATCGAACCGGTTCCGGTTCCAACTGGTTCCGGTTCGGTCCGGTTCCTTAACGGTTTTCCGATTTTTTTTTTTTTTTTTATGTTGTAAATGTTTCCTCAATGATGTTCATCACAAATTCAATATATTTCTTCTTCATTTCATAATATAGATGCATACAAATAATTGTAAAGACATGACAATTGAAAATCTATTACTATTTAGTACTTAGCAGTCTTCATAATTGATAAGTATTGTTTTGGCGTTCTCTTCTTCTTGCTCGTCATAATGATTTACGAATTCGTCAACCGTCCCATCTCTTCTATTTTTACATTCTGCTTCAAACCAATCTTTAAGTAACGTGAGCATGCATAACGAATCAGCTGATAGACTACTTCTGTAGTCTCCAATAATACGGCCGCATGTTGAGAATGCCGATTCAGAACGCTTGAAGCTTGTACATCATACACGTCTCTAGCCATTTTGGCTAAGATAGGGAATTGTGCTGCATTGGACTTCCACCATTGTAAGACGTCGAAGTTGTCTTCGGTTAGAAATTGATAATTCAGATAAATTTGCAACTCAGTCGACGTGCTAGTAGAATGTCCTTTTCCCTTAAGTTTTTTCCTGCCCAGCAGTCTAAGCAAATTGATGCCCCCACCTTTAGATTGAGCTTGGGGTTGTTCTTTAACAGGCCTTTGTTGCGATGATTCACTTGCCTGTTGATTATAATACAATTGAATATATTTTGGAGAGATTGCATTGTAGACGTCTTTTGATCGTCAACAACCTTCCCCAAAAATTTAGCATAATATTCAAAAAATATCTCAAATGAAGATAAACATTGACTAGGATCTAGCAATGTTGCGATGCAGTGCACGGGTGGGATTTGTTCCCAATACTTTATAAATTTAGTTTCCATTGCACTAACAAAAGAATGCAAGTCATAGTCATCTCTAAATTCTATAAATTTATCAAACATGTTAAATACTAAAGGAAGAAAATAAATGGAAGTTGGATAAGTAACACCAGAGAAACGTTCCGTCGCTTCTTTGAAAGTACCTAACAATGATACACAATTTTCAACAAATTCCCAATCCTCATTAGTCAAATAAATACTTTCATCGCTATCAGGCATTTGATATGAATTATAAAATGGAGTTAAAATATCTTTGTAAGGTAACATAGCATTCAACATATTGTACAACGAATTCCACCTAGTTTCTATTGGTGATGGAAAAAGAAGATGCTTTAAACCATTAGATAAACATAATTGTTTCCAATCACGCTTAACACGGCTCGTGCGTAACCATTTAGCGCAGTATTTCATTTTCTCAATACATGCTGAGTGATTGTCCTCATAACCAACTTTAACAGCCAAATTAATCACATGACATGCACATCTAACATGAAAAAAATACCATCAAGCATTGGTTTAAGATAGGTCTTTAAATCACGCATCGCAGCATTGTTATTCGCAGCATTGTCTAATGTGATTGAAAATACCTTATCCTGAATTCCATAATGTCTACAAGTGTTGAATACATATTTAGCAATTACATAACCAGTATGTGCACAGTCTAACTCATCTAAAGACAAAATCCTTTTTTGCATACACCAATTATCATCAATCCAATGACAAGTGACAACAAGATATGAATCATAATTTACATTTGTCCAAATATCAGTTGTTAAACTAACCCTACAAGGCAAACTAAAAAAGATGTTGAAACAATGTATTTCTATATTCAACAAATACGTCCATACAATTTCTTTTTAGTGTGTGCCTGGAAATATGTTTAAACATGGGTTGTATAGACGAAGCAAATTCAATAAAACCAGCACGTTCAGCTTGTATAAAAGGTAGTTCACATCTGATCACATATCTAACAAGTGACCTACGATTAATTTCAGCAGTTAAAATAAAATTCGTGCCAGTAAGAACATTAATTTGTGCTTGTGTTGCTTCTCGACCTAATGGTTGTAATGTTGTCTCATCATAATTATGTTTTTTTACTAAGTGTTTTTTAAATGTTCCGGTGCCTCCACTGGAATCACCAGCTTTATATGAATACTGGATCTTACATAATTTACATATTGCAACATATTCATTAGTACCTTCTTTTTGAGCGAGTTCAAAGTGATCCCATATCTTACTTCTTTTGGCACGAGTCGGTTGTCTACTCGCTGCTGTAGTGGCTCCGGATGACTCCACATGTTGTCTTTCTTGGGCTTGGGCAGCAACAGGTTTGGCAGGTTGTTGGGGTTGTTGTGGTTCGACATTCATAGAAGAACCATCAACATTGAGGTCAGCAAAAAAATCATAACTTTCATTTAACTCAGGAATTGGCACAAGCAAATTCATTGCAGAAGATGAACTCAGTGATAGACGACCCGGAACGAGGCCCCGACTGCGACCCCGGCTACGACCAGCACCGCTGCTAGATGAAGATGCCATTATTATATAAGTAAATTGTAGATATCACAATTGAGAGAAAAATATAAGATTGAAGTATTTTTCGTTACAAGAATTGTTATGAAAAAATACACAACACAACATCCCATATTTATAGTTTTTTTTATTAAAAAAAATTAAAAAATAAAATAAAATTTGTTAACGTTGGCAACGGCTAAGTGCCGTTGTCAACGTTAACATTTAATTAATAGCCGTTGCCTTCTTCAGATTTTTTATTTTTTATTTTTTTAAAACTACCGGTTTCGGTTATGAAACCGGAACCAAACCGGTAGCATCGGAACCGGTGGTGCTACCGGTTCGGTTCTTAGGAACCGCCCCGGACCGATTTCTAACCGGTTCCGGGGCGGACCGGAACCGTTAAGTCCGGTTCCGGTTTCGGACCGGACTTAACGGTCCGAATCCGGGCCGGGTCCGGATTGACCCGGCCCGGTAAGCACCCCTAACCCTAATCTTCAGTTTGAAGAGAAGATGAATAGTGAAATGGTTATATTTTCGAAAAATTAAAAAAAAAGGCCAAACTTTCTAATTTTGGTTTAAAATGTTTTAAATTTTTAAGTTTGGATGGTTTGGAGTCCATAAATTAATTTTTGGATCATTTTAGATGTTTTGTCCGGATATTACTTTTTGAAACAATAAATCATAAAGTTAATTTTTAAAAATAAGATTTTTGATTTATTAAGTGTAAAATGGAGATTTTACAAATTAGTTGAAAATTTAATTAATTTGAAATTAAATAAAAATATTTCATTTAGTTTGTTAATTTTATTTTTTGATTAATATTATGATTTGTAGGTAAAATAGTGAATTTACCAAGTAATTGAAAATTTAATTAATTAGAAATTCAATGAAAATGCTTCATTTAATTTGTGGATTAAATTTTCGATTAGTATTATAATTTAAAGGTAAAACTGTGGTTTTACCAATTAATTAAAAATTTAACTAATTAAAATTTAAATAAAATTGTTTCATTTATTTTGTTAATTTTATTTTCGATTAGTATTATGATTAAAATGTAAAATATAGATTTTATCAATTAGTTGAAAATTTAATTAATTAGAAATTAAGTGATAATGTTTCATTTAATTTGTTAATTTTATTTTCGATTAATATACGATTAGAAGGTAAAATATGAAATTTATCAATTAATTGAAAAATTAATTAATTAGAAATTAAATGAATTTGTTAATTTTATTTTCAATTAAGGATATGATTAGTGAGGAAACGATAGAATAAATTAATTATTGTGCTCTAATTACACGTGATGTGATTAGTATAATTACATATAATGTAATTGTTTAGTTTAATGTTTAATTACATATGATGTGATTGCATGATGGAAGATTACGGGCCTTGACCAATGTGTTTAAGTGAATGTTTAGGTTTTTATTGTTTCATTATAATTATAATTTCGGTTATCGGGCCTGCGAGCCCGCTCTTTCTATTTTCTGATGTATCCCACCCCAGATTTGTATCCCTATTCTCTTGTTTGCACGATTTAAATGTAAAATCATTAGAATTAGTGGGAGATCGAGATTGAAGATGAAGCACCAAGAATCAAGACATGTATAATGGAAACAAAAATGTAATAGAATTACATACCTGCATCACCTTAGACAGACTTGTGATCCACGTATGACTCACGTGGATCAATTAGGAAAAGGCCGTAATCGTCCATATTTATTTTTATTATGCATGTGTTGTATGATAAATGTTTGGTTGTATGTTTTATTGTTAACATTGATGTTGCATGAATCCGACAAACAAACAAATGAGCATTTGATGAGATTTTAGAATTATTAAATACCTCTTTTGAATATGATTCAAAACTTTTAATATCAAACTGATAAGGAAAGCTCACAATGGTTTGTTGCTTCCTGTCTTCTATCAACAGTTAAGCCATGAGATACTACTTGTTGTCATTTTGCCTTACTCACATATGTGGGGGGCATCTGGTATGGGAAAGCTGTGTGTTTAACTGCCACTTAATTAAGGGTGCGGTTATGTTAACAATTTAGATTACTCACCCTCGTGGGGTCTTTTGGGCGTGACATTTCCATCTGTGTGATGGATTAATTTGATATGAGAATGCATAATTATCCTGCCCAAGTAGGGTTATACCAATCGCGAGACAAATATCTTGGGGGTTGCATATGATGCAATTGTGATATACCTTTAGTATCATAAAGCCGGTGGGCCCACGTCCGTGGTTTTCATGAGCTAGTTGGACTTCAAACCCACTAAGAAAATATGATTTTCCGTTCATTTGTCATGAGGGTGATGAATTCGAAAAATTTAGTGTGAGCATTCAATAACTAAAGTCCATAGGTTTTGAATTAATTAATAATCAAACGGTTTGCTTATATTTTCTGTTTGTTCTCAATATTGTGATGGTCGTGAATCTGAATTGCATCAATTCTCGATATAAACAAATTAACCTAATCAAATTATTCTGATTGGTAATTGATTTGATAATATTGTTTGCTTCTGAAAAGTCGCTTTATATCCTTGATGGGAAGCCTCGTGTTGAAGTGCCTTTCGGTTCATCTCATGAAGAGATCACCTCACTTGAGAAGTGATGGTATGATTATCTCAAGACAATGTGTTATATGATAGCATTAATGTCTCAGTTTCAATGTAGAAATGAGGAATTTGTTCACATTGCTGATATTTTCCAACACCTACAAATGTTGTTTGGTGAATGGACGCGATTACTAAGTTTCGCAATCTCAAAAGAGCTAGTTTCATTTCACCAGCAAGATGGACTTTGGTCCATTAGCATGGTGTAGAAATAATGTCTCTTGTTGAGAAATTGATAAATCTGAATATGATAATTCATCATTAACTGGTTGTAGATTTGATCTTATAGTCAAAATGTTTGAAGCTCACGAGTCTTTGATTCAAAAGGAGAAACGTGTTCTTCTGATTGAATCGCTACCAATGGTAGGAATGATTCAAGGATAAAGAAGAGGAAAGGGAAATTGTTCCCAACCTGAAAAGATGAAAATGGATATAGCAGTAACTAAAATGGAGAATCAGCTATGTTTTCACTGCTGGTTATTGGCGAAAAATTGCAAGGAATACCAAGACTAGAAGCGTTCTAGAAAGGGTATGTTTTATATTAAAATTAATGTTTATATTGGTTCCACTTCTTTGGTATATGATACCAATTGTGCTCACATCTTTGCAAAGAGTTGCATATGTTGAGAAGAGTAGAGAGCCATAGGAATGTGACACCTACCTGAGGCTAAACATTGTAGCAAGAGTTGTTGCAAAGGTTGTTTGAAACATTTATTTAATGTAAAATGTTATACTGGTTTGGAACTAGTTTTGAACAATTGTTTATTGTTTCATATTCAATGAAAACATTGTTCCCATTTTGATAGAGAATATCATTCTTTTAAATTTGCAAATATGATTTGCAGCATTTTTAAGAATGCATGTTTTATTGAATCTGATGAACTTATGAACGATTAGTATGATGATGTTCAAAGAATAAAAAAGGATGATAACTTAAACCCCACATATATTTGGTATGTGCTGATGGTCATTTGAATTTGATTCATATAGGCGTATGTGAAGCACTAAATATTAGTGCAAGAACAAATTGGGTTATTTTAAAGAGAATGTGATTCTCTCCCATAGCTCTCTAAAGTTACATATTTGTTGAACATAATTCATATGTATGCAGTGATCAAAACTTGATATACTATATGGACTAAAAAAGAAAATCCAAATATAGATTTGAGATTATTCTGCTTTTGTAAAGCAGCCAGTGGGAGATGAGTTGGATAGTTGATCCATTTTATGCCATTTTGTGTACTTTATTATCAGTTGGAGACAAAGTGTTTGTTTCCATGAGTGTAGTCTTTCTAGAGAAAATGTTTCTATTAGAAAGGAATGACAAGATAATATAACTTGCAAGGGTTCAAGAACCACAAACTATTGGAAACGTGGAAACAAAGAAATTAATTGAGTCAATCAGAACTTTTAAAGTACACATACCAATGAGATCTGAAAGTGTTTCAGAAACTCTTGATAGATTGAATTTAATCCTAGAAAGTAGTCAAAATGATTTTGACAATGGATACGATCCTAGGACTTTCAAGGAGACGATGTTGGACATCGATTCGAGACATTGGCAAGATGCCATAAGATTCGAATTGGACTCCATTACTCTAATAAGGTATGAACCTTAACAGATATTCTTGAGGGAATTGTTCACATCGGCTGCAAATGGATCTATAAGCGAAAGCTTGGAGTGGATGAGAAGGTAGCGACCTTCAAACTAGACTGGTGGGAAAATGTTATTCTTATAGGCAAAGAGTTATCTGTGAGAAATTTTTTCATCGGTTGTGATTCTAAAGTCTATTTAGATTTTATTAGCTATATCTGCATATTATGATTATGAGATAGAACAAAATGAATGTTAAGACAACATTTCTCAATGGTGACATTGAGGTGAAATGTAGCAGTCAGAGGTGTTCAAAACTACTGGGAGTGAGCAAAATATTTACAAACTCCCGATGTCCATTTATAGGCCTAAGAAGGCGTCCCGAAGTTAGAACTTCCGTTTTGATAACTGTAAGGACCCTAGTTCCTTAAGTGCGGATTAAAGGCATAATTAGAGCTAACATATATTATCAGAGTAAAATGATCGTGTTGAGACTATGAGCTTTAAGAATTACATGCCAAAAATAAGGACTATCAATGGATTAATTACATTCCCAAACCAATGAATGTTATCAACTATAGTTTTACACTACTCCTAGAGTAGACACTATACAAAAGTAATCCGTCCTTCACTTCCCAAAAGTGTTCTTCACAAGCTCACCGCCTCAACCCGCCTTAGCCCTTTTTTTCATGCCAAAAACGTACCTACAAGGACAACCCCCAAACATTAGCAATAATATCATTCATATTCAACACAACATGAATATAAGGCGTAAATGCATAAATCACAATAAAACACTTCCTGTTTTTCCCATGCATTTTAAACGCTTCCAGTTTGGTTGTCCCTGTACCATAACTCATGAGTATAATCAATAGATTATTTAATGGTCTACACATGTCATGACATAATACCATTTCATCATCACCAAATACCAATCACCAATCCCTAGTCTGTTCATCACAATGTATTTTAATGCCCCTCGCTTCTCATATCGGTGGCATAGAATAATCTCGCTTCAATGGACATGCGGCGCTCCCACCCCTCGCTTCACATTGAGCGGCAAATATTCTTTCCTCGCCTCATATGATAACCACGCTTAAATGTGACATGCGGCGCTCCCACCCCTCGCTTCACATTTAGCGGCAACAAAACAAATAGCGGCAAGCATTAAAATCATCAAGGGATGACCACGACTCATGGGATGTGCACCAATAACCATCATATGCATATACAATCATCATGCATAATTCAACATGTATTTGCATCCACAATGCATAATTCCATATATACTCGCATCCACAATGCATAAACAATGAGTATATTAGATACATGTACCGTTGGGTGCCTGTACGTCTTCTACGTACCTTTCCAAAAAGTAAGATGTGGTAGGACTTCACTTCCTTGGCTGTGTTGCCACCTGGGATGGTTCTACACATTCATACAAATCAATATTAGAACCCAATAATAGTCCGATACCAAAAATCCCACAAAAATAATCAAAAACACCCATTTTGGTGTCTCGCGATCGATCTCCATATAGCCCCGATCGATCGCGAGACTACACTGCCTCGTTCAACAAAAAAATCCAATTCGCAATCGATCGCCGAGTTTGCGCCGATCGATCGCGACCTCGCCGATCGATCGCGCCAAATTCGCGATCGATCGCTGAAGGCTACTGCCTTCTCCCTTGCAGCTCGCGATCGATCGGTGGAAAGGCCGATCGATCGCCGAGTCCTGTACACCCGATTTTCGGGCACTATTCATCCTTCTCCTTCCCCAACTCAAACAAACTCAAATATTAAAACATCAACCATACCAAATCACTAAAAACCTTCAATAAACACCCTCATATACTCATAAATTCAACACCCAACCAAAAAATACCAACTCCCCAACAAACCCATTTCAAAACCCAAATATCAAACTCAAATCAAAACAAATCTTTGCAAAAACAACAAGGAAGGTTATATACCCTTCCTAGACTCCAAATCTTACCAAGAATCACACCAAGTGAGATTTTGCAAAGGTTTCCTTTCCCCCTTGGAGCCAAAAACGAAAATGAGAGTGGGTTAGGGTTGGAAGGAGTGTTTGGGGATTTAAGGAGTGAATGGTAAAGTGATGGGTGAGGGTGGGGTAATTGTTAATATATGACAATTAAATTGTACCCCAACAATTAACATGATGTCCAAAATACCCCAACATGATATTTTAAAAGCATTATATCACAATGCTCCACAATCTCAAATAAATGCATGTTTTACCAATAAATGACTACCAACACATGTAAGTCATTAAAACACCCAATTATCCAACATGCATCACATGCACCCCGAAATGCATTCCCGGTCACGCCTACCATGTGACTAAGCATTTCAATCATGATAAATAAATCCAGCACATAATTAATTACCACCATAATTAATCATATAAACACAATTAATGCCCAAATTGCATATAATTATTTTGGGGATATCACAATACTCCCCTACTTATAAGATTTCGTCCTCGAAATCATATGCACTTACCCCCAACATGAACTAAACATAAATAACATACCAGAAAATAGTTCCGGGTAGTGCTGCACCATATGCCGCTCCGTCTCCCACGTAGCCTCCTCGACACCCCTGCGATCCCACTGAACCTTGATCATAGGTATCACTTTGTTCCGAAGTCTACGGTCTGCTCGATCCAGAATTCTAACAGGTCGTTCCACATAAGACACATCGGATTCCAACTGGACCTCGGAAGGCTGTAACACATGAGATGGATCCGGCTCATACTTCCGCAACATCGATACATGAAACACATCATGTATACCAGATAAAGAAGGTGGCAAAGCCAGTCGGTAAGCTAAGGTGCCAATGCGCTGCAAAATCTCGTACGGTCCAACATACCTCGGAGACAGTTTTCCGCGCATCCCAAATCGCACAACGCCTCTGAAAGGCGAGATCTTCAAAAAGACCTTATCTCCCAACTGAAATTCCAACGATCTCCACCGTTTATTCGCATAAGCTGCCTGTCTGTCCTGGGCTGCTTTCATTTTCTGCCTTATCATCTTTATCTTTTCTTCCATTTCTCGGATCAACTCCGGTCCTCCGACCGATTTGCGGTCCAAATCATCCCAACACAAGGGTGATCTACACCGTCTACCATAAAAGGCCTCAAAAGGAGCCATCTGTATGCTTGCCTGGTAGCTATTATTATAGGAGAATTCTACCAAGGCCACTGAATCTTGCCAAGAAACATCGAACTCCAATACACAAGCCCTCAACATGTCCTCGAGCGTTTGGATAGTACGCTCGGTCTGGCCATCCGTCTGAGGATGATAAGCAGTGCTCAATCTAACTTCAGTTCCCAAGGCTGACTGAAGACCCTCCCAAAAATGAGATGTGAATCGTGGATCTCGATCCGACACTATGAAAATGGGGATCCCATGCAATCTCACCACATCTCGAATATACAACTGAGCCATCCTCAAAAAGGTGAAGGTCATGCTATAGGGGATGAAATGAGCTACCTTAGTCAATCGATCCACAATCACCCAAATAGCATCAAAACCTGAAGTACTCCTCGGCAGGTGAGTCACGAAGTCCATGGAAATGTGTTCCCACTTCCACTTCGGTATCTCCAAGCTTTTTAACTCGCCGCCAGGTCTCTGTCTCTCTGCCTTAACCTGCTGGCAGATCAAGCACCTCTTAACAAAAGCGACGACATCACTCTTCATTCTTTTCCACCAGAACTGATCACGCAGATCCTTATACATCTTCTTCCCGCCTGGGTGGATGCTAAGTCTACTACTATGAGCTCGCTCCAAGATCCCTCTACGCAACTCCGGCGTACTCGGAACCACCCAACGGTTACCCAATCTCAAGGATCCGTCATCGGCCACTCTAAATTTCGTTGGCTGACCAAGATGTACTAAAGATAACCATCTCTGAACCTCATCATCTGACTTCTGAGCTCTCCTGATGATCTCAAAGATATCTGGCTCAGCTAACAAGATCGATACATGCACATGTGATGCATCTATGTCGAAATCATAGCCTAGATGGCAATAGGAGGTCATCATAGCCGACAAATGGATGACATCCTCAGCAGAACTCCTCACTTTCCGGCTCAAAGCGTCTGCTGTCAAATTAGCTTTTCCGGGATGGTACTCAATCTCACAATCATAGTCCTTGAGTAAGTCCATCCACCTTCTCTGCCTCATGTTCAGCTCCGCCTGAGTGAATAAAAACTCGAGGCTCTTGTGATCCGTGTATATGGTAAACGAAGTACCATACAAGTAATGTCTCCAAATGTTCAGGGCGAAGATGATAGCCGCCAATTCCAAGTCATGGACTGGATATCTAGTCTCATGCGGCTTCAACTGCCTCGATGCATAAGCCACCACATGCTTATCTTGCATCAGTACACACCCAAGGCCCTGAAGTGATGCATCGGTATACAAAACAAATCTGGAGTTTTCCGTAGGAATCACTAATACTAGCGCCGTCGTCAAACGGTGCTTCAACTCCTGGAAGCTCTCATCACAAGCTTCTGACCAAAAGAATGGTACTCCCTTCTGGGTCAACTCTGTCAACGGCTTGGCAATCTTCGAAAATCCCTCGACAAAGCGTCGATAATAACCTGCCAAGCCAAGGAAGCTCCGTATTTCAGGTACAGAAGTGGGTGCAGCCCACTCCATCACAGCTTCAATCTTCCTGGGATCCACAGATATCCCGCTGCTAGATATGACATGCCCCAGAAATACTACGCTGCTCAGCCAAAATTCACACTTGCTGAGCTTGGCATACAACTGGTGATCTCTGAGAATCTGGAGCACTGTCCTCAAGTGTTTCACGTGCTCTTCCTCACTCCGGGAGTAGATGAGAATGTCGTCGATAAATACAATGACGAACTGATCAAGATACGGCTGAAACACTCTGTTCATCAGACTCATAAAGACCGCTGGAGCATTCGTCACGCCGAACGGCATCTCTAGGAACTCATAATGTCCATAACGAGTCCGAAATGCGGTCTTCTGCACATCTTCCTCCCTGACTCGAATCTGATGATACCCGGATCTCAAATCAATCTTGCTATAAAGTCTGGTACCTTGCAACTGATCAAACAGATCATCAATCCTTGGTAGAGGATATTTGTTCTTCACTGTGGCTTTATTCAGTTGCCGGTAATCGATGCACAAACGCATCGAGCCATCCTTCTTTTTCACAAAAAGGACCGGTGCGCCCCATGGCGATACGCTCGGGCGTATATATCCCTTGTCAAGGAGATCCTGCAACTGTTCCTTCAATTCTCTCAACTCCGCCGGTGCCATCCTGTAAGGGGCACGAGAAATAGCGGACGTCCCCGGTAATAACTCGATCCCAAACTCGACTTCTCTAGCCGGTGGGAAACCTGGGATCTCTTCTGGGAATACATCAGCAAATTCTGCTATGACTGGTACATCCTCAACTCTCAATTCTTTATTCTTCCCAGACGTGTCCACGGCATAGATGAGATAGCCCGTGTGGCCACGTTCCAACAATTGGGTAATCTTGATTGCTGAAATCAACGAATCTTCGCGCGAGAACCGTTGCCATAAAAAGTACACTGTATTCCCGAATCAGATCTGAACCTTACTGTTCTCTGCCGGCAATCTACCACTGCCTGATATCTGTTCAGAATATCAATACCCACAATGCAGTCGAAGTCTGACATGCCTAACACAATCAAGTCTGTCTTCAACTCGTTGCCCTCAAAATAAATGAGGCAATCTGCCATAAACTGATCGGCAACAACATTTCTTCCAGTGGGTGTCGAGACCATGAGAGGCGTGGGTAAAGAAGACGTGCGCATATGGTGTCTCTCCACAAAGCCAACAGATACAAAAGAGTGGGAGGCACCTGTATCTATCAAAATAAAAGCGGGGTACGTAAATAAATGGCACGTACCGGCGATCACCTCCTCCGGGGCTGCCTGGGCCTGCTCTCTGGTCAGCGCATACACCTGTCCCTGGGACGGTCCCACTGTCTGACCTCCCGATGGTCGAGGCACAAACTGCTGCCTCTGGTGCACTGTCCTGTCCTCAAATCTCGGCCTATTCCCTTGAAAATCTGACTGTCCTCCCCGAGTGGGGCAATACCGAGAGATGTGGCCCATCTTGCCACAACTATAACAGGCAGGGCACTTACTCGAAGAATGTGGCCCTCCACAATTGTCGCACCTTAACTCCCCCGATCAATTTACTTGCGTAGGCCCTCGGTTGGCTGACCAATTGTTCTTCTTGTTCTCTTGCTTCTGACCATAAGATTTCTTTCCACTGAACCGTGAGGATGAAGAGGTACCACGAGGTTTAAATGACTCCCCTCGGGGCCTCAAGCTATCAGTAGCTTGTCTCTGTTGTGGCACCTGTGGGGGTACAGCACTAGGATAGGCCCCAACTCCAATCTCCACAAGCTCTGCTCTCGTGAGAGCATCATCAAAGGAAGTAGGGTTATTGGTGATAACCCGGTCAAAAAGCTCCGGTCGCAAACCCTTCATGAAGTTTCTCATCTTTGCATGCCCATTGGTGGCAATGTGTGGAACATACCTCAGCAACGAAGAGTAGTGCATAGCATAGTCTGACACTGACATGCTCCCTTGTTTCAAGCTTGCAAACTCATCTTCCTTCATCTGTCTCGCCGCCGCAGAGAAGTACCTGTTCAGAAACCGGGTTCTGAAAAGCGTCCAATCAATCAATGCACCCTGTGCTTTCAGTTCCATTACCGTACTCTTCCACCACATGGAAGGTTTCTTTGCCAACTGGAACTCCGCCAGCCTCAGCCATGCTGTAACAGGACAAGGAGCCGATACAAATATCTGTTCAAGCCTTTCTAGCCACTCCTCAGCCTCCTCTCCTGATTCTGTCCCCTCAAACCGGGGCGGGTGGTAAGACAGAAACTGAGTCAAACTGATCTCACCAGGTAGTAATAACTGAGCCACTGGTTCCATGCCTACAGCTGGTGGAGGTAGAGGGTTTGCCTGACCAATACTAGCATTCACGCTCCCAACATCACCAACCTCTTCATTAAGGTTTCCCAAGTTCATAACCGCCATGCTGTAACACAAGGGTTAAAACAATTCCAAAACAAACATATATATGTTGTGCCGTTAGATAATAGGAATGATAATAAGCATGTTAGTATAACAGGATATACATCAATATGCACCACATGCATAAACATGCTCCAAATGTAAGCACCTAGCCAATCATGCTAAGGCCACCCTTCACTCGTTCCCGGGTTTTCTAACCACTGCTCTGATACCACTAATGTAAGGACCCTAGTTCTTTAAGTGCGGATTAAAGGCATAATTAGAGCTAACATATATTATCAGAGTAAAATGATCGTGTTGAGACTATGAGCTTTAAGAATTACATGCCAAAAATAAGGACTATCAATGAATTAATTACATTCCCAAACCAATGAATGTTATCAACTATAGTTTTACACTACTCCTAGAGTAGACACTATACAAAAGTAATCCGTCCTTCACTTCCCAAAAGTGTTCTTCACAAGCTCACCGCCTCAACCCGCCTTAGCCCTTTTTTTCATGCCAAAAACGTACCTACAAGGACAACCCCCAAACATTAGCAATAATATCATTCATATTCAACACAACATGAATATAAGGCGTAAATGCATAAATCACAATAAAACACTTCCTGTTTTTCCCATGCATTTTAAACGCTTCCAGTTTGGTTGTCCCTGTACCATAACTCATGAGTATAATCAATAGATTATTTAATGGTCTACACATGTCATGACATAATACCATTTCATCATCACCAAATACCAATCACCAATCCCTAGTCTGTTCATCACAATGTATTTTAATGCCCCTCGCTTCTCATATCGGTGGCATAGAATAATCTCGCTTCAATGGACATGCGGCGCTCCCACCCCTCGCTTCACATTGAGCGGCAAATATTCTTTCCTCGCCTCATATGATAACCACGCTTAAATGTGACATGCGGCGCTCCCACCCCTCGCTTCACATTTAGCGGCAACAAAACAAATAGCGGCAAGCATTAAAATCATCAAGGGATGACCACGACTCATGGGATGTGCACCAATAACCATCATATGCATATACAATCATCATGCATAATTCAACATGTATTTGCATCCACAATGCATAATTCCATATATATTCGCATCCACAATGCATAAACAATGAGTATATTAGATACATGTACCGTTGGGTGCCCGTACGTCTTCTACGTACCTTTCCAAAAAGTAGGATGTGGTAGGACTTCACTTCCTTGGCTGTGTTGCCACCTGGGATGGTTCTACACATTCATACAAATCAATATTAGAACCCAATAATAGTCCGATACCAAAAATCCCACAAAAATAATCAAAAACACCCATTTTGGTGTCTCGCGATCGATCTCCATATAGCCCCGATCGATCGAGAGACTACACTGCCTCGTTCAACAAAAAAATCCAATTCGGGATCGATCGCCGAGTTTGCGCCGATCGATCGCGCCAAACTCGCGATCGATCGCTGAAGGCTACTGCCTTCTCCCCTGCAGCTCGCGATCGATCGGTGGAAAGTAGGGGTGGGAAAAGGGTTCGGGAATTCGGGTCCCGACCCGATCCGATCGGGTATTTCCCGATCGGATCGGGATAATCGGGTTTTTTGGGATAATCGGGTATTACCCGATCGGGTAGTGGCGGGTTCGGCACGGGATTCGGGTAGGGATTTGAGAGAAAATTTGTTCGGGTTCGGGTACCCGAACCCGATTTCCTATTAAAAATAAAAAAAATAGTTTTTTTAGGTTTAAATCTAAAGAGCGTTTCTTTAAAAAAATTAAAAAAAAATAAAAATTCAAGGTTCGGGTACCCGAATTCGGGTACCCGAACCCGATTTCGGGTACCCGAAACCCGAATTTCGGGTACCCTACATATTCGGGTTCGGGTTCGGGTATGCCTTTAGTAATCCCGATACCCGATTACCCGAACCCGAATATCCCGAATACCCAAAACCCGTCCCGATTCCCACCCCTAGTGGAAAGTGCCGATCGACGCCGAGTCCTGTACACCCGATTTTCGGGCACTATTCATCCTTCTCCTTCCCCAACTCAAACAAACTCAAATATTAAAACATCAACCATACCAAATCACTAAAAACCTTCAATAAACACCCTCATATACTCATAAATTCAACACCCAACCAAAAAATACCAACTCCCCAACAAACCCATTTCAAAACCCAAATATCAAACTCAAATCAAAACAAATCTTTGCAAAAACAACAAGGAAGGTTATATACCCTTCCTAGACTCCAAATCTTACCAAGAATCACACCAAATGAGATTTTGCAAAGGTTTCCTTTCCCCCTTGGAGCCAAAAACGAAAATGAGAGTGGGTTAGGGTTGGAAGGAGTGTTTGGGGATTTAAGGAGTGAATGGTAAAGTGATGGGTGAGGGTGGGGTAATTGTTAATATATGACAATTAAATTGTACCCCAACAATTAACATGATGTCCAAAATACCCCAACATGGTATTTTAAAAGCATTACATCACAATGCTTCACAATCTCAAAAAATGCATGTTTTACCAATAAATGACTACCAACACATGTAAGTCATTAAAACACCTAATTATTCAACATGCATCACATGCACCCCGAAATGCATTCCCGGTCACGCCTACCATGTGACTAAGCATTTCAATCATGATAAATAAATCCAGCACATAATTAATTACCAACATAATTAATCATATAAACACAATTAATGCCCAAATTGCATATAATTATTTCGGGGATATCACAATAACATTATCAAAGTGTTTGGTTTTGTTGAAGATCCGGAAGTATCATGTGTGTACAAAAGGTTTAGTGGGATCGCGATTATATTTGTAGTGCTTTAAGTCGATGATATCCTACTCATTGTGAATGATATTGGATTAATCGATTAAAACATGGTTATCTACTAATTTCTATGTGAAAGATTTGGGAGAAGCGTCCTACGTTCTTGGCATAAGGATCTATATAGATAGATCTAAAGGATGCTTGATGTCTCTCAATCTACGTACATGAACACGGTGATAAAAGGATTTAGCATGGAATAGTCGAAAAATGGGTTACTTTACAAAATGTCATAGTATTCATCTCTCGAGTCAATAGGTCTTAAGATTGACGAGGAGAGAGAAAAGATGACATTGATACCTTATGTTTCAATTTTTAATAGCATAATGTATGATATGTTACGTACTTGGCCTGATGTATGTTCTTAGTGTAATGAGCAAACATCAGACAAATCTCGGTGAAGGTCACTGGAAAACTGTGAAAATAATCCTCAAGTACTTATGAAGAACTTATGATATGTTCATGGTTTTGGATCTGTAAGAGGAGGAATAAAAGTTAAAAGCTAAGTTGATGCTAGTTTTAAGTCAGATGTAGTTTTAAAGAGTCTTTCATATACGCACACATAATCATATAACGTGAAACAAATACATAGTTATTGAAATCATAAGGGCCTCGACCAACCAATGCTCTAGATTCAGTCGGGACATATTGAGTGAAAGAAATGTACTGCACGCTAACTGTGACTGACATGTTCTCGTACGTTGATAGTCATTTGTATCTAGGTCTTCATGAAGCGCAGATGCTAGACGCTACCCACGATCGGTAGGGTGTTGCTGGAATAATATTTCAGTAATTGTCTATTAAAGAAGTTTAATCGACAATGGGGCATTCAAGGTAAGCCCAAGAAGTTGTTTGACTTCTAAAATCACAAATGTTGTGATCCTATTGCTATGATACGCTTGAGTCTCGCTGGGTCACAATCAACCGGCCACCGATCTATCGATGAGAATTGAGACTTAAATGTTAAGTGCTCAAATTGAATGATTTAGAAGAGATGTATTTAATTTTTGAAATCGTCGCTTTGATGAAGTTTCTATATTTGGAAATGTTCCATCTATATAAAGTTCTAAATTAACATATATGATATATTTATGTCTCATAATTATGTACGTCAGTTGTACATCAAGGTGTTCAATTGGATTGACTTACTTGGATTATGAGTTGGAGTTTTGGGCAAGTGAGAGATTGTTAGCATAAGATGCCATACAAGCCAATGCGCCAATAGTTGGCCCGTTGGGCCGTAAAAACCCTATTCCAAATAAGTGACTCAAGCTCTCTATAAATATATGGTTCATCTCTAGGGTTATATATACTATTTCATTCACTCTCATAGAAACGCTAACACCAAACTAGCACGAGTGCTGAGCTTGAAGATCTGGTCAGGTTGATTGGACTCGAGGGATCACCATTGTCAGACAAATTTACGTCGGTGAATAGTAATCTCTTTTCGTGCATTATATTCGATTTATCCATGTTTATATATGAATCAGGTGCGATCGTCCGTTCCTTGGTCAGATCTGTTTATGTTTATTTTTCCGCTGTATTTGTATCTGACGCCGAGGAAAGGAAATCCAACACTCCGATCGCTTAAAAAAAGTTTCTTTTGGGAAAAAAGAAAGAGTTGATATTTTGCATCGAATATTTTGTACTCATCCAGTCAATATGAAAAAGAAAAGTTGATATTTTGAATTGAATAGTTTGTGCTTATCCAAATAATAATTCCAGATTTTGTGAATCCTATTACCTCACACGTCCTTTTTAAATGAATGTGATTGCTATTAGAACATTTGACAAATCAATTTATTTTATTTTAATTAAAATTAAAATAAAATATATTTTATATTAATTAAACTTTGATTTATCTCCAAATCCTCGCACTCAAGTTTGACACTTGTTCTTTTCTAATTAAGTTTTAGCATAACTTCCTTCCTACCATCGTGCCAAAAATGTGAAAAAAACTAAATAAATTCAAATTATTTAAACCTAAAAACTCTATAAAAAAATAATTCTCAACTGAATATATCTAATTTATATTATGTCTAATTTTATATCGTTATAATTATTATTATGCACCTTTTTTTAAAAACCTCGAACTATTTAGCAAAACCATTTATCCATTTTAAACTTTGTGGACAATTTATCTGTACTAGACAAGCAAAATAAATTATGACAAAGTAACTCCCTTCACTTGTATGACGGTATACGAAGAAGTCGGCATTTTGTTATATATAAACAAATCCTTAATACACAAGGAGCTGTACTATTCTTTTTTCCACAAATTCAAAGCTACAAAAATGGCAGATTTGTACCTAGGTGATGTGATGGGTGTAGTGGTCTTAGTAGACTTACCTTTGTCGCGTTGTTGAACCTCTTCTTGCTTGATATCTGTCTCGCCCTCATGCTCAATATGTGCTTCATTCTTCTCGGTAACCTCCTTTCTGCTCCATAGTATTATGGCATGGACTTGCTCCTTATGCTTCTTTTCAGTGTCACTAGGTAGTGATCCTTGTGCTCGCCCAGCTATGATTGTTGCTAACCATCCCACTTGGACTTCCAACTTCTTTATCGATGCCTCGTGATTTTGGAATCCAGTCTCCGTCGATGTGATGAATTTGGTAAATAGTTCCTCCGTACTCGGTTTAGGTGCATACCCCGGTGGTGTTTATGGATGGTTCTTTAACCCCGTATTGTATGTATTTGGGTAGGGGTAGTTGCGCGGTGGTCGGTTCTGATCGCTATTATTTTAAACAGTATTTTTGAGTGTAGCGATTCTATACCGCAAGTGCATGGTGTCAAGTTTTAGTATAATGATAATATAAGTATGAGTGTGGAACCCACGAGGATTAGGAAATAAGTACCAAACTCCACTAGTTTAACTATATTTGGCCTGCGAAAAATGGTTATAATTAATTAACTAATTTGACAAATTAATTCAAAATGTAACCCAAACAATCGATAGAGAATGAGAATAAAATCAATAGAGACAATTATCAAGACTTTCGGTTCACCTATGTAATCCCCCACAATTCGCCTATTAGTTAAGAATTAAATTCAAACAATCTAAGGTGACGAGTTTTCCTAATTCACTTGTTATACCTTGGTCCGGCTATAACAAATCTAATACTAACGTAACAATAAGACACTCTCGTTTCTTTATTGAACAATTAATATTGTAAATCGATCTATGAAAACTTCTAGCCTTCGATTTTGGTAAATCTATTGCTATCACACGTGTGCTAGATTTTACTTGGTTCGTCTCAACCTAAAACCCACGGCAAAGATCACTTTATCGAATCACAATCTCCTATAGTCAATTCAATTGCAATTTAATATCATTCAAGGATGGCCAAACCCTTAAAAGCATGAAGAACAATGATCTAAACACTTAGATAAATAAGAATCAATCAAAACATTAAAATTAAACCATGGGTTCGTACAAAGGATCCCCTAAGTCTTGATAACAAACTTAGCATAGCAACATATTCAAAATCAAATGCAATATCATGTTTTTCAACATCAAAAGCAGAAGAAAATTAAATAGGAACAAACAAAGTTTAGAAATACGTATAAACTAGCGATGTTGAATCGCGTCGTCGATCCGTATCCGTCTCTCGCTGCTGTGCTGTTCTGTACCAGAAGTTCCTCTACTTGCTTCCTCTCTACTCGTTCTGTTTTGCTGTTCGTTCCTTCACTTGAATTCTTCACGTCAATTTGTTCTGCATTCCTCCTGAAATCGTGACTATTGCTCCCCTAACGTTTCTGCTGCTCACGTCTTTCTTATTTTTCTTTTTGCCCGTCACTCTTCCTTGTATCTGTATCTTCCTCAATCTCACGTAACTCTTGGCTCCCGTAAATCTCTTCACGTTCTTCGTGAGTATAATTCTATCTGTTCAAAGTCACGTCTCTCCTCCTCGTTCCTTTCTTCAGTTTTTTTTTATTCTCCTCTCTCCCTGATATCCTCCAAAGTCCAATCTGCTCTTATCTTCCCTTCTTTCTTATCTTTTCCTCTGTCCCTCTTGTTCACGTAACTGGCCAATTAAATCTCTTTTTTTTTTTTCTGCTCAATCTGATATCATGAGTGAATCTTTATCCCCGAAGCGTCCACAACACTTGTACTTGAATTTGATATTTCAATCTGCTCTCATCCGTGTTTATTGGTGTATATCTCAGGCCAATTTATTACCTTCATTGTTCGATAATATCCGGTTGTGCTTGGTTTGGTCCTTTTTCATTAATTAAAGCTTATTTTCTCCATTTTTATGCATTTGTACCTTTATTCCTGGAACATACATAAAACAACACGAAAACGCATAATATTATCCAAGAATCATAGTAAAATGCATATAAATTTATAGCAATATAAGTGTAAAAATCACACTTATCAACTACCCCAAACTTAAACTTGATCGTCTCGAGCAAGAAATAAAATAAAAAAGTAGAGTTCAATATTGAAGATTCAAGTAAACCAATTCATAGTCATCATGTATCTCAGATATCTCACTTACAGATGAACAAAAATAAATCAGAAAGTTTAACAATTTGTGTTTTCTCCTTAGATCAAGCAACATGTCTCAAAATCAGAATGTGCGTGTGTGCTATTGTCACTTTCAAGTTCCATGTAAATTTCATAGATCAAATCATGCTAGTCAATGAAAATTAAGATTATCTTTGAGCACCCCATAGTCCTATTTTCAAACAACTTCTCCACTAATGTAGTCACTCCCTAGACTTGGATCAATAGTTTTTTTTAAGCTTGTAATGTTAGGCCTAGGTGTTGGCTTCAAAGAAAAGATAGGATAGCACAAAGAAGAGAGTATAATCATGTAGTTCATAATTTTAGCACAAAATTGAGCTTCTCTATTTTTTCTTTTAGCCTTGGCCACTTTGGGTCTTATTTAGATAGTTTTTTTTTTCAAGGCTTTATCTATCTTTTTCTTTTCTCATTCATCAATTTTTTCAATAATAAGCTCATCAAAATATATAAATTTATGTGCATCTATTGAGATTCATTATACTCCCTTTAGGTAAGGATGAATTCTTTCAATTTAGGCTCATAAATGTGGGTATAATGAGTTGCCAAAAAAAATGTTTATTGAATGGGGGCTAATAGTATGTTAGACATACTTCATTCTTTTGCAATTAGGCTCAAAATGGGACACTAGAGATTGATATATATCATGGTAAGCTTGAAAGGCTCAAACGGTCCAAAGATCGCCTAAATCATTTTCAAGTCAAGTTCATAACTATAAAATTTCGCCGCAAAGTGTCATCATCAAATAGTTTCTAAGGTATTCTAAGATGCTCAAAAACAATTCATCAAGTTCACAAAAATTTTCACTACTACAAATGCAATTCACAAGATTGTGACTCAAATGTGCTCAATGTATTCCTCATCTTTGACATGCTACTCAAAATAAGATATTCACAAACAAGTTTAGCAATCATCAAAACTTATCTTGATAATTGAACTCATTTTCAAGAAAAAAAAATTTCGTTGGTGCTCCAGAAACGATCAATTTCCAAATAAGAAGCATGAACAATAATGCACTCCCCCAAACTTAATTCATGCATTGTCCTCAATGTAATAAGCATGGAAAGTAAGACAAAGCAGTTACCGTTGACAACGACCGTCAGTGATCGTTGTCCAATTCCTCATCAGCTCGTGGGGTATATTGTTGGAACACGTCACAACACAAATGGAGTTTCTCACCATAATCAAAAACAAAAACAAAACAAACCAAAATAAACGAAAACAAAGCAAAGGGTTAAGAAAGTGTTCTTGATTTATAGTCCCAAGCTGGACTTTTTACCATTTACGCTCAAGTGCCGCCAGGGCCAGTAGGGGACGATTTTCCATCCTCCAGGTGGTAATGTCGTAACCACTTCTCTTTCACAGTAAATAGTGCCCCGTGGTCATCTCTCAGTTTGAAGGTGTCGAATGGTAGAACATCGACAACTTTGAAAGGTACAGCCCATGGTGCGTCAGACTTCCATGGAAAAAGTCTCATCTTTTTTCCTATTCATTAATACCGAGTCTCCTACACAAAAATTACCTCCTCTTTGTTGGCCATTCGATGTGACCTCCACCTTCTTCTCACTCTTTACCTGCATCGCATCAACAGATAGTGTATCAATTATATTGACACTAAAACATCGGTGCTCAGTGCGTGTAGTGTTCACAACTTTGAACATATCATAAGTAACTTGATCCCCCCTACTCGGAGGATCAACTTCCCTTCTTGGACATCTATCAATGCCCTTCCAGTAGC
Source organism: Haberlea rhodopensis (assembly GCA_907163345.1). Taxonomy (NCBI): domain Eukaryota; kingdom Viridiplantae; phylum Streptophyta; class Magnoliopsida; order Lamiales; family Gesneriaceae; genus Haberlea; species Haberlea rhodopensis. The sequence goes on along the minus strand of CAJQUN010000004.1, from coordinate 2,521,581 downwards.
TAGGAATGGTCTTCCTAATATCAATGGCATGTCGCCTCCTCTTTTATGTCTAGCACCATGAAATCCACCGGGATGGTGAACTTGTCAACCTTGACCGGTACATCCTCCACTATCCCATGAGGGTACTTGATGGACTTGTCTGCCATCTGCAGTGAGCCATTGATTGCTTTTAGCTCTCCTAAGCTCAGCTTCCTGTACAGAGACAAAGGCATTAAATTAACACTTGAGCCCAAATCACATAAAGATTTATCGAAAGATTTAGAATTGATTTTACAAGGTATAGTGAAACTCCCTGGATCCTTTAACTTTGGAGGTGAATCATTTTGAATGACAGCAGAACACTGCTCAGTTAAGTTTATCATCTCATGCTCTCCCAGTTTCCGCTTTTTTGACAGACTCTCCTTTAAAAACTTAGCATAATTCGGCATGTGCCGAATAACATCTATGAAAGGCATCTCAATATGAAGATTCTTAATCAATTCTAAAAATTTAGCAAATTTAGCATCAATCTTTGCTCTCTTATACACATCGGGGAATGGGAGTGGGATCTCTACCTTAGTAGGTGTGATGGGTGTATGGGTCTTAGTAGACTTATCTTTGTCGCGTGTTTGTACCTCTTCTTGCTTGATATCCGCCTCGCCTTTCAGCTCAATGTGTGCATCCTTCTTCTCAGCGACCTTCTTTCCGCTCCTCAACGTGATAGCATGGACTTGCTCCCTAGGTTTCGTCCCAGTGTCACTAGATAGTGAACCTTGTGTTCATTCGACTACGATATTTGCTAACTGTCCCACTTGGACTTTCAAGTTCTTTATCGACACCTCGTGATTTTGGAATCTAGTTTCCGTCGTTGTGATGAACTTGGTCAACAGCTCCTCCATGCTTGGCTTTGGTGCATACCCAGGTGGTGGTTGGGGATAGTTCCTCGGCCCCGTATTGTATGTATTTTGATAGGGCTAGATCTGCGGTGGTCGATTCCCTACAAAATTGACAGCTTCATTAGTAGTAATGAAAGGGTTACCAACCTGGCATTCAGTGCTGGGATGTCGTCCTTGGCAAAGCTCGCATGTAAGAGTTTGAATTTGCATTGCATGCATGCCCCAACTATCGATCTTCTTATTTAGCGCTTCCAACTGGGCAGCTAGGACAGTGACTTCACTTACTTGATGCACTCCGGCTACCTTCTTTGGCACGTTCCTTTCAGATTGCCATTGACAGCTATTAGTAGCCATCTCCTCCAACAGCGTATAAGCCTCCTCAGGCGTCTTCCTCATCACAGTACCTCCTGCTGATGCATCAATCAGAGAACGATTATAAGAAAATAAACCGTTATAGAACGTTTGTACCTGCAGCCAGATAGGGAGGCCATGATGTGGACATCTCCTCAGTAGTTCCTTGAAGCGCTCACAAGCTTCATACAGTGTCTCGGGATTGTATTGGGCAAAGGTTGTGATATCATTCCGCATCTTCGCTGTCTTGGATGGTGGAAAGAATTTTGACAAGAACAATTGTGCCATCCCATCCCACGTGGTAATCGAACCTGCACGCAACGATTGTAACAAAGATTTAGCTTTATCACGTAAAGAAAAGGGAAACAAACGTAACCTGATGGCGTCGTCAGTAACGCCATTATGCTTGAATGTATCACAAATCTCCAAGAAGTTGGAGATGTGGGCATCTGGATCGTCAATAGCTGCTCCCCCAAACTGGACCGAATGTTGGATCATCTGTATGATAGCAGGCTTGATCTCAAAATTGTTAGCCTGTATTGTTGGTCTCGTGATGCTCGACAGTGATCCATGGAATGCAGGGTGTGCATAGTCCATGAGTGATCTTGCAACTGGTGGTACCGGAATCTCCTCAGTATTAGCCATTAGTGCTCTTGCTTGTCTTAGCCTCCTTTGACAGGTGCGTTTGATCTCGGGATCAAAAGACTCAAGTGTAGGCTTGCTACTCCTTAGCATGCACCAAGAGATAACAACCTGTAAAGTCCACACAAGAAACAAACAGTAGAAAAATAGAGAAAAGGAAAAAAAATCGAAAAAAAATGAATGACTAAACTACAGTCAACTAATCTCGTTTGATATTATTAAAACTAGTCCCCGCCAACGGCGCCAAAAACTTAATCGCTATTATTTTAAACAGTATTTTCGAGTGTCGCGATTCTATACCGCAAGTGCACGGTGTCAAGTTTTAGTATAATGATAATATAAGTATGAGTGTCGAACCCATGAGGACTAGGAAATAAGTACCAGACTCCACTAGTTTAACTATATTTAGCCTACGAAAAATGGTTATAATTAATTAACTAATTTGACAAATTAATTCAATATGTAACCCAAACAATGAATAGAGAATGAGAATAAAATCAATAGAGACAATTATCAAGACTTTCGGTTCACCTATGTAATCCCCCACAATTCGCCTATTAGTTAAGAATTAATTCAAACAATCTAAGGTGACGAATTTTCCTAATTCACTTGCTATACATTGGTCCGGCTATAACAAATCTAATACTAACGTAACAATAAGCCACTCTTGTATCCTTATTGAACAATTAATATTGTAAAATCGATCTATGAAAACTTCTAGCCTTCGATTTTGGTAAATCTATTTCTATCACACGTGTGCTAGATTTTACTTGGTTCGTCTCAACCTAAAACCCACGGCAAAGATCACTTTATCGAATCACAATCTCCTATAGTCAATTCAATTGCAATTTAATATCATTCAAGGATGGCCAAACCCTTAAAAGCATGAAGAACAATGATCTAAACACTTAGATAAATAAGAATCAATCAAAGCATTAAAATTAAACCATGGGTTCGTACAAAGGATCCCCTAAGTCTTGATAACAAACTTAGCCTATCAACATATTCAAAATCAAATGCAATATCATGTTTTTCAACATCAAAAGCATAAGAAAATTAAATAGGAACAAACAAAGTTTAGAAATACGCATAAACTAGCGATGTTGAATCGCGTCGTCGATCTGTATCCGTCTCTCGCTGTTGTGCTGTTCTGTACCAGAAGTTCCTCTACTTGCTTCCTCTATACTCGTTCTGTTTTGCTGTTCGTTCCTTCACTTGAATTCTTCACGTCAATTTGTTCTGCATTCCTCCTGAAATCGTGACTATTGTTCCCCTAACGTTTCTGCTGCTCACGTCTTTCTTATTTTTCTTTTTGCCCGTCACTCTTCCTTGTATCTGTATCTTCCTCAATCTCACGTAACTCTTGGCTCCCGTAAATCTCTTCACGTTCTTCGTGAGTATAATTCTATCTGTTCAAAGTCACGTCTCTCCTCCTCGTTCCTTTCTTCAGTTTTTTTTTATTCTCCTCTCTCCCTGATATCCTCCAAAGTCCAATCTGCTCTTATCTTCCCTTCTTTCTTATCTTTTCCTCTGTCCCTCTTGTTCACGTAACTGGCCAATTAAATCTCTTTTTTTTTTTATGCTCAATCTGATATCATGCGTGAATCTTTATCCCCGAAGCGTCCAAAACTCTTGTACTTGAATTTGATATTTCAATCTGCTCTCATCCGTGTTTATTGGTGTATATCTCAGTCCAATTTATTACCTTCCTTGTTTGATAATATCCGGTTGTGCTCGGTTTGGTTCTTTTTCATTAATTACAGCTTATTTTCTCCACTTTTATGCATTTGGACCTTTATTCCTGGAACATACATAAAAAAACACGAAAACGCATAATATTATCCAAGAATCATAGTTAAATGCATATAAATTTATAGCAATATAAGTGTAAAAATCACACTTATCAGGTTCCCTACAAAATTAGCACTTTAAACAGTTTGCACAAATGGGTTACCTGATTGGCATTCAACACTCGGGTGGTTGCCTCCGCATAAGTCACAAGTAATCACTTGGGCTTGCATCGATGTCAGGCTCATGTTTTCAATCTTCTTGTTTAATGTCTCAATTTGAGCGAGTAAAGCAGTGACTTCACTCACTTGATGCATTCCAGCTTGCTTCATCAGCACGTTCCTTTCAGATTGCCAATCATAGCTATTGACAGCCATCTCCTCCAACAAGTCATATGCCGCTTCAGGTGTCTTCATCATGATCGTACCTCATGATGCTGCATCAAGCATAGAATGGTTAGCAGAAAATAAACCGTTATAGAAAGTTTGTACCTGCAGCCAGACAGGAAGACCGTGATGTGGGCATCTTCGCGGTAAATACTTAAAACACTCACATGCCTCGTACAATGTCTCTGGGTCGTATTGCGCAAACGTGGTGATATCATTGCGCATCTTGGCAGTCTTGTATGGTGGAAAATCAGGAATAATTGCACCATCACATCCCACATAGTAATAAAACTTGTAGGCAACGAATGCAACCACGATTTAGCTTTATCCTTTAATGAAAAGGGAAAGAGTCTTAACCTGATGGCGTCGTCAGTAACGTCATTATGTTTAAATGTGTCGCATATCTCCAAGAAGTTGGATATATGAGCGTTGGGATCCTCAGTAGTCGATCCCCAAATTGGACTGACTGCTGGATCATCTGTATGATTGCAGGTTTGATCTCGAAGTTGTTAACCTGGATGCTCGGGCTATTAATGGTTGACAGTGATGTAGCCTACCAGCCTAGCATGCGCCAACTTTGAACATTTTCAAACTTGAGAATTCGGTCATTCTGTCAATGTGTTTGCTCGGTTTGGTCATTTTTCATCATTATTAGCTCATTTTTTCAACTTTTATGCAATTAGACCTTTATTCCTAAAAAATACAAATATATACCAAAAAACGTAATATAGTCCATGAATTACTACAAAAACCACTATAAAATCATAGTAAAATAAGTGCAAAAATCACACTTATCAGTTTCCTCTTTTTGCTACTGCTTTATCTTTATTTATGATATATTTATGTAGCTTCTGTTTTCAATGGAAGTAATGTTTATATGTGTAGTTGCTATATGGTATATGTCCCTGGCTTTCTATGTGTTATTATTTTTTTCCTCGTGGTTGTTATTTTCGTGTGGTTCATTGCTGGAGCATCGCATGGTTTGGATTAGGGAGCCTGTCGGTTTCGTGCACCATCCAGTGTGGTATGGCATTTAGTAAGGGTTTTGGATCCGATGGCTTGTGCGTTTGGCGATCCTTTCTCAATTGCTCATCGTCTATCCTCATTTGTATCTTCACATATAATGGAAGACAGTTATACTGCGTGTCCATACTCTGGGCTTAATGGTTTAAGGGGACCGGGTTTGGCTACGGTGATTCTTGCCTCATTCTGGTCCAAGTCTTGTGATTATGCAGTGAATCATTTTCTCATTCCGCATTGCAATACCACTATTCCAATGAGGCGGAGCTTGTCTTCTATTGATTCACTTGTTTTATCGCTTACGGTAGTGTGCGTTTTATGTTGTTATTTCTGCACTTTATCGTAAATGATATGTTGGCCACTTTTTAGTTATTATTTAGTATATTTATATTTAAAAAAAAATAAGAGAAGGAAAGAGTTGATATTTTGCATTGAATATTTTGTTCTCTTCCAACCAATATAAAAAAGAAAGTTGACATTTTGCATTGAAAATGTTGTACTCATCCAATCCAACTAATAATTTCAGATTTTGTGAATCCTACACCGCACACGTCCTTTTTAAGTGAATGTGATTGCTATTTGAACATTTGACAAAATCATTTTATAATTTAATTTAAATTAAAATAATATTATTTTATAATAATTAAACTTTGATTTATCTCCAAATTCTCGTACTCAAATTTAATACTTGTTCTTTTCTAATTAAATTTTAGTATAACTCCCTACCATCGTGCCAAAAATGTGAAAAAAACTAAATAAATTCAAATTATTTAAACCTCAAAATTCCTGATTTATAACTATAAAAAAAAATTCTCAACTGAATAGATTTAATATACATTGTGTCTAATTTTATATCGTTCAGACACAACATATTATTATTATTATTATTATTATTATTATTATTATGCACCTTTTTTTTTAAAACCTCGAACTATTTAGCGAAACCATTAATCCATTTTAACTTTGTGGACAATTCACAGTAAAATCTCGCATGTATCTGTAGAAAACAAGTAAAAGAGTGCATTTGCTGTCTTTTATCGGATTTTGTCTCCCGTGTTTTCTATTGTACCTTACATTTTGGAAGGTAGATCCTTTATCCCATCTCATATGTTGTATGGTTTGAGGAACCTTGATTGCTTCCGGTAGTCTTTGCACTCTGGTCAAGCACGTATTCTTGTGCTGTAATTCATGTTACCTTAGTAATTTTCCATTTGGGTCATGCCTTTGTATTTGTTTGGTATGTTTGCCTTGCTTCTTGTGGTTTGTGGTGGATTTTGTTATACTTTGATGCTTTTCTAATATAATCTGGGGTGGGTTTATTGTCAAAAAAAATATGATAAATTTACTGTCCGATAAACAAAGTATGCGAAGAATTCAGCATTTTGTTATATATAAACAATTCCTTAACACACAAGGAGCTGTACTATTCTTTTTCCACAAATTCCAAGCTACTAAAATGGCTGATTTCTCACTATCAATTCTCGCTTCCTTCATCATCGTAGTATCCATCTTCTGGCACTTCTGGACTTCCAAAACATCTAAAAAAGAAACGCATCCAGCTCCACCAGGTCCTCGAGGCCTACCAATTCTTGGATACCTACCATTTCTCCAGCTCAACCTGCACAAACAGTTCACAGAATTGGCTAAAACATACGGCCCTATCTATAAACTCTGGCTCGGAAGCAAACTACACGTGGTAATCAGCTCACCATCACTGGTAAAAGAAGTCGTGCGAGATCATGACACTATTTTCGCCAACCGGGATCCCACCATTGCAGCCATGGTCGTCACCGGTGGAGTAGACATAGTATGGTCTCCATACGGGAAGTACTGGCGGGACATGCGGAAACTATTTGTTCGAGAGATGCTAAGTAACAGCAATCTTGAAGCTTCCTATGTTCATCGAAAAGACGAGGTTAAAAAGGTTGTTAAAAGCTTGTATATGAAGATTGGTAGTTCTGTTGAAATTAGCGAATTGATATTCGTTACGGAAATGAATGTGATGCTTAATTTGCTTTGGGGTGGTACGATGAATAAAAAAATAATCGATAGAACTGGAAGTGAGTTTCGGGAAGTTATGTCGAAACTTATTGATTTGTTGGGGAAGCCGAATGTTTCTGATTTTTTCCCAGTTTTGGCTAAGTTTGATATTCAAGGAATCGAAAAAGAAATGAAGAGTGTGGTCTCATGTTTCGATGACATTCTTGATTCAGTAATAAATGAACGTATAAAGACGATGGAGAGTGGAAAAAGGAGGGACGAAAGAAGAAAGGACTTTTTGCAAATTCTTTTGGAGCTGCATGAGCAAGGTGATCCAGATAGATCAATCAATCTGCCTCAAATAAAGGCTATATTATTGGTAAATTCTTATTCTTCTTCGCTTTTTAATTTAATTTTATTTTGAAAAGGCGAACATAGTTTTTTAAAAGATAACAATAAAAAAAGGATATGCAAATGGAAACATGAGTCTACTCTAGACATTTTTTTCTTTTGGTAAATATAACAAAAATACGGAGGAAAGAATAATAATATATAATCAGAAAAGAAAGCATACATACAACACGAAATCTTGTACAGAAAATCTGTCTAACTTGATATTTTGTGCAAGGATATAATCATTGGAGGCACCGACACAACGGCGACGATCATTGAGTGGGTAATGGCTGAGGTTTTGAACAATCCACAAGTTAAGAAAAGAGTGCAAGAAGAGCTAACGGAAGTAGTAGGTTTAAAAAATACGGTGGAGGAATCCCACATACAAAAACTACACTATTTGGATGCAGTCGTAAAAGAAACTTTTCGGGTCCATCCACCACTTCCTCTACTGGTCCCCAAGCTTTCATCCCAATCCAGCATAATTGGAGGATACATAATCCCAAAGGGCTCGACAGTTTTCTTGAATATGTGGTCCATTCACAAGGATCCTCTTGTTTGGGAAAACCCATCTGAATTTCAGCCGGATAGGTTTTTGAACGAACCTGGAAAATTCGATTTCAATGGGAACAACTTTCAGTTTCTTCCTTTTGGATCCGGAAGAAGGGTTTGCCCTGGAATTCTCCTGGCTGAGAGGATGGTATTCTACTTCTTGGCTACGGTTTTCCATTTGTTTGATTGGAAGTTACCTGATGGGGAAAAACTTGATTTGTCTGAAACATTTGGGATTGTTACGAGGAAGAAGACGCCATTGGTTGCCATTCCTTCTCCAAGGTTGCATGATTTGGACATGTACGCGTAAATTAATGCATCTTGTACTGTTTTGTGAGTTTCGAAGTTTTCGAACAATCCAAATAATTCTCAATACAACTTGAATTCGAACAGTCCAAATAATTCTGTACACATATATATTGTTTAACCTTGCAATAATGCTGACAGTGTCATGGTAAATTATAAAGAAGCCCCGATAACACTATGTAACACATCATGGGTTTGTTTGTTGCTGCTCTGAGTGGCACTGCCTTTAGGGGCATCATCCACCATCCATATATAATCTTTTTTTTCTTTTAAAAAAAAGATTCCAAATGAACGGTGATGATGCCTCTAAGGACACTGCCCTTAAGAGCATCATCAAACAAACCCACATCATGCTCAAAGCAAAATAATCTGAGAGAAACTATACAATGAGCTTTTATAAGCAACTATTTCATATATGTAACAACTCTATGAAAATAGTTAATCCGAATCACGATTAGACACCGTTGTAATTTAATATAAACCGTACCAAACATCATTTATAACCGACATGTGGATTACCAAATGCCTCTAAAATTTTATTGTTTTCTCCTATATTTACATGAAAAATAAACAGTTAATATTCTTTCGATATTATATTATATTATCTTATTTTATTTATAAAATCGTGAGCACATTTACGAATACAAGTTTGTGAGCTAAATTCGTGATCCGAACTTATAATATGCATATGAAACAAACCTTCTTAGCAAATATTGCGCTCGATAATCATCTTGCAAGCTTCAGCTTGGATTCCTTTTATTTTTTTGGACTCGATGAGCAGGAGCAGGAGCCAGAGCTCAATTTCTTTTTATTAAGCTCGAGATTTTGCCCAAAAATTTTCATAAGATTCGCCTACACCCAATGCGTTCATAAAATCATTAAAAAGTAAGAACTAAGAAGTTTGCATTAGACCATTTTAGATTGCTTCTCAATTTTGAATGTTTGATTTTATTGTTTCTACTATTGCTTTTCTAAAAAAAGGTAAAAACAGAAGTAGACAAACAAGTCATGAGATATTTTTGACTTTTTAACTTATGTGATGACAAGTTTTTAATAAAACGAAGTTCATTATACTGTTTTTTTTTTTTTGTAATTTAATAGCAAACACTATTTTTGCTTAAAATCAACTTTTTCCAACTTTAAACAAAAAGAAACATAGAAATGCTCCAAAGCTTACCCTTAATAGTTAATCCATTGACAAATTAAATTCTCTTGAATAACATTGACACTTAGAAAAGAGTTATTGCATCGTGTAAATACACTAAAATTGTCATGCCCCGAGTCGGGGTCGATAACACCGGCGTTGATATCAGATAATAATTCAAAATCAACAAGCCTCGTAATACATAATTCACTAAAATCAGTCTTTTAATCAATAAAATAAATATTTCGATGAGCACTTAAATGTCACGCCCGAGACCGGGGTGGATAACACCGGCGTTGATTCTAAATACAATTCAAAATCAACAACCTTGTAATACAAAATTCTACGAAAAACCATTCTTTTATTCCATAAAATATAATTATTGTCTTTACAATTTGAAATTTTATCAATAAAACTGGTTACTTAATTGTTCCAAAAATCAAATTCGACAGCGGAAGCTTATAATAATATCAAATCATGGCAGCATAATTTTGAACAACAGTAGCTACAAAATCATCATCCCCAAAACTAGTCTTGTTCATCTTCTGTGATATTTGTCTTACTTTTATCTGGGAGTGGAGGTAATGGCTGAGTGTTTGGAGAAACACTCAGCAAGTGGGGGACAATCGTATATGACACAACATATACATATAATAATTTTTCAGAACATGTATAAAATTAAGAACAAAATTCGATATGAATACAGAACAGAAACTGAACAGAATTTGCTCATCGGAGCCAGAACAGAACAGAGATTTTATATGAGAATCACATACTATACTAAATTAAGAACAATAAATCATCTAGTTTACTCATGGTACTGATATCAGTTCCCTAGACATAATCCTCATAGAGATGAGGTCAAAATATCGGATCACCCACGAATAAAGGGTCTGAAAATTCAGAACAAAGGTTAACCATCGTATCAGGTCAGAGTAACGGTTATAATCCCACCGCATCAGGGTCAGAAACAAAGCTCGGAATTCCTAACCAATTGAATTTCGATATTTAAAGTGCTTCAGATTTCAAAGATCAGAATTTCATAATTTGAAAATAGTTCACATAACGATTGAAATTCAAAACACATACTTATGATTTAAAAAAAAACGAAAGAATGATTTTAACAAAAGCACACTTACAATTATTGATTCTAAGCACTTTGGAACGGATTCCGGGTTGCGAAGACGGTGCGAACTCCTTCATCTTCACTTGGGATTTTCGAATTTTAGGCTACTACAAATCAGTCCGACAAAATAAGCGTAGCCATTGGATCTAGCTGAAATTTGGTCAGCACGTTCACAAGGGAGTTAACTAAATTATGAACGGTACAACTCAGGTTTTGAAGTCGTATGAATCCGATTCTGGAGGATGAACAGAAGCTATTGTTTTCCCACATAGAATCTGCAAAGTTTTCTTGCGGAGGGCATTGACGAAAATCTAGCCATTGGATTGAACTCAAATTTAGAGAGCTTGTTTAAAACATCTTAGAGTATATTCTAAACGGTGGAGATCAGATTTAAATGACATTATATGAGTGAATATTTCAAAACTTGTGGCTGTGAAGTTGAAGTGCAATGTTTGAGAATATTGCTTGAAAATTTTGTTTACCGTTGGATGCGATTTTCAAGATTTATTACTTCTGGGTGAGAGATATTCTGAATGTTTATGATGTATGAGGATCTTAATTGATTATTAGATATGATCATATGCTTTTTATTTACATAATTAAATAGCACATTCAATTGATAGAAGATTTGATCTATTTGTTGCACTTTCCATTGCTCGAGGATTTGAGGATTTCTTTTCCTTCGATATGATTTTTGTGTTTTCACATAAATGACATAGCTTCAGTTCTATTAAATAAAAAATCCATAGGTGAGTAATGACAGGTATACTATTCAACCAGGGTGAATCAAGCCTTCTGATTGGTAGGAAAAGATTGTAGGTTTTATTGATAGACAAAAGTATAAGATTTTTAAACGTAGAGGAAAAGTATTATTTAGAAAAATATGAATCCATACTGATTTATGTAGAATAATATTAACCCAAAACAGTGTTTTATTATCTAATATGTTTAGCACAGCAATAACAATAAAGTGTTCGCTTAATAGAGAAACGTAGTGGCTGAAACCATGAGTAAGGCTGGCATTCCAATCCATGAAATTCTGCCCGCGCCATTCTTATTATCAGGTGTCCCTGCGAAAATAATATTTTTTTTTGAATGAACAAACATTATGTTGTGCCAGAATACCAAAATAAAGTGCAAAAATCATACACACATAAGAACACAAATATTTACGTGGTTCGGCAATTGCCTACGTCCACGGGAAGCAAACACAATATTGAATATTTCAGATCGAGAATTACAAACTCTCCCAGATTACCTCTCAACTCACAGAAACAGATACAGGAGCTTGATTGCTTAATATATTAGAGAGATTCAGAATGAGGGATGATTTTGTGAGCATGTGTTGAGGGATATTTTATAGTTGCAAAAAACTCTCTCAGAGATAATCAAATTCAAACTTGTATTCTACCATCTTTGAATTCCAAGCTTCTGGATGGTCTTCAATTGCACAGGAAAGAACCACTTTGTTTGAACTATTATTCAAAACATTATATTATTTAACTCTAAACGAGTCAAGATTTGCAGCATCTTGAATACATTTGGCATCCACAAAATCAATAGATTGACCAACACTAAGTACATATGTAGCCAAACTATGAGCTGTATTCTAGGACATTGTCGGGATAGTCACCCGAGAAAGAAGAATTTTGAGAGCACAAATGCGTTCAATCAGTGGGTATTATGGAGTACTGAAAATGATGGGTTGTCAATAACATTAACCACGTTGGAAGACTAGCTTACGGGTATACAATTGCACATATAAACCCGGTCCATGAGGTGATTTATATTATATTAAATGCCCCTCATCTAAAACCTCCTATGACAACATCAACTGGAATCTTATAGATAGGAAACCTTTAAAATTTTACAAACTTTACATTTAGATACTTATGTGATTAGTCATACATAGTATGCATATTTATTATTATTATTATTATTATTATTAAGTGTTACCGAATTTATCATTCTGCCCCAAAAATTTTATGTTTATTTGGATGAAATTTCTTTCACCTATTAGAGAATAAATTATACGATCTTTTCGTGCTTTTAGATGAAGCGACAATCGATATAGCATTATAGTCTCTAACGCCGAGATCACATGAAAATATCAACTTGATGAGCCTCCCAAAAAGAGGAATAAACCAGTCTCATAATTGAGGCGGAATGTTAGAGAATAAATAATAAATTGTTAACATTTGTATAAACTTGAGCTTTTAGCTTAAGACTTCAATTCAACAGTTAGTACAAAATAGAAATAGTTTTATTTTTTAAAGTAATAGCAGTCCGTTTGAAAAAGATAAGGACTTTGATTCGGTCAATAAAGGGTACACCGAAACCATGTTATGCTATAAATTTGACAAAGTTGCGGTCAGCATTCTGCAAACGAAGCTTCTCATCTGTTTGGACACAAGCATATCAAAAATTCTTCTTTATATGGAGTTTACATGGAAAAGGTCCATGTTTTTGTTTGGTTTCGAGATGCGTGTACTACATGGCTGTATTTATTAGGGTAGTGGGGGTCGCAGCCCGCAGGAGCTATTTTTGGTGATTAAGCAAAAATCAATTCAATTTCCCGAGGGCCGCAATAGGTTAACTTAATTGAGGTCTCTGTTCATCTTTTATCAATAAAATTCATTATGAAACATATTTTTTCCTAAAGTGACCATATTATTATACACATGTTCCATGCGCGTGGTACAATCACTAGTTGTAAGAAAAAAGTTGGAAACACCGATTTTCACAGAATTATGTCCTAGATCGATCAGGGAGGAACCAAATGTAACAGAAAATAATGACTAATAATAGAGTGAGAAGAGGGAAGATAATAGTGACCTGTAGGAGGAACAACTGAAGAACCTGGAGCAGAAGCTGTAGATGCAGAAGAAACGAAAAACACTCTCTATTAGTCTATAAATATAATCCAATATTCTACAAATTTACACTCACTAATCACACGAAGTAGACTTACTTTATACATGTTCCATATCACTAGTAATATGTGCGACCGATTATTCACTAGGGGTGAGCACGATTAACTCAATTTATTGGGTTAATTTACCCAAAAAGACTTTTATCCATATTTTGAATAATAACGGATCGTTCCTCTAGTTTCTAATATATATAAAAAAATTATAACTATTTCTTCTATGATTTGACGTGAGCAATAGGCTTTACCCCTCGTCGAGAAGCTGTAGCACCCTCAACTTCATTTATTTATTTCTTATGGTTCAGTGGTTCACAATAATTTGCTAATTAAATCAATTTCACAGGGAATAACTTTCCAAGGGCTTAAAGGACTAAAGAAAAAGATTTATTTTTTTTAGAAAACAATAATAAAAAAAACATTTATTTGAATTCTGATTCGAATACCAATTGAACGGGACTCATATTTACCTTTGCAGATGCTGACGTCATTAGAGAGATTGCAGCGTTTGGGAAGCAAAAGTGCTTCATTAGGATCAATCCCAAGACTATTCAATCCCCCTGGCTGGTTATAAATCCTGCACAGGCAATCAAGCTGAGTAGTCACCACCAGTTTGATGGCGTCGCAGCAATCTGCGCCCGGTGGAGTTGTGGAGTTCAGGTACTGTCCACAGACCGCCAGGTTAGCTATACAATCTGTCGACTGACCCTCCGCAACTCTGCTGGTGGTAACCACCAGAAGCGCCACCGTCAACACTACCGCCATCGTGGAGCTTGTTGTTACCATGTCTTGTTTGCTATTTGGGTTGTGATCGAAGGTAGCTATAATGCGTGTCGTCTGAAAGTGGGAAATAGGAGAACTATTTGGGTTGTGATCGAAGTCGACCTATTAATGCGTGAAGTCTGAAAGTGGGAATAGGAGAACATAAGGGTGGACGCAAGATTAATAATTATACGGTTTTATATATAATGTTAGCCTGCTGGGATGGAATACACCAAAACATGGCGGGCAATAGCGGAGTGACGAATATAATTTAGAAGGATGAAATTTATTTTTAAAAAATCAAGAATAAAACTTAATTTTTAAAAAAACTCTGTAAAAAACACTAAAAAAAATTGGATGTGAGGCTGCTGTCCCTGCACCTTACTTCCCCTAAAATGGTAGAGTGGTTGCTATCCTGAAGAAGAAATATATTGAATTTGTGATGAATATTGACTTGTAAATATTCTCATTATGATTTGACGTGTATGCCGTCCGGGATAACATCAAACTCACCGCAATACATGTGAGGGTATGTGTTAATTGGCCTTGATATATGCTTCATATCACATTTGTTTGGATCATTGTACAAATACCATTTTGTATAAAATAATTTGAATTTAAATATAAACTATTAAGAGAATCAGACTTAATGTGAGGTCTTAAAATCTTATAAGACTATCCATTAAAATATAATTTTTAATGTAATAAATATTTATTTATTTTTTGTTATTATTATTATATATTTTGTATAATGGGGATGGGGAATTTGCATTAAGCATGCATGACCAAGCAACAAGTCCATGGATTTGTCATGACTAGTTTACTTATAATTCACGTCATTGACCACATCGTGTGAGCAGAAGACCATACAAAACATATGCAAGGAATAAACAAAATACATTAGATTTGAACATTCTCACGTAAACAAGAGAAGAATTCCAAGTCTGATATTGATATATAGTTAAATATGAGTCTACTCTTGGAAGGAATACAATGAAACAATTATAGTTGACTTCATCTTGCAATTGAACAATACCAACTAAAATATGCTTTAAGGAGAAGATCTTGGACATGGTGGTTATGTATAGACTTTAAAAGATTATAGAATTCAGAATTTAATGTTCACAATTTATTTAGATTGGCTGAGCAGAGAGAATGGCTGTTATTATGACTGAGCATTCGGTCAATTCGGTCACAGACTGAAATGAATTTCAAAAAATCGAATTAATCGAATTTTTTTTTACATTAATTGTACCGATCAAATTTTTTTTGAAAATTGAATTAATAGAACCGAACAAAATATCGGTTAATTCGATCGGTAACGAATTAACCTGTATTTTTTAGAGAAAATATAAAAAATGAGATAATTTGAATTTAAAATTTTAAAAAAGATAATTAGATAAATTGATTCTTGTGAAGAAAACTTGTCATCATATATAAATTGGATTGAAAGGCTGAGATTAAAAGCATGCAGATCCAACGTCTATAAGTGATCGAAGAGTGCTATATATATGACACAGAAGGTTACTGACTGGGATCATCTTGATAATCAATTCCTGGAATTCATAGAGAAATGCAACAAATACCAATACACTTCTCCTTCAAGAAATGTAAGTGCAAACAGTTCTGTGCATTGAACTTTGATCGAGTGTTGTGCAAATGTGTATTGAATTCCTGCTGTAATTGTAGCTGACGGATTTGGCTTGTATTCTGTGAATGTTTTGAACTCTGTTTCATACTCAGATCATAGTGGTTTCATTTAGTGTGTGAAACCCGAACATTGGATGTAGGATTATTCAAATCCGAACCAAGTAAATTTTTGTGTGTTTTGTGTTTTTATTTTTCATTTTGATCACTGTGATTACATTCTTGAATACACAACTTTGTGTGATAAAATCCTAACAATTTTAAAAATAAAAAAATATTAAAATAATTAGGTTAACTGATATTTTTAAAACGAAAATCGAAATCGAACTGATTTAACCGATGATTTTAAAAAATCAAAACAGAATTTTCGAATTAATCGAACCAACTAATTAATTCAGTTTGATAGGTTAATTCAGTTTGTCCGAAATTTGGCTCTACCTCTAGCTATCATATTCACACAACGGAATAATTATCTCTCTTTAATTAATTATCCGTTTTGCTCAAGAAAGTAGCCAGAATTATAGAACCCCGCCAAGTGTCGGCCGAAATGGTCTTTCATATATAAAGGAAAGGAAATATTTGGAACCGGCTAAGAGATCAATTTGGCAGCTTAAATGTTGGGTCACGCCACGAAACATTAATAGTTGAATTAGACGTCCCTTTGCGGCATAGAATTGTTATACTTTGTACTTTAGCATGTTAGAAAATTCATTCATATAAAAATCCAAGATAATCAACTTGTTTGTTTGGTTTAATAATCGTATGTTCAAATTAAGCTAGCTGAGTCTTTGGACCTTCTCAAGTCATTGGTGTTGAGAAGACTAGAGAAAATTCAAACGAAGTTGCATCAAAATTGGGATTTTGTGAAAACCCGGATTTTACCGGCTCTACCGATCAATCAGATCAGTTCGGAGTTGCATCGGTTGTGCCAAATCAGTTCTAAACTGATGTAACTAACAGATTCATCAACTCAACATATTCATTTCTATCAGCTCAATCGATGTTCAAATCTGCTCAACCTATAAAGATAATCATCAGCTCAACATGCCATTTGCTTAATCTTCTAAGCTGCTCAACTTTTGAAATCAGCCCTACCTACGCAATGTTATCAGTCAACCTACATGAGTCCGCCAGTTCAACTTATCTAAGAATCAGTCCACGAGAATTGGTCAACCCCACTAACCCCTAATTTACAAAGAATGACAATGGAGGTTACAGTTACAGAATTTCACGGGTTTAGCATTGGAGTGAAACCATGACAGGGCTAATAGAGATCAAAGATTGTAGCAGCCAAACTTTTAACCCTATAAATACCAGAGCATTCCTAGAGCAAAAATTACACAGACTCTACACCAAATCTCGAACAAGGAAGGAGATCAATTTCGTGGCTCTTTTTCAACACCAACCAGTTTATTCAATCTCTTGAATTATTAGTAAGTGTGTTTTTGCTATTAACGGTCATTTCGTTTGAAATTGTATGTATGAATTTCAATCGAACATGTGCAATATTTTGAAATTATGAAATCTGTTATGTTGTAAAATCAGTTCCGATGTGTGTTACGGAATCTGCTATGGTTCTAGGTGAGCAATTATATTACAAGATCTGTTCTATTGAGATCAGTTCCGATGTGTGTTATCGGATATGTTATGACTCTAGGTGAGCATATCATTTTAGGCTCTAGTGAGAGAAAATATACAAATTTTCAATTCCATTTGGATATTTGTTATATATGTTATGTATTAGTTTATATCTGTTTATAAGACCTATTACAAAAAATCATATTAGTATATATATGTTCTGTTAGATTGGTCTCTACTTGCAGAGTATCCAAACACTCACATCTTACGTCCCT
The DNA here is from genome assembly GCA_907163345.1 of Haberlea rhodopensis. NCBI lineage: Eukaryota > Viridiplantae > Streptophyta > Magnoliopsida > Lamiales > Gesneriaceae > Haberlea > Haberlea rhodopensis. The sequence goes on along the minus strand of CAJQUN010000004.1, from coordinate 2,503,830 downwards.
CCCTAGACAATAGTGAATTTGAAGTAGAGGTGGATGAACAGTACCAATTCTGGGGTTGATAAAGCTGTTGCTGTGGAGTCATATGATGATGTTGTGATCAGTTTTAATTATTTATACTTCCGCATTGTATTCTGTTTATTGTCAATTGGAAATCATTCCTGCTTATTTTATCAGGTCAGTTATACGAACAATTTCAGTTATTATGGAATAAAAAGATTGGTTTATTTGAGATATGTATCCAATGCTTCTTTTCGAATTTTTAATTTGGAAGCAATGCCACAACGCTGATGTCATCGGCTCCGATCTTGGGGCGTGACAGATTTATCTATATATCTTGACTTCTGTGAAAATTTAAATATCATAAAAACTTTCTAAAATACAAACGATTAAAAACCCTTTTTGTATCTTAAAAGTGTATCGCAATCCATCAGATTTGGTTTGTACATACAAACTTAAAATATGCTAACTTGAACTCTAGTACTACCTGGGGCGAATGTATTAATGTCCTTGGGGGAAGGGGTAGCTGCTCCTAATTTTTTTTTAAATATATAGTATATTAAAAAACAATATATATTATACTTTACCCTAAAGTATTTTAAAATCCTTTAATTTTGCCCCTCAACAAAAATCCTAATTTTATCACCTCAACCTTTAGATTAGAATCGTCCTTGGGTACAACTAGCAGGAAATACGGGGAAAATAACCAACTATACAACTAAGAAACTTAATTAACTGTAAAACCAACTCACTAGCTAATTAAGTTGAAGTGTAAAATACATTTATAGATTCGATTAAAAAAAAGAAACAAATGATACTTTGAATGAAATTTAGTTAAGGAAACCCTTGTAAACTTACTTGATCAGAAGTTTTATTCATGCTTGTAATGTACTCATAACAAAGATCAGGCTTAGCTCCATTCTAGACCACTATCAGTTTTGAGTAATTACTCTCATTTAATTTTATGTAGACATCAGATTAAACTAATAATGCTATACATTTGCATAGTATATGTTAATATATTGTCACAACTATTTATAAATTTCTCTATTAAACTATTTTATAGGCATACGTTTTTATTTATGTTTCTTGAAAAAAAATGTAATCTTTTCATGACATATTTACTTCAATCTTTAATTCTGAAAAAAATAAAATCGGAGAAAACACTGACACTCTGGTATTCTAAAAACTGATTTATTGTTGGAGTGCCCCATGAGATAGTCTCATCTATTGGACAATTATATTTCCAATCAATATTAAATATGAATATATACGTCTAATGGATTGATTTACCCATAGAATGCTACTTTACGGGATAGCCAAGACCAATTTCTAAAAACTGGCCATGACTAATTTTGTCTTTTAAGAAAAAAATCAGCTGTCAAGAGTAAAATTGGTCTGGCTATATCACTAGCCAGAGATAAAATGCTTACCTCTTGGTACGATTTTCTAACGGATGACGAACAACTACTAGATTCCATCAATAACGGCCATTCATGGCTTCGTCTCTTGGATTCACTCTCGCTGTTACAAACCCCCTTTCCCCTGTCGGAACCACGAAATTCACGAAACACAGAAATCAAGCAACTAAAATTTACTGCATAGGATGGGTACCTTTTCATCTCTTTTGCACACACCGCATTCTTGGCATGTTTTATGAATGGATTGATTACGAATTCCGTTTGGTTTGTGAAAGAAGGATCCGGAAGGCATTCTGGGATCTCCCCAACCTGGTCATATCTCGAGGATGGAGTTCAAAAGACGCCTCGAGAAGGACACGGATGCTAAAGAAGCCTTTGAACGCCATGTCCGTGAAGAGAAAGAGCGCCGCCGATCTCTTCGGGAGGTGGGATTTTCATAATGTTCCGCATTATACGTTTCAAATTGAGAAAATTCTTGGTTGCAAAACCGTGAACGGCGTGTTTTAGTTGCTAGTGAAGTGGGAACAAGTAGACTATATTCAGCTTAATTGAGTGGGAAATTATTTGACTTGTTTGACGTATTGTTCCAGGAACTTTTTCTGAGTGGCTAGCAATGTATGTCGCGAGCAAAACAAGCAAATCTAAAGAAGCATTTAAGACTGATATTTGTTTTTTTTTTTTTTCAAGTGTATCAAATTATGCATTTGGCTAGCAATGGCATGCTTATTTTGGGAAAAAAGTGTGATCTTTATTTAAGGTTTGTTCTTTTTCATGGCACATTAGTCACGGGTGATACCGGATACTACACCGGAGCTAGTTGAGTATTTACTTGACACTGAAGCCCGGGAGATTGAATTCGAGATTGCAAGATTGAGGTTAAGGTCGGTCTTTGTTTAACTGATTGAACTATTCGTTATTTAACTTTGCATATCGTGCATTCTGTAAGCTTAAGTTCAACTTCGAGAGTGTATTGTTGCATTGTCGGAAACTTTCAAACCAAAGAAAGTCCAAATTGCTTGGCTTTGTCAGCAAATCTTTTAGTCTGTATACTGCTAGTTTTAAAATTTTACGTGTTTCCAGATAACCATATGAGTTATACTGGCGATCAACAAATATGTAATTCAAGGGGGTGATATTGTCCTACCCAATAACTGCCAAGTTCTGGAAACATGCTTTTGTAATAATATGGATACCCTCACAATTATACTTGTGGATACAGAAACATTTAATGATGTAAAACCTCTCCCTTTATGTTGATGCGAGCCTATATGCAGATTGGACGACGATTTTTTCTCATATCTGAAACTAGAACTGGGAAAACTGAGATTTGCTGTGTCCAAGACTCAGGTTTGTCTCTAAACCGTGCCTCACTTGGTTTATACTCGATCAAAGAATTATGTACATATCCAATGATTTCTGTGTAGGATATGGAAGACAGAGTAATTGAGCTCGAAATGCTTACAAAGGCTCTGCAAGAAGGAATAGGTAAAATTCATAAAGGGTTATTTGTGAGTACTTTCATTTATTTATTTTTCTTGAAATACACCAATTTCTTTTTTCTGCAGAAGCATATGATAAATTGCAATCAGAACTCGTAAGAGCAAGGAAGTGCTTGATGGAAATCTTGACATCAGAGGATGTCAAGGCTACTGTATGCCACTTTTGTTTATTTATTCGACCCTTATTTCTTTGGATGTATTATGAGTTTAATTTCTATATGGTCATTGGTAACTTCTTGTTGAGCGCAGCTATTAGACTTGCTTGAGCGGAATGAGGTTAATAGATCTTTGCTGACGCTTCTTGATGAAAACATCGCCAACGCTCATCAGGCTAACCAGGTGCGAGGAGCCAAAAACTAGAATTATTTTTTTATTTCAATGTAAACTCTCTGCGCCATTTTATTCATATGCAGCTGTAACAGTCAATTTATATATCAAAAGAACATCTTTAAATTGTAAAAGAATCACTCTGAGAATTTACGGAAGAAACTAGAGCCTATATATTTATCCTTTGGTATCAGAAATAAATCGAAAGGATAGGCCTTGGCGCAACGATTAAAGTTGTTGTCACATGTGGAAACAGTCTCTTGCATTTGCAAAAGAATGCTGCGCATATTAGGCCCAAAAGTGGCCCGATTCCTTCTCAAACCCTCGCGCATAGCGGGAGCTTCGTGCAGTAGGGTTTGACATTTTGTATCAGAAATAAATAGAGCAAACGAACCATGTACCCAAAGATCTTGATTTCTTTTGTCATTTATCAGTTCATACATTTAGCCTTTCAAAGAAGGCTCTCTTTTCATACGGCGAGGTCACATTAGGATAATCAAGCAATGCAGCATCGTCTTTCATAGCTGAAATTTCTCAAATTATTTTTTTATTTAGATTATTTCTAATACTTTTTCTTATCAAAATTTGAGATGCAGACGCAAGCTGCAGCATATATGGAGAAGCTTCGTGGGACGATGCTCAAATATATAACTGTTTGATTGAACAATACGTTGTCAACTTGGCTAATCTGTAGCCTTTACTTCTCAGTTATAAATGCAGAAAAGTATACTGGGAAAGCTTTACCGGGGGATCAGCGTATGGTTGTGTTCAACCAATTAGCCAATGGTGCAATTTGTTTCCTAGACTTGTGTCCTAGTTTCGAGAAAATGCATGTTTTTTTATAATAAAAAAAAACTTCAAATTTTGTATAAACAATTAACTCTGCAGTTTTAATCTAGCTACAATTGGACTATTGGAGTGATCGAGCAAGACCATAGAGGTGTAAAACAGATCCACCCGCCCAACCCGTGATAAAAACGGGCTTAGCCCGTATGGATCCACCTCTAGACGGAGAATAAAATCATACCTCTAGGCAGAGAATAAAAACCCCCGGTTCGCGCCTATTTGGTGGGTCAGATTGGCTCAGACCGGCGGGCCCAGGCTATTTACACGACTCCAAGCAAGAGAGCCAAAGGGTGATCATTTTTCCTAGGGATGCTTAACGGGTCGGGTCAGTCCGGACCCTTCCCGAAACCAGACCAATTAGCCCGATTCAGAACTGGAACCAGGCTAAACGTTAAGATACCGGTTCGGATCGGTTCTACCGTTTCGAAAATTGTATCTTACTGGTTCCGGACTAAACGGATCCGGTTCCTGGTTGAACCGGAACCGGATCCGTTTATTTAAAAAAATTAATTTTTTTTTAAAATTTAGATAAATATATTTGAGGTTGGTTTACAAACACAAAGGCTCATTAGCTCAATTGATTAGAGTTTTAGAGTAAAAGACGATGGTCGCGTGTTCGAATCTTCCAAGTAACAATTTTCCTTGATTTTTTTTAAAAAAAAATAAAAAAAACCGGTTCCAACCCGGAACCGGTTTTTTTTATTTTTTTTTAAAAAAAATCAAGGAAAATTGTTACTTGGAAGATTCGAACACCCCTAATTTCTCCCAATACTCATTAATTAATGGCAAATTGTAAAAATCTGTTGTAAAACTTTTTTGAAAAAAAATAATGTTTTGTCTGCTAAATTTTGTTTATAATGTTATTAAAATTTAAACTTCCGTCCCTTGATAAAACGCGATTTAGTTACAACTAACAATTTATACTTGTTTATAAGCATTTCACTTTATCAAAATTTAAACTATCGTCCCTCAATAAAACGCGATTTAGTTACAATTAATAATTTATAATTCTTTAAAATCTTCCGAGGCATAGCGGTCAATTCTTGACATTCAACTTGCTTTTAATTGGTAAAATTATTAACTTTTTCTAAGCTAGAGGTACTTAAAGAAAAAGAGAAAAATATGATACTAATGTTGTATTTATTCATTTATTTAGAACTTAAAAAAGTTTTATTTTATGACAGATACACATTGGAATGTATGTGTATGTATTATCAGTTATATTAAATAATTTAAGGGTAAATTACGTTTTTCATCCTCTATCTTATGCGATTTTGGTCTATTCTATTGTCAAGTTATATATATATTTTTCTTTTGCAATTTTGAAAATTTGTTTTGCAATTTGTTGTTTCTCCTTGAAAGTGCTTACGTGATATTGGATACATCGGTGTCACATGAAAAAAAAGATTAAAATTTAAAAAATAAAGCAAAGATAACCGAATAAAACTGGAATTTGATTATATAGCGATAAAAATCACACTGAGAGAACACAAAGGACGGGAAAAGTGATTTAATTCACCAAATTGTTACCTTAGCACTTTGTTACTTGTATGTGATAGAAGCAAATAGAAAGGCATATTCGTATATTTGAAATTTAGAAAATGGAGACTTTATAATAAACTTTGAAAATTTTATATTTGGTCCATTTAATTATCTCACTCATTCGTACGACAATTAGCATTCTATCTCCTTCATACGTACGACAATTAGCATTCCCCAGACCTCGACTTCCTAAGAGCTTCATTTAATGGTGAAGAGGGCTTATCTTCCAAGAAACGAGGCTTTTCTATTAAATTAATAGCTATTTTAGCATATAAGCACGGTGTAACGATTCAAAGATCAACCACCCACCCACGGTGTAACGATTCAAACATCGGTGCACCGGATGTCAAAAACACCAACATACATGAATATATGTGTTGTTATTTCTGAACACCGGGTGTACCAAAGAAAAACCCCCACCCACCTGCACACATATATATGATTGTTATTTAAAATAAGTTTAGACAACCAAGAACAGCAGATAAGCACGGCATAACGATGCAAAGATCACATTGACCTCTCTGGCATTTTAACCAATGTGAACAAAAAATAAGTTAACTTTGTCAGAGATTTCTCTTCATCCGACTTACTTTTTATTGTTAAAATCTTAGTTGGACACTAAACTCCATTTTCCAGATGAGTTAGACTTGACTTGTCCATTATTGGTATACAATATTTCTAGTTTTTGTTGATTAATCTACTTCTAGCAATATTTAATGGTCAATTTAGTTAAGAATAAGATCTGGGTTTTCATAATAATCAATATTTTATAATGGAAAACTCCACATCTCTAAGATCTCGATGAAGTATTTTTGGCTTTTTTTTATTATATATATATAATATGGCCCTTGTAATCTACTTTATTTCCATGTTTCTTCTACTACACTAAACTATGTATAAAACACACCCCCGAACACACATTGTATAAACACTTCAAAATTACAATGGCAAAAAACAACATTTTCTTGGCACTTCTTCTCTTATCTTCACAATACATACCTCTAAAAATATCAGCAAAATTTACCCTTCACTCAAACTCTAATCCCACAGACTTCATCGAAGAAGAATGCCGATCCACTCGCTATCCGGCTCTCTGCATCCAATGCCTCTCCAATTACTCCACCACAATCCAGCAAAGCCACTGGAGCTTAGCACAAACCGCGCTCTCAGTAAGTCTAAATCAAGCCCTATCCATGTCTAGCTTCGTTTCCAAACTGCATACCAGAAAGGGCGTAAAACCGATTGTATTTCGAGCCACCAAAGATTGTATAGGCAATATAGGTGACGCTGTTGACCAGCTCAGCCGTTCAATAAAGGAGCTTGAGGGAATGAAAAGTCCCGCGAACGATAAGGATTACTTATGGCACGTTAGCAGCGTGCAAACGTGGGTTAGCACAGCTCTGACAGACCAAACTACGTGCCTGGATGCGTTTTCTGACCCTGCCATGGATGGATATGTGAAGGTTGCTATAAGGAGAAGAGTCTTGTATTGTGCACAAGTTACTAGTAATGCACTTGCATTGGTTAATCGCTTTGCGGATAGGCATGCATAAACTTGCCTTAGATTTCGTGTTAATTAAATATGATTCGATACTCATTTTACAGAGATGTTTGTTGAAGATGAGTAAATGTAACTATCTATGATTTGTTATCAGTTTTGAATTTCGTGTTTAATGTTTAGTGTAATTTGTTTGTGTTTCACATAAATAAAATTTGGATTTGGAGGTGTGATCGATATATGTATGCTTTCTTGTAATATCTAAGTAAATGAAAAAGGGAAGTAGAGATATATTTTGGTCTAAATCATGTTGGAGTACTTTGATGCAATGGCGGAGCCATTTTATAGGAAAACATTTCAAAATAATATTTTTAAGATGGTAAAATGCCTTATTTTTTATTTTTTGGAAACACTATAAATAATTAATTTTAACATCTATAATTTAATTTCTAAATGTTAATATGTATGTTAATCGAACCTATATTTGAGTTTCGATTATTATTGAGAGTTGTCTCACACTGAAAAACTAGAATATATGTTAGCTCTTTATAGGATACATGGATTACTCAATGCGGTCATACTATGTATAGACATTATCTTTTCTCAAGTGAATCATCCCACATGCCCCCAACAATTACAATATTAAATAATAATAATAATAATAATTGAGTTTAGTGACGGACTCAAAACTTTGAGTAAAAAATTCCAAAAAATGGAAACAACATACTTTCATATCGTTTTCATAAGTTTTTCAAAACACATTTATATCATATGAATTTCACATTTTGCTATATAACAATTATTTTTTAAGTCAATATATTATATTCCCAAAATAACGCAATTATAGTATTGTTTTCTAATTACTTAACAAACTATATTTAAAAAATTTAAAATAACTCATAAATTATTAAAATAATTAGCTAATATGATTTTTGTTTGGTATGACATATAATATTTCTTTTCAAATATCACACCCCCGAAAACATCAAAAGTAAAATTAAATTTAGCCTTCTTTTTTTTTTTTTTCCTTTCTAATTTTGTGTTTGTCACTAAGATGAGCTGCAGTCGGAAAATTTTGACTAGCTTTGATTGATCGATCTACGTACCATGTGAAGCCTACCTGCCACATTATTTTTTTATTTATGGAGTAGTTGAAGGGTACGTGGAACATGACTCATGACAATAGCAAGTTGTTAGGTGCAAATATCATTTTATTAAAAATTATAGTCGATAGTATAAGCATAATTTTATTTCTTTTCAATTGATAAAAGTAAAAGTCTATACTAAACGACGAGCGGATATATGGGGTTGCAACTATATGGATGTTGATGGATCATGATTGTTATGTTATAGACGGTATACTTACCTCGAACGCACAAGATAATAGTTGGGTTCACCATTTCCAACCCTGTTACTTCGTGACCAAAGGTTAAGAGTTGACCAAAGGAAGCAATGGCGTGGAAAAAATTGGAAGAGTGGGTTTAATAATGTTCGTACTTGTAATGAGATATTTTAGTATGTTGATTTTGTTTAAGCCATAAAAGATTAATATCTCACTTCGACGTGTGATGGAATATTGTTTTGACTAAAGTATTTTAGTCTCATCATTTTATTTGACAGCGAAGCCATTTTGTCCTTACCACTGATCCAAATTAAGGCAAAATGAATCGTTTTCATATAATTAAGGCAAACAACATTTAGCCTCCATGTCAAAACAGGAAAGTGAGACTCTAGCATTAGGGTATTACACTCATGCAACATCTAATGATCCAAATTTAATTTGGACATGTGTAGTCCATATATTTATATAGACCCCACATATCCAAATCAAATTTGGATCATTGAATCTAGCATAAAGATAATACTATTATGCTAGATTGAACTCTCTCGTAGAAACCAAAATCTTCATCATTAAAAATTGAATTTAGTTTCCTAAAATTATTAGCCACAAATCTATCATTTATGTCTATCTTTTCGTCTTCGAATTAATGATCGTAATTAGTGATATAAGGACATAATTTGTCTAAATTATAGAATAACAAACTACTACAATAAAACGTAACGTATCTATCTATCCCCATAATGTCTGTCGTGACATGAAGATTCCATTTATTTCACAGGTATCAACCACACAATCTTGTAAGTCGAAGTTTATCTTCTACCAAAATAGCCAAATTATTGTAATCGTGATTTTATTTAACATCTAGAGAATTATACGCAACAATGGTGACAACCATCCGACTAACCCGAGGATATGGACAAGACTATATCTGCATAAAATTATATTATAATGCTGATATATGTCGTCGTCATAAGATGTAGCCATATCCCCTCCTTGGTTTAAGATGGAGACCTCGAAAAGATAAGATACATAGTGAAGACAAGTCATTTTACAATTATTTTGAGGTGGCCATAGAATTTTCTTTCTTAATTATTTGAGAAAGAAAATCATAATGTGTTACATCCCGTCCCCACCAAAACTTTGAGTAATAGAGGAGCCATGGTTATAATTAGAAGGATGATTTTTTTCAAAAAAAATAAAAAATCATGGATAATAAAGCTCTCCACCACATGGAAAACGGCTTAAGACAGAACTATGATTCGCAATATCGATCGCAGAACGGTAAGCAAAGTTTCAGACTAAAATGATATGTAACTATAACATCGATTTTGCGACCGTCGTAAAAAGGAACAGTGGTTTCGCGGCCAGAAACTGCCGTTGCGAAATATTTTTAATTTTTTTTCACAAGTGATTCATTACAAGTATTAAAATATGCATAGTGTAATTCCGCATTCAACTTCTCCGCAATAGATATTATTTTAACAGCCACAAGTTGTAGAACGAGTCATAGTCAATCATTTCGAAACAATTCAACAGTGCAACTTATAAGATCAAGTCTTCGCCGCTTTACCAAAAGCTATAGCTAGTCATAACGGTGCAACTCTATTCTTTATACCGTATACTAGCCCAAACGTCACGATTCGATCGAGGCTCCAAGCAGAGATAATTATGACGCTCCACTCTTTAACACAACTTTTAATTTTGATGTCAGTTGGAATTCATATATATAGTTGTAAATCCAATTTTGGTTTGATTAAATAACTAAAGTTTATGTTGTACTCCGCATGAGTTTTGATTCAGACACACGTGAAAGGATAGATAGGTTGCCAACCAGAAGGTGTACTGACTAGTTTGTAGTATATGGATGTTAGATCTTGTCATATTGCTGATTGAAGGTTTTATATGGATCGAGTTTAACTAGTGTAGCTCTTATCTAAACACGATGTTCACAAGAATTGCACAAGAAATGTGACAGAAAAAGTACCCATACTTCTCAAATATTTATATTTTTCGAGAACGATAATTGACATATGACCTATTCGAAGCTGCCACTTGTATGCCCATGATGCAAATTACTTTCGTGTTGGAAGAGTAGTTAATGATATACCTCATGGCTGGATAGATAAATGTTTTGATTTTGCAATTATTTTTTAACCGGAGTTGCTGAATTCATGAACTCATTTCACACTTTCTATTTCGAGAACGATAATTGACATATACCTCTAATTTTCATCTATGATGCACGGACGACGACACGACACGGACACAGCGACACTGATTTTCAAAATTTTCAGGGATACGACACGTCTGAGACACATCTATATATTTATATATATATTATACGTGTACTATATTATAAAATACTAAAATTCACATTTTTTTAATTCTAAAAAAATGTAAAATCAACAAAAATATTCTTATCAAATTCGAGAAGCATATATATAAATGTGTGTCACTGGAATCATCATAGGATCACTCATACTAACATCACACACATATTATTTCAATTAACATAAAGTTTAACAAAGGCGTCCAAATAAAATATACCACCAAAAATATTCCTACCAAATTCAAAGCGCATATAAATAAATGTATGTCATTGTAATCATCATAACATCACTCATACTAACATCAAAGGCATATTACTTCAATTAACATAAAGTTTAACTAACACGTCCAAATTTCAGTTTAGTCAACAAATTTTAAATTGTAGAATTAACCCCAAAAAAGTGTCCTTTCTGTTTCGGACACGGCCATTGATCGTATCCGACAAGGGTGCCCGATTTTTAGGGAGGGTCCGACACGGGTGTCCGATTTTATTTTTAAAAAAAATTAAGGACACGCCACGTGGCGTTCCGACATGTGTCCAAGAAGTGTCGGTGTCCGGGAAGTGCCCGATACTACACCGAGTGATTTCTAAGAGTATCCGTGCATCATAGATTTTCATCCTATATATTCTCCCAAATTGCACCAATAAATTACACTTTTTTTCCAAAAGAAAAAGAGGATAAGAATAATGAAGAACACGTTCTTTTATTCTCACAACCTTCAAAGTATTGTCCACATTATTATACTATTGATTATTAGCTATAATAGGGTTACATGCTATCCCCTTAGATCTTCTCCTACAAATTCCAAAACTCTTGGATACATAAAAAAGTCATGTTCAACAACATTATACCCAAATTTTTGTTACCAATCTCTTTCAAGATATGAAGAGGTAGTTAAATCCAATCCCAAAATATTAGCCCTCACCGCCATCTCTGTGACCTGCAACAGTACGAGCTCGGCATTAAACTTATTAAGGAATATGCAAAACGTTCATCCCGGATTGAAACCAGGAGAAGTTGCGTCCATGTTAGAGTGCGTGGAAGAGGTGGGTGACTCGTTGTATGAGCTTCAAAGATCCTTGAGCAGATTGAATCATTCCGAAAGGGGATACAATTTTGTGCTTCAAATGAGTGATGTTCAAACATGGGTAAGTGCTGCTCTAACAGATGATGACACTTGCATCGATGATTTTATTGTTAACGGGAAGATGAAAATTTTGGTACGAGAATTGGTTCTTAGAATTGCTCGTTTGGCGAGTGTTGCTTTGGCCTTCATCAATAGTTATGCTGGAGTTTGAAATGCTCCAGAGTGTAAAAAACAATACACATAATATATCATGAGATTGTAAACCCGTGCTTTTAAAAATATGCAGATCATATTTATATGATTTGAAAATAGATAAATTTACTCATGTGATTTATGAAAATACACAGTTTACCATCCTGTAGTTTGTTACTAAGTGCAAAACACCTCATCCGCATGTTATGTTTTGCAAATCATATGAATGTAAATTATCTTTTTGAAAACTACAGGGTAAACTGCCTATTTACAAACTATATTAAAGTAAAATGATTATTTATAAATTACATGAGTAAAATATATTATCGATACCAAAGAAGGTAAATTTCACTAGGCCAATAAAAAGATATATGTTTCAACACGTTTTATGATTTTTATTTTTTTTTAAAGAAAACTATAAGAAAACAATGGTGGCTTGTAATTAATGATGCATGCGTGAAATATGAAATTGTATCATATACGATAAAATATTCGAACAAAGTAGTCTATTGCTGTATATTATTTCAAGAAACTTAAAACACTAAATTTTGGGGTTATTGATGTTCCGATTATTTTAGGGCAATTTCGATTTAGTCTCTATTATTGTTTATGGACAAATATTCCGTCATGTTTAAAAAATGCAACAATTTAGTACAACTGTTAAAATTGTACATTCGAATAAACGTTTCAGCCCAAATTAGAGGAAGAAAATGGGTTGTTTCTTGCTATCATATAGACTCTACCCCAATATTATATCCAAGGGTCAATAATTGATTTGGGTATGTGGGATCAACACAAATATATAGACTATATATACACAAATCAATTCTACATCATTAGATCTATTGTTGAAATAATGTCCATATGATAACATCTCGTTTCCCGAGAAAAATGATGAATAGTTGGAGGACTGTGGAAAGCAGCCAACGTACACTTTCGGATTTCTCGAAAATATTTCTCAAGTTATGGCAACTTTACATCCCCAATGAAATAAAAAAAATTAACTGGAAGGCATTACATACAGCTCTGCCAACTTGTGTAGCTTTGTTTAAACGTGGGATTTTGATAGATTCAAAGTGCTCGAGGCGTTTTGGTTATCCTGAGAATATTTTCATGCACTTTGGCAATATAAATATGCCAAAAAAAATTGGAAATGTACTGCATCTGGTCATTGCTTCGTAATTTTTGTGGAAGTAATATTATGGATTTATGGTAATGGGTTTTTTTTAATGACCTGTCCAGCGATATTGAAACTCTAGCACTTGTGTCATGGAGTATTTCGACGGATCGAAATAACTTTGTGGTTAATGGCAAAGCTGATCCGCAAATGTATATTGTTCGTCAAGCCGGCAACTTTAATCAGCTCTCTCCACCTTCTGTGTATTCATCTGCTGTTGGTTTTACTGGAAATCTGACCTCCAAATTCACATACATGATCTACACATTTTATTGGGAAAATAAAGCAAAAGCATAAATAATAACGACATAGTAATTTAAAGTGAAAAACTCTCAAATCAGAAGAAAAATCACAAGGACTGGAGAAGAAAATACACCATGTCGAAAATTATTACAACGACAAAATTTTTCTCCTCACCCCAAATGCACCGACTAAGCTTTTCTGCTAGCTACACTTTATAACTCACGCAGCCCCTTAACAAGAAAGACACCTACTTTTCTGATGTAGAACTCAATCAAAGCCGCAATCACAGAGCATACTAAGAATTTTACTAGATTCTACAACAAGAGAGCAATTTATCTAAAGCCAAAAGTTGATTATAGACTGGTGCACTCAAAACAGAAGGTTTAAACCTTTTTTTTTTATAGCAATGAACTTGACAATCTTTTCTTTTCCCATAGATGTGGGGGGAAAACCGAATCCATTAATCTCCACCTTGTGGCTTTATCGTCCGACAATACTCCATCTCGATGAAGATCTTCACAGCTTCTGCTACTGCACTCCAAGGCAATCATAATTTTCAATATAGAGAATTACCATGTTCCATCATAAAAAGCATACTCACTCAGAATAAACCATTCCAAGAATTTAAATTCGGCACATGTCGAAAAATAAACATTGCTGAAAAATTATGGTTCAACTCTCACGTTTTGGCTCTCCTGGAATTTATTCAACAATCGACATGAATTTCCATCACACACCATCCATCATTGCCAAACAAATGACCTTGTGCAAAACTGTGGACGGCTAACATTATACAACCTCTATCATGGCATCTTGAGGACGACGACATGCTATAAGGATGTACATGTCCTTCTTTTCATAGGACATCATGAAAGGAGACAACATTAGCTTCATTATCAGTATCTCCATTTAATGACCCATAATAATTTACCGAACACACTCCAGCTTTTGTAATTTTTCTTGATGTGGCCAGTTTGTCCACGTCCCAACATGTTTTTTTCACAAAATTCTTATTCTTCCAATTATGAGCTACCATTACAAAATTATCATATGAACTGTTACTCCCGCCAAGTTTTCTTTCTTCAGAAAGAAGCTTACTAGAAACCTCTGAGAAAATTTTTCTCGTTTCCATGAATCAATTTCGACTTAATGTGCTCATACGAATGTGGAATAGGCTAGATGAGTCTCAAGGTCTGATCCTCATCATAAATTTTAACTCCAATAGATTCAACCTCTAAAACAATGTCATTGAGAATACTTAAATGATCTGAAATTGTAGTACTCTCATTCATTCACACTGTATGAAACTGCTCTTTCAGATATATCCGATTTGAGATGCCCTTTGTTTGATACAACTCTTTGAGCTTTTCACAGAGTTCCTTTGTCGTAGACATTCCATGCACATTTGCAAGAATATTTTTGGTCAGGCACATACGGATTGCAATTGCTACTCTCACATTCAGATTCTCACAATCTTCATTGCCCATTCCATCTTTGTATGTTGCACTAGTCGTTGCACCAGTCGAACCAGTATCACTGCTGCTTTCACGGAATACTATGTCCTTCAACGCCTTGTGTAAACTAGATTGAATCAATACATCCCTTACTTGCACTTACCAGGAGCCAAAATTTATTTTCCTATCAAATTTATTCACATCAAATTTGACTGCATTTGAAGTCTGCTTCCTAGTATTGTCTTGTGACACTTTGATGAATTTTACTGTAGACTTTAATAGTACACACTAAGTAAGCTCACAAGAATGAGAGAATCTCGATCTTTCATAGACAGAACTTCAAGATTCCCAGAAAAATTGGTGGGGTCACACTGGCCCCACTTAAATACCAATTTTCTTAGACATGACCTACTTAGTCAATACATATTCGCCTACCACACCAAAGCTCTACCACAACAATAGGACTCAAGCTATGATGACACGTGTTGGGAATTTGACCCTCCAAATACCACCGATGATCTGCACGGGAAAAGATAGCAAAATGAGAAATAATAATGACATAAGGATTTAACGTGAAAAACTCACAAATCAAGAGAAAAACCATCAGGACCAGAGAAGAAAATACACTATGTGCAAATTTACTACAACCACAATTTATCTCCTCATCCCAAATGCATCAACAAAGTTTTTCTACTAGCCACACTTTATAACCCACAACTACCCTAACAAAAAAGACACATAACAATATCTTTTCTAATGTGAAGCACAGTCAAAGCCACAACCACAAAAATATAAGAATTTTACTAGATCTACAACAAGATAAAAATTTATCTAAAGCCAAAAGTTGTTAGAAGCGTTATTGAGTGGTGCACTTAAAACAAAAGATTTAAACCTTTTTATTGCAATGAACTTGACAATCTTTTCTTTTCCCACCGATGTGGGAGAAAATCCCAATCCATCAGGTTTGAGCACAAGTTTAAATGGGTGAGTTTGGGATCCTCCAGCAAATGATATGATTAAATTCAATGTAGATGCATCTATCCCTTCCAACTTAATTTATTGGGATTGATGCGGTTGTTCGAGATGAATTTGGTATCATTTTGTTGGTTCATGCCATTCGAATTTCTGGCTCTTTTGTCTCCACAAACTGCTGAATTTACTATTGTTAGGGAGGGTCTTTTGATTGTTAGACAATATAATTGGGTTCGGGGTATCGTGGAATCAGATGCGGTAATGATGGTTACAGCCTTCAAGAATCCTGCTCCTTACCATGTCGATGCTGCTATTATTGATTCCATCAAGCATCTCAGTACAAGTTTTTGTTATTGAACATTGTAGACGATCAGCAAATGTTATTGCTCACATGTTAGCTGCAAGAGATGTATCGCATGGGGCTATTTCTTGGTGGGATGGAGAGTTGCCTCCTTATTTTGGAGTCCATATGTACTCAAAGACTTATCTGCTATGGATTACTGAATATTGTCTTTTGTTAAAAAAAAATGATGAATAGTTTAGGGTGTCGGTCGATGGGAAAAGGGAATCAATGAAATAGATGTAGAGTCAAATGAATTTAGGTTGTGTTCAGACTGAAGGATTTGAAATGAATAAATTTTAAATTTCTCACTCAAATTCACAATTTATGTTTGGTTAAGGATTTGAAGTAGGTATTTCAAATTTCAGCCCATAAAAAAAACATAGACTAAATTGGGAATAGTCTAAAATGGACCAAACGGGGGCATTAGCCCCTAACTTTTGTTATGTAGATTGCCGAGAGAAAGTCTATAGACTGGGATACTATTCGGTTATGCTTAGTGTATTTATCACATTTTATTAATTGACAAAACACTGGAAATACAATGGTTTCATCCCCTCATAATGATCTCAATGATGTGGGCAGGTCGGTCATCCCACATTTTGACGCGGTCAGGCCCATTCTTTCTTCAAATAAGATATATAACACGATGGACGTGGATGATGAATTGCTAGGATGCACAGGTCGGGTGTTGAATAGCTTGGGGAGCCCATCAGGCAAGTTGGGAAGCCACGGGCAGCCTTCGGGAAGCATATCTGCCATAGATTCAACTCCTTCAAAGTCAGATTCAATTTCAAATACTAATTCTTCCCAGCCGTTACTTAATCAGGTTTCTAAAACAATAGAAGCCTGGTATTTTTAATGACAGAATCTAGCAATCCCACATAATTGACAATGATGATGAGCTTCCTTTTCCAGTGTTGGATAAGCTCGTTAGGGCGTACGAAAATTATGTAATGGAGGAAGATTTCCCATTAGACGCGGAATTGATGGAACATGAAAAATCAATATTCAGGTGAAGAAGATGTGGGAGTAGTGGTCTCTCGCTCACCTTCAGGTCCATTTTCAACTTTCAAGATGTATGGTTTGAGGCCAAGAAAACTATGCGTTCAGTTTAACTTGACACGCTTATTTTTTGAGTTAATGTCAAAAATTAATGGAATATGCTATCAACATATAATTAAAATGAAATACTAACTTCAACAGAGGAAATTTAACCAATCTGACATTTTTACCAAACTTAAATGTCGACTTTAATTTTAAAAATTCTATTTAAATGTAATATCAATGTTTCATTTAATTAAAAGAATGTGTTGATATTAAAAAGTAAAAATATCAAATTGAAAAAAACGTATCACTAAAACTATGTCTGAAAAAATTTCAAGGGTTCGCATTTAAATACGCAATAAAAACAAACTTAAGTTTAGCTTGGATTGATGGATCATTTGAATAGAGAGTTGAGTTTCGAACTGATTTGAAACTTGGATTAAAATGATATGCATCTTATGTACATTTCAAATGCATCACAATTACCATTGCATTTACATATAGATTATTTAAAAGATGGATTTGAAATACACTCAATATAAATTCATCTAAATAATTAATTTAAATG
The DNA here is from genome assembly GCA_907163345.1 of Haberlea rhodopensis. NCBI lineage: Eukaryota > Viridiplantae > Streptophyta > Magnoliopsida > Lamiales > Gesneriaceae > Haberlea > Haberlea rhodopensis. Next base: position 2,485,948 of record CAJQUN010000004.1, on the reverse strand, counting down.
AATTTATTATCATGCAATTGAAATTCATGACTTCAAATCCTTTTAACCAAATACACACATAAATTATTAATTTCAAGTACATGGATATATCAAATTCGCTAACTTCAAATAATGAGCTAAAAACTAAATATATATTTTAAATCTTTAGTTATTGAAATCATTTTAAATTATTGGTCAAATAAATAATGTTACCCATAGTTTAATGGAATCCCATTGTTTATCACAGAGTTCACGAGTACACATGCATAAAGAAGGTAGAGAAAAATCATGTAGAGAAAATCAGTGATAATAAGAATACTAAGCTATTGGTAAAAGAATGAAATTGAACTTTATCCTCGGAAGTTATAAAAATGGAGTAGAATAATCTCCGAATTTCAGAGGCAAATTATGAACATTGTGTCTCGCTTGTCTGATAAAATCCACTTGCATAAGTTAACTATGGACCTACAAGTCCATGGCAATCAACATGGACCATAATTCTTTCAAGGGAATTCAATCGAACCAGGAAATACGGAAGCAAGCGAACCATACCCTCTGCATTGCATATTATGATAACAAGAAACTATCGTCTCCATTCAATTAATGATAAAATAAAAAAATAAAAAATGGTCCATGGGGTTCCATAGAGGTGAAGTACTTCATATGCGAAATGGCTCCAATAGAAAATCGATACATAAAACCACACTATAAATGGATAGAGTTTCCATCAAAATATTTGAGAATAGAATGACTTAAAAAGAGTCAAAAAATAATTCCTGACAGGAAAATGTCTCAGTTAAACTTAAGTCCGTTTGAGTAGCAACTCTGTCATACAAGCTTCAAAAGAGAGAACACATAAGAAGAGCCCATACACATATGAATCAGAATATAGAAAGCTATAAAAATGAGGCAGGTCATCCCAGTTCTCATAAATAGGTGTCCAATTACTGCTCTTTCTTCCGTCATCTGTCATATGCTTATTTCACTTGAACGATTCCTGCATTGATCAGCTTCTGTATCTTGTCCATCACAAGAGGGTTCTTCATGTGTTCCTGTGCTGACTTCGGACTCTCTTGGAAGTCAACTAGGACCTATTGCGATTATTTTGGTATGAGAAACAAAACAGTTATAATCAATACTCAAGGGAATATATAGCTAAAATACAATAAGGCCTGACCAACTATGTTTGAAGAATAAGTCGAGGTTAATAACCTCAAAACATGTCAAATTGTCAGTAAGTTATCCAAACCTTAGGTATAGTTGAGAAAACCAACCTCAAGATGAATCATTATTATGACTATTGAAACTAGAAATGGGGCCAAACGGTGATACCCAACAAGCGCATTAACGACCAATTGATGCCTAGAGCATAAATGTACATACATGTCCGTGGGACATGCATTGTCCAACTGTGGGGGGTGAAGCAAACAAATAGACCCCCTAAAATTACGAAAATTATACATGAAGAATCTTTTCACTCATACCTGTCTCATTACTGGATCTGTCAAAATATTTTGAATTTCTGGGTCCTGCATCCCCCTAGCCTGTAGAACAGTGTGTAAATATAATCATAATAGTAGTCATATACAAATCACAAGAATGCTGAAAGGAAAGTGTCTGACCTGTCTCTCCTTCAATTCCTCTGGGGTCAAATCTCCACGACCAGCCTTGTTTATCTGCTCCACACATCTGCAAGTAAACACAATGGGCTCCAAATAATTATGCTTTAGGAATTAAAACGACCTATAGCTGCAGCATGCGTTGAAACACAAACAAAAAGAAGCAATAAATCAAACTACCTCCTGATACCATCCAGCAGTTCCTGATTTCGAGGATCGTGCTTCAAACCCTCCTGGTATGTTTCCAAAGCCTTCTGGTACTCTTTCATGAAAAATTGGATGGCCCCTTTTCTGGTGTAACCTTTGGAAAAAGTTGGATCGAGTTCAATGCACTTTTCAGCATCTTTGAGTCCCTCGGGCATTGCCCCAAGTTTTGTATAACAAGCAGCCCTATTGCTATATGACTGCGAATTCAACAAAATAAAAAATGACCAAAATTAGTAAGAAGCTGTATTTGCACAAAGAGGCTCATAAACTCTGAGTGTAGAGTACCTTTGGATCCTTTGGATTCCTTTTTAACGCTTCACTATAGTGCTTGATAGCATCAGGGTATTTCTGCTCTTTGAAAAACTGGTTACCTACCATTGAACAATAAAAAACGGCTTATTGCTACTGTGTGATGGGGATAAATTCAACTACAAGGAGCAGAAAAGTCTACACTACCTTTCTCACGCTCCTCATCAGCTATTTGTGGATCAAAGTATTCTTGTTGCTCAAGATCTTTTTTTGCTTTCTCAGCATCATTGAGCTTCGTCAGAGTGCCGGCGTTGCGATGCTCTGTAAGGGCTTTCTGAAAAGTCTCAATAGCATTGTCAAAATCTTTGGAAGTTTTGCTCGTCTTCATCAAGGCAGTTCCTTTTCTAGTCAAAGCCCTAGCTACCATCTTGAAATCTGATCTTAGTTCTCTGCCCCTTTCAACGGCTTTGTCACAATCTTTAATGCAGTCCTCATGCTGAAATCAATGGCAAAACAAAGACATCAAACTTCAAACACAGCACAACAATAGCATGTAAACATGTTTTACTTGCAGTAAAGGACAGTAACTAGAAAGTAGAAATAGACACAGAATATTGCTGCCTTGGGGTAACATCTCGTACTCCACCAAACTTATTGTCATTAATAAAACGCAGGACAAAGTGTCAAAAGACACAACTGTTCAACAAAATGGCAAAAGACACTACAGTTTCTCCGTAACAACGCAAAGAAAAAACATAGATAGCATTAAATAATAAGCCTGTCACATGCGAAACCAGAAATAAGAAACAACAGGGCCAATTTTATTCTGGCCCTTGTAAATTATTAAATAAAAGAACTAAAAATCTGTACAAAATGCGAATAGTAAAATCAACTATCATTTAAAACAGGATACTCGTACAATTTTTGATAAGATCTCGTATTATTCTAGTTGATGCGAAGCAATTACATTTCCATTTTAAATCTAACAACTAATCGTTATTGGAGGGTTACTTTACAAGGGGTTTATTGCAATTAACCCAGTGAAGCTGTTTTGTATAACCGAGCATAATGTTGCCACATAAATTTATAATCATGTGATGCTTTTTTTTAAAATCAGAGGCATGCAACCTATGTTACATTTGTTAGCAGCAAACTGAACAATCTGACAAGAAACCAATTGTGTTGAGTAACATATTCCCCAATAACCACCTTGATCTATAACAGCCTGACTAATAAGTCAGGTAGAGAATGAGGACTGCCACATGAAAATCATCTCGGCTGCGGAATGAGACATATTCTCCTAACTAATAAAAGAATCAACTTTTTAGATTAAAAAAAGTTAACAAGAAGAAACTGTCACCTTAAAAGTACAAGATAACAAAGACAGGGACGAATACCCAGGGAGTTGAGGTGCCCCCCTCAAAAAAAAAAAATTTAGTTACATTAAAGGATAGGTACATGCATGTTAATTATTAACCATTATTAAATGAAGGCAATTTACAAGCCGGCTTAGCTAGTAAATATAAATCAAAATGAGCCAATATAATTTTTTTAACAAGAACAATAACTTAATATATTTTATGCAAAAACTTTACCTACATAATTTTTGAAATATTTTCAATTCATTTCGTAAATTTTGGACCGCGGTGTGTGAAGGTGGCACTGGTTCAGGTTGGATTTGGTTTGACAAATTAATATTGAGTTCCACCATATATATTATGAACATAATCCATCTCATCATCAAATCTGATGTTTGCCTATATATCCTTCGGAATTTGAATCAATAAACCTAAAGTGTGTATGGTCGGGGACTAACCAATTTGGAAGATTTTCTTCAATGACAAACAAGTTGGTTAGTCCCCGAAACTACCAGAGGATCCGTAAAATTCAAATTTCATCTATCATTTTTTAATAATATTATAGATTTCATGGCATGTCTAGATTCACTATTAGATTGGTAGTGTAGATGGCCATTTTTTCTCAAAATATAGATTTTTGATATGAGAAAAAAGGTCGGTGCTGTATTTAGAAATTGTAGCCATGAAATTAATTTGTTAGTATAGATTCTCTAAGTAATTCTTTGCTTTAAGTTGTCGTTTCTTGAAGTAAGTACCTTTTTTATGAGCTTTCATAGTTTGATGTCAAACTATCTATGAGCTTTCATAGTGACTTTTTTGTATAATTTTTATGTCATAATTTTCCACCCTCAATAAACTTTCGCCCCTGAACAGAAACACACATCCATCACAAATAACAGGGATCCAGAACAATAGACTATTAAAGAGCCAACGCTACCATGGAAACTGACGCAAAAAATACTAGATATTATCAGGAAAATAGCATTCAAGAACAAACCAAATTAGCGGATAATTTAATTTACCTTGCCCATCTCCAAATAAACAGCTGCTCGATTAGTTAAGAATGAAATATCCTCATCGTCAAGATCAATGGCCTTAGAGTAATGCTGAATTGCTGTCTCAAAGTCTTTTTTCTTATATGCAACATTCCCCTTCTCCTTCTCTTTCTGGGCAAGAGCCTTGTTGTCCTTTTTCTCATTCTCCTCCTGAGTCTCCATTGTGTCAGTTTCGGGTTCAGCCACAGGCTCAGGTTCGGGCCTCTTCCTCTCCGTTGACCCACCTCCAGTGGATGATGCGGAATCCGAAGCTGAATGCATCTCCGCATCCTCCTCCGGAGACCTTGTTTGGAACTTCAAATTCAACAAAGCCCCCAAAGCTTGCATAACCCTCTGGTCTTTCAAGTACAAATTGAGATTATTCGGGTTCTTCTGAAGATCCTGCATCATCTTCACGAAATCGGGTTGTTGAAGAAACCCCCGTGTATTAGGGTCGCTGGCCAGCCTCACCCACATCTCGGGACCGAACGCATCGCCAAACGGGCTAGCTCCGGGACCGGGCCTAGACCTTGAGGCCCTGGAAGAAGCCCTCTCCGCATCGGACAGTCCAGATTTCAGCGCTTCGTTGCTAGGATCGATCTCGAGTCCCTTCTTATAAGCGGATAAAGCATCATCATAGTTGTGGAGACCCATGTGCGCCGCACCGAGACGAGAGTAGCCCTTGCTCCAGTCGGGCTTAAGCTCGACGGTCTTCTGAGCATCGGAAAGGGCCTCGGAGAAATTGTTGAGTGAAGCGAAGGCGGCAGATCGATTGGAGTAGAGAACGTGGTTGGCGGAGGCCAAGTTGATGGCTTCCGTGAAATGGCGAACGGCCTCGGTGAAATTTCCGGCAGAGAACGCCGCGTTCCCTTTAGCCTTGGCTTCGTCAGCCATTAATGGTCGTTTATGGCTTCTTCAACAATTCAGATAATTAAATGAGAAAATAATAGTAATTGGACGGAAGATTATTAGGGTTTACAATGAAGTAGTAAAGTATAAAATAAGTGGGTTGGGGAAAACCCTCGTTGAGGGTTTCTAGAACGATCGGGAGTGTTGTATTAAGTTTAAGAATTTGTACGTATTAACTTAACGTTTTTTTTGCACATATAATTTTTATATAATTTTATGTAAAAAAAATTTTTTAATTTATATGATTTATAATTACAATATAAATATGTAATTATTATATATTTTTAAAAATTAAATATTTAAGCTAATATGATATATTGTTAATAGATGAATAAATAATTTTAGACAATTTGAAGAAAATAAAATTATTAGAGATAGTTATTTATATAAGGGTGTTTTAGGAAGAACACAAAAAACATACCAAGAGGCCAATGTAGTTTCTATGTATTGTTCTTCCTTTATAATATGAATGATGTGATGACTAGTGGACGACGCACACGCGTTGCGTGCGTAACGTAATAAATAAATATTTTGTATTGGATATGTGCAATACTTTGCGCATCATATCACAATTTTTAAAAATTGATGAAGGGATTCTTTTTTTTTTTTTTAAACTGAAGCAGTTATAGAACATGGAGGGAGAAATGTGATGTTTTTTATTTTACCTTTTTACTCCTTAATAATAAAAAGCCAAGTAATTTGTTTGGACATATAAGTACTTTGACATTGATTTATTTAGGACGGACCAAAGTAGTTATTATAAGGGGTTTACACTTTATAATATAGTATAGATTAGTGTCCTCAGCACGCGTTGCGTGCTTGCACAGTCTTTTTTTTTCAATTGGTTTTTTAACTCCTTTTTCGGATTTAATTACAAATATTATGTGATATGATAATATTGTAATTGCCAATATTATTAAGGGCAATACGAAAATTTTAAGAATATAGTATATTAGGATAAACTGAAATTATTAAAAGTATCAGGGATATTTAAGTCATTTTGCATGTTGACATATTATTTGTGATTAATAAAAAAATTAGGGGTATTTTGGTAATTGTATGGTCATACCAAAAGGTCATGGTAGTTTCTATAGCCTACTCCCCCTTTATAATATAGTAAAGATAGTAAAGATGATGATGATGATGATATAGATTAATAACTAGTGTGTTACTCGTGATTATACAGTCTTGTTTTTTAAAAAAAATTACTTCTAATTAGTTTAATACTTATATAAAAAATAAACACACTATTATTGTGAAATGGGTGAAATTGTAATTATAAAAAATCATGAAAGGAGTGAAATTGTAATTATACAATTGCCAAAATTATGAAAGAGGTAAAATTGTAATTACACAATTGCTAAGGGTCATAATGTAAATTGATTGGTACATAGCAAGTGTGATGGTAATATTTTAAATTAGTAAGGATATGAGTGTAATTGATATTGGTAATTTTAAAAACAAAAGGAGGGTAATTTGGAATGTAAAAATGGCCATACCAAGTTAGTTTTTATAATTAATTAAATTGACACACATTAATGGGATTTTTTTTAGAGAAAAACGAGAGGTTACTCGTTTGTGGATCTTTTATCAGTTTACGTCTCTCGATTATCCTTCATTGTTCCTTCATTTAGTTTGGAAGGCAATTCCCTTTTTCGACATCCTCCTGGGATTTGTGGTTTGATGGAACATACTGTTGTCCCGGTCAAGATCTTTTCCTTGTAATGTGATTTACTTTTACAGTCCACCTGTTAGTCTGATTTTTATCGACGTGTCTTTATTTTTGCCTATGATTGACATATGTATTTGTTATTGGTTTTTGTTTGTTTGGTTGTGTCTTGTACGTGGATTCAACAGCTACAATATTTCATTCGATTTTACTATCAATATTGTATGATGCTACTCCCAGAAAATCAGCCAATTTGATATCATTTGTTACCGCTTGGATGCGATATAGAGTGTGAAGAGTTAAGAGTTCATTGACCAACAACTAAGTACAGGATAACATACAAATCCAACCCATGTACTATTTCATGATATCGCAATACATAAAATTGACAGTACTTCTACTTGTGGGCTCGAGATCCATAACCCAGTAATAGAACTACAAATAATACAACTCGCAGTTAGATTTCAAGCGCTAACAAAATTAGGCCAAGTAATTCGGCCAAGTAATCCGAGTGTTGCGCCTACACGGCACAACCATCTCAATGTCGAGCCTAGGGCTGCTTATCGGATTCACCGAATCGGACTTGCAACCCCGAACCGGTTTTTTTAATTATTATTATGTTTTTTTCAAAAAATTCGATGCAAGTTGTTTGCTTGGAGGATTCGAACACACTATCATCGCCTTCTAATCTAGAGCTCTAAACAACTGAGCTAATGGACCTTTGTGTTTGTATACTAACCTCGAATATATTATCCAAACCAAAATAGTTATAATTTTTCAAAAAAATAACGGATCCGGTTCTGGTTTAGCATGAAATCGTTTAGTTCGGAACCGGTAAGATACCGATTTCGAAACTTTAACCAGTCCGGACCGGTTAGCCTGGTTCCGTTACTGGACCAAGCTAACCGTTTTGGTTCTGGGCCAGGTCTGAATTGACCCGACCTGTTAAGCAGTCATAGTCGAGCCCAATTTAATTTCATGTACAACCAGACTTGCACAAATAAGCCGACACAACACAGTGCATACACGCAGCCCCAGTCACTTGAGTATTGGACGTCGGCTCATTCCCAGTGCCTTCTTCGTGAACTTAGTCAACCGATTGAGTGAGCATTTATCACAAGAAACTATTTTCGGATTTCTAATTCAAAGCACATTATCCACTCAAAATATATTTGTAGGAGTAAAAATATAATATTTAAGAGAAAAATCTTAATATTTTAGGATAAAATGTAATCTTTTAAAAAACATATATTTTTAGGAAAAGTGGTGGCTCCGCTCTTGCTTGCTGTGAATCAATCTCCAGCTGCGGACCCACCTGCCATTCTTCCCTCCCAGGTGTCACTCTTCAGCTTTGCATGGCTGCACACACTTTTCCTTATATACCAAACTAAAATGATCCCACGCACTCAAACCCTGAAGTGTGCATATCGTAGTTTGAGTTAGATGGCATTTCGTTGCTTTACTTTGATTTTGTTGTTGATGAATCTGGTCTTGGCGCGGCCTTTTGAGGTCAGAGGAAGGAGGTGGCAAGACCCTTGGGATCCCATAATTCGTTCCCCGGTGGAGGGAGGCGAAACGGTGGAGGAAGTTACCAAATGGGCGGTACTGGTGGCGGGTTCAAATGGGTATGGGAATTATCGGCATCAGGTGAAATTTTTATTCTTTTCTTGACAGTAATTACATGCGACGTGGTATCAGATTACTTTGTTTTGTTTATTATTCTAGGAATGCTTGAAATCTTTATGATTTTTGTATTTTAGTTCTCTTATTATCAGATTTAAGCATTTTTATTTTTATAATATTCCAAGTTAAAATTCTTAATTGCTTTTAAATCACGTCAACTTTTCGTTGCCCTAATTTAGATGAGCATTTAAAAATAATTAAATTGGAATTAATCTAAAGTGGAAATCTGTTGGTAAAGTGGTTCAGCGATGGTTCTGCAGGCGGATTTGCCGTGTTATTAGTGTTAAGGAGTTGGAAGTTATTTTACCTCTATATTAAGTTGTGACCTCTTAATGCCAATTAAATCGGTCTGTGTTGAAATCACTTTCCCCACAGGCTTGAGATTGGGAGATGGCCTAATAATAGAAGTTATATTTCAAAACATTCCCAAGTATACAAACCAGAGACTGGAGAAATATGTCTGTAGCTAATATTCAAAACATGAACGTGAAGCGGTGGTGGTGTATCAGAGGCCATCCATGACATATTTACTAAAATACATTGGCTTGTGCAAATGATTCTAAACTTTGACATTTGGCTCACCATTTTTGCCAAAAGGTCTCCCAATGATTGTTTATTAGTACATGCACTTTTAACATGAAGAACCGAGTGTTTGTTGTTTTACCAAAATCATATTCATGGTTGAAGTATTTTAAATCATATAATAGTTCAGCCGCCACAAATAGGCAATTATTGCTTGCAAACAATTCTCTTTCCGAGTGTTGCATCAACTTATAACTCATTGAAATCGAACACGTGACATTAGATTTGATATGACTTATAGTATTAAGTTTTACCCTTTTATGTGATTTCTGATTTCATGTTATTACTGCTGTAGGCCGATATTTGTCATGCATACCAGATACTGAAAAGAGGTGGCCTGAAAGATGAGAACATTATAGTCTTCATGTATGATGATATTGCAAACAATGATATAAATCCAAGGAAAGGAGTTATAATCAACCATCCGACGGGTGGGGATGTCTATGAAGGTGTTCCGAAGGTATCTGAATTTGAACAAAAGAGAACTTGCTCTTGCGTTTTGCATGTCAGCTATGTTTTTCTTTGCACACAATGATGAGTGGCTTAATTACACTGCAGTTAAGAAATGTCGTTTTATCATGCTATTGTTTTGTGCTACTATTGGTCTAATTTATGGTTCTTCGCCACCGGTTTTTGCGATTAAAAGCCATAGCGATTTGCATAATATTTCAAGCTCTTTGTTGATTGTCAATCTACTCCTTTGGTTTTTTACCTGGACAAAATCTGAAACCATCTTTTGAAGTTGGGAGAGTGACCTTTTACATTGTCATCTGCGGCGCGAAAATGATCTAAATATTAGAAAAACTTTAATCAATGTTTTTTTTATCAAAGGTGAAAATAACAAGTTGACGACTGGATATATATCAAATATACTACTTAATGGCTACTTGTTCTAGGATTACACTGGTGACCAAGTTACTGCTGAGAACTTATACGCTGTAATACTTGGAGACAAAGGTGCCGTCAAAGGTGGAAGCGGAAAAGTCATGGACAGTAAGCCTAATGATAGAATATTTATATACTATTCTGATCATGGTGGCCCAGGAGTTCTAGGTAAGTTATTTCGATACTTTATCACTAAATCGTTAATCTGACACCAAGTGTGTTTCGCTGGTTGTGAAATCGTGGTCTGTATTAAGAAGTTATAAGCTAAAAACTTGAGGAAAAAATTAAGAGATTATCTTTAATTTCAGGGATGCCGAACATGCCATACCTTTATGCAAAGGATTTCATCGAAGTTCTCAAAAAGAAGCATGCATCCGGAACCTACAAAGAAATGGTAAGTGATTTCATGATTCTTGACCAATTTCGAGCTTTTCAGGGTGATAAATGAATTCTTTAAATACCAAAACATTAGGGCTGAGATGGAACCAACAGGAACTCTCCTTAACTGAGAAAAGAAAAACAATGACAGTTGACAATTTGGCTTTTGCCCACTATCATGCTAATTTTATGAAAGTCCATCGACTCCTCCGCCCCCTTCAAATCAAATTTCTCTGTCTCATCTCACTAAATCGCCTATCTGGTCATATTTTGGTGTAGGCCTAATTTTCTACCCATCAGGTTTTTCTTAGAAACTGGCCTGTGAATTTATTGCATTTTGTGAATTTGTAGGCTATATATGTTGAAGCTTGTGAGAGTGGAAGCTTATTTGAAGGGATGATGCCGGAAAATCTTAATATTTACGTGATGACTGCATCAAACTCAGTAGAGAATAGCTGGGGAACTTACTGTCCCGGGATGTATCCTCCTCCCCCTCCAGAGTATATCACATGTTTGGGAGATCTGTATAGTGTTGCTTGGATGGAAGACAGGTATTCTTGTTCCCTTGCCAAATTGTTTTGTTGAATTTTGTTCTCGTACATTTACTTCTCAAAATATTTAATAATAGTGGAGCTACACTACCAAGCCCTGGTTGTATGATCTTTCGAACTTCGAACAATTTTATTACCTTGATTGTTAGTAAATATTGTGCATAATTATTGATTATATAGTTTTTCAAGCTGGATTTCCTATTATTATTACAATTGGAGAGTGACTTCTACTCATTTTATATTTTTTTTTTTATAGTGAGTCTCACAACCTCAAAAGAGAGACAGTAGAGCAGCAATATCAACAGGTGATATTCAAATTAAACCCTTGCTAACTCCATGTGACTAAGGAAAACACGTAAAAAATTTGTGTTTAATGCAGGTGAAGGACAGAACTTCTAACCATAACACGTACAATGCCGGATCTCATGTCATGGAATATGGGAACAAGAGCATCAAACCCGAAAAGGTATCTGTGTTTCAAGGTTTCGATCCTGCAACCATGGACCTTCCGCCAAACAAGGTGCATCACACCAAATATCAAATGGATGTTGTCAATCAGAGGGACGCAGATCTTCTATTTTTATGGGAAAGGGTAAGCCAATTTCTTTTAAATTTAAGTGTTCGGGCCTATAGCTGGTAACATCTCCTTGTTCGAGAGCATCTCTTTCCTCGGAATATGTTGAAGCTACGTTCTGAACATGAGTCTATTCCACTCACAGTACAAAATCATTGAAACCCCTACGGAAAAGGCTGAACTCCTGAAGCAAATAACTGATACAATACTGCACAGAAAACGGTTGGATGGCAGCATAGACATCATTGGCCTAGTTTTATTTGGTCCAGAAAATGGCCCTTCAGTTCTGAATTCCATGAGAGGTCGTGGTTTGCCTTTAGTCGATGACTGGGAATGTTTGAAATCAATGGTAAGCTTTTTTTTTTAATCATGTTGTTGAGCAGCTGTTTCTTGAATATTTTCCTCGATTCAATTGAATTGTGTCCATTACAGGTTCGGTTGTTTGAGGCACATTGTGGTTCGTTAACTCAATATGGCATGAAACACATGCGAGCATTTGCAAATATGTGCAATAATGGTGTTTCCCGTGCAAAAATGGAGGAAGCTTGTATGGCTGCCTGTAGTGGACACAATTTCATGCAATGGAGTCCTTCAGATAGAGGTTATAGCGCTTAGTATCCTTAGTAGTCACTGCAACTATTTGTACTTTTTTAAGTAACACATAATGGTCTCTGGTGACCTAAGAAGGTTAGAGTTGTATAAATTTGGACCTTGCGCAAGTTTCTTATAATGTAGCGCACAGCTTGTTAGTTAGTATCTATTAGATCTCGCTCCCATGATTCATTGAAAATTCTGAGTTGTGTATTTAGATGCGTGCATCAAGGGCACGCGAGAGTGGTGACGTTTTCGATAGAAGTCGGTTTACTACACTAGACCATGAAATATTGGTGGCATTTGATCATGATAAGCCAAATACAGGGGATTCTTTGGGGTGGAAGCTGCCTCCGACCCTCAACGTCAATTCGCCTCTGGCCAAATATTAGAGGACTAAACCATGGGTTCTAATTTTCAATATATATATATATATATACATATATATATTCTACAACTCCAAATTGTCCTTTACATCTGAGCTCTCTGTTTCTTTTCTCATACATATAATTCGGAGTGGTAGAATATTCTAGTCCTTGCATGTTACATCCACAAAAACAATGTCCGCGTATATAATTCTTGCTGAAACACGCGGGACGACACCTTTTAACGGAATCCTTGGTCTGTTTTACAAACTGCTTCAATCTTATTTGCTAAATCTTCATTCATGTTTGATTCTGAAAAAGCTCTTGATTTTCCTAAAGCCATTGAAACTTGCCAACCTGCAACATGCTGAATAAATTAGCCTTCACCAAATAGAAAAGAGCTAAATACCATGTGCACAAAATCACTACTTGTATTTTTTTTTTAGCAACTATTATAATTATCGGGGGTTGGGGGCTTTGACAGAGACTCAAAAATCAGACTTTCAGGTCGCAATTGCAGTACTTCTTCTGTTTGGAGAAGTGCAAACCAGATGCAATTACCAAGAGAGTAAGGAGGAAAACAGCCTTGCTCAGAATGCTCTTCATTTTGTATGAATTTCGAGAAAGAAAGCACAAACTATATATACTATTTTCTAGACCACGAATTTGGTAAATTTGCGTATGCTTAGGATTAATATATGGAAGTATTATGTTCAAAATCTTGCAATTAATATATGTGAATTTTGATAACTCTATATTCTACGCCTTTTTCATAAAAATAATTACTTCTTTTAGGATATAATTAAAATAGTGATTTGGTCATATTAAATATATATGTATGAGAGTTCCTTCCTAATATAACAATAAAAATATCAAAGTTCGTAATTTGATCCCATGATATATTCCGATTTTGTAGTGCCAGTTCGTTGTATATATTAAAAGTGATGGAGGGTGGCAGCCTTGCTGCTTAAAATTTTTGGGTTTTGGTCATAATACCGAATTCGTAGAATTTATTAATTTTTTGTTATATTGACCGTGATATATTTAGGTGTGTAAACGGACCGAATTGTGCCGAATATAAAGAAAATTTTAAATTTCGCTCGTTTTGAAATAGTTATACTCGAGCTCGAAGTTCGAATAGTTTTAAAAATTCGACTTGAAAAGATTCAAACATGTTCATGAGCTATTCGAACTATTGCTCGAAAATAAATACCCTAAAGGTTCGAAATAATATTTATTTAATATATAATTATATTATATTAATAAAATATTAAAGTTCGCGAGCAGCTCACGAACTATCAAACAAAGTAATTTGGCTCGAGTTCAGCTCGAAAAAGTTCGAACATGTTTAATTCGGCTCGAATTCGAAAATTTCGAATACGAACTTCATGAAAATGTTCGATTCATTTACACAACTAGATATATTTCATTGATAAATTATTATATTTTGAAAACTAAACCTTTCCTCCATGAAAATTGTACCTCTAATACACTTTAATTTGATTCCTTTGATATCTTAATACCTTAAAAAATGGTAGATAGCCTTCTATAATCAATTGCATAATCATCATTTCCTAAAACTTCTTACAAATAACAGTAACAATTAATAATATTAATAAGAAGAAAATAAATTTAAAAGATTGGTTGCCTGATTGATTCAACTTGAGACTCCACGAGATAAGTAAGTTACTAGTCAGTGCATAAATAATTTTTTCTAGTATAATATTAATATGTGAATTATATTCCAAATTATGAATATAACTTTTTGCCTTCATTTTTGTATTTTAGTAGTTTCATTCAATTTTCGGTACAGAGAAAAAAAATTAGAAAAATATTTTTTTTTGTTCATAGAATAATGGTGAAAGTCCTTTAGAATTTTTATCTACATAATTTAAGTTTGGATATGTCGTAGCTGTGCAAGGAAGATATGGGTTTGCCCACAGGGGCATAGATGGATTGATAAGGTTTGAGGTGATGTGAGGAGATTCATCCGATGTCGCAGGTTCGAATCTCGTGTGGGAGAAAGTCTCCACTGAAATATTGTGGGGGTTTGTCTTGGGTTCGGGTCATGTTGGTCCGCTCCTTCAGAAACCTGTAATCCGTGCACATCCCTCGATTTACCTAGTAGTGGTCCTGAGGGGCCGATGTCGTCACTCAAGGAATAGTCAGGCGTAAGCCTGGATACCTTATTAAACTAAAAAGGAAGGAATGGATTTTTGAAATAATTTCTGGGATATAATCCCATTTTGAGATTATTCCATTCTAATTGAGGTTAATGTTACTTTAGGTATAATATATTTAGCGTATCAAAAACAATTAAATTGTTGGCCAAATGATTATTACTTCAATAGTTCAATATGCTAATCTTCCATAGTTACCAGTTTTAATTTTGAAACAATCCCTCGCAATTGAAGTTTTTCGGTTTTGCTGACCGTAGTACATATCAATATTGGAATATGGTTGAAAATATTCTCGTTAAAGAGTTGCTATCCGACAAAATATTGCCCTCAGATATCAACTACTCGACCAAATTTTTCTCCATTTTGCTACTCCCAGTTGAGTTCTTCATCGTGACATTTTGAATTGTCGATAACATGTCAATAACAATGAAATCGACATTGCCAAGTGGAAGAAATCTACCATACGCAAATTACGACAAAATGAAGAATAGTAGGAAATGGACAAATAGAGACACAAAATGCAAGTTGTTCAAATATTATTATGTAAGAACAAAATCACACACGTCTTCATTTATGAATAAATTTGATAGGATGCATGTTTATTTATTTTTTATTTTTTATTTCCTAGCCTCATAAAATATGATGGCCTTTGTTTTTTTTTTTTTTAAAATATCTCAGCATTATAAACGAACCATGATTTGAACGAAACGTTATCTCATCTTGAAAATGTTTGTATGCACCGATATAAGTTCCACTTATAAAGTAATTTAGTATGATCGATCTAAAAGAATTGACATATTAATTTATATATTTACTATATATATTATATTTTAATATTGACTTTGTTTATTAAATTGTTATCAATTGATTAAATAAAGCTAGACAACATGGATAAGTGCAAACATTGAACTCGATCTTTGATGGTTCGAATATTTTTGACCGGAGACTTTTACAAGTTCTTACCCCAATTTCATGTAAAAATCGAAACAAATTAATTTCATTTTGTCTAGTTTAAGAACTTAACTAAATTCGAAATGAAATACAGGCGTCGCCAACAAATTTGTACATTTAAATTTCCTAAACCTCCTTAGGCCGGAAATAATCTAAACGATAGAAGAAAATAAGAACTTGCCATGGAATTAGAATTTTAGAAAATAGTCCAACTAGCTCGGCCTCCTCCGCCAGCTTCCACCGCCTCTTGCAGCGGCGATCTTCATCTGAACATTCTCCAACTCGGATTTCGGGCAAGGAATCTGAATACCACCCGGGTGATTGAACCCGTAAAGGTCTTCAGCCTCCTTCAACAACTCACCAAACAACGGGTGATTGAAGTAAATCACAGGCACCAGAACTCGAGACGCGCTGTCCTCCTTATCACCCACGTACACCGCTAAGTGTCCTTTTGGTACACTTGTCTGTAAATTTGGTTGCTCAATTGGTTCATGCCCAGCCCGAATATAACCCGAACTGCTTTTGCCTGCGGAGAGGCCCTTAGTTCCGATTTTCAAGAACTTGACCCACTTGCAGAGCTTGGAAACGGGTCTCCTTGACGGTTCCAGGCGCTCGTACGCGGCGGGTCTCCGCCGTGTACGCCGGTGGATGAACCAGTTGAAGACTTTGACCAGCTTGCTTCCGAGCCTGAATCCCCTGATTTTTCCCATGTTTGAATATGAGTGAAAAATCAAAAAAACAAAAGGGATGGGTTTCTTTAAAATCCACAAAAAACTGTTAAGAATCCCTCTGCGTTTTGCGCATTTGTAAATTTCAGCTTTCCTGCTTTGTTTTTTAGTGCAACTGTTGTTGTATGCTGAGTTGTGTATTTAAAAGATTGAATGGGTGTGGAGCTGACGCATACATACAAGAAAACATGGGCGTGGGAATATTGGAGGTAGTGATTCTTGGAGTGGAGGAAGTGAAAATCGCAAGGACTGTTTGGAGAGTGACGACATTATTTTGAAAATGAATAAAAAGAATAAAAGATTCTCAAAACTAGAAAAGAAAAACGTTATAGTGGTACAATCGTGAACGATGTCAATAGTCAAATTGACATTCATACTCTAAATCATTTGTAAAATCAAATTCTTTTATTCAAATCTCCATCGATTCAAATGTAATTTTAGATTTAAAAAAGATACCATTCTAATGAATTTTTACCATATCCGCAGAGGTAATATATATATGCACTTTACATGCCTAAGAATATGGAGATATTGTGGTAACGTCATTTATATAATATGATTGTTATAGAGTTCTATGCACCTATCAATCACGTAAAATAAGACAAATCTTATGATAACGTAATTGCCACGCATGTTTTACTTCTAATATTCGCGCAAAGTACGTTGTGAATCAACAATGGTTTACTTCAGGAGCACTGTCCTTCAGGATATATAGGATATTGTCCTTCAGAACAACATATGATCATTGGATTGGAATGTCAATATTTGGGTGTGACAATCCAATGATTGGGGGTGCATCAACACTATAATATAGGGTGATATTATTTAAATATAACTTAATCATATTGGCTCTTATAAACTTTGGTAATCTCAAACATTTAAATATAATAAATCCGGAATTTGTGCTTGGGAGACAGGCTGTTCAAACTTAAATTTGAAGATTTGAAGTTCAATGAAATCTCAATCTAATTGAATGCTAGGAATTCTTCTTAAGAAACGGCCATATTTACATGAACTAAATAACTAAATAATACATTAGGTGAGAAAGATTCATTTCTTAATATAATTAGTTGAATAGTTAGTCAGTGTAAACTTTTTAATTTTTAAAATAATGAAATATAATATGTTTTGAGTATAAACAAAGGATTATGAAGTCGTCAAATGATTAATTTTTCTTATGGTTAATCTGATGCTACTCGAGCACTGTCCTTAAAGATAGCCATTGATTTGAATATTTCTCAATTTATATCTAATCCGAGTGATGCACCCAGTAATTCTCTGTGAGTTTGTAGACATATGTTCATCCCCATCTATTGTTAACATGTCTAGCTTATTGGTGGCATTCACATGGTGCAACTATTCATATTCACATGTCGCTTAGTATATAGCACTATCACCGTATATAGAAATAAGGTTGTGACCAGTGACGGACATTGGATTTTTGGGAAGGGACAAAAAAAAATTAAATAAAAATTTGGGCCAAATAAAATTTTAGGGGTCAAAATATAATTTAAGGGGAGCAAAATGTAAACTTTAAGGAGCAAACTACAAATTTGTAGGGTAAAATTGCACCCCGAAAAAATCTAAATTTTTTTTAAGGCAACATTTTTTTTCTTGCCCCCTGCTCCTTAGTGGCTCCGCTACTGGTTGTGTGTGAAGCCTCGAATATTTGCTTTGCCTCAAATCATGTTAGTCATTCAATGGACTTTGTCATTAGTCATCCAATGACATTTAAATGCCCAACCCAAGTCTTGCCACCATTCAAATCCATTCAACCACCATTCAATCTCATTTAGTGACATTTAGTACCTTGCTCAAATTGTGTCATTAAAGGGCAACAGTTTTGGTATTTGTCAAATAATTCTCCTACATTAAACACTCAAAATCCTTTATTCATTTTGCCTCATTTAATTGACTCATTCAAGTGTCATGCCCAAATCTTGGTATCCATTTAATTGCGTGATCAAATCATGACATTATCATTCAATTATCTTATTAATCATATGGCCAAAGTTTAGGGACCCAAATTAAAATCCTCCTACATTGAATCATCTTACTCCTAATTGTATTCCCACTTAATTCCCATACCATTAGCATCCAATTATCATATATCATGCATTTATGACTTGCTTGACTTGACTCAATTTAGGGGATTTCTTTGGCCAAGGTTAATGAATGATTATCCAACTCTACTACTATAAGAAAGAAAACTATATTCCACATACTAGCTCTTTTCGAAAATATCACACACTAACACACACAAATATTTCGAAACTTGCAAGGAAGAGAGGAGGAGATTTTCACCGTTTTCTCAACCCGAAACTCGTCTCAACGTGCTTCGAATCTTCAACGAAGTAAGTGGGTTTTCGCTACAATTCCATTTCGTTTTCAAAAATTATTTACGATTTATATTCTCGATTGAACATCAAACATGAGGATTATGTTTTTAAATCTAACAAGTATGTGACATGACCATGAATGAAAGGGCATTGCGGAGCAAAGTGCTACGTATGTATGAATCACCACTTGATTCGGCGGGGCAAAGTGCTACATGATGTGGGTGTGCCAGATGCATGAGAGTCACCTCTTGATCCTTAAGAGCAAAGTGCTATGCATACGGGAGCCACTTCTTGAATCCAATAAGTCGTTATGTGAATATGTGGAAGATATGTGTTTATGAGTAAGAAATGTGTTTATATGCCAAGATCTATGGATCTGATAAAGAAATGTTTAAAAGATTTTTGCTATGAATATATGTATGTGTTCCTATGTTCAATCGGCACCTACTTGCTGGGTGTTTTTTCCAAACACTCACCTCTTACCTCCCTCCCAGACAAAGACGAAAAGAAGAGATCGAGGAAGAATAACAAGAACAATTTTGGAGATGATGATCTACGAAGAACCTTCAAGAAAATTTATTAGTTTTATTTACGCTTCCGCATCTTTGATTTAATCCGAGACAGTTGTATTTTGTAATATCAATTGTAACGACGATTATTATTTTCAATGGAATAAATAGTCTGGTTTTTATCATAGATCTATATACGAGTCTTGTTGATTTTGAATTAATGTTTGGAATCAACGCCGGTGTCACACACTCCAGTCTCGGAGCGTGACATTGTGACTCTGGTATAACAACTATAACTTCTAGTTTAGTTGTAACCAGTTGATCCCAACATAGTTGTCCCTCAATTTATGAAGTTACATTGAATCCAAATCAATCCAAAGTTGAGTCGTGTCAAATCTATCATGAAGGGAACTCTTCAAGTATATGTTTTGATTCTTTGTTCCTAAGACTCGAACACTAATTTTTGCTTAATATTCCTCTTAATTAACAGAATATATATCGTGGCAAATTATTAATTTATGAAGTCCGTTATACTTCTCTAATATATATATTGCTTTCCTTTTATTTTCAAAATAATACGCAAATAATCAACTTGACTATTTTTTGAAATGTAAAACCACCAAGTAAAGTTATATTTGAAATATTTTGATGCCATTATATCATGTATCATATATTTATACAAAAAGGTTTATTACACGAGAATTATCAAATAAATTACAAATTAACATTGTAAATTTAATTATTACAAGACAATATTTGGTTATCAAAGAATATAAATTATTATTTTTAAAAATGATAATTTCAATGACGTTTTGGAAACAAAACATAAAAGTCAATAATCTATGAATACAAGGGGTAGAGTTTAAATTTTAAAAGTCCGGGGGTTTTTGACAGATTACCTCATATGGTTTCCCAAATAGGCGGATTACCCCCTTTGTAGTTTGAAAATATGAATTTTACCCCTGTGATCTGTGAAAATATGCATTTTACATTCACGTGGCTTACAAAATAAGCAGTTTACCTTTATTTATAGGGTGTATTTAACACCTATTCACAAACTATAAGAAGGTAAAATGTATATTTTCACAAACAACAGACTGCCTATTTTGTAAGCCATAAACTATAAGAAGGTAAAATGTCTATTTTTACAAATCATATGAGATAAAATATTTATTTTCAAATTAGATCGGGTAATTTACCTATTTGATAAACTAGAAAATTATTTACCACTAGTTCAAAGTCCGAAGATGTAAATTGCTATTACATCTTATTATTTAATTACATTTGCAGATCTCCATGTAGTTACAAGTCGAACCATTTGACTATTCATGTGTCGTACAATTTTCGTACATACTGTCACTTGGTGTTTATTAAAAACATTTGGCAACTATTCATATAGCGAGCATAAGTAGCGATGTACGTCAACCTTATTTATATTATATTATATTATAGAGCTAATGACTCGTTATGTATGTGATTTTGAAAATAAAAAATTATCTTCTTGTTTTCAAATATGTATTTTGCCTTATTATAATTTTGAAAAAAGACAGATTATTATATATAGTTTGAAAATATACATTAAATTTCGTGGCTTAAAAAATAGGTATTTTAACCCCTTATGGTTTGTGAATAGCAAAATACCCCCTTCGTGTTCACGTTTTTTGTTATTAGCTTTAGTTTAATTTACGTCTTTTACTTCAGTATAAATACTTGTATTTGTACTTGTTTGAACATAACTGAAAATGTGATTATCATTTTCCCCTCCAAACATGTTGATATTTTGATATGGTACCAGAATCTATCTCGATCGATTTTAGATTCATTCTTTTCACGCAACTACTGCATAATTCCAGCTTCTCGTACCTTTGTTTTGTTCTCATTTGTCGTAGATTCGATTGAGTTTTTTTTCCGCGTTCGTTGATTTATTAACATTTCGGCCATGGATAATGCTATGAGCTTCAATGATCCTCTTTATATTCATGTTTTGGATATTTTAGGTATGAATCTAGTTAATAATCTTTAATTATAGCAGAAAATGGAATGTGGAGTAGACCGAAGCTGATTGCATTACATGCAAAGAATAAGTTAGATTTCACAGATGGCACTTGTATGAGACCAGTGGTTGATAGCATTTCATTTCAACAATGAGAGAGATGTAATGCCCTAGTTTTATCGAGGATCATGAATACAATGTCTAAGAAGATTTTTGTGGCATTATATACTCAATCGATGCTTGTAAGGTTTGAATGACCTTAAGGAGTGGTTCGAGAATCTTTGCTTTACACTGAGATATCGGTAGATTAGTGCAAGAGGATTCAAGTATTTCAGTTACTATTGTAACTTAAAACAATTGTGGGATGAATTTTCATCTCTAGTTGTTCTGCCTCATGTGATAGTGCGACTTGAAGGAAATATTTGGAGCATGATCAACAACAAATATTTCTACATACAGGAATTGTTTTTTTCTTCTTTTTCTTTACTCTACTTGGTTTGGGCTTTGGGCTAGGATGGGTTTTATTAAGTCTAGACTTGATTTTGACTTATGGGCTTAAAGTAGAGATGAGTAGAGCCTGTCATAATTGCATTTTAAAAAAAATATATTTATATATATCTGATTCAAAAATAAAAAGGTAAACTATGTATTATTTCGTAATATCATATCAACCAGAATTTTTTATATATATTTTAATTGATTTCAATGAAGCTATTTAACTTGATTTGAAACTTAATAATAATAATAATAATTTGTACCAATTGAATTAACGAAAAAAGGACTAAAAATCAGTGAAACGAGAAGTTGAAGAGTCCCCAATCTCAATATACGTTAGTTACAACATTTATCTATAATTAAATATTTCAAGATTATTCTATTGGTTCGATTTACGTATAGTCTACTGTTATTCGAGTTTGCCTAAACTTTACTCCATACTTCTTTGCGGGTACAGCAAACCTACATTTGTAAATCCTATTAAAATAATATAAATCAAATAATTCTGTAATTAAGTACTTATGTAATAATTACTATTCGAGTAAGAAATTACTCAAATTGATCTTGACAAATTAAATAATTAATTGGAGGATTTACCACTAGGCTAAACACTATAGCTAGTAGCAGTTACGTAACTTTATTTTCTTATAACAGCAGCGCAAAGCCCCGTACTAAGCGACAGATTGACATTAGAGAATGTACCATATATGTGCTAATGAGCCAAGATGTTAAACCAATAGACGACAGATGACCATGCATTCATCCACGAGTGTACGGAAGGACAAGCATAGACCCGGCATAATGAATAAAAATATACAAATGTTGATTATATATTACCATCATTTTAAGTGTAAGTATCCTGAAAAATAAACTATTTTGTGACACCAAATGAGTGTCTTTATCATTTATCCTCAACCCTTCAATTCAATTTCTCCACTATTTTAATTAAAATTAATTATTTGGATAATTAATGAGGACTAAGAATATTTGTCTTGAAGTAAAGTGGTAGGTAACCAATAGGGACCCCATTTTATTAATTTCATGTAATTTTCACCTCCTTGAATACGTTTTGTAAAGGCAGAAGTGGGTAATTTGAAGCACAAAATAGAGGCACACAAGTCCAACTCACTGGGACTCATGACTAGTTTTTTCTACCAAAATTTAATTTCCATTGACAAGTTGGCTTTTTGTAATAATATTTTTCTACTCCTCGGATGCTTTTCTTTCATTATTGCTACTCCCGGGGTGGTACCTAGGGGTGTAAACGAATCGAACATGTTCACGAGGTTTTCGAGCCGGCTCGATAAATATTTGATTCGAATTTGAAATTCTCGAATTTGAGCCGAACTCGAGCCCTTTACTTTGTTCGATTGTTTGCGAGCCGCTCACGAACTTTAATATTTTATTAATATAATATAATTATATATTAAATAAATATATTTCGAACCTTTCGAATATTTATTTTTGAGCAATAATTCGGATAGCTCGTGAACATGTTCGAACCTTTTCGAGCCGAACTCGAACTCGAGCCAAATTTTTGAAACTATTCGAACTTTGAATCGAGCTCGAGCTCGAATATAACTATTTCGAGCCAAATTCGAACCTTAAATTTTTATGCATATTCGACTCGATTCGGTTCGTTTACACCCCTAGTGGTCCTGGGGCATCCATCTATTTATCTAGCATCAATGTGGAATATTACAATGGAACATTCCACATTCATGCCAAATAAATAGCTGGATTGACCCTAAAGAAATGACCATTAGGGCAAGCATCAATTAAACCGGAAACATGGAAAACCCAAATTTTAATGAGTGTAAATCATAAATGGTTAATAATGACTTCAAAGGATTTTAGGAACTTAAATTTTGAGGGTAATTTTTCCAAACATGTCTTATTTGCTTTCAAAATATATGAATTTAGTGTAACCCATTGTTAATTACTTTCCATGGAATTTCTCAGTTTATGGTGTGATCAAGTTTGGTCAAATAGAATATTTTAGGAAAATGTTTTACGTATTTTCTTATGTTTATGTATCATCTTTTTTTCGTTTTTCTTGGTATTATTGATATTTTCCACAGAAAGTTTCTTATTCTACTGGTCTTTACACGAACGAAAAACACACAAGCATGCAGAGGGGTGAGAGCATATAATTAAAATGGGATTGCATAATTAACTTTTCCTGTATAATATGTTAATTATAGGAAAAATTGCCAAAATAGTCCTCTAAGTTGATCTATTTTGGATTTTGATAATCTAAGTAGTCAAAATTTGATTTTGGTCATATAAGTTATCTTTTCGTTGGCTTTTGATCCTATTTTATCGGACAGATGACGTTGTACCGGACACAAGCAATCATAGTACCACGTCAACATTTTTCAATGTCATGTCAGTATTTTCGGCACAACGTTAACACTCCGACGGATTAGTATGCCAAAAAAACCAACACCAAATGTTGATTATTAAAAGGATCAAATCCTAAAATAGACAAAGCAATCATTAAAATTTAAAATTGTGTGGATTTTCGATTTTGATTTTGGGGAGGGATTTAATGAATATATTTCAAATTACTCTATTTTGGAATGTTTGAACGTCATTGATACATCTACACCCTAAAATAATTTTCTTTGGGTTCAATTGTTTTCCAAGATAGTTTGATTTTTTTTTTTTAAAGAAAATAAAATCTAGAGAAAGTGAACATATTTTTGTTGGTGGATAACATGTGCCTGAAAAAAGTTTATTTACAAAATAATTTTTTTAATATCATTTTTCGAGATTAAGAAGCAAATAAAGCATACAGGAAGTGGGGAAGGGATGCCACGTGTTTTACAAAAAAAAAACTTTTGCTTTACTTTTATACTAACACACGATACAAGTTGTATATATATTGTTTTATAAAACATATATAAACAAATAATCACAATTATTTTCTCTGCTAGTTTATATTTTTGTTTTGCCAATCGAAATATGATAAAAGGATGGATAATTTTATTTGGTAGCAAATTTTATTTAAGAAACAATAAATCGAAATATTTTACTAAAAAATTCATTATTTGCCTATTCGCTTGTTTAACATCCTTCGTCGACTTTAGGCATCATTTGTCGCAGTATATTTAATGAGATAAGTGAGATATGAATAATTAAAAATTGTTGATCATCTCAGAATTATCAATGGAACAAATGGTAATCCAAGTTGTAAAAAATTAGTTTCATGTTAATATAGTTAAGAAAAACTATTCTTTGTAATAATTATAACAATGTACTTGTGAACATTACATGGTATTGTTTTTACTCAATTGTATCTTATATATTGTAGGATTGAGCGCTTACCAATTTACCAATAACTATGGTTAAGGATAATGTCGCAACATCAATCTTTTCAACCATACACTGGCACAAGAACCACGTGTTCGACCGATCACAAAGCAGATGCAATTGTTGAACCCCAACAATCCATCCCCAAATTATTGCACTATTTGCAACTCATGTGAATCGAACACACAATCTTGGCTCTGATACCAATTGTAGGATCGGACGTTTACCGCTTGACCAATAACTATAGTTAAGGGTCATCGCACAATATCAATCTTTTCAACCATACACTGTCATAAATGCCACGTGTTCGATCGATCACAAAGCATAGGCAATTGTTGAACTCCAGCACTAAATTTTTTTTTTTTTTAAAGAAAATTAATTATATCTTACTTATTCTGATGTTATTAAATACAATATTTACTTTTTTAAATCAATTCATTTGAGTACTTAGTTTTTCATAAAAGAAATTAAGAAGGTAAATATGTTTTGCAAAAGAAGTGTATTATCAACCCAGTAACAAAGTGTAATTATCCATATAATAAATTTTATAGAGAAGGGCCCCAAATTTATAAATTTACTGAGTCTATATTTTCTTCGTTATTTATCATATTAGAATAAATCTGAAAATATTCTAAGCGGTGCTGCTAAATCGACATATTTTTTGGTAGCAGAAAATTATCGATCAATAGTTCAATACTACCGAGGGGCATTTTCCCCTTAATTGCAGGGAAAGAACGGAGCACAAGTGAAGCGATGGATTAACAAATCGGCACGCCCAAGACACCAAAGAGTTCGTAATTCGTAGGGCCCGTAAAATAAAGAGATGTTGATCATGAGGAGTGACCCACTTTACAATTAATATATATTATATCTATTTATTTATAATATGTGTGTTTATAGATTTAATTTAATATCCCATATGTATTGATAATATAAGAATCTGAATACAATGTTGAACTAACATATGAAGCCCACGTTAGACCACATAAAACCACGGAAGGGAAAAGTCCAAACAAATGAAATACACATATACAGGCATCTCATTTAGTGCTTCTTACTATGGATAAACATTCCTCGAACACAGTTGAGACACGTGTCGGACACACCACTTAACGTGTCCTTAACTTTTTGTAAAAAATGTTATGACACGAGTGTCCGACACGGTCGAGAGAGTGTCCGACACAGAAAGAGCTTAATTGTATAATTTATCAAGTTTTTGATCAAAATGAAATTTTTAATCTTAAAATCACAATTCAAATGCCTTCATTTTTGTTAGTTGAATCTTTGTTCTCGAAATTACAAATTACTAATTTCACATTTGGCAAGTGTTCGTTCGTTTGATGTTATGGTTTTGAAGGTTAAGTTCTAGGGTTTTGGTTACAGATATGTAGATTTTTTCGATTGTTGGTCTTAGACTAGTAATATGCATTTGTTGTTAATATGAGTGATACTCACCACATTACCGCCACATTAAAGGAGACGGGTTCCTAAACTTTCCCGCCAAGTAAACACAGGAATCGAGCCTATAAATACCCGCTGAGAGTCTCATTTGAAGGGTTGAACTTTTTATGCATAAAAGACTCCGAAGAGAGCATACTTATTTCGTTCGGTCATCTCTGTTATTTTCTCAGATATTATTGTGTAATAATTCGGTCGTCATATATCGTGTCAAAAGTCCTGTAGTAAATCGAGATTGTGATAGTACAAATTATACTGGACTAGGTCCCGTGGTTTTTCCTTCACTTCGAGGGGTTTCCACGTAAAAATCTTGGTGTCTTCTCTTTAATTTTCATAAACACTTGATCTATCAAATACGTAAAAATAACGGATTACATCAAGTACATATTGTGATGACCCTAATTTTTGCTCCCCATAATCTTGAGTATTCAATGGCCTCACTAACACTCATCCCAATCACCTTAATATCATTTGTTCATGACCTTAACTCAATTATATTCATTAGGAGGCCAAAGTCATGGGATTTACAAATCAATCTCTTACATTACCCACTCATTGAATTACCCAATTCTATTGTCTTGCCCCAAATCATGTTAGTCATTCAATGGCCTTGCCAAACCTTGTCATTAGCCATTCAAGGATATTTAAGTGTCTAGCTTCAATTATGGCATACCATTCAAGTGTCTCACTAACACATTCAATTACCTTGCCCAAATCATGTCACTAATGGCCTAAACCCATTCTTTTTCCTTATCAATCATAGCATTGATGATTATTCAATTGCCTCATGTTAACCATCATTGCCTTGCTAAAATCATGACATTAGACATTCAATTGTAATGGCCAAAGTTTGGGAACCTTACCAAATTATGTTATCATTATCTTGCTATCATCATGATATTAGACATGCCAAAGTTTTGGATTCTCCATTATTCCTCATAGTTTAAAATCACCTCACTCAATCCCATTTATTTGCCTCCCAATCACATTAACATCATACATCCATCATCAGACTAAAATCTTGCCAATTGGGAGCCAAATAGTGGATCTAAATTGGACACTCCTCCCCACATTAAAACCCCATTACACCATGCCAAGAAGGGATTACCCTACACTTTACATTTGTTGAAAATCTTCTCACACATCACACACACATTTTTCGAAAACTTCAAGACAAAGGAATAGGAGATTCTGTGCTACTTTCTACAACCTATAATTCGTTCAACCACACTTCGAACGTAAGTGGGTTTTTGCTATGAATATCATTTCGTTTTTGAAACTCTATATATGTGTTAAAATTTCAGTTGAACACGAAAATGTATTTTAAAGATCATATTATGAAAGTTTATGAGAAATGCACATTGAAAGTCGAAGGATCTGCGGGGGAAAGTGCTACGTGTATAGGAGTCACCACTTGCTTTGGCTGGGCAAAGTGCTACATGATGTGGGCGTGCCACATGCATGAGAGTCACCTCTTGATCCTTAAGAGCAAAGTGCTATGCCACGGAAGCCACATCTTAATCTCAAGAATGAAATTATGTGATTATGTGTTTATGTGATGAGGCTCTAGTGTGAGCAATTATAAGTATGTGTATCGACCTACTATTTGTTTGATAAAGAGTTATTTGAAAAGCTTTATATGTATATTTTATTGTGTTCAACTGGCCCCTACTTGCTGAGTATTTCCCAAATACTCACCATTTACCACCCCTCCCCAGTTAAGGACGGAAAAAATAGGTTGAAGTCGAAGAACAAGACCAATTTTGGGCTGGTGATCTACCGAGGAGATTTCAAGATTTTGTTACGTTACACTTCCGCAAAACTCTGTTTAGATCTAAGGTGTTTTATGAACTATTCAAGTTGATTTCTCGTTGTAAAGACGAGTATTATTTTTAATGGAATAAATAGACTGGTTTTTATCATAGATCTGTACACATGGCTTGTTGATTTTGAATAATTTTTTGGAATCAACGCCGGTGCAATGCGCTTCGGTCTCGGGGCATGACACATATTACAAAATGGTCCCTGTAATATCGGAAATTTTTTTATGAAGAAATAAAACTAAAATGACAATTTATAAATTGATTTTAGTTACCTTCATCCATTCGATTTGATTTTTACATGAGCATTTGAAAACATAATGTAAGTTGAGTCACGAACCTTTCATAGAGTCTACATATAATCTTTAAATAATTTGAAAACTTGATTCACTAAATCCATAACTAGACCCTCTTAGAATTAAGAGTGCAGCTATTAAAGAATGGTATGCATGTCGTAGTACACAGGGGTGGTGCCGTGAAGACAAGGGAGATAAAGCGCCCTCATTATTCCTTAAAATTACATTTTCATCCTTAAATTTGTATTTGTCCCCGATATTGTAGATTGTCCCCCTAAAATTATATTTTGTCGCCCACATTTTTAATATTTTTTTGTCCCCAAGCTCAAATACTAAATCCGCTCCTTGTAGCATAGCTAGTCTGTGTCAATTGCTGGTGGAGTATTTAAGCCTCATCGGCCACCTCTTTCACCGCAGAGCTAGCTTTTCCCACACTCATAAACATTATAAGCTAATCATCATCATGATTAAGCATTTTGATGCTACACTCAATGATCATATTTTTTCTGATGAAATTAAATTCTTGGTTATCTTATGTTTCCACCTTCCTCTTTTGTATAGCTATCATATCCTATATATATATATATATATATATATATATATATATATATATATAAAATAAATAAACTCAGTTGTAACAGCGTAACATTCAATGAGAAACTAAGAGCTAGAACTATTATATATAGCCATATGTATCTTTCTTTCTTCCATTTGAAAGAAAGAAAGGACAAAACCTTTCCCTTTCCTCTTAATTACCTCGGGATCTGATCATTCTTTGAATAATCTTAAGGGTCAGTTCAGCAGAGGAAAAGGGCTTGGTTATTCTTCCACATCTTTTTTTTTTTTGATAAGTAAATTCAATTCTCGTGAATTACTTGAAAACAAGATTGGAATATTCAACCAGATCTGCAAGGTATTTTCAGTTCCGAAACTAGTACCAATGATTTTCTTATCTCATGCTCAATAATATTCTACAGATGATAATTTTATTTGATGTTTTTTACTCAAATCACTTTGAAAATTCATCATCATGGGTTCTCAAGTTTGAAATTTTGTGCTTATATAGGGATTTTGCTTCATCTAACATATGTATATCAACCCAAGTTTCAAACCTATAAGGTTACGTTATTTTGTGTTAAGAATACACGGGGTTCCAATTTAAAGTAACTCATATACCTTACAAAGAGCTAATATAGCTTCTAGTTTCCCAAAGTGATACAACTCTCAACATGCCCCCTTCGTGTAACATTATATAAGTTAAATATTCGGATTGATAATGCTTGTGATGGTAAGCATGCGGGTGGAATAGCCAATTACATGAAAAACATGACTCTGATATCATGTTAAGAATACATGTGGTTCCAAATCAAAACCAATTGACGATGAGTGGAGTAACACATTTATCTTATAAAGAGCTAACATAACTTCTAGTTTCCCAACGTGAGATAACTCTCAACGTTTGGGTTTTCTTTATGTTATTATATGTAATTGTCAAAGTGTCGTACATTCGATTTCTAATATATTTCTTAACTTTGTTACAAAAAAAGCATTATTTTACAGTTTAATATTGTATTTGAGGCCTCTTCTTCCCTTAACTATGTTAATTGTTAAGGGATCATCTTTCTAAAAAAAAAAAATCACTGAAACTAACAACGTAACACTCATTTCCCACCAAATTATTCGTCTTTTTTGGTGGCACCTGTATTATTTAAACAAAACGAATTAAAATAATAATATATATTCTATGTAATATTTTAATTTATTTGTATTTCCGTTATTCACTTTAGGAGTGGAGGGAATAATACTATCTTTATTAATTTTTCAAGCCTCAAGCCTCAAACAAACTCGAGTTGTTTTACCTTAAAACCGCCTATATATCGTCAAGTGATGAAAGGCTGCATGTTTTCGCCCGACGAGGGTGGCAAAGACAACTGTAATAATGGATTACGTAAAGAGCTCTTCATTTTTTTCATTATTTATTAAATAAATAAATTAAAACACTTACTATAGTTATTTGATTTTATATTTGATGTTAAAAATATAATTGATGTGATCCGTTATTTTACGTGTTTGGTAGAATTAAATGTTTACGAAAAATAAAAGGAATACACCAAGATTTTTTACTTGGAAAACCCTCGAATTGAGAGAAAAACCACGGGACCTAGTCCAGTATAAAGCTCCACTATAAATATTGATGATTTACAGGACTTTCTAGACACAAAAATAATTGTTCAATGACTTACGCAAACTGTTTATAAAAATAACAGAAAAGACCGAACAGACATAAATTTGCTCTCTTCGGAGTCTTTTTGCCCAGAAAATTCCAACCCCCTCTGTGATGACATCCACGGGTATTTATAGGACTATTCCTAGTGATTGACTCGCGGGAGATCCGGAACACGATGTCCTCTGATCGTGGCTTAACTGGAGCCCAACACATCCGAGAAATCCGCGCCCCATTATTGCACGTTCATTCACGCCGGTTAATTTGTTAGTTATTCCCGGGTCTTCCGCTAATCTTTGACCAGAACACCGAGGAGGGTTACAGCTGCTCGGTAAAACCCTGCTCGGTGCTTTCCGTTCGGTGCACTATGTTCGGTATATGTCTTTGTTCGGCCCTTGAGGGATTTTACCCGAGGAGGTCAATATGTCATATGACATCACCTCACCCCCCTAAAGTAAAGCAAGACGAGACTTTTGAAGTCTTGTTTTATTGCTTTCGGGTAAAATCCAAACTTAACCTGCTCGGGATATTTTAACCGCCTAATTTTCCCGCCTAAACATTTAAAAACTCTGGCGACTTTTCGTTTCCCGAGGTACATCTATAACCGTTCATGGGATTTATTTTGAACGGTGTCGATTTAACGACTGTTCAAGTGGCCCCCCACTATAAATACTCGCTCATTTCGTTGATTTAACTTACTTTTCTGCAATTCGCTTCCGAGCTAGCATTAGACGTCCGACCAACTTTTCCTTCCTACTTATTTCCTTTCCATTCATCAAGTATGTCTTCTTCTGACGATTATTCGAAAACTATAGATATGTTCGAGGAGGAGGGTATCCTAAGTCCCTCTCCTCGTCATTCTTCTTCATCTGATAGTGAAGAAACTTCCAGCTCGTCGTCAGCCCCTGATGCTCGCAGAGAAGAGCTTCAGGCTGCGACAGAACAGGATCTGATAAAGGCCCGTGTTCCCTGGTTTGAGATATTTGAATCCGGGATTAAATCACAACGGCACCTATCCAGTATCCAAACTAAATGGGGGATTTCCGAGGGGACGTCTATTATAGTTCCCCCTCCCGGATCTCGTCCCCACCTGCCTCCCGAGGGTTACTTTCCCTTCTACATAGACCAACTCCGAGGGGGACTTCGCTTTCCTATCCCTCCTTTTTTTGTAGATGTTGCTTCCTATTTTGCCATCTCTCTAAGTCAATTATTCCCCAACAGTTATCGATTGCTGGCGGGGTTTTACATAGTCTTATCCTTTTTTGGCTTTTCTCCTACTCCCGAACTCTTCCACTGTTTTTTTCAATTAAATCGAAAGGAGATCGGGCTTTTTTACTTTTCTTCTCGAACAGGGATGGGTTTTCTGAAAAATTACCCATCCTCCATAAAAAATTGGAAAAGATTTTTCTTCTTTGCTCGACCACTCCAACCCTGGGATTGTCCCATGGAGTGGAAAGAAAACTTACCGAAGGGCAAGTCAATCAAGGGGATACTTGAGGGAGAAACATATCTGTCAGTTCGTCGTAAGCTTGGCGATCAGTGTTTTAACCTTGGGGAGCTGATTGACGACGGACTGCTGTACTTGTTCCAGCTTAGTCCTAAGGGTGTTTCCCTAAAAATGCCCCTCGGTGAGTATTTACCGAGCATCTTGCTTTGTTTGCTTATTTTGCGTTAACATGCTTGAATAATTGCTATGATGTTTCATTCTTGCAGAAAACAAGATGTTGAAGGCCAAGATTGCTGCCAGCCTGAAGAAAATTGCCGCACCAGAGAAGGCTACCAAACCGACCATTGGGACAAATCCTCCCCCATCTGTTACACATGCTCCCCCCGAAGAGGTGATCGAAGTACCGGAAACGGAAGCCTTAATTCCTCGATCACTGAAGAGGGCGGCCCCCGAGGGCCAAGGTTCTTCCTCTAGACTTCCTCCTGCCAAGAAAACTCATTCTCCTCGAATCTCCCTTACCCATCGAGCTAGTCCACCTCTTCAAACTCGAGCTGTTTCTCAACCTGCTCCTGGTGGTTCTAGCTCTTCTCGGCCAACCTCCCGATTTCATATACCCGATTGGGTTTATCCCCCCAACGTTCCCATTCTGAGAAAACCGGACCCCAAAATTTCTCACTCCATTATTTGCAATTGGGCCAATTCTCCCGACCGCAAATACCTCGGAGGATTGGCCTTCAGCAATTTGATAATTGATTTCTCCACTTCCCTCACTCAGGTAACTTATATTCATTTCTATCCGATGAAATTTTTGCCTTCGGTAGATTGACTTCATTTATTTTCTTGCAGACCAATTTAATGGCAGGCGAGATTATGACTCGCTTCCAATCTATGAGGTCCTCAGATGGGGAGAATCAGAAACATCTCAAGCAGCTAGAAGGTATCGGCGAAGAGATGAAGAAATCCATAAGGCTACTGGAGGAAAAATACTATGCTGCCGTTGCTGCTCGGGATAAGACAGTGGCAGCTCTCGAGGAAGCGCACAAGAAATTAGCCGACTTTGAGGAGGCTAACACCACTTTATCCGGGCAGTTCAGGTCCGTGACTGAAGAGAATAGATCCCTCTCAGAGCAACTTTCACAAGAGAAATCATTGCGAGCTGAACAGGGCAAAGCCCTTTCTGAACAGCTTGACCAGGAGAAACTATCTCGGGCAGCTCAGATCGAAGAATCCTGGCTCATCAAGAAAGAAGAATTTATGAAGTCTGAAGAGTATGGTGATATTCTGGGCGAACGCGTTGCCAAGTTTCTTAACTATGGCTTTGAAGCGTCTGTTCGTCAATTTAAAGCCGCTGGCTATCCTCCTGAAGGAGCTTCAACGGACTTTATAAATGTTGATGAGGCCCTGAATACCGTTCCCGATGAATTTCTCCAGCTGTAGATTTAGGGCTATACCTCTTTTGTTTTAATTTGTAATCTTTTGACGATGATATTATGACTTTCCTCGTCTTCTTACCCTCTTGTGCAAACTAGTCTCTCCATCAAGCAAAATTTTAAGCAAATAAAGCTTGATTAGAAAATATCCCCAAGTAACAGAGCTCGGGGAAAAAGACATCCCGAGCAGATAAATATGGTCGGGCTTTAGAGAGAACATCCTCAGCATAATAACATGATACAACTTAAGTTTAAACATTGACCAAACATCCCGATCCAACGAGTAAACCGAACATTGCTCGCTACCCTGAGCACAATAACTTAGCAGCTTTAAGTTTAAACGTTGACCAAACATCCCGATCCAACGAGTAAACGATGGTATTTTCAAGTTTAAACGTTGACCAAACATCCCGATCCAACGAGTAAACGATGGTATTTTCAAGTTTAAACGTTGACCAAACATCCCGATCCAACGAGTAAACCGAACATTGCTCGCTATCCCGAGCACAATAACTTAGTCCCATTTTAGGTTCAAATACAGACCAAACTTCCCGATCCTGTATTTAACCTGCCAACAATGGACTATAATAACATAAGCTGGCTACCCCGAGCACAATAACTTAGTCCCATTTTAGGTTCAAATACAGACCAAATTTCCCGATCCTGTATTTAACCTGCCAACAATGGACTATAATATTATAAGCTCGCTACCCCGAGCACAATAACTTAGTCCCATTTTAGGTTCAAATACAGACCAAACTTCCCGATACTGTATTTAACCTGCCAACAATGGACTATAATATTATAAGTTCGCTACCCCGAGCACAATAACTTAGTCCCATTTTAGGTTCAAATACAGACCAAACTTCCCGATCCTGTATTTAACCTGCCAACAATGGACTATAATATTATAAGCTCGCTACCCCGAGCACAATAACTTAGTCCCATTTTAGGTTCAAATACGGACCAAACTTCCCGATCCTGTATTTAACCTGCCAACAATGGACTATAATATTATAAGCTCGCTACCCCGAGCACAATATCATGGTATTTTTAAGTTTAAACGTTGACCAAACATCCCGATCCAACGAGTAAACGATGGTGTTATTAAGTTTAAACGTTGACCAAACATCTCGATCCAACGAGTAAACCGAACATTGCTCAGTAAAAGGGAATTTATTTAAAAAAAATACATACGGAAACAGCAGTGATAACTGAAAGATTACACGAAATACTTTCTTAAATTATGAATGTTCCAAGGTCTCACCAGTTCCCGACCTTCATGATCTTCCAGCTTGTAGGCTCCTCTTCCAATCACCCCTTTTATTTTATAGGGGCCTTCCCACTTGGGTGCTAACTTCTTCACTTCCCCCGCGGGATTGATTCTTCGCAGCACTAGATCTCCCACCTGAAAAGCCCTCGGGCGAACCCTCCGATTGTAAGCATTGGTCACCCTTATTTTGTACAATTCCACTTTAGCCAAGGCTTTCTCTTAATTCCATAATCCCATCTAACTCCAACTTCCTTTTTTCTTCATTCTGATCGGGATCGTATCTTTGTAACCGAAGAGACTCCACTCCAATTTCTACTGGAATGAGGGCCTCAGATCCATACACTAAGCTGTATGGAGTCTCTCCTGTGGATACCCGAGGAGTCGTTCTATAAGCACATAAGACCCCGGGTAATTCATTTACCCACTCCCCTCGAGCCCCTTCTAGTCTTGTCTTGATCCCGTGCAATAAAATCCGATTAATCACTTCCGCTTGCCCATTTGCTTGAGGATAGGCGACTGAAGTGAAGACTTGTTTAATTTTCATATCTTTGCACCATTCTTGTATCCTTCTTCCCTGAAACTGTCTTCCATTGTCGGAAATTATTCTTCGAGGTATTCCGAAACGGCATACTATGTTTCTCCATAAAAATCTGATGACTTCTTCCTCAGTTATTTTAGCCAATGGCTCGGCTTCCACCCATTTAGTGAAGTATTCAACGGCTACTAGGAGAAATTTTCTCTGCCCTGTAGCGGGAGGAAATGGTCCCACGATATCCATTCCCCATTGATCAAAGGGACAGGAAATGATGCTACTATTAAGGATTTCCACAGGTACATGGGATAAATTCGCATGCCTTTGGCAATTAATGCATTTCTTCACAACTTCCTCAGCGTCTTCCCTCATCGTCGGCCAATAATACCCAGCTCGGATAGATTTCTGATACAACATGTTAGCCCCTACATGATTTCCGCAACATCCTTCATGAATCTCCCTTAATAAATGCTCCCCTTCTTGCCTCGAGGCACATTGTAAAAAAGGACTTGAGAATCCTTTGTTGAACAACTTGCCTTCTATCAACACAAATCGGTTCCCCATTCTTTTAACTTTAGCAGCTTCCTTTGAGTCAGGAGGCATAACCTTTGTCTTCAAAAATTTAATAAGATGCTCTCGCCAATCGGATATAATACATGGCTCCACACTCATTATGCTATTGACGGATATATGAGAGATCAAAAGCTCTTGCACGAGCACATTCCTGTTCTTCCATTCGTGTACCGAACTAGCTAATTTTGCTAATTCATCGGCACGAGTATTCTCTTCCCTTGGTATTTGCGTTAATTCCACCTCTTGAAATTGAGCTATCATTGCTCGCACCTTTTCCACATACCTTCTAAGCTTCTCTTCTTTCACCTTGTATACCCCCTTCACTTGATGGACAACCAACATCGAATCCATAAAAGCTTTTATCCTCCTGGCTCCAGCGTCCAATGCTATTTGGAGGCCTGAAATGATAGCTTCAAATTCAGCTTCATTGTTTGAGGAAAGAAATCCAAACTGGACGGCAACCCTGATTTCTTCCCCTTCAGGACTAATGAGTATGACACCTGCTCCACTTCCCAATCGGGTAGATGATCCATCTACAAACAAACTCCATTCTTTTTCCTCCGGAGTATGAGTGACTTCCACCAGAAAATCTGACAGAGCTTGAGCTTTGATTGTAGTTCGGGGTTGATAAGTGACATCAAACTCACTCAACTCTGTGGCCCACTTCACCATCCTCCCTGATATTTCGGATTTGGATAAAAGTCTACCCAAAGGAGTGTTTGTTATTACCATGATAGGATGAGACAGGAAGTATGGCCGAAGTCTTCTCGCTGTGGTGACTAGAGCTAACGCCAACTTTTCAATTTCAGGGTATCGTTGCTCGGCTCCTTGCAGGGCTCGGCTGACATAATATACAGGCTGTTGTTGTCCTGACCTTTCTCTGATTAACACGGAACTAATCACCTCTTTGGCCACCGATAAATACACGAGAAGCGTTTCCTTAGGATCAGGCTTGTTTATCAAAGGTAACTGAGCCAAATAATCTTTTAGATCCTCGAAGGCCTTTTGGCATTGGTCATTCCACTCGAACTTGACTCCTTGCCTTAATGCTTTAAAGAAAGGCAAACTCCGATCAGCTGATCGGGATATAAATCGGCTCAGTGCCGCTATTCTTCCTGCTAATCTTTGCACTTCATTTAGTGTTCTCGGGGGGTTCATTTCTCGTATAGCCCGGATTTTCTCCGGGTTAGCTTCAACACCTCTTTCCGTGACCATGTACCCTGGAAATTTGCCGCTACGAATCCCGAAAGTGCATTTTGCGGGATTCAACTTCATGCCATATTTTCTTAAAGTGTTGAAAACTTCTTCCATATCTTTGACTAAGTCCTCGGCTTTTCGGCTCTTGATCAGGACATCATCAACATATACACTTCCACATTCCGACCAATTTGTTCTTTGAACATTTTATCCATCAACCTTTGATAAGTGGCCCCCGCATTTTTCAATCCGAAGGGCATTACCACATAACAAAAGGTTCCTCCTGCTGTTATAAAACTTACTTTTGATTGGCTCCATTGGTTTATTCTTTCAATTCACTTCCTCCCCAATTTTACCATCTCTTCTTTGTTTCATCCTTTGGGCTTCTTCCAAATTAATGTACTTGGAAGCTCTTCCCAACAGTTCATCATAATCAGAAGGTGGTTTTTTCGCCAAAGATCGGAATAAGTCTCCTTCTTTTAATCCTTGAATGAACGCGCTGATGAGTATTTCAGAGGTGACATGTGGAATATCCAGACAGGCATGACTAAATCTTTTCAGAAAATCTCGAAGAGATTCCTTCTCCGCTTGCTTAATCCCGAACAGGCTAAGAGCTGTTCTCTTGCAACTCCGGCTGCTTGCAAATTGATGCAAAAACAGAGAACTAAACTTCGGGAAAGAGTCTATAATTCTGGCTGGCAACTGATTAAACCATGCTTGCGCTGCACCCGATA
This sequence comes from Haberlea rhodopensis, assembly GCA_907163345.1. Lineage (NCBI taxonomy): Eukaryota > Viridiplantae > Streptophyta > Magnoliopsida > Lamiales > Gesneriaceae > Haberlea > Haberlea rhodopensis. The sequence continues at coordinate 2,447,821 of CAJQUN010000004.1, read as the reverse complement.
ATGTAGTCAAGAAAACCCGACACTTCACTCCATCCGTGAGTTGATGAAGAAGCGAAGCGTTTTCAAATCGAGACAGGTATTCTTCGGGATCTGTACCACCATTATAGTTTCCCACATTCAGAGTCCTAAAGTTTGGGGGCAAGGGATCGTCAACCACATGGGAAGCAAATGGAGTACTCCTCTGCGGAGGATATAGACGTCCTTCCATCTTGTTACGCATCTGCTGCATCTCACTTTTCAGCTCTTTCATTTGGCGATTTAGAGCTTTATCAGTTTCATCACTCAAATGACTAGGAATACTTCTAACTTCTTCAGGTTCTTTCTCAGGTTCCTTTTCAGGCTCCTGTCCGGAGGCCAACCCTCCTCCTTCTTCTTCTTGCACAGTTTCTTGATTCTGGGGAGGGGCCATAAATTGCCTCATAATCTCTCCGACAGTTTTGTTTATTATTTCTGTCAAATGCTCCATGGGCATTCCCCCCAGCGGGAAATGACCGAGGAACATGTTGAGATGATCCCTCATCTTCTGGCTCTTCTCTGGGTTCGTCAAGCGAGTATGGATGGCAATTGGATCCATTTCCCCTGGAAGCTTGCCCCCTACCTTTACCTCTGGCCATCTTGTCTTTTGATTTATCTTTTGTTAGAAAACTCGTACTACTTCAACGTCTTTGCCCTAAATTTCCCACAGACGGTGCCAATGATGTGATCCGTTATTTTACGTGTTTGGTAGAATTAAATGTTTACGAAAAATAAAAGGAATATACCAAGATTTTTTACGTGGAAAACCCTCGAATTGAGAGAAAAACCACGGGACCTAGTCCAGTATAAAGCTCCACTATAAATATTGATGATTTACAGGACTTTCTAGACACAAAAAATAATTGTTCAATGACTTACGCAAACTGTTTATAAAAATAACAGAAAAGACCGAACAGACATAAATTTGCTCTCTTCGGAGTCTTTTTGCCCAGAAAATTCCAACCCCCTCTGTGATGACATCCACGGGTATTTATAGGACTATTCCTAGTGATTGACTCGCGGGAGATCCGGAACACGATGTCCTCTGATCGTGGCTTAACTGGAGCCCAACACGTCCGAGAAATCCGCGCCCCATTATTGCACTTTCATTCACGCCGGTTAATTTGTTAGTTATTCCCGGGTCTTCCGCTAATCTTTGACCAGAAAACCGAGGAGGGTTACAGTTGCTCGGTAAAACCCTGCTCGGTGCTTTCCGTTCGGTGCACTATGTTCGGTATATGTCTTTGTTCGGCCCTTGAGGGATTTTACCCGAGGAGGTCAATATGTCATATGACATCAATAATAATTTACATGTATCCATGCATAGCATATCATGGAATCAGTGACAATTTACTCAATTATAGTTAATATGCACTTTACCTACTTTTGATTTGTAAATAAGCAGTAGCAGTTTACCCATGTAATTTGAAAATAGACCTCATATGATTTTCAAAATAAGCAGTTTACCCCAATGTGGTTTGCAAAACATAGCGCATTGCCTACTTATATGGAGAGTGTGTTTTGCATATATTCACAAATATCATGGTGATAAACTGCCTATTTTCAAACCACATGCATGTAAATTGTGTATCTTGCAAAGGAGTTTGTTGCGAAAAACTCTATATCACTAAGCAAAAACCTCTGATGATACTAAGTGAGCATCACATTTTGTTTTTTGGGGTTTACTTTTGTGTCTTCTAAATCACTAATGTCTAAATTATACTAGTTTAAATCTTTTGATGTGTCCAATTTTCGATTTGTTTGATAAATATACATTTATTGGCTCCTTTCTATCGGCTAAGTCGTTGTGATGATAAAACTGTTTCTACCATTCTTCGATGCCTGTGAGTCTTATTGTAGCTGGTTTTTGCCAAGATGAATTTCTAATTATTTCTTTTCCATCAAACTCATTTCCAAGTGTGTGTACCATAGTTTTATACCGACCCAGATAGTGATTCGGTTAAAACAGTGGGTCGCTGAGTCATTGATTCAATCAGTTAATATGTACGAGGTAAAACTCAAGAAAGATCATATTATATACTATAAACAACAAATTATTAGAGTATTCTCAATTATAAATATACATTAACAAAACATGCATTCAAATAAAGAAATATAAAAAAGTTAAACAGATAACAATTATTTGTATTTTGATAAATTTACATGACTGAGAATGTTTATCGGAAAAAAAATTAGCTTAATTAAACAAACAATAAAATCATGAAAATTAAAGGTGATTTATAGCAAATTTAGAGAGATACGAAGGAGAAATCTTACTTTCCAATACAAGAATGCAACAATTTTTCCATGACGTAATATAAGCAAACGACAAATTTTGAAGTTTTATGAAAATTTTGGGCTGCACAAAAACTAGGTTAAAATTGTAGTAGGTGATAAAAATTAAAATATTTATAGTTATATGCCTTGTTAATGATAAAATAATAATATTATTATATTTAATTATTTATTATATTATATTATAATTGACAAAAAAAATTAGGTCATTAATTTCAACAAAGATTCATCGGTTTATTTGGGATTTTTATGGGTCAATCAAGCTTATATATTTCACAATGTTCGAAAACTTATGTTGCAGGCGTGGAACTCGAAACATTGAAAGAATATGAATTCTTTTTCAAATGTTCCTCCTGGATTTAGATTTCACCCCACGGATGAAGAATTAGTTGATTACTACCTCAGAAAAAAGATTGCTTCGATAAAAATTGACGTAGATGTCATAAAAGATGTCGATTTATACAAAATCGAGCCATGGATCTCCAAGGTACGCTGTAGACTTCATTATCAAACTGTATCTAATCAACATTCGAATTGTAGCTCGAGATAGCAACTTTGTTTCAAGTCTCATATATGACTCATTGTCAATTTACCCCACATGGTATCGCTAACATACATTTTACCTCATGTGATTTGTAAATGTCTTTTACACCCTCGTGGTTTGAAATATTTGCAGTTTACCCCCTGTAGTTTGTAAAATATAGTACATTGTCTCCTTACATGGAGGAAATGTTTTGCACGCATCTACAAACCACATTGAGTAAACTGTCTATTTTCAAAATACAGGGATGTAAACTGCTGATTTACAAACTACTTGTGGCTAAAATGTCTATTTTCAAACAATATCGCTAACATACATTTTACCTCATGTGATTTGTAAATGTCTTTTACACCCTCGTGGTTTGAAATATTTGCAGTTTACCCCCTGTAGTTTACAAAATATAGTACATTGTCTCCTTACATGGAGGAAATGTTTTGCACGCATCTACAAACCACATTGAGTAAACTGGTTATTTTCAAAATACAGGGATGTAAACTGCTGATTTACAAACTACTTGTGGCTAAAATGTCTATTTTCAAACAACAGGGTCATAAACTGCCTATTTAGAAAACCAAATGGGCATTAGTTGTCAAAAACACTTTCATATATATTAAAAGTACATTCCAGGGTCTCCTCGAATTTGGTTATTGTGTGCATGTCAATTGAAAAAGGTTGCGAGCCAGCTTGATTGATTTGCACTTTTGAATGTTCACGGTTAACTCATATTCGAGTTCATTTTAATCCTTGAAAGAAAATCAGAACTTTGCAGGATTGGAACTGAAGAACAGGATGATTATTACTTCTTTAGCCATAAGGATAAGAAATACCCGACAGGGACTCGCACTAATCGAGCCACGAAAGCTGGATTCTGGAAAGCTACAGGAAGAGACAAGGCTATCTATTCTAAGCATTGCTTAGTTGGCATGAGAAAGACTTTGGTATTTTACAAAGGTCGAGCCCCGAACGGCCTAAAATCCGACTGGATCATGCACGAATATCGACTCGAAACCAATGAAAATGGAACTCCTCAGGCAAGTCCATGTCTTACATTTTTTATCATCCAACTATTTAAACAATATAAATCTCACATCTGATAAATTTATTTGCTCAATCTAACATCCTCATCAGTTTATTTTACCAGGAAGAAGGATGGGCAGTGTGTAGGGTATTCAAGAAAAGAATGCCTGCCACACGATACGAGGAAGAACATGACTCATTACGTTGGTATAACTGCGACGATCAAGTTTCGTTCATGCCATATTTTGATTCGTCTAAGCTAATATCTCATCCTCACTATACCTGCAAACAAGAACTCGAATCGCAATACAACATTCTTCATGATGCAGCATTTCTCAAGCTTCCCTATCTAGAAAGTCCAATAATACAACAATCATCAACAGTGAGTAATCGCTGTAGCAGCTCGATATCAGACGTCCCATATGGTTTCCAAGAACACCGCCCTCAAGAAAGCAAAATGGATGTAAACGAACTTTACAACGATCAACAAGACGTACTTGAGCAAGTGACGGATTGGCGATTACTCGACAAGTTTGTTGCATCTCAGCTGACTCAAGATGGTGTTAACAACTCAAATGAGGCTTCTGTTCAGCTTTCTGAATCAAGCTTCCCATATTGATCGAGAAATAGTAAATAAACTGGTATCTAAATATGTAAAAAAAAATACCACATAATATAATATATATATTACTGGCTTTTAATAAGAATGTATGGTACTGCAAAGACCTGACGACGGCAAGTGTACTCTTTAATGCATATATGTTGTGTAATAGATATGCGTGAGATGGGAATATATATACTTTCAAGCTTCAACTTAGGCAAGACCTGACGACAATTATCTATAATCACATAATGAAAAAACAAAAAAATCAATATTAACCTTATTGGATATGAATTAGCTAACTATTGAAGAAGTTAAGTATTACAATTTACAACGAATGTGTATCCATTATATGTTGCAACATATAGAGGATATGACATTATGAATGACTGAGTGATTCTAATCAATATGGGATTGTTCGAGGGTTGTAAAGATTTGATAAAAATAATAATGGATTCTTTTAGAAATTTATATCGGTCGTGCATACAAAATACTTACAATCTGGGTAGCAATCAGAGGCGACATAGCTGGTTTATTGATTGAAAAGAAGAAAATAGAAATCTTGAAAAAATTTACATATACTACTCATTTACTCGTGTATTGAAACCTTGTTTTGAGGCCCAAAAAAAACAAATGTTACCTCAGATTCTCCTCTCTCATGTACATGTGCATAAATTGATATGATTCAGCTAGCATCACAGAGGCCGGTTGCCGAATCGCAGAAACCGTCGCGATCAAGGAGTTTGGGTGGAGGAGCACTAAGAAGAGGAGAAGATGGAGAACCATACGCATTTCGTCGGGTATTCCCACAGCCAAGACTTTTTCTGGTGCTTATTCCTGTTACAGGATTGGTGCCACTTGCATACTTGCAAAGTGCCTGCACAAAATCCAAACATGTATAAGCATCTTCTTTCTAACCTTGTAGTATACATCAATATTTAGGTCCTATACACAACAACCGTGCTAATTTATGTAAATATATGAAAATTGATAAATTATTCAGTGACAAAATAAACTGAAATAAATAGTAAATATCTTTTTAAAGAAATACATACCTGTTTCTGGGGAAGGTCTATAACTGCATCGCTGAAATCAGCACCTTCAATTATGGCACCTCCAAGATCACTCCGTGTAAGGACTGATCTAGCCAGCACAGCGTTTGTGAGATTAGCCTCATTTAATACCTGCATCGTCATCATTGAAAACAAAGACGTTATCAAATACATTTTAAACTTCTTTTAAATAAACAAAATTCTCAAGATTTTCGAGTTAACAGTCCAGAAAAACAAAACTAAACATCGTCAAAGTAGTTTACCACTTTTCATGGGCCAACATTGACTTGTCACGAATATACCAAAAACCAACTTAAATAAAGTATCATATTTACAGTCGCAGAGTGTCATTACAATTTTTTTTAACATGGGTGGAGTTTTTCGACTAATGATTACAAGGAATCAATGAGTGTGATGGATTTAAATGAACAGTCATGAGTTATTCTTGATAGCATGACAGCCTACGAATAAACATCTCAGAGAGTAGTGTACATGCTATATTATCATCCATATTAATAGAAAAACTAATCGACAAAAAAGAAGAAGATATTCTCGGCTTACCATTCGATCCATTAGGGTGTCACTCAAATCAGCACCTGCGGAGAAGTTTAAGACAATTTCAGGGTGGTTAAAGGATAGTTAAATTATATTCAGCTCTCTGAATTATGAATCACAGAATCTCTAGGATACTGGCCAACCCCAAATCACAAGCATCTATCTCGCCCAAAGATAAGTGCTCAAGTTATCAATAAACAAACCATTCGAGGATGTGTGGGCAGACAATATTAAAAAAGAATCTAAACTTGACGCAAATGACTTTGTCAGAAAAAGGGAAGTTGATCTTTAGCACAGCCCGACTGGACTAGTTCCATAAGTAAAGATTGGTTACTTAGTCAAGGTTCAAAAATGGCCCGATGACAAAAATCAAATACCAGATATTAAACAACACTAGCAAGTTCCCTTAACTGCTCATTGTGCCTAGTTCAAGGCTGAAAAAGATCCCAACTTTCTTTCAATGTTAGAGGATCACTGAGTAGTCATTTTTATAGCAAACCGTATATGATTTTGGTTGTTGTTGCAGACAATATCAGCAAGTTGTAGCTTATTTTCGTTAGACATCCACATATTTAGAAGGCATATGGATGTTTCATACCAAAACGTCCTTCGGTGCTCCACGCTCTATGGTATAAAATGTACAAACCAATGGAATCGGAAATCAAAATTTTTAGCATTATTTTGGGAAGAAACATAAAATTACCCGTGAAATTAGCTTTATATGCAACTGCTTTTTCAAGATATGCACCATTGAAAGTTGAGCCACTGAAGTCCGATTCCCTCATATCAGCAGCTGTGAAATTGGCTCTTCTGTATCAGCCATGTTAACTTATGTGAATACAAGTCAACCATCAATCAAATGTGAAAAGGAAACATTGAGCAAAAACAATATTCGGCTAACAAACTCATAGGTGCTATTGATTTTTGAACCGTGCATAAAACATTTGAATTCTGGAATGCATTCAATAGTTTTCTAGCCCAAATTTGATTCTCTGAAATACATGTTCATCCTATGTTAAGAATTACCTGAAATTCTCATTCATGTGAACTGCTTTCCTACACAAACAACAAACAAACAAGCACCATGACTGTTAATTTTCTTGAACACAAGACAATCATTAAATACAGTACAATAATCTGAATGGGAACAAACTTGAGGTCTGCAGAACCATATTGAGCAGCTGATCCAATCCCGAATTCACCCCGAGTTTCGGCTTCAAATTTATTAAGATCAGCAAAAGCAGGTATGTTAGAGCTAAATGCAGCCACCGCGGCTGCTGCCAAAGCCGTTGAAACAAGATTTCTCCAATTCATTGGCTCTGCATTATCTGAGAGTTATATCAAGAAATATTCTATCATCTATTAATTAAAGTGCAATAAAACAGTCTTAAAGAGAGGTTTTTTAAAATCGAGCACAAGATACCCACATAAAATAATAAAACAAAAAGGTTACCTGTGCGATGTTTGCCATTTTGAGCTTCATATTGGCAAGAAACAGATGAGGGCTTTGAAGGGACGTGGAAATAAGTGGGATTTTTCTCGGAAATCTTTGAGGGTGAAATTTTATTCATGGATCTTAAGGGTAGTAATGAGATTGAAGTGAGAGCCATTTTCGAAAAGGGGTTTTATTTTGCTCAGCGAGTTCTATCAACCAAGAAAAATACAGAGCAAATGGATAAAGAGGGGGAATCAGAAATTGTGGATATGTTTTCTTCGCTCACTCCAGTACACAATTTTCTCCTACCTTTTTTTTTTTTTTTTTTGGTCTTTTGACAGTATTTTTCTCCTATTTTCTTTATATATTTTTTTTTATTTAAGTGATGAGCATATACACAACCATTATCTATCCACAGGATAAAAAAAACTACATCAATCAGATAAACCATATTAGATAAGCCCGATACGACATGTTAAACTTTATATGTTTTTTTTGGGTTTATATAGTGTCGCTTGTTATAGATCGTCAAAACTAACAAACACCTAACTAAATTTATAAATATTATTATAATTTTACATATATCAGTAAATTATAATTTTTTTAGAAAATAATTGATAATGAGCCTATGTTTACTAAGAACACCGTGAGCCATTGACATTCTTTGACCTTGTAGAAAATAAGAAATAACATAATCTTTCGTAAATGGAATACATTACCTTCAATAACATATGTACTTGAGATAATTATATATATACTTAGCGTTTCTATATAAATAAAAAAATAAAAAAACAAAAAGAATGGCTTAACTTAATACAGTCTAAAGTTGAATAAAGATAAGACTGATATGAAGAAATCTTTGAAGTGGTTCAAGAAAGAAGACAGAGATGAAGGCTCGGACTCTTGCCTTCGCCTCCACTGTTTACCACATCTGGACTTCGAGAAATTGCATGAAGTTTGATGTTGTTTTGGCGGATCCAGAATTATTATCGTTTCAGATTAAAAATTTTGTACTTCGTTGTATATGTATAAATTATTTCATGAGAACTTAATACTTGGGAGATAAAAGCTTAACTTGATATTAGCTCGAGTTTATTTGTTTTTGTGTACGTTTGCACACTTGCACTGTAGGGCTTTGCCCATCACTTGTTTTGTTTGATTGATAATGATATTTATTTACCGATAAAAAAAAAATTAAGACTGGAAAGTTATGATCAACGGGCATACGCAGCACTCATTTGCCATATCTGTAGTGATGCAGTGATCCTCGCATCAGTAGCATTGTTTAACAAGAAGATTTTAGCATCCTCATAGATGGCTTTCGTTGGATAAATACGCGATGTAATGCATGTCCTCCCGCCTTGAGCAAAGCTCTCGATTATCGAGTGATCCACCTGCAAGGAACACAGATTTGTTCCAACTTTTAAGGATTTGTTTTCCTTGTTGAATTTGCATCAACAAAATTAGCAACAACTCGAACTTACAAGTAGTCTCATAGATAGTTTTTCGCCTTTTAGTACTGGCACTGTGCTTCCATAGATCCCCTTGTCCACATCAGTTGCCTCAGAAGACCTATAAACATAACACGTGATAAGGGAATTAGTTCATGTGTGAATAATTATGAAATTGTAGACTGATGTGATTATGGAGCAGGCCATCCCCCTCTTTCGAATTCCTTCATCTGTAGGGAGGGGGGTGGGGGTGGGGGGGTTTTGAAAATTTCACCTTGAGTGGTCAGCACAAAAGAATGTCTTGAAATTTCCTTGTGTGTCCTTGGAAATATAGAAGTGAACTGAAGTTTGCTCGGATAGGGCCTCATCAGCCAGAACCAGCAATCCGAATGGTCCTAATGCACCTCTGGTTGCAGTGCTGGAGCAACTGTAGGTCATATTTGTTCCATTTAAGCTGTTCAAGGCCTCCTGATCTAGTTCAAACTCGGCCACAATATCAAGCTGCAAAGTATTATGGATCATTTTATGAGGAAACAACCTATCAATAAAAAAAAACCTCGAAAAAATATAAATTTCGACTTTCATAGACGACAAAATAGTAAGCTTCAAACCTGAGAAGCTGAGCCAACATCAAGGTGTACAACAGAACCAGCTTTAGCCTCCACCTTGTTGAAAACCTTCTTGTTAAGTCTCAATCTTTCCACCTCCTTCACTGGCCATTGGAGAATGTTACTGCCAGTTTTTTTGTCGAACAATATTGTCCTTGGAATAGCCTATTTTCAAATTAGAAATATTCATTTCATCATACGAGTCACAGATTAAATATGATTGTAATAATTGAAGCTAATATACCTGAAGTGATGCCCAACCCTTTTGTATATCAGCCTTTTCACTATCCGTCTCTTTGATCCATCCCCACAATATTCTTCTATTTTTTGCTTCATCGTAAAATGTCTTTGATGCGTAGAATATCCCATAATCGTATCTCAGCCCAATCCCAACATCTATTTTTGGATCGTCCGGGATCCATATTCCAGCGTCATTATCATAACTACCAAGAGCATAGTAGTCATTTCTGTCATCATCAAGACTAGTCTTCATAACATGTTTAATTCCCGGGCCATTAACTGATGTGTCCAGCCCGTTCTCCACGAGCTTCGAGACCGGGTAGAAATCGACACATTCCCACATACCCGTACCGGGAACCGACCTGAGCACCCCATCAAGAAGTTTAAAGGTTTTAAAGTCCTTAGTGTCATAAATCAATGAAATCCCAGTCTTGTTAACCTTAGAGCCAATAGTTATGCGCCACATCTCTTCCGGTGTCAACCACGCGGTGGTTGGGTCACGAAAATCCTTAACTTCAATCCCTGGTGGAGGGACTAAGACCGGGTTACCCGAGTACTTGACCCAATCAATGAGAAGTGGATCCATCGGGTCAGCAGGGTATGCAAGATTTTGAACTTGAACTGACTCATTTGTTGATCCCGTATAGAGCATGACGAGCTGGCCATTTTCGAGCACAGTAGCTGACCCTGTCCAAACACCATTGATGTCGTACCAGTGATCGGGGACCATGGCGATCGGGAGGTGGCGCCAATGGATTAGGTCCCTCGAAACTGCATGACCCCAAACAATGTTTCCCCATACCGCACCATATGGGTTGTATTGATAGAACAAATGGTACCATCCCATGTGTAGCAAAGGACCTATATCAGTTGATGAGTTTTTAGTAATAATTACATGGATTAAAGATTCTAATGAATCATGACGGCGAAACGAAATATTTTTACTATATAATATGTGGCATTGGTCACATAAATCCTATGTATATTTTATGCAGAAATGATAATCAGTCATTCTCCTAAATGAAAAATAAATACAATGTACTTACCATTGGGATCTGAAACGAAAGGATCCAATTTTTTCCCAATAAAAGCAATGCCAGCCGAAGCATTCGGAAAACCACCAAGAAACAAAGAAGAAACATGCATTAGTCTGGAATTATTTAACGAAAGGAGAAAGTGTACACTACATGTTATTTTAATTAATTTAACAAGGGTAAAAAGCGGACACCACCCCAACGTTCATTCCCTTTGGCACTTCACCCATAACATTTCAAAACGTACGCTTAACCCCTGAACATTTAAGTATCGCACTCAACCCCCTAAACAATATTCAGAAACAATTCTATCGAATATTCTGGCCGCAAATTCCCCGTGTGCGTCGCACATGCCACGATCGAGGGTATGTATGACTTTCCATGTATTTTCTACAGGAATTTTATGAGTATACTCATCAGAAAATACATGAAAATGAATTTTACGAATATACCTACGGTCGATGAATTTTCCTGCAGAAAATACCTGAAAGACATACATACTCTTGACCGTGATATATGAGACAAATGTGAGAGAATTTGTAGCCAGAATATTCGGGAAAATTGTCTCCGAATATTGTTTAGTGGGCTTAAGAGATTAGTTAAAATTGTTTAGGGGGTTAAACGCATTTTTTGAAAGGTTGGTGGGTAAAATACTAAATGGGATGAACTTTGAGTGATGTCCGCTATTTACACATTTAAAAATGACATGACGTGAGATAATAAATGCCACAATGTATAGGAAAATGTTTTTATGGACCTGGTTTAGGCTCCACTTATTATCAACTCAATATGATTGATCTAAAATGATTGGTATAGTTTATGTAGTTTTTTTTAAAAAAAAATTATGTCCTAATATTTAATTGGGATATAAATGAGACATGCATGGAATTATTTCCCCATGTACAACACAAATTATTCTAATAACATCACATAGAAAATTTAAAAAAATAACTTCCAAAATTAATTTATTGGAAAATATGTATTAAATTGTTTATCATTCTACTTTAAAAAAATCAAATTGCTAGTCAAAATGAAGCGAAAGAATACGCACGAAAAATTAAAAGGTTGAGATAGAGAAGAGAATAAACCATTCATCCAATTCTTTAAAGGCTGGAAATGAAAAGCTGTTCTTTGCCAAGCCAATAATTTAGCAGTCCATGGATATGCAGGTCCCACCCGCAACAATGGCCAAAAGCTCTTGGCGGACACCCCTTCAGCCACCCCACGCGACACCGGCCTCATCTTCTCCTGCCGCCGATTCCCATCATAATCCGATGGCTTTAAAACCACCTCATGATGTACATTGCCTTTTCTCGTTGACACCACCACAAGTAACGCAACCCCCAACATCCCCAACATCAGGAGGAGGATAACCGTGGAGGGTCTGCGGCGGTGCCTCGGCGGAGACGCTGGGGCAGCGGCGGCGGAGGAGGTGGAGTCAAGCAATGGGGTGTAGGGACATGAGCCAGAATCATCGGATGGGATTTCCGGATTGCGAAATTCACGGAAGGGAATTGGCTGAGACATGTTGTTTATGGTATTCGTTGATAGAAACATTTTAATGAAACTTATGCCATTTTATATGTATTGACGAGTGAATGTATCGATACATACACAAAAATTGAGAGAGGAGATGGGAGATAATCAAGGAATGTGCAATTATAGATAAATATTATTACCCTAAAAGAAATAAATATTATTGGTTGATATAAATTTATTTTAGTTTAGAGAATGCTAGTCATTTTAGAAGTATATATATGTGTATATGGCATCTACGTTGTGTATGAATTAAATTGCAAATGTTTCAACATAATATTTACATTTCATCAATTTTCATAGTATTATATTTAACCAAATATATAAAAAAATTTAAAATAATTCTATCATGCATGGTAAAATGATTAGCTAAAAATAAAATAAAACATAATTTTTTGTTAGGGAATAAATTATAAGTTGTTCAATTATTCTACAAGTTCGAACTTTTAGATTAGTCGATAATTCAACACAATTATCAGAGCATTTGTTATCGCCGAGATCCTAAGTTATAAACAACTACATCCACATTAAATATTACGAGGAACAAAAATAAGCCCATAAGTAAGTGAGAATGTTAGAGAATAAATGATAAATTGTTCAATCTCTTTAGGAGCTAAGGTTTTTAATGAGATTTTTTTTGTGATTCTAGAGATCTTTCAATAATAGAAAAATAATCTAAACGTTGACCAAACTTCTAATTGTAAAAAATTAGTTATTCTTACGAATCCAAGCAAGCCGAAAGGATTTTATTGTAAATGACTCTCTAGCTGCTCAACGTAAGCTGAAAGCATAGAGAGCGAAATTCAAGGCATCCCAAAAGTAATCTTTATACACGTTTATGCAACACCCGAAAATGTCTACAGACTCAAATTTTCATTTTCACCACCAAGAACATAATTTCTGACCAGAAATCAAATCCCTTTTGACAAGTTTTTTCAAGCAAGAAAAATAAGAAAAAATAAAATCGGAACACAACCTGAATCTTTAACTGCCATACTATAATTATACAGCCAATATCGATACTTGTCCAATTCTCCTGTAACATGCCCACTTTCTTCTATCAATTGATACCCAGTTTGCACTTTTCAAATTCTTTGAGCAATTTATCATCCCTAAATCCAACCAAGAATTCTGCAAGCGCTTCAAGAAACAAAGCTGCCTGATACACACTTGTTACGCTCAAAACGTCAGCTAAAACGCTCTTCCTCAGCCTGTTGGCATCCACCACCACCCCCACAAGCTCCTCCATCTCCGCTGCCAACGCCTCTTCCACAGCCTCCTTAACTCCATCCCTCCTACCCCATTCAGCCCCTACGCTCCTCACCAGCTTCATCTGTGCATTGCGCGCACGAGCCGCAAGGGCAGGCACCATTAGCCTTAACCCGCACTCTATCTGATCGACCCTTGTCGTCAAAGATTTCGATGGGCTCCTCCAGGCCACCGCTACGTGCCACCGCTCGTCAAGAAACTCGCGAGATTCCCGAATCTCTTGGATTGTATCAAGAACGTCGCCATCTTCGGATTCTTGGTCGTCAAGAAACGATCTGAGGAGATTTGTAAAGAGGTATGGGTGGAGGTCGCCGAGCCATAGGAAGGGTTTCTCGAGAGAGTTGCGCCACTCGGGGTAAAGGCATTGTGCCACGTCTTCAACGGCGGCGAGGTCCATATTTTCGTAGTAGGAGCGGAGGTGGTGGTGCATGGCATCGACTTGGGCGGAGAGAAGGGCTGGGGATGTGGAAACGGATGAGAGAGCACGGCGGAGCTGGGGAAGGATAGCGTCTGCGAGGGTGGCGAACCACTCGTTGTGGAAAATCTTGAAGGGTTTAGAAGAGGCAGCAGCTTTCTTGCTTTTGAAGAGAGCTGATTTCAACATCTTTGGGAAAGATGTAGAAATGGATTCTTGATTGGGCATGAGAAGAAAGGAGAGGAATGGAAATTGATAAGCGTAGAAGCTTTTATTGTGTTCAAGCTTAGTAGATTTTGGCGTATGATTATATATATTATCATTTATGCATGTATAGCGTACAAAGGTGTTTAGTGTTTGTGGGTTTTGGGAACATTATTAGGGATGGATAAATTCGTTGAATTATTGTGTGTGTGTGTGTATATATATATATATATATATATATATATTGTAAGGAATCCGATAAAATCATGAATCATAAATACAAAACAATTTCGATTTCCACCAGTGATCTATATGAAGAGAAACCTATAGGTGTTTAGAGTTTTACCTTTGTACGTGTTTGATGCAGATCGCCAGATGAGAAAGTCCACAAGTCACAAGCAGAACTCAACGATTTTGCATCTAGGGTATCCACACGATCAAATCGTAAGGGAGTTTTGTGTTAGACTCAAAAATTCAACTGAAAGAGAATCGGTTGCTAGGATTTTGTGACGACTGAGATGCTACACCTTTACAAACCCTACATGTATAGAGAGTTGGTGATGGCTAGGTTTTGTGTTGCTGAAAAGCCTACGCCTTCTAGATGTAGGCTATATCAAGGGTTTCATAAACCCTTGGCTCATCAATGCACATCAACATAACACACACACACATACATATATATATATATATATATATATATATATATATATATATATATATGATGTTATTTGATATTTTTCATGTTCGGTAAAATTAAGCGTTTGCGAAAAATAAATGAAAGACACCACAATTTTTACGTGGAAAACCTATTTTTCCTAGGTGTTTAGATTGAACACGAGTTATGGAATGTGTCACACATGTAAAATTCAATCTTTTATTTCTTGATTCCCTAGTAGACTAGATTTAACAAATGAACTCGGCATCACATATCGACTCATTAGAGCATGGTCATGCATATTTAGTCTCACTCGATCAAGGGTCCAAAGCACCATGCCCGTTATATGGAAGGAAAAATCATATATTGACCATTCAACATCTATCTACATAATTCATAGTATATCCAACGATTGTTTTTATAGCTCATCATATTATATGTAACGTTTGACAATATCAAGATATATAACTTATTATGTTGAGATCTCTGGTGATCTCAAGTCGTAAGGATTACATGCATAATTATCACTATGAGAATCGCTTATGACTTTCATATAACAATCCATGTAGCCAGGGGCGTACTTATATAAGGGGCTTTGGGGGGCTCAAGCCCCCCCAAGTCCAGATTTTTTTAAAAAAAATTTTATGCATTCAAATTTTTTTTTATGTATTCAAAAAATTGGGGCTAAAAATACAGACAAACGCAACTTTTTTTATTTTCTGAGTGGCTTTTAAAACCCTACAAGGGCATATTTACTCTTCACTCATCATTCTTCACGGCTTTATCATCGGTCCTTCACTCATCTTCATCGGCTCGCCATCATCAATCCAATAATCAGTCAGTCAAGTAAGATTTCTTCAACTTCAAGGTAAGATTTCCCAAAAAAATATTTGAATTTTTAAAAATTATAAAATTATTTGCCAGAATCCATTGCTTTGACGTTGAGAGTTTAAATCACATTCTCCTAAAAATAGTTTTGAATTTACTTATTTGTCCAAAAATATATTTATTTAAAAATTATCAAAATAAAAGATAATTTTATATATTAACATAGAGTTCCAATAAGAAGTTTAGTGAACCCATTTTTTTATTTTTCACAGTGGGAAATGAATGGCCCGAATGGGTCATTGGCAATGGATCTATAAAAATTTCTTTCGGAGGCTCTGCCCCCGAACCCCCGCAAGGGGGCTACCGCCCCTTCAACCCCGCATCGCCTACACTTTCCAGCCCCACCAATGCAAATTTTCTAGCTACGCCCCTGCATGTAGCATTCTCATGGTGGGTCGGTCCAGTACATAGTTATCTAATATGTGCTCATATGTTAATTTGATATCTCATATTCATGACTAAAGTCGTCAATCAACATATACTAGTCTTCATGTATCATCATTATCATAATTCATAATAATATTTGAATATGGACTATTCAATAATAATATATTATTATTTTAAGGACGCTATCATGTATAAATTCATAATACACAGACAATAAATATAAGATATAATAATGTATTGTAATAAAAGAAATATCGTAATACAATGTTTGCTAAAATCAGTTATCTAATGAATGGTCTTTCGGGCATATTCTAACATATTTCATATTATTTAATTACTATGTTTTTTTAGGCACGGGAGCGATTAAATAGCCGGTATATGTTCTTGTGGAGTCACAATACAAGTTTTTTCGCCACTCTTAACAAGCTCTATCGATCGGGATGTCGATAGGATATCTTCCATTTTCCCATTTAATTTCTCCATGAGTCTTCCTATAAGAGAGAGAGTAGGAATTTGTGGTAAAATTGTTTGTTGTTACCCGTTCTCTCTGTTCTCATGTGTTAATGATACATCTTTGTTCTTTGATTGTGAGGCCTTTCCAAACTTTTTGTGTCAATTATGAGGCGCAAGTCTACTCATTTCTTGATAGTTCTATGTTGTTGGTTGAAGGATACCCACCTCCAATAAAATGTGGTATCTATACGTAATGAGTAAACAAGTAGTGGTACTTCACATATGTGAATTAATATCTTGGTGACAAATAAAAAGGTCGAAGAGAAAGATGAAAATGACGATTATTAGAGCAGTTGACCATTCATATTTTGATCGCCGTGTAAGTACCTCAAGCGATATGTGTCAATTTTTTGTAATAAAAAAAATTAAACAACACGTGTCGCTTGATATCGCCTCAAAAGCACCCGTCTTAAATGTGGCATCAAACAAATCCTTCTCATACTATTTTTGGTATAGTTAAGCGGGATTAGGGCAAAGATTGTGATTCCACATCTGCTAGGATGGGTTGGAGAGTGATAAAATATATCTTTCAAATTGGTAGTTTAATCAAAATGTGGCGCTCGACCTTACAAGAATAACTATATTTTACAAAACTAAAAAAATATTGATCCAATTTTGTTGGGATTTCGGCTCTTTTGTTCGATGTAAATCTCAATCGTGGTATAGGGCTTAGTTTGTAATAATCCACGAACTAGAACCTCCGAACCAAGGGCGGAACTTCCATTAGAGCAAAAATGGGCATTTGGCAAATGATTTATTTTTATCTATTATTCTTTTAATTTTGTAGTGTAATAAAATTGTATTTTACCCACAAAAGAAATTTATTTAATATTTTTCACAGCTATCTACTTTCTTCGAGACTCAAATAAAATGGAGCATCTCAAGTTTTGGTTGATTTTTTTATTTTTATTTTTTAGTAATTATAATATCGGACCAATTTGTCAGGCGTCATATTTCTAACTCGGTTAAATAAAACCCATGTAACATTTCTCTATGAGAGTGTTAATTATTTTGCTTAGAAGTAATTTTTTTATCTTTAAACAAAAAATAACGTAGAGGTGCTTTAAATAAACAATTCAAAACAGATTCTAAGTATCATTAGTTTAAAATTGATGTTAAGGAAAGATTTGTTTCATAAAAGTCGGGTCAGATTTCATAGTCTTATTTTGGAAAGCCAAGCATATTGGCAATTCCGTGCTCAAAAGATAACAAATCTAGTATTATTACCTTCGTTTAAACTCACATGTCAGGGTAAGAAGAAATGTCCATTTCGTGACAATAACTCAACATTGGGAAACTGTTTCTTTGCTTATAAGCTTTCATTATTATTTTTAAATTAGCAAAACTATGTTTCTTTCTTCTTCTTTTTTTATTTTTCCCAATTCGTGAATTATTTTTTATTCAGAGTACTATGATTATGAGTGATTGTTCGTGAAGCACCCCACGTTTTGTATTTCAATCCATATTGTATACATGCAATCAGTGACTGATGCAGGATTTTTAGAGAGGGGGGCAAAAAAATTTAAAATAAAAAATTTAGGCCAAAAAAAAGTTTAAAGGTCAAAATATAATTTAAGGGGGACAAAATATAATGTTTAAGGGGCAATTTATAATTTTTTAGGGTAAAATAACAAATTTTTTTAAAAATTTTTTTTTTTTAAGATAAAAAAATTTATTGTTTTGGGGCAAGGCGGGGCACTTGCTCCCCGTGCCCCCAGAATGATAGGATAATTGTTGCCCTAGGGGGATCGAATTGGTAGAATAGGTAAATTCAAAGGCTTTTGATCACGTACTCAATCCTTTTTATCAATATTTTCTCGATCGAGCCAGTAATACCGAGCTTGTCTAAAGCGATGTACGACGTGGTCTGTAAGGATTTCAGTCATTAAAAAATAAGATAATTGTTATCATGCATATCTTTTTTTATTATTATTTTGAAAAGGCTCATGTTCTAGTCCGAGTTTTTAATTATATTTCAAATTCTAAAGATTTGGATGCATATATGGCTGATATAATAATAATAATTGCGGCCTGAAATGGAGTATCATATTTGTTTCAGAAAAATTATGGTACCCATAAATTTCCTCAGTACTACGAATTATTTCTAACAAAAAGTTAAAAATAATAATCATTTTGGTATTCGTACGAACAAATATTTAGCCACTCAATCTCTCAAAAGGAAAAAAAAAATTTAATGGGATGAGCAGAAAATATGTATATCACACAAAATTTGTGATGATCAGTAAGGATAATTTCTTGAAAATACAAAAACTACAATTTGTAGATTATCAGAAAGCAGGGTAACAAGGCGCGTGAGTCAAATACAACTAATTCACCGGTCTCCCCACTTACGGAATCAAATCTAGTTCCTCCGTCGATCGACGACTCATAATCCAGTTGCTTACGGATCCGACCCGCTATGACCCGGCAAACAAGCATGGCCCGCCTGCCTCTTCCACCTCCCGCATTCTCATGAGCCACCCCACTACCAGAAAACGTACACACAGCAGCCCCTTTGCCGCCGTTGAAAGCCCATATGTCGCTTCCACCCACGCACGTGCCGCCAGGAGCGGTGGCGCCTAGGCAGTAAAATCTCATCACCTCATTCCCATCGGCTATGGACCGCGCGTGGTCCTCACCATTTTCGCCGCCTACGGTGGTGCAGCTCGACCTAAACTTCACCACCTCTCTGTATTCCTCGAACCGGGTTATAGTACGTGTCAAATTATGGATCTTGAACACCATTTCAACCCGACCCGAAAAATGCTTCTCCCCCCAGCTGGTGTGGAATATTATTTCCACCACATTACGCGAGGCGTGGCCTTCAGGTAGCTCGGTGAGAGAAGGAAAAAATGATGATTGGGTGATGCTGGACCGGACCCTATCAGAGGGATGTAAACCGGGTTCGGGTTTTCTTACGACGGTTACTTTGGATGGCGGTGTTTGGGGTGGCCTTTTCTGTGCGTCGAGCTTCTTCGATTTGGATTGTTTGGTGATTTCAACGATGTCTCTGAAATTCTGAACGCTGTTTTTGCAACTGGAAGAGTTGGACAACAAATGGGAGTGGTTTTTGGGGTTTGGACGGCGGTGGGGGACGACGTCGTCTAGTCCTTTCGATTTGCAATGCAAAGATTTCATCCATTTAGTCGCCATTTCCGACCAACTTTGAAAGAATAGTACTCTTCAAACTTTTAGGGGTCCCCTTTTCTCCTCTCTACATATATATGTGTGTGTATATAAACTAGTATATATGTATATCATAGGTCATCAATGTGTTTGATACGAATAATTACTGCGTGTTGGTTTGTGAAAAGTGGAGACGGAGGAGAGTTTACAGTGGAAAAAGAAAGGAATGCAAAAGATCAATTGCGATAGATATTATATGGGAGCAACCAGACTGCGCAATCGTACTTTATGAGATTACCAAATTACCACTGTGAACGCCTTTGGAGTACCCGATTGGGTGCGTAGGCATATGCAACATGAAATACAAATTTTAATGTGATAAATTTATATTTCATTTGAATTTAAAAGAGCTATTGTTAAATAAATCTTTGTGGTTTGTCAAATAGATAAATAATCTATGTGGTTTAAAAATATGTATTTTTATCTCCCTGTAATTTACAAAATATGCAGTTTACTTTCCGTAGTTTGAAAATAGACATTTTACCTCCTGTGGTTTCTGAAAATAAGAATTTTACCCCTTATAGTTTGTGAATATGTGTGAAATACAACTTATATAGAGGGGATAAACTGTCTATTTTGTAAACCAAATGGGGGTAAAATACATATTTTCACAAATCATATGTGATAAAATGCTTATTTTCAAACTACATGAAGGTAAATTGCCTATTTTATAAACCACAAGGGGTAAAATGCATATTTTCAAACCACAGAGGATAATCCACATATTTGAAAAATCATAGATGATAACCTGCCAAAAACCCGAACTTAAAATTTTTCAAACTAAGTAGTAAAGATGATTATTTTAATGTTTCTATTCTTAATTTGATGAATTTAAATAATATTTATATATGTAGACACACGTGTTACCTAATTATGCTGAAAAGGGTATTGATGGAAGGGTAAACTGAAATAGTATTGGCTACCCTACGAAATAATATTGATGAAAATGTTTTTGGTTACCCCATAGAGACAATGTGTTTAGCTAAATATGTTGAAAAGGTATCCATGGATCATGGAAGGGTAATTGAAATTTTTTTGGCTACCCAATGGCTTATCAGAGTATTGATGGAAATGTTTTGGCTACTTCATGGGATAGATTCAATCATCAAATATGAGTATATTCTAAGGGATATATGTCATGTTGGATGATACCCTACTACTCGATGGGATAGCAAAAGACAAATCGGGTAATGTTGTTGGTGCCCTAAAACACAGCTTACCAACTATTGATGCGGTATGTCCAAATATTGAGTGTGGTGCATCAATGGTTCGGCTGTTTTTGAAGACAACATAAAATAACATCAACTAAATCTGATGGAAGCATGGGAGAGGAGAATAATTGTGGGTGTATGTTTAATGAACCTACCAAATAGCTGGTGATTCCCGAAATTATACGATTTGATTGAGTACCTGATTATCAATATGTATTTCGTTTTCTTTGATGATTTATTAGTTTACCATTTATTTTCAGATACTTTACATTAGGATGCATTTACCACTTTCTAAAATTTCTCTCTCCCAATATTTATAAAAAGAAGCATGATTTCCACGAGAAAACTAAATTGTTGAGAAAAACAAGAAATTGAAAATGAAACTTTGAAAATTGATAATATTGAATTTTGTGTGATTGAGATTGACATGGAACATATGGTTCCATATTTAATTGAGAAATTATTTCCAATATTTCTGCTTCATAACCCTAGAATCACGGCTCATCCCATTTGTTGGAAATTATTAACTATTTTTGTTTACTATACAATAATAAAGCAAATCATGTACCATAGTAACTATATCGGGAGGTGGAATGGAAGCTGAGAGACAGTCCTCGTGCCCACGATTATCTAAGGGGGAGAGCTACCCTTATACTAAGAATAGCTCCCTACCATTAGATGTTCCTTAGAGCTTTTTTAGATACCCTTTTAAGGGCCATTAAATTTGTGAGCAATCTTTTTTTATCTAATTTAATAAGTTCAATAATATGGTAGGCCTGAAATATTAAACCTTGTTGGAGACATTAATATTGTATTGAAGTCAACATAATGAATGAGCTGCAAGGTGCAGCTGTCAGTCAGTAAATGGAAATGAACTAGACTATGGATTATGTTTATGTTTTTATGTATTGCTGAAACATATTTTAAGATTATGTGTTTATTTGTCAAACTGAAATTATATATTTTCAATATTAACAATAAGTTGTGGATATATGTAGTCAAGTCGAAAATTTTTAGGGCTAAGTTTGTTAACTTTTAAAACAAATCTTTCGTTGTTGACATTAGATAATCATTATGTATTAATTAAACGCATAATTATGATCGGGCCTAATAGTTGTTGACTTTATAAAGTATTTCACTCACCATAATTACTAAATCACACCTCCTTTACAAGAAAGAAGTAAGAACATTTCCTTAAAAAAAAAAAAAGTAAGAACCTTCATTTTAAATAGGATAAAGAAACCTATTTGAACCATTAGAACCGAGTAAAAGGTTCACAAAACGCTTCTCGTGTGGTGGTCGAATAAGTGGAGTAGATGAGTACAGAAGATCTTGGTCACGAGTTCGATTTCCTCTACCAACACTTTTTAGGTCGGCATGTTGCACCGGGCTTACTTAGTATTGTTTACCTGATTGACATAGTTTGTAGGTTATTACGTCAGCTGAGAGTTTAGTGCACACTCCAAGAGTGTTGTCCAACGAATTACCGGAGAAGATGAGATATTTATCAATATTTTTTTATGAGAACGGGAGCATAAAAGAGAAAAACAAGAGTTCAGACAATCATTCAGCTTCAGATAAAAATTGAATGCCTACTTCCTCTGTGAGAGTAAGTACTGCAGGAGTAAACCTACACTAAGTATAACGAGAACTGGACCTCTAAAGCATTACAAATCTGCAATACATGGCCTAATAGCAGATCATCTTGTTGGAAATTCTATGTCAATTATATTAAAACGTAATCAAAGAAAATCGAATTTCGGATTTTTTGAGTGCCGCGATCGATGGGCTTGTGTCGCTCGATCGATCGAGAAAGTGCAAATGGAAAAAAACAATTTTCTGCCTTGGGAGATCGATCGCGCCTCAATGGTAGATCGATCGCCTAAGGTAGAAATTTGTTTTAAGAATATGCGACCGATCGCGCTTCTGCACAGAGGTGCGGACATTCACGTTTGGTTGTATTTTTTCATGGTGGGACACCTTTAGATGGTGTCTTTTAATGACACTACATGGTCTAGTATAAAATGAACAACCCCTGAACTAATTAAAGTGTGATTTTTCGAAAACCAAACACAATATTAGAGCAAAATTCTTGGAAAATTTCTGCACAATCATCTTGTTCATCATTCCTTTTGTTGCACACTTTTAAACTTTTATGGTTTAAAGAATTTGTGAATTGAAGTGCTTCTTTCACGTATCGTAGGTCGTTGTATCTTAGGAGACAAATTGTCATACCAAACCGTTAAAAAATATTGTCTTAAGGACAATGATTACAAATCTCGTCTCGACGTTCTCCGTAATAATCCATTTCTTTTCTCATTTGCCTTTCATGAACAACCAAAAAGACTTTTGGCCAACACATCTTCCTAGAAGGAATGGTTGTTCATCTTCTTGCTTGCTTTCTCAATATGACCACACGCATCAACTTTTGGCGTTCGTTGGTACCGCCTTCTTCATGATTCTACTGACGTTAGCGATCGGCAGAAATCTGTCCAGGTCTTTTTGAGAGGCTTCGTTCTGCGAGTTTCCGTCCCTGTTTCCCCCTGATTCGTTATCGGAATCCGCCATTTTTCTCTTAAATGATTCGTTCAAGCTTGAGAACTTCGATAGTCAGCGACAAATTATAATTCTGACTCGTAGAACAATCACAAATACAGAAACAAAATTAAATAAATAAATAATCGAATAGAAGAACGAAAATAGACGGGGCGACGGAGAAATCCAGAGAGATTTGCGGGGTTGGAATGGAGAGAGAGTGTATAATCACATGATCTTTCGGTGACTTGCATACAAGTTTTCCATCGTTCGATTAGTTCTTGAGGAGATCTCTGCCGTTCATTCGCTATCTGACACGTGGGTAGTTATATTTACTAATTGTTCTGCGGACCGGTTTCATTATTGCTGCCCTTAAGGGCATCATTCACCATCCATATGGAATCTTTTTTTTCTTTTTAAAAAAAGATTCCAAATGAATGTTTTTAAAAAAAGATTCCAAATGAATGGTGATGATGGCCCTAAGGGCACTACCCTTAAGGACATCATCAAACAAACCATGTAGACCCTACTCTATACTTCACATCGCCAATCAAATGCTTCATTTTAAAAGTTTTTAAATTTTTAAAAGTCTTTTTTCCTTTTTTTGTAATTTTAATCGGAAAAAACCTTCGTGGTTTAAAAAATTTCTGGACAATCATCTTATTCATCATTTCTTTTATTGCGCACTTTTAAACCTTTGTCGTTTAAAGAATTTGTGAATTGAAGTGCTTTTCACGAATTGTAGGTCGTTGTATCTTGGGAGACAAATTGGCATAGCAAACCCGTTAGCACCAAGGCAGTACAATATTATCTTAAGGACAGTGATTACATATCTCGCCTCGACATTCTTCGTGATAATCCATTTCATTTCTCTTTTGCCTTTCATACACAACCAAAAAGACTTTTGGCCAACACGTTTTAATTTTTAAGTTATCTATAACAAAAATTATAAATTTTAAGAACGTAAGATACTTTCTTGCATCTTATCCGCAACAAAAGCGTATTCAAAATGAATGTAATGACGGTTATACATAAATTTGAAAGCAATAAAGTGAATGATTCTATTTATTTGATTGAGTCTTGTAATATATGGCATCATCGTTTGGGTCATGTAAATTATGGTTCACTTAACAAATTAGTGAAGTTAAACTTATTGTTTCAAATAAATGTTAACTTAAAACATAAGTATGAGACTTGTGTTGATGCAAAGTTAACAAAACCATCATTACATTCAATTTAAAGACACAACACCACCTCATGTGATCTAAAGTTTGTGGAATCTAGAGGTGGGAAAAAATAATTCATTATTTTCATTGATGATTGTACTAGATACAGTTACGTCTATTTGCTAAGAAGCAAAGACGAGGCATTGGTAGCACTACAAGAATGAAGTTGAAAATCAACTTAGCAAAAAGATAAAGACTGTTCGAAGCGATAGATGATGAGAATATAGAGCACCGTTTGAAGAATTTTGCACTAAGTATGACATTATTCACCAAACCACTGCCCTTTATTCACCACAATCAAATGGTATTGCCGAACGTAAAAATCGTACTCTAAAAAAGATGATGAATGTTATGTTGATAAGTTCTGGATTACCACAAGACTTGTGGGGGGGAAGCAATCATGTCGGCCAACTACATTCTAAACAAATACCACACAAAAGTAAGGATGAAACTCCTTATGAGTTATGAAAAAACCACAAACCTTCGTACAAATAATTGAAAGTGTGGGGATGCTTGACTAAGATAGAAGTACAATAACCAAATCAAGTGAAAACTGGGTCTAAAACAATAGATTGTGTATTTATTTGTTATGCTAACAATAGTAGTGCATATCAATTTTTAGTACATAAATCTGAAATAAATGATGTGCATGAAGGTATAATAATGAAATCAAGAAATGTGGTGTTTTTTGAAGAAATATTCCCTACAAAACGGAAATATGTCATAAGAAAAGGACGTTTGAAGAAGCTATCGATGACTCAAAAGAAATTGAAGATCCACGACGTAGCAAGAGGACTAAAGTGGCTAAGACTTATGGTCTTGACTTCATGACATATATGTTGGACAATGAAAAAAGATCGGTTAATGACGCATTATCTAGCCTTGATGCTACTATGTGGAAAGAGGCTATTAATGGCGAAATAGAATCCATAATGCATAATCACAAGTGGGAATTGGTAGACCTTCTAACTGGAAGTAAACCATTAGAATGCCAATGGATTCTTAAAAGGAAATATAAGTCTGATGGTTCAATTGATAAGTACAATGTGAGACTTGTGGCAAAGGGATATAGACAAAAGGAAGACCTTGATTACTTTGATACATATTCACCAGCCACTACGTCCATTAGAGTGATCATTCTTATCGTTGCTCTAAACAATTTAGAGATACATCAAATGGATGTAAAAACAGCATTCCTTAATGGGGAACTGGAGGATGAAATTTATATGAAACAACCCAAGGGGTTTGTGGTTCCCGGACAAGAGAAAAAAGTGTGTAGACTTATTAAGTCATTGTATGGCTTAAGCAAGCGCCGAAACAATGGCATGAAAAATTTGACAAAACAATGTTGTCAAATGGTTTAAAGATTAATGAGTGTGACAAATGCGTATATATGAAAAACACACCTAAAACATATTTAATAGTATGCTTGTTCGTTGATGATATGTTCATAGTGGGAAGCAACTTAGAAATCATCAACGCAACAAAGAAAATGTTAATAAAACATTTTGAAATGAAAGATATGAGTAAAGCCGATGTGATACATGGAATTAAAATCTCCAAGATATGCGAAGGACGAATGTTGTCACAGTCTCATTATGTTGAGAAAATACTCGAGAAATTTCTCGCGAATGACACGTAGTCTGTAAAGACACCTTATGGCCCGAATCAACATTTGGTTAAAAACAAAGGAGACCCTGTCATGCAATTAGAGTACTCAAAGATAATTGGCAGTCTAATGTATCTCATTAACTGTACACGTCCTGATATTGCATATGCGGTTGGCAAACTAAGTAGATTCACGAGCAATCCAAACAATGATCATTGGAAGGCATTGATGAGTGTACTTAAATATTTAAGATACACCCTGAACTATGGATTGCACTATACAAGATATTCTGCTGTATTGGAAGGATATAGTGATGCAAATTGGATATTGAACATGCAAGACTCCAAGTCGACAAGTCGTTATGTGTTTACCATTGGAGGGGCTGCAGTATTGTAGAAATCTATCAAGCAAACTTGTATTGCTAGATCCACCATGGAATCTAAATTCATAGTCTTGGATAAAGCGGGAGAAGAAGCCGAATGGCTTAGAAGTTTCTAAGAAGAAATCCCTTGTTGAGAAAAACTTGTCCCTGCAATTAAAATACATTGTGATAGCCAATCTGCTATAGGAAGGGTACATATTAGCATGTGTAATGGTAAGTCTAGACATATACGTCGTAGACACAAACTATTAAACAGTTGATCTCAAATGACATTATGTCCATTGACTACGTGAAGTCAAAGTAAAATATTACGGATCCGCTTACAAAAGGTTTGCCTAGAGATCAAGTATATAGTTTATCGAGAAGAATGTAATTAAAACCCTATAATCAAAATCTTGTAGTCGATATCCAACCTATGTGACTGGAGATCCCAAGATCTAGGTTCGAAAGGGACAATCAAACTACGAGATTGTATAAACACCTTGGAGAATTAATCCAAAGCACATTTCTTTGATAAGGGGTGCAGCCTGTAAACAGGGTACGAGGATAGGCAAAAGGCCTTTAATGATTCCTAAAACATATTAGGATAAGTCGGAGTATAGCAAGATACTCTTTTAGGAGATCACCTACATAAGTGCGAAGTGTGGCCGCTTCAAAGAATGGAAAGCACTTATGAAACCAAGTGTGGTCCATGGCGAAAACGGACGCAACCGTAAGAAACCAATACGAATGTTAGAGTTGTTATGGTGTGAGTTCAATTGTCTAGGTTTACACTAACGACTAAATAGTTTAAGACTGTAAGTTCACTATTAAGTCAAGTAAATCCGATCGATTGAATTCTACTACGGAAGGTTCAAAGCCGCAAGCTACCTCTCCAGATACTATAACAATTTGTTAAAGGTGCTCAAACTGCATACATGCATTAATTTAATTCATGTGGGGGATTGTTGGAAATTCTATGTGAATTATATTAAAACGTAACCAAAGAAAATCGAATTTCGAATTTTCTGAGTGTCGCGATCGATCGGCGTGTGTCTTCCGATCGATCGAGAAAGTGCAATTGGAAAAAATAATTTATGTCTTGGGAGATCGATCACGCCTCAGTGGTCGATCGATCGCCTAAGGCAGAAAATTTGTTTTGAGAAGGCGCGATCGATCGCGCCCTACACAGGGGTGCATACATTCACGTTTGGTTGCATTTTTTCATGATGGGACACCTCTAGATGATGTTTTTTAATAACACTACATGATCTAGTATAAAAGGAACAACCCCTGAACTAATTAAAGTGTGATTTTTCGAATCAAACACATGATTAGAGCAAAATTCTTGCAAAATTTCTGCACAATCATTTTGCTCATCATTCCTTTTGTTGAGCGCTTTTAAACCTTTGTGGTTTAAATGATTTGTGAATTGAAGTGCTTCTTTCACAAATCGTAAGTCAACGTATATTGGGAGACAAATTGCCATAGAAATCCGTTAGCACCAAGATGGGACAATATTGTTTTAAGGACAGCCTCGACATTCTCCGTGATAATCTATTTCATTTCTCATTTGCCTTTCATACACAACCAAAAAGACTTTTGGCCAACACATTTTCCTAGAAGGAATGGTTGTTCATCTTCTTGCTTGCTTTCTCAATATTCCCCTACGCATCAATCATTCTTCATCTTCTCACGCAGCCTTGGTTGAGACCTGGGACTCCCCATGCCGGATTAACCATCCACGAACATATTTGAAGTGGCTAAATTGGAACCAGCTCCCACGATAAAATGGAGTTGTTTATTTGCATATTGTTCTTTCGAAGATAAATCAAACATCGAGCCTTTTGAGCTGACAACTGTGAATTACTCTACCTGGCAGATAAAAATCTCGTTTTGTTACTTAGATTATTTGTGTATTACGATTTGTCAAGATACTATGTCTCAGTCGACTACTCGATTGAGAGGGAGGGTCCAATGGCCAATGAAGCTAATTTTCTTGTATGTTTTCATAGAAATTTTTATGAAAATTGACGTTTTACCCCATAATTTTGTCTTTAAAAAAAAAACGCCCCTAAATTAAAATCCTGATTTCTCTCTGTTTGAAAATTTAAACATCTCACATTTCAATATAATAAACTAATGGTTCTGAATATAAGTACTCGATCTGTCCATAGTAAAAATGTTGGCTATTTTAATGATTTTTGGTTGCCGTCCAAATAAAAACTCATCCCGTCAATGGTTTTATTAATTTATTTTACATTTTCTCAATTTCCTTAAAATATTATGAAATTGAGTGCATTCCATGTGTTCCATTTGCACACTGCCCTAATAAGTTATTTATCTAATAAAAAATGTAAGAACAGAGGAATCTTTTGTAGGAGTTTGAAATGAGAATAGAAAGAGAATGGAAACTGTGAAAGATTTTAAAATGTGCATTAAAAAAGCACTGAAATTTGAACTTCGTACACTTCTGAGCTCTGACATCATAAGTTTGTCTTTATATCGGAGAAATAGTCCGTAGTTTCACTTGAAGTAGACAACATCGAAATATGCAAACTTGAAAAGAAAACAGAGTTCACATCTTTAAATGTGTTTGTGCCAAATTCAAATAACATCATCAGCTGTAAAAAGCGTCGTCTTTTATAAATGAAAAATCCACGAATATCAATTTGATGTAGTGGAGACCTCGGACCACATCGAACAAACCATCTTGGCCTAATATTTGTGGATCAATTAAACACATCATGGTTGAAGTCGAAGCGTGACACCTCAGTTCAGGTCTCCTCGGCCCATTTAGGTCTCCTCGGCCCACTGGGTCAACAAGGGCGAGAATCTTGACATAATCTAGCATTTGGTCAAAGCATGATCTAATAAGCATTAATGCCCCAAGAAGAACAAGGACATGTATTAGTACCATGCAAAAATTACGGCAAGATATACGCATATTGTGGGCGGATCATGGAAAAATCAATTTAATGTTGGACGATTTAAGGTCGAGCACATATCGTGGGCAGATCATTGCCCGAGATTCATGGGTCATTACTCGGGAAAATACCCCTCTAAATACCAGTACCCAGCAGCAATCAACCACTACAAAAAATACTATTTATACATACTCGGTTCTTCGTATAATTATAAAATATAGTGAAGAATCCATTAAATCTGTTTGATTCTCAACTCCTTTATTTTCCAAGTACTAACTTCATTGTCGGAATGGCCACGCCAAGAATCCTTTCAGTACCCATCTAACCTTTGTGTAATCAAGCTGTATCACCACAGGATCTCTCACCTTGAGACATTATTCTCTGACTAAAAGGATTTATTGCTCGACATCATGATCCAGAATCTTACAATTACATCTAGGGCGGACACCCCTCCCACCCCCAAAAAAAAAATTTAAAAAAGTTTTTTTTTTTTACCGTTGTTTAAAAAAAAAAAACAAATTTGCATACCTAAAATTTTTTTAACCCTAAAATACTATAAAAAAAAAACCCCTAATTTTTTTTTGGGGGTCCGCCCTGATTACATCACAATTTAGTTTGCATTTTTTACTTAATATTAATAAATAATTGGTTCACTTTCTTGACACAAAAGTATGGGTCATTTTAATTTCTTTGTCTCATATGTCCGCGAGTAATAATTAATATCGCTCGATCATGGGTAGATTCATCAAGAACCGAAGATTGTCGTCCATTAAACTAAACAAAAAATAATAATAATAAATATCTATCTTTTAAACATTATAACTTTTGACATCAAAGTTTCAAATCTTTGTACAATGGTATTGTTTTAAGTGTTTTTTATAGCATAAATATATATTATATTAATAAATAACCGGTACAATATAGAGCCAGACGAAAGCCCGAATAAACAACACAACAAACATAAAATAGCAACAAATACATTTTCTCATCACGAAAACACACCAACGAAGAGGCGTACTAAAAGGTCCAATAATAGGTAAATTACAACAGAAGTGCAATAACATGACCCTAGATACAAAGACCACTAAAATCAAATCGGATTCTCTCAAACTATGTAGCTAGGATGTGATCGAGTATTGTTTTAAGTTTTATGGTGCTTTTGTTGATATTATTCAATTCCTGGGTTGGGTAAGAATCGTGGGGGGGTTTGCTTTGCCAGCCTTTAAGCCCCACGCCTACAGAATCTATTGGACTCCGGGAAATGGTATCTCTTGAAGTGAAAATATTGGCATGCTTATTCTTATTTTTGCCACTTTTCATGACCTTTTTTCAACCCTTTATTTATTTAATTATCTATTCGTTTTGCATGAAATATAATTGCTAATTTACACAATGATCTTAGCATCCCTAACATAAATTGAGAAAACCAATAAGTTTTTGTTTCTCTTATGTGCACTAAATTTTAGTTATTTCACTGGATAATGATTTTGTATGTATTCAACGCTTAAGACATAATACGCATTTGCATGTTATGTATGATAGTCCAAACATTATATTTTGAGCTAATGGCGGACTACCCCGTGGTTTTGCAAATAGACAGATCACCCACATGTGGTTTAAAAATAGACATTTCACAACCATGTGGTTTGAAATATGCATTTTATCCCATGTAGTTTTGAATATATGCACTTTACCCCATTGTGGTTTGTGAATGTGCAAAATACCCCCTTCGTCGATGGTATTTTTTGTAAATCACAAGGGGTAAATTGCCTATATTCAAAATCACAGTGGGGTAAAATGCATTACATGGTGGTAATCTGCCTATTTCAAAATCACAACGGGATAAAATGCTTATTTTCAAACAACATAAAGATAATCTATCTATTTTCAAATCCATATTGTGGTAATCTGCCAATAGCTCTTATGTTTCATTAGCGTGTATATATATTTATAGTTCCATAGACGTAAGAAATTTAAGCTATTATCAATATAGTCCATTGGCTACTATAATGTTATGGTATAGAAATATGCATAAAAACATTAATTTCTTAAAAGAAAACTGGATATAAATAATTGAGTCAAACATGCATTAATATTCCAAGAAATAACACAGAAGAAAATAGAACTAAAAAAGGAAAAACGACAAAATATAATTAATCAATATATAAATAAATAAATAAATAGGACCAATACCCTAAAAAAATTCTTGGATGTATCCAAAGATATGTATATGTATTAGTATTTGGGGTACTGAATACATCAAAGTGCACCAAAGAATTCCTCCTATTGCCCCTCCCCCAACGATACAAGATACGAAGTAATGATTTGTTTAAGAGATGAAGAAAATAATTAAACATATGATGTTAATGACTGCTAACAGTTGGCATAACTACATACTCCCCGTATATCGATAATTAGTACTTTACCCTATATTATTTGTAAACATATAGTTAATGTATATATGATTTGAAAATAAACAGTTTATCATCATGTTATTTTTAAAATAATCATTTTACCCTATATGGTTTAGAAAACATATATATTGTGACATTTACATGGAAGATTGCTTTGCACTTATTCACAATCATAAGGGTGTGAATTGACTATTTTCAAAATACATTGAGTAAACTATCGATTTTGATAATCATGGGATAAACTTACTATTTTCAAACCACATGAGGTAAACTATCATTCGTGGCCAAGAACCCCTAAATACTTCCGTCAAATCCATTTTCAATAAAATATGCTAAAAATTAGATGTGATAAACATTTAATTTGTAAATACAACAATTTTAGGTTTGTCGAAATTTGAAACTATATATTGAAAATTAATAGTTTTAGATATATCTGTGCATATTAGTCGATTATGAGTACTCAAAAATATGCATCCAAATTAATTCAACCAACGATTGTTGTATATTATAGTATCAATTGTACATTTAATTATCTTTTTTTTGCATTAAACTCATCT
Organism: Haberlea rhodopensis; assembly: GCA_907163345.1. Lineage (NCBI taxonomy): Eukaryota > Viridiplantae > Streptophyta > Magnoliopsida > Lamiales > Gesneriaceae > Haberlea > Haberlea rhodopensis. The sequence goes on along the minus strand of CAJQUN010000004.1, from coordinate 2,415,084 downwards.
GAAGTGCTTGACTTTTCAACCTTCATCCATAAAAGATCACACCAATTATTTCTAATTATGTGAATATTATTTAAAAACAAAATAAACGCAGTTTATTTAATAAAAAAGAAAAGAAAAATAAATGCAGTTAATGAAGACGAGAATAATTTATACACAACAGGGAGCATTATGAATCATCATTCTTGAGTTGACTAGTCTCTGCAGTGTTGATCTTAAAATAGTAGCAGTAGAAATATTTAAAAAGATAGGAAACAATTAATAAAAAAAACAAAATAGAATAGATAGGAAACAATGCATATTTCATTTGTTATCTAATATATTAAACTCAATTAATTCGTTAAAGCAAAAAAAAAAAAAAAAACTCTTTTAAATCTTATCTTAGATATTTTATGTTATCTTTGTAAGTCAGAATCAATCATATACAACATACGTATTTTTAAGACAAATTATTATTATTCATATATGATGTCATATGACATATTGACCTCCTCGGATAAAATCCCTCAAGGGCCGAACAAAGACATATACCGAACATAGTGCACCGAACGGAAAACACCGAACATAGTTTCTGGTCAAAGATTAGCGGAAGACCCGGGAATAACTGACAAATTAACCGGCGTGAATGAACGTGCAATAATGGGGCGCGGATTTCTCGGACGTGTGGGGCTCCAGTTAAGCCACGACCAGAGGACATCGTGTTCCGGATCTCCCGCGAGTCAATCACTAGGAATAGTCCTATAAATACCCGCGGATGTCATCACAAGAGGGGTTGGAATTTTCTGGGCAAAAAGACTCCGAAGAGAGCAAAATTTATGTCTGTTCGGTCTTTTTTGTTATTTTCATAAACAGTTTGTGTAAGTCATTGAACAATTATTTTTTGTGTCTAGAGAGTCCTGTAAATCATTAATATTTATAGTGGAGCTTTATACTGGACTAGGTCCCGTGGTTTTTCTCTCAATTCGAGGGTTTTCCACGTAAAAAATCTTGGTGTATTCCTTTTATTTTGCGTAAACACCTAATTCTACCAAACACGTAAAATAACGGATCACATCATTGGCGCCGTCTGTGGGAACAAAGAGAGTAAAGACGTTGAAGCAGAGATTTTTTCATCAAGAGTCCAAGGCGAAATGGTTAGAAGCAAAGGGCGAGGGCCAATGTTGGGGAGGGATAAACCACTGACTCCTCCACGTTCATGCCCAGAACCAGAAGGGGCTGGAGAGGCTGGGTCATCGCAGAATGCTTCGCGGGTATTACCTACCCAAGGAATACCCATGGAACATTTAACTGAGGTGATAGCCAAAACTGTTGGAGAAGTTATGAAGCAATTCATGACTCCCCCCCCTGTCAGGAAGAAAGTAAAGAAGAGGAAGAAGATTCGACTTCTATAAAGAAGTCGGAGGAGGAGGTGGAAGAATCGAAAGATTTCTTTAATCGTTCAAACGATGAAATAGATAGGGCTTTGCACCATCAAATGGAGGATCTAAAGGAGGAGCTACAAAGAATGCGCAATAAAATGGAAGGCCGTATTAACTCGGCAAGAAGAAGCACTCCATTCACTCCCCAGGTCATTGATGATCCTCTGCCTATTAATTTCAGAACTTTGAGTGTGGGGAATTATGATGGTAGTACGGATCACATCAATATATATATATCCTTGTCAGAAAATAGAACAATATCATATAAATGGAGGAGAGTTTAACAATAGTAATAAGATATGATAGAAATAACATTTTGTGTTGGGTCTTTTTTTGTCCAGCAAGTCTTTCTGTTATGAAAGATTGGCTCAACAACTTGACTCATTAATATCTATATGGTGTAGCCCCATATTCACCCGTTTTAGGGGCAATTCTATTAGGACTTGAAGATGGCAGTTGCCCTCCTTAAAAAAAAATTATTAGTTTTAGAAAAAATTTAAAATTATATTTTGCCCTAAAAAATTCTATTTTCTCTCCAAAAAATTACATTTTAACCCCTTAAATTTATTGTTCCCCCTCAATTTTTAACCTAGAATCGCCTTCGCCTGTTGCTTACTACAGGCTTTGCGCTACAATAATAAAAAATAAAGTTGTATCTCTGTCAGATATAGTTTTTATCCTAGCGATAGCGTTTTACCTTTAATTTTTGTTTTAATAATTAGGGAATTAGTTAACTGTTCTGAAACTCAATATTTATCCCAATTTGGAGATGTATGATATCATTCGGGCTAAATGTCATTCCAAAATACTATTTGAAGCTACAGAAAGTGAGCAGAGCAATGAGAGCCACAATTTTGTTTTATTGTAATCTGTGTTTCTTGCATTTTTCACCTTCCAATTCAAACAGGTTTGTTTGATGATGTTTTTAAGGGTAGTGTTTTTAGGGGCATCATCATCATTCATTTGAAATCTTTTTTTAAAAGAAAAAAAAAGATTCCACTTAGATGATGAATATTGTTCCTGAAGGCAGCGCCTTTAAGGACATCAACAAAGTTTTCGTATCATGCAATGCTCATATATTTGCATTTGAAATTTGTCTAACATGTGCCATTAATTTTACACAATAGCCTATACGTACTTTGAATTTCCTGTCTCCTAATTTAAAAATGCTCATATATATATATATATATATATATATATAAGAGGTAACTTTGTAGACACGGAGTAATTAATGCAATTTAGGGTTTGGAATTGAACCAGTGTTGACATAAAAATGTACCAACTCCTCCAATTAATGCACTGTGCATAGGGCAGGGACGGAAGACGGATGTAGGGGTGGGAAATGGTTTGGGAATTCGGGTCCCGACCCGACCCGATCGGGTATTTCTCGATTGGGTCGGGATAATCGGGTTTTTTGGGATAATCGGGTTTTTCGGGATAATCGGGTATTACCCGATCGGGTATACCCGATCGGGTAGTGGCGGGTTCGGGACGGGATTCGGGTAGGGGTTTGAGAGAAAATTTGTTCGGGTTCGGGTACCCGAACCCGATTTCCTATTAAAAATAAAAAAATATTTTTTTTAGGTTTAAATCTAAAGAGCGTTTCTTTAAAAAAAATTTTAAAAAAATAAAAATTCAAGGTTCGGGTACCCGAATTCGGGTACCCGAAACCCGAATTTCGGGTACCCGACATATTCGGGTTCGGGTTCGGGTATGCCTTTAGTAATCCCGATACCCGATTACCCGAACCCGAATATCCCGAATACCCGAAACCCGTCCCGATTCCCACCCCTGGACGGATGGGGGACAATATTATAAGAACAAATATTATTAACGTCATAGTAATTTTAAAGTTAAATTCATTGAAATTATTCTGACAATAATAATATTTGCTTTGATAATAATATTTTTCATTATCGAGGGATGCCATTGTTTCCTACTTTATACATGTTTTTATTTGTTTTTTAAAAAGTAATTATATATTTAATATAATAAATAACATCATCGCTCCTTTGATTTTTGAGTTCGTTTTTGTTGAGAGTTGTACCTTATTTAGAAATTAGAAACTATATTAGTTATTTATTAGATACATGAGTTACTATATTATTTGCCGATTGATTTTGATTTAGAATTACATGTATTCTTAACATGGTATCAGAGCCAGATTTTTTATGTGATTGATTATTTCGCCCGCATGTTCACAGTCCTTCTCATCATCAATCCACATGTTTAATTTATATAATGTCACATGTGAGATGTCGTGTTGAAAGTTGTACCACATTGAGAAACTAGAAGCTATGTTAACTCTTTATAAGATACATAAGTTACTCCACTTATTGCCAATTGATTTTAAGTTGGAACCTCATGTATTTTTAACAGTCTATTGGCATACAACCTGTACTGCACAATTAATCCTATAAAATTTTAATTAAAACCAATTTTTACACCAAGCAACCGGCTTAGGACATTTATGGTAATTAATTTTAAAAAATTCTATTTACATCCCCGGTTTTAAATTAAGAACAAATTATTGGTCACTTTGAATATTTCCCCAACTTCCACATCTTTAATTTTATTTCATTGTATATATATATATATTTTAAAGTATTTGTCGATTTCATATAGTTCCGGGTTCGGGCTTTAATTAAACCGGCTAGATCACTAGCGAGCATAATGGGTTGGGCTTATAGATTGGATTAAATTGGTTAGACCTGATTCATCCGAACTTGTAGTTGAGCCAAAAGCCTCATATTCCTCAAATTGGAATTGGAAGATAATTGCTCCCATAAATTAAAAAAAAAAATGTTAATAATATGATTATATTTTTTTTCAAAAAATAATTACATTTTTGGGTTTACCTGTAGAAGTTAGACTTAAGCATTGAGCTAAAATTTTAAATTTCTATAATGTTAACAATTCAAATTTTAACATTTTTGACAAACTAATTTCAATGATATGTCATTTCAAATCGGTGAATTTAAAATGCTCCGAGTTTAATTTATTTGTTCAAATCCAAGTAAGAACCTCCAAACATCACATAACTTTACGATATGTAAGTATCGTAACTTTCCAATAAATGAATACCATGGTCGTGTTCTTGTTTACATGTAATAAATGTAGATAGAAATTTCCAAATTTTACATTAATGTCTATTTGTCGTAGCTTAAATGTTTGCATGTGACTTTAATTTATACAAACAAAATGTACTTGAATAAATGGTTACACTAGAATAATCTGTAAACTTCTTATGTCTTCATTTTAATCTCAACTGCATTTACCCATGTGATTTTGAATACTTGACAATACGAATCTCTTCTTCTTTAAAAAGCCGAGGAATGTGATGCCCGTGAATTTATGGAAATAATTTGGTCTCATATGTGCCAACTAATCAGTTACAAGCAACGAATTAGTAAATGATAATTCTCTTTCATTTACTTCTTTATTAAAATACACAAGTTAAAATACATATTATGACCCTGTGGTATCGATAATAAGCACTTTACTCCTTGTTGTTTTTGCAGTTTACTGTTGTTTGTAAAAGTTTATCCCTCTATGATTTTTAAAATATGCATTTTACCGTATGTGGTTTGCTAAATATAACAGACTGCATCCTTATGTGGAGATGGTGTTCTTTAGATATTCACAAACAACAGGGTAAAATGCATATTTTGAAAATCATATGTCGGTAAACTGTCTATTTTTCAAACCACATGTGTGTAAATTACGTATTTGAAAAATCACATGGATGTTCGTTGCCAAAAAACTAACTAAGAAACCTATAAAAAAATTTGCAAGTCCATGAAGATGAAAAAGTTAAAATTGATCATTAATAGGGATAGGATATTTTTATAGTCACGTGAATAATTTTTTAGAAAACAAATATTCTTTATATTATATTACAATATGCTAAAGAGATGCGTACGATGAAGTATCATCAAATGTGAGAACGTGCAGTGTGGTAACAAGTGAGTTATTCGATCACTATTGTGCTGCATCAAGGGCCTGCGTTGAGTTCTTTCCTGTTCACTCTAGTGATGGATGAGATAACAAAAGACATAAATACTGAATTACCTTGGAACATATTTTTTGCTGATGATGTTGTGTTAATCGACGAGACAATGGCAGGTGTAAATGCAAAATTGGAGTTATGGATAGAGACGTTGGAATCAAAGGGTTATAAATTAAGTGTGTCTAAAATGGAGTGCAGATTTAGTGGTCGTACCTTTTGGAATTTCGATGTTGTAGCACTCGGTGGTGAAGAGGTATCGATGAACAATACGTTCCGATGCCTATGTTCAATTATACAAAAGGATGGAGAGATTGACAGTGACGTTAACCACATGATCAAGGTTGGCTGGCTGAAATGGAGAAACGTCACATAGGTGTAGATGCAAGTGAAGGTAAGAGAGGGCTAGTGTCCTCCATCAAAGTTCTTTTTTTTATTACCCCTAAAATTATATTTTATCCGTAAAATTGTATTTGGTCCCAAAAATTGCATTTACCCCCTAAATTTGTATTTTGCACCTCTAAATTTTTTCCCACTTACTGTTTATGTATTTATCATTTTTTGTCATCCTCAACTTAAATTCTAAATCTGCCCCTCCCGCTACACCTTCTGTAATTATCTCAATCATTGGAGTTCAATCAATCACCTTTAACGAAATTTGATCATCCTTTAACTGAAAAAATCTCAATACTTTAGTTCTTTCTTGGATATGAATGAACCATTAATCTTACATGAAGTTGACAATGGCCAAATTCAAGGACTTTTGGCCCTTTTGCAATTGATCTAACGAGTGTGGGGGCCATCAATGGGATGAATCTAAATAAAAATGAAACTTATTCTGTCCTATAAATCTGAGAAAACTAAAACAATACAACATGGAGAAAGAGAAGGGATTCCATAGGTACTGTTTGAGATACTTGTAATTCTTGTTAGTTGTCACTTCTACGTGTCCATTTGCGAGAGGCTTTACTATTTTTTTTTATAGGATTTGCAACGTTTTGCTGCATTAAACCCATATTTATAAGTTTGTTTGACTTGGGATTTAATATAAAGACAGATCGCATCAATTTATTCTTATGAAATATGCGTATATCAAGTTGAATAAGTTAATAACTGAAGATTGAGAATAAAATAAATGTACGAGCAACAGTAGTCTTCCTGAACCTCATTCTTCCCACTTAGGGTATTTACTTTGTAATGATATTTTAAGATCCTAATTTACATATTAAACCCCTCAACATGTGTTCTTTAAAACCATGAATTAGGATAATGATGATGCATAGAGACTAGTATGTATTGATTGATGAATTTGTTCATGGATATAAGATATCGAATCAACACGTAAGTAGATGTTAGAGAACCATGTACTGGACCGACCCACTATGAGAATGCTGCATGGATTATTATTTGAATGTCATAAGCAATTCTCATAGTGATAATAGTATATGTAATCCTTACCACTTGAGATCATCAAAGATCCCAATATAAGGGTTGTGTATCTTGATATTGTCAAATGTTACCTGTAATAGGGTAAACTATAAAGATAATTATTGGATATACTACGAATTATGTAGAGGGATGTTGAGTGATCAAGATAAGATTGTCCCTCCTATATAACAGGAGAAGTGTTTGGGCCCTTGATCAAGAAAGACTAAAATGCATGGATATGCTCGAATGAGTCGATATATGATATCGAGCTTATTCATTTATTCTAGTCTACTAGGGGATCAATAAATAAAAGATTGAACTATACGAGTATGACTTATTTCACGACTCGTGTTTAATCTAAACACCTAGGACAAAGGGATTAAGTTACATGGTGAATATTATCACTGCCATAGTTAATATCGAGTCAATGACATTCTTGTAACTTGGGTAGCCTTGATGTGTAGCTAGATACCGCTCATTGATTGTTGCATAAAATAAGATTTATATCACTGCCAACGTTACAAGACCATAACGGGTCGCATAAAAGATTAAATCGATATGTGGTTTGCTAAATATAGCAAACTGCATCATTATGTGGAGGTGGTGTTCTTTACATATTCACAAACGACAGAGTAAAATATATATTTTGAAAATCATATGTTGGTAAACTGTCTATTTTCAAACCACATGTGTGTAAACTACATATTTGAAAAATCACATGGATGTTCGTTGCCAAAAACCTAAATAAGAAACCTATAAAAAAATGTGCAAGTCCATGAAGATGAAAAAAGTTAGAATTGATCATTAATAGGGATATGATATTTTTATAGTTACTTGAATAATTTTTTTAGAAAACAAATATTCTTTACATTATATTACAATATGCTAAAGAGATGCGTACATGCAGTAGGGTGACAAGTGAGTTCTCGATCACTACTGGACTGCATCAAGGGTCTGTGTTGAGTTCTTTCATGTTCGCTCTAGTGATGGATGAGATAACAAAAGCATACATACCGAATTACCTTGGAACATGCTTTTTGCTGACGATGTTGTGTTAATCGACGAGACAATGGTAGGAGTAAATGCAAAATTGGAGTTATGGAGAGAGACGTTAGACTCAAAGGGTTTTAGATTAAGTAGGTCTAAAACGGAATATATGGAGTGCATATTTAGTGGTTGTACCTTTCGGAATTTTGATGTTGTAGCATTCGATGGTCAACAGCAATCAATGAACTGTACGTATCGATACCTATGTTCAGTTATCCAAAGGATGAAGAGATTGACAGTGACGTTAACCACAGAATCCAGGTTGGCTGGTTGAATGGAGAAACGCTGCCGGGGTTCTATGCGATTGCAATACCCCGCTGAAATTTTATAGAACCGATGTTAGACCAGCAATGTTGTATGTGTCGGAATGTTGGTCACCCAAGATGAATCACATCCAAAAGATAAGTGTGACAGAGATGCGTATGCTTTGTTGGATGTGCGGTAAGACCAGAATAGATAAAATAAGGAATGAAGATATTCGAGCTGGAGCAGGTGTAGCTTGTATAGAAGAGAAGATGCAAGAAAGCCGCTTAAGTTGGTTTGGTCACGTTTGATGTAGGCCCAGCAATGCACATTTGTGTCGAGTGGAGTCCATGAATTTCGGCTTGTTTACGATAGCGAGAGGACGACCCAAGAGACATGGCTCGAAGTTATACGCAAAGATTTAAAGTGCAAATGGATTATAGAAGATATTTTAACCGATAGAAGCGTATAGATAATACTGACGCATGTGTCCGACCCGACTTGATTCTCTCTATTATTCATGTAGCCTACAATAATTCTTTGGGATTAAAAGACTTAGTTGTTGTTGTTGTTTGATGCTAAATAGATGCGTATGAGTGATCACTATTAATGAGTATACCAAAAAAAAGTACATGAAGACACATCACCAAAAGATTAATAGAGTTTTTTTTAACCCAAAAGATTAATGGGGTTTTATGAGCAAAACACTCAAAACAATGATACAATATACTCGACCCATTCCCTAGTCTCCCGCACTGCTCAAGTAAGTGCGTGACTTCATATGAGGACCTCTTAACAGAGGACCTAGCTCTTGGGACCTTCGATCAAGGTGTTAACCTTGGATTAGGACTTCGTGTCATCGGACACATAGAGGGAGAATTGTGCCTTTATTTATTCTCTCGTGGGATTTTCGAGAACTTTTTAATATCATTGTGACAAAATCCCGCTACATTAGTGCAGATGCAAGTGTGGTAAGAGAGGGATAGTGTCCTCCATCAAATTTCTTTTTTTTTTATTACCCCTAAAATTATATTTCCTCCCTAAAATTGTATTTGGTCCCGAAAATACCTATAAAATTGTATTTTACATGTCTAACTTTTCTCCCACTCACTGTTTATGTATTTATCATTTTTTGCCCTCCTCAACTTAAATTCTAAATCTGCCCTCCGCTACACCTTATGTAATTACCTCAATCATTAGAGTTCAATCAATCACCGTTAAGGAAACTTGATTATCCTTTAACTGAAAAAATCTCAATACTTTAGTTCTTTCTCGGATATGTACTAGAATGAACCTTTAATTTTACATGAAGTTGACAATGGCCAAATTAAAGGAATTTTGGCCCTTTGCAATAGATCTAACGAGTGTGGGGGCCATCAATGGGATGAATCTAAATGAAAATAAAATTTATTCTGTCCTATAAATCTGAGAAAACTAAAACAATACAACATGGAGAAGGGATTCCATAGGTACGCTTCTTGCCCTTCGCTATAAAGGATAGGGGGCACCCACAAATAGCGGATTACGGAAATAACATAACTTGAATTCATTCCATTTTTGCTATCCATTACTTGAGATCTTGTAATTCTTGTAAGTTGTCACTTCTACGTGTCCATTTGCGAGAGGCTTTACTATTTTTTTTTATATAGGATTTGCAACGATTTGCTGCATTAAAACCCATATTTATAAGTTTGTTTGACTTGGGATTTAATATAAAGACAGATCGCATCAATTTATTCTTATGAAATATGCGTATATCAAGTTGAATAAGTTAATAATTGAAGATTGAGAATAAAATAAATGTACGGACAACAGTAGTCTTCCTGAACTTCATTCTTCCCACTCAGGGTTTTTACTTTTAAATGAAATTTTAATTTCCTAGTTTAGATATATTTAACCCTCGATATGTGTTATTATCGAAACTCATTTGAAATATTAGACTTGAATAACGTAAAAGCATGAACAAATGAAATTTTTCATATAAGATTACATATTAGTAGTATGCAGATACGATTTAAGCTTACAGAATCAGCCTGTAAAGTTGCTGCCAATGTAACGGTTTTTATCGGAAAAAAATTCAATGACGAAGTATAAATGGTACTTCAACCCATAATATAGTTATAAAGTTATATCAAACCCTCAAAACTCGGCACTACAAAATTATCTACTACAAGCAAAATTAGCGAATTTATATTAATTCCTCGACAAGGGGACATAACATATTGCGTACATGCCGTGGACGGACGAATACAACAATATTATTTACATGCAAGCTAGCTCAGGCAAATTTATTCATACAAAAAGAAATGAAAAGTGTAAAATGCTAACTCATTACGTGTGTAAATAAATCGAATCGAGACATTCATTAGGATTTTATGAAATATATTGCGCTATCAATGCATTTATGTAGTAAATAAAATTATCATTAGTAGATCGACTGCAAACGTGTCATTAGACAATAATTACATACAAAATTACTTTGTTGATTGTGAGTTTAATTTAAAAATAAAAGATAGATGGCCAAATTTTAATTTGTATAATAAACGAAGTGTAGATAATGCAAATATCAATACCTAATCATGAATTGAAGGATGAATTTATTTTCATTAGATAGCCTATAAGAAAAATGTTATTGTCAGAACATTTTATGTTGCTCCGACAATATCATAACGCATCGTATACTAAGTTGAACAAATAGTTCAAAGAAGATATGATATATAAATGAAGAGATTTAGATTTTAGCAAACGAACATGGCAATTTGCTATTCTACTTCACATGCATCCAAAAGTTTGCCCAATCTATGCTAGTGGTGCCTGCTAAAATCACTAGTAGACCCATGACTCTACAGAATTCGTATTCACAATAATATTCATTATTTTCATATTCAATTAATAAAGTGCGATGATTTTTATGTTGGTATTAAGAAATTTTTTTACTTATCCAACGAATTCCCCTTGCCCTGTGAAAACACCATTTTAATTTGTTGGGTTTTGGCCCATTACCTATAAATTGTATTGGGCTTTTGCTTGGCCCTTTCCTTACCATAACAGAGCCCCCACTTCCAAGCCCCCATTTCCATCCCATTCCCCTCACCCTTCGTCTCCCCCCTTCTCCAGAAGCTTCTCCTGCTGTGTCTCTTCGGCTGGATCAATTCTTTGGGACTTGCACCCTCCTCTTCGTCTCCCTCGGTGCCTTTATGTTGGCTTGGGTTCATGATGAGGTAACAAGTCTGAAACCCCAACCCCCTTTGTCTTCCTGTCTCGGTTTTTCCTTTGTGGTTGACTGAGTGCTTTGTGCTTTCTGTGTGAGAGTGGGTGCACTGTGTGTGTGGCCTTGAGCTTAGGGTGGTGCTTGGCGTGGCCGTGGGTGTGGTGCTGTGTGCACTGGCAGTGGCTGTGTGCACTGGTGTGGCTTGTGCTTGAGTGGTGCTGTGTGCGCCTTGTGCTTGAGTGGTGCTGTGTGCGCCTTGTGCGAGAGTGGTGCTGCGTGTGCGCCTCGAGCCCTGGTGCTGTGTGCACTGTGTGTGGCCGTGAGCTGTGGTGCTGGTGTGGCCGTGAGCTGTGTGCTAGGGCTGTGTGCTTTGGGCAGTGGTTCGGGCAGGGTCTTCGGGTAGTGTCTTCGGGCAGTGTGTGTGTCTCCCCTTTTGGATTCGATACCTTGGTTCCCCGGTGATGACGTTGAAAGGAAACACAGCTCGACCTGAGCCCTAATTCCCTACTCTTGTTTAGTATTTCAGTTTATAGTTTTATTTGTTGAAATTGTATACTGTGATTGTTTTTGTTTCTTGATTGCAGGTTATCAATCGAGATCGAAAGCGGAACGAAATCCTTACATGAAATATTAAATTTCGAATATAAGGGGAAAGTATATTTTTAAGGAGGACGAATTGCCTTCCCTTATAGCATCTCAAACAATATCTTAGTTTTTTTGGAGCTAGTGGTGGGTTACCTCATGTGGTTTTGAAAATAGGCATATTACCACATGTAGTTTGAAAAAATAGGCATTTTATCCAATTGTAATTTTGAAAATAGGCTAATTACTTTCATGTGGTTTGAAAATAAGCATTTTATCCTCTATTGGTTTGAATATATGCACTTTACCACATTGCAATTTGTGAATAGTTAAAAATACCACATCCGTGGATGCCATTTTTGCAAACCGCAAGGGAGTGAAGTGTCTATATTCAAAACCACAATGTGTAAAATGTCTATTTTCAAACCACATGAGGTAATCTGTCTATTTTCAAAACTACAATGAGGTAAAATGTATATTTTCAAACCACACATGGTAATTTGCCTATTTTCAATTTTCCATATGGGGTAATCCGCCAAAAAGTTCTATTTTTTTGGTATACCGCTACAGTTTGGTGCAGCAATGTAGCAACAATTTCTTACTTTTTTTTTTATGATTAGTTTTATTATTTGAAAACTAATTATTTTATTGAGTTGTTAATTGAATTGTTATATTGCAACACAAAAGTTGGAAATTATATTTTAATTATTTAATATAAAACTACAATATTAAGACTAATAAAGAAATAATTGTTTTAATATATTTATTAATTGTTTTTATAGTTCATATTTATAGTAAAAATATTAAGAAAATTAATTAAAAAATATATTATAACTTTGTAAATAGGTAAATCGATTGAATAAAAAATTATTGTAAATAAAATTAAAATGGAATATTGTAGGGAATATCCCTTTTGAGTAAATTTTGGAGTAAAAGTGTTGGAGATTAGTTTTGTTTTTGGTACAGAAATTGACTATTTGGTGCAAAAACTACGCTAAAATGAAGCTATTTGGTGCGAAATAAATAGTGGGTTGCAGATGGCCTAATATCACTCCCTTTTCTCTCCTATAAAACCCGTTCCTTCTATGCAAATCCTTTCATCCCCACTTTTTCATTTTCACAATCCCCAAGTGTACACAAGCATTAAGCTAATATTGAGCAACTTATGGATTCCAAGAAAAGAACATCAATTGCACTATTTGTAGTCATAAACCTTCTATTCTTCACTTTCGCCACCGCATGCGGCACTTGCCCTACCCCTAATCCGAACCCAAAACCGAATCCCCTACCATCTCCGCCTCCTGTTTCCCCTGGCACAGTCACCTGCCCTAGAGACACCCTAAAACTAGGTGTGTGTGCCGATTTACTTGGTGGATTGATTAGTCTGACCATCGGCACTCCCCCGAAAACTCCGTGTTGCACCTTACTCGAGGGCTTAGCTGATCTCGAGGTAGCTGCATGCCTCTGCACAGCCATTAAAGCCAATGTTTTGGGCATCAACCTTAATGTCCCAATTTCCCTTAGCTTGCTTCTCAATGTTTGCTCCAAGAAACTTCCAGCAGGCTTCCAATGTGATTAAAATGAGCTGTGTACCACTTGTAAAATTCCTCTGTTCATGCATGGAGGGGTTTTTATTGATTGAATTACTTTTAATTTCATACAACTTAGCATAAAATATATTGTATGCGTGCCAAATAAAGGAGGGAAAACATTCTGGTTCCTATAATTTTTTGTTGTAGGAGGCGGTATAGCTTTTTCTCCCTATTGTTGCTTTTTTTGTTGAGATATTGAAACTAAGTTTATTCTTATTTATGTATGCGTTTACATCATCTTTAAAAGGAAAATCCGCAATAAGAAATATGATATAACACATTATTTTGTAGAAAGCTCTAAATTGGGGGAAAACCATGGGTGGAGTACAAGAAATAATTTCATTTGATGAATGATTGAATTTTGGGAAAAAGGATGAGCCGTGACACAACAATTAAAGTTGCTGCTATATCTTGAAGGTCACATGTTCGAGTCCCGAAACAGTCACTTATATTGTAAGAAATGCTACGTACGTTAGGCAGGCCTAAAGTGGCCGGACCCCTTTCCATAACCCGAGCATAAGGGGAACTTTGTGCAACGGAGTTTGCCTCTATGAATTTTGGGAAAGAACTGGAATAATGTTAGAGCCTGTACTTCTTTATATCATTGATAAAACTAAGATATTAACAATCCAGGATCATAAAATTGTATTTTTATATGTGGATGTAAAATATACAACATAACAACGATTAAATTTCACATTCAAATCTTACCCTCGAGGAATATTTGCATAAATCATGCATCGTACAGAAGGTTACAATAATTATTACACTATATTTATTATTGTTTTTAAAAATATTAATTCAAGCTAATAGAATTATCTATTGCTTGCTGGGCTCTCTGGACTGAAGTGGATCTGATCTGGGCTCTAGCTTTCTGTACTTCTCTTCCTCCTTTTTGTCAGCAAACATATCTTTTAATAAATCGTAAAGATCCGAGAGCTGGAGGAAAAAGACAATCTGCATTGTATCTAGCTTCTGATTCAGCTTCATATTACTTGTCCCAATCTTGATTTTCTTCATCTGAGAAGACAAGATTACTCATAATAATTTAGCTTACTGGGTACAATGAATAGAGTGTTTATATTGCATAGATATTATACATACAGATCTCATTTAGTTTTAATAATTGTTGTTTTAGGCCTTCTAATATTACAAATAACATCTACCTTCCATCGAAAATTTTCTAATTCCCTTATATCTTTTCAGTTATATAATATCATATTTTGATAGTATATTTAAATTTGAAAAATCGGGAAAAATGGGCTGATTCGATAATTTATGCCAAATCCTAAGAAATCGTTATGTTATTGTTTAACCTAGAGATCATAAGTCATGATAAAACTATTTTATAGGGAAAGAACCGTAATTTTTCCTAATTTTAATCATCTCTCGTTTACGATTTCTCATTACAATACATCAAGTACTCGCTTGTATCTCAAATATTTTTTTTTTGATCGGAAAGAGAAGTATTATTAGTAGCAATAGAGGTCCAACAAAAACAGTATTACATATGATACGAGGCTCCATACATGAAGCATTTTACCCCGTATATAAAGTTGGCACCTACGTATTCATGCAAATGATAAATCTCTCTCTCTTTGGATATATAGTAGAGAATTATACGATATATATATATATATATAATGTGTGTGTGTGTGTGAGGGTGTGTGATTGATCAATTAAGTCTAAAAAGCATGTGATCGACATGATTTGAAATTGATGTGAATGCTTACATCATTACAGTTTGGTGATTTGTTAGCCTCCAAAGAAATTTCATGTGATAGACAGTAATAATCCGAATAAAAACATTAATTGTGAGGCGACAATCTGGTATCACTTTTCAAATTGTCTGTTAAATCAGTTTTGAAATTATGTCCGAGGACCCATTTTTAAATGGAAATAAGTAAATCTTTAAATTATATAAAATTATTTAATACACAGACCATCAAAGTATTAACTAATATATACGGAATATCCATGGTATAACATGAATCATCAAGTATCTCAATTATTTAAGTAGCATTTTAGTACCGGACCAGAAAGCGATTCGGTGAAAATATTGGAAAGCAATGTCCTGAGAGGGAGCAACTTCTGAATGAGGGGTTTGATGTGTCCCAAAGAGCACATAACATCAAACTCAGCCAAAAACTAAGATCGATTTCGATTAGAATAAAACACAAGGGAATTTTTTTTTAAAATAATTCAAAAACATTTAAATTTTAAAAATACGGTGTTTTTAAAATGTTTGGAAAATGACTATAAAACGTCAAAGAAGGTAGCGGCTAAACGTCATTGAGTGGTCGCCTGCACAATAGGTGGCCCCTCGGCCCCTCACTTTTTTAAAATTATTTATTTATTTTTTAATTAAGTTGTTTTAATTTTTTTTATTAAATTTATTTTGGATTATTTTTATGCTTAAAAAATGATGAATGTCTGTTGAAATTGATTCGTACAAGTATGCCGAAATCAATGGGATTAGATTCAAAGACCAAAAAGATTATCAGTAAGAGTTTAATCGTTTGTGATACATACCGAATTAGTTTAGAAAAAAACGAATTATTAAAAAAATAATTAGTAGGGGCCTAAAATCTGACCAGCGGATGAGATTTTTATGAAATTAAAAATAAAATTGAATGTTATAATTTTAAGAATACTTTGCTTAATTAATATTTCGACTATTTGAATACTTAAAGAATATTGTCAATTCAATATATTTGTAACTTTTTTACAAATGCGATATTTTTTTAAATTTTAATTTTTTTTTAAAATAAACCAAAACATAAATATATAATTTTAACAAACTTTGCGGTTTACAATGCTACTAATGCAATTGATAATAGATATATTTCCACATATAGAAAAAAGAATCTAGAAATTTTATTGGATCATAAACTTTTTGATTCATAATTTTCACCCATTAGGCACAGAGAGAGACGCAGAAAAATTCGGAAGGGGTCAAAAAGAAATTAAGGGATGGCAAATGTTTTTGAATGATAAAATGCAATTTTGGGTGCTAGAATTCAATTTTTGTAAATAAATTTTTTTTAAAGGTAAAAATAATTTTTTTCCTAGCAAGGGGCACCTGCCCCGTTGCCTCTACTTAAATCCGCCCATGATAAGGGATAAAGCAATTAATCATATACTCTAGAATAATCAATAATTACATTAATGAAAAATAATTAATAAGAAATACTATGAAGTTTTTTGGGTTTAAAAAAAAAAAAACAAAGGGAATACAACTTTATACATCATTTTTTGTGCTACCACAAGTCTGCAATCGAGAAGGATTATAATTTATATGACACTAGACCAGATGCTGATGGCGCAATTTATAGTATTGGAGTGGTACATTAATTTTTCTCTTTAAAAAGAAGGCTCAACTACATCATAAATAAAATATTATCTTAATTATAATTTAAAAACAATATTGCATCGATTACATGTACGTGTATGCCTCTGAAGGTAGGTCTAAATAGTTACAAAATAATTTGTTGAAGTAAAATCTATGTTCGATATCTCGGATTCGAGTATTATCCTACTCTCCATTTAACACGTAGTTGTAATAGATGCTCAAAAAAAAAAGATATATACTCTTACTATTATATTATTCATCTATCAAATGGGCTTGTTGCAATTACTCAAAGGGCTAGCTGTTAATTGATTCAATATGATATCAGAGTCTTTGATTAACGGTGAGGTCATGTGTTCAAATTCATAACAACTCCACCCACATTAAATATCCACTTGATGAGCCTCAAAAAAGGGAAAATAACTCTCTAAGCTCATGCTTTTATATGAGATGGCAATTCAACGGCGTTACCTCAAATTGATGTTGTCGAATCCGAACTAGCTCAAGAAAACTTTGGAACTACGCTTCAATGAATCCTTATAGACTTTAGAGTGGCAGCAATGACAGAGACAATGCTACGTTGAAATATACGACCGTGGAGTAAAGAAAACAGGGACATATAATTCGAACACACAAACTGTTGGGTTTGGCCCATTACCTATTAAATCCATTGGGCTTTTGTTTGGCCCCTTTTCCTATCAAATAACCGAGCCCCCCTTTGTCTTCACCCATTCCCTCTCTTCACGCTTCATCTTCTCCACTCTCCAGAAGCTTCCTGGCTCATCTGCGTGCGCCTCTTCGGCTGGTTTGACCGATTCCTTGGGACTTGCTCCCCTTCTTTTCGTCTCCCTCGGTGCTATTAATGTTGGCTTGGTTCATGATGAGGTAACACTCTGATAACCGAAAATCCTTAGTGTATTTTCGTCCCCCCCCCCCTTTCCTTTCGTGTCTCTGTTTCAGAGGTGGCTGGCCGTGAGCTTTGTGCTCCGATTTGTGAGTGGTTCAGACGCTGGCCGTGTGTTAAGCTTGGTGCTTTGTGGTCAGCTTTGTGGTGGAACTCACTGTGTGTGTGGCCGTGAGCTTAGGGTGGTGCTCTAGTGGTTCGAGTGTGGTGCTGTGTGCACCGTGGCTGGTGTGTGTGCGCTGTGTGCGTGCACTGTGTGTGTGGCCGTGAGTTTAGGGTGGTGCACTTGTGGTTCGAGCCTTGGTGCTGTGTGCACTGTGTGGCCGTGAACTGAGTGTGTGCGTCTGTGGTTCTGTTCGTCCAGTGTGTGTGTTCGGTGGAGTGAGCGGGCTGTTGCTGTGTGTCCAAGTTGACTGTGTGTGTCTTGGTGTAACCCTGTGTGTGGTTCCTCTTTCTGTGTTCGGCGGTCGCCTACTGCTTGTGTGTTCGGGCAGTGCTTAGGGCAGTGTGTGTGTCTCCATCTTTTGGCTATGATACCATGGTTCACCGGTGACGACGTAGAAAGGAAACCCTGCCGACCTGAGCCCAAATTCCCTTACTCTTGTTTGATATTTGATTTATATAGTTCTTTGTGAATTGTATACTGTGGATTATTTTCTTGTTGTGATTGCAGGTTAACAATCGACGATTCAAAGCGGAACGAAATCCTTACAGTGGTATCAGAGCGTTCCGTGCCTGGTGGAGTGCTCGGGCAGACCTCGGGCAGCGATTGGAGTGCTCGGTTGGTCTCGGGCAGTGCTTGGTAGGGCTTCGGGCAGCGGCTGGAGTGTTCGGGCAGCGGCTGGAGAGCTCGGGCAGCTACTGGAATCTCGGGCAGATTCCGGGCAGAGTACTTCGGTACTTCGGGCAGTGTGGTTTCGTCACCCCAGAGCTTTGTCTCTGGGTAGTAAGTGATTATTTTAACCTTTAATCATTTTACCATTTTGTTTCTAGGTGTTTGTGTCCCTTACCCGTAGGAAAATCTCTATCTGAAGCCCCATGCTCGTACACCGTTGAGTGTATTGTGATCTTGTGGGTGATAGCGATTTTTCCTCCCCTTAGCTTGATTAATTCTTTCATATTGTGTTTTGTGCCTTGTGGTCCCTGCTTCTGCTGATTGGTTGTTGAAATTGTGTGTGCCTCTCTACTTATTTGTGATGGCTTCAATTTCTGGATATAACCTTGAACCTTTTAATGGAAAATCTGATTTTTCTATATGGCAACAAAAGATGAAAGGAATTTTAATACAACAAAAAGTATTTAAAGCTATTGACGGTAATTGAGCTGAGAACATTACAACTGCTAAGAAATTTGAAGATGACGAATATGCTTATTCTTCTATTATCTTGAACTTATCTGACTATGTGCTCAGAAAATGTGGTAAACTATCATCTGCTAGAGAACTTTGGGAAAAATTGGAAGAAATGTTTACTGAAAAATCTTTGCCGAGTAAACTTTTCTTGTTAGAAAAATTTTTCAGATTCAAGCTAGACTTGAACAAAGACGTAGATGAAAATTTGGATGTGTTTACTAAGTTAATTCAAGATATTAAATTGACAGGAGATAAGAACATTGACGACTATTCACCTATTGTTCTTTTAATTCTATTCCTGAAAATTATAGTGATGTAAAATCCGCCATTAAGTACGGTAGGGATTCTATTACATTGGATACTGTAATGAACGGCCTTAAAAGCAAGGAATTAGATTTAAAAGTGAACAACGGTGGTAAGCAAGATTCAGGTGAAGTTATGCATGTTAGAGGTAGATCTCAACATAGGTATAACAACAGTCATAGATCTGATTATAACCAAAATCAGAATAATGATAAGAACAAGTGGAAAAGGTCTAAGTCTAGGCCTAAGAACAGAAGGTGCTTTAATTGTGGTGATCCTGATCATTTTATTAAAGACTGTCCTGAAAAGAAAAACCAGAAACAAAATGATAATAACCAATCTTATGAACAAGTGAATCATGCTTCTTTATCTGGTGAAAACTCAGGTGATGTCTTTATGGTGACTGACTTATGTGATTCTGTGAATTATGTGCATTCATCTACTGTGTGTGAAAATGAATGGCTAATTGATTCTGGTTGCTCTTATCACATGTCACCTCTTAGAAATTTGTTTTCTAATTATAAAGAAGTTGAAAATGGTTCTGTTTCTATTGCTAATGAGAAACTTTGTAAAGTTCCTGGCATTGGTGATGTTTATTTGAAATTTGATTCTGGTTATTCTATGACTCTAAAAGATGTAAGACATGTTCCTACTTTGTGCAATAATTTGATGTCTTGTGCTGGTTTAGAATCATGTGGTCTTGAGGGTAGATGGGGAAATGGAGTTATGAAAATCATAAATGGTTCTTTGGTTGTTTTCAAAGGTAAAAAGAAAAGACATCTTTATGTTTGCAAAACTGAATCTGTATATGATAATGTGAATTCTGTTACTGATGACTTGACTGATCTGTGGAATAGGAGATTAGGTCATATGAGTTCTAAAGGTCTAGAGATTTTGCATGAAAAAGGTTGCTTTGGTAAAGACGAGTTGTCTTGTATGCCTTTCTGTGATTCGTGTGTTTTTGGCAAACAACAAAGAGTGAAATTCCCGGTTTTCCCTTCCCCTAATGTGACTATGAGTTCTGTGCACGTTGATGAGTCTGAGTCCAGTGCTACTCCTTGCAAGGTGGAGCGTTTAACTGGTGTACTTCCTGTTAATGAACCTGAAATTCATGGAATGCCTGAAAATCATGATAGTGTTGTTGAACATGAACATGTTGTGCATGATGAATTGGTTGCTAATGAACATGAAGATTTGCATGATATAGCTTATGCTATTAGTTGCTTAATGTATTTGATGGTTAGTACTTGGCATGATATAGCTTATGCTATTAGTTGCTTAATGTATTTGATGGTTAGTACTTGGCATGGTATAACTTATGCTATTAGTTGCTTAAATAGGTATATGTCTAATCCTAGCATGTTGCATTGGAATGTTGTTCAATGGTTGTTATCTGTAGGTGATAATCTAAGTGATTATGTGTTTAATCCTGCTGATATGTGTACTAAGTGTTTGTCCCTTAGTAAATTTCAATCATGTTTAAAATTTTTTAAATTTTGATACTGATGATTGATGCATGTTTAGTCCATTGGTTAGTGTTTTATAACCTGCTGTGTGCTCGTTATAAAACTGTTACCCTGGTTACTTTCCCATTTTAACTTGCTGTGTGCTTGTTATTGTTTCCTTTGTCTGTGCTGTGTGCTATGACAGGAATTTGGTCCACACAATGCTGTGTGTGTTGTGGGGACCCTTTGGGCGATGATGAGTCATCTATAGGGTTTTTCCTTACGTCGAGGTGGAGCCGGTATTGTGCCAAGGTGGAGATTTGATGGGTTTGGCCCATTACCTATTAAATTCATTGGGCTTTTGTTTGGCCCCTTTTCCTATCAAATAACCGAGCCCCCCTTTGTCTTCACCCATTCCCTCTCTTCACGCTTCATCTCCTCCACTCTCCAGAAGCTTCCTGGCTCATCTGCGTGCGCCTCTTCGACTGGTTTGACCGATTCCTTGGGACTTGCTCCCCTTCTTTTCGTCTCCCTCGGTGCTATTAATGTTGGCTTGGTTCATGATGAGGTAACACTCTGATAACCGAAAATCCTTAGTGTATTTTCGTCCCCCCCTTTCCTTTCGTGTCTCTGTTTCAGAGGTGGCTGGCCGTGAGCTTTGTGCTCCGATTTGTGAGTGGTTCAGACGCTGGCCGTGTGTTAAGCTTGGTGCTTTTGTGGTCAGCTTTGTGGTGGAACTCACTGTGTGTGTGGCCGTGAGCTTAGGGTGGTGCTCTAGTGGTTCGAGTGTGGTGCTGTGTGCACCGTGGCTGGTGTGTGTGCGCTGTGTGCGTGCACTGTGTGTGTGGCCGTGAGTTTAGGGTGGTGCACTTGTGGTTCGAGCCTTGGTGCTGTGTGCACTGTGTGGCCGTGAACTGAGTGTGTGCGTCTGTGGTTCTGTTCGTCCAGTGTGTGTGTTCGGTGGAGTGAGCGGGCTATTGCTGTGTGTCCAAGTTGACTGTGTGTGTCTTGGTGTAACCCTGTGTGTGGTTCCTCTTTCTGTGTTCGGCCGTCGCCTACTGCTTGTGTGTTCGGGCAGTGTGTGTGTCTCCATCTTTTGGCTACGATACCTTGGTTCCCCGGTGACGACGTAGAAAGGAAACCCTGCTCATCTGAGCCCAAATTCCCTTACTCTTGTTTGATATTTGATTTATATAGTTCTTTGTGAATTGTATACTGTAGATTGTTTTCTTGTTGTGATTGCAGGTTAACAATCGACGATTCAAAGCGGAACGAAATCCTTACACAAACAGAAGAAATTAGAGCCAGTTTAGTAGAACACAATAATTGCAAAATTAATGAGGGTCATGAGAATCCAATGTCCCAAAAATTGGAAAACTAAGAGCTTCAAAAGCATTTGGGTGCTACTATGGACAGCCTTGCAAGGAACATCTGCATTGAAATGAAAGGCAATCGAAATGAAAATAAGCACTTGTCGTCCTACATCAACTTTCATGTGCCTCTGTTTAGTGAAAATGAATTATGAATACACTCACAAATCCTCAATTTGTTGTATCTTTAAACAAAGAGAAATAAATTATTTCCATGTAGCTTGAGTCCATACCCGTTTCAGATCCTAAAGTTTTCAGTGATCCATTAGTATTTTAAAAGAAAATTCAATTCAGTACGTCGTATAGTCGGCCGTGAGAAGCAAACAAAGAGAAACTAAATCGGGAATATTTTAAAACACTAGAGACTTAATTGAGAACAGGATATCCGATTTAGTCCCTAAAGTTTTAAAATATTCCCCGAATTAGTCCATTCTCGTTTGCTTCTCATGACCGATTTAACCTCGGAGACTGAATTGAAATTTTTTTTAAAACTTCAAGGACTAATCCGGGTAACTAAAAATTTTAGCGACTGAATTAGATATCATATGATACACCAATATATATATGATCGTACAATTTGATACAATTAGTACACATTTAATTAGTTATGTTATTACAAACGGCAACATAGGACTTTTTTAAAAAATAAGCACACAAAAACCCTTATTAGGAGCCATGATGAAGAAATTAAGCAACTTTTTTTTATCTTTCCCTTTTATCTGATGTCCACGGCGCGGAACACCTCAACAACCAGATTAGTACAGTTAAAGAGGTGGGCATACAAAACCCGGAGGAGGGGTTAAGCCACAAGTTGCCAGCACTTGAAGAGCAAGAGGAAGGAAAATGTTCAGATTAAGAAGCTTAAGTCTTATTGTTGTGCACAAACAAATGGCTGCTTCTAGCTCTAACAATCCCTGGATCACTGGGCAGCACAAGTTTTCCACTGGATTTCCTATTCCAACATGCACTAATCCCCCAAGAACATCCAAACAAAGCCCAAGTTTAAGCGCGTCTATCGGGCATATAGCGGCCGGAGGTGGAGTGATGCTAGGTGGGGGGCATCCGCCGCCGCCTCCGGGAGGTGTGTAAGGTGGATAAGAAGATGATGGAGGTGGTCGTGTGACTGGAGGGGTTGTTATAGGTGGGATTGTACCCGGTGGGTTGGTTATTGGTGGGATGATGCCTGGAGGATTGGTTATTGGCGGAATGATTCCCGGTGGGTTTGTTACCGGCGGTGGAAGGATAATGGGTGGAACGACGACAGGTGGGTTGCTTATCGGTGGCAACACAACCGGTGGTGGTATTCCTCCTCCGTGGTGTGGAGGAGATGGTGGTCTTGGGACAGATGGAGGACGGTGGTGGGGTGGCGGGTGAGGCTTAGGAGTGGATGGTGGACGTGGCCGAGGCGTGGAAGGAGGGTGGCGACGAGGAGTCGACGGGGGGCGGGGCCGAGGAGTTGGTGGAGAAGGGCGGCGGTGGTAGGGTGGATATGGAGGTGGGCAGTTTTGTTCCCAAGCATAAGCGGGTGGCAATGCATTCAACATGCAAAGCATGCACAAGACGAACATAGCCAAAGACTTCGTGCCCATGGCTTGGGGTTTGAGTAATCCCTATATTCTTCTTGATTTTGTGAAAACGGTTGCCATCCCAAGGATTTAATTTATAGAGTAATAATATGAACAACCCGTGAAGCCTATGGAAGATAGCACAATATTATTCATAACCCGTGAATCCTATGATACAAATGGAAGAAGCACAATTTGATTTTTATAATATTTTAAGCAATAGTTTAGAGATGGATTAAGTCCTAATATACAATTTATCATGCATTTGTTACAATAAGGATAAATTACAAAAAATGATCTCATAGAATATGAATTTTTATTATATTTAGTTTCAAACTTTTAGAACTAATCAAATATAGTTTAATAGAATTTTTTAACAAAAATAATCTCACATAAATGTTTTTTTATCAAATTTAGTCCACATAAGTTATTTTTAACAATAGTGGTCCTAAAACTCCTCATTTAACTATAAGACCATTTTGTTACATAAAAAATGTGGTGGGTAAATTTTTTTTCACAATAGTGATCTCAAACCCCTTATTTAACTATGAGACCATTTTTGTTAAATAAACAATTTTGTGGGGTAAATTTGATTAACAAAACATTTCTATATGACTATTTTGTTAAAAACATTTGTGTGAGATTATATTTGATCAATTCAAAAAGATTGAGATTAGTCGTGCAAAGACTCTATTCTATTACACCATTTTTGTAATATCCTCATTACAACAATAAATATATAAAAAAAAAAGCAGTCAAATTTTTAATGAACAAAAAGAATCTTCGTTACACTAAAGTTTTGATTTATTTTTGTTCATATAAACAATTCTCCATAGAAGTCAGCAAAATTTCTCTTATTAAGGTAACTGATCATGTGGAATTAATTTTGTAATTCAATAATTTATTCTAACAAATTGATTATCACATTTAGTTTGATCCAGTTCAGATTTTTTTTCCCCCAAAATCAAACCAACATTAGATAAATTTCTTTGTTACCACATCATTGCCCGATTGCTTGGATTTTGTAATAAATCAACTTAGATTAATTTTTTTTTTTGTCAAAATATTGATCACTTCATCCGATTTATAAATAAATGTAATTTTGACACCCCAACCAAATCAACCAAAAACTCCTATAATCTGAGCTTTCGGTCTTAGCTGAGTGGTAAAAGCTCATGACTCTCTTTGAAGTGACTCGAAAGTGAGTCGCGTTGTGCACATAAAATTTCGTCCATCCCGATAAAAAAAAAAAAGAAGAAAAAAGAAAACTCCTACACTATGATGGTCCATCGCTGAAAGGGAATGACATAAAAATTGAAATGGAATTTGGAAGTTTGTGGGTCATTTGCAAACTTCAATGTCAATCCGTGATGGTAAGTCCAGTTTGTACGAATTTTCATGCTGCCTCATTATTTTCTCCATTATCGCTTATTCATTTTGGTTAATGATCCATATATTGCGGGATATATTATCGGAAACATATGGTATTTAAAAACATTTATCAGAATATATCTATTTCGTCTATGAGGTGACCATTTAGGCCAGTAAGACTTCAACAAAATGATTTGGGGCCAATCCTACGTTATTCACAGGGGCGAATTTATTCATTGAAAAAAAAATATCTTAAAAAAAATCAAAAATTATACTTGCCCCCAAAATTATATTTTACCTCCTTAAAAGTTGTATATTGACCGTCTTAAAAAAAATTGTCCTCAATTTTTATATTATTATTATTTGTCTATCTAAACAAAAGTTCTATGTTCCTCATTAGACCATATCAATGAGAAAACTGTTATAGGTGGTTTTTGAATCTATTATGTGCGACATAATCGTATTGATCTTCATTTGATTCAACATCAAGGTTTGAATCCTTTTAAGATGTATTGAAAAGTGTGGAATGGGATGTGACATTGCATTGTTTGAAGTGTTTGGAAAGTGAGGAATGATATCGTTTTCAAATGGCTGAAACCGAATGCTGATAAAGTGTTGAAGGT
Organism: Haberlea rhodopensis; assembly: GCA_907163345.1. NCBI lineage: Eukaryota > Viridiplantae > Streptophyta > Magnoliopsida > Lamiales > Gesneriaceae > Haberlea > Haberlea rhodopensis. The sequence continues at coordinate 2,389,279 of CAJQUN010000004.1, read as the reverse complement.
TTTGAAGGTTAGATTTTGATCTTGGATGTCTTCGTTTTTCTCTTCTTGTAATTTTTCTTTGTTAGACTGATTTGTTAACTCAACTTTTGTCTTTCGATATATTTCTAGCGGGTGATGTGTGTGAACCCATTTCTGGCTTTGTTTTTATGTTGGTGTTATTATTTTGCTACTTTCTTGAGTGCTTTTTGTACTCTTTAATATATTTTTCTTACCCAAAAACCAATATATATCAATGATTAAAAACTTTCCAACGCTACTTATAATGCGAAAAATTAGTACGCTATACGTGGAGATGATGGTGATTCACCTTCCATATTTATATAAGCACTGTTTTTGTCCTCGCATAGTGTTGGCAGGTTTTTGAGAAAGGCAACACTGTGGGATTCTGCCATGTGTAGTTTCAGTAGCAGGAACTTTACAATCACGTGAACTCATTGCTTTCTCTTTAGAAGGGACGAAGGAAAAGAAAATTTGTGAGTTAATAAATGTGTATCAAAATTTTGAGAAACAAGAAACAACACATACAATGAGTGTTGGGTTTCCGTCCCTTGACATCAGATCTAAATGCAGCGAAAAATAAATAATAAATAGATCTGACCCGGAAATGAACGATCGCGCCTGATTCATATATTAACATGCATAAATCGAATATAAATGCACGAAAATAGATTATCGTTCACCGTCGTAGATCTGAATGCAGTGATCCATCGAGTCCAAACAACCTGACCAGATCCACGATCTCAACGCCAGTGCTAGTTTGGTGTTAGTCTTTCTACGATGAGAAATTGGTGTGTATTGAATGGCTAATCCTCTCAGAAACTAGAATGACTTATTTATAGGGTCATTGAGTCATTAATGGACTTTGGGTGCATAAACCCAACATGCCAACATTTGACTTGTAGGGCACATATGTTAACAATCTCTCACTTGCCCAAAAGCCAACAGATGAGCACTAAACTCATAATCCAAGTAGGTCAATCCAATATGTACAACTAACGTACATAATTATGAAATAAATATATCATACTTTTTTTAATTTTAGAACTTTCTATAGATGGAACCTTTCCAAACATAGAAACTCTACTAAAGTGAGGAGCTTTCAAAAATTAAACTCATCCCTTGAATATCAATCACACAATCTTGAGCACTTAACATATAAGCATTAATTCTCATCGGCAGATCGGCGGCCGATTGATTGTGACCCAGTGAGGCTCAAGTGTATCGTAGCAGTAGGATCACAACCTTTGTGATTTTAGAAGTCAAACAATTTTGCTTCTTCGGGCTTACCCTAAATGCCCCATTGTCAATTAAACTCATTTAAAAGACAACGTCCAGAATGTAATTCCATCCAAAACCTACCGATCGTGGGTAGCGCCTAGCATCTGCGCTTCACGAAGACCTAGATTCAAATGACTAGCAGCGTATGAGAGCCTGCCAGTCATAGTTAGCGTGCAGTACATTCCTTTCACTCAATATGTCCCGACTGAATTTAGGGCATTGGTTGGTCGAGACCCCTTATGATTTCAATAACTATGTATTTGTTTCACGTTATATGATTCATTGTGTGCGTATATGAAAAACTCATTTCACAAGTACTACCCACTCTGGCCAGAGATTCATTGAATCATATACAGAAAAACACATAGGACATCCTGGTTTATCAAGACCAGTAGTGAATCCCCAACGACAATCATAGGCCTCTGACAGCATCACTGAATACCCAAAATAACAACTTTATGACCCGCATGTGATCAGTCATTAAATCAAAGTACACAGCTATCTGTCAAGACCTCAACGATGCCTCAGGTCATGAGGAGTAATTGTGCACAACTATGACTAGGAATTCTATACTCGACAAATGGTAACCACTTATAGAATTCTGAGTATGGTCGTTCAGTGAACTCATTCCTAATGAGCACATATTCATGTGTGCTGACTTCTCCAAGCCAACGCCGATGAAACGTGGCACACTAAGACAAATCATGAATACCAGTTTCTAACGAGCATATATCGATATCCCATTCTCGAAGGCTCATCAACCAAGCACATTTAGAAATCACAGTCGAGAATGTATTCACGGTCACCATCATATGTGTAACCATATTCTATAGACTATAGCAATCTCAATGACTTCTTCAATGCATCAAGATGCATTGGTAAACAGATGAACAAGTGCCATATATATTAATATTCAAACAAAGATTTATCATAATAAGATTACAAGTACAATTATCAACTATTGATTTACTTAAATCACATATGACAACAATCTCTTTTACTTTCTCCAAATCCAACTACTCATGTGTCTACAGAACATCTTCCCAAGATGTCTGACAGACACTAATCGTCGTAAAGGCCTTGTCAGCGGATCCGCTATATTTTTCTGTGGAGCAAATCTCTCGATAAGGATGTCACATCTTCCATCTCTCTATTAGATGGTATTTTCTCAATATATGTTCGGATTCTGATGAGATCTTGGCTATTCGTAATAGCTCAACTGTTGTCACAGTACACAGGGACTGTGTCAACAGCACTAAAAGTTACACCCAGCTCTTGGATGAATTTCATATCCAAACTGCCTATTTGTTGCATCATATGATGCAATGTATTCAGCTTCAATGGTGGAATCCATTGTGATATCTTGAGTGGAACTTTTCCAAGAGACATCACCACCATTAAACTTAAATACAAATCTGAACATCAATTAGGAATCATCTACATTCGACTGAAAATTAGCATCAGCTTAGCTTTAAAATTTTATTTCTCCATTTACATATCCAAAAACCATGAACATATCATAAGTTCTTCATAAGTACTTGATGATTATTTTTACAGTTTCCAGTGACCTTCACCAATTGTCAATGAAATAGTTCCTTCCTCTCCAAGTTCTCTCTTCTTGATCACCCATTTTCGAGGAGGTTGGCTATCCTCGAATTTAGTCGTATCAGTTCCCTAGTCAATTTATCGAGTGAAGGAACTAGGTCATAAGAACTTGATGAAAATCTTTGTTGGAAAAGAAGGCAACTAAACTTAGAGAATCAGGCTCAAGGAGCTTAGTTGAGACCATAAAATGATAGGCAAGAACAAGCCTTATTAACCAGGAGGTAGCTTTATTCAAACATTCTCAACGAGGTCTGCATTTAAATAACATTTTAACATTCATGTGATAAGTCCACCTTTATTTGTTTTTATTTTTTTATCGATAAAAGGAAATTTATTGTTCGGGCGCAAGGGATGCACAACCTTTGACAGTCATATCAAGAATTACATCATTACCAAATAAGCTTAGGATATCCTTAAGCACCAACAGTCGTTACTAAATATGAATCAACAAACTGCTTACAAGTGATTAGGCCTGACACGAGCAACTTCATCATATTCTACAGCAAATCATGGGATTCATTATTCAATCATTGAGAGAGTACATACCGATGTTCTTGACCTTAGCTTTAAACCCAAATCCATGAGATCACTTGAATTTCTTCAACATTAGAGCGGATAGATGTAACGCAAGCAACTGAAGCAAATGTCAATTTATAACTAATAGCGTGTTCTTTAGTGATCCTTGGCAAAATAAGTTGCGCTTTATCTGTTTCACATATCCATTGACCCGACTTTTTATCTTTAGACCCACTTACAATAGTCGATTATTGGCTTTTCAAGTTGTTGGTAAATATCAGTTTTCTCCAAAAAGTGCAACGCTTCTTTCGTTGCTTTACGAGGTTTAGACATGACTAGTGCATGATAACAATGGAAATTATGAAGTTAAAGTGCATGTTTTCTTACCCAAGTAGAGGGGCGAAAATTTAAATTTCACCCCCTCAAACGTCATAATAACCTATATGTTAAAGTGTTCTGGATCGGATGCTATTGATTTTTCTTGAAAATTTAAGTTGCATCACGTCAAACTTTATGATTCCTATGCTAATAGTTCACTGATTAAATTGAAAAGATGCCTGTCAAATTAACTATAGGCTTCATATTTCGTTACTGATCTTCCAGTTCCGAAGAGTACCGTCCAACGAATGTCAAAACAGGATATTGGAGATGATAGAGTTTACTGAAGGAAGTCTTTTTTACTTCCCGTTTCCAGCTGGAGTATGAATAGGCAGAGTCGGTCAAAAACGAAGCAAAATTCTTGATATGAGCTAGGACCCCGAGGGCAGGGGATCGACTTCGAAAATTTTCAAAACATTTGACCCCAACAGTAAATTTTTTGGGATTTTGAGAAGGCTAAAATACAATATTTTATTTCTTTTACACAATCAAATTGTACATGAGGTACGATTGAAAAAAACCGTGGTTTCAAGTAAAACATCAATAATTCAATATATGCAATTCTTATTTTGTTGGGTTCGTGGATTTCACAGTTAAATATTATGTCCGCTCTTGTTCGCAAAATTTTCACCTATGATGTCCCAAAATCAAAAGGGATGCACATGTTATAACAAATGATTATTACAAAATTTAAGAGAACAATCCAGCAGTTCATTTGCTCAAAATTCAAATATGTTGGTATTTCGATTCAATTTTCCAAACATAATTTATTTGACTGAGACTTCAAACAAGTAAAGAGAACACAAGAAGAGACGTGCATGAGATGCTAATCCACAGTCAGCAGCCTAGGGTTCTCCACCAAGCTCTACTCTTAAGTTGTCGTAAGGATAGACCTTGGGTGCCTGGCAAAGATAAAGGATAAAATGTGACATGCAATTCTTGAAACTATGACTATAAAAACAACATGTGCTAAGCAATTTTCTTCTAAAACGGATACATATCATCAAAAATAATCAAATAGCAATCAAGTAAGACCAAGAAATCCACAAGTTCAGGACAAATTAAATTCATTTTCCACTTTGCAACTAACTTGCAGTTTTTCAATTATTAAAGCTCAGTTGGAAAGGTCAAATAAAGTGCCAAAGGAATATTTATACTCGTTAAGCAGCAGATAGTACTCCAAGAGCATTAAGTATTGTAAGTGACTTAACAAAGTACTCCAAGAGAATTAAGTATTGTAAGTGACTAAACAAACAACTACGTTAGAAGAAACTAGGCAAAATTGGGTCTCAACCAGCAGCCACAACACAAATTCGGTAGGAGCTTGAGATCGTGAGTGGAAATCCAGTTATTGCTAGAGCTGGAATGAAACCCAATGATTAGGTTGACATCTTGTCCTCAACCTTGAAGTAGGGAATATAATAAAATAGCAGGAACCGAAGAATGCAAGATTGGCCGTTATTGCTCACTGCATGTTCATTATATACCAACACATGAGCAAGCTCTGTAGATGCTTTTAGCTATATTGGGGCAGATATTGCACAGAAGTTCTATATAATCTTGATGATAGGTTCAATCCATGTGGGGGAGGGACTTTTCACATGAAGATGCAACGGCAAATGACTTAGTAGAAATAGTGACTCCATAAAGAATGGCATTTGGCGTCCTTGGTAGCGTTTTAGTCAGGTTAAATAACAGGCAAGCAAAATAATACTGACTTTAGGTGCAGATGCCTTTTAGGTAAGTTGGCATCTTACTCTACTTTTTAAGTCGGAACCCCCACCCCACCCCCACACAAAACCACCCCCAAAACCCCAAACCTGACTCAATCACTCATAACCCAAAACTAACAAGTAATGAATATTTCTTTCTCATGAACAGTAACATTAAAGTCCCGCATAACTTTTAAATGAATAGAATCCCTGACACCTGGCAATATCCAATTGAAAGAAAATAAGTGGATTGAAAGTTTTGTCCTGGCCAAATATACGTTATAGATTTCTATCAATTGTCTAATAAAGAGAAACCAAACTAAGATTGTTTGAGGTTTATTGTGAACTCTCTAAACCTAATTTCAGTAGAGATCTGACTTACCTTCACAATGCTCAATTAACATATCTCGCTAACTGGATTACTTAGATTTCTTTACTTTTATCCAAGAGTTTACTAGACAAAAATCTAGGAAGAAAAATATAGACTGAGAACTAGGATAGCTGAAATTCATAACCTCAGAGAACAGTCAGAACATCTTACTTAAAAGAAAATTCATCATAACATGTGATTGCATCATTAAACAAAGGAAAGTCACAAGAAAATAGCAACTTGTGTTATTATCCAGCTGCAAAGTAGACAAACAATCTTCGTCGACTAAAGATCATATAATAACATGGGTTCAAGTGCACAAGAAAGAATACACATAATCTATTCTAATTCAGTAATTCTTCATTCAAATATTAGCAAATCCTATTTCTTCATTATCTTAATATATACTCCGGAGAAAAAAAACATGCTAAATTTAATTAAAGAAGAATCATAGCAAATTTAAATAGAATAAGAATTACAGCAATCTTAATCAAAAGATGAAATTTCTCACATATAAAAATGCAAATTGCATAATAATATAGGGCAAGCATTAAACAAAATATGGAATTAAAAAGTAACGACTTACAAATGGGATTTTAGAAGCCTTATCATTCCACACAGCTAATAATCCAAGCGATGCGAAAAACCCCAATCCTCCACACAGCCAAGCTAAAGCTTCATACTAGTTAAACAATAAAAAATTCATGGAACATCAAACTAAAGCTCAACTCTCATTTCAAATAAAAAATTTAGCCGATTGAACAAAGACATATCAAAGAGTTCAAAATCCGACCTTCCCAACAGTATCAGCAATGCGATCAATACATGGTTCCGGAAATGGAGTTCCATTATCCCATATAAGCTCATCATTCACCGGAAGCTGCAATTCAGTAAATTATAGTAAATTTAACCCAGGTGATCTTAACTTCAGTGCGTACCGTTAATTTCTTTTCCGCTAAAAAAGAAGAGAGATTTCAGATATTTACGGGTTTGTCGGGGACAATGTGTTTGCCAACGGGGAGGCCCATACCCGATCGCTGGCGGAGAGAGGATGCGACGGAACGTGAAACGACACCGTTCGCACCCATGATCCGGGACGCAGCATGGCTCAGCCTTCCTGCCATTTCTACTTTTTGCTGTGAAATTTGTAGTTCTCGAAGAAATTGATACCAGGCTTTCAGAAATGAGGGGTGAGGGGTTGACTTGAGGGAAACCCATTACGACGCCGTTTTGAGGTGTGCATAGCATATTAGGCTTAACGATTTTATTGTATGCTAACGCTTTCGGCCTTAATGGAGAGTGATATTGGGATTTAATTCCAGAAATTAGATTTGAATTATTTAGATAAGATTGAGTTCAGGTTTCTAATTATCATTTGAACTTTTTTTTAGGGAAGAGGGGTTAATTCAATTTTTGTACGCCAAATGCGACTCGAATTCGAGTCTGCTCAAAATAGACATACACTCTTTTCCATCCCGACCTTGTCGGAGCTCAATTTGAATCCATTTTAATGGAATTTGATTTTGTTATTTTGATGGTTAAAAAATAACGAAATAATCCGTCAATGTATCAAAGTCATTAACAATATATTAAAATTTATATGGACAAAAATTAGGTACATTGAATTTAGGGTAAACTCATTTAAAATCCTAATACCTAAACATAATTTTAACATTCATCCTTATGTCAAAGATTCTTTATTTAAATTCTCTTCTATACTTCTTTTCTTTATTACAATTTCCTACCAACCTCAAATGACATAAAAGCCCTTAATTTAATTGCATAAAACTCCCTAAAGCTTTTAGGATTATTACAAAACACCCAAAATCCCATTTTTGCTAATACATAACTTCTAATAAGGGGATACATGAGATCCATCAGTTTCTGTCATATTGAGAAAACTCAAGAGCGTACTTTTGCAATGACTCGCAGTTCATGATAAATTTTATGCCATAAAATCCCTTTATTCTAAGAACATTTGAAAATAAATAACAGGTCTATCATGCTTTCGTATTACAATAAATTTTTGACAAAATGGTATATACATTTTTGACCATAACGGCACCAGGTGAGATGGGTCGCAAATCCACCAATAGGTAAATTACTGCTCCGAGACTGTTTTATGAATGACTCCTCACCATCCAACCTCAGCCCTTCCGGCGAGGTTAGTCTGCAAGTTATCCGACTCCTTCAGAAACCGCACAGCACAACCTTAATTTATTTTCTACCTTAAGGCGTAGAATATAACCATATATAAAATGATTTTAAATAAATCAGAGAGATAGATGGACAAAAGCCTTCGTTTTTATTCGGAAAATACTTATCATATTTATTACATTAACAATTTTCCTCCTGGGAGGAGACGAACTAATTTAGCCTCTCATATACTAAGGCCTGACTCGAAACACATAATCTGAATCACAAAATAAAATATTACAAAGAAAGAAAGAAAAATTACCAAGTTATGAAAGTTAAAAAGATTACAGCTTGGAGACTTATAATTTTTACTTCTCAGAAAACTATGGAGAATTTTCGTTGTCCTTAGCTGGATGAGTGCCTTTATATAGGCATGAATCCGGACTTCAACTTCGGATTTCAAATTTTGATAATTGTTGAGTACGCCCGTGAGTGCGCCTTAACTTTCACGTGGTCTGACATCTTTGTCTGAGTGTGCCAACTTTTCTCGTGAGTGGTCCATTATTTTTGTCCGAGTGCGTTGAAAAGTTATCACACTATCTTTTAATGGTCCAAACATTTTTCTTTGTCGGGGATCTTTACATTTTGGCTTTTGTGGTCCCCGGGCTTTAGGAAAACGGGCTCGCTTGTCAGCAGGTCTTTTGTCTTCCAGCCTCTGATCTGTCAGGTTTGGATCTGAATCCTTTCCCAAACTCTGGTTCTTTCTGCTCCAGGCATGCTTGTTTTCCCAAAGAATAATCCTCGTTGTTTCGAAGAGTTCTTCGGCAAATCTCGTTGATGTTCCTGTCATGGAATTCAGCATAAAAGTACCGTTGGCTGAATTCTGAAAGAACTTAAATGAGTATTTGACTTTGTCAATTCTGTTAGACAAACTCAAGGCCCCATGCACGTCTGATTGAAACTTTATCTTCTGTGATAGTCCCAGCCAAAACTGATATGTGGGTAGCGCTGTTTGTATATTTTTTAAGGCATTCCTGTCTGGTAGTCTGAGCTTGATAAAATGAAAAGTTTCAATGAAGCCCCTCTTTGTTGGTTCTGGAGCAGCACTGAAAAAGACAACTCCAAAATTTCTCAATTGGCCAAATGTGGATTATTTGCACATGTCTCGTGAACAACTTCTCTGATCCATTTGGATAATTTTGAGATTTCGGAGAATGCTGGTGCAACAATATAAACCGAAGCAAGAGCTCCGAAATTATGCCATTCCTGAACTTCGATTGGATGGTTGTCTGGTCTCATCCAAACCCTCGGATCTTTTCCGGAGATATCAACAATAGTTTTATATGTGTTGATACCCCGTCTGGTTACCAGTTTCTCCCAAGTGCGTTGGTAATCCTGCATAGGAGAAGAAACTAAATCATCATTAGTTCGAACCCTAGAACTGTCAGACATAGTCCTAAGGTTCAACTCTCCTTCTTTTACCCCAGATGTGCTGTGTTGACTTGAAGGTTTAGATTGTGATGGCATATGACCCTCAATATTCGCTACACCTTGTACATCCTCAAGAAATGCATCATTTGCAGCAGTCGTGATAGGGGTATGTGAATCTCTTGCCTCCAGGTTAGATGAGCTCCGTTCTCTAAACACTCCTTTTTACACCGTTGAAGATGCAGCCTGGAGGATGGGCCCCTTCAAGACTTCAAACAAACTTTTTTGGTCCCAAAAACATGCTCGTATGTGATCAGTAACAAGTAGGGGTGTAAACGAATCGAGCAGGCTCGCGAATTTTAAAAGCCGGCTTGAAAAATATTCGATTCGTATTCAAAATTATCAAACTCGAATCGAACTCGAACATATTCGAAGATTTTTTCGAGCCGAACTCGAGCCCAAATTAAGTTGTTCGATTGTTCACGAACTGTTCGCGAACCTTAGTATTTTATTTATAAAATATTTTTATAAATTAAATACATAAAATATTCTACATTTCATCTCTCATCGTACCCATTCTCTCTCATAAACCCATTCCACATTCTCTCTCATTCTTTATTTTTCATCGGTCAACAATCCCACCCATTCTCTCTCATTCTACACCACCCATCTCTCTCATCCTCCCATTTTCATTCTCTCATTTTTCATCCTTGTTGCGCCGCTTCACACCACCATCACCGACGTTTCTTGCCAGATCAACACCGCCGCCCATATTCCCTTCAATATCCACGCCACCGCTCTTTTTTTTTATTTTAAATCCACTCATCTTTTGCAACACACTTGCAGATCGAATATGCCGCTCATCTTTTTTCGTATAAGATTTACGCCGCTACTCTATCCGGGAATAGATGAGGAAGGAAGTTCAAGCAACTCTCTGTAAGCAATCCAAGAGCATACAACGCAGCGGAATAAAATTTTTATGGATTACTAACCAGCAGATCTATACATAGGGATTCATATCGGATAAAGGAATTACAAGTGTCTCACCCTTGTAGCGTGTTTGAAGCAGAATCCTCGTTGTAGCACCACGAGTCACAAACGAAAGTTTGCACCTTCGTCTCTACGGTATCCACACGATCAAATCGAAAGGGATGTTCAAGAACAAGTTGCTAGACTTATTCTTGAACCAAAGCTCAACTCTCGGTTCAAAACCGATCAACGGCTACCAACAATTCCGACAAGCAAGCGGCGGCGGCCGTGGCTCTTGAAGGGAATGAGGCGGCCGAGAGGAAGAGAGAAGTGGAGGCTAGGTTTTGATATCAAACAATGATATGAAAAGAATGATTAACAATTAATCAAAACCTTGTATATATATTATAAGGCTTTTAATTAAGGTTCAAGACTTTCTTAAAGTCTTATGGGCCCAAACCCATGATTTAATTAAAACCTTTTAATCACTTAATTAAGACTCTTCTTAATTAATTAATTCATCCAATGAATTTAATTTCCCTTATCGATTTAATCTTTTGTGCGACCCGATAGGATCTTGTAATGTTGGCAGTGACATAAAATCTCATTTTACGTTACAAGCTAAGAGCGGTGTCTAGCAACACATCGAGGCTACCCAAATTACAAGAATGTCAATGACTCGACATAACCTTTAGAACTTGTGATAATATTAACCATGTGTTTAATCCCTTTGTCCATTGTGTTTAGATTGAACACGAGTCATGGAATAGTCATACTCGTATATCCAATCTTTATTTCTTGATCCCCAAGTAGAACTAGAATAAACGAATAAGCTCGATATCTCATATCGACTCATTCGAGCATGGCCATGCATTTTAGTTCTCACTTGATCAAGGGCCAAACACATCTCCTGTTATATAGGAGGGACAAATCCTATCTCGATCAGTCAACATCCCTCTACATAATTCGTAGTGTATCCAATAGTCGCCTTTATAGTTTACCCTGTTACGGGTAACGTTTGACGATATCAAAATAATAACTCCTTATGTTGGGATCTCTGATGATCACAAGTCGTAAGGATTACATACATTATTATCACTATGAGAATTGCATATGACGATCATATAACTATCCATGTTGCATTCTCATGGTGGGTCTGTCCAGTACATCGTTCTCTAACATGTACCCATATGTTGATTTGATATCTCATATCAATGAACAATTCATCGATCAACACATACTAGTCTCTACGTATTATCATTATCCCTTTCATGATAATACTTGACTAGGGACATCTTTAAGAATAATACAATATTATTCTAAGGACATTAACATATATATTAATTCACATTGCACAGTTAAAAGAATAATATATAATAATGAATTGCCATTTATAAAATCATATTACATTGTATGTCATAAACAATCATCTAATGATATGTCTTAGGGGATATCCCAACAAATCTCCCACTTGCACTAAGACCACTCAGACATATACCTAATGCCTAGAGATCTAGTATGACGATCATGCTTCTGCTGTGACAGTGGCTTCGTCAATGGGTCAGATACATTATCATCTGTTGGTACTTTGCATATTTTAACATCTCCCCTTTCAACGATTTCTCGAATGAAATGGAAACGCCAAAGTATGTGCTTGGATCTTTGGTGAGATCTTGGTTCCTTAGCCAATGCGATCGCTCCATTGTTGTCACAATAGAGTTCTATCGGATCTTTAATGCTAGGCACCACTCCAAGTTCAGAAATGAACTTCCTCATCCAAACAGCTTCCTTTGCTGCATCCGAGGCAGCAATATACTCAGCTTCCGTTGTAGAATCGGCTACTGTTTTTTGCTTTGAACTCTTCCAGCTCACAGCACCTCCATTTAGGCAATACACATATCCAGATTGCGATCGAAAATCATCTTTGTCAGTTTGGAAGCTTGCATCAGTGTAACCCATTACATTGAGCTCTTCCTCACCTCCATAAATCAAGAATGTATCCTTAGTCCTTCTCAAGTACTTCAGGATGTTCTTGACAGCAATCCAGTGACCTTCACCTGGATCAACTTGATATCTGCTCGTCATGCTCAAAGCATACGATACATCGGGACGAGTACATATCATGGCATACATGATAGATCCAATAGCTGACGCGTATGGAATCTTACTCATGCGTTGTCTCTCATCTGGTGTTGAAGGACACTGTTCCTTCGAGAGATAAATGACATGCGTCATAGGCACGAATCCTTTCTTTGATTCTTGCATGCTAAACCTTTTAAGCACCTTGTCTATGTATGTACTTTGACTTAGACCAAGAAGCCTTCTTGATCTATCTCTATAGATCTTGATTCCTAATACATAGGTGGCTTCTCCTAAATCTTTCATCGAAAAGCACTTCCCTAGCCAAATCTTACAGATTGCAAGGCAGGGATATCATTTCCAATAAGAAGTATGTCATCTACATACAACACTAGGAAAATGATTATGCTCCCACTGACCTTCTTGTAGACACAAGGTTCATCTTCATTTTTGATAAAACCAAACTCTTTGATTGCATCATCAAAACGAAGATTCCAACTCCGAGAAGCTTGCTTCAATCCATAAATGGATCGTTGTAGCTTGCATATCTTTCCAGCATCCTTTGGATCGACAAAACCCTCGGGCTGTGTCATGTACACATCCTCGAGCAGATTTCCATTAAGGAAAGCTGTTTTGACATCCATCTGCCAGATTTCATAATCATGAAATGCAGCTATTGCAAGCAAGATCCTTATGGATTTAACCATGGCCACTGGTGAAAAGGTTTCATCATAGTCAATACCATGAATTTGTTTGAATCCTTTTGCAACCAGCCGACCTTTATAGGTTTGTACATTACCATCCATATCGGTCTTTTTCTTGAAAATCCATTTGCACCCTATGGGTCGTACCAATTCAGGTGGATCAACCAAAGTCCATACTTGGTTTGCATACATGGATTCCATCTCAGATTTCATGGCCTCTTGCCATTTCTCAGAATCATTGCCCATTATAGGTTGTTGATAAGATGACGGCTCATCCTCATCAATAAGTAGTAAGTCACCTTGTTGAGTCACAAGAAATCCATATATCTGTGGCTCACGGTGTTCTCTTACAGACCTACGCTGGGCTTGTGTCTCTTGAGCAGGTGCTTCTTCCACAACAGCTTGCGGTGCCTGCTCTGTTTCCATCTCAATCTCAGGTTCAGTGTTTTCTTGTGGTTGAACTTCACTAAGTTCTATTTTTCTCCCACTGGTTTTTCTAGAAATAAATTCTCTTTCAAGAAATACACCAGTCCGAGCAACAACTACTTTGTTCTCGGTGGGATAATAGAAATAGTATCCTTTCGTTTCCTTAGGATACCCCACAAATAAACACTTATCAGATTTGGGTCCAAGTTTGTTAGTGGCGTGACGTCTAACGAAAGCCTCACAACCCCAAATCTTCATAAAAGACATACTAGGACGCTTCCCAGTCCATATCTCATATGGTGTCTTTTCCACTGATTTAGATGGAACACGGTTCAGTAAGAAAATCGCTGTTTCTAGAGCGTGTCCCCAAAACGATATCGGAAGATCTGCATGACTCATCATTGATCTAACCATGTCTAACAAGGTTCGATTTCTCCTCTCGGATACACCATTCCATTGTGGAGTATACGGAGGAGTGAGTTGTGGGACTATCCCACACTCCTTTAGATAGTCATGAAACTCTTGGCTTAAGTATTCACCTCCTCGATCTGATCGAAGGATTTTGATACTTTTGCCGAGTTGGTTTTGTACTTCATTCTTGAAATCTTTGAACTTTTCAAAGGTTTCATGCTTATGCTTCATTAGGTACACATACCCATATCTACTGAGGTCATCAGTAAATGTAACGAAGTATTGAAAACCACCTCTAGCTTGTGTACTTATTGGTCCACATACATCACTATGTATTAGTCCCAATAAAACATTTGCCCTTTCAACATGTCCCTTGAAAGGGGCTTTAGTCATCTTGCCCATTAAACAAGATTCGCATGTTTCATATGATTCAAAATCAAATGAATCTAATACTCCATCCTTATGAAGTTTAGATATGCGGTTCTCGTTTATGTGGCCCAAGCGACAGTGCCAGAGATAAGTCGGATTACAATCATTATTTTTAATCCTTTTAGTATTTATGTTATAGATAGGCATATCAAGATTTAATACATAAAGACCATTCACCATTTGTGCACTAGCATAAAACATATCATTTAAATAAATAGAACAACAGTTGTCCTTTATTATAAATGAAAAACCATACTTGTCTAAACAAGAAATAGAAATTATGTTTTAGTAATAGATGGCACAAAATAACAGTCTTTTAAAATCAATGATAAACCAGAAGGTAAAGCTAAATGATAATCTCCTATAGCTAATGCAGCAACTCTTGCTCCATTTCCAACTCGGAGATCAACTTCGCCTTTCGCCAATAATCTACTCTTTTTGAGGTCCTGCACATTTACACAAATGTGAGATCCACATCCAGTATCTAATACCCATGATGAAGAAGTAGATAAATTGACTTCTATAACAAAAATACCTGAAGCGGAAGTCACACTTCCTTTCTTTAGATCCTCCAGATATACTTTGCAGTTTCTTTTCCAATGGCCGGTCTCACCGCAATGGAAACAGTTCCCTTCCTTTGCTATCCCTCCCTTTGGTTTCAGTGCAGAAGACTTTGGCTTAGATTTAACAAAGACCTTCTTTGCTTTCTTGTTGCCTTTAGCTTTGGCCCTTCCTTTGCCCTTATTCACAATAAGAACATTTGTGGCCTTAGTCTTCTTTGTATTTGCTTCATATGTTCTCAACATACCAAGCAATTGTGGTAGAGTCTTTTCCATGTCAGTCATATTGTAATTTACTACAAATTGACTGAAGCTCTCAGGCAACGATTGCAAGATCACATCGGTGGCCAACTCTTGGTCCAATGGAAAACCCAGCTTGTCCAGATTCTCAATGTACCCAATCATCTTGAGCACATGAGTTCCAACTAGGCTTCCCTCTACCATTCTGCACTGGAATAACGCCTTAGAGACGTCATACCTCTCTTGTCTTGCTTGTTGTTGGTACAATTGCTTTAAGTGTTCGATCATATCGAACGCCTCCATTTCCTCATGTTGCTTTTGAAGCTCAGAGTTCATGGTGGCAAGCATAAGGCACCCAACATCAAGTGCGTCACTTTGATGCTTCTTATAAGCATCTTTTCAGCTCTTGTAGCCGTTAGGGGAGGTTCCTCAGCGGGCAAGGGTTCCTCTAGGACATATTGTTTCTTTTCTTGTTTGAGGACTATCCTCAAGTTCCTATGCCAGTCTAGGAAATTCGTCCCATTTAATTTGTCCTTCTCAAGGACCGATCGCAGTGATAGAGTGCTAGTAACGTTGTTAGTTGCCATGGATATCTACAATATAAATATGCAAAATAAGTTTATGATTTAATCATTTAACATGGTCTTATATTAAATGATACTCCCACTATTTTGTTTAAAAAATATCAACCCTCAAAACCTTTAGTGGGCCAAGATCCATATTTCGCCTAATCTTGAGTTAGCTTTGGCTAATCGCCCAAGACTCGGTTATTTAGGTAGACAACACTTTGTCAATTACATCACATGTAATTCTTGGATAGTTGGACGAACAACACTTTGTTCAATTCATCAAATGAATTATAATCCAACCCATGCCTCTAAGTTCCCAATCCTATTGAGATAACTTAGTTAAGTCGTACCCAATTTAAAGTATGACGGATATCACTTTTATCCTCTCGCGCCTTACTAAGATTGTCACGGTGCTTTGCTTTGGCAAACCCACACATGTACAATCGAAGTTATTGACGAGTACTTTCAATTTTGGAAGGCATCTAAAACTTAATATTTTAGAGGGATTTATTGATCTCATGATTAGTTTGATAATTTAAAATATGTCCACTACATATAGTTGTATACATATCTACATATATGTGTAATACTATTATCAAACTAAAACATAAGATAAATCATGCATCAACATACATAATTAAACGTGACATGGTTATAGCCCCTACTAACGATTCTCTCAAGCCAATGAGAAAATCCTAAGAGTCAACCTAAGGTAACTTCACAAGCACCTTCCTTTGGCTCCAATTTGTGAATGGCCTCCTCATCCCGGCACGATGCTCCATCTTCATTGATCACCATCAATAAAATAAACTACACTATTTACAAGATATAGAATTCCTCGATTCACATTCGAGGGGAACATAGGGGAGGGATTACATTTAGAATGAAATAGAGAAGGCACGACACGCAGGTCGTATTATATATTACAAACATCCACAAATCCTATCTAATAGGTCAAAGGGCTATAACCACGCACCATGCTCAAACAACACATAAGGCATGCATTAACATTTAATTAATTAAATTCTAGACATTATAAATTTAATTCTAATTAAAACTGTAAAATAATTTTTGAAAAATTATCGTACGCTCGGGACATCACATGCCACGAACTAAAGCGACTAAGACACGAACCACCATGGTTCGAACCACAAAGCACACGGCTTGACCATTAATGGGCCTAGGGTTCGAAACCCTAGCCCATGAGCCGCCTCGCACCTTCATGCAACTTTATCGAGCCATCTTAATTGAAACGCCGGAATTTGTTAGCCACGAGTCACGGTCAGGCCATGCACGGGGTTGGCTCAACCATCTCGAGCTAAGGGTTCAAAAAACCTTGCTCTCATGTGGTAAAGCTACTAACCATGCATGCGTGAACCATTATCGAGCCAAAGAGTTCAAAACTCATCCACGTCTCAAAACTTTAGCAAAATAGGTGACGATGACCGAGCCATGCACGGCTACTAGGGTTCGAAACCCTAGCCGTCATGAGCTAGCCGTCACGTCCAATGGGTTCTAAACCCTAAACAATTTTCGACACTTCCATGCACAATTATTAGCCACAACGACTAAGCCATCTCGAGCCAAGGGTTCGAAAACCCTAGCCCTCATGTGGCTAGCCGTGGTGTCATTTGTGATGGTGATGGCCGAAAACTTGCCCAATAAAGTTTATTATTCGCCAATTATATCAAATACAATTTTACGATGATTTTCACAAAACAAAATATTAACATATCATATATGTTCATACAGTTTTAAATAGCATGCAATATTAATTCTAATATGATTAAACTATTTAACCACATAAATCCGATATGAGCCTTGTACACGGCTCTGATACCACTGTAAGCAATCCAAGAGCATACAACGCAGCGGAATAAAATTTTTATGGATTACTAACCAGCAGATCTATACATAGGGATTCATATCGGATAAAGGAATTACAAGTGTCTCACCCTTGTAGCGTGTTTGAAGCAGAATCCTCGTTGTAGCACCACGAGTCACAAACGAAAGTTTGCACCTTCGTCTCTACGGTATCCACACGATCAAATCGAAAGGGATGTTCAAGAACAAGTTGCTAGACTTATTCTTGAACCAAAGCTCAACTCTCGGTTCAAAACCGATCAACGGCTACCAACAATTCCGACAAGCAAGCGGCGGCGGCCGTGGCTCTTGAAGGGAATGAGGCGGCCGAGAGGAAGAGAGAAGTGGAGGCTAGGTTTTGATATCAAACAATGATATGAAAAGAATGATTAACAATTAATCAAAACCTTGTATATATATTATAAGGCTTTTAATTAAGGTTCAAGACTTTCTTAAAGTCTTATGGGCCCAAACCCATGATTTAATTAAAACCTTTTAATCACTTAATTAAGACTCTTCTTAATTAATTAATTCATCAAATGAATTTAATTTCCCTTATCGATTTAATCTTTTGTGCGACCCGATAGGATCTTGTAATGTTGGCAGTGACATAAAATCTCATTTTACGTTACAAGCTAAGAGCGGTGTCTAGCAACACATCGAGGCTACCCAAATTACAAGAATGTCAATGACTCGACATAACCTTTAGAACTTGTGATAATATTAACCATGTGTTTAATCCCTTTGTCCATTGTGTTTAGATTGAACACGAGTCATGGAATAGTCATACTCGTATATCCAATCTTTATTTCTTGATCCCCAAGTAGAACTAGAATAAACGAATAAGCTCGATATCTCATACCGACTCATTCGAGCATGGCCATGCATTTTAGTTCTCACTGATCAAGGGCCAAACACATCTCCTGTTATATAGGAGGGACAAATCCTATCTCGATCAGTCAACATCCCTCTACATAATTCGTAGTGTATCCAATAGTCGCCTTTATAGTTTACCCTGTTACGGGTAACGTTTGACGATATCAAAATAATAACTCCTTATGTTGGGATCTCTGATGATCACAAGTCGTAAGGATTACATACATTATTATCACTATGAGAATTGCATATGACGATCATATAACTATCCATGTTGCATTCTCATGGTGGGTCTGTCCAGTACATCGTTCTCTAACATGTACCCATATGTTGATTTGATATCTCATATCAATGAACAATTCATCGATCAACACATACTAGTCTCTACGTATTATCATTATCCCTTTCATGATAATACTTGACTAGGGACATCTTTAAGAATAATACAATATTATTCTAAGGACATTAACATATATATTAATTCACATTGCACAGTTAAAAGAATAATATATAATAATGAATTGTCATTTATAAAATCATATTACATTGTATGTCATAAACAATCATCTAATGATATGTCTTAGGGCATATCCCAACACTCTCTTCCCTACAAGAACCATACAGCCGCTGCTCACAACCCAGAAAATGTTCAAAAAAAGATGTTTAAATTTCTTATGTTAAAAAAAAAACTACATTTGTTGTGTTAAATTTGGCTTCCCATTTTATTTGTGAGTGAATCCCTCTGTCGGTGGTTGCTTGAGCAGTCCTTGGTATATTTTTGAGCCAAGCTTTCATTTTCAGGCAAAAAAAGTAGTAATAGTTCGAAAAGGTTCGAATTGAAGTTCGGAAATTTCGAATCAAACTCGAGTTCGAACTCTGTTTCGAACCGAATTCGAGCTGAAAAAATGAAACTTCGAGCTTCAATCGAGCTTCGAATATGTATATACGAACTCGAACTCGAACTTGAATACCTAAATTTTGTTAAATTCGGCTCGATTCGATTCGATTACACCCCTAGTAACAAGTTCATGATCTGCTCATTGAAGTCATCCTGCTACTTTTGCATTGAGACAAAGGGTTCCAAAATCTCAATCAATGATCTCCAGGTTTTCCCTGAGATGACCCAGCCTCTTGAGGGTATCATCAGCAATGTGTCCCTCCATCTCGTGTTAAGAAATCTGCAAGAACATTTTTATCAGGTTTCACAATGACAATATCATAATCATAATATTGACATTCGACTTGCATTCTTAAAAATCTAGCAATCTCTGGTTTTGATTCAATTTTATTTTTTAGAAAATACTTAACATATGTATTATCTATTTTCAAGATAAATTTCTTTGTTAGTAAAAATAATGGTAAATTTTTAAAGGCATTTCGGACTGCAAAGAATCATTCCTCGTTGATATGTCATCGGATAGCTTCGATGTCTGTGAAGACCGATACAGCATCTGCATGACATTTCTCCATCTGGTGTGGCCTTCATGATAACAACTGTCCACCAATGATCATTGACATCTGTGTATGACACCGGCTTATCCTCGTCGTTTGGGATTGCAAGATTTGGTAGTTGCCTTCAAACGTCTTTTAGCTGTTTGACAGCTTGTCGGTGGTCTTCATTCCACTAAAATTTAACATCTTTTTTGAGTAACGGACTGAACACCTTTCTGTGGTTTGCCAGGTTGTTAATGAACATTCATGCAAAATTAACAACTCCCAGGAAACTCTGAAGTTGCTTTAAATTCTTGAGATCATCTGGATATTCTTGCACCTTCTCAGCAATATGGTTTTGAAGGATGATTCAAGATTCATCAATCTCGATCCCAAGAAACTCGATTTGTCTAGTGGCAATCACTGCATTCCTTTTGGAGAACACTAATCATTCCTTGTAGTAAACATCTGAAAAGATTTCCAAATGTGTAAGATGTTCTTTCATGTTTCTTGACGCAATGATGATGTCGTCAATGTACACAAACATAAAGCTGAAGTTATCCTTGAAAAGATTATACATATTCCTTTGGAATATCTAGGGAGCGTTTGTCAGTCCCATTGGCATGACATTCTAGATATAATGTCATTGTGGTGTGGAGATTGTTGTGAACTTTCTGCTTGCTTCCTCTATATTAATCTGGTAAAATCCAGACTTACAATCGAACTTGGAAAACACTTTGACATTCTTGATGTTGTTTACCAAATGTTCTCTGCCTGGGATAAATTATTCATCGAAATCCAAGATAAGTATCCATCGAAATCCAAGATGTCGTTTATTCCTTTGTAGTTGATTACTAATCTTGGCTTTCCTCTTTAGATTTCTCCATGATTCTAAACAAAGAATCCTGGACTGCTATATGGAGAAACACCTGCTGAGATTAACTTAAGATCAAGATGTTCCTTAAGTATTATCTGTATATCCATCCGATCTTCCATATCCATGGGAATTGGTCTGAATCTGACGAACTCATTTTCTTTTCCGGCTTTGACCTTTAAAGTGGCTTTGAACTCATTCTTATTCCACCATACCAGTGGATACTCGTTGTAGTTCATCATAATCTTCCTTTTTTCACATCCTCTAAAGTAATTTGCTCTTTGAGGGTAGCTTCAAGTAGTGAAACCTCATCATGTAATGCCTTTTTTAGTAATAACAAGGTTTTTGGAGTGACTTCTTTCTAATCCTGCTCTTTAAAAGACATAGTATTAACCCAGTCAAAAGTTTGGGAATCATTTCACTAGGACCTTTTTGTTGAAACTGAAGGAATTCTTCACCAAATTTTCGCTAATCCTTCATCTTTGGGTGTTGAAGTTTTCCTTCATCACCATGCTTGATGCGAAAAAATAATGGGGAATTTTCACTGAAACGCCTCCCGTAATCTCTGCACAATAATCTTATGATCACAAAGGGTTGTGAAAAGAAGTATCATTGTCTCGTTCTCCTGAGTGAACCGCTTGAATGTCTGTAGGAAATTGTTTTCGAGCAGCATATCAGCACATGTATCATGGAAATAAATAGGTGGAGTCTTGACTTTGTACTACGGGGTACCGTCTGCTCCTCTGATAATTATTTCGCGCCCTGGACTACTTCATTAAGAATAAGGATCCGCTTGGAAAAGTCTATTCCGGCAATGACTGGTAATTTTTCACCAACATCTTTGGGGAAAATACCGTGCTTGACAGTATATATTCCATCTCTTGGATCAATGTAGGCAGCAAAATATTCTGCCCGATACTTCTCATATAACATCCCGGCGGAGATGTATATGGAGAATGTAATTGTGGTAATCAGATTCTATATATCTTTTCTTCCATCGTGAATTCCATTCTGTCTTGTAATATTTCCCAAGGTTTATGTTCCTCAAGAAATTCAATCCCAAGAATAAGCTGTTCTGGGATCATGCCTGCTATTCCTTCAATGGTTAGATCAATTTCACAAATTTTTAGGTTTCCTTGATACCTGCCCACCGTAGGTTGTGGTAGATAATATAAGGCATCACAAGGGAATATATTGTTCTTTTCAGCAATGTCAAAGATTATCTACACTTCACGCCATCCTTCTGGACACTTCAGAACACCTATTGTTTTGAAGACATCAGGGATCTTCTGAATCCTACTCGAGACGGCCTTCTGTTTTTTCCCCGGGATAGTTGCTGAATAACCTATCCTGTTGGAAATACATCATTCTCGGCTTGATCATAAGCCTCATGCTTCTGTTTAGAAAAAAGGTGGTCATGTATCCTCGTGCCGATCTCTCATATGTATCCTCATGTCTGGCAATACTACTTTGGCGAAATCTTTGAATATTCTGGGGACTTCGATGAATTTCTTTCTCAAGAATACCTCTGAATGATGAGTATTTGAGAGTGTATATGACATCATGTTCCCTTCTTTCATCAAATCATTTTTTTTAAAATCTTGATGAAGAGTAAGAACCTCGTTGAAGTCTCGATCTCCTAAATTGTATGCAATTCTCGGATAGACGTTAAAGGCCATCTTTCCTGCAACTGCTCCCAAACAAGAATCTTTGAGGTTCGGGATTCTCTTGTCAAAGATCGCCAGGTTGAGGGGCGAACCATTCCTTCCCTGGAAGTTGCCTTGATTATAACTCTAATGGCTCCAATATGAATCAATGAGAGCGTATGAACAACTTCTCTTTTAACATTGTTCTTAATCTCCTGAATTTCTCTGTAGGGGATTAACTGCATCTCAATTTGGTTTCCCGTGAATTTCATCGGGATTGCAAATTCACAATTGTTACCTTATGGATAATCTGATGCTTCCTACTTCGAAGACCAATCTTATCCATGGTTTTTTCCATTGCTCCAATTATGATTCCATCATACATCTGAAGTTTTGGCTCTTCTTTCATGATCATCATAAGAGTTTTATGAGAAACAGTGGTGTGAGAGAGAAATCCTGGCGGCTATTCTCAGATCATGTGTTGAAGGAATTCTCCTTCACTCTGATTCTGAACTGGATTCACCTCCATTATCAGAATAGATATATTCTTCGTATATACTTTCATCTGAGGGAATGTCCTCAAATTGATGCACATGTACCAAATCCCGGAAATAAATAGCATCCTCGAACTCCTTGGTATGCTCGAACTGTCTTACTCATCGGCTTTGGTTCTCTGGACAATCTGTAGAGATATGTCATCTTGCTCCGCATGTCCAACAGTTACAATCTTTGAAACTCTTATATGCACGAGTATGAGTGCGTCTGAAAAGTCCTCTTCGTCGGTGCTCTGCTAGTACTTGCTTGATTAGAACCTTGTTGACGAGGTTCTACTCCTGGTTAGTCCTGATCTTTGCCCAGATCTATAACTTTGGGCTTTCTGTTTTGACCAGAACTTTCTAGGCCTCCATGAAGACCTATTTCCTCTGTTACTACTTCCTCGAGCATATGGATGAGCTCTGTGCTTTTTCATCTTCCGCCTCTGGGGTAGTTTCCGATGATTGTAGGGATATCATTCCTCGTACAACAAAGATGAGTTGTTTTGTTGATCCCTCTAAGCTTTTTGTAATTATTTTGGAGTTTCGCTTGATAGCACCAGTCCGCCAGCTTCATTTTAAGAAATGTCATTCTCATTGACACCGTCTCTATTGATTGTAGTGTATATTCATGGACAAACATTTCTCTCCATGGACTCGGTATTTTGGCAAAGAACAGTTTTGTTGCATCCCTTTCTATCATATTTGCCTTCCATATATACGTTGTGAAGAGTTTGATGTACTCGTCTACATAACAGATATCATGTAGTTCTAGACTATATAGAGCTTGTCTATATTTTTTCGCATTCTCTCATTCCATTCCTTCGAAGTAGCCTATTCCATTGAAACAGATTTTAAAAAATTGTGTCATCTTGTCCACGATTTTTTTCAGGGACTCTACGGCTAAAACTTCTTCATTGGTACCTGGGTCTCCGAGTTCCCAGGCAATCATGGTTGAGCCTTCCAGACTAATTTTAAGAAGTAATATGGATCCTTCTTTGCTTAGATCCAGCATTCCTACTGCTATTCTCATTGCTGAAGCTCATTCATCAATAAAAACTTCTGTATTTTTAAAATCCAAAGAACCTTGTTGAGCATAACTCCATATGGATGAATCAGATCTAACTGGGATTTCCAGTAAGACGTTTGATGTAAATCTGGCATGCGGGAACAACTTCTTACCCCAATTGGGGATCTAAGTTTGCTCTTGTGGTAAAATAATCTTGGTGGGGGCATGCTTTGATCTCCTTCGGGTAGATTGTGTGACCCGAAACTTTCTTGTGGTGGAAGTCAATGAATACCTCCAACCTGATTTGTTTTAAAATCTGCGAGATTTAACCCCGCAAACGAATCAGCAAGATCACGTAGATCTTCCAGGTTGATTCTTTCAATTACTTTGTTTGAAGTATTAGACCTCCTCGCAGGACTGCAATCATTTTTTCAGTGTCCTTTAAAGGCCTTCGGACCCCCTCCGCTTTCCCTTTTTGATGTAAAAGGGGCTATGTTCGATAGGATGGTGGTAACCACCCTCCTTTCTTTCTTCCTGAAGAACTTGGTCGTGACTCCAACTCCTTTACTCGGGTTTAAACATCTCGAAGGTTTTCAAGAATTTCTTCCTGATGTTTAATCATTATCTCCATCTGACTTTGAATCTGATGGATCTGTGCAGGGACATGGTATTATAAGTATCCATAATGATGCACTGTCTTCTGAATCTCTCTAAGATCTTGTGATATCTTAGAAGTATCCAGCTAGATTTCGCGAAAGGTTGGTTCTCACATCCTATTCTTCTGTTCCGGATCCTGTTAGATGGTTTGGATGTGGAATCATGGGGTTTTGCTCAGGGTGATCTCCTTCCTGAGCTTCTGACAACTCGAACTGAAGTTTGAGGTTCATCATGTAGAGGTTACTTGCTAACTTCTCTTGTTGTTGATACTGGTATATGCTAGATGGGCTAGCACCGACCTCATGTAGTATTTACATTTCTTGTTGAAGCGTTTAGCTTCGGCCATATACTCTTGATGTAGTTCTTCCAATTTTTGCAAATAACACATGTATGAGTAACACTTCGAACAGTCGTTCGGATCCATATTCTCGTGTATTGTCTCCCCCTTTAAAGGATAACATTAATATTCAAATTATTATGTTAATATTTCCAGAATAATCATAGGCTCTGATATCAATTTATAGACAGATCACAAAGGAAAATGTTATTAGAAAAAATGATTAAACTTTGGGTAACTTTTGAAAAGTAATCACTTTTCAACTTGTAAGGATAAATTTGTAAAATATTGTGGGGTAGGTAGTTAGGATAAAGTTGAAATTGTTATCGGGGAGTTAGAATATAAAATAGTGGATAATGAGAGTAAAGTTAAGGAAAGTTTAGATTTAGGAATTTTTTATGAGTTTACGCTTGAATTTATTTATATATATTTATTATATAAATAAAAAACTGGGAAAACCGCTCTGTATTCCGTTCAGTCCCTGGCCCATAATTACGTCACTTCTCCCTCCCCCTTCAGCCGCCACCGCCGCCGCCTCTCTACATCCTTGCACGAATGCCGTTCGAGGCGTTTATTACAAGACTTGCCTCTAGAAGCTCGACGCATCGTCCTCCCCGCGGCCTATGTTTATTATCTCTTTAAGAGCTTTCATTTGGCACCTACTTAATTCTTTTACTTTTCTTTCTTCAATGCATATGTTTAGCTAACTCCGTTGAATTGGATTTCACTACTGTTAGGTCACGCTTCTAACCGGCAAAACAAGGCATGCAGCCTAATCCAAAAAAAGGACTCAAATACACGAAGTTTCAGAATCAAGCATTATAATCATCAAAATCATGTTAACAGCACAAAAGTGTTGATAAAATGCTGCGAAAACAAGCATTTTCATTACAGCAAAAATAATATTCCAGCTCTTAAATATTATAAAACAATATAATTTCCAGCATTACGTAGCTACTATCCATAAAATTGATCAGTTCTAATCATCTGAAAAAAGGGTATTAAAGAATCAACCTCGAGTAGTTTAATGTCCTAACTTGGACCAAATACAAACCAAATGCCCGAGGTGGCAAGATGTTTTCTTATTCAATCAGTTTGCTTTCAAGTAATATACTGTTGCTAAACTTCTATGATTCCTTTTTAAATTTCTTGTTGATTTAACTTGTTTCTGAGTTGTTGGAAGAAATTGTCCATAACATTCATGTAGTCTCGTACTGGAAATTTAGTTTGATAAAGTTAATGTATTGATGGTGCGCAATCAGGATTGCCTGACATTGTTGGGTTATAAAATCTGAATGGTTTGCTCTAATTGTACGAATATTGTATTTGAAAGTTTTATTTTTGAAAAAAAATATATTAACGTGGATTGGGAAACTTGTACATTCAAATTTGGGAAATTTATTTAAGACAACTTAGAAAAATCTTTTTAACATTAACCAAGTTCTCAAACGGTCTATTCACCTTCCCTTATTCCATTTTCTATTTGTGAATTGATCCTAATAATGACGACTTTAGTTTTGATCTTCGGATTCGATTCTTCGAAACTTTTGCTATTGAGTGGTTTACATGATTCCTTGATAGAATTCTCATAGTTAAAAATTCCTCTCAAAAAGTGTCGTGATGCTCTTCACCAAATTATCCGCAAAGTCTTTAATTTTTTTTTAAGTTTCGAGCTCCTGATTAGAAAGATATGGTGTCTTTTACAGCTTCAAGACCAATAGTGGACAGATGCTTCATCATGATTTTTGGACAAACCTCCTTCATTATTTGGAGAGAAGCATTGTACTCCCAATTCATACAAAAACCATCTTTGAAATCAACAAGTTGTCGAGGGTTTCTCTTGATTTGATTTTTCATAATCGATATATGGCCAATGAAATTAAAGGCTCATCTAGTCTACCTCGATTCATTGGGTTTAAGGGCTTAGTTATTTTTGTTGTGATATATGGCCAATGGAAGGCTTCCAAGCAACTCGAATGCATATCAATAATGTTTTCCAGGCAGTACTACAACCTTGTCTTTTGAATCTGTTGGATGTGGCTGAGCCAATAGGGCCCCGAGATCTGATTATTGGTTTCCATTTTTTTTGTCTTTGATGTGCATTCAGTAGCTAATTGAGGAAGAGATGCATGCATACTAGGAGGTCCCTGCATCTTTTCTTCTAGATGTGAAATTGAAACATGTGTGTGTTTTTGTGTTTCCATGGTTCGGTTACGAATTCAGCCGCACCATTAATTACGCCAGCTGTTTTTTTCGCCACTGTCCCAGGATATCAATCTATCAACTTAAGGACTACAACTTGGGCTTGAAGCCAGTATTTCTACTTGTTGTGATAGCATTTGTTTGGTGAATCTAATTGTTTGTTTCCTTAAATTATCTCTAAATGATGCCTTCACAGCTTAATAGATGGCTGTCACTCTGCTGCCATCACAATTACACACTAATCACATGAATGCAAATGTTTAACAAGGTGATCATCGGGTTTTGACCAAACAATGTAGTTGAGTACTAAAGAAATTTTCAAGAAAGTAAAACCACTTCTGTATTGTGCAAGATTTGAAAAGTAAAAATTAGTAACCAAAATATGTCCCATTGTGCTTTTACTATTTTGATTTGTGAGTCCATCCACCTGTTGCAGTTTTGGTTGTACATCAACACGTCAAACATTCATGATCTAAGAGTATTTGCTAGAATGACAGTGTTCAGTAATTGTGCTGTGCAGATTAGTTCATTAGAACGTGACTACCTTCAATGCCCTTCGAATTCATGACATCTTAACAAGCGAAATGAAGTTTATATATAGTTGAGATAAGCAACATCTACAGTTAAAAGCACCAGTTGCTCTTCTTTAAAATTTTGTGATTAATTTTGCACTCAAGCATATTTGAAAGATAGGAAGAGCGGTAATTTCTTCGACATAATTGATTCATAATATTTTCTGATGCATTAAGTATGTGTTTCTGCATATCATTAGTGCATGAACTAGATAAAATGTTTCGATCAGGTGATTTTGGATGAGGTCCAACCCATATTCTTCTGGTTATGAGGCGGATATATGGGTCTTAATTTGGGTTTTTAAGAACTTTGGAATACATAGATTGTGGAAGGCCATTCTATATCCATACTCGAGTTTTTGTATTTTGGAATAGAGCTGTACCAAAACAATTTCTTTCTTGGAAATAACTGCTTTTTCCTCACGATGTTCTTGCCTAATAAATGAATTTGCTTAACTTTTTCTTTAAGATAGGAATAAATGATTTTTGGAATGGTTACCTCATTTTCTTAAAGTATTTTTCTGGATTGATAGATATGGATTTGATAAATCATTTTATATGTATATGGTTACAATTATCTACGCTCCCAATGTGCCTACGATGTAGGACCTGGCGGATGTGTTTTGAAAAAAATTGATTTAAAAATCAAAGAATTTGAAAGAATATTTATGGAAGTTCAAAGGCATCCAAAGATGGACTAAAAATATAGAGTTTGTAAGATGAATTCCAAATTATTAATTCTTTTTGTTGCCAAACATACATGATGGGTTTGGAAAAAAGATTTTAAATTCTTATAGCTCAAATCCATGTACCCAAAGCAGCCTCAGTGTTTTTGAAACATTGATAGTGCTTGGTTTCTTTTACTTATTTGCGTAGTAGACTTGGTCCTTGTACTCCAATCAAACTTTGTTTGTCTTGTGTAATCCATAGATCATTACAAACTTCGACTTGCTGCATCCATGTTTATTTTCTATCTTAAAATATATTGGCTAGGTAAACAAACACTTGAGTTTGGGCTGCTTTTTGTCTGTTACACTGGGGGACTCGATAGTTCTATAATAACCCAACAACAATTGTTGTTTTCGGTCAAGAGTGGTAACATTGAGTCAAACAAAGAGTCAATCATCGAACTGATTGAATTAGAAGCAAAATAGAAAATTAAATGTCAAACCTGATTACTTCAAGCAGTAGGGACGATCAACTAAAAGTGCAGAAACTGAAAACACAAGTGTCTTGTGCAATAATACAGCAGTTATCCCTATGGCCAAACAAACATTAGAAGACCAATGCTTTTCTATAATTCTTTATTCTCAATACATTAAATGCACACACCACACAACATGTGTAGGGGACCATCATCACTCAATTCATAATATTCTCACCTGCAGCAACTTGTCATATGCATTTAATTGAAATATTTTTATTTTATTTTTATTAAACTGAAACAATTGAAACAACCCGAGAACTGAATTGTGGAGTTGGAGATAATCATCTATGAGTTGTAGTTCGTTCTTTTCTTTTGTACAAAAGTCTCTAGTCTTGAAAATAGATGTAATATACATGCATACTGATTCAAAAAGGGGAGGGAGACACTATACGCCTCCACCCCCAACTAAAAGGAAAAGGAAAAGGAAAAAGAAAGTTGATTCACAGCAGAGAAAATTTAATTTGACATGATGAACATGTCTTAGGGAGAAATGTTGGACAGTATTTAGGGTTCCCAGTTATGAATAGGTGGTTTGCGATGGGGTTGTTCGTAATCCATAACTACTACATCCTCTGTTGCTCTGTTGTCCTTAGAATGCACAGTTTCCGCACCGCTGGACAGTGGTGATTCTAATGTTGACCTTTCAAATCTCTTCCATACCTGCACATATAAATTAGGGTGATTTTATATTACATGCAATATTGTTGTTTCTCAAGTCCACAATGCATGATGATATAGATGAGGAAATTCTATATATTAGAGGATCAGTACTTTGATGGTTGCTTTCTATTATCACCTCTGAATTATCTAAACTCTTCGAATCAATAATGCGACATGAATTTGGAGGGAAATATATGAAACAGTTTTAAAGAAATACCTTTCTTTCAACAGCCTCTTGCAAAATCTTCCTTGAACATAAAATTTTAACTATGCAATTACCTGTAGGTTGATAGTAATCAGTAACAGGGACTTGCATATCCGAAATTCTAAGTGATACGCTATGGAAAAGAACAGTTATAATAAATTACAATATAGTAATTATTATTAGGCACTATCCGAAGATAATAAAAGGTGACTATATTACTATACTCGAACATATGAGACTGATATTACTAGTTTACACTTCTTATTCTATCAAATATTCTGGATATTAGACATGCAATACTGTGATAGGTTGTGGAATATGAATAACTAATAAAAATCTTCGTATTCTATGTGGGAGCCAGGAAGAATTCGAGAAAGTCTATGAAACAAATTTTTTTATACAAACCTTTCGTGCCTGCAGAAGTTCTCTGATTCTCATATTGGGCAGCCAATGTTCCACCAGAGATCTTCCCACCATGTTCAGCGATGAAGTTTCCTCGTCCCACAAATGCATCAGGTTCTATTATCTTTAAACCCTGAATCATATTTTGTGGTTGGTCAGATAACTCTTTTCATTACTTCAATATACGAAATATAAAATCATTTCTCGTTACCTGAACTTGTGAGACGGTTTCTTTATCCAAAACCATAAGTGGCCTAGCAGCGCATGCATGCAAATAAAGATATAGAACTAGATAAACTAGTGAAGGCATAATTTAGAGATATATGAAAGTAAACAGTATGATCAGAAAGAAGACCAAGAATAACACTGAGTTCAGAATCTGAGACGAGTCATATGGCCTATATATGCAATGAGAAGAATAGATGAAGCATTAAATGCAGGGCTTTTGGTAGGAGATGAAATTTGTTTAGAGAACATGCAGATTACTTGGTGTTGGTCATTGGAAATAATATTGAAGATTTCTTCTACCCTTTAATCAAATGTGGGCCTAAAGGGAGAAATTCTATATATGACCGGCGTAGGATCGTGGTAATCATATGATTACTTAGGAAGATATCAATAAAAAGAGAGACCCTTCGTATATGTGAGTGAATAAATTTTGGTGAGAATTATGATATTATAAAATTGTGGTAAATACAAGACCATCCCATGTGTTTGAGCAGAAGTCCTCCATTTCATATCTCTACGGTTAATTTCTTATTGCGAGCTTTGTTACTGTGATTTAATGTTAAGCTAAGTGTTTGTTTTTAATACCCCATTTCCCATTTTCCAAAATAGAATCAAATATCATCTCAGCTTTTCCACTTTTCAACATAATTATTACATTTAATTCAATTTCTTGTCTAATCAAATTTACTATATTTTGAAATCTTAAATATTTCCTTCTAATTGTCATCTATACAGATATCAAATAGACATAAAAGCACCTTTCTACTCGTGCTAGTTTTCTACATAAAATCATATGTTGGTTTCTTTTGTACCTAACCATGAATAATGTTGTTTAGTTTAATTTATCACTTTTTTGAAAAATTTAATGAGGCTGTCGACAAACCCTTCGTTGTATGTGGAACAAGCCTTATTGGTCCTGAACTATGAATGCAACAGCCTACAATGTCCCTCTCTCATTAATTCAATGATGGATAAAATTAATAGTTTAATCATTCCAAAACAGTTTCATGTATTATCTGTTATCTGAGATTTTTTAAAACTTGTATTCCAAAGTCATTTCCTCAATACAAGATTAGCATTCAAGGTAAGTTAACAGTTGATAATTAAGTTCGTTGCACCTACAAACTCAATGGTCATGGCCTTGAAGGGCTAAATATTGGAATCAGATTTTGATCTCATTGAGAAGAAAAGAATTACATGACATGCAGCGACATAGAGGCTCTAGATTTACATATAATCTTTCTTATATATACCATACTAATGTGTGTCAAAAGACTAATCAGATTGTATGCACTCATAGCTAAACCAATTAAACCTTTTTTGCCTTCATTTTATATGTTAAGTGAAGGTGCTTCGATTTTCAAACTTTACATCTTATGCCCGTTCCTTGTTGACTTCCATTAATAAATTTTGTTGATAGCTTCTGATGTTTTCTTTGTCAGATTATTTGGTCTAAGATAGGCCACATAATCCAGTTCCCTTTTGTGTTTTGAGCTTCATTCTGATATTTTATTGGGTACATATTGTAAATCACATGATGCAAGTTTTTAAACTATATTTACGTCAACGTTTCAATTATAGTGTTTCAATGCAGTTCGGGGGCAATGTCTCAGTCGGGAGCACAAGGCGGCCCAGGGGTGTCTACAGTTTCCTAGAGGTGATGCATATAGACGTTTTATGTTTGAGCATTCATGGTGCCTGAATCTTTTAAGTGGAATGTTTGTTACACCAATTTCTCCACTTGTTTTGGGGCTTCTCGCCTAAACACAGGTATGTCTCGTCCCTTCTGAAAGGAAGAAAACTAAAATTGATCAAGATACAAAGGTAGAGATAGAGATGATGCCGTATTAGAATTTCATGTTTCGCAAGATTTGAATATGAGATGGCCAGTGGCTTTGTGGTGCAGATAATTAAACGACAACTTGTTAGAAGCCTAAATGAGGCATGTGGCTATTATTACAATAATGAGAAGTACTCATGTGGAACTTGCATTGCGCATTTAAAGAGGGTGGGATTGAAGCAAAATGGAGACAAAGGAGAATGGGAGATAAGGACCCGTAATGCAACAGACACTGCTTTATGGCTGAACCGCCATTTGTACCACCAGGCTACGACACAAGGGCCGACTGCGACCCCACAGTGCGCCAACAACTTCCGTGGCGCATATCCCATGTGCAATTGCCATGGTAAGTTGCAGCCCAATTTGGTGCACATTGTAGCCAAGAAAACGTGTCAATGAGTACACCTCATAAATTAGACATTGCAATTTAAGTTTTGTGGTATCGCTAATAGGTATTTTACATTCTCTTTGATTTGTAAATGTCATTTTACCTATGTGGTATAGTTAATAAGCATTTTATCACATGTGGTTTATAAATAGACATTTTATCCCATTGTTTGCAAAATATAGCGCATTGCTCCCTCATAGATCCGATACGGATGGAGTGTTTTACGCATATTCATAAATCATGGGGATAAACTTTCTATTTCAAATCCTGGGAGGATAAGCTGCCTATTTTGAAATGCGCAATGTCACGCCCCGAGACCGAAGCGCGTGACACCGGCGTTGAATCCAAATATAAAATTCGAATACAACAAGCCTCGTATACAGATCTTTGATAAAACCAGTCTATTTATTCCAAAATCATTAAATTGTCCTTACAATTGCTATTACAAAATACTATTATCTAGGATTAAATCAAGTATACGGAAGCGTAAGTAAAATTAATAAATTTCCTTGAAGGTTCTCCGTGGATCTTCATCTCCAAAGATTATTCTTGTTCTTCTTCCTCGGTCTCTTCTTTTCGTCTTTGTCTGGGAGGGGAGGTAAGGGGGTGAGCGTTTGGGAAAACACTCAGCAAGTAGGGGCCGATTGAACATAGTAAAAATATACATATAA
Organism: Haberlea rhodopensis; assembly: GCA_907163345.1. Taxonomy (NCBI): domain Eukaryota; kingdom Viridiplantae; phylum Streptophyta; class Magnoliopsida; order Lamiales; family Gesneriaceae; genus Haberlea; species Haberlea rhodopensis. The sequence goes on along the minus strand of CAJQUN010000004.1, from coordinate 2,355,868 downwards.
TCATATACATATAATCATAGCAAAAATCATTTAATATTTCTTTGTCAAATCACATAGATCTTGGGACATAAACATATTTCTTACACATAAACACATATCTTGCACACATCCACATAACGAGTTATTTAATTTAAAAACATACTTTTCATAGGGTTGTTCAATCGAGATTTAAAACATACATATAGTTTTGAAAACGAAATGAAGTTGTAGCAAAAACCCACTTACAGTCGAATATACAAAGCGTTGTAGAATGGATCCCGGATTACGAAGGTGGTGCGAATCATCTCCTCTCTTGCCTTGAAGCTTTCGAATTCTTGTGTGTGAGAGTATGTGAGTTTTTGAAAATTGGAGAGTGTAGAATAATCTTTTCTTGGCATTGTGTATTGTGGTTTTAAAGTGAGGAGTGATGGTCCAATGTAGATCCATCAATTTGGCTCATAATGGCAAGATTCAAGGTAGGTCAAAATGTATTATTTTAAATGGATGATATTAATTGTATATTCAATTCTTTAGCCTTCTAATTACAAGATTGGAGCTAAATAATAATTGGATGGATGTATGATGTTAATGTGATTGGGAGGCCATTAAATGGGATTGAGTGAGGTGATTTTAATGTAGGAGGAATTTAAATTGGGTTCCTTAACTTTGACCATCTAATGACATGATTTAAGCAAACTATTAAATATCTTTATATTAGAATAAATGGATTGAATTGTGGTTGTAAGAGATTGAATGGTGGCAAGATTTGAGTTAGGCACTTAAATGTCATTGAATGACTTAAATGTCATTGAATGACTTAAGACAAGGTTTGGACAAGACCATTGAATGGTTTAATTATGCACTTTTAGTGTAGGAATTATAGTCCATAAACTTTTATCTATTCATTGCAAGATTTAAGATTGGTTATTATTAATATTATTTTCAATGATTTCTTAATTATCTACAACTTTAAATTATTTAAAAGTTTACAAGCTAAAATCATATAACCTTAAATATGTGATTAAAAGTCCACAAGATTGAATAATATAATTAAATCCATCCATAATGTAAATCTATTATTTTTATTTACTTTTCAATGTTATCTCGGTATCACGTAATTTGTTTGACCAAAATTCCGGGTCTTCACATCCCTCCCTCCTTATTGGAAGTTTCGTCCTCGAAACTTGAGTCGGCTTCAGAAATACATCACATAAGCACGTAACACATATCACATAGTGGCTTCTTTGGGTTCAAGAGGTTGCTTCCATGTGCATAGCACTTTGCTCATTGGATTCAAGAGGTGACCCCCGTTATGTGTAGCACTTTGCCCCGTCGGTTCAAGAGGTGGCTCCCACATAATGTGGCACTTTGCTCCTCCGATTCAAGTGGTGGCTCCTACACACGTAGCACTTTGCCCTGCCAAGCCTTTACTTGTACATAAACATATTACAACTTATTGGATTCAAGAGGTGGCTCCCGCGTGCATAGCACTTTGCTCTTAAGGATCAAGATGTGGCTCCCATGCATGTGGCACACCCACATCATGTAGCACTTTGCCCCACCGAATCAAGTGGTGGCTCCTAAACACGTAGCACTTTGCTTCGCCAAGTCCTTACTTTTACATAAACATATGACAACTTATTGGATTCAAGAGGTGGCTCCCTTGTACATAGCACTTTGCTCTTAAGGATCAAGAGGTGGCTCTCATGCATGTGGCAAGCCCACACCATGTAGCACTTTGCCCCGCCGAATCAAGTGGTGGCTCCTACACACGTAGCACTTTGCTCCGCCAAGCGTACTTTCACATACACATATTACAACTTATGGGATTCAAGAGGTGGCCCCCATTATGTGTAGCACTTTGCCCCGTCGGTTCAAGAGGTGGCTCCCACATAACGTGGCACTTCGCTCCGCCAAGCGTACTTTCACATACACATATAACAACTTATTGGATTCAAGAGGTAGCCCTCATTATGTGTAGCACTTTGCCCCGTCGGATCAAGAGGTGGCTCCCACATAACGTGGCACTTTGCTCCGCCAAGCGTACTTTCATATACACATATTACAACTTATTGGATTCAAGGGGTGGCCCCCATTATGTGTAGCACTTTGCCCCGTCGGATCAAGAGGTGGCTCCCACATAACGTGGCACTTTGCTCCGCCAAGCGTACTTTCACATACACATATCTCTTAATTTTTCAGTTTAAAACATTCTAACACTTTTTAGAATTCAAACCACACGCATACTTTTCTATATTCGTGTGTTTTAAAGCATACTAAATGATTTCGAAAACAAAGAATGATGTATCTTAACTTTAGAAAAGTGAGCAAATAGAGTTCCGAGTTTCCACTTGGAATGAAGGTTTAAAGTTGTTGCGTAGGAGCGTAACCATGGAATAACACAATTCCAGATACATTCGAAGAGTAAATTAAAATTTTACTAATTAAACTGAGAGGTTCACCACGAAATCATAAACAAAGAAAATCATCAATATGATACCCAAGATATATTCTTTATTATCCTTAAGATATTGCATACTAGAAAAACTAGTCTATTGCTTCTCCGTCTCCTAAATCCCCTTCAACATCTTCTAGTATCATATGATCTTCATCTTCAATCAGGAAATTTATCATAGACTGCTTGTTGGCGACTTCCTGTGCCAATTCATTCCTCTCATTTATGAGGGCTTGAATTTGAGTCCACATGTTCTCCCGGTGCTCATTGAACTCCTGCTCGAAGCGTTCTAGCTGTTGGCACTTATTAATGTGGACTTTCATAAGTGTTTTGTTGTCCTCTATCGCTTTTGTAAGTCACTCTTCGGCACGATGATGGTGGTAGGTCATCCTTTGGGCCTAGTAATGGTAGTAATTGATTATCTCCAACAACTCTGTCTTGCCTCGCGTCTCCTTGTCTTGGAATATTTTAGATTTGGTTATCTCATGCTCCTTCTTTTGGATCTAACTGTTTTGAGCATGAGTCATCGCAGCCTACGTCGTATCGAAAAAAGGTTATGGTGGATGAGGAATTGAAGGATGGGATTTCGTGAGTTAGAATTCTTTGAGGAGAAAAAATTAGATCATCAATTGGTTCCGTTTCGGTTGTTGAATTTTGAAATTGGCAATGATTTTTCTTAGAAATGATGTGAGGGTAAATAACACGATTTGGGTTGGAATAATCTGCTTTGGTGGTTCAAAAATCGAGGGCAAGAATTTGAGATATTATGATTTAAAAGGCGTAGATTGGGGCTTCAAGAATTCGATCACTCAAGGTTTGGAATTGCGAAATTGTTTGAGGGATATTAATATACATGTTATGAGGATTCATAACCCGAAATTAATTTGAATTTGGTGTTCCGAGTTGTGTGAAATCGATGCCCGAAATTTTCGGAGATTAGGGTTCTAGGGGCGAGGATCTCGATCCAAAATTGAGTATTTTCCTTGTTTGTGATTTCGATTGGATAGAGGGCTTTTGTTCGACATGATATAAGGATCATAAACCCAGAATTAATTTGAAATCGGTGTTCGGATTGATGATGAAATTGAATCCAAATTTTCGTGACCTAGGGTTCTAAGAGGCGTGGATTGCGACTCAAAATTGGAAGCTTTTCCTTGTTCGTTATTTCAATTGGATAGAGGGCTTTTATTTGTTGTATGGTTACGAGTGATATCCCGAGATTAATTGGGTTTTCGTTTTTGAATGGTGGATCAAATCGACAGTTGAAATTTTTCCAAAAATTAGGGTTTGAGGGCGAAATTCTCGATCCGAAAATCGAGTATTTCCTTGTTTGTGATTTCAATTGGATGCCAAGATTTTAATGAGAATTACCTTAGGATTAATACTCCAGATTTATATCGGATTTTATGTTGAGAAATCAATATGGAATTTCTCGAAAATTTAGGGTTCATATGAGGCGAAAATCTTGTTTCGAGATTGATCACTTTAATAATTTATAATTTCGATTTGGTAAGGGGTTTTTGATAGGGATTAAATATCGGTCATAAACCCGAAATTAATTTGAAATTGATGTTCGGATTGATGGAGAAATCGTTGGTCGAAATTTTTTGCAAATTAGGGTTTATAGGGCGTGAATTGCGGCTCAAAATCGGAAGACTTCCCTTGTTGTTTATTTAACTTTTCAGAGGGCTTTTAATATATACGACATGTGGAACATTTTCCCGGAACTAATTCAAATTCTATGTTCGGATTGATGGGAAAACTGATTTGGGAAGTTTCAAAATTTTAGGGTTCTTGGGGCCAACTTTTCGGTCCTCAATTGACGTCCTTACTTCGTTTGGAAATCGTTAAGACCATAGGGCTATTATTAATCATACCATGAATGGAAATACTTTAAATTTAATTAGATTTTTATGTTCGGATTCAAGAGAAATTAAAGCTTAAACTTTCGGCTAGGGTTCCGGCTTGGGGTCGGAATTTCATTCAAAAATTAAGCACTTTCTTTAATTTGTTATTCCAATTGGTTAGAGGGCTTTGGTTCGATGTATTTCAGGGAATAAAAACCCATATTTAATTTCTGTTTGGTGTTCGAAAATGGGAGAAATCGATGGCTAAAATTTAGGGCGAAATTAGGGTTCTTGGCATGAAATACGATCCGTAAATGTCGACTGAAACTCGAAATTAGTTTAGGGCTTTTGTTCTACACTTAATTTCGTTCACGGTGATGGGTCGCATATCTTGTTACATGGCCGAAGGCGGCGATTTCGGGAGGTAGAGGTTTCGATCGGTTTAGGGTTCCAGATTTCGAAAATTGGATCTGAAATTGGTCATCAATCGATGAACGATTAATGCAATTGGGAGAGGGCTTCATCTCGTCTGCTACAGGCGATCATGGTGATGGTCTAATTTCCGACGAACGACAGCGGCGGCGCGACGGTGGATCAGACTTAAATCTAGGGTTTTCGATTTTTTTTTTTACATTTTCAAATATAATTTCAGATTGTTAATTTATGATTCCCAACTTGTTTTCGATTTACTCAGTTGGTCTTTTAGATCCGAGATTTATAATCCGGTTGATTTATATCAACCAAAAATCTTTTCCCAGCGGGATCATGGAACCTAGTTTTGCTCTGATACCACTAAAATGTCACGCCCCGAGACCGTAGCGCGTGACACCGGCGTTGAATCCAAATATAAAATTCGAATACAACAAGCCTCGTATACAGATCTTTGATAAAAACTAGTCTATTTATTCCAAAATCATTAAATTGTCCTTACAATTGCTATTACAAAATACTATTCTCTAGGATTAAATCAAATATGCGGAAGCGTAAGTAAAATTAATAAATTTCCTTGAAGGTTCTCCGTGGATCATCATCTCCAAAGATTATTCTTGTTCTTCTTCCTCGATCTCTTCTTTTCGTCTTTGTCTGGGAGTGGAGGTAAGGGGGTGAGCGTTTGGGAAAACACTCAGCAAGTAGGGGCCGATTGAACATAGTAAAAATATACATATAATCATAGCAAAAATCATTTAACATTTCTTTATCAAATCACATAAATCTTGGGATATAAACACATTTCTTACACATAAACACATATCTTGCACATATCCACATAACGAGGTATTTAATTTAAAAACATACTATAGGGTTGTTCAATCGAGATTTAAAACATACATATAGTTTTGAAAACGAAATAAAGTTGTAGCAAAAACCCACTTACAGTCGGATATACAAAGCGTTGTAGAATGGATCCCGGATTACGAAGGTGGTGCGAATCATCTCCTCTCTTGCCTTGAAGCTTTCGAATTCTTGTGTGTGTGAGTAGGTGAGTTTTCGAAAATTGGAGAGTGTAGAATAATCTTTTCTTGGCATTGTGTATTGTGGTTTTAAGTGAGGAGTGATGGTCCAATGTAGATCCACCAATTTGGCTCATAATGGCAAGATTCAAGGTAGGTCAAAAGGTATTATTTTAAATGGATGATATTAATTGTATATTCATTTCTTTAGCCTTCTAATTACAAGATTGGAGCTAAATAATAATTGGATGGATGTATGATGTTAATGTGATTGGGAGGCCATTAAATGGGATTGAGTGGGGTGATTTTAATGTAGGAGGAATTTAAATTGGGTTCCTTAACTTTGACCATCTAATGACATGATTTAAGCAAACTATTAAATATCTTTATATTAGAATGAATGGATTGAATTGTGGTTGTAAGAGATTGAATGGTGGCAAGATTTGAGTTAGGCACTTAAATGTCATTGAATGACTTAAGACAATGTTTGGACAAGACCATTGAATGGTTTAATTATGCACTTTTAGTGTAGGAATTATAGTCCATAAACTTTTATCTATTCATTGCAAGATTTAAGATTGGTTATTATTAATACTATTTTCAATGATTTCTTAATTATCTACAACTTTAAATTATTTAAAAGTTTACAAGCTAAAATCATATAACCTATGTATTATCTCTTACACAACTCTAATAAGTTATAAACTTAAATATGTGATTAAAAGTCCACAAGATTGAATAATATAATTAAATCCATCCATAATGTAAATCTATTATTTTTATTTACTTTTCAATGTTATCTCGGTATCACGTAATTTGTTTGACCAAAATTCGGGGTCTTCACACACAAGGAGACGAGCTGTCTATTTTCAAATCAAAGGGGTGTAAATTGCTTATTTGAAAAACATTGGATTCGTTGCCAGAAACCCTAAATTAGAGGCTGAAACAAGTCAAAAGAGGCAATATATCAGGAGAGATAAAACATATTCTCTGAGAAACTACATATAATTATTTTTTAGATGAACGGGGCTATTATCCTCTCCATCAGTTCACCTTCGTACGTCAAGTGAGGTCCCCTTTGTTGGTTTTCTTATTCTTTTGTTTTATTGTCGTTGAGAAGTCGTATTATGTTTTGGCATAGAAGAGACAATATTTGATTGCTACCTAGAGCTTGACTATCCAATAATCGAAATCAAGGGTGTAAATACGTTTGGATTGGTTGTTTTTTCCCCCAACAATTCAAAAGTTTTGAAAATGGCTTTTAAATTTTTTTTTTTGGTGTATTAGGTAATGGTATTTTTTAAATAATGTGATGTGTATTAATTAAAAAATGTATTTGGTTTAATTTTTTAATATGAATGAGATATTTGAAAATTGTTGATAATGTTACACATATATATGAAATGATTTAAAGACCGAGGGACATGTAGGGTTTGTGTAATACCTAGATATACATCATGCATGTTTTTGACTTATGGTGTAATTAAGAGATAATTACGGTATGATGTGGACTCAGGTTCGGGATGAACCGAGTATGGAGAACATATGAATAATTGAATTATGGTAGTACATGAGGTTCATTTCATGTATGACAAAGGAAATGAGCTCATTGAAAACAAACACATGGACTTGTTGTGCTACATGAAGTTATGTGTCTATGGTATAGTAGTAAATTTACATGGAGTGCATGCATTTGATGTATGGTAGAACACATGGAATAAATGTATGAGTTAACTACATATAAATAAGCGAAATCAGATTTTGAGAACACATACTTCACATGTTTTCACCTAAGAAATCCTACAAAGGTGCTCTCAAACCCTTGTGTTCTCTTGCCCAATTTCTTTTTGACTTGGAGCTTGGAAATCAAGTGGAAACTTGATTATAATTGAAGTTATTGTTGATGTGGTAAGGATATCATGACTTTGATGCTCTTTTGTTGATAGTTAAATGGAAAAGCTTGATATAGTTGCTTTTATGTGGATGAAGAATTCATATGAGATGAATTCAATAAAATAGGTTATGGTATTATAAAAACATGTTCATATGCTGATTGACTAAGGTTTCATGAAGTTTTGATGTTGAATTTTGAGGTGTATAAAGGAAACCATGAGGATAAGTTCAAAAATCGACATGTTCTAAAAAGTACAGAGCATCGCGATCAATCGCGTGACATGGAGCGATCGATCGCCGATGTTAAGAAAATAATAAGGAGATTTAAACTTCGGGAGATCGATCGCGTAAAGAGGAGCGATCGATTGCGCTTGGAGAGTATATTTTGTAAAGGATTAGGAGATCGATCGCGTGTTTGCAGGAGATCGATCACGTATCAGGAGATCGATCGCCCGATGAACAGAATGTTGGGCAAATTTCACAGTGTTAAGCGATCGATCGCGAGACTCAAAATGTTGCAAAATGTTATCTTTTCATGGAATTTGATGATGAGGCTTATTATAACATTGAATTGTTGATATTCATGTAGCATCATCTCAGGGGACACGTCAAAGAGGAGATTAAGTACTAACTCCTGTTTTTCTATCTTTTAAACAGACGATAGGTACGTGTTAACGTATGAGTATCAATGTTACATTTATGATAAATTTATGTGATGAGAATATATATTGTTGAAATATGAGATGGTTGTGAATATCATATGTGATGATGATGGTATTTATATATATATATATATAGGTGGGGCATGATGCTGTTGAGGCATATATACCTTTGAGACATGCGATTGGTGGTGTGAGGCATGATGCTGTTGAGGCATGTGATTGGTGATGTGAGGCATTATGCTGTTGAGCCATGTGATTGGTGCTGTGGGGCACGATATTGTTGAGGTATGTGATTGGTGTTATGAGGCACGATGCTGTTGAGACATGAGATATGGCTGTTATAACATGTGAGGACAAAAATATGATATATGCTGCTAATATGAGACGTGGAGGCTGAGCCACTGACATATTGAGCGGGAAGATAATATCATATTTGTCCCATTATAACAGGATGATGATTGGGACATGTCATGACATAATTGAATATTGTATTATATTATGATTTGGTCTATGTACAGGAACAACCAAAGAGGAGTATTTCAATGCATGAAATACAGGAAGTTCTTTATACAGTATTTATGCATTATATTGATGTTGGATTGTGAACATCAGTTCATACTGTTCTGTAGGGACTCATAGACGGGGAGACCGGGATTGTGAGTCTACTTCCGCTGCTAGGAAAGAAATGATCGGGGTTTAAACATATTAGAGGTTTTTGACATGTAAATGATGTACATGATGTTCTGTATATGAACAATGTAATAGAAAGACATAGTGAAAATCCTGATCAATGCTGTGATTATCTTAATCCTGTTAAGTAAAAGAAATTATTTACTTAATCATATATCAAATTTGAGGATTAAGGTGATGAGGCCTCACAGTTTGAGAATAGATAGGAGTCTATGAGAAATTCTTGTATACATCAGGTGTGGGTCCCAATATGCATGTTGAGAAAAGATATGAGTCTACGGGAAATTCTTGCATAGTCCAGGTATGGGTCTCGATGTGCCATGGGAAATTCTTGTATGAACCGATGTTCATATAACAACAACATCTAAGTCTTTAATCCAAATGGATTGGGGTAGGCTACATGAGCAATGGAGAGAATCTAGTCTGGTCTCACACATACGTCAGTATTCTCCAAACACTTCAATCGATCAACATATCTTCTGTAATCCTTGTTGGGAAAATAACGCCATATTTTCTCTTGTCATGTATGTAGGAGCAAAAAATAAATGCGGAATAAAAACACAAGATTTACATGGTTCGGCAAAAATAAGCCTACGTCCACGGGGCTGCTGCAGATCTTTTATTGAAGAAAAATTATACAAGTGTTTACAAACACTGACAACACTAAATTTGAAAAACACTTAGAAAATTATACACCAATTTTCTCTCACTAGTATTTTTACTCTGATTGCACTGTGTTGTTTTTTTCTCTCTACAATATTTGTGCGTATTTGTTGAATGAATTACATTCCTATTTATAGCGATTTTTAACGCGTTTCTGTCCAATTTTTCTTCACGCGTATTTTGACAAAAACGTTGGCCGGCCAATTTTTTTTTTTCAACTTTGCTTTTTCAAACTTTTGATTTTAGCAAAATTTTGTCGGGTTATTTTCTTTTGTGGGGTCTTCCACTTTTTGACTAACAATCTCCAACTTGAAGATTGATCTCAATCTGTCTTCACACTTTGATCAATGCAACAGCCTGTTCTGGTCTGTCAATCTAGCAAGCCAACTGAAGTTGAGCACAACTTCAGTTTATCAATGACCACCACATTTGTTAACATATCTGCTGGATTCTTACTTCCTTGGATCTTATCTAATGTTAGCACATCATCCTCAAGTAGAGACCTGATGAAGTGATAACGGAGGCCAATATGTTTTGTTCTAGAGTGGAATGCTGAATTCTTTGCCAGATGTATTGCACTCTGATTATCACTATACAAAACGTTCTTCTTCTGATTGAATCTCAGCTCTGTTAACAAACCTTGAAGCCATATCAACTCTTTACTGGCTTCTGTCACTGCAACATACTCAGTCTCTGTAGTGGATAAAGCTACAATATTTTGTATCTGCGATATCCAACTAACAGTTGTAGTTCCAACAGTGAATACATAACATGTGGTGCTTCTCCGGTGATTGACATCACCTCCATAGTCTGCATCTACAAACCTTGTACTTTTAGTTCTCCTTTTCCAAAGCCATTTAACTGCTTCCCAATGAGCCTTTCCTGGATTTGAAACTTGCTGACAACTCCCACTGCATGGCCAATGTATGGCCTTGTACAGACCAAATCGTACATCAAACTGACAAACTCCCAATGGATGAAGCGTAAGGTACTTTAGCCATGGATTCTTCCTCCGTCTGAGGACATTGGTCCTTGGATAGGCAAAAATGACTAGTCAAAGGTGTGCTAACTGATTTGGCGTCGCCCATGTTGAATCTCTGCAAAACACGATTGATGTACTCCGCCTGAGATAACTGCAAAATTCCCTTTTGCTTATCTATTTTGATTTGCATTTCAAGAATCTTTCTTGCTGGACCCAAGTCATTCATGTCAAATTCTGTTGACAACTGCTGTTTCAAGTTTCTGATCTCGTCCATATCAGAACCAGCTACTAACATATCATTGACATAAAGTAGCAAAATGATATAACTGGACTTATATTTCTTGAAGTAGCAACAATGGTCGGCTTTGCACATTTGGAAACCTTCCTTGTGCATAAAGTCGTCAAACCTTTAAGTACCACTACCTTGGAACTTGTTTTAGGCCATACAAGCTCTTTTTCAATTTGCACACCTTATTATACATCCCTTTCTTTGCGAAACCTTCTGGTTCATATAGATCTCCTTATTAATGTCTCCGTGAATAAACGCAGTATTCACATCCAATTGTTTAAGATTGATATTTTCATTTGCAACAATACTCAATACAATCCTAATAGTATTGAGCTTCACAATACTATTTATAGAGATTTTAAAGCATTTCTGTCCAATTTTTCTTCAGGCGTATTTTGACAAAAAAGTTGGCCGGCCACTTTATTTTTTTTTCAACTTTGCTTTTTTAAACTTTTGATTTTAGCAAAAATTTGTTGGATGATTTTCGTCTGTGGGGCCTTCCACTTTTTGACTAACAATCCATATGTGCAAGTTGAGAGTAAATAGGTATTTGGGGATAGAAGATTGAAATGATGTTCGATAGTGAATTATATAAAGAATGTTGTTCAGCACAATACCAGAAGATAAAGCTAGAGAGCCGATTTTCTCTACTACTACTAATTCATCATATGCGCGGATATAAGTGATCCTCTTTTCATTCGACAGCAGATATGCCAGGTATGACTCTAATTACTCAACAGCTTGTTGGAACTGAGAATTATGGTGTATGGAGTAGAGCTATGTATTAAGTTGTAAAATCATGTCTTGTTATGTTTAGTAGTAGCATTTCTTTGTTTTGTATAAATAGTCAAACAATCGATTAGTTGAGATACATTTGAATTCATTCTGAAGTGGAAATATCTTTTTCCGCCATTTCGTCTCAATTCTTCAACTATTAACACCATCAAGCATGTATTCTCAAATTACTTATGAATTTGGGGATAGTATAGAGGTGTCAATTTGACGACCAGTACAGTGATCTAGTGGTTGTCACCCCCTATAAACGGCTCGAGTTCTAGTCCGTTCTCCAACTAGTTTATAAATTGTAAAAAAAGAGACATTTCTTGAGAAATCACAATGATGAATATTTAAATGCTAACACTTCTATTAACTAATGTAATTTTTCTAACATATTCAAAAAAAAATTGACTTAAGTGCAATTATTTGAGAGTTGTAGTTTTAAAACATTTCCTTTTATGAAGTATTTATGTTCTATCCGATAGGAGTGTGTGTGTATCAGTATATACATACTTAATTAAAAAAAGTTAGCTAGTTGATTATTAGCTAGTTGACGATGAAATAGCTTACCAAGATGTATACACATACTTAATTAAAAAAAGTTAGCTAGTTGACGATGCGATAGCTTACCAAGATGATGATCAATGGTTTGTCCGAGATTAGACCATCACTTTTAGATATCAAATATGTGCACTTGAAACTATATTATACTCAAATAAATATAGTACATCAATTACCCAAATATCAAAATTAAAATTGTCATATCAGTTTCATTCACATGTTGCAATGATATGCATTGTCGAGTCATACTTTAGTTTGTTTCACATAGGAAAGGATTCAAGAAGCATAGTCACACAAGCACCATCTTCTTAATTAAGACGAATTTCAATAGCAAAATGCATAATATTTGTCCCCCATCGCCTTGCTTGTTAAGTAATTCAGATATGAAATATAACAAATGTTGGTTGTGTTGTATGGGGTTCTGTCTGTGCTATTTTGGAAAAGAAAATGATGAATATCTTAAGTACAGGTAAGTGTATAACACTTTGTCCTTAAGAGGAATTTGTCTCGCACAATGTGCTTTCGATTTGTGGCAATCATCTCCCAAGATACAACGATTTCTCTTGTGATTGTAGCACAACAAATCACAAGAACATCAACCACAAAGGTTGCAAACTCTCTCTTTCAAGGATATCACTTTTTTCACGCCTTTCTATCAATGATTTGTGTTGTAAATTTCGAAAACTTCATGTTTAATTCAATCATGGGATGTTGTTTATATAATAGGCTATAGGTTGCCATCAAAGACTCCATTTGGAGGTAACCATTCATGAAAAAATACAACTGCACACCAAATGGTGCATTGATAGAATACTCGAACGGGGGCATAGGCGCAACACAGTACATACTGCCTAGAAATATTTTTCCAGTCAGTGGGTGCCTAAGCGCATCATTTTATGCGCCTAGGCGCCTCTCTTACTGCCAGGGAAAACCCCCGGCAGCTTCGTTTACCCGTTTTGCGCCCAAAAAATTTAGTTTTTGCCTCCGTTCCTTCGTTCGATTTTTTCCTTGCTTAATTTCAATTCATTAAGCATATTCTCATTTTGCTTAATATTAATTCATTAAGCCTCAAAATCAAACAATCCCCCACATGAATTAAATAAATGCATGAATGCACATGTTGTCAAAAGGTCGCACGAAAAATTATTGCATATGGAGAGGTAGCTTGTGGCTTTGAACCTTCCTTAGTAGTATACTATCGGATTTACTAGACCACGAAGTGAACATGACGTCTTGAACTTCTTGGCGGTTCGTGTAAACCCAGACAATAGCACCTACACAATAACTTCTCAACATTTGCTTTGGTTTTCTCGGTTGTGTCCGTTTTGGTCATGGAACACCTCTTGGATTGATAAGTGTTTCATTGAGGCGGCCTGCCCTCACACTTATATATACCTCCTATTAAGAGTATCATACCATACTCCACTTTTTCAAGTATATGAATCATTAAAAGTATCAAACTTAACCTCACTACTTTGGTAGGTCCTCGAGCACTCTTCATCCTAGGAATGAGTTGGGAAAATTTTCAGAGTGCAAACTCAAATAATTTAGTTGTCACATTGAACCAAGATCTTGGGATCTCCAGTCAACAAGGTTGGGTTACCACTATGAAAATTTATTTTGTCGATTTCAACCACATTCCTCTTGATAATTCAAACATTTGATCTCTATTTAATGCTTTTGTAAGCGGATCCGCCAAGTTATCCTTTGATTTCACATAATCAATTGTGATAACTCTATTAGAGATCAATTGTCGTACAGTATTATGTCTACGACGAATATGTCGAGACTTCCCATTATACATCATGTTTTGTGCCCTAGCAATTGCTGATGGACTATCACAATGATTCATAATCGGTACACTATTTATCAAATATGGAATATCTTCCAAGTAATTACAAAACCATATTGTGCTTTTGCCGCACTTCATTGATCGATTGTTGCATGACACGACAACCACACCAATGGTAAACCATTTGTGGATTTTGAATTCGTATCATATATCCAATTTGCATCATGTATCATTCTAATACAATAGGATACCATAAGTTTCGAATTCTAAGCGTTGGAAACTTACAAATCCAAATTCAAGATTTAGCTTCTTGTAAACTTGGATTTAAGCGTTATTTTTACAACATTTGAAACTATTATAAATTCTCAAATTAAATTCACCATTCAAATTTTAAGCGCGACGATTCTTAGAAAATCCAAGCTCAAGATTTTCATTTCTTGCAAACTTGAATTTTAAGCGCAAAGCTTAAAAAAATTGAAATTAGAATTAATTATGAGAATTAGTCTTTCAGATATTTTGGAAACTTTAATTTTAAATATGACATTCGCTGCACCAATATTCATCATGTCCAAATGTTTCATTAACATTTTCTTCGTCATTTGATGATCTTTATATTACTTCTCATAATGAGCATATCATCAATGTATAAGCATACCATTACATATGTGTGTCACATTACTCACACTCGTTAATTTTAAATCTTTTTGACAACACAATTTGTCAAAATTTACCATGTTATTATTTTGCCGGTTGTTATAACTTACTTTAGTACCCCACACTTTTAAGTATTTGTGGAAAGACTTTCGTCCTTTCAACAAGGATTTTCGTCATTGCCTAAGTGTGGCACTTAGAATGTCGTTGACCAATAAGATTATTTCCCCCCCCCCCCCCCACCCCACAATTATAGGCCAATCTCGAACTTATCAAGATTATAGTGGTGTTCAAACTTTCATGATTCAAATTATAAGCGTTATTAACTTAGAAATCAAAATTCAAGAGTTTATGTCTTGCAAAATTTTGATTTAAGCGCACTTGCTTACAAATTTGAACTTGAACTAAATTTTCGTAATTGATTCACAATTTGCATTTTAATCGTACAAACTTAGAAGACTTGAATTCAAGATTTAATTCTTTTGAAAATTCAAACATTAAGCGTAAAATGCTTAGACAACTCAAATAGAATCAAATGAGAACACCTCCTAGACAGAACAATTGTGGCAATTGATTCATCATTTTCATTTTAAGCATACAAACTTAGAGAACATGAATTCAAGATTTAATTCTTTTACAAATTCAAACCTTAGCGCAAAATGCTTAGCAAATTCAAATAGAATCAATTCACAATTTTTCCATTGCAAATTCAACTGCATAATTGGTCTTCAACCTCATTATTCTAGTGTTTAAACACTTATATGGTCTTGCATTTGCTTCGTAGCAAATAGTCATAACAATATATTGTGCACTCATCTTGTGTACTTTGATTTCCGACTTACGATTATCCTCTTCAATCCTTAATTGAACAATCAAGTCCCCGAGTCCCATTTCCCTCCTGTTGTGTTTAAGATAGTTTTTGAAATCATTCCACAGCGGATGAAGTTTCTCAATCATGGCCGCAACTTGGAAGGACTCGCTTAGACTCACCCCTTCCACATGAATCTCATGTAAGAGTACTTGTATCTCTTGCACTTGGCTCACTACGAATTTCGAGTCTAACATTTTGAAATCCAAGAAGCGTCCAACAATGAACTTCTTAAGGCCGGCATCTTCTGCCTTATATTTTGTTTCAAGCGTATTCCACAATTTCTTTGCGGTCCGGACTTCACAATACACATTGTATAGTGCATCATCAAGGTCATTCAAGATGTAGTTCTTGCATAGGAAGTCGCTTTGCTTCCATGCATCTACAGCGGCCCTCTTGCTAGTATCGGTCTAGTTATCGCTCACGGTAAGCGGATCATCTTGCAAAAACCTTGCCAAATGCAAAGTAGTGAGATAGAAAAATATTTTCTGCTGCCATCTCTTGAAGTCTACTCCTGTGAACTTTTGCGGTCTTTCTCCTTGCGTCGCAAGAATATTGGTTGATATGGATGCCATTTCTCTTCCAGAAATAACGCCATAACTTCCTCTTAAGATTGTTGGTTGCATTGTATGGGTTCCCTCTGTGCTATTTTGGAAAGAAAATGATGAATGTCTTAAGTCGATGCAAGTGTATAACACTTTGTCCTTAAGAGGAATTTGCCCCACATAATGTGCTTTCGGTTTGTGGCAATCCTCTCTCCCAAGATACAACGACTTCTCTTATGATTGTAGCACAACAAATCACAAAGAACATCAACCACAAAGGTTGCAAACTCTCTCTTTCAAGAACAAATGAATATGATGGTGATATGACTTTTTTCGTGCTTTTCTATCAATGATTTGTGTTGTAAATTTCAAAAACGTCATGTTTAGTTCAATCATGGGATGTTGTTTATATACTAGACCATAGGTTGCCATCAAAAGACTCCATTTCGAGGTAACCATTCATGAAAAAAAATACAACTACACGCCAAATGGTGCATTGATTCAAAAAATACCAGAACGTGCGCCTAGGCGCAGCACATACTGCCTGGAAATATTTTTTCAGGCAGTGGACGCCTAGGCGCATCATTTTATGCCTAGGCGCCTCCCCTACTGCCCGGGGTTTTTCCCGGGCAGCTTCGGTTACCCGTTTTGCGCCCGATAAACTCCGTTACACCTCTGTTCCTTCGTTTGATTTTTTCCTTGCTTAATTTCAATTCATTAAGCATATTTTATATTGCTTAATTTTAATTCATTAAGCCTCAAAATCCAACAACAAATCTAAGCAGCAGGAACATATTTAATCAGGACTGTAATCCTAGACGAGACTAAGATAATCAGTATTGATGTGATCCGTTATTTTACGTGTTTGGTAGAAATAAATGTGTACGAAAAATAAAAGGAATACACCAAGATTTTTTACGTGGAAAACCCTCAAATTGAGAGAAAAACCACGGGACCCAGTCCAGTATAAAGTTCCACTATAAATATTACTGATTTACAAGAGGATCTGGACACAAGAAAGTTATTCAATGACTTACACAACTAACGTTGTAGAAATTATAAAAAAGACCGAACAGACTCAAGCTTGCTCTCCTCGGAGTCTTTTGCCCAGAAAAATTCCAACCCTTTTATGAAGTTATTTGAGGGTATTTATAGGACTGCCCTTAGTAATTAACTCGCGGAAAACTAGCCATATGATGTCCTTTGATCGTGGCTTGATGGGAGCCAAGCGTGTCCGAGAAATCCGCTCCATTAAAGCACGTTCCATCTCCGCCGGTTAATCAGTTTTAGTTATGACCGGGTCTTCCGCTACTCTTTGACCAAAATCCCGAGGAGGGCAAAGGATGCTCGAGAATATGCTGATCAGTATCCTGGGTTCGACAAGCATCTCTTCGGTATAGCTTCTGCTCGGCAATTTTAGGGTTTGTGTCTTCATAAATGGATTTTACCCGAGAAATCAATATGTCATATGACATCACCTCACCCCCCCCCCCCCCCCCAAAGTAAAGCAAGATGAGAGTAGTGAAATCTTGGTTTATTGTCTTCGGGTAAAATCCTGACATGCTCGGGATATTTTAACCGCCTAATTTTCCCGCCTGAAAATTTCAAAAATCTCGCGACGTTTCGTTTCCCAAAGCACATCTATAACCGTTCATGGGTTTTTATTTGAACGGTGCTGATTCAACGACTGTTCCAGTGGCACCCCACTATAAATACTCGTTCATTTTGCGGATTTAACTTACTTTACTGCAGTTTGCTTCCGAGCTAGCATTTCAGACGTCCGACCAATCTTTTCATCCATACTTATTTTCTTTCCATTCATCGAGTATGTCTTCTTCTGACGATATTTCGAAGACTATAGATATGTTCGAGGAAGAGGGTATCCTGGGTCCCTCTCCTCGACACTCTTCTTCCTCTGATAGTGAGGAGACTTCCAGCTCGTCGACAACCCCTGACGCTCGTGGAGAAGAGCTTCAGGCTGCGACAGAGCAGGATCTGATAAAAGCCCGCGTTCCTTGGTTTGAGATATTTGAATCAGGGATTAAATCGCAACGGCACATATCCAGTATCCAAACTAAATGGGGGATTTCAGAGGGGACATCTATTATTGTTCCCCCTCCCGGATCTCGCCCCCACCTGCCTCCCATGGGTTATTTTCCCTTCTACTTAGACCAACTTCGAGGGGGACTTCGCTTTCCTATCCCTTCTTTCTTTGTAGATGTTGCCTCCTACTTTGCCATTTCTCTAAGTCAGTTGTTCCCCAACAGTTACCGATTGTTAGCGGGTTTCTACATAGTCCTATCCTTTCTTGGCTTTTCCCCGACCCCCGAACTCTTTCATTGCTTCTTTCAATTAAACCGAAAAGAGATCGGACTTTTTTATTTTTCTTCCCGAACAGGGATGGGTTTTCTTAAAAATTACCCCTCTTCCATAAAAAATTGGAAAAGATTTTTCTTTTTTGCTCGCCCACTCCAACCTTGGGACTGTCCCATGGAGTGGAAAGAAAACTTACCGAAGGGCAAGTCAATCAAGGGGCTACTTGAGGGAGAAACATATCTATCGGTTCGTCGTAAGCTTGGCGATCAGTGTTTTAACCTTGGGGAGCTGATTGACGACGGACTGCTGTACTTGTTCCAGCTTAGTCCTAAGGGTGTTTCCCTAAAAATGCCCCTCGGTGAGTATTTACCGAGCATCTTGCTTTGTTTGCATATTTTGTAATAACATGCTTGAATAATTGCTATGATGTTTCTCTCTTGCAGAAAACAAGATGCTGAAAGCCAAGATTGCTGCTAGCCTGAAGAAAATTGACGCACCAGAGAAGGCTACCAAACCGACCACTGAAACAAATCCTCCCCCTTCTATTACACATGCTCCCCCCGAAGAGGTGATTGAAATACCGGAGACGGAGGCCTTGATTCCTCGATCACTGAAGAGGGCGGCCCCCGAGGGCCCAGGTTCTTCATCTAAACTTCCTCCTGCCAAGAAAACTCCCCCCCGAATCTCCCTTACCCACCGAGCTAATCCATCTCTTCAAACTCGGGCTACTTCTCAACCTGCTCCTGGTGGTTCTAGCTCTTCTCGCCCAACCTCCAGATACCACATACCTGATTGGATTTATCCCCCCAACGTCCCGATTCTGAGAAAACCGGACCCCAAAATTTCCCATTCTATTATTTGCAATTGGGCCAATTCTCCTGACCGCAAATACCTGGGAGGATTGGCCTTCAGCAATTTGATAAATGACTTTTCCACCTCCCTCACTCAGGTACCTTATATCTATTTCCATCTGATAAACGTTTCGGTCTTCGGTATATTAACTTCGTTTATTTGCTTGCAGACCAATCTGGTGGCTGGTGAGATTATGACTCGCTTCCAATCCATGCGATCCTCAGATGGGGAGAATCAGAAACATCTTAAACAGCTAGAAGGTATTGGTGAGGAGATGAAGAAATCCATAAAGTTATTGGAAGAGCGATACTCTGCTGCTGTTGTTACTCGAGATAAGGCAGTGGCAGCTCTCGAGGAAGCGCATGGTAAATTAGCCGACTTTGAGGAGGCTAACACCACTTTATCCGGGCAATTCAGGTCCGTGACTGAAGAGAATAAATCCCTCTTAGAACAACTTTCACAAGAGAGATCACTGCGAGCTGAAGAGAACAAAGCCCTTTCTGAACAACTTGATCAGGAGAAACTATCTCGGGCTACTCAGATCGAGGAATCCTGGCTCATCAAAAAGGAAGAGTTTATGAAGTCTGAGGAGTATGGTGATATTCTGGGCGAACGCGCTGCTAAGTTCCTTAACTATGGCTTTGAAGCGTCTGTTCGTCAATTTAAAGCCGCTGGCTATCCTCCTGAAGGAACTTCAACAGATTTTATAAATGTTGATGAGGCCCTGAATACCGTTCCAGATGAATTCCTCCAGTTGTAAATTTAGGAATGTACTCTTTTTGTTTTAAAGTTGTAATCTTTGGACTATGATATTATGAGTTTCCCTGTCTTCTTACACTCTTGCGCAAACTAGTCTCTCCAACAAGCAAACTTTTTAGAACACACCTCAAAGTAATGAATGTAACAGAACTCGGGGAAAAGACATCCCGAGCCAACGATTAAACCGAACATAAGCTCGCAAACCTGAGCACAATAACATGGTAATTTCAAGTTAAACGTTGACCCAACATCTCGATCCAACGATTAAACCGAACATAAGCTCGCAAACCCGAGCACAATAACATGGTAATTTCAAGTTAAACGTTGACCAAACATCTCGATCCAACGATAAACCCGAACACTGCTCGCTACCCCGAGCACAATCACTTAGTCCCATTTTAGGTTCAAATACAGACCAAACTTCCCGATCCTGTATTTAACCTGCCAACAATGGACTATAACAACATAAGCTCGCTACCCCGAGCACAATCACTTAGTCCCATTTTAGGTTCAAATACAGACCAAACTTCCCGATCCTGTATTTAACCTGCCAACAATGGACTATAACAACATAAGCTCGCTACCCCGAGCACAATCACTTAGTCCCATTTTAGGTTCAAATACAGACCAAACTTCCCGATCCTGTATTTAACCTGCCAACAATGGACTATAACATCATAAGCTCGCTACCCCGAGCACAATCACTTGGTGTTTTCAAGTTTAAACGTTGACCAAACATCCCGATCCAACGAGTAAACGATGGTATTTTCAAGTTTAAACGTTGACCAAACATCCCGATCCAACGAGTAAACGATGGTATTTTCAAGTTTAAACGTTGACCAAACATCCCGATCCAACGAGTAAACGATGGTATTTTCAAGTTTAAACGTTGACCAAACATCCCGATCCAACGAGTAAACGATGGTATTTTCAAGTTTAAACGTTGACCAAACATCCCGATCCAACGATAAACCCGAACACTGCTCGCTACCCCGAGCACAATCACTTAGTCCCATTTTAGGTTCAAATACAGACCAAACTTCCCGATCCTGTATTTAACCTGCCAACAATGGACTATAACAACATAAGCTCGCTACCCCGAGCACAACGTTGACCAAACATCCCGATCCAACGAGTAAACGATGGTATTTTCAAGTTTAAACGTTGACCAAACATCCCGATCCAACGAGTAAACGATGGTATTTTCAAGTTTAAACGTTGACCAAACATCCCGATCCAACGAGTAAACGATGGTATTTTCAAGTTTAAACGTTGACCAAACATCCCGATCCAACGAGTAAACGATGGTATTTTCAAGTTTAAACGTTGACCAAACATCCCGATCCAACGAGTAAACGATGGTATTTTCAAGTTTAAACGTTGACCAAACATCCCGATCCAACGAGTAAACGATGGTATTTTCAAGTTTAAACGTTGACCAAACATCCCGATCCAACGATAAACCCGAACACTGCTCGCTACCCCGAGCACAATCACTTAGTCCCATTTTAGGTTCAAATACAGACCAAACTTCCTGATCCTGTATTTAACCTGCCAACAATGGACTATAACAACATAAGCTCGCTACCCCGAGCACAATCACTTAGTCCCATTTTAGGTTCAAATACAGACCAAACTTCCCGATCCTGTATTTAACCTGCCAACAATGGACTATAACAACATAAGCTCGCTACCCCGAGCACAATCACTTGGTGTTTTCAAGTTTAAACGTTGACCAAACATCCCGATCCAACGAGTAAACGATGGTATTTTCAAGTTTAAACGTTGACCAAACATCCCGATCCAACGAGTAAACGATGGTATTTTCAAGTTTAAACGTTGACCAAACATCCCGATCCAACGAGTAAACGATGGTATTTTCAAGTTTAAACGTTGACCAAACATCCCGATCCAACGATAAACCCGAACACTGCTCGCTACCCCGAGCACAATCACTTAGTCCCATTTTAGGTTCAAATACAGACCAAACTTCCCGATCCTGTATTTAACCTGCCAACAATGGACTATAACAACATAAGCTCGCTACCCCGAGCACAATCACTTAGTCCCATTTTAGGTTCAAATACAGACCAAACTTCCCGATCCTGTATTTAACCTGCCAACAATGGACTATAACAACATAAGCTCGCTACCCGAGCACAATCACTTGGTGTTTTCAAGTTTAAACGTTGACCAAACATCCCGATCCAACGAGTAAACGATGGTATTTTCAAGTTTAAACGTTGACCAAACATCCCGATCCAACGAGTAAACGATGGTATTTTCAAGTTTAAACGTTGACCAAACATCCCGATCCAACGATTAACCCGAACATTGATCGATAACAGGAAATTTATTTATTTCAGAAATACATATGGGAATAGTAACGATAATTGGAAGATTACACAAAGTACTTTCTTAAATTATGAATGTTCCAAGGTCTCACCAATTCCCGACCTTCGCGATCTTCCAGCCTGTAGGCTCCTCTTCCAATCACCCCTTTTATCTTATAAGGACCCTCCAATTTGGGGGCTAACTTCTTTACCTCCCCCGCGGGATTTACTCTTCGCAGCACCAGATCTCCCACTTGAAAAGCCCTCGGGCGAACCCTCCGATTGTAAGCATTGGTCACCCTTACCTTATACAATTCTACTTTAGCCAAGGCCTTCTCTCTCAATTCCATAACCCCGTCTAACTCTAACTTCCTTTTTTCTTCATTCTGGTCGGGATCATAGCTCTGTACTCGAAGAGATTCAACTCCAATTTCTACTGGAATGAGGGCCTCAGATCCATATACTAAGCTATATGGAGTCTCTCCTGTAGATACCCGAGGAGTCGTTCTATAGGCCCATAAGACCCCGGGTAATTCGTTTACCCGCTCCCCTCGAGCCCCTTCTAGTCTTGTTTTGATCCCGTGCAGTAAAATTCGATTAATCACTTCCGCCTGCCCATTTGCTTGAGGATAAGCGACTGAAGTGAAGACTTGTTTAATTTTCATATCTTTGCACCATTCTTGTATTCTTCCTCCCTGGAATTGTCTTCCGTTATCGGAAATTATTCTTCGAGGTATTCCGAAGCGGCATACTACATTTCTCCATAAAAATCTGATGACTTCCTCCTCAGTTATTTTAGCCAATGGTTCGGCTTCTACCCACTTAGTGAAGTACTCGACGGCTACCAGGAGAAATTTTCTCTGCCCTGTAGCAGGAGGAAATGGCCCAACAATATCCATTCCCCATTGGTCAAAGGGGCAGGAAATGATGCTACTATTAAGAATTTCCGCAGGTACATGGGATAAATTTGCGTGCCTTTGGCAATTAATGCATTTCTTCACAACTTCTTCAGCATCTTCCCTCATCGTCGACCAATAATACCCAGCTCGAATAGATTTCTGATATAACATGTTAGTTCCTATATGATTCCCGCAACATCCTTCATGAATCTCTTTTAATAAATGCTCCCCTTCTTCCTTCGAGGCACATTGTAAGAAAGGAATTGAGAATCCTTTTTTGAACAACTTGCCTTCTATCAACACAAATCGGTTCCCCATTCTTTTAACCTTAGCAGCTTCCTTTGGGTCAGAAGGCATAACCTTTGTTTTCAAGAAATTAATAAGATGCTCTCGCCAATCGGATATGATATATGGCTCCATACTCAGGATGCTATTGACGGATATATGAGAAATTAAGAGCTCTTGCACGAGCACATTCCTGTTCTTCCATTCGTGTACTGAACTAGCCAGCTTTGCTAATTCATCAGCACGGGTATTCTCCTCCCTTGGTATCTGCATCAATTCCACTTCTTGAAATTGAGCTATCATCGCCCGCACCTTTTCTACATACTTCCGAAGTTTTTCTTCTTTCACCTTATATATCCCCTTCACTTGATGAACGACTAGCATCGAGTCCATAAAAGCTTTTATCTTCATGGCTCCAGCGTCCAATGCTATTTGGAGACCTGAAATGATAGCTTCAAATTCAGCTTCATTGTTTGAGGATAAGAATCCAAACTGGACGGCAACCCTGACTTCCTCCCCTTCAGGACTAATGAGTATGACACCTGCTCCACTTCCCAATCGAGTAGATGATCCATCCACAAACAAACTCCACTCTTTTTCTTCCGAGGTATGGGTGACTTCTACCAGAAAATCTGACAGAGCTTGTGCTTTAATTGTAGTTCGGGGTTGATAAGTGACCTCAAACTCGCTCAGCTCTGTGGCCCATTTTACCATCCTCCCTGATATTTCGGATTTGGATAAAAGCCTACCCAAAGGAGTGTTTGTTACTACCACGATAGGGTGAGACAGGAAGTATGGCCTAAGTCTTCTCGCTGTGGTGACCAGAGCTAAGGCCAACTTTTCAATTTCCGGGTATCGCTGCTCGGCTCCTTGCAGGGCTCGGCTGACATAATATACAGGCTGCTGTTGTCCTGATTTTTCTCTGATTAGCACGGAACTAATGACTTCTTCTGCCACCGATAAATACACGAGAAGTGTTTCTTTGGGCTCAGGCTTATTTATTAATGGTAGCTGAGCCAAATAATCCTTCAAATCCTCGAAGGCCTTTTGGCACTGGTCATTCCACTCGAACTTGACTCCCTGCCTTAATGCTTTGAAGAAAGGCAAGCTTCTATCGGCTGATCGGGATATAAATCGGCTCAATGCCGCTATTCTTCCTGCCAATCTCTGCACTTCATTCAACGTCCTCGGAGGATTCATTTCTCGTATGGCTTGGATTTTCTCCGGGTTAGCTTCAACACCTCTTTCTGTAACCATGTATCCTAGAAATTTACCCCTACGAATACCGAAAGTACATTTTGCGGGATTCAATTTCATGCCAAATTTTCGTAAAGTGTTGAAAACTTCTTCCATATCTTTGACCAAGTCCTTGGCTTTTCGGCTTTTGATCAGGACATCATCCACATACACTTCCACGTTCCGACCAATTTGTTCTTTAAACATTTTATCCATCAACCTTTGATAGGTAGCCCCAGCATTTTTCAATCCAAAAGGCATTACCACATAACAAAAAGTTCCCCCTGCTGTTACAAAACTTACTTTTGATTGATCTTCCTGTGCCAAAGGGATCTGATGATATCCCTGGTAGGCATCCATGAGACACAACAGCTCGTGTCCAGCAGTAGAATCTACAAGCTGATCGATCCTGGGCAAGGGATAACAATCCTTGGGACATGCCTTATTCACATCCCTGAAATCCACACACATTCTCCATTTATCACCAGCTTTAGGTACCAACACTACATTCGACAGCCATGTAGGGAAGCCGATCTCACGAATGTGGCCTGCTTTTAACAACTCTTCCACCTGCTTGGCAATGACAGCGTCTTTTTCTGGTCCAAAATGCCTTCTCTTTTGCCTTATTACTCGAACATTAGGGTCTACATTGAGGCGGTGTTCGGACAATCTCAGGCTTAACTCCCTTTAAATCAGATGTGCTCCATGCAAATACATCCACATGCTGATTCAAACAATTAATCACTTTTTCTCGTAATTCTGGATCAAGCTGGGATCCTACCCTAGTAACTCGAGTAGGGTGACCCAGTTCGATGTTGAGGAACTCCTCTTCGGGTGTTATTCGTTCTTCCTCGCCCCGTTTCCTCTTTTCATTTCCCCTTCGTTCTTTTCCTTCGTTATTCTGCTCTTTTTCTTGCTTTAACTCTTGCACATAACACTTCCGAGACGAGCTTTGATCACCCCTTACTTGCCCCACCTCCTCGCCTACTGGAAATTTCATGATTAAATGATAGGTGGAGGCAACGGCTTCAAAAGCAGCTAGGGCTGGTCTCCCCAATATTATATTATAAGAAGATGGTGCATCCACAATGAGGAAATTTATCATCTTTGTTTTGATCCTTGATGCTTCACCAATTGTAACTGGCAGAGACACTTGCCCTATCGGGTTTATGACTTCCCCTGCAAACCCGTGCAAGGACGTATTCACTTTCGATATAGGTAAGCTTCCTAAGTTCATTTGGCTTAACGTACCAAGAAAAAGTACATCCGCCGAGCTTCCTGTGTCCACGAAAATCCTCTGCACATTATAATTAGCCACTGTGGCAGAGATAACCAATGCATCATCATGAGGAAAATGAACTCCTTGCAGATCTGCGGGCCCAAAAGATATAGACGGACCCTCATGTGCTTGATTGGGGTCAACAGATAACACTTGAAGCCTCCGGGCGTGATTCCTTCTTGCTCTGTTCGAATCTCCTCCCGACGTTCCTCCAGCTATCATGTGTATAGTTCCCCGATTAGGAATATTGTTCAAGGTTTCCTCTTCTCCCTCTACTCTTTCTCCTCGAGCTGACCAAGGGACTGGCTGCGGTGCTCCTCTTCCAGGATTTATATTGATTCTAGGAGTGAAATTATTATCTTTGAACTCCTCGTTAAACCCTCGCCCTCCACCAGACTCGTTAGATCTTCCACCTCGAAACCCCCCTCCTCGATATCCTCTTCCTCGGAAGGACCCTCCTCGGATCATTGTTCCTCGGAAAGGTCCCCCCCTATGAGGTCCACCCCGTCCTCTCTTCGGCATACTCTGATTCATTGCTACTTCCCGATGGGGTCTCATCGGTAGAAATTGGTCAAAACTTCTCTTGACTGGCTCCACCGGTTTATTCTTTCTGTTTACCTCTTCCCCAGTTTTGCCATCTCTTCTTTGCTTCATCCTCTGGGCTTCTTCCAGGTTAATGTATTTAGAAGCTCTTCCCAACAATTCATCATAATCAGAAGGTGGCTTTTTTGCCAAAGATCGAAATAAGTCTCCTTCTTTTAATCCTTGAGTGAACGCGCTGATTAGTATTTCCGAGGTGACATGCGGAATGTCAAGACATGCATGACTAAATCTTTTCAGAAAATCTCGAAGAGATTCCTTCTCCGCTTGCTTAATCCCGAATAGACTAAGAGCTGTTCTTTTGCAACTCCGGCTGCTTGCAAACTGGTGCAAAAATAGAGAACTAAACTTCGGGAAGGAGTCTATGATTCTTGCTGGCAACTGATTAAACCATGCTTGTGCTGCTCCCGATAATGTGGTCAGGAAAACCCGACATTTCACTCCATCCGTAAGTTGATGAAGAAGCGAAGCGTTTTCAAATCGAGACAGATATTCTTCAGGATCTGTACCACCATCGTAATTTCCCACATTTAAAGCCCTGAAATTTGGGGGCAAAGGATCATCAACCACATGGGAGGCAAATGGAGTACTCCTCTGCGGAGGATACAGACGTCCTTCCATCCTATTACGCATCTGCTGCAGCTCATTTTTCAGCTCTTCCATTTGGCGATTTAAAGCTTTGTCAGCTTCTTCGTTCAAATGATTAGAAACAGGTCTAACTTCCTTAGGCTCTTTTTCAGGTTCTCTTTCAGGCTCTCTTTCAGGTTCTTGCCGAGAAGCCAATTCTTCCCCCTCTTCATCTTGTACATTTTCTTGTTCCTGGGGGGGGGGGGGGGCCATAAATTGCTTCATAATCTCTCCCACAGTTTTGGTTATCATTTCCGTCAAATGCTCCATGGGAATTCCCCCAACAGGAAATGACTGAGGAACATGTTGAGATGATCCTACATCTTCTGGCCCTTCTCCGGGTTCAGTGAACATGCATGGGTGAGAATTGGATCCGTTTCCCCTGGAAGCTTGCCCCCTGCCTTTACCTCTGGCCATCTCGCCCTTTGATTTATTTTTTGTTTAGAAAATTCGTCCTACTTCAACGCCTTAGATCAAATTTTCCCACAGACGGCGCCAATGATGTGATCCGTTATTTTACGTGTTTGGTAGAAATAAATGTGTACGAAAAATAAAAGGAATACACCAAGATTTTTTACGTGGAAAACCCTCAAATTGAGAGAAAAACCACGGGACGCAGTCCAGTATAAAGTTCCACTATAAATATTACTGATTTACAAGAGGATCTGGACACAAGAAAGTTATTCAATGACTTACACAACTAACGTTGTAGAAATTATAAAAAAGACCGAACAGACTCAAGCTTGCTCTCCTCGGAGTCTTTTGCCCAGAAAAATTCCAACCCTTTTATGAAGTTATTTGAGGGTATTTATAGGACTGCCCTTAGTAATTAACTCGCGGAAAACCAGCCATATGATGTCCTTTGATCGTGGCTTGATGGGAGCCAAGCGTGTCCGAGAAATCCGCTCCATTAAAGCACGTTCCATCTCCGCCGGTTAATCAGTTTTAGTTATGACCGGGTCTTCCGCTACTCTTTGACCAAAATCCCGAGGAGGGCAAAGGATGCTCGAGAATATGCTGATCAGTAATCCTGGGTTCGACAAGCATCTCTTCGGTATAGCTTCTGCTCGGCAATTTTAGGGTTTGTGTCTTCATAAATGGATTTTACCCGAGAAATCAATATGTCATATGACATCAAGTATCATTACACACTAATATAGGACCATGTTGGTTTCAAAGCAAACAGCTTACAAGTGGTAGATTTATTACATCTTAGTGAGACACTCGATTTCTCATTCCATGTCTGTTTTCGTGAAAAAACTCCAATTGAAATGGAGGATTTCTTCAAACAAAGGGTTGGATCAACTATTCAATCAAACGGACATGTTTCCTTTCTATTCTCAAGAAACAAGTGCTCTCTTTCTTTGCAAATTGTTTATCAGAATAACGTTAATAAAAATAATCCCCTTTGAGTGTTAATTTTCTGAAAGCAATAAATGGATGCATTCTTAAAACGAAAAATGGATCCAGATTGAATATATGGTGTTCCTCCATCGAACTTCTTCAACAATAATCCAAATGCCAAATCTATCAAAATATTCCCAAAACTCCACAATAACCAGTTTCATTTTAGGTAGAGTGATCAATTACTTGTAAAATAGTTGGTTTCCGGGAACATGAGACTCAATTTAGAGTCTTCGAAGATTAGTGTTTTGTGAACAAACAAAAACCGAGACAAGAATCAATTACACAAACATGAATAAGAATTATTCTTAAATTGTTCTTGATTCATAAATCATAATCAGGAAATGTTGAAATCGTTCCCGTCTTCGAGAAAACGAAACTATATACAGAGGGATTAATGCTATACAAGCACAGCAAAGAGAATTATCAGCACAACGTAATAAAGCAAGCCTTGTTAAAGAGATCAACGCCTGAATTGTGAAGGGCAGTTATGGTAGAAAATGGTTCCCAAACGTGTTCTCTCCACTGTATGTTACGTAGAGGAAACCATCTTCGTCCTTCTTTTCGTCATATACTCCTGACATTATAGCACCTGAAAAATGAAGAGAGCAAGAAGCTTATAAAAGTAACAGTACTTTTTATCATTACACGGCAAGATACTGAGTAAAATGGTTACCAGTAGGGGGCAAGACATTGTCCACGAAGATGAAAATTGCTTTTTCTGCACTCAGTTTGATCCTTTTGCGTATAACATAGACGAACTGCCCAACAGTCAGGTCAGCTGGCACGAGATACCTGTAATTGTTTAGAATATAAGCTAACTTGGCAAAGTTTACTACTTTGTAAAGATATGAAAAATAGAGGCATGGTAACCGATAACATGCAGGTATCTTTCACTTGACCAACCAAATTCTTGCCTTAAAGAAACTAGATGGTCCACCTCAAATCACGAACAAAAGGAAAAAGAAATAGAAAACAAACCAAGGCAAGCGGTTAGGCTGGTAAAATAATTGAACAATATTGTGATGATTAATCATCCGTGTACAATATTAAAAGAAATAACTTTGGATTTGTTTGTTGGACTTTTGAGAAGATTTTATCTGTTAAAATCTGAACACTTTCTCAAACTCAAATTATTCGAAACTCTCTCAAAAGTATTTGACTTGTGAGTGAGTGAACCCCTACCAAACACCAAATGTATGTTTCACTTCCAAAATTCGTAAAGCTCTAATTCCTGTCACAAAGGTAACCCAAGCCACGTCATATGTAACTACCGATTGCAAATTTGAAAATATTACTTGTTTTCTCAGACTAAAACCCATTTCTTGGCTTTATGCGTAAGAGAATCCTCAGAATATGTCGACAAGTGATCTGACTACAAATGGCATACATATGAATCTCAAAAGGGAGGAATTGTTCATGATCACATGATAACCACAACTTACTTGCACGTTTGTTTTGGATAGCAGACATCAAATTTGAAATGATGTTTTGCATCTCTTTTAAATGAGGATCTAGTAGTACTAGTTCAGTCTAGTTGTGCTAAATTTTGATAGAGAAATAAAGTTCTGTCAACAGACATAGAAGACAAAAAAGAAGTATGTGAGCTCGAGGAGATAGTTAGTCCCCCGCCACCTTTCGATAGGAATAGCGTTCCAAATCTTATCCAAAAGGTGGGTGCTTCATAAATCATTAACTAGTAGCACCCAATTGAAATTTCAAATTCAGTCCCTATTATCTCTCTCTTTCCTTTTCTTTTTATTCTTTGTTTGAAAATAAATATTTACCCTTCAATGGTATCAAATCTGAGCATCTCTATATAAAATCATCCCATCTCGCTACAGCTTTATGTAAGACATTGTCATTAAGAGAACTTAACCAAACATTATATTATATGGAATCAAATTAAGTGGTAATCACTAACTGTGGAGCCAATGCTTACTTTTTCTTGTCAATGTTGGGGATATCACTCCTCTCTGCTTTCTCAACAATCACCTACAGCACAATAGCACAATTAACATTCATTTACTCTTAATTGAGTTTTGTTTACGTGAAATTCATGCTGCGATCTATAAGTTTATGAACACACAGTAACAATATTTCCATATTTCAGGTTAATATCGCAAGATACAAGGAAAATTAAAGAAATGCAAGGCGCTAATTGGCGATTAAACAAAATGCGAACAGTAAGATATGGCATATGGCATCAATTGCAGGAAACAAGACTTCTTTATTAGTCCAAGCAAGCATTCTAGATTGTCTAGAAGCTTGAGAAACTCATGTAAGGCTTTGATAGAATTGGATAAATGTGATGCATCGTATCCAAAGCTGATGGATTTAATTCTCTGAACTAAAGAAAACACTCAAATCTTTGGCACTCAATCTTATATATATATATACTCCTTGATATCTATGCTGTATTTAATTCAAATCAGGTGGTAGTAAGTGAATAATACTGAAAGGAGCTGTGATACATTAGAGCAAATATTACGTAGGCTGAAAAGCAAGTGATTCTATAAAAATCATAAAACACAGCACAAAATTAAATAGTCAATCATCGTATAACTATCAAAAGCAAACACACAAATTACAAACGAGAGCACTACAGAAAATTTGCTGAATTCTCACAGGAATCCTGTCGGTGTATTTCTCCCTAATCCTAGCAGCCTCAGCACGCCTTTTCTCTGAACATATACAACACATCAGAACTTCAGAGGGAAAAACACCCGCAAGAAACGAAAAAGAAATTTACTTATTATAAAACGTATTGAACAAACGGCAGTACAAACCAAGATCATGTTCTAGCTTGAATGAACTCTTTGCCATTACACCTCAATATCACTGCTCAAAATAAATAAAAAATTAACTCATAAAAAATCAGTCAATATAAGAAAAGCAATGAAACTTGATACCACCCCAGAAAGTCAAACACAATCATTGAGAACATCGGAAACGTGTAAGAACAGATAATTAATTGATATAATGATGGGGAGACGGATAAACTAGAAAACCTTTTTACCGACTCAGATCACCGAAAAAACCCAAACCCACCGTTATATTATTTTGATTTAAACAAATGGAATCACAATTCACCTTTCAGGAAACAGAAAAAAGAAAACCACCAAGAATTTAGTGAAATTACATCAAAAATCATCAAAGTCGGGACTTTAAAAGAGATGATGGATCGATATTAAAAAAGGAAAGGAAAAAAAAAAGACGAACCTTATGTATGAGAAAGAAAGACTGTTTAAGAAAGAAGACGGGAAACCGATGAGAGGCAAAGAAGTAATTCTTGAACGACGGGCTTTGCTTTTCGTGACGATGATCATTTATAGACCGTATATATAAAATATTTGGTAGCCATTATCCAAACTTTGTTTATTCCCAAAAGAATTGGTTAAATCTTGTTGTGTGCGTCGCACACACTTCGAGTGACTTATCAAGGGTCTGATTTTTACGAGTTATCTCAAATTTTTAGAACTAATTAAAAATATTTTTATATAAATGGTTCTAACAAATTTACTCCTACAAAATTTATTTTTTAACGAAAATGACCTTATAATTAAATAGGAGGTTTTGAGACTACTCTTAATTAAAAACAAGGAAATTTTTATTAAAAATAATTTTTATGGGACTATATTTGATCAGTGTTACGAAATTTGGACTAATATTGCAAAGACTCGTATTTTATGAGAATATTTTTTTTTAATTTTACTCTCGAAACAGATTGGCTATTCAAAGTTTTGGCCTAATCTATTATTTATATCATGGAAAATAGTGGTAATTAATCCTTTTATTTATGGAAAACGCATGCTTTGATTGAAAGTGGAAGAATTCTTGAAACAAACTTTTCTTGTTACGTTCATAAACCGTATTGGTTCAATATTCATAAACATGCAACTATAATCTATAAAAATATGATATAGTATCTATAAATTAATAATAATATATATAAAAAATTAATCAGAAGAGATATTAAATATAGATAAATTAATAGCCTTCATGTTTTATAGAATGAATTTATAGTTTAACAATTATTTGTATAATCAATCAAATAAAAATTATATGTATTTTATTAATTTAATCAAGTATAGAGGAATTGCGTTATGATAAATAATTATTATAAACAAAATGAACTAGCCAAAATAAGATATAGAGAAGAGAAAAAAATGTATTATTTGATGTTTATTAGTACGCAAAGAATAAAATAAGAAGTTCAAAGCACGCGAGACAATAATTCAGATTAAAATCTTAATATATTAATTAAACTAAGAAAAATGTCTTCCAATAATATAGAGATATTTTGCAGATAATTTTCATGAAAAAAAAATTATAACATATTGGTATAATTTTAATCGTTAACTTTCGGAACTTTTTAGATTCGATAAGCAAAATCTGGATGAGCATATTTGATATTTTCCAATATTTTTGGTGTTTGGTAAAGTAAGTGTAACACAAAATAATATAAGACACCGTATTTTTTTACATGAAAACCCTTTGGAATAAAGGGAAAACCAACGGACGTCCAGTATAAATTTCAAGATGAACAAAAGTGATTTACAGTGTTACAATACAACGTTTGAGCAATAAAAAAATAAAACAATCGGATTGTTTTCTCTCTTGATCGAGATGTGTACAGAACCGAGTGAGGATTATGATCTTCTCGGTATTTTTCTCACAAAAAAATCTCCACCTCTTCTCATGTGATCCTCAGACTTGTATTTATAGTGTCAACTTCAGCAGTTAAGGCGCGCCAAATCCGAAACACGATCTGCTCCTGATAATGGCATTATTGGTTTCAGACGTGTCCAAGAATCTGCGCACTATCAACGCAAGTCATCCGCTCCTGTTGACCGATATTTATGTCCGGTTCTTTCAGCTGTTGTTTGACCAAGTGAGCCGAGCAGGTCATGGCTCGTCCTCATCTACTCGGGTATTTCATGTTCGGTAATGATCATCTTATTCGGCAAGGTTTTTGCCCGATGTGGCTCAATATTCCAACCACATCAATATTCACATTTCAAGAAACTATTATAGTTAATTATTTAATAATGTTAGCAATATAATTATAAGTATAAATGATATCATAAGGGTTTCTAGAAAGGGTATTATTATCTTATTAATTATTAAAATTATTAGTTTATTCTTTCAGGCCTAATTTGGGCAATTAAATATTATTATATAATAGAGATTATTATTTATTTAGCATTATTTTATGAATGTTATGATCTAAATGAATATTGTTTTGTAGGAAATAGACCAGAGGATGTAATATGGGGCAATAATGGGCAACTGTCTGGCGGCATTTGGCCCAAACTTCGTTAAGGTTGAAACCAATGGCATTTAAGGGTTAAAGATTGAACATTTAAGGTTCAATAAAATGGATGTAATTGGAAATAAAGGGTTACAAAATTTATCAAAATAATTGAAAATAATATAAGAAAATATTGGAGGGTGTTTTGTGTAAATTCATGGAGATATTGAAGATTAAATAAATGTTCGAATTCCTTCAAAGTAAAAGAATTTGGAATTTTATATTAATGGGAGGATGAGAAAATAAAATGTGTGGGATATGTTTTGTGCAGTTCGAAAAATTTCATTCAGACGTTTGTTAATCCTTGAACCATATTCACTATTACATCCTCTTCATTTTCTCGAACTTCATTAACCTATTTTTAGGGAAAATAAGAAGAATAATATTGATGTGATCTAATATTCTGACTACTCGGTAAAGTAAGTGCATTAGAAAATAAGTAAAAGCAACTATTTTTTATGTGGAAAACCTTTCAAAACAAAGGGAAAAATCATTGGACCTCGTCCAGTATAAATTCTCACTATAAATAAAGATGATTTACAGTGTTCCCGTACAATATTTAAGCAATCAAATGAAAAAGAACTAAACGGAACAATTTTATGTTCTTGAGCAGGTGAATGTGCCGAGCAGGATGTGCATTATATCTTTATGAGAGTGTTTTTGAAAAAGAAACTGAATCACCTTCAAGCGACCACAGGATAGTATTTATAATGCTACCTTCGGCAGTTAAGGCGTGTCAAATCAAGAGCACAACATGTTCATGATCGTGGCATGATTAGCTCAAGACGTGTCCGAGAAATCCGTGCACTATTAATGGACTTTACTTGCAATTATGTCTAGGTCTTCCACTGTGGTTTGACCATGTAATCCTTCTTCAATACTGATAATGAGATTTTATCCGAAGAGACGTATTTTGCTATAACATCAGATATGATGAAATATTTTATTTTCGCATTGGTCTTATAAGAATGGGTTGAATTATTTTGGTTATATAGTGAATGAATATTTAATATTTTAAATTAGTACACCGCCTAAAGTGTGATATAATAATATATTATTTTTAAAGTGATGAAAATTTAAATTTGAAATTAGATATATATAGGGAGTGTGAAAATTAACGGATAATTGAAGATAAATCCTCAAAGCAAATGTTTGATTTGGAGTTAATACCTAGTCAAAAAAAGTTTATAAAAAATTCCATCTTCCTAAACTTTGTTTTTATTAACTTTAATAATCTTACGAACCTCTATTTTGCTCTTGATATATTGGGTTCAAAATGAGAATTTTGTATGCAATCCCTATCTTCTCAAATCTTATTTATGAAACCACAACCACCTTCTTCCTTAAATCTCTTGCAACCACGGTCCTCCTCAAATCTTCTACAACTTCGTCTTGTTCTCGCAGCAGGTGATGGTTTGAAAATAAATCGTTGAAGAGTTTCTTGCATAGACAATCATTGTTAGTAATTTTTAATATCACTCTTCGTAACTTTAGTCTGACCATAAACTTGAAAATATGGGTTTGTATTTTAGAATATTTTTGGTTTACTGTTTTGTATGAATGTGGCTAGGTTTTTGGTTCCCTATTTTCTACGAATGTAGCTGGATTGTGCTTATGGGCAGAGGCATTCACACAAGATAGCAAAATTTCTGGGAGTATGTGAATATATGTTGTGAGTGCTCAATCCTAATTATGTAATTAATGATCACACAATGATAATTATAGCATAAACAACGGAAGATCTGTTTAACATTTATTAACATGTGGCCCTAAAAATTTCGGCATGACATCATCGTACGAGGAACATACCACCAATAAAAACACTGAAAATATTTATATATACAATCAGTTTCATATCCATCAATATAAACAATTATACACAAATCAACTAAGCATACATAAACTCCTCACATTCCAGGGGCACACCTCCGATCAACAGCTCGAGCTCAACTCCGTAGCCACTGGTGTACCCTTTTCACCTGCCCCAACAGAGACAGCCCCTACACGGGGTTAGCATATCAATATCACCATCTCAATGGTCACAATGACACAAAACATAATTTACAGAATATAAAGCAGTAAATGTAAAAGATACTCCCTGTATAGTATCATTCTCATATGAGATTCCTCGTGCTGTCCCTGTTCTCACAATAATCAAAACCATCAAATTTCCAAAATCGGTTAATCCCCACATTGATTAATATAACCATTCATGTCATGCCAGTTTCATAATCAGATATGATTTAACCATTATACCAATGACCACAGATATTACATATATGTAACCAATGATTCCATAGTTCTATTCCATCGCTCGCTTCCTCAATAGCGGCATTTTGACCTCACGCACGCTCAACGACGGTGGCAACATAACCGATGTTCGCTCAACAACGACAACATCCAGTCATGGCTCGCTCAATAGCGGCACCACATAATCCGCAACGCATACCATAATGCTTACAACAATCATATATTATTCATGCATATGACAATAATATATCTATCATGATCGTACGTTACACGTACCTTAATCCAATAGCAGAAGTCATTCCTTGCCTTGCCCCATGATTCAGTGAATTAAATGTTATATGCAGTTAATAACCCACAATCAATAGTAAGCACACAATTACATGCACAAGCTCGTACCCGACCCCCAATTACATCATCCTATCCCGATGATTAATCACAATTATCGAACCATGCATACTATTCAAAATATCCCATTTAAATGTACAATGATAATCCCTTAATCAATTGAGTAGTCCGTTTTAATAAAGTTCGACCCACACCATTTCATTTTAAAGTGTAATATTCCTATTGGAATGTAGACATCGTCCCGAAAATCTACCAAACAAACTCCAATTTCGAAATCCCGACATTTTCCAAAATTTTTGAAAATACAAGGGGACAGGGCGCGGCCACTTCGCGATCGATCGCGAGACCTTACTGCCCAAAATTTGCTCTTCCGCGGTCGATCGCCGAGACCTCGCGATCGATCGCCGCGCCCTCCGTGATCGATCGCCATCGTCACCTATTTCCAGCGTAATGTCGCGATCGATCGGCACCAAACCGCGAATCGATCACGACCTGTAATTTTCCGAAAATACTTTGCTTCAATGGTGTTTTCCACCCCAAATTCAAAAACCAACACCCCCAACACATCCACAACTTCAAATACACCAATAAAACTCAACAAAAACTCCGAATAACAAACTTTAAGATTTTTAACAAAAATCCCCAAAATCCCAAACCCATAACAATACCCAACCAAAATCCAAAATACCACAATCAAAACGAAGATAAAGACGAGGGAAGGATCTTACACAATTATCTTCGAGAAATCACGCTCCAAAGTCGAGCCTTGCTCGATTTCTCCTCCAAGAGAAAAAGGGGGAAATGTGAAAATGGGAGGGGAAGAGAGGGGAAGTGTGAAGAGGAGAGAGGAAAGTGAGATGGGGAATGGTTGAACACCGAGTCCACTTGGTATATATACTACCAAGGCTCCAAAAACCCGAGTCTCACATACTCGCATCCTGACTCATGAAAAATCATCTGTGTTCAATAATTATGTCACACTCACTATTTAAATATCAACCTCAATTCAAAGCACCCCAAACTCCAAATCTCACTACCAAGACAAATTCCAAGGTTTACACTTTAATGAGAATAAATCTCAGCCCTTGAGCTCAACGACCCCAATACCGAATTAAAATCACAGGGAGCCTCAACACCGTAATTATCTCATAATTACTATATTTAAAATCCATTGAGGGTTATAATTATTTCAGGATTAACACAATTAATTTTCGGATATCACGGTTATTAAAATAAAATTTTAAAAATAAGATGTAATTTTTGTTATTTGAAAAAAAAAAAAGAATAGAAAAGAGAACAGGAGAATTCCTTAGATTACAGACACAGGCATGGGGGCCTGCAGGTTTTGTGGTTGGAGAGAACATAAGTGTCGGGGAGGCATTGATAGACGTGATAAAATTATTTACTGACATTTATTCTGTCGTTTTGAAAAGTTACCGTGCCAAGTACTATTTGCAATTTTCCATCTATTTTAACATCTTTTTACTTCTGTGCATCGGTGTTCATAACACATAAATATATATATATATATATATATATATATATTGGTGTTATTGACACCAGGTGCATCGAAGAATTTCTCATTTTAACAAGACAATATCATGATGAAAAGAGCCCATTTTAACAGCGAGTGGAGAATAAATTGATTTATAAGAACTCAAAAATGTTTTTTAGAATATATGTATATGTATTTTAGAAAAATAAATGAGTATTTATGGACTGTGAGCAAGACACAACCGAAGTGAAAATAACATCAATTTATACTTGGCCACCTTGGATATCTTGGATAGGCCGCGTCAAATAATCTTTTTTATTGAAATTGGAACAAGAAAATTAATTAACTAATTATATGTAATCAATTTTTTAAGCTTAGATATTTCCTCCGTTTTTTTTTATAGTGTGTTATGTCACAGTCTAAAGAAGGGCCTAAATTTTATTTAAAAACAAAAACTAGCTTGTCGTGTGGGAGGGGAGATTTATTGGTCGTGCTTAGCTAGTGTTTACAAATATTTATTAAGTACTTCTATGTTGCTTTTGTTTAACGTTGAAAAAGTTGATTTTTAAAGCAATAACATTGAATATTCGATATTAAAATTAAAAAATTTGCTTAATAAACCTCAAATTTATTATAAAATTGTCGCAGCTCAACTTAACACGGATAAGCATTTCATAATTTTGTTTCCTACTTTTGGTGGCTTCTTTTCTTTTCTTTTTTTTTAAAGAAATAAAAGCATAAGCAAGTAAATCAAGCACAAAAAAAAATTTCTTTATCTGAACAACAACTAAACATTTTTCAAAAGTATTTGCAAACAATGTCTTAATAATTGTTCAACACAAAGATACATCAACTACCACAAAGACACTAATTAACCAACACAACGTACAACTAACTACAAACAAATTACAACCAAATCCAATCAATTACAACAAACCCACACAAAGGTGGGATTAGAACCCAAAACCACATCTAAAAGGGAGAATATTGGGGAGGATCTTGAGGCTTCCTCCTTACCACTAACATTACACAAAATAATAGTAATAGTATATTTATTATATTTGACATATATTTATACAAAATTGATTCTAAAATTTATCTTAATTTAGTATAAACAATTAAAAAATTAAAAGCTATTAATTCAAAATAATTACTTTAGAATAAAAAATACCATTGTAATGCTTAAAAATAAATTCGATGACAAAAGACACAGTAGGAAAGCAAAAATCCGTGGAGAAGATCATTATTACACAATATTTTTAAGAATTAACAGTCATAGCAAGAGTGCTATATTGAGTTAGTCAATTGTGAGGGTAATAAGAGATTTGAGATTTTTCAATTCTCTCGTAAACATGCTTCACCGTCTCTCCAGTCGAGCATATCGATCTTCCTTATTTTAGGATGCAACTCGGATTCCTAATTCACGTCTTGTATCTGGGAAATAATCAGCTTTCTCATGTCATCCTTGAAAGGTTTGGTGTTTGAGCAGTTTGGTAAAACTGAACTTGACTAGTAATAATTTATAAAGTCATCTACCAACAAGTTTGAGAACTTGAAAGGGCATTCTATTTTAGAATCTGATATTTAGAGATTTTCAATCTAATTTAAGGTTTGAGTGAATAAGAAAAGTAAAATCATATATTTTAATTTATTTTATATAAATAAAATTTAGGGGGATGGGGGAGGCTCGAATGAGAGTTTTATGTAATGGGATGAAACTATAAGAAAATCACGACAAGCTAGAAAGTGAGAACGATAGTATAAGAGAGACGAGTTATCATAGTTAAAAATCATTTATTTGAGAGCTAAATCTACGGAGGTCCCTGATTAATTTGGAAAAAATAATCAATAATATCAGGGTAATTATATACTTAGCAGCACGACATATGTGATTTATCTGAAAAAAATTTAAAATTTCATATATTGTGTCACCATTAATAAAGTAAATGTCTATTAAAAAAACAATGAAAGGGATAAACCCGTTACAAAACTCTCATGTGTTATACGAAAGGGATAAAACCCCTCTTTTTTTAAAACCCCGCTCGAAACTCCCAAGTGTAAAAAAATAGAGAAAAAGCCCCTCTATTTTTTAAACTCATACGAAACCCCTCATAACAAACTAACAGATTTTATTTAATCTCGTTAAAACTATATGCAAGTTTTATAAAAAACAAGTTCATAAATGTTCATACATAGTATATATAAGTTTATATATAGCTTATTTTTTGTTGCTTACTCGATATATCCCAAATTTGAAGAAAAGAAAAAGAATTCATAATATATTCATAATCTATTTAAAATTACACATTAAAAATTATTTAATTTAAAATACTAAATATTGTTCATTTTAAAAATTAAAATTAAAATCATTGCAGAAGAGGAGAAAATGATGCAGATGGAGAAAATTGTTTGACTTAGGTCCTTGATGTTGAGATTCATTTGAGTGCGAAAAATCTTGGACAAACCATCAAGGAAAATAATGAGGCAAGTGAACAAGACAAAGCGAAGGCAATGATTTTCATTCTCCATCACCTCCACGAAGCATTGAAATCCGAATATCTTGGGGGTAAAGGACCCTGCTATCCTATGGAAAAACTTGGATGAAAGATATGATCACCAAAAATCTGTGATACTCCCAAAGGCTCGCTATAACTTGATGCACCTGAGGTTGCAAGATTAATGTTTTAAAATTGTGTCCCAATTGAGATTATGTGGTGACGATGTTACTGATGAAGATATGTTAGAAAAGACATTAACTAAATTTCATGCCTCCAGCATGCTCTTACAGCAGCAATACCGTGAAAGAGGTTTCAAAAATATTCTCAGTTAATTTCATGTCTCCTAGTTGCGGAACAAAACAATGAATTCTTGATGAAAAATACAACTCCCACTCAACTGGATTGTCACGGGCTCAGAGTTTTGGCGCAGACGACAACCCGTGCGGCGACCTCGGATCCCCATAACTTCGAGGTTAAGCCTTATTCCATCTCCGATGCCTACTGATTTTGCCCTCCCATGGGCTCATCAGGGAAGCGGGAACAACTCCCAACCAGTCTAGTGTCTAGAATGCTCGCCCTTCCGTCCTAGTCAGGTCCAAAACTAGCGACAAGCTCCCCAAACTCAATTGGGTCGGCATGCCTAACTCAGGGCGGACGAACATCAAAGACACGTACTCGACTCTTATGAGCCGTCCCGCAATCCCGCAATCCCACGTTATAACCAACTAGCAAGCATCTGCGCATGTCTGCGTGTCACGATATTTGGTGTGTGACATTATTTATAGATGCATGTTGTATATTCTATGATCGTTCCATATTGGGCTTTTGCTCACCCCCAAGGGGGGCTGTTGTTGTCTTTGTTGTGGACAATGACAGGTAGTAAAGGTGGCCAGGACCCCAGAGAGTACACATCCGGTGGGAGCCACACTTGAGAGGTTTATTTTCCTTCTTATCCCAGTTGTATATGTACCAGTGGTGTGTCCCTGTATTGTAGGGAGTTTATGTATATTTAGTTTATTTTGCTCAGTATGGATATGTGTTTCATAGTTTGATTTGTGTTGATGAAGATGAAATTGATGGTATCTATATATATTTTTACTATTGGTATTGGTGGTATGTTTCTCTTGCGACGAAGTCATGCCGAAATTTTTGGGGCCACATGTTACTAAATGTTAAACAAATCTTCCGCTGTTTACGCTATAATTGTAATTGTGTGATAACTGTTCACATTATTATGATTGGGCCCTCACATGGATCACAAGCATTTCCAGAAGTAAATGCAAATGTTTCATTTCCGGAATTGAATGCAAACAAATATGGACGTGGTCGTGATCCATGGACGTGGTCGCGGTCGTGGTAATGGTCGCGAATCTGGTCGTGGTCATGTCGAAATCATATTGGTCCTAAAAATGCACCATACCACTCGAAGTGGAACAACAACGGTGAGAAACAAGAAAATGACAATGTTGTTGGTCATCCTAAGAATCACGATGAAACTTGTTATAAGTGTGGAGTGAAATTAAAAATAGAATATCTGACCGTAAATGATCCATTTGCCTTGTGGACTAGTTTGAAAGAATGATATGAAAAGCTCTCTAAAATTCTCTATCTAAATTGTTCTCTATATAATACAATACTATTATTTTATTACTAATCTTTTATAACACATTATCAGCACGAATATCTAGCCAACTTTGTGTAAGTGTGGTAAGTTTTACATTGTTTCTTGATTTTAATTACATTAGGACTAATCTTGCAAAACTCGAGTTTGTTGCTCTTGATATCACTGGAAAGAATTATCTATCATATGTACTAGATGCTGAAATTCATCTAGAGGCAAATGATCTTGGAGAAACCATCAAAGAAGAAAGTATAGCCACAAATCAAGAAAATGTTAAATCAATCATGAGAGATGGTCAAATGTTAGTCTACTGTCAACACATACCATTGCTTTTGCCAAACTTCTTGCCCATATTATAAGATTGAGGGCACAATTTCCTGATTATCCAATCAAGTCTATTCGTCTTGACAATGCCAATGAATTTACATCTCAAACATTTAATGATTATTGCATGTCGATTGATATTGATGTTGAACATTCACTTGCACATGTACAAACTCAAAATGGGCTTGCAGTGTATTTTATTAAGAGATTGCAACTAATTGCTAGACCTTTAATTTTAAATGCAAATTTACCCACTTCTATTTGGGGACATGCAATATTACATGCTGCTGCATTGGTGCGAGTTAGACCAAGTTCATTTAATCAGTATTCACCATTGCAACTTGTTTTTGGCAAGCAGCCTGATATTTCTCACTTTAAATTTTTTGATAGTACGGTTTATGTTCCCATTTCTCCACCTCACAGAACAAAGATGGGTCCACAACGACGTCTTGGGATTTATGTTGGTTTTGATTCCCCATCTATAATTAGATATATTGAGCCCCTGACGGGTGATATATTTAAAGCAAGGTTTGCGGATTGCCATTTTGATGAGACAATTTTTCCACCGTTAGGGGGAGGAAAATCGTTGCTTCCTGTTGAACGGAGAAAAATCTCATGGTATGTACCATCTTTGTCTCATCTTGATCCCCGCACAAATCATTGTGAGCAAGAAGTGAAAAGGATAATCGATTTACAAAATATTGCAAATCAGTTGCCAGATGCATTACTGATATAAAGAAGTAACAAAATCTCATATACCAGCTATAAACACACCCTCACGGGTTGATGTCCCCGAAGAACATACTGATGGCACACTAAAACCGCGCATGAAGCGTGGACGCCCTGCTGACGCAAAAGATAAGAACCCACGTAAGAAAAGGATACAAGAAATAAATGTTCCTGAAGAGAAAATAGTTTCAAAGCAAGAAAGTGCTATGGAAAAATTGACTGATCAGTTTAAGGTTGATGAACCAGATGCTCGTGAAGAGACACATGAGGAAGAATACACATATGAAGAGATCTCTTTGAATTATCTGATCACAAGAGAAAATCGGGATAGAAAGAAAGTTGTTATGGATAATATTTCCATTTATAAGGTCGCACTAGATATTGTTAATGAGGATCCAGAACCAAAATATGTTGAAGAATGTCGACATAGAAATGAATTTCCAAAGTG
This sequence comes from Haberlea rhodopensis, assembly GCA_907163345.1. NCBI lineage: Eukaryota > Viridiplantae > Streptophyta > Magnoliopsida > Lamiales > Gesneriaceae > Haberlea > Haberlea rhodopensis. The sequence continues at coordinate 2,312,149 of CAJQUN010000004.1, read as the reverse complement.
GAAAGATACTATTCAAGCTGAGTTAAAGTCCTTGAAAAATCGAAAGTATTTGAACCAGTGGTTCAAACACCTAAAGATGTGAAACCTGTTGGACACAAATGAGTGTTTGTCCGAAAACACAATGAAAAAATGAAATTGTGAGATATAAGGCACATCTTGTTGCGCAAGGTTTCTCACAGAGACCTTGAATTGACTATGAGGAAACATATTCCCATGTGATCGACATAATCACGTTACGGTATTTGATCAGTTTGGCAGTCACAAAGAGACTTGATATGCATACTATGGATGTTGTTACTGCATATATCTATGGGTCATTAGAGAATGACATTTACATGAAAACCCCGAAGGATTCAAACTGCCTGAAGCATATAACCAGAAGTCTCATGGTTTATTTTCGATTAAGTTACAACGAACCTTTTATGGATTGCCGTCCTAGTGAATACCTCGTTAAAAAGGATATATAAATAACATAATTTGTCCATGTGTTTCCATCAAAATATCTAAAAGTGGATTTACCATTATTGCGGTATATGTGGACGACCTATATCTTGTGGGGACTCTCGAAGAGCTCTCAAAGACCTCTAATTATTTGATGAAAGAATTTGAGATGAAAAACCTTGGTAAGACAAATTTTTGTCTCGGCGTGCAGATCGAACATTTGTCAGATGGAATCTTTATCCATCAATCAACATATACAGAAAATATTCTTAAAACAATTTTATATGGATAAAGCTCATCTATTGAGTAATCATATGGTTGTTCGTTCACTGGATATAAAGAAAGATCATTTCCGTCCTCGAGAAGAAAATAAAGAATTACTAGGTGCTGGAGTACCTTATCTTAATGCCATTGGAGCTTTAATGTATCTTGCAAATTGTACTAGACTTGATATAGCATTTTCAGTCAGCTGGCAAAAAATAGCTCCGCAGCAACACAAAGGCATTGGAATGACATAAAACATGTCCTATGTTATCTTCGCAGAACAACTGAAATGGGTTTTCTTTACTCAAATTTTTTAGAACCACAATTAGTGGGTTATACTGACGCTGGTTATCTTTCTGAACCACATAAAGGAAGATCTCAAAGCGAGTATGTATTTACTTGTGGTGGTGCTGCAATATCATGGCGTTCAGTGAAACAAACGTTAGTCGCTACTTCTTCAAATCATTCGGAAATTTTGGCATTGCATGAAGCAAGTCGTGAATGTATATGGTTGAGGTCAATGATTCAACATATTCGAGAATCTTGTGGGTTAACTTCAAAAAAGAATTCACCGACACTGCTGTATGAGAATAATGATGCTTGTATTACACAAATCAGAAATGGCTACATAAAAGGTGACGAACGAAACATATATTACCAAAGTTTTTCTACACTCACGAACTACAGAAGAATTGTGATATTGACGTTCACCAGATACATTCAAGTAACAACTTTGCAGATTTATTCACTAAAGTATTACCAACCACAACATTCAAAAGGATGATTCACAACATCGGAATGCGTCAACTCAAGGATCTCTTGTCAATACCAGGGAGATCGTGATAACTTTTGAGAAATGTCTCACGCTCGCAAGCTTCATATGGATATGCACTCTTTTTTCATTCGTCCAGGTTTTTCCCATCGGGTTTTACTAACAAGATTTTTAACGAGGCATATTCCATTAATGTTGGACATCCAAGGGAGAGTATTATAAACAAATTGTATATGGATGTCCAATAAGTTATAACTTAAGTTCCATTAATATCTTGTAACTATTGAAGGCATTAAATCGTGTAAATTGACATGTAACTCTTGCCTCATGGTGCTACATATATATCAAACACTTTTATGAGATATATAAAAAGAAATGAATAACTTTATCTCCGATCTATATTGATCTTGTAATGTTCTTTTAAGTTGTGTTTAACACTAACATTTTATTACATAAACTATATTTTCTCTTTGTATATTAAATTTATCGTATGTTTATTCATTATTTTATTTTTCATATCCAAAACATTTTGATTAAAATATATTCTTATTTCTAGGATAATTGATTGTTAAATGACAATTTGATTGTACAAGTCTATAGAACTTCAACGCGTGATAAATAAAAAGTTACCTAAATGCTTTTTATGTAGTGTCCGTGAACTAGCATTTCTTTTCCCTTAGTAATAATGTTTATTTCATATTTAATAATTGCAAGATACACAAATACAGAATATTTGATGCTAATCCTAAAGGTAGTATAGGTGCATTGAAATATTTTAAATGTATGATAAGATCTATCCCTAAGTATATTACGGAACTTATCTCTCTGTTAGATTAAACATAATTTGTCATTGCACCTTTTCCTTTATTCAAACCGTAATTTATCATTATTATCGTAAAATTATTTCCAAGAAAATCATTTAAATATTATCAAAATATATGATATTTAAAAAAAACTTTGGGTCAAGCTAATGCCGTAGACGGTACACGATGGTCCAAGAGGCGGGCAGACCTCAAGCAACAAAAATTTTGTGGATAGAGAAAGTTGCAGAGCAGATAGAGACTATAGCGAGGGGAGGGTCCACTATATTGCCTTTCTTATGATGCACTAATTCATGGCAAAACATGGAAGAGTACACACTACTGTTGCTATGTCCCTATTAACCCTTAACAAGTGGAAGTGAAAAAGTAAGCCCTGGGAAAACCGAAAAAAGAAACAAGTGAAAACTGTTCCAATTTAATATATAGGCTTTCTAATTTCTATTCTATATTAGAATGAGTTGGATGATATACATATATTATTATTAATACCATTAATTAACATTATAATGCAAGTGGAAAATGAAATATTCATATATCTTTAGAGAGGCTGAGAGGGGAAAGACTAGACCAGGATGGAGTTCAGAAGGAAATTTTTTGAAGACTGGTGGAAGGGGCAGATTGTTCTTCTCCTAGGGCTAATGGGTTTTCAAAGAGATTCTTGGATTTGAGTTTACCTCATTATATGCTTCAAGAAACCCTTTTAAAATCTTGGCAAAAGAAGAGGGAGTAGAAGAAACAGTTTAAGAGAGGAAACGTGACCCAGATATATGGTACTTTCTTGTTTCTTCCTGCCTCTTCTTGTTTATCTTTGTTTGGCGTTATTGTTTATTTACTTGTTGTCTTTTTTGGATTCGTAGAGTATAGAAATGCAGTATAATTTCAGCAATTTGCAAGCCAAAGGTTCTGGTGGCGGCTTTGCTTCTTCAACTTTTGAAGGAAATTTCAAGAAAGATGGAAAGTTTACAAAGATTGAGCCCATTTCTGTGCTGGATACAAGGAGTCCAAGCCCTTCTACCTCCACATCTACTTTCCCTTCATTTAGTAACACCACCCAAGCAGGAATTATGGCTGCAAATAAACATATTGTGGTAGCCACTGCAACCACCAGCGGAGGCGGTGGTGGAGAAGAGGAATATTTTGTTGACCCACAGTCCGTTCATAATGGTGACCTGGAGCTGGGCGGTCATGGGCTATCTGAAAACTTCAATTTTGGAGTTGAAGAATGGGAGAACTTGTCTGAATCTGCTGCCTGTCAAAATGAGATCTTGAAGCTGTTTTTGCAAGCAGGAAATCAAATTGAGTTTCAATGCAATATGGGTTTTGGGGCCATGGATAGGAGCCATGTGTTTACTGGTGTCTCTGCGGCTGCAGCTGTGGGTAATGATTTCTCTAGCTATTATATTCCTCTTTTAAGCCATTCTGAATCTGGGTTTTCGTTTAATGACAATAAGGATTTATTCGGTTTGGATTCAAATTGTGTGCTTAGCCATAACAATGGCAATACTTTGGCATGTTTGGCTCCTGGTACAACATTTGAGCATCAGCGTGAGACTTTAGAGGACATAGCTGAGAATTTTAACCCACAAGTTGGTTTAAATCCACCCCTGGTTCAAAATGCAGCAAATTTTAGCATGTTTAACTTTAACCCATCAAATTTTGGTACTCAAAAAAAGCAGCAACACAGGCTCCAGTCATGTCAAAACCATACTAATGTGGCCATTGTTGATTCTAAGTTATATTCTCAAGACCACAGTGTTCAATTTGTCGATTCTTGTCTTGAGCTATTGATGATGAAACAGCAACTGTTGCCTCAAATTCCGCAACCTTTGGAAGGCTTTAAGAAGAAGCCATTATTGGTTCCCAAACACGAGACAATAGATGGTTGCTTGGGGCAAATGAGTACAAACCAAAATCAGCCGCAACAGATTGTATATGACCTTCTTTACAAGGCGGCTGAGTCAACGATGGCTGGAAATTTCTCTAACGCGCAAGGGATATTGGCGCGGCTCAATCAATTACTCTCTCCATTTGAGAAACCTTTTCTAAGATCTGCTTTTTATGTCAAAGAGGCTTTGCAGTCAGCATTGGTGGTGCCCAACCACATTGCTGCTATACCTCCAAGAACTCCGACACCGTTTGATTGTATGTTCAGGATGGGTGCGTATAAGGTGTTATGCGAAGTTTCTCCAGTTACCCAGTTCACGAATTTTACTGCTAACCAGGCATTTCTAGAAGCCCTTGGCGATGCAGAACAAATACATATAATTGATTTTGATATCGGTTTTGGTGCTCGTTGGTCTTCTTTCTTGCAAGAGCTTCCAAGAGCAAATGGAGGGGTGACTTCTTTAAAGATAACTGCCTTTGTTTCTCCATGTATTTACCATGAAATTGAGATTAGTCTTATGCATGAAAACTTAGCACATTTTGCTAATGACCTCGGAATTAAATTTGAGCTTGACGTGGTGAATATTGATTCTTTTGATCCAAATTCTAGCTTTGTGCCGTCTTTTCGGTCATCCGAGAGTGAGGCCATTGCTGTGAATTTTCCCATATGGTCCTTCATAAGTTGTCTCCCTTCGCTCCCTTCATATATTTGTCTTATAAAGAAGCTTTCTCCAAAAATCATAGTCTCATTGGACCATGGATTTGAGAGAATCGACCTCCCTTTCTCACATCATGTTCTTCACACTGTTCGGTACTATGAAGCTTTACTTGAGTCGGTTGATGCTGCTAACACGGCTTCCGATGCTGCCAACAAAATTGAGAAGTTCCTTTTCCAACCTAGGATTGAAAACACTGTTTTGGGCCGCCTTTTCTACCCCGACATAATGCCACCATGGAGAAACCTATTTACTGCTGCTGGCTTCTCGCCTGTGCCGATTAGTAACTTTTCAGAAACTCAGGCTGAATGTGTACTGAAAAGAACCCAAGTTAGAGGATTTCATGTAGAGAGTCGGCAGACATCACTTGTGCTGTGCTGGCAACATTGCGAGCTTATGTCAGTTTCGGCTTGGTCTTGTTGAAGATGTTTGGATTGCATAGTAGAGTCCATGTTAATCATATCAATAACTTTGGAGCTTAGATGTTTTCAACTCCTATGTGAGGTACTTACTGTTTTTTTCGTAATTATCTGTGAAGCCTAGACTTTGGTGGATCTTATTATCTATTATCCAGTGAAATAAAAGATTGGCTTCTAAACTTGTGACTCATCCGGATATCTCCACATTTCTCTCATGTTGTGATGATCAAATTATGATTTACTCCATAAGTACTGCTAAATAGAATGGCATTGCGACTGTGCCTTGTGGAAGACATTTTGTTGTCTTTAGCTGCGTATAATCTTACCTCATTTCAATAGCACTTCATCTTAAGCTGATGTCTAGTTGTGTGGTTGAATTACTTGTTATGAATAGTGTAGCGGCTGCATTCTATCAAACGAAAATATTTGGATACGAACTTGTATGATTTTGCCATCAGAAAGCTTTCTATCATAAAAGTTACTCGTGATTGGTTGTTACTCATGCAAGGTATACATAGCATGTGTGCTTTTTTTTTTTCCTTCTGGATGCTAACTCGGTCGAAATACAAGATCCCACCTTGTTTTAAGATATTTTGACCCACCTTGTCCTAAAAACCGTTGGCTTCTGTGCATGACAACAAATGCATTCATGGCAGAGGCGCAGTTGTTGACCGAGTCAAAGTTGGCTACATATGCCCTCTTATTGGTCGAGTAGTTGCTACCCTACGGGCAGCGCCATGTGGAGATAACAACCGCGCTTCATTTTAAGCCATGCTATGGTATATCTATGGTCGAGTCATGGTAAAATTATTGGTATTTGGTTTGTGTACGATTTGAAATATTGGTCCTGCCAATTTTTTTAATTATAACTTTTGGAATAATCATCCAATCTCGATTTTCTTGCTAGTTGCGCAGCAAAATTGAACTCTTGAATGATCTTTTTTTTTTGGCTACTTTGTTAAGAAGGTACACCACTTGTACCTCATAGTTTTCGATGTTGAAATTGTTGGGCAACCTAAAATTTTGACTTGGTACCCAATTCCATGGGAGTTACAAGGTCCAGTCTTATTCAGTCCTTTGATGGAGAAAAAACTTTAATGTGATGTTTTTTACTTTAAATTTATATAGAACATTACGTGGAATTATAAGTATTATGCTACAAGTTTCTATTTGGTACTTAGTCCATTATATCATATCATTTCTTGAAATTGATCTATTAATTAAAACTATTTTTTATTCACAAGCTTCCTCACATCACGTGGCTCGTGTTTGATTGCGCCTCACACTTTAATCCCTTACTTTGTTTTTAGAGGAAATTTCTAAAAATGGTCTCATAAAATATAAGTTTTTTCAATACTAGTCTCAAACTTTTAGAACTGATCAAATATAGTTCTACATTGATTATTTTTAATTAGTACTATTTCCAAGCTTTTAGAACTAATCAAATATAGTCCGAAAGTATTCGTGTTGTATCAAAAATGGTCTCATAATTTAATAGGGGTTTATGACCACTTTTGATATAACACAATTTATGTGGGATTATATTTAATTAATTTTAAAAATTTATGACTAATATTGATTAAAAATAATTTTTATATGACTATATTTGATTAATTCTAAAAGTTTGGGACTATCAAGAATGGGGTATAAAGCAAGTGGGCATGAATTTCATACCTACCAAGTTGTATTAAATTCAAGGAAATTAGGTCAGATCTTGTCTTATTTATATATTTTAATGAAACTTAGTGGATCATTATTACACAGTGGACCAAGACAAAGCAATAAATAATAATAATAATATTTTTAGCTTCATTAAATTATTTCTTCCCTCCCACTTAGCCACAAACATGATTATTTAGTACCAATGTGTTGCGTCACTATCATTGAAAATTACTTTTTTATAATAAAATTGTCTAACAACTTCTTTACATATCAGTAGTTTATACATGATTTGTTGGTTCACAATTTTTAATGTGTTGTTTATTTAACGAAGTTTTCTCAATTTTTTTTTAAAATTATTATTATAAAAAAATTATAGTTGCAATTTTACATTATTGGAGCTCTTGTATGTAGTGATCATACTAGCAAGCCAATATAAAAATATAAATAGGACATATATAAATAAAATAATCATACTACATGCTGTTGGAAATGAATTAAAAAGAGAGAGAAAAAAATTGCTCTCGATCGATCGAGCTACAAAGCTCGATCGATCGAGATGGTCAGAAAATTTCTTCCCTTTTGCTACAGTAGCTCGATCGATCGAGCCATGTTTCTGTTGAATGAAATGATGTGTTCATTCACGTTGAGATGCGTTTTTCTTGATAGGGTGTATCCAAATGGTGTCTTTTGAACTTCTATATTTCATTTACTATATATAGAACATTCCCCATTTGTTATAAAAATGTTTTTTTCGAATTCTACATAAAAGAATAAATGAAAATTGAGAGCATTTGTTGTTCATCAAGTTCTTCTTATTGAATGCTTTGAACATTTGTGGTTTGGGGACTTATGATTTAGAGTGCTCCTATCACAAGTCATAGTCCTTGTATCTTGGGAGAGCAATTGACATAGCAAACCGTTAGCGCCAAGGCGAGACAATATTGCTTTAAGGACGAAGATTCCAAATCTCACCTCGATATTTCTAATACAAAGTCATTTGTTGTTTTTACTTGCTACTTTCCTAAGATATACACCCTTAAATTTTGTATCACATGCTAATTTAATAACTAGATATTCTTTCATAATGCGCTGCTAGACACCAACAAGAAGTTTTAAGGATCATTGAGAGGAGATTATAATCATCGTTAGAGACTAATATATAATATCTATTATCCACCCTTATATTTTAAACATTTTGATTAAATTACTCCATTTTTGAGATAATATATTCGATAGTAAATTTCGTTTTTTGCTTGTAATGTGCAGACGGCAAATGTAACACACACATAAAATACTACTATCTTTAAAATATTTAATCATCGTTTTTTTTAAATATACATAATATTTATCATTGATTTTTCTGCGCTAATTGCTTCATGATATGCAGTCATCTACCATCTAACATAATAAATGTGGCTCAAAAGCATCCATGTGATGCAACCCCTCGTATCGCATATTGTCTAATACAAGGTTTTGCTATGTTAGTTGTAATGTGGGCCTTAGAATATATACATATATATTGGGTATTCTGTGTAAAGCCCATTTCTCATCATCGACCGGGCCTGATGAGGACGGGCAACACCCCTGAGTTTGCCAACAATTTGGATCTATGAACCAAAAGGTACAAGCATTTACCAGGAAAAAATACAAGCAAAAATTATCTTAAAAAAATATAATGTGAAGTTTTATCTAGAAAACCCACTGTATTCCTTGTTTTACCTAAATATTATTAAATCAAATCTTTTTAATAAATCAATACTAATTAATACTTTGAAGAATAAAATCAAATTTACATAAAATATTTTTTTTATTATATTCAATTTATTATAAAAAATTTCATAACGCCATATAATTTCTATAAAATTTAATTTGTATACAAAGATACTGACAAAGAATTGATAATATGGATAACAAAAATCATAAGTAGTCATATGTACAATGATAAAATTTACAATTTTCCCAATTTTTTTCATAGAAGAAATATCTTTTTTTTTAATTAAATAAAATTAAATTTATATAGAGAACTATGTTTTTTTAAAAGAAAGCGTTCGAACGAAAAAAATTATAAGCGAAAAACGTAGCTTTGACAAGTTCTAAACTTTTTTCTTTTATTTTAAAACAAAATCTTTACTAAAATATTTAATTAAGTTAATGTAAAAAAGCCTAATTTCAACGATGCGGAAGTTTTCTTCCTAGCCAAGAATTTCTCTTGGGGAAGGGGAAATGGATCTCTTGCATGTTAGCAGTATATATCACTCGCAAGTTGAGCCCCATAAACCCTAGAAACAAAATCCCAAGCTCGAAAATTTTCTGCATAGAAATCATCAAGAAATGGGCATCATAAAAAGCAGCTTCGCATTCATGTTTGGCACAACGTTCGGAATATATATAGCCCAGAATTACAAAGTCCCAAATATTCAGGGACTTCTCAACACCGGCGTTGTGATCGCAAAGCATATTGAAGAGAATTACCGCAAACCCAAGAAACGCAGCGACGATGATTGAAGTTTGTCCCTTTCTTCGATTTTAGGTTTGATTGCCATCAGAGTTGATGTAATTTTCCTCTCTTATAGTTTTTGATTTTCTTTGTGGTCATGATATAATGGAAAGATGGAAAAAACTGGTATTTTGTATTGACTTTTGTCGATCAATGAGATCTTTTGAAGGGAATTTTGAGCTGAAAGATAGCTGATTTATTGTGTTTTGGTTTTTGTATCTGCAAATTGATGGCATGCTATGTAGTGCGGATGGGGAATGTACTTGCAGAAGACGTTGATGTATGTTGATGGGTTATACTTCAATTTGTAGAGGAATTAATTACATTTATGAAATTTACCAGACTCATATCCACTAATTGCATCTGGCTTTGTTGGTCGTTGAATGAAGAAATAAGTCGCCATTTAATACTTATAATATGGTTAATTTGTGCTTGAATTGTCATGCACTCATGCTTGTGTTATTCCAAGGTCGCTAGGTGATGACTTTGTGCAATCTTGCTACTGCATCTTCGTGTATTTAATCGAATTCTTTGGTGATCTTATCTCGAGTAGTACGACATTTGAAAAAAGCCAAACCTCTGATAAGTGTATCGACTTTTTTAAAAAAGCTTTGAACAATCATAAGGTACTTAATCTGTGACCTGAAGACTTAAATTGGAGAAATTGGCTACTTAGCATTTGCTTTGGTTTCTTTTTAAGGACAAGTAGGTAGGTTTATAGGAGACGATGGGAAGTTTGTCATCAAAGGGATGAGTAAGATAGTTCATGGTGGCCTTCAAACTCGGGGATCAAATATTTCATTCTAGAACGTTTCTAAAGGAAAAGATTTTGTGCTTTAAGTATATGTTGCTTACTTGACAATTAACTTTGTTGGAAATTTTACTTTATTTTTGTATATTATTGGACATTCTTTGAAAATTTTGAATGTATCTTTCTCGCATATACTTATGAGTTCTTTTATATTACTGGAGATCTTTCTACAAAACAGTACAAACTACCTGGGATCTTTATCATGTGCTGTTGATGAACATGATGTTTGATGATGAAACGGTTTGTTTCCCAAGTGACATTACATTCTGATTGGTTTTGGAGTTGAATTAAAGTGGTGATATTGAGTTACTAGTTGGCCTAGTTAAGTTAAGCTGATCTGAAGTAGCAAAGAAGCTGAGATAGATCAACGGCAAAGTGAAACGTTCAGACTTTTTGCTGCCACGAGATTTCAGACTGCTTAGTGGAAATGGAGCACTTTAAACAACAGCAATCCTAATTCTGATAAATAAAAAGCATTCAAGAACTAAGCAACATGTGTGAATTGAACATGTGAAAGTGAGTTTGTGGCTATCTTTTAAGGAGACAGAGCTCAGCTATCAATTACTTTGATTGGAGATCAAGTAGAACCTGAGTACAAAGGATGGTCCTTGTAGGACAATTGAGTGATAAAAAGCTAAATCTGGGTGAAAGGTGAATTCCTAGGCTAGTTCGGTGTGGATAAGGTTGGATGAGTAGTTCTGAGTCTAGTATCGTGTGTAGGGGTCAAGTCTTGGATTTAGTTGAGTCTTATGTGTACAATAAGATGTGAACCTATCAAGTTGGAAGATGAAGATCCAGGCCAGGTATTTTTTTATGAGAAGATAAGCAGAGTACAATGACCACATCAACAAAAACTTACATATAGATTTACTTTGCATCATAGAGGAGTGCAAATGACCCTAATCGAGTCAAATACCAACCATTTTCTTCACATTCAAGCCTGAGCTCGAACTTCTTAGCCGGGCTCGAAACTATAAAAATGAACTTTTTCAGGCTCAAGTTTGGCTCAACTAAAGTTCGAATTCATTTATTATGTTTATACTTAATTATTGAGTTCTATTAAGCCAAAGCTGAATGTGAGTTCGAGCTTCTGTAAGTTTTTATATATGCATATAATATTAAAATTCACGAACTATCAAACAAAATAGTAATGTTCAAGTTTGGTTAAAAAAAATTGAATATATTCATGAGATTCAACTTCATTGAAACATGGCCTAAAGGGGGCAATATGTCTGGATTCACTCAGGCAATAGGTAGAGCAACAACTGAATTGAGGTGGTCTCAAGCAACTTTGTCAAAGCTAGACTCGACTCCGGTTTTGGTCCCAACTTAGATAAAATATTATAACTTCATAATTTTGATAAACTAATAGAATATTTTTTTACTTAAAACCCTAATAAAATTTTGGAAATATAATTAAAATTATAATTTTTTATATATCAAAAATATCATTTCTTACTTACACTCTATTATTTTTGTTAATTAATAAGTATTTTAAAAAAAAATTCTAACCTATTATCAAATTAATGCATATTTAATTGATTAAATTATTAAAATATAAATAAATATTTTTCGATAAATATGGAGCCAATAGTTTTCTTAACCATCAGAAAACTATTTATCGCTATTTTCCTGTAATTTTCTCCGAAGGGGAGACAGAAAATGGGGACGAGGACCAATTTCTACAAAAACCCTTCGTACGCATACAAGAAGCAAGTCAGTCTCAATTCCGTTCTTCAAAATCTCAAGGGTATTGGTTTTTTCCTCCTCCGTATGTTTTATTGTGATTGCCGCTAAACTTTTGATGTGATTAAATTGTTTTTCATCGACAGCTTACAATATCGTTACGGGAAAGGCGACGTCTGAAGAGCCAGCCGTGAAACAGAAGCACCGACAGAAGCGGAAGTCGGTGTCGCTGGATCAAAAGAATGAAGCAGAAGTGTGTGATGGGCCCATGTCTCACCAGGAATACATTAAAAAGCTGAGGTGAAGTATTTGGGACTAGTTTAGGTCTACGCTTCTTATGACTAGGCGAAAATTCTTCTTTTTCAAGCCATTCTATAGTTATCGGTTTTCCTCCTGGTGTAAGAATGGAAACTGTTAGCTTATGGGATGACGTGAGAATTAGTCAGAAATAAGGCACATAATCACTGGGTGGCGCTTCATGCTTTGTAAATGGATTTTCCACAAATTTGTAACTGAATTTTCCCTAGCTTCTTAAAGTTAATTTAAATAACAAATTTGAAGGTATTTTACTTAATTTTTTTATTGTTATCATCGTTGCTGCTGTTGTTATTTTAACATAATGAATAAACCACTGTTTTAATATTGATGAGAAAAGCCCGCCCTGGAGGCCGCATACTTTTTTTGTATTATCCACAGTCATGCTCCTGCGTCAGCTCCATGCGACTTAGCACATGACATGAGCAAATTCATGGGATCCATTTGGAACAAAATGCGTTTTTTTTTTAAATTTGTATACTTCTTGTGTAATTATGAAACGAAGAACTTCTAACCATCATGACTACAGGTGAAATTCTAAAAAATTTACTAGCTAGTGAAATGTACATTGTTCGAACATTTGATTTCAGAAATTTTAAAAACAATCTGATACCTGAGGAATAAGCTGTTTCATTTGTGAGATTTTTTTTCTTTTGAGATTTATAGTGTGTCCAATAGACATTCATTCTTTCATTGAAATTGTAAACAGGAAGGAAGCATGTCCTTCACAAACTTATCAGGAGTTAACCGCAGATGTGTTGGTACACTGAACTGAGTGAATTAATTTGCATATGGCACATACTTTTATTTTCTTGAAGTGATTATACATTAATTACATTCTAATCACTAATTTGTTTTAGGAAAATTCAAGTCCATCTTTCAATTTGGTGGGATATGAAAGTAAGTTTCGTTACTTTGATCTTGTCTTTGAAATTTTTTTGTTTTGTCGTGTTCATTTAGGGTTTCCTAAAAATAAGATAAATCGTGATATGTGTGAATTAGTGCACTTCTGTTGTGCAAGTTATATTATTTTGTGCTCATAAGTCATTACCATCATGAGATGTATCCCCTCATCGATTCCATGTAGTTAACTGACTTGTGATTGCTAATGTCAGAGCCAAAAACTGGAAAATTAATTCAGTTGCATATGAAAGGTAGCTACTAGCTAGTTGTCATTTGCAAATTCTGGGCAATTTTTTCTTGTATAATACCAGCATCAAAATTATTATCTTTTCATGTCTTTCTGCTTGATGGGCGGAGATTTGCAATAATTAATACTGGAGAAGACTAGTTTTTTTTTACAAAAAAAAATTGACCCAGCCTATTCTTGCGAGTGGCTCTGTATTGGTAGGATAATCTAATTTATGCACTTAGTTGTGTAATTGAGGCTTTTTCTAGTAGGACCCAGGCACGGTCCATCTTACTTCAAGTGGTTGTTTTCAGAGCTTCTTTCAAGTGAAGCATTTGTTTATGTGCTCTTTGAATAATCTTTGGATAAGTTTAAGGATTCCTTTAAAAATAATTCTCCATCTCTTTTTCCTTACCTTTCCTTTTATTTCACTTTTGTACCTTTTATATTTTGTTCCAGAGAACTAGCTTCAATTTTCATTTTCTTGTTTCTTTTCTTTTTCAAAAAACACTGTATATGTACTTATTTCTGTTAATAATAGCACCAGTATTTACAGGTGATAACAGTACAGAATGTGAAGATCGCCAAGAGACTATGATTTTCGAAGAGCGACTGAAATCTGGTGAGCCGATTCGGTACTTCCCTATACCTGGTAATGCTCCTCTATGCTTTCATTTCGTTATTGCTTGCTTGGTATTGGTATTCTGTTCATTACCAAATTAAGCTACAAACCTGTGAATGATGATTTTTTTTTAAAAAAAAAAAACAGTAAGAAGATGGGGGATTAAGCCCCCTAGCTATTTATTAAATAGTAAACAACAAAAGTAGGTTGAATAGACCAAAACTTCGGAAAATACATATTTAAGAATTCAATTCGGTAAACCTTATTTATCCAGTTTAACAGCACGAATATGCCTATGTGAAATGGTAAAAGTGGAGATTTGCAGACCCTTAAATACATGAGCTTCAATAGCAAGAGTGCATGCAACAACATTTCCTTCTCGTTAAATGTGAAAGATTTAGATCTCATGAGAGGAAAATAACAAGCAAATTCTTCGGACAATGTGATAATGCTGCAAACGTATCTTGTGGGACTTCAGAATGTTGATAGCAATTGAGAATCTGTTTCAATGCAAATAATGCCCCAGAAACCAAGCCTTACAGAGAAATTGTAGGATATGGATTTGAATCCGAGCTAAGAAAACAGGAATGATTCAAAGGCTTTGATTTCTTTAATCTTCACGGAATGAAAATAAAGGCTTTGATTTCTTTATGGAGTTCAAGGCTTCTAATAAAAAAAACAATTGTTTCCAATTGAGCACGACATTGACATTTTGATGGGGTAGAACATCCATTATTTGTCAATTTATATGTTAAGTCATATATTAACTTGGTCTTATTAGTAACTCTTTTCTCTGATGCACTTTATGCATGATTGACATCTTTGGCAATTTAATTATGTTAGTTCATTTATTAACTTGGTCTTATTAGTTAACTCTTTTCTCTGATGCACTTTATGCATGATTGATGTCGGTGATGACTTAACATAAAATCTCTAATAAATTAAGGAAGATATAAACATTCAATTGATTTCTCCGAGAAATTTCCATTGGCTTTTGAATAAACTAAAATGGAAGATATAAACTTTCAATTGAGTTCTCCGGGGAATGTCTGTCGGCATTTCCTTCTGGCCAAGTTAGTCAAAGCTAGTCTTTTCTTTTCTATTCTATTGAATCTTGGGCAAACTGTTCATAAATTTGGAGGAGCCATGAGTAAATCTCTCCCCCTCTATCAATGTGTGTATTTTGTTGTTCTTGCGCTCCGTCCCTTTTTGCACGCATATATATGTTGGGATGGGGGTTATAGTCTTTTATGTTAACATTGATATCAATGTGGAATTATTCGCCGATTAGTAATTGGTGTAGTGGTGCATGGAAGTACGTCAACTTTCAAGTATTTGGTTACATTGGTAACTTTACCTGATAATGAACAGAGTAAACCTCAATTGTTCTAATATTGAGAAGCCATAAGTTTGAGTATTTGACCACATTTATTCTGTTGTTTGTGTACCAAGTTTAATATGGTTTGAATTGAAACATATTTTCTTAGAACTAGTGCATCTAGAAATTTATCTAGTGGGAATAATGGTGCTTCCTTTGTAGTTATGATATTCTAGGCTAGCTAGTCAATTTGTTCTCTTTCTTCAGGCAGCATAGAGGAAACTGATCGAATCAAAATGCAAAGTGAGCAGAGGTTTCCTACACCAGGAGAACCCACGTGTGTTGTATGTGGGAAATATGGGGAGTACATATGCAATGAAGTGAGATATCTAAAGTTTTATTTTACTTAATATCGGTGCTCCGTTTATTGACATCTCTTTTCCCTTTTTGTATTGTAATTGTATAGACTGATGATGATGTATGCAGCATGGAATGCAAAGCTGAACTTCTTAGAAGCCTTGAACTCCACCAGGTTCTTCTTTTGCTCCACTAATTATAGATATGTTTTTAATCTTCTTACTCCAACTCGAAACACATTTTACCAGGATCCCTTAAGTGGCCAACTCCATGTTGAATTATTTTCTATTCGAAGATGTACGTTGGAAGTACCTGAATCTGGCGGGGACAAATGGGATGATGATCAGAATCGTTGGTCTAAGAAGAGATCTGGACTTTGTAGTTATGAATGGTACGTTTAACCATTTATTAGTAGCAATTATTAAAATCTTTAAGTGCAGAATGGCATTTTCATTCTATCAAGTACAAGAAGAGGAGTATATGTATTTGCTTAGTTTATTCCTATTATTGTGTGGTGGTATGATGCCATCAATGTGATTTATTATATGGATGATGAAGGATGTTTCGCCGGTCGTTTCTGAATGTTGTTTTTCTGTTGCAGTTGGAAATGCCAAAAGCCTGGGCATCTTGCGGAAGATTGTTTGGTGAATGCATCTCATTCGGAATCTAGTTCATCTACCACATCATATAAACATGTAATATTTCAAAAAAATAATAATTCACGTGAGGGTTATTGGATAGTTTTTTGTGTCTACAAACACCTAGTTGTATAATTTTTAATTCTTCTTGCAGGTGCCTGTTGTTCAAAATAAATTCAATTCAATACCAAGAGATCTTCTTGATTTATACAAAAGGTCCCTCACTTCATGGCTCTCTCATTTTGCACTTAATTCTCAAGCCTATCTTCTTTGTTTCATTTCATTTTCTGATATATCCTGCAGATCCAGATTGATAGCCCTTAATTAGAACACATCTAGAATTATGTTTCTTTAATGTACATGTAAAGTGACGAACCATGTTATTATGTCCTACAAACCACATAATATCGTCATGATAGAAAAAGGGTTACTTAGAAGCTAAAAGTTCCATTGGTGAAATCTCGGACAACTTAGCCGTGGGATTTGGAAGTTATGGGGCTTATTACAATTGGTGAAATGATTAAAGATGAGGAATGGTGTTATCTCATTCTGATTTTTCTATATCTGCAGATGCAGCCAAATAGGAAAAAACTTCTTGGCTGCAAAGTGCAATTCATGTTGTAGGTCAGCAACTCTAGCTGCATGCTTATGCTGCGATAATAACTTTTGTGACAGGTAATATAATACTACTGTTTAGATTACTTTTGCTATTCAAAATAATCTATCAGTTAGCTTTGCAATTTATTTTTAGTTGCCCTTTATTCAGCTCATGACTGTTTTTGTTTAATATTTTTAGGTTGAAATATAATTTAGAAATACAGACTGCACTTGGTGCAACTTACTTTAATTAGTATAGACTCAACTGATTTTAGTACTTGTTTTTGCCTTTTGCTGCTGTTCACATGATGATCGATTTGGAGGTTATGGTTCATGGTAAAAGGAAGAATTTTTTATGATTTAATGAATAATTGCTGATGAAAGGATTAGAAAATCTAGGTACAGTCAGGAAATCTTATCTTTTTTACGCATTGTTATGTGGTCATTATGTATTAATTATTCAAGATGGGACGCAAAGTAGGTAGCTGTTCTGAATGAAAAATAAATTATGGGCATCTTTTTTTATGGATCAGTATGCTTTCAGAAATGGGCATGAATTGAATAGTCATTTTTTTTCTTCTCATTTTCAAGTTATTATGCAATAGCTGATCACATGATCATCTACAGTGCAGGTCACCTGAGCGAACATATTAGAGATCACCCATCTCACAAACAATACTACTCATATAAACTCAACCGTCTGGTAAAGTTATTTTACAAGCATTCTCACTTTTTGGTGGTCAAGGTTTTTGGTTAGGATTTTCTCATGAAGAAATCAGAATATATTAGTTTGAATGTAATTACTTGGTTGAAAGGATGGCTGGTGCTGGAAGGGTGTGTGTGGTCATAGACTCTTCTTATATGTGTTTCTTTCCTGTCTTCTAATTTGTGCATCATGACTTGTGTGGGGCATTTGCAGATAAATTGTTTTCTTTGCAGATAAATTGTTTTCTTAATCAAGTTTTGGTTTGGTCTTCCATTTTTCTCTTTATATCTTTTAAACTATTTAGTGTACCCCTGGTACCCTATTAATGAAATTTCTTTGCCCGATAAAAAAAAAACTTCACCAAGGCAAAAACACATTTTCCTCTCTGGGTGTTTGTAATGGAAAAGGGAACCAAAATGACCATTGTTTTTCGGCTAATGAAAACATACAAGGTTGTCTTATTTGCAAACCTACAGGAACATGATATTTTGTTGTTTCCTTGCAATTTGTATGCTGCTAGCTTAGTTGAATGGTTCACCTGCTCTAGATATTTCTATTTAAGTGCATCCTGAGTTATTGGAATAATGAAAACATTTAAAAGTTGTTTTTCATTTTGTATGATGCTTTTGGTTGATCTCGCTAAATTTACTTTCTGAGTACTTGAATGACGAGCTTTTTATGTGATATAGGTCAAATGCTGTAAAGCAACATGTAGGGTGACTGACATTAAAGATCTTTTAGCTTGCCAGTACTGTTTTAACAAGGCGTATGACAAATTTTATGATATCTACTCTGCAACATGGTAAGTTGTACCAACTTGCCCCTCTTTCTTTTGGGTTTTATTTTCTTTTTTCCCAGGAAGGGCACAGATGATTGTTTCCTATTTCACATCCATTCTTCCCCTTTCCCTCAAATTACTCTATCTTATATTCATGTAACCAAACTCGTTGACTCTTGCTCTGAACTTGAGTCCTTCTGAACCCTTGTTTCCAGGAAAGAATCTGGACTGTCAATAATTAAAAATTCAATTTGCTGTGAAGATCACTTTGAATGGTTAGTAGCAGTGTTACTAAATCGTGGTTAATTGTATTTTTTAGTCAGTTTGAATGGTTAGTAGCAGTGTTACAAAATCATGGTTATTTGTGTCTTTTTTTAATTTCAATTCATTCATGGTTTTAGTAACACTAACGGGTATCTGTGGCAGGCACCGAATGAACTGTGTGAGTGCAGATGTAGAAGAGAGTGCCTATATTGTCAAGAGTATACATGGTCGGAATGAGAAATGTGTGCAGCTGAGTGACTTCATCTTTTGAGAGTATGGGATAAAATATTAATGAATTTAGTGGTAGTTTTTTCCAAAATCTTTTAAAAACCAAAACGAACCAAAAGATTCATAGAAAATCAATTTTTTTTCATCTTCAATGATTTTTCTTTTTGATTCATGACAATCTCGTTCATGAAAAATAATGTGTAGAAAGTGTAAAGACCACATTAGTACATAGTTCTAAGGGTGACCACATTTGGATAAATTATATATCAAAATCATGTAAAAGGAAGTTAAATTTCAAAATAATCTATGAACTTTCCTCAGCCTGAGGTTGCCTCCTTTAAAGCATCATTCAACGATGAAAAAATGGAACATATGGCAGAGCATGAAACGATCTTGCCAACCTATGATAATGTTTACCTTTTCTCCATTGCGAGCAAATATAGGCAAATCCATGTCCTCCACTTCTTCCCAGTTCACAGCAAATAGATGTAATGCAACGTTACAAACAAAACAAGGACACCAGAAGAAACTAGTCCAAGATTCCACAACCCTGAAATCCTTCATTATCCATAGTCCAAGATTCCACAACCCTGAAATCCTTCATTATCCATACACGAAACAGTCCTCGATCCCGACTTCATACAGATGATCATTCAATATCCCTATAAATGCTTCATTCTTTAAGCTCCGCAAAGCAAGCCGAAGTTCGATTCAGTGGGGGTTTCGAGCCCCCACCCAAGGAAGCACTCCATTAATACTCTTAACTTATGTAAGGGATGCACGGATCTTCGAACTCCCTCCATCTACTATCAGCCCCGATTGTGAAAACAGTCCTTGTATTCTTGATTCAAGTATTATTCGAACAACAACAAATTGTGCACATCTTATATATTCAAACGTTAACGGGTTGTATATGTAAACGTTTCTGGTATTTGGTTTTGTAGCAGGAAGCAACACAAGCCGTTGCACGAACCATTTATTTCAAGTATCTCGTTTTTTGTTTGTCGCATGGTGTTGAAGGACTTTTCAAGAACTTCCTTTCAGTTCCAGAAAGAGAAGTTTAGGTTAAAAATGTAGTGTGTACTCTGTTCGCAAATATTTAGGACAAGATAGAAACAAGCCATGACATGCTTCTGACTGCTTTAAGTTAAGCTGTAATAATTTTGTAATTAATTGAAGTTCATTAAGCTGCTATTTTATTTTAATAGCTTTTGCTTAAAATCAATATTTTCTAACTTTAAGTAAAAACATAAAAATTCTTTGAATAAGCAACTGAAAACACATCTCGGGATCGGCTAAACCTGAGTCGGGACTTACACTATTCATAGTTTTATATAATGTTTAATATTGGGAAAACCTTTTTGTTACAGTTAATTAAGATACAAAGTAACAATACCATCCCAATCTGATCAATCATTTGTAAACTTAAATGATTATAAATTTAAAATAGCTATGATTAGTTAGGAAAAGCATAGAAACAATCCATGACATGCTTCTGACTTTGTAACTGCTTTAAATTAAGTGGTAACAATTTTGTAATTAATTGAACTTCATTAAGCTGCTATTTTATTTTAATAGCTTTTGCTTAAAATCAACATTTTCTAACTTTAAGTAAAAATATAAAAATGCTTTGAATAAGCAACTGAAAAAACATCCATAAAGGCTCCACGAGATTATAAGCTTCGGCTAAACTTGAGTCGGGACCTACACTATAATGTTTAATATTGGGAAAACCTTTTTATTATAGTTAATTAAGATACGAAGTAACAAAACCATCCAAATCTGATCAATCATTTGTAAACTTAAATGATTATAAATTTAAAATAGCTATGATTATAATGTTTTAAGTAATTATCTACATGATTTCAGAAACTATTATAAAAAAATTTGCTAAAATTTTAGTTTTAATATCATATCTTGGATTTAATTAGTGGTGTCAAACGGCACGGCACGGCCCGTTTAATCATGCCGGCACGACACTATTCGTGCCGTGTCGTGCCGGCATGATTCGAAAATGGGTCGTGCCGTGCCGGCTTATACCCATGAGAGGCAGAGCCCGGCACGGCCCATTTCAAGTTTTTTTATTTTTTTTGGCTTAGCGATCGATCGCTACCCTAAAAAAAAATTATTGTTTCGTGCCGTGCCGGCCCACAGGCCGGAACCCTATGGCCCGGCAAGACCCATGCTACAATGTCGTGTCTGGCACGGCACGTCACTATAGCAAAACGTGACGTGTCGTGCCGCTCCGTGTCGTACCTCGTGCCGTTCGCTCTGTTTGACACCTCTAGATTTAATACACAAAATTAAAAGCTAAGATCATCATGCAAGTAATTCGCTCAAGTTTTATGACAACGAGAGTAGTCGAATTGACGTTGACAGGCACTCCAGCTCTTCTCTTGGTCGTCACGGCGAATCTTTCTCAGGTATGTTTCTGTCGACTGTCGGTATACTGCGGTCCGAGAGAGATGGCAGCTTGTCATCTCAACTTTCAAGACCGCATAGTTGAAACAGATGCAACAAATGTGGTTCATGCAATCAGCATCCTGCTCATCTAGCAATGGAAGCTCCTCTTTGTCAACAATATTAGGCATATGTAGAGGTGTCACCACCGGCGGAGCCCGTGACGAGCCTCGTGCCGCTGCTACAAGGTCAGACACGGTTGACACCTTAGGCATATGTGTGTACAATACATACAAGTGAGGGTAATTAAATCCAATTGGATAAAGATTTTGTTGAAGCTGTACCTTTTTGGCTTTGGATTTGGTTGTTAAATATGACTTGACTTGTGTTTCTGTTGATGAAAATTTGCTTTTCTGCTGTGTAAAAAAATAAGAAGAAGAAGAAAGAAAGAAATGGGAGCATAATTTTGGGGACATTAACTCTTATAAAGTTGAACATTAAGTGGACGGAACATTTTAGCAAAATCGAAATAATGGAGTTATTTCAATGGCGACCAAGTTCAACGAAATTTTAGGCAAAAACATTACTAACCCAACTAACCAAATTGAAACTTAAAAAATAAATTTTCGCACTACTTTGTTCTACAAATAACCAAAAACCGAATTAGCGAAATGATCAAATATATTATCCAACTAATTCCATTGTTCGGTAGACCGTAGAAGCAAGACACCCATAAAATATTATTTACATAATTATTAATTTTGCTGTCTTTGTCCCAGTTTGTACTTTTCTTCCGATCAATACATAGGCACACTGCTGTTCGATTCGATCCACGATTCCAAAGGTAAATATTTTTTTCCTCTTTTCGAATTCTATTCATCAATGCGTTATGCGTTTTGGTTTATCTATGTATAAATATAAATGGATTGTTGTGATCCCTTTTCCTCTAAATTAATATTCTAATTCATGAATTTGATTCTCAGCGGGTTGTTATGTTGAATCGAAATGTTCCTATGCATGCATAGCCTTTCCCTCTTAGCTGAGTGAATTACAACCCAATATGATACTTGGGATTTGGAAAGATTGTATTTTTCACTACTCAGTTGATGCTCTGCATATTTGTCGATGTGTATAGAGTTCTATGGAATCCTTAACTTGTTGCCGGCGGAGGGGGCTCAGGGGGTAGGTTTTCATATGTTCGTTGCAACATCCACGGAATCTTGTTTTTCTGATTTAATCTTATATTTATTTTACGCTTTTATGGAAATCATTTACTGATGTTGAGGAACTGCAGGGGCTACTGGCAGAAGATGGGATGTTGCTGTTTTTGTTTGTTCTAGAGAGGATAGGGTGTGATTAGAGATGTCGGAAGGTGAATTGCCGGACTGGTCCCAATTCGAGGGTGATCCATCAGTTCGCCAAGTTAGTGTGAATGGAGTTTGCATGAGAACAACCTTAGTCGAAGCAAAGCTCGATGAGGGAAATATTCAAGAGGCTGAATCTGCATTGAGAGATGGGTTATCACTCAATTTTGAGGTTGGCTTCATAAACCATTTGTCATTTTGTTAATCGGAGTGAATTTATACTGCTTTGGATTAGTAAATTAATGTCTTTTCCTTAAAATAAACCACATGAACGGATAAAAAGGGAAAAAAATCTGAATGTAAGATTTCACATTTCACGGAGAGATATGAAACCTTGTCTCCTTGCGGGATTCTTGAGAGAGTTGGAGTTTTGCCTTCAGCATCCCCATCACTCTGTCTTTTATGTCTACTATGATGATGAATGCTTGTGCTTTACACTTATTGTGAACAAATTGATTATGTTAATACCGCCTCATCTCTGGAAGAGATTGATTTAAATACCGTGGGATTTGACAAAATTGCTTAAGGGGCTCGTTTAAGTTTCTGCAACATCAACCCGTAGGCGGTCATCGTTTTGGGTGCATTTATGTGTTTGATCTGTTGATATGCTGATGTTCTTGGTCATTTGAATTCATTCATGGTAAGATCATGCTGATCTTATTGGCCTTTTGGATTAGTTGTTTGTGGTAATCTGATAAAATGTTGTGGCAAACACAATTCTAAATTGTTGATAGCAAGTGATATTTGAGACTATTGGTGCTTTACTGTGGGGAAATGGGCATAGGACCTGACCATGGGGCATGATACCTTTGAGTGGCTCTCATCCCAAGGAGCAAGTTAATCCCTAGTATCAGTTTATGGCAGAGTATCCACTGTCAAAAAGTCATGCTAGAAAAAGACCATAAATTATGTTTTTGAGTGGGAAACACGATTGACTTGAATTTTGAATATAGTCGTACTTTCTATCCTGCACACCGTTGAATCAAGTAGCAAATATCAAAAAGGGAAGACTTGTGTAGTGCTTTGGGGTTGGTATTGATGACTCCGTAAGTCAAATAATGAATTAATGGTTTACCCAGTATGCTAGACTTTGGACATTATTGAAGCTATCAAGTGCATTATGATACCATTTAAAACTTTATCGTTTTCATTCGAATTGTCATGATGTCATAATTTGTGATGAAATCATAGGATTTTATGTGTGAACCTTTTTATCCATCATGAGTAAAAGCCTGTTGTTATGTGGGGTTGTTTGTTGAGAATGAAAGGGGAGAAGATTTCAAATGAATTATTTTTGTTTCTATTTTTCTTTATGGCCTGATATATATTTGATGTTTTGCGATCCTGACCGATATGTAAGTTAATTTGTATCTATTTTGGCTTTGCTTCTAGAATTTTGCAGCTTGTAAAATGTCTGGTACAATGGAAGGTGTTTTGTTTTGTCACAATCGTTATATTTGCATCTTTTTTTAATCTTCTCGACTGCAGCTTTACTATTTGTTTCATGCCTGGATTGAAGGTACGTGTCAAAAATGACACTTTATCAAATTATTTTCAGGAAGCAAGAGCTCTTCTTGGAAAGTTAGAGTATCAACGAGGAAATGTTGAAGGTGCTCTACGAGTGTTTGATGGAATTGATCTTCAGGCGGCCATACAACGAATGCAACATTCATTTGGTGATAAACAGCCTTCCAAAAAGAACCGCTCGCACAATGAATCAACACACGCAGTCTCACAACATGCTACCAATCTTGTGCTTGAAGCCATCTACTTGAAAGCCAAGTCTCTTCAGAAGCTTGGAAAATTTATTGGTTTTTATTAACAATTTAGAAGCATTCTCAGAATAAATCATTTTCAATATCATTCCCCAACCTTTACTCTGTCATTCGCATAAACATAATTTATTCCATATATTTATCTGAATGTGTGGAACTTTTTCTGGACTTTTCTAGAGGCTGCTCAGGAATGCAAAAGTGTGCTTGATGCAGTTGAGAGGAGATGTGATAACGGTATACCTAAGGATATGGTGGAAAATAAGCTGCAAGAAACAGTTAGTCATGCTGTTGAGCTTCTCCCTGAGTTATGGAAGCAAGCTGGTTGTTATCCCGAAGCAATGTCTGCTTACCGGAGATCCTTACTAAGTCAATGGAACCTTGATAATGACTGCTGCACAAGGATTCAAAAAGCGTTTGCACTTTTTTTGTTATACTCTGGAGTAGAGGCTGGATCACCCAGTTTAGCTGTACAGGTTGAGGGTTCATATGTACCTAAAAACAATCTTGAAGAGTCCATCTTGCTTTTGATGATTCTGATGAGGAAGTTTTACCTTGGTAAGGCCAAATGGGATCCATCAGTACTAGAGCACCTTATTTTTGCTTTATCTGTGTGCAGCCGAACTTCGGTTTTAACAAAGCAACTTGAAGAGATCATGCCCGGGGTAATACTTCGTACTGATCGATGGAAAGCGTTGGCACTGTCCTTTAGTGGAGAAGGACAAAATCAATCTGCCTTAGATTTGCTGAGGAAAGCTTTACACCGGCATGAAGAGCCTGATGATATAATGTCCTTACTGCTAGCTGCCAAAATATGTAGCGAGGACACATTGCTTGCTTCCGAGGGAGTGAAATATGCACAGAGGGTAATTGCAAATGCCTATGGACCAAACGCACACTTAAAAAGCGTTGGCCTTCATGTGTTAGGCCTTTGCATGGAAAAGCAGGCAAAAGTTTCTTCATCAGACTTTGAGAGATCACGTCTACAGTCAGAAGCTCTAAAAGCTTTAGACAGTGCAGTAGCCCTAGAGCCTGAAAATGCAGATATTATGTTTGATTTAGGAATTCAATATGCTGAGCACCGGAATCTAAATGCTGCTTTGCAATGTGCCGAGCAGTATATTGATGCAACTAGAGGATCCATGCTAAAAGGTTGGAGGCTGCTTGCCTTAGTTTTATCTGCCCAGCAACGCTTTTCAGAGGCTGAGATGGTTATTGATGCTGCTTTAGATGAAACTTCAAAGTGGGATCAAGGACCACTGCTCAGGGTGAAAGCAAAACTCAAAATATCTCAGTCACTACACATGGACGCCGTTGAGACATACCGATATCTTCTTGCTTTAGTCCAAGCCCAAAGAAAATCACATGGGCCTCTCCGAAGTGCACCTCAGGTTCAATTCCAGTTTCCTTACACACAGTCAGTTATATATGATGGGGATTATTTAGTTATTTGCTTCTGCATACTTCATAAGTTTTATCAAGGAATAGTAGGAGAACTCTATTGCATTGAGCTATTCTTTGTAGTAACGTTACGATTTGAATTGTTTGCCTTTGTGTCATTCTTACTACTTCGCCTTTCATAGGTTGAGGATGATAAAATAAATGAATACGAAGTTTGGCATGGACTAGCAAAATTATACACTAGTCTTTCACGTTGGAATGATGCTGAGATATGTTTGCAAAAATCTGGTGCTCTGAAAGAATATTCAGCAGAAACCCTACACACTGAAGGTGAGAACTCGTGCATTTTAACTTTTACTAAGCAAGAGAGCCTTATAGCACTAGTTTTTGTATCTATGTGTATGTTACAATATTACTCTCCTTTATCTCCTTATGCTGCAAAATAGCATTTCACAACTTCTTCCAGCCTAATTAAGATCACACGTAAAAGTACCGTACTATTCGTTTAATATATCAAAGATAAAAGAGTTGAAAATTCAAATATTTCATGAATTAATTGAAGCATGTATGCCATCATACCAGCATAAAGCAAAACTGAAGTTAGTTAACTATTGTTTTGCTGGAATCGAGGTGAAAAGAGCTAACCTTTCTTTGAACTGAACACCTGCCATCCTTGCATTCATCCCTTGCGGTGATTGATCAAGCAGTAACCCATTAGTAACCACGTGCCTTGGCCATGAAATCCGTATTTTGATGTGCTTGAGTATGTCTTCGATAAAGAGATCGTGAATTACCTGTGAAATTCAATGTGTTCTTCATTCATATGTTTTTATCCACCAAGGAAGTTTCAGTTTATATATGAGAACATTTGTCTTTTAGACACCGCATATTGGTAAGATTACTGTTGGTACTTTTTAAACATTGTTAGTGTTTTACCTGGTAACAATGTGAAATAAGGATTTGTCTTTTTATGACCATCATTTTCCTCTTGGAGGAAGAATTGGTTTCTTAAACACCTCTACTTTTACTTGAAGTCGGAAAAGCCAAGTCCTTGAAAGAGCTTAGAGCGGAACCAATTTTAAAGTTGGACAAATGAATTATTGAAGTAGCTTCTCATTTTTCTTCTTCTGTTATATATGGTATCAGGTGTAATGCATGAAAGACAAGGTAAGTTAGATGAAGCTCTGGCTGCTTATATCAATGCCTTGCTGTTGGAACCAAAATATGTACCATGCAAGATTTTAATCGGCTCCCTTTTGTCTAGAATGGGATCCAAAATGTTGCCGGTTGCTAGATCTTTCCTTTCAGATGCATTGAGGATTGAACCCACAAATGCTATGGCTTGGTATCATTTAGGAGTGGTTCACAAGGATGAAGGGCGGATAGCTGATGCCATAGATTGTTTCCAGGCTGCTTCCATGCTCGAAGAATCCGATCCAGTCGAGAGTTTCAGTTCAATTGCTTGAATTTCTTGATTAGTTGAATTAATATTCTTTGATTCTTTTGTTAACTTGAGCTTTGTGTGTCCTGTTAAGATACCAAGTGTGACTGAAAGCAAGTGTTAACCCGTACATTTTCAGTGCCATTCGACACCTTGTGATCAAATCAAACAGCTGGTAGGATATGAAGTTCAAAATTTTCGAATTCTGTATCATTTTTATTATATAACTATGTATTAAGAAAACGTGACTTACATTGCTTTTCGTTGTTTTATTACCCTACTTACATTTTTTTATACAACAAGCCTCCAAGATTCAATGTAGATTTAAACAGTGTAACAGTTCCATCTTGTTTGGGCATTTTTCTGTTTTGGGCTTTTTTGGGTCCTTTTTATTATTTTTTCAACTATTTTTTGTAATTTTTTTCATGGCCTCCTCTTTAAAACAGTATAACAGTGTCATCTTCATCTCAAAATCCTCTTTGTTCGACAATAAATCCACCTTCGTATTCAATATTTCACCATTGTCACACCAAATCTTCGGCAAGTCAGCAAATCCCTCTTCTTATTCGACCAGAGATCTGGGTCTTCGTAGTGGGGAAAGATGGCGTTGGGAAGACCGCGTATAGCTTTATTCTTGCTACCCTTTTTGCACGAGCGCGGTCCTCTGTGCTTATGTTCTCCATGGTAATGGCTACTCCAACCTGTACGCCATGTTAATATGTCTTTACTTCTCTTGCATCTAAAATTAAAGTTCCTGGTCTTCAATTCTGGGTTGTGTTAAAGTTGGTTTGATATGTAAAGATGTAGAAATGTGACATTGGATCGAAATTAAAATAGGGTTTGCCATGAAGAAGATGGTTAGGGGAATGAATGGCTTTGATTCTTTTGGACACACTTATTTTTTTATTTTTGGTGTCTCGATTTCTCTCTGTTTTCCTTGGAATCCTCCACTGGTTTTTTCTTCAAAGGTGGTTTGGGTTGATATGGTTGGTGAGAAAGGAAGAAAGATTTGATTTTTTCACTGATTAAAGTTTCTATTTTTTTTAACTAAATTGATGAAAGAAAATCCTATTTTAACATTTGAAAATTTTCTAAATATTCATATAATTATGTATAGTATACACATCAAAATCTACAATTTAATATGGAGTGTGATTTGTCATGAAGAAGATGGTTAGGGGATGAATGGCTTTTGTAGGAAGAAGAATCAAATTTTGTGAGTAATATAATAATTTTAACTTTTGCCCCCAAATTACTTGGCCGTGGACCCGAATTTTGGGTCCCCTGTTTTCTATTTTTTCTCTACCTTCTTTTAAACCATCTTTATGTTTTTTCCTTGGGATGAGCTTCCAGCAAAGGGATTGTAGGACTCTTGTTGATTTTACCTTTAAATTTTATGTGTTTCTGATGTATGAGTGAGGGTACTGTGAATGCATGTACAATTTGCTGTGACAGTACTAGCTTTCGGTCGGATATATGTTTAATGAGAGGGGATGTAAGAACTGAGTCTACCTCCTCCTCCTCCATTGTTCTGTATCGTGAAAACTATGTAAGTGGTTAGTGGTTATCATGAGGAGGGAAAGGTGGCTGAACATCAAAAGATTAGACCATACACTCGAAAAAAGGAAATCGGTTTGATGCACATTGTTGATGAATTAAACCTCATTGTGAAATTGTCAGGCCCGGGCCCGCGCAAGCGCGACTGCACAATGGGCTCTTATAACAACTACTTAGTATCCATCACCGCTCTACGAAAATGGTATAGTCCATTGTAAGCCTGTATAAACTACTTTAAATTTCCATCCACAACCAATGTGGGCCAAGGGTATTACAATCACCCCTCCTTTACAACGCGACGTCCTCGTCGCGACCTAACTCATCGATCCACCAGCACCGGGAATCTAGAGGTGGCTCCTACAGGTTCAAGAGGTGGCTCCCGTCATGTAGCACTTTGCCCCACAGGTTCATGAGGTGGCTCTCACGCACGTGGCACTTTGCCCCGCATGTTCAAGATGTGGCCCCCGTCGTGTAGCACTTTGCCCCTTTAGGCTCAAGAGGTGGCTCCCACGCACGTAGCACTTTGCCCCGCATATCACTTATCTCCAGGTGTTTTTTGCCGGTGACCGACTCTGATACCATTCTCACGCCCCGGGCCCGGGCCCAGGCCCGCGCAAGCGGGACTGCACAATGGGCTCTTATAGCAACTACTTCGTATCCGTCATCGCTCTACGAAAATGGTTAACCCAAGTTGCTATAATAGTCCATTGTTCTTAATCTCCTGAATTTCTCTGTTGGGGTTAACTGCATCTCAATTTGGTTTCCCGTGAATTCCATCGGGATCGCAAATTCACATATTGTCACATATGGTAATCTGATGCTTCCTGCTTCGAAGGCCAATCATATCAATGACTTTTTACATTGCTCCAAAGGTTTGGTCCTTCCTTCATGATCCTCATAAGAGTTTTATGAGAAACAGTGGTGTGAGAGAAAAATCATGACGGCTCTTCTCTGATCATGTGTTGAAGGAATTCTCATTCACTCTGATTCTGAACTGGATTCACCTCCATTGTCGGAATAGATATCTTCTTTGTAGATGCTTTCATCTGAGGGAATATCCTCAAATTGATGTATCTGCACCAAATCCTGGAAATAAACAGCATCTTCGAACTCTTTGGTATGCTCAAACTGTTTTATTCCTCGATTTTGTTTTTCAGATAATCTGTAGAGATGTGTCATCTTGCTCCGCACGTCCAGCAATTACAATCTTTGAAACTCTCATTAGCACGAGTATGTGTGCGTCTTAAAGCTCTCTTCGTCGGTGCTCTGTTAGAACTTGCTTGATTAGAACCTATTGACGAGGTTCTACTCCTGGTTGGTCGCCCAGATCTGTAACTTCGGGCTTTCTGTTATGACCAGAATTTTATAGGCCTTCATGAAGACCTATTTCCTATGTTACTACTTCTTGTGCATATGGATGAGCTCTGTGCTTTTCCATCTTCCGTCTCTGGGGTAGTTTCTGATGATTGTAGGGATATCATTCCACGTACAGCAAAGATGAGCTGTTTTGTTGATTCATCTTAGCTTCTTGTAGATTTTTTAGAGTTTTGCTTGATAACACCACTCCGCAAGCCTTACCTTAAGAAATGGCATATTCCTGGACACCCTCTATATTGTTGTGGTGTATATTCCTGGATAAGCATTTCTCTCCATGGACTCGGTATTTTGGCAAAGAACAGTTTTGCTGCACCTTTTCTATTATATTTGCCTTCCATCTATACTCTGTGAAGAGTTTGATGTACTCGTCTACATAACAGATATCATATAGTTTCACGCTATATAGAGCTTGTCTATAATTTTTCACCTTCTCTTCCTCCATTCCTTCGAAATAGCCTATTCCAATGAAACGGATTTTAAAAATTTTTGCCATCTTGTCCACGATTTCTTTCAGGGACTCTTCGGCTAAAACTTCTTCTTTGGTACCTGGTCTTCGAGTTCCCAGACAATCTTAGCTGATCCTTCCAGACTCATTTTAAGGAGTAATATGAATCCTTCTTTGCTTAGATCAAGTGTTCCTGCTGCGATTCTCATTGCTGAAGCCCATTCATCAGTAAGAACTTCTCGATTTTTAAAATCCAAGATATCTATGTTGAGCATAAGTCCATATAGATGAATCGGATCTAACTGAGATTTCACGTAAGGCGTTTGATGTATGTCTGGCCTTCGGGGACGACTTCTCACTCCAACTAGGGGATCTAAGTTTGCTCCAGTGGTAAAATCATCTTGGTAGGGGCATGCTTTGATCTCCTTCGGGTGGATTGTGTGACCCAAAACTTTCTTGTGGTGGAACTCGTGGAATTCCGCCAACTTGATTAATTTTAAAGTCTACGAGATTTAATCCCGCAAACGAATCAGCAGATCACGTAGATCTTTCGGGTTGATTCTTTCTGTTACTTTGTTTAAAGTATTGGCTCTCATCGTATGACTGCAATTATTTTTTCAGTCTCCGTCAAAGGCCTTCGAACCTCCCCTGCTTTGCCATTTTGGTGTAAAAGGGGCTATGTTCCATAGGACGGTGTCAACCACCCTCATTTCTTTCTTCCTGAAGAACTTGGTCGTGACTCCAACTCCTTTACTCGGGTTTTGAACATCCCAAAGGTTTTTAAAAATTTCCTCATGACGTTTAATCCATAATTTTTCTTGAATCGTCTCCCTCGTGTAGGTTAAAAATTAATATTCAAGATATTACTATAACACTTCCAGAATAAACCTAGGTTCTGATACCATTTTATGGATCATGCTTTAGAATAAGCAAAGCATGCCAATATCATAAAATGTATTTATTTTGAAATTTTCTCAAAATAAAACTTGATACTAGGTAGTGATCTATAAAAAAATTTGTAGTATAGAGTAAATCAAACTTAGGTTTAGGGATTTAACAATTGTTTCATATATATATATATATATATATATATATTGGAAATAAAATATGAAATTAATGCGTATAAATCTACTGATAGAATGAATGCTCTTTACAGACCCAACATCTGAAAGATTACACTCAATAATTTGGAAAGATGTGGCTAAGAGTCGATCTAACACACATTTAATAGTTGAGTTTTGAAATTGGATATCTCACATGAAATAATCTGATAGAATGAATGCTCTTTACAGACCGAATATCTGAAATTGGATATCAGCAAGATCACGTAGATTATTTCTATTACTTTGTTTAAAGTATTGGCTCTCATTGTATGACTGCAATTATTTTTTCAGTCTCCGTCAAGGCCTTCGAACCTCCCATGCTTTGCCCTTTTGGTGTAGAAGAGGCTCTGATCCATAGGACGGTGGCAACCACTCTCATTTCTTTCTTCCTAAAGAACTTGGTCGTGACTCCAACTCCTTTACTCGGGTTTGAACATCCCGAAGGTTTTCAAGAATTTCATCATGATGTTTAATCATCTCCATTTGACTTTGAATCTGATGGACATGTACAGGGACATGGTATTGTAGGTATCCATACGCTGCGCTGTCTTCTGAATTTATCTAAGATCTTGGGATATCTTAGAAGTAAGATCTTGGGATATCTTAGAAGTATCCGGTTCGATTTCTCGAAAGGTTGGTTCACCCATCATATTCGTTTGGTCCGGATCCGATTAAGCGATTAAGATCTGGAATCATATGGTTATGATCAGGATTATCTCTCTCCTGGGCCTCGGTTAACTCGAATTGTAGTTTGACTGTTTGAGGTTCATCATAGAGAGGTTCATCGCTACCTTCTCATATTCTTGATACTGGTATATGCTAGCAAGGCTAGCACCAATTTTCAGTGGAATATTCCATTTTTGGTTGAAGTGTTTAGCTTCGGCCAGATATCCTTGATTTAGTTTTTTCAATTTCTGGAAGTACCACATGTATGAGTTGCACCTCGAACATACGTTCGGATCCATAATTTTTCTTGAATCGTCTCCCTTGTGTAGGTTAAAAATTAATATTCAAGATATTACTATAATATTTCCAAAATTAACCTGGGTTCTGATACCATTTTATGGATCGTGCTTTAGAATAAGCAAAGCATGCCAATATCATAAAATGTCTTTATTTTGAAATTTTCTATCTTCGGTGAGTGATTAGAAAATAAAACTTAATACTAGGTAGTGATCTATAAAAAAATTTATAGGAATGAGTAAATCGCAAATCAAACTTAGATTTTGAAATTTATTTACAATTGTCTTACATATATATATAGCAACTACAAGTTGAAATTTTAATTATTGGAAATAAAATATGAGATTAATGCGTATAAATCTGATAGAATGAATGCTCTTTACAGACCCAACATCTGAAAGATTACATTCAATAATTTGGAAAGATGTGGCTAAGAGTCGATCTATCATTCATTTAATAGTTGAGTTTTGAAATTGGATATCTCACATGATTAAAATAATAGATTAGGCGGTTGAAAATAGAGAGATTGCATATTATGAGGGAGAAATTGAAAAAATATATAGATAGACTTGAAACAAAGGCACTTGTAGAAGTTTATGTTTGTCTTTATCAAATAGACAAAATACTTTTTTGTGTGTGTATGTGCACCCTCCAAATTTTTTTTTCATTCCTAAAATTATATTCCCTTATAATTATATTTTTCCTCATTAAAAATGTAATTTAGTTCTTTTTTTCCTATTTTTTATGTCATTATTTTTTGCCTCTTTATCTTGGATTCTAAATTCGCCCTAATATTACGTCTAAATTGGGTTGGGAGGTCACAAAAATAGTGATGCATGTATCTGAATGTAAGTTGCTAGTAGGGGCTACGTGCTTAAAAAACTAACTAACGATTTTTGGCACGCGATACGCGTGCATATAATTTTATGTAAATTTTTTAGAATTTTTATATGGCATAAAATTACATTATAAATATATAATTAGAAATATTATGTGATATGATAATATTGTAATTACAGACATTTTAAGAATATAGTATATTAGGATAAATTGAAATTATTAAAAGCTTAAGGGATATTCAGTCATTGTCCATGTTGACATACTATTTATGTTTAATAAAAGATTTAGGGGCATTTTGATAATTATATGATCATATCAAGAGGTCAAGTAGTTTCTCTAGTATGCTCCATTTTTATAATATAGTAATAGATAACTAGTTTTGCATTTTGTTTGAGTGCATTTTTAAATGAAAAAAAAAAGAAAAAAATTCTATAAAATTGTGCATAAAATATTTTGTGATAAAGAGAGCCACAAATATTCCTCACTTGATCAGAAAAAATGATAAAATAATAATATTGAAATTAAATAGATTACAATATATATACAAATTCAGGCAAATAAATTAAATTTACACATTACTCCACAGAATATACAATTTTTTTATTATTACCCCGCGAAAGTATTAACAGATTCCTAACTCAAAGTATCCCACAAAGACGCGCATTTCCGCCTCGCAAATCCCACACGCTTTTCTTCCAAATCATACACCACCTCAAACCCCTGCTGCTGATAGTTACCCAACAGCCCCGCCGGCCCACCGCCGGAATCCGCCTCATCTCCTCCGTCCATCAACATCAGACAACCCACCTTCCGCTTCGCATCACCATCAAAGAACTCGTAAAAGTAATTCTTCCTCGGCATCGCCACCGTTGAATTGGTCACAAAATGAAATGCCAGTTCAGGCACATTATGCAAGAATTTCTCACCACGTTTCCCGAAATAGCACGGGCTAAGTCCAGTCCGTTCCTCAACAAGGCTCGCCCTCCGGTGGCCCGACCCGAGTCGATGTTCGAATTCACTCGCCACCAAGTTGTAGAACTTTTTAGGCAACATAGTGAAAGTGGTGCCGGAATCCACCACCATTCCGCCATTGCCTCTTCCATCAACTCTTTTCAGATTCCCCGGAGCTGGAATTATGGTGTTGCCTACGGACAGTGACTCCAATCCAACGCAGTAAAAGTACGGGTGTTTCGGATTATCCAACATTGGGGTGTAGCTGTAAAGAACAAGACTTTGTTTGTTGAATTCTTTCCTGCTCTTTTCCTCGTATCGACCCAGGACGAGTGGGCTAGGTCGGTGAACGCGGGTGGAGTCGAACCCATGTGATACAAGACAGTAAGAAAAATAGTTGCCAATATCGGGGGACTTGTTAGCAAGCTGAGCAGGCAAAGAGAGCACGCCACGCCCGAATCCAGCAACACCTATAGGCTCGCCAAGGGCGCTGTTTGCGCAACCGAAAGTAAACTTGGGCAATTTCAGAGGAGGTCTAGACATGGGAATGGAAAAGGTATCTTCATAAAGCTTGGCAATGAAACTCCCATCCCCATAAGCGTAGTAAAAAGGGGGGCAGTTGAAAGCTTTGCAGTCGCTGATTTCAATGGTTTCAAGGGGGCACTTAGCTATGGCGCAGAGGTCGGAAGAAGGTAGGGAGGAGTGGGCGGCGGAGCAGGAACTGGATTTACATCCGACTGGGGTAGAGGAAGTGAGGTTAAGTGGGCCGGGATTGGTGATGGAAGAGTGGGAGTACTTACCTTCGCAGAGAATGCATTCAAAAGGGTGGCAGGGGAGCCAAACGATGTCGCTTCCCGTGTCCATGTAGAGGGAGATGGTTTGAGAGCCAACGGAGAAAGAAAGGGTGTAGTCACTGCCGGGGGAGAGGGGCAGCGAGACTTGACGATGGCGGCGGAAACGGGTGGCTGAGCGGGCGGCGGAGGACTTGAGGAGGAGGTGGGTGGTGTTGAATTGTGTAGTGGATAGGGAGTGGGATAAGGGAAGAACTAAAACAGAGTGGGTTGGAGAGATTTTGAAGGACAAGAAAGTGACAATGAGAAGAAAGAATAGAGGGGAAGCCATTGAAGGAAATGGTACAGTTGTTTGTTTATGGATTACTTCCCTTGTATTGTGTGTCTATATATATATATATACAAGTTTCAAAAGAAGAAATAGGAACGGGGGAGGGACGGGTTTTAAAGGGATTTGGGATGACGTTTCTTGGAGGGGTTTGGGGTTTAAGTTTTAGTACTTTGGACTTTATTTCCTTGTTTACTTAGGTTGTGTTTGCATCGAGAGATTTGATTTGGAGGAAAAGATTTGAATTGAAGCTGGATTTGAATAATGAATTTGAAATGACACCAATCTTTGATGTATTTCAAATCCATCACATATACCATTACATCTACATACATTTTGAAATTCACCCAACATAAATTCACTCAAACAATCAAATGGATTTGAAATCATGAATATGAAATACATGGCTTCAAATCATTCGATCCAAATGCACAATTAGAGTAATCTATTTTTAAAAAAACAAATTAGGTATGGAAGACTCGAACTTGATACCTCCTACATTGATAAATAAATAATAACCACTAAAACAATGTCTTGTTGTCTAGAGTAATCTATTATTCTCATGGGTTATGTATGTAAAACCATGATCATTTTGTATGGTATATTTGACATTGTAATTCTTAAATTTAAATTACAATGATTGAAAAATATGTTTACAAGACAAATAGAAAAGCATAACAGAAAACCCTGCAATTAATTCGTAAGATCATAAATTTATCGTTTTACCAAATGTGATAATAAATAACAACATAATTTAAATTTTTTACTTCATAAAACATATCAACTATCACATTTCAATCATCTCCTCGAGAAAATTATTTATTATCTACAGTCTGTCTCTTATTAATTCCGTCATTCATGATAATCAAACATATAATATTAACTATAACACAAATTATAGGAGCAAGTGTTTATCGATTTATCCAAAACCATTGACTGGTGATATCGATTAGCTTAAATTATTTAAATCATACAACAAAACTTTGATACCAATTAAATGATTGCTGTTTTTTTTATTTTATCAAATGCTATAAATGAAAGTATCGATATAGCTAAAATCTTGTAAACTGTAGAATCGTTTTGATCGTGATCACAATAAATTTTCTTCACAAAATTAAACCTGATAAGAATACAAATATTATTAGTTTTAGAATCATCTAAATAAATATATTCTACTGCGATAACCCAAACATAAATATTTATCTTATTTTTAAAATAAAATATTTTCGAAACGAATCCAAAGAAAGAAAGTGGTGTGTGGACAATAAGGATAATATATTGGATGATTAGCAAGATAACACTTGTCAGATTATTACCGCAGACGTGAAATTCTGCAACACGATTTGCTACGGAACCATCTTGGCTATCCCATACGGCACAACTCCATAGGGTATGATGCTCCCAAAAAGAGTGATGATTTCTAAGTATCAATAAGATGTTAAATTACCTCTTTTTATGTTCTTAAATGGATCAAATAACAAGGAACAGATCCTGAATAACCTGCTAAGATCTGAAACAAGATGTTAGAAGGGTGTCAGAAGATTTTTCCGACGAATCACCTCCGACGCTCAAGTCAGGTGACGAGAGATATATGAAAAATCTTTAAGGGAAGAGCTGTTGTATAGTGTGTATAGGAAAAAATGCATACCTGAAATCTTGTATTTGTTTACTATTTATAGAGTTTACCTCAAGAATGTGAATCTTGGCAGTAAGGCCACGATTCACACGATTCTCGGGATTTCGGAACATGCCTGCCAACTGATAAAACCATTACTCATTTCCACTCCCTGAAATCTTGGGATGTGCCTGATCAACGTGGACTTGGTCAACATATTCTTAGAGGTAGGATGCCTGAAACTCTCCAGGTTGATGAGCACCATCGCCGGTTAGTCAGATGGGAGCTCCGAGAATTGACTCTTCTGGTCTTGAAGGTATGACCATCCCGAAAACAAAATGGTGATCAGGCGGGAGGTCGGCACATTGGTGTTTCTGAATCAATGTTGAATGATATGTACCTTGACCCAAGTAGGTCGGGAGATCGGTCGTATACATAACGATGAGGCGGATGCTTTGACCACTTAAGCTCGGTAGGTCGGCCAGAGGTCTTGACCACATGAGCTCGGGAGGTCGGTAATATACATATCGTTGAGGCGAATGCTTTGATCACGGGAGGTCGGGAGGTCGGCCATATACATAGCGCTGAGACGAATGCTTTGACCACGTGAGCTCGGGAAGTCTGTCGTATACATAACGATGAAGCGAATGCTTTTGTGTTCCAAGTTGGGTCTCGAGCGAAGCTAAGCATAAGCTCGGAGGATAGATCTTTCTCCCGCAGGGTATCAGGGTAGATCTCACTACACATTTGAGATATCTCCCATATGTGGTGTGATCTACCCCATAAGATGGTGCCCCATGGAATAGATAAGACAAAAGCATTTGCGACATGCCAAAAACTTTATCGTGTTATTCGTATGGTTCCCTTCAAAAAATTATATTATACTAGTTATACTTTGTATGTATTGTGTACATATTCAATATTTTTTTAATCTAAAGTGATAATTGTAATTTTATTTATTAAATTTTAATTTTAATAAATCTTTTTTCAAAATAATTTTGCAGTTTAATACTCTCAAGTATATTTTTGATGTTATATGGTTATCCAAATTTAGTTGAGATCTTTGTTATTTGACGATATATATGAGAGTATTATGATAAATTCACTTTAGGTCATACTACTAATAACATATTCATGCATTATAGTATAGATAGATAGGTACCGCCAATTTTACATAATGAAGTAAAATTTCAATTCAAATCTGATTACATAATAACCCAGTAAAATTTTCATATATTCATTTATTTTCAAGTATTTAATAATTTTTTCTCAAATTATTACCGATTTACTTAGTAACCCAGTAAAATTTGTATATACTCATTTACGTTTTTAAAGGAGTTCATTCACTTTTTGAATATCAAGAACTGTGGTGAAATTGGACCGTAGTATTTGCTGCCGTGGCAATACAATTGTGATTTGTCCAATCCAACTCATTAAAAAATTCAGAATTCAATATATTATTTTTTAAAAAAGCTAATTCAATATTATTGGAAAAATGATGCGTGTTGAATTACAATTAAGTATTGGAGACCAAACAAAACGAATTCGTATGTCGGAGTATACTGGAAGCCGCGATCGATACGTATGTTGGCCCGATCGATCGGGATTCAAAGGGAAAAACATGTTAAAAGTTTCAGCATGGCTCAGTCGATCGCGGCCAAATGAGCGAGCGATCGCGTCATGCAGGATGTTGAAATATAAAGGGCACGGTCGATCGCGTCCTGTGTGGGTTCAGCAGATTGGTGCGTCTCCTCATGTTTCAATGCGTTTTTTCATGCATTCAAATGGTGTCCTTTGGAGGCACAACTTGGTATAGTATATCTATAACAACTCTTGGTTGGATTTATATATAGATTCGAAATCAAGTGAGATTCAAGAGCAAAAATCTGAAGCATTTTGTTCATCTTCTTCTTTCATAAAGTTGAGTGCTTTCAAACCCTTGTGGTTTGTGAAATTGTGATTTGGAGTGCTCCTATCACAAATCATTGTCGTTGTATTTTTGGAGATAAATTGTCAATTAACCCGTTAGCACCGTAGTGGTGCAATATTGTCTTAAAGACGGAGATTCTAAATCTCACCTCGATATTCATACTTAGAAGTCATTGTTGTTTTTTTTGTCTTGCTATCTTCCTAAGATACACCCAGTAAATTTTGAATAATAAATATATTATTTTTAATGCTTAGTTTTATTTTCTAAAAAGTAAACATAACAGGTATTTTTTTACTTTAAATTAGTAGTTTAATTTGATCATTTTTTATAATTCTTCCTTTATCTCATTATTTTTCATTTTTAATGACTTCAACAAATCTATTTACACCACGTTTCCAAAAATTAGAAAAAATACCCACGTTAAAATTAAAATGTTCTAAAAGACCTTTGGTGTAAATTTCTACCATAGAGTTCACTCAACGAATATTTACTTTTCTTTACCATCATTAATGTAAGGACAAATTCAGAATAAATCCCTAAATTCAAATAAAATTTGAATATAGTATAGGTTTTTTATCAGCTTCATGTGTAAGATATATACCGAATATAGTATAGTTTCATATCAAATTCATGTGTAACTTATATCAAAATTGTATTGGTTTCATACCAACTTCATGTGTAACTAGTACCAAAATTGTATATATTTCATACCAACTGCACGTATAATAAGTACCAAAAATATTATATGTTTCATACCAATTTCATGTGTACCTAAAATCAAAATTGTATAGGATTCATACCAATTTCATGTGTAACTAGTACCAAAATTGTATATATTTCATACTAACTTCACATATAATAAGTACCAAAATTATATGGTTTTCTTACCAATTTCATTTGTAATATATACCAAAATTGTATATGATTCACATCTATTTTATGTATAATTAGTACCGAAATTGTACATATTTCATACCAACTTCACGTGTAATAAGTACCGAATATAGTACTGGTTTCATACTAATTTAATGTGTAACTAGTATAAAAATTGTATATGATTCATACCACTTTTATTTGTAATACCAAAATTTTATATATTTCATACTAACTTCAAGTGTAATAAGTACCAAAATTGTATTGTTCTCATACCAATTTCATATGCAATAAGTACTAAATTGTATAGGATTCATACATATTTTATGTACACTTATTATCGAAACTGCATAGGTTTCATATCAATTTTATTTGCAATGGGTACCAAAAGTATATAGGTTTCATACCAATGTCACGTGTAACTAGTACCTAAATTGTAAAGATTTCATATCAATTTCATGAATAATTAGTACCAAAATTGTATATGTTTCATACCAATTTCATGTGTAATAAGTGCCAAAATTTTATAGGTTTCATACCAATTTTATGTATACTTAGTACCGAAGTTATATATGTTTCTACCAATTTTATGTACATTTAGTACCAAAATTATATAGGTTTCATATCAAATTCACGTGTAATAAGTACCAAAATTTTATAGGATTCATAAAAATTTTCTGTATACTGAGTACCGAAGTTGTATAAGTTTCATACCAATTTTATGTATACTTGGTACCAAAATTATATAGGTTTCATACCAACTTCACTTGTAATAAATACCAAAACAGTATATATTTCATACTAATTTGAAATGACTAGTACCAAAATTGTATATGTTTTATACCAACTTTATATGTAATTAGTATCAATATTGTATATATTTCGTACCAACTTCGCATGTCAAAAAACAAGGGTGTTTTAATATTTTTAGGTGACTATAGAGTCAAAACTAATGTAATTTTTGAATTATGAATTGACATCAAAATTTCTCTTACACAATGACTGATTCCCACATTTATTTTTTATCATAGGATTTCTTTTGAGTTTCTCCTTATGGTAATATGCTTAAAATTTTTAAAATAAATGTGATTAAAAAAAGTATCTTTTTTTAACTTTATTAATTCTTGCTAAATGTATTTTTAAAATATTTTCAAATGATTAATAAAATCAATCGATATATTTTATTCCTATATTATCCGAGGTTCGTTTGATGGGACATTATGATGAGACACATTAATAAATGAAATGATAACCATGAAAACTCAAATATCATCTTCCGTGTGCAAAGACGTACGCTTATAGAAAGGATATATGTATATATCTATATATAGAAAGCATTCAAAGGGGTAATAAATAGAGATGGCGGTAAGCCGGTTGGCCAAACCTATGACCCACTCCGTTATAAAAAAAGGTTGTCTCAAACCCGCTCATTTCAACCCCAAGAGCCCGGCCGGTTAAACCCGTCCAGCCTAGCTTGACTTTTTAAATAAAAAATATATTTTTTTATTAGATGAAAATCAATTTTGAAGCACAAAAATTAAATTTGTCATTGAATTTCGTGTTTTTCTCTAATAAATATTTATAATAAGTATTGCAAAACTTTTTTAAGCTAATAGATCTTCATGAAATTCTCTTTGAAATATAAGTGAGTTTTAATATAAAATTAAATAATGTCATGTTATATTTCAACTATTCGATGTTAAATTAAAAAATATATATATACATATAAA
Organism: Haberlea rhodopensis; assembly: GCA_907163345.1. Lineage (NCBI taxonomy): Eukaryota > Viridiplantae > Streptophyta > Magnoliopsida > Lamiales > Gesneriaceae > Haberlea > Haberlea rhodopensis. The sequence goes on along the minus strand of CAJQUN010000004.1, from coordinate 2,270,343 downwards.
ATAGGACGGTTTGATCGACAGGGTGGATGGGTTTAATACGGATTCGGATTCGGATTCAAAGTCGCCCTATTATCAGGATGGGTTTAATACGGATTTGGATTCAGAGTCGCCCTATTACCATCCGTGTTATAAATGAGCTGGGTAGGTAGTCAATTTATTTGAAGGATTTTGACGTAAAGACTCACAGACGTCGTATGGATTCACAGTGGAAAAGGTTAACTTTCCAGGGTCAACCATGCGTGAGCTGTATACCTTCATGCATATCCAACTCAATTATGAGTTTTTTAGATAGATATTTTGTTCCTTAATACATGTAAAATTCAAAATAATAAATTAAACAATTTTTTATATAAATATATATGTTTATTTTATATCTTATTAAAAAAAACATTTAAATAAATAGAAATAAGTATATCAAAACTGAAGCATGTCCCCTTACTGACAGGGTTTTGTTTTTCTATGATAGATAATTTCATTATTTTGGATTCTACAAATCCAATAATTTATATATTTTAAAATTAGATGTAATAAGTAGGACAAAACATAGGTAGGATGAGTCGATAAAAAAGACATCATGCATGCGAAGACAAATTTATGGACAGCTGGTGCTTTTGAAATGGCAGCAAATCTTGAGAAAATTTTGAGCTCCCCAGTTTTGCTTATTCCCACTTTAGACAGATTTGGGTTCAAATTGCATTTGACACAATAAAATTGATTTAGCTGCTCCAACATTAAAAAAAAATTCTTGAGAACATTTTATTTTAAGAAAATTAATAAAACGATTATATATTTATTTATTTTTCCGAATGGAATATATAGGCTTTGTTATCTTACTATATTATAATGTCTAAGCCCCTTATACTAACTACCTTGGTATGACAAATTTGAATTTACCAAACTACCACCTCCAATGGTTTGTTGTGGTTCTTTGTTGCATCTTCTGAATTGTAATATTAATCAATATATATGTCTCATTTATTTCATTACACGTATAAATTCGTATGCATTATATATTACGTTACACACGCAACGCGTGTGCTTCATCTGCTAGTAATAATAATTTGTGAACCAAATTATACAATTTTAAGAATTTTAGGTGATCTCACCCATAACCAAAAGATTCTAAACGGACGTAGCTTTCGCTTTATGTAGGGGCAAGATTGTTAGGCCCACCACATAATGGGCCTACTTTTTTCGGTAGTTCACACTTTCACGCCACCTTTCACCTAATACTCTGAATTGTTAAATTTTCTTTTTAAAAGAATTTAAAAAATATTGCCGCAATCTATATTTAATAAACCCAAAAGGATAATGACTGTGACAAATAAAAATCGAGCAATATTTAATTTAATATTCAAAAAGTTTGTTGATGTTAAAAAGTTTTAAATTAGCTTACTGAATTATTCTAAGCATAGATTCTCTTTTTTGTATAGTCACTTCAATGATAAAATGGGTATTCTTTAGTACACTGGGTTTGATATACACCACACATACAAATATATATATATAAATTTAAATACATTTGTATGTGTCTTGATGTATGTATCAGACCCGATATATATAAGCATATCTTGGTATACAGTTTGTATTTTAAAATATTTTGCCCTCCCACCTCTCTTACTATTTTTTCTGCTTCCGCCACTGCAGACGATGGAATACCCACCCAATTTAAAATTTAAATAATATATTATATTTTATCTATAGTTTTATGAAAGAAAAAAAATTAGTTTCCTTATTAAAAAACACAATGTCAATTCCTTAATCATGATTTCTAATTTTTTTTCATTTTTTTGTTGAGAGTGAATTATTTATTGTCTTGCCATTCATCTTCTTAACTAATATTCTTCTCTTTTTTCTTCATGGGTGGGAATAATAATTTTTTCTATGATAATGAAATGAATGGAATATTTTATAAGATAATGCGCAAATAACATCACTTTTAAATTTTTATTGCAATAAGCGACAAAATATGCTCATGCCCGAAGTGTTGCCAATACACGACAAAAAATTTAATACTTTATAAAGAAGATTTGGACATTATGGTATATGGTCTCTAATTTGCCATGCCATTTTCTCTAAAGCCACGAGTCTATTCTGATGTGTCGTTTCCAAATCACTAACTTTAACTCTAAAAAGACGTTTGATTGATCGCGGATGGTTTATTTGATGCTACTCTTTGAGACTGCATGACCATTGGATTGACATCCAATAGTTGGGGGTGTCCAAAGGGTAATGCCCTTATGGACACTCCCAATATAAGCGTTGTGGATGTAGCTGAGCCACCGTAGTTGTTTTAAATTATTAAATTTCAAGTAGGACAATTAATTATAAAACATGTAATAGAGGAAATATTTGCATGTATCCGTTTTGGACCGTACTTATAAGAAACTCAATATTAAAATATAACACATTTTAAAAATACACAAACTAATATACCGATAATTTAAATCAATCATATTGAATTGATCCATAACTGAGATCCAAACCATATACATGCAAATATTTTCTTAGATACAATGCTTTTATATATCTTATTATTATCATCATTGCGGTTGTGTTGTGATCTGTGTATTAGGTAATTAGATACTTGCACACCTAACTAAAAGATCAAAACCAAAACCAAAACCAAAAAAAAACAAAAAAAAAAAAGCTAACCAGTATAACCATACCTTCTTCGAACTTCCAAAAGCTTCAGAAAGAAATCCAATATTTTACGTGCACACATACCTAGATATATATGTTGGTATCTTGCACCCGATGTCTATCTTTGGGATAAATAAGAGTAAAGTAACAAGATATCTCAACGAACATGTCAATGCGGATTTGGAATCTGCGTCTTTGAAACGATATTGCACCGTTATGGTGCTCACGATTTAGAGACAATCGTTTTCCAAAATACAACGATTATTATTCGTGATAAAAGCACTCCAAATAACGAATCTTTAAACCATAAATGTTTAAATATACTCAAACAAAAACAAGGGATGAACAAAAGTATTATGCAAAAAATTTACTCTCAAAACTTGAATTTGATCATGCAAAAATATTTTTTTAATTCAAATGTGTTGTTCTATTTATAGCGAATCATTGAATGCCATGAAAATACAACTATTGGATGCATTTTTCAATGGGTACACAACCCTTGTCCAGACAGAACACACATAGCATAGATGTTGCGTCTATGAGTAGCATACTCTGCCTAGAATTTATTTCCAGGCAGAGGCGCCACCCCTACTGCCCGGGTTTTTCCCGGGCAGTTTCAGTATCTCGTTTTTGTTCATTTTTTTGATTTTTACATGCTTAATTTAAATTCATTAAGCATGTTTTTCGACAATATCCATTTACCATTTATTTTGTTCTAATCATGGTCCTTTATAAGAATAGTTGGTAACTTTTCAGAAGAAATATCAAAATTGGATTTTTTTTTTTTTTTGAGGTCGAACATTTTTAGACATTAGGATTTTGGTCTCTAGTTGCATGAATCTGTTCTCTCTTTCTATTTTTGGGGTTGTTCTCCACAGCGGGGATATCATGACATTTCATTAATATTGGTAAACATCATGTTCATTGGTAAACAAAGCTCTTACCCTATTTTGGTAGTCATATTAAATTTTAACCAAATCAATGGAAAAGATAATTAATATTGGTAAGCATCAAATTCATTACCTACCATACTCATTCAAATCTAATTCATCATTATGCTAAAAAAAAATCTAATTCATCATGCCTATGAGCAACCATGAACCAGAAATTCTGCTTTCAGAAAATTTGTATGGACCAAACATTATATTTGGAATCTGGATTTATTTTTCGAGAGAGAGTGATTGTTTTTGCTTGCTCCTTGTTTATTAATTTGCTGAAACGGTCGCTGATGTTGCTCTTCTAGTAACATGGATATTTTATGGAACTGTCACGTATTTTTTTAACATTACAATTTAAGAAAACATGAGAAACATATTTAATGGATACAAACGGAAAACTTGAGAAAAAAAATCATACATGGTTCCGCTCCGTGAAAGTCGAGAAATCAGTCACATTCCATCGAAAAATTGTGTTATAATAACACGTCTTGCATTGCGTAATGTAGTTGAACTGGCACGACAACATGGATGGCATAGAGTGTTGTTCCAAAGTGATTGCACAAATGTAGTTCGTGCACTGAATTCAGTATCGGATAAATTTTCATCCAATGGAAACATTATTTCGGATATGCAAATGTTGATGACGGAAATCCCATAACCGCAGACACAAATTGTTCGTAGAAGTGGAAATGAAGCTGCTCATCTTCTAGCTAAAAAGAGCTTTTGTGACAACATATGGTTTATCAGATTACCCAGATTTTATTCACAATATTGTAACTGCCGAATGTCTATTTTGAACGAAAAATCATCCAAAAAACATGATACTTCTCAATTTTTCATATGGTCGTTCCGGAGCCCGGACTCGGTGCATCTAAAAAGTTTTCATTTCCAGCAATATCGAGCAAGATGGCTGAAAATCTCGTAATTTAAAAGATTGTTAACCCGGTTTACAATCTGATGAGGTTTTATACTTGCCAACAACTTCTCAACTTCACTGAATGGACAATTGGTCCTAAGGAAGAGTATTTTATACTTTTCCACATGTTTTAAAATTTTAACATCAAATAGAGAATGTAAACTTCCCAAGAGTAGAATGGCTTATAACGTTATCTGGAATCAAAAATCTCACCTGGGGGGTTCAATGGGAGTGCAAAGAAATGAAGAAGACGCAGATGATAGCTGCTGTTAAATGGAGGCTGGTGAAATCCAAATCTGAAGGGAAAATTTATCAAACGCATGTCAATTGTTTCATGTCACTCAATCCCAAAAAAGCAACTGCTAAATCCACATGACTTCACACAGAAAGAATTAATCCGACGCAGATTTTTTAAATCTTGACACCAGAATTAAGAGATACTAGATCATTAGAACTCCACAATCCAATGGTATTTTACAGAAAATGGACTAAAGATCCAACTTCTGTCTTCAGCAAAACATACCTATATTTGTCCGCACAAGGTGCATCTCTTTGCAATAAACTCTTACCCACAGTCAACATGTGACTGACTATACTAAAGGAAAATGTAGAATTCAGCCACATGAAATAAGGAGTTCCAAAGATGTAGGTAGCGCAACGCCTAAACAAGAAATGCCAATTATATTTTAGTCACCGAATGACAGTTGGTTGTGCTAAATTGGAATCACTAAATAATGCCTACACGAAAATGATGGGTTTATTTAACAAATTAGTAGGATATTTAAAGATTGTTATTAGTACAAAGTTTGCACAAGAAAGGAAATCAAAGCATTACTGAGGACCAGTGCAAGTCCTCCAAGAATTGTACATTCCAGTTGACTATTTATGAGCTTGAACTAGATCTTTACCACTCGGTAGAGAGACTCTTCTTATTTTAGGTTCGCATTGTCTTAGAATGTAAAACAGAAATGTGGACTCAAAGTAGTTTAGAGGGAAACCTTGATAATCCTACTAAAATCGCCATTTGTGGATAAACGACGGATAATGCTTACACAATTGAAAACAATATTTAGGTGCTTTAGACCCGAACTAATTCAGTGCCAGCATGTGAGTAACAGTAGATTGAAATGTCAAAGATAAGTAACACTTAATACAATTCAAACAGACAGCAAGAAATTCTGAGTTTCATGACACTAACAGTTCATTGATGCCAACTATGAGCGCATACATAAAATCCTGGGAACGACGATTGTAATACATGCAGTGGTTAATACAAATTTAGCTTGTTTAGCATCGCCGCATCAAACCTTCATAAACATTTAATCCAATCCAATCACAAGCCAGAAGTGCATAGATGTGCACTTAAATAACCACATTCGTGGGGGGGAGCTAAAAATATATCTATATTAGTTCATGGATGAATATTAAACAACACATTATTTAGAAGGGATGAATTGAGTTAGGTTCAATGAAATAGATAACAAGACTTTGAAACAAAATATTCCTTTCAATCTACATGACATTCAACATTTTTTTCCCCGAGAATTTGATTCAGACTGGAGATAAAATGGGACAGATATCATTGCTGTCAATGAATTCTGATATCCAAATGAAGCTTGTTTTCAATTAATAGTGTGACCTTTGATCAGATATTTTCTCAATGAACAATACAACTGAAACTTATTCAATGAAAATAGTAGAAGAAATAACAGCCAACATGCTAAATTTCAACGTAAGTAGGAACTGGATAGAGATCTGCTGTAATCACTTCTTGTCTACTACATTTTCTTTAGTATATACTTTACTCTATTTTTCTTTACCTATTTCTATGAAATGTTGAACTTTTCATGCTTATAATAAACACAAGGTCAAAACCTGTTCCAATCACTTCAACATGGTCAAATCAATTTCTTCTTTATTCTATGCTTATTAATACGAACACTCTTTAATTATCATACATACAAATCAGCATAGTGGAACAATAATCAACAAACCCTGTGGACTAAATGAGAATAAAGAAGCAAACAAAAACAGGGGTAGTGAATTAGGAGAAACCTGGAAAAAGAAGGATTAATGTCTTGAAAAGCAACAATCTTATCATCATACACCAATCAATAAAGACGGGTATTACAAAATTTTTACAATAGATACAAAATGCACCATATTGGTAGAGTTCTTCACATAAAAAAACTAGACCTGAGGAAGAAGCGTGGTGGAGCTGGAAGAACTGGCGATTTGACAAAAGATACAAGGTGCAGTGACGGCTGCCGCCATTCCTCCACTCTTCCCTGCGGCTTTGATCAATCCATTTTCTGCCTTTCTTCGAGGCTGGGGAAAGTAAATAGCTTTGGCTTCATTGAAAATTTTAGAACTTATTAATATTTTACAATAAATTTTTTTTTATAAATTTTATAGACGAAATTGTTGCAAATTAGTGAAACTCGTTGTCTTATTTTAGTTGTTGAATTAGTTTTACTAAATCCGTTTAGTTGATTTCAGTTTTTCATATAAGATATTGTCTTCCTTTTATTTAGAAGTCAGTGGCTTTTAGTTGGTAGACTTGCTCAATATGCACGTTAGTATTTGTTGAGATATTTTAGGACATTTCTACCATTTATTCTGTAATAGCATTTCAATTCCGCAGAGCATAATAGTACTTTCAGTTTCAGAAATCTTCTTGCTTTCTCGTTGGCTATTTCTTGTTCTTTATATTTATTACATCGTACCAAAGCAAGGTTACATATTAAGTGTTTGATATAATTACTCAGAAAAAAAAGAAAAGAACGGTGGAAGTAGTGCCTCTGTAGACAAGCTAGTATGGAAGCTTATCTACAAGGGCAGGATTTGTGGGATCTTATCTCTGGTAATGATGCTAAAATTCCAGAAGATACACCACATAATGTTGAGTTGAGGAGGAAGTGGAAGATTAAGTGTGGCAAAGCTTTATTTGCTTTGCGAACATCGATCAGTCAGGAGTACATCCAGCTTGTTCGTGATTTAAAGTCAACAAATCAAGTGTGGGAGAAACTTGAAAGGCTTTTCACACAAAAGAACACGACAAGGCTACAGTTTTTGGAAAATGAACTTGCGAGGATGACTCAAGGTAATCTTTCAGTTTCAGAATATTTTCTGAAAATTAAAACCTTGTGTTCTAAAATTTCAGAACTGGATATGGAGGAACCGGTGAGTGAAGCTCGCCTGCATGGTTATGTTATTCGTGGGGTTGCGGAAGGAGTTTATGCCTTTCATCTCTTCAATACAAGGGTGGATAAATCAACCAACTATTATTGAGCTGGAGAATCTGCTCTCAAATCAAGAAGCTTTGATAAAATGCCAGCAACAATAAACATTTTTCCTCTCAACAGGAGGATGTGCTTTACACAAAAGAGAAAGCACAAAACAGTTCTTTTGGCGGCAGCAATCAAGCCAAACCTGATGGGCAAAGGGCTGCTATAGATGTGGAAAACTGGGACACATAAAACTCAATTCTCGAGTGGATGTGGTGTGTGATCGGTGCGGGAAACTAGGCCATAATCAACAAAATTGTCGTGTGAAACTCGCAAGAGCAAATGTTGCACAAGAATCTAGTGAATTTGAACAACTCAAGTGGGAGCAATGCTTATCCATTGAAGCTGTTGATCAACATGTTATTGTGAATTTTGTTTGCAACAAAATGGTAATGCTTCAATAGACTATAGCAATGATTGGATTGTTGATTCTGGTTGCTCTCATCATGCAACATGAAATGTTTCCTTGCTTTCTAATGTTCGTCCACACGTTGGAAAAAGAGCTATTGTTACAACTGATAATTCATTACATCCTGTAGTAAAAGAAGGAATTTCAACATCAAGAAAGATATGTCAGATGCTGGTGGTGTTTCTCTCAATGATGTTTATCATGTTCAAGGCTTAAAGGAGAAACTAGCTTCTGTTTCTCAAATTATTGATTCTGGAAGGTATGTTCTTTTTGGTCCAGATGATGTGAAATTTTTTTCCAATATAAAACACCTTGAAGCCGATGTCTTATTTACTGGAAAAAGGAAAGACTCACTCTATGTATTGTCTTCAAGTGATGCATATGTTGAAAAGGCAGGTCAAAATGCTAGTGTAACACTTTGGCATGCTCGGTTATGCCATGTTGGTTATCAATTACTGCAGAAAATCTCTACCAATAAGCTTCTCAATGGAGTTCCATTCTTTAAAGAAATTCATCAAGATGTGGTTTGTCCTGGTTGCCAATATGGAAAATCACATCGTTTCCCTTTTCGAAATTCGACGAATAGAGCTACTGTTGCGCTACAGCTCATACGTTCAGATTTGATGGGGCTAACAAGAACACCTAGCTATCATGGTTTTCATTATGCAATGGTTTTTGTGGATGATTTTTCTCGGTCCACTTGGCTGTTTTTCTTAGAACACAAAAGTGAGGCGCTCTCCAAATTTATTCAATTTAAGGAGTGTGTGGAAAAAGAATTTGGGCAACAAATAAAGTGTCTGCGTACCGACAATGGGGGAGAATACTTCCAGAATTATTGCAAAGAACATGGCATTTGGCGACAAATGACTTGTCCAGAAACTCTGCAGCAGAATGGAGTTGTTGAGCCCAAGTTGGCACACCTCACATCAATGTGTTTGTCATGGTTACATGCAAAGAACCTTCCGAGAGAGCTATGGGCAGTAGCTCTTCAATCAGCATGTCATGTTATAAATCATTTACCTCCATGGTCAGGGACGGAATTATCTCCATTTGAAGAACTATATGATCACAAGCCCAATGTGAGTTATTTTCGAGTTTTTGGTTCGGTTTGTTATGTTCATGTCTCAAAGTCTAATCGATCTAAACTTGACCCGAGGGCAAAGCATTGTATTTTTGTTGGTTATGACATTCACAGGAAAGGATGGAGATGTATGGATTTAGAAACAAAGAAAGTTGTTGTTTCTCGTGATGTGGTGTTGATGAAATTTCATCGCATCAGATTGATGCAATACAAATAGTGGCACAACTGACTTTTCACAGTCTTTTTTATGAGAATACTTCTAGCGAAAAGAGTGGTACTACTCCTTCTGGAGAACATATGCAGCGAGATGAGATTATAGAACATGGTATGCGGATGTCTACTAGACAAAGAAAACACCCTTATTATTTAACTGATTATGAAGTTCAGTTAAATCATTACTCTGTTGTGTCTTGTTTTCTAATGGGAGATTCATGTGAAGATGAACCTAAGTCCTATGATGAAGCTAAGTGTCACGGGATGAGAGCTTTCACCCAAACTTTCTCGAACCTGTGCCCGCGTCGCCAAGTCAGCCTTCCTCCCGAGTTGGTTGCTAAAGTGCTAGAAAGAGAGAACACAAAGAGATTTTGAGAGAATGCTTTGTATTGCTTGAAAACTTGATTCAAAACTTGATGATTACAAATGAACTCCTCCCCCCTATATATACAAGTCCACATCCTCAATGGACGATGATGATCAATTTGATCTAATGGCTAGAAATGATCTTCTAGGATGTTCCACACATCTACAAGCTTCTACATGCTTCTATTATGTACATTTCTATAAGGTTCTAGAATGACCTACAAAAGAATGTACAATGGATGTCTAGAATATTTCGGGGTGCTCCAAAGTGTTCTTCAAGCTTCCGGATGCCCCAAAGCCTCTCCAATGTATGCCTGAATCTTCTAGAAAGTTGCGGGTCGTGACATTCTCCTCCACCTAAATTGGCGACGCCCTCGTCGCCTGAATATCATGGAACTCCTTAATCTTATGTGCAAACTGCCACAAGTGGTCATCGTGCTCCCAGCTAGATTCTGCCTCAGGTTGACCCTTCCATCGCAAGAAGTACTCGGTGTATGGGGGAACTCCTCTTTTACGTATCACTCGGTTCGCCAAAATCTCATCCACGCCTTTGTCATATGATGTGATCACAGCAGTTGGCGCCCGATGTGATGTCCCACGACTTGGATCCTCCATGTCTGCATGATATGGCTTCAGCTGACTCACATGAAATACTGGATGGATCTTTAACTTTGGCGGCAATTGTAGTCGATAAGACACTGTGTCTATACGCCACTCGATGGGAAAGGGCCTTCATATCTACGTATCAACCCCTTGTGTACTGGCCGCAATGATTTGAACTGTTGGGGTAGTAGCTTCACCATTACAAGGTCCCCTTCCTTGAACTCGACCGCTCTTCGCTTAAGATCTGCCCATTTCTTCATCTTTTTGACGGCTTTGTTCAAGGATGCCCGAGCCAAGTCAGCCTTCTCCTGTATGGACTTGGCGAATGTGTATGCTGCGGGGCTGCTCCTTGTGTAGCCGTGGCAATGTTATGCGGTGTCATCGGCTGTCTGCCTGTGGCTAACTCAAATGGACTATGTCCAGTAAATTCGCTTCGCTGCAAATTATAAGAGAACTGGGCAGTGTCTATGAGTTTCGTCCAATCTCGCTGGTTGGCACTCACATAGTGCCGTAAGTATAATTTCGGTAGCGCATTCACCCGCTCGGTCTGCCCATCCGTTTGCGGGTGGAAGCTTGTTGAGAATGCAAGATCGGACCCCAAAAGCTTGAATAGCTCGGACCAAAACTTCCCCGTGAGGGTCGCGATCACTCACAATGGTCTTCGAAATGCCCCAATGCTTGACCACGTGCTTAGTGAAAAGCTTGGCTGCGTCAACGGCAGTGATGTCTGGCGGTGCAGCAATAAAGATGGCATACTTAGAAAACCTGTCCACCACAACAATGATAGTCCCGCACCCTTCTGACTTGGGTAGTGCCGTAATGAAGTCCATTGATATGCTCTCGAACGGGTGCTCAGGAATGGGAAGTGGTTGTAGGAGACCGGCTGGCTGCTGTTGTTCCACCTTGTCTTGTTGGCACACAAGACAAGTCCTCACATAGGCCTCCACATCCTCCCGCATCCTTGGCCAATAATAAGAATCCCCCATGAGTGCCATAGTGCGTTGCATCCCCAGGTGGCCAGCCCACTTTGAATCATGACACTCCTTGAGTATTTCCCGGTGCAAATTTTCCCACTTGGGCATGGAGAGGCGGTCTCCCTTAGTGAATAGCAAGCCATCTCGAATCCAAAAGCGTCGGGTTTTGCCTTCCCTAGCAAAGTCCATGATGTTCCTTGCCATCAGGTCTTGATCTAGTCCTTCCCGTATGCAATCCTTCAACATGCTTGCGGGTTGGCTTATGGCTGCAAGCTCCACCTTCCGGCTTAAGGCATCGGCTACACGATTGGTTGTCCCCGGCTTGTACTCCAATGTGTAGTCAAACTCCGCAAGAAACTCCTGCCACCTTGATTGCTTCGGAGTGAGCTTCTTTTGGGTTTGGAAGTAGCTTGTGGCAACATTGTCTGTCCGTACAATAAACTTGCTCCCAATCAAGTAATGCCTCCATACTGATAGACAATGGACCACTGCAGTCATCTTCTTCTCATGGACTGTGTAGCGTCGCTCGCATCATTCAACTTGCGGCTCTCAAAGGCAATAGGATGCCTGTTTTGCATAAGAACGCCCCCAATGGCATAGTCCGCGGCATCATTGTGCACCTCGTATGGCTGTGTGATCCGGCAGGGCTAAGACTGGTTGCTCCATCACCTTGTTCTTTAGCTCTTCAAATGCTTCCCGGCACTTTGGATACCACTCCCATTTCTTGTTATTTTCAAGAGATTAGTGAGGGGTGTGGCAATGTTAGAATACCCCTCTATGAAGCGACAGTAATAGTTGGCTAGCCCCAGAAAAGATCGGAGTTGGGGCACATTGGTTGGAGCCTCCCAATCTCGTATGGCCTTCACCTTGGCCTCTTCCATCATGATACGCCCGGTCTTAATGTTGTGGCCCAAGAATGACACCTCATCTCGGGCAAAAGAGCACTTCTCCAACTTGATGTAAAGTTCATTCTCCCGAAGTGCCTGAAACACCTTTCTCAAATGCTCCACGTGTTCCTCCAACGTGGATGAATAGATAACAATATCATCAAGGTAAACAACCACAAATTTATCCAAGTAATTGTGGAATACCTTGTTCATGAGGGTGCAAAACGTGGCCGGGGCATTGGTGAGACCAAAAGGCATAACTTGAAATTCATAAGACACGTACCTCGTCACATGGCGGTCTTTTGCTCGTCCCCTACGGCAATCCGTACTTGCCAATATCCGGACCGCAAGTCTATCTTTGAAAACTACTTGGCCGCTCCAAGTTGGTCGAACAACTCTCCAATGAGTGGTATAAGGTACTTGTTCCGGACCGTCAACTTGTTCAAGGCCCGATAGTCCACGAACATGCGTAGAGATCCATCATGCTTCTTTTGAAAGAGCACTGGTGCACCATATGGGGACTTGGATGGTTGGATCATCCCCGCATCAAGTAGTTCCTTGAGTTGTTTCCTCAACTCTTCCAATTCAGGTGGTGCCATCCGATAGGGTGTGCGTGAGGGCGGGCTAGCATCCGCTACTAGCTCGATCTTGTGGTCCATGACCCTCCTTGGTGGTAGCTTCTTTGGGAGCTCCTTTGGCATAATGTCCTTGAAGTCCTCAAGCACATCCTTGACTTCCATGGGCAACTCCCCCACGCCCTCAGTCTTTGGCCCTTCGTCTATCTTAGGAACTATGGCATAGGTCTCCTCACTACGCTAAGCCCCTTTGCAAATTGGATAGCCGACAACATGCTCGGCCCCTTGGCCTCCCTCTTGGCCGGTATAGTACATTGAGTGTTTGCATCAAGAATATATAAAGAGTCCGAAAAGGGTAGAATGCAAGCTCGTACCTCATCGAGCCACTCTAGCCCAAGTACCATGTCGTAGTCATCCATGGGTACCACTGTGTAGGAGACATATCCCTACCATTCTCCTATCGTGGTCTTCACTCCCTTGGCCGCTCCGGCAATTGGTTTGGCCTTTGCATTCACTGACTTGATTGATCCTCCGGTCGGAGTGATGGCAAGCCCCAGCTTCTTTGCCGCCTCCTCCCGGATAAAGTTGTGTGTGGCTCCCGTATCCACCAATGCCTTGACTCGTTGCCCCCTAACCAAGGCATCCACAAACATAGACCCACCCTTGGGTCCTTTAGCGCGCTCCACCTTTGCCTTGACGGCATTGAGGAGCCGTAGAGATCCAATATGTGTGCCCTCCTCCTGTGGCTCATCATCTTCGCCTGCAAGAGCTGCTAGCTTGTTTACTTTTGGGCAATTGGCCACGAAGTGGTTGGTCTTGTCACAAAGGAATCAGGTCCGTTATGATCATTGGACCTATTGGTTGTTGTTCTAGGTGCATTGCCCCTGTTGTAGGTTTGGCCTGTATTGGACTGGTTGTGTTGAGCCTTAAACGCTTGGTTGAGTTTAATGCTTAAATTAACCCCGGACTATTTTTGAGTTTTGATGATCAACAAAATTTGTGTTTGTTATACTAATGTGTCTATTTAGTGTGCAGATTTATTGATTGGAAAGTTGATTGATTGAAGAAAATCAAGTATGCAAATTCTGGTCTGGATCGCCCCAGGCGATGGCAGTCAGGAAGGCATCGCCACGCACATCGACAGAGGAGACACCGAGGCTCGCGCGCAGGGGGAGTTCGCCCGAGGCGATGACATGATCGCCCGAGGCGATGCGTTGAACGCCTGAGGCGATGTGTGCAACGTTTGAGGCGATGAAGATTTTGGACCAGCTGAGGCTACGTCATTGATTTGTGTTGTTGATCGCCTGAGGCGATGCATGTATTATGGTGACGGTTGGGGCGCGGCGATGGTAATCGCCTGAGGCGATGTCCGAGGCGATCGAGGAGTGATTCAAGCCTTAAGTGTAGCAACGGCAAGTAGGAGCCTTGGGGGCTTCCTACACTATAAATATGGATGCTTTGGAGCATTTTGAAGATAAGAAACAAGCCTACAAACTTCAACAAAGCTTTGCTTATTCAAATTTCATATAGCATTGCAATCTCCATACATTTGTGTTGTATTGGAGTTTGTGATTCTTTTCTTTTGTGAGAGTCTTGTTTTCTTCGTGTTGGTACACGTTGAAGGTGTTTGTTGATTTATTGTAAGGTCCTCCAACACCGACGTAAGTTGGAAATTGTAAAGTCATCAACAAGTAAAGTTGGTGCATATGTTGTGGCTATCCTTGAGGAGCCCTTAAGGCCAAGAAGACTCGTGAAGAGTGTTGGTAACTCGGGAAGAGTTTTGTGTGGCTATCCTTGGAGCCCTTAAGGCCAATTAGACTCGTGAAGAGTGTTGGTAACTCGGGAAGAGTCTTGTGTGGCTATCCTTGGAGCCCTCAAGGCCAAGAAGACTCGTGAAGAGTGTTGGTAACTCGGGAAGAGTTTTGTGTGGCTATCCTTGGAGCCCTTAAGGCCAAGAAGACTTGTGAAGAGTGTGGTGCCCGTGAAGAGCTTTGTGGCTAACTTGGAGCCCTCAAGGCCAATATCATTCGTTCTAATGGAACCTCGGTTGGAAGTTATCTAGCCGGGAAGAGGAGACGTAGCCGATTCATCGCCGAACTTCTATAACAAATATTCGTGTCATTTACCGCTTTATTTTATTACGCATTTATTTACTTCTTCATTTCTTTTATTTATCGATTGACTTGAAGTCTTCTGCAGCGCAAACTCTTTTATTTTGCAAATTCATTTTAAAAAGCTAAAGTAGCCAAGGAACCTCATTCACCCCCCATCTTCGGTTCCAACAGGCTGCCTCCCACACCTTTGCCCTTGTCATCCCTCCTGCCTTTGTTGTTGCCATCGTTGGAGGGCCGTAACTCAATAAGGCTCTCAGCATAAGCAATTGCCATAGCCAGATCCTGCACTTGACGGCTTGAGTCCATCAAGGAAAGCGAAGAATGCCTCACGATCCGTCAACTCCGGGATCTCTAATATGATCTCTTGGAACTCCTTGATGTACTCTTTTATAGTTTTGTTGTGTGTGAACCGTCGTAGACGTCCCCGAGCCTCATACTCCACATTCTCGGGGTAGAATTGCGCTTGAGCTCGGCCTTGAAGTCTTCCCATGTATCCATGCGACATGTGCCTCGCTGAATGTCGGCGTGTCACCTCCTCCACCATAGTGTGGCTGTGTCTGTCAGGAATAGGGGCGCTGTGCGAATCTTGGCCTCGTTGTCCCTTACATTCGAGGCTGCAAAATATTGCTCCAAGTTCCATAGAAAGTTGTCAAGCTCCTTAGCATTGCGAGTACCATTGTAAGGTATTGGCCTTGGAACATTAATCCTAGTTGGTGCCATGGCTACATGCTCCCCCGCATTGGCCATGGCCCTTTTGCATACCACCATGTCGGCCTTGAGAGTTTTGAACTCTTCTTCCAAGGCCTCAATCATGCCCCTAAATTCATCGAATTGGTTTTTCATATCAAAACTGAAAGAGTTTATTTGTTGGAGTACGTGGCCTTGAAACTCCTCCCCTGAGGTGTTCACTTCAAGTTCCCGTACCTTCTCGGCCACATCCTCGAAGGCTTGGGAGTGATCCGCCATGTATTGCTCCAGTCGGATCATCCGGTTCTCCATGCCACCCATAAAATCGACCGAGGGTTCCCTTGACTGGCCTCGGCCCTTCCTCGGTGCCTTCTCTGGCTTCTCGGGTTGTTGGACCACCCCTGAGTCCGACATTCTTTCTTCTAGCAAACACCAACGAACAACCTTGAGTGCGGAAGCTTTAAGAGCCGACCTAGGCTCTGATACCACTTGTCACGGGATGAGAGCTTTCATCCAAACTTTCTCGAACCCGTGCGGCACTTGACTAGTAACCCCGCGTCGCTAGCAAGTCAGCCTTCCTCCCGAGTTGGTTGCTAAAGTGCTAGAAAGAGAGAACACAAAGAGATTTTGAGAGAATGCTTTGTATTGCTTGAAAACCTGATTGAAAACTTGATGATTACAAATGAACTCCTCCCCCCTATATATACAAGTTCACCTCCTCAATGGACGGTGATGATCAATTTGATCTAATGGCTAGAAATGATCTTCTAGGATGTTCCACACATCTACAAGCTTCTACATGCTTCTATTATGTACATTTGTATAAGGTTTTAGAATGACCTACAAAAGAATGTACAAGGGATGTCTAGAATCTTCTGGGGTGCTCCAAAGTGTTCTAAGTGTTCTTCAAGCTTCCGGGAGCTTCCGGATGTCCTAAAGTCTCTCCAATGTATGCTCGAATCTTCTAGAAAGTTGCGGGTCGTGACATAAGGGTGTTTCTGAATGGGAAAAAGGAAATGCAAGAGGAAATATCAGCTCTAAACAAGAACTATACATGGGAGCTTGTTCCAAAGCCAAGAATGTTGAATTAGTTACTTGTAAATGGGTTTACAAGTTGAAGAAAAAGGCTGATGGTAATATTGATAGGTACAAAGCTCGTCTTGTCACTCGTGGTTTCTCTCAGCAATACGATTACGAGGAGACTTTCAGCCCTGCTGCTAAAATGGTGATGATTCGATCAATTATTTCATTAGTTGCTCTCAAAGGATGGAAATTGTGGCAATTAGATGCGAATAATGCATTCCTTTATAGGGAGTTGGATCGAGAAATCTTTATGGACCAGCCACATGGATTCATTTCTAAGGAGTTTCCAAATCATGTGTGCCGACTCAAGAAGTCTTTGTATGGCCTCAAACAGGCACCACATGCTTGGTACACTAAAATCACTGAATATCTTTGTTGGAATCGAAGAGGGGGGGTGAATGAGATTCCTTGGCTACTTTAGCGTTTTAAAATGAGTTTGCAAAACTAAAAGAGTTTGCGCTTGCGGAAGGCTTAAGTCAATCGATAAATAAAATAAAATAAAATAAGAAGTAAACAAATAAATAAATACGTAAAGCTGTAAATGACAAGGATATTTGTTATAAAAGTTCGGCGATGAATCGCCTACGTCTCCTCTTCCCGGTTAGATAACCTTCAACCGAGGTTCCACTAGAATAAATGATCTTGGCCTTGAGGGCTCCAAGTTAGCCACAACCCAACTCTTCCCGAGTTTACAAAGCTCTTCCCGAGCACAATACTCTTCACGAGTACACAAAGCTGTTCACGAGCTACCAACACTCTTCACGAGTCTTCTTGGCCTTAAGGGCTCCAAGGATAGCCACAACACATGCACCAACTTTACTTGTTGGCGACTTTACAATTTCCAACTTGCTTTGGTGTTGGAGGACCTTTACAATAAACTCAACAAAACACCTTCACGGTGTACTCACACGAAGATAACAAGACTTTAACAAAAAGAATGAATTACAAGCTCCAATACAACAACAATGTATGGAGATTGCAATGCTATTTGAATTTTGAATGATCAAAGCTTTGTAGAAGTTTGTAGGCTTGTTTCTTGTCTTCAAAATGCTCCAAAGTATCCATATTTATAGTGTAGAAGGCCCTCAAGGCTCCTACTAGCCGTTGCTACACTCAAGGCTTGAATCACTCCTCGATCGCCTCGGAAATCGCCTCGGGTGATCACCATCGCCGTGTTCTAACGTTCAAATCTGGCCCAGATCGCCTCAGGCGATGTCCCCATCGCCTCGGGTGATCGCCCGTTGAAAATTTGCCGTAGGATCAATTCTGGATCGCCTGGGGCGACCATGCCATCGCCTGGGGCGATCTGGATCGCCTGGCGCGCAGCGTGCCATCGCCTGGGTCGATGGTGCGCGGCGTTGGCACGCATGGCTCGGATCGCCTGAGGTGATGGCCCGGATCGCCTGAGGTGATCTGCCAGATTTCAACACTCTCAAACTTTGCACTATTCGACCATCTTAAGCTCATTTCTGGGAAAAGTGGTAGACATAAAAGTTGTAGCCCTTCCTCTTATCTAGGTGTGGACAAAATTGCATTGCATTTCATTAAGGTATGAAGAAGTTACGCCCAAAATGCTACAGCCGCTCAAACCTTGCTACAATCTGCACTTGTTATGACTTCCATGCCATTTTGCTCCATGATGCAATCCGAATTGGACTGAGATGTTTGAATATGAAATCTAGCATATTGGGTTGGCTTTCCAACCTCTTTGGATTCACATTATTCGGAGACTCGAGCCAAGAGATATAATCAAAACATTGCACTGCGCTCCAATTGGCTTCTATACGAATTTGCCCACCAACGGACCATTGGTTTGTGGGTCTTCATCCCATCATAAGAAATTGTTCCAACATCATTCCACACATGTTGAACACTTAATTTGGTTGTTCATAGATCCCATTCCTTCTCATCCAAGCTCAATAGATTCCTTGATAAAAAACACCGCTTGTTCTATGAACTCACATATGTTATTGTATAACTTGGGTTCTCTTCCATTGGTCTTCCCAACCAATTTATCAATCTAACCATGTACACTAAGTAGACATATTAGTACAACAAATGCAAGTTTTGTTGATCATCAAAACTCAAAAATAAACCGGAGATAAATTAACGCATTAAACACAACCATGCGTTTAAGGCTCAACAATCTTTATTTTTGTGGTTTCAAGTCTTCAACTGCATATTCAAGTCTATTTGTCAAGAAAACAACATCAGTATGAACGATGCTCCTTCTTTATGTGGATGACATGATCATCATTGGTGATGACAACGCTGAAAACACTCGTCTTCAAGATGGCTTTGTCTCTTCGTTTTGAAATGAAATGCTTTGGGAGAAAATAGTTGTTTTCTTGGCTTGGAGATTCAAAAGGCATATGGGTATTTTGTCTCTCAAAAGGGATATGCAACAAGTTTACTGAATCGTTTTCGTATGGGGGAGTCAAATGCAATGACTACGCCTATGGAACCTTGCTTGAAGTTAACTAAAGGTGGAGGAAAATTATTGGAATATACAACAGTTTTACGACAACTTGTTGGTAGTTTTTCTATTTAACTATCACAAGGCCTGCTATTTCATATTCTGTGGGAGTCATGTCAGTTTATGGACAAACCACTTGAGAATCACTTAATTGCAGCAAAGAGGATTCTTTGCTATGTAAAAGGCACTCTAAATTTGGTTTATTGTATAAGCAAAATACATCATTCCTTTGACTGGTTTTGTAGATGCTGATTGGGCTGGTGACGTGAATGATAGACGCTCCACAACTGTTATTGTTTTAATACAGGTTCAGCAGCGATCTCATGGTGCATTAGAAAGCAAACAACTGTTGCTCTTTCAAGTTGTAAAGCTGAATATGTAGCTGCTACTATGTAACTGCCTTGGATTATCCGGTACTCATTTGTTGTGACGATGAAAGTGGAATTAAGCTTGCTGAAAATCCAATGTTTCATGCTCGTACAGAACACATTGAAACACATCACCATTTTGTTCGAGAAAAGGTTTTGACTCAAGATATTCAGCTGAACATAAGATCAAGTTGCCGATATATTTATCAAAGCGCTTAACAAAGCAAAGTTTGAAGTGTTTCGAAGTGCTCTTGGTGTCACTGACAGGAAGATTGAATTAAGGGTGAGTGTTGCAAATTATTTAAACTTGCTGTCATATTTTAGTTGTTGAATTAGTCTTTACTAAATCAGTTTAGTTGATTTTAGTTTTTCATTTATTTAATATAAGATATTGTCTTCTTTTTATTTAGGAGATAGTGACTTTTAGTTGATTAGTGTTTGCTGAGATATTTTAAAACATTTCTACCATTTATTCTGTGACAGTATTTCAATTCTGCATACCATAATAATACATAATACATTCAGTTTCAGAAATCTTCTTTTTTTTCATTGGCTATTTATTTTTCTTTATATTTATTACAGAAATCACAATTTTTCCCGAATCTGAGGATGTTGAAGTCCTTGGCTCCGCCTATGCTTGATGTACGCATCAATGTGCGTATTTGTTCATGTTGCATATTTATAAAATTCATAATTTTAAAATCCAAAAAAAATCTATCAAAATAAATTTTTCATATATAAATGTACTTGATAAAAAATTCAATACGGCTGTCCTCATTAACCTTAAATAATTATAAATTATAAAGCTCAATAAAAAATACAATAACCCCTAATAAATATTAATGCATTTAATATAAATTAATAAAAGCATAATAATTATATGGAGATTAGAAACAAGCTCACGACACATTAGAAATTATAAATTGTTTCTATAAAATTAATATTTATTATTCTACGGAGCGTAAAAAGTTTGATTCATGTTAGTGCAATATTTTATATTTACTCCGCATTATAATAAAAGAGTAACTGATAATGTCACATGACATCATTTTTTGTGAAGATTTTTTTAAAAACCCGAAGATGCTCTCTCCAACATTTTTATTTAAACCTTTTTTATTATTATTACACATGTTTATTGATCGTCCCCATTTTTTTTATGTTTTTTCATATCCACTAATTTAAATTTCAAATCTGAAACAAGATTTCTTTTGGTTTATGATAAATCGAATGAGGTTTATATATGCAACGCGTGTGTACCAACGATAGTTTGACTAAGAAATAGATGTGGAGAAATTATCCATCGTTGGTGCAATCCAACTTGAATTCAAAGTAGATTAGATCTGATATAACTTCTAGAGCATGTTTTTTTAGCCATGTAAAATTGATGTAACAATGGGGCCAACAACCTCTTGGCCTAACGAGGGCATTGAGAGTGGTCTTTTTTTTAGTTATAACTACGAAGGATGGAGACTGTGTTATCATGGGATTGAACATAAGCATCTCCCATAATAGGAGATGATTGTGTCACTTCAATCAAGTGGTGGTGACCTTTCTCGGTCAATTTACAAAGAAAAAAAATAAACACTAAGTTTGAACGGACGCAATATAAAATATTATACAAATTAAAAACCCTTCCTCCAAATTCATTTCCCCTTATTACCGCTTTCCATCCACGGCAGTTCATTACGTAGTCTAGTATGAACTTCCTTTGGATTATTTATTTTCTTATTTTTTCATAAACCAAGCATGGCTTCTTATTATATATACTTTTTTTTCCAAGAGGCCCTGCTAATCTGGTTCTATACATAATGATAAAGAGTTCCATTTGTGGCTAGAAAGTATTTGAATTGTGATTTTTTTTTTTTTTTAAACATATTTTGTAACTTTTTTTTTTTTAGCATATATTTTGTTTCTTTTTTTTTTTAGCATATATTTTGTAACTTGTTTTTTTTCTGAGCATATATGTTTTGTAACTTCTTTTGCTAGCCTTGCAAGTGATATTTTCTTTCTGGATTGAGGACTGAGTGAAAATAAGTTTTGCATGACCATTCTTCTGTGCCCAATTTGATTTGTTGCTCAGGCTAAAATTATCAGGCATCTGGCACATCTCAGCTATATGCATACAACAAGAACCGACACTCTTGATGAAAAATAAAATCACCCTACCAGGCACAATACACTGTTTTGGATCCCAGACATAAGCAAAAATTGAAAATTGAGGCCCAGCACAAATTGATTGCTGTGGTATACGAAAATCTTTTCACTTTTTTGTGAAATTTCTTTGCTAAGTAGAACAAAATATCACAAATCAAATAGACGAACGATGAACCAACATTTAAGCCCATGTCAAGGACTTCAATCCATAAAAATACACTATAAAAGAAGTTCAAGCTCGAAAAACAATTCGTATTACAAGGCAGATCTTCATAGATGACTGATAAACTTCAAAATGTATTTCATGGTTACAATAATGCGGCCAATACGTATCATCATGTAGAAAAAGAATGGCATAGTAGTGTAATTCAAATCCAGAACTTTTTGTGATTTGACGCAAGGGTCAGTAACTCTTATTACTTTGACACTCAAAACTAAATTTAACCCTCACGAAAAAGAAAAAAAAAAGGCGAAAGAAAAAGAGAGAAAAAATCAAAAGATCTGTTTAGAATATATGTAGACATTTAAACTTTGTGCCTTTCCTGCGGTATTAATAACTCCTCATAATCATCTACAGTAACCTGTTGAAATTAGATGCAAATTTAAAAATCAAATACTCAGCATATAAAGTATAATTGATAAGTAGAGACAGCTACCTCGTATCTGCTAACACCATATGTATACTCCACATACAACCGCTTAGGTTCTTCTGGACAGGGATCGCAGAATCCCATTATTCCCGATTTTTTCACACCTTCATGAAGCTGCACAAACATGTAGAAACATAAGTATTTGATGATTGAAGTATCTTCAAGGATCTTTAGTCCCTAACTAAAGAAAACACACAAGTTCCACATCTATTCTTAGTTAATAATTCGAAGATATTGAGGATTACAGAGCAATCTAAACTAGAAGATATTGCAAAATGAGATGCCACTCTTTGTTTGTGAGGTAATAAATGCCTTGTGTGTTAAAAGTTTGTTTTACATGACTTGAAAATGCTAAGGTACTGTCCATACTCGTACTGATGAGGCAAAGCAAAACTAAACCATCATATTTGATTAAAACAAGGCTGCATAAAATATATATCATAATTAATCACTAGTCAACGGTCACATGCAACATATATGAAACTATATATACACAAATGACCAACCTTGAGTTGTCCAGAATCATTAACAAGAAAATTTAGAGGTACTGTGACATCTATAATTTGTGAAGCCACTTCATCTTCTGTTTCTTCTAATTTATGACTGTCAAACAAGGCTTTGTGATTTCCATAAAATGCCTTTGCAACAACCAATCCGCCCCTTTCTAACTGCTTGTTTCTTTTCCTATCAGACACATTTGTAACAGTTGTTGGGCTTTCTGTGCTGCAGCTCTTGCCACTTGAACCTGCACCACGAAAAACAGAACACTAAAAAATTGTTAGACAACATAGCTGCGATTTGAGATAAGGTATGGAGGGAGAAGGCTAAAAGCACCTGCAAAGTATATATTGTTTCACAAATCAGTGTTCAGCTAAAACAAAAAAACACGCAATAAGATACACATGATTCCACTACAGGAGTAAGTTTTAACAAAGTTCCACCAATAACTGAATTGATCAAAGCATGATAAAACTACACCAATTTCAGTTGTGATACCACAAAAGATACCATACTGAGAACAAAATGTTCCCTAGCTACCACAAGGCTAACTAGAGTGTGGCAACACGAACTTCAATATTTCAATGGCTCTTGAATTGCAAGGATACATGATCTTTAAATTGTAAATAGCATAAATTTGATATCTTCCACAGCATTTAACCAACAAGACAACAACACTAAAGTACCTGGCCTTGAGTCTTCTCAATATTCTCCAACGCCTTCTGCTTTTCCCGACTAAGATAGTAAGGTTTGAGAACAAAGTTCTGAAAGTATGGACATCAACATCAAGAATTTATATAATCCAACTAGACAAACAAACAACTAAATAACCCTAAATCATACATGATCGAGATGGTCAGGTAAACTTAAATCAACAAACCAAAGGACGATAAAAACTGGTCATTATCATCGACATATGGTTGCAGGCATGACATAATGGCAATGATGGCATACAATTTGACCTTAGGAGTAACTTAACATTTTAAAAGCCATCCCATAGTCTCCTTGCATGAGATAGAAGTGTCTTTACCATGTGCATGTCAATTGCAGAACATATGTTAGCACATTGCAAACACAAATTGAAAGAACAAAATCAAGCAAACCACACATGCTGAGATCCACTAGTCAACAAGGATCTGGTTTCACCTAGCTATCGATACTCTAAAAAAGCTAACAGAAATTATTAACTAACAATGCGAAAAAATACATAATTGCGTTATTTTTCATGTCAACCCATAGGCTAAGCTAACCTTCAGAGTAAAATACAGCGAAACTGGAATAACGAATGCTCCAGCAGCAAAGAGCAGATTCAAATCATTGGACAGCGATATCTGCAGGCAGTAATACATATTAAAACGACATGAGACGGGTTCGTAAATGATACCAACAAATGATAGAGGTCATTCACATAATTAAAATGTCAACTTTTGATTGCTCGTTTAAGTAGTAATCAAGTTAGCATGTCTCTGATTCACATGATCTGAGAGAACTAAAAAATGACGCACTAAGCAAAATTAAAATGACCCCCTATTTCTGTTGCATGTCTATGTTCCATAAGAGTTATGATAAATCTCTATTTCTTCTTGAAAGTCTATGGAAGGTCAAAAGCATAATATTATGCAGATACCAAAGGAATTACAACCTAAACCACAAACAGTACATGAGATTGGCTATCATATTACTTTAACATGCACATTGACCAGAAATTTGGTAAACAACAATAGTTAAGCATTGGAGTCATTTATAGATCAACAGAGTCTGAGAAATCACTTACAGGAACGATCAGTTTTTGTCCCCCACGATGCAATTCAAATTTCCAAAGAATTCCCTATCAACAATAAAGATAAGGATGAACAATGGTGGAAAAAAATTGCTCACAAAATATACGTAAGCTAGAAACATATTAATAAATAAAAGCATGCAAAACTGAAATCCAACATGACAGAAAACATCACTAAGATACAGAGCAAGTTTCTAGCTCGCAGAAGAACTGTCACGTGCAAGTTTCCAACGTCTTTCATGCCAAAGCGAAAAGGTTGGCGACACTTTCTTAGGACAACAGAGTTAACTGAAAATTTATGCTTCAAGTGCATATGGACACCTGAATTCCAATAGAATACAACATTCGAACGGTACTGAACTTAGATATCTTTCTTCCACCTCCAATTTCAAATGCAAGTGGACCACTGCAAACATATAGAGGATGTCACAGGTTTGATTTATAGAGCTGTACAGACTTCAGTTCAGAATCAAAACGATTTTTATCAGTAGTGTGATATGCAAAGATAAAGTCATTATAAAGATAGAGTCTCTGAAAACTCATTAAGTTCTAAAAAACTGTGACAATATTTATGCTGCATGTCTAAATACCAACCAAAAACGAGAACAAAAGTTAATATATTCACTATGAACAAAATTTAGTTTCTAGCTTGAAGAGGCATTGAAATTTATTTACGGGCAAGATCATTGTATACATTCTAACATCGGACAATTGACACTTGCTGAGCCAGAGCGAAGGTTGTTGGTTTGAGTTTGCATGAGGTCCTGTGAGTGCCCACAAAGGCAGGTGATAGGGTGTGGGTGTTCCAAACTCACCCTTGGGTTACCTATTGTTACTTTTTCTTTTCTAATCAAAGAGAAAACCTAATAGTTTTGGGAATTGAACTCCAGAAATAAAACAATATCTCTTGGATTTATAAATAATCTCTTTATTTCTCATATCTGAGAATGATACTCAAAGCACACATATACAGCTTCTAATACCTAAACCTTTATGCTGGAGAACCAAACATTTTGTGTTTGTGTAATGTGACTCCGAATGGGTAACAATACCTAATAACTTTCATTATCATTCACAATTCAATGAATTGCCATGAAGGAGCCTCGTTCCAGAGAGCTTTTTTTAGGATCACACCAACTGGTTAATGAATTTGTTCTTTGTTTTTTTTATCATAGACTCTTTAAGGATGCTTTTGATTATTAGCACATCAACGCAAACTTTCCTTCATGACAATTTGACGTAAAGAGTTATATTATATTAAGTTCTATCTGAGGACCTATACCACCACCACCACCACCCCTCCCAAAAGATGCCCTTCTATATGCCTATACACATACAATTAACAGCTTCCCATTCTTACATATCTATGCGGAACAATGTAGTAATTGTGTACTTGTGAAGTGACTTGGAACGAAGAAACAATACTTAATTATTATAAAAGTTCAAATCCTCCAGGACAATGCTGCAGTCACATATGCATGAACACTGGCGGTTTAGTGATTGAACACGGAATGAAGTTAACATCAAACAGTCAAGATAGCATCAAACAGAGGAAAGTTCAAAGAAACAAAAGTAAAGACACCTTCCCACTGTGCCTGCAATGCGCCCATGTGACTTTGAGGAAAAGCGGTGAGTGTATTGAGCAGTTGCACCAAATGAGCTTGTGCCAAGCTACAGGATGGGAAAATGAGATAAGTGCTATAACAATATACTATGAAATTACATATAAATGAAGGGATCAGGAAACTGCTTCTTCTATATAAACGAAGGATAATCTGGATACAAATAATGCAGTAAGCAAGCCTCTACGGAAATTTTAAACACCCCTTTATTCAAACTATCAAAGGACAATCGAACACCAGATATTCGTTACTGATTTTTCAAGTTGACCAAGAATTCAAAGGCCTTCAAATAGTTGATAAAAATCAAGAAGCCAGGTTCAAGCTAAGCTACACGGCACGAGTAAAACTGAAATTTTAGCACTTTCACCTTATCCAGAACGCAACTATACAGCAGAATGTCATTGGTGTGGCAGAATTGTTCATGAAAGCTAAGTGGTCAATTTGATTCGCACCTCCCCATTATTGTATCAAAAATCAAAAGGAAAGAAAGTTAAAGTGATCAGGCAATAAAAAAATTTCTCAATCAGGTGGACTTAAAGCTAATTCCATATCCACACTACTAAGCATTTAATAGTTATGTGATTCTGACTAAAATGCCTCTTAATCCTACTTTTAGTTGGATAAGAAATATGTATTACCTACTTAGAAATAAAATGAAATCAACACAAACAATTGACATTGAAAAGCAATGCTACCTTAACCTCTCCGGAAGCAGACATTTTTTCGGCCTTCTTTCGCCATCCAACACCTATGGATGACTCAGAACCTAACGCAAGTTGAATCTGTGCAGAGAAAAAAAGGACAGCAATGAATTACTCACTTGTAAAGTGGGAGAACAATGAATTTCAAGATTAAAATAATTGGTATTATTTAAAGTGGGAGAACAATGAATTTCAAGATTAAAATAATTGGTATTATTTTAAAAGTTCATTGAAAATTGGCAACCAAAATATGACAAAAGTAGTACTAGCATACAACTTTATGCCCATGCATCGCATGAATAAACAAGTTTTTGTTCTATATCGACTCCACAAGAAATGGAGAGTAATAAGTCTGTGAAGACCCCCTAACTAGCAGGCTAATCGTTTAGTGCTCGCCTCTTGAGCTTATGGACCTAATATTAATGATTTAGTGGAAAGTCGAGACAACAGATGGAGCATGTCAACATGGATAATGTGACCCGTGTTCACATTATAAATTTGTTTAAGACACATACGCCAAATATAGATATGTGAGTGAGAGCAGTGGCCGCCCTGTACATCAGGCTTTCTAGAGGTGTGAAAGTCTAATTCTTGATAATTTTAAGATCGCATGTGCTCTCTTGGAGTGATTGCTTATTTTGAAGAAAAGACGAAGAAGAAGAGATTAAGATTGAATATAAATTTACGGAATTAAAGAAGGAAGAAGAAACAGAGACAAGATAAGGTAAGGTAAGAAGAAAAAACTTTTCATTTTTCATTCAGACTAAAAATGGTTACAGTACATGTATTTATAGATGTAACCACAAGTACAATGCATTAGAGTATTTATGTGCAACAAAACTAATATAATAAACTATAACATCTCAATCCCAAGAATTATCACAAGTTCATGAAAGACTACAAGCACAAAAGCTGTTGCATAATAATCACTGCATATGCAGGAAGAACAAAGTATCACAGAAAATTCTAACATTTCCATTTGATGTCTCTGACAGTTGACGGGTCCAGGTGTTCGATAAATTAAATGATCCATCTTTCAGAGACATGGTAAGGCCCGCTATTGCCGTAGAGTGAACAGACAACTGGCTGCAAAAAAAAAAAAGTAAACGGGTGAGTGAGTGAAAATACTTCCACCTAAGAAGATATAATATACCTATCAGGAAAAGACATAACCCCACCGTGAAGTCTGAATTCCTAATAGCGATTGCAAACCTAAGGATCCCATTAGTTCAACAGAAGAAACTGGAGATAATTGATGCCTAAAGACAGCTGTGGCACCACCACCCCCAGAATATCCTTTCACAGCCAAATTTCCACCAATAGCAATAGAATTAGATTTGGATATTTGAGATTGAACTTCAGTAGCCATAGCCATCCTGGCATTCAACATGAACATTAACAGAAGGTGAAAAAAAAGAAAAAGACACGATTGTGCTGTCGGAATCTCCCTTTGAGAATGCAAATAAGACCAGATATCAACATGAGGCTGTTTCCATGTTTAATTATTTAAGCAAAAATTTTCATGGAGCAGAAACTTGCAGAAAAAGCTGCAACTATTGAATCTTTTGGTTCTTACAAGCCAAATGACCAATAGAACAGTCAGATGATGGAACATCTTAATTTGTGGCAGACCACATACTTAAGGAGAGAAATCATCAATCATGCATATACCCAATTTATGGAATATCTTGGCCAGTTAAGAATGAACAGTATCAGAGTGAGAATATTTTATCATAGGCTGCATTGTATAAAATTATCACGTGCATTGCAGTTCATGCAAAGAAGAACTTTCCCAAAAAACAAAGTAAACCAAAACAAAACATCATAACAGTCAAATTGAAAGGCAGGGAATATTTAGAGGACAAAGGTTGTACCCTTTCATAATGCCATCACCATCAAAAAACTCAGGCAATGACAAATTAGCCACAATAGAGCCAGATGATCGTACATGTGCTGAGACCTTTTCTTGATCTCTCCGACGCTTCAGCCTCTCAAGCTCTTCCTTGATCTCTTCAACTTTGTTAAGTTTAGGGCCAAGCTCAAGGCCAGACGTCAATCCCTCCCTTCCATATATATCATATATCAACCTTTTATTTTCATCAGTTAAAATCTCATAAGCTTCACATATTCGTTGAAAGTTCTCTGTAGCAATTTCCTTCATCTGAAAAATAATTAAGCTGAGTATTTGTCATTGTGATACGAAAAAAATTTAACCAGGTTAAAGAATAAATGATGTTATGTATCTGGCATATCATTCGCTGAATAGAATCTACTGTCACTGATCATGAATTCCAAGGATTTCTATCGGTTTAGGAAATAATTCTCACGCATAAAAAAGGTATATGCCTATGACATGGCAGCTTGGTGTTTTTCCAATTACAAAGCACTATTTTTTTCCTTTTAAATCATATTATCAAACTTCTTGTTTTATAGGCAATGAAAATGGTCTTATTTATGCCAAAATCCGGGTTTCATATAATGAGTATACGTTTCTAAAATTGTCTCCCGTACACCACGTGTTTTCTCAATGACTAAAGTTAAAGAATGTAAATTATGAAGGAAAGTCCAACTAAGTGATTCAATTTGTTGTCTTAAATTTCTGCACATCAACATTCTAAACCTACCGATATTTATAAGAACAGCATGCTAATGGCACACATTTCAAGGTTTAGTTAGATCAGGCGCATACCTAGCTTATTAGATCCTTCCACTTCATCGGTAAAAAAGCCAGAGTGCCTTGATGCACCCAGGCATTTGATTCCAAGTGTAAAAAACTTCATATGTGCACCCCAAATATTTTTACACCCTCTTAACATAGATCATGTCCTAAGAAATTCTTACTTTCAATCTTGAACAGTACCTAATTGCCACCTCAACAATTCAACCTAAGAATCAATGTAATTTCATCAAAAACCGAAACAAAGTGGACAAAATTTGGTTAAAGCATCAAACATAGTTGTAGGCACCAAGTGTTTAACATCTTACCTTGCATAACCAATTCAGAGGCATAATGAACAATTTTTTTTACAAACTTCACGAAAACTTGACCGTTCTAACTTTCTAACGCTAGTGAAAACATTGTTATCTGGTAAGAAAACATATTATCGACATTGTCTCGCTACATAAATAATACAATCTGACTAAATAAGGCCACGACAATTTTCAAACTGTTTCAATAATCAACCATAACTACCAAGACAAGACTAATACAAAACATTCGACCCATAATCCAAATGTCAATTTCACATGAGAAAAAAAAAACAGAACAACGTAAAAAGGAGCGAGTCGTCTTGTACTTGGGAAGCTTGGTATTTATCAGGATGATAAACTTGAGCCCATTGACGATAAGCCCTTCTGATTTCTTCGTCGGATGCTTGTGGTGATATATGAAGCAAAGCATACAGTTCTCTGTTGTTGGGTTCCTCATTTTGCTCCTTCATGTCCTCTATCTGTGTGTAAATCGGTGAATGGGTTTAGGGTTTTAGATGCCAGGACTGAAAAAAACCGAATTCTGAGAATTTTTATGCAAGGGAATTTATAAAAAGTCAAAACCATGGTTTTATCCACATTTCATTTTGTAATCTTCATTTAGAAAATTAAAATTTACATTCTTTACTTTCAAAAATCATAAAACTTTGTATATTGTTATTCACTCGGTTTGATATTTTATCGAGTATCTATTTATGCATTACATCATATCATATATCATCAAACTTAGAGCTACTTAATCTAGTTATTGTAATTTTTTTACAAAAAAAAAATCAAAATAAGTTTTTGGGTGCTAAGATTCATTTTTTTTTCGAAATCAAACAACTAGATAATTTTGATCCAAAATATTTTTTAATTTATTTTAAAATTTACAACAACTAGCTTAAGAGACTATATATTTGATGATGTAAGATGTGATGGAACGAGGCGATTAATCTTCAATTAAAATTGATGATGTAAATTATATTTTTTCAAACCATAGTTACAATGTGAAATTTGGACCAAATTATATGATGATTTTTTGTAATTTTCAATTAGTGGCGCCACTCGTATGCATGCGAGAGGGTTAAGTAGCTGACTATAAACTAAAAATAAAAGTATCTTTTTAAAATGAATGATATAAAATTATAATTTGAAATGTAAGGGTGATGGAATTTTTTGATTTAAAGCTAGTTTTTTGTGTTTTTATTTTTTAATGAAGTTTATAATGTTTATTTTGTGTTTTATTTACCTTTTTTTGTCTTCTTAAGGGCGATAAGTTTTTAATTGAGAGGTATTGTCGAAAATGAGTGTAAAAGCAACATTTTGGAATGCGAATGTATTAATTATACACAATAATGATTAATTTACGTATAATTATATTGTAGCAATTCTTATTCATTGTTGCGATGTATTGATTTTGTTTGTACATACATAAAGTAATGTTAAGACACACTTATATATCTTACTATCTTATAATAACTAAGCACCTTAGTGGTATGACCATTTTACAAATCCAAAAATACATCTACTATTATGTGCTAAATGATCGAAAGACCCCTGTTAATTTGGATAACCACAATAACATTAAAAAAATATTTGGGAGGATATTAAACTACAAAATCAATTTAAAAAAGTTTATCCCAAAAGCAAAAATTAAAAATTAAATTTATAATACCACCTCACTTTACAAAACAAATATTGTATATGCATGCAACGTGTGCAATGGAGCACTAGTATTTATTAATAATCCTGCTGATTAAGCATCTATAAACCTAGCATGATCAATAATTCAATACATGCAAACTTGAAAATACATAAAGACAAAAATAGTTACACTTCTACAGGAAAATTATTCTATGCATTGGATGAACAATATACTAATACACATACCTATATGTCTATATATATGTATAGGTTTGAATGTGTATTGGTGTATGCGTCCAGTCGCCCAATTCTACATTATCACATCCGAGTTATAAGACTAAGCTCCATTTTATGAAATTGCTAGGAAACTTCCTTTGAGAACTACTTTAGGTCCACATTTTTTGTCTTTGTCTAGTTGATAATTCATCTAAAAGGTAGCACATAAATTGAGTATAAAAATTACTCGCAATGTTTTTCGTATTTGTTCGTTATCTATAATTTGTTCTTTGCTTATTTCATCTGGTAGATTCAATCATATATGAAATATATTATTATCCAATATTGGTAATATGCTCCGTGTTGGATGATAATATGATGATGTTTCAACGTCATCTCAGGTATTTGAGTGTCTAAAATCAAGAACAAAGAGTGTGCGGAAATTTTTTGGGACAAAATCCTTCCAATACCTAATTCAGAAAGATTGATCTTAGAAATACGAGATAAAAATAATATGTAATAAATATTACTTAATTGATTGATTATATATGTAAAAATACGAGATATAAATAATATGTAATAAACATTACTTAATTAATTGATTATGTAAGAACAAATTACTTATATACTACCCCATGTGGTAGTGCTCCATGGGGGTAAATCGTTAGCAAGGGTTTTCCTAACATTTGATGTATGTGTTGAATTATTTTGGACCATAAATTTACCCCATAAAATATTATCACATAGGGTAGCTTAGAAAAATTCCCACTTTCCATATGAGATTATGCCATTATGGCCCTTTTTATAGTGTAAAAAAAAAAAAAACATTGTCTTTCACCGGTTATCATTACTCATCAAAAATTTTAATATACATTATATTAAAAAAAAATTATATATATTATAGTTTTTACCCCAAAAATTTTAAAACATATGTTTTATCTAGGGATGGCATCAGGGCGAGTATGGGACGTATTTGGCCAATCCCAGGACCCGCCCCGCCACACATAAAACTCGGACCAGCCCCGCCCAGACCCGTGAACCAGGCGAGTTTACCCGCCCCGCCCCGGTTCCAGTTTTTTTATTTTTTTAGCTGAAAATCATTTTTGAAACACAAAAATTGAGTTTTGTTATTGAATTTTCTATAGTAAATATTTATAATAAACATTGCAAAACTATCTTTAAGCAACCAAATATTTATTAATTTGCTCTCATTCTCTTCAAAATGTCCAACTTCTTTAACATGAACACATAAATTTTGATATAAAATTAAATAATGACACTTTATTGTTCAATCAAAGAAGTAATGTTCAATTTTAATTTTTTTTAAAAAAATTAAAAATATATAGCGAGGCGGGTTCATGGTGGGTTCAGATAATCCCAAGACCCGCCCCACCCGGATTCAAAACCCGATTAAAGCAGGTCCAGATCCGGTCCAGTTGGGCGGGTTCGGTGCGGGTCCGGGTGTGGACCCGCCCAATTGACATCCCTAGTTTTACCCCCTAAAAAAACCTGTACTTTTTGCGAAAGATCCGGTCGATTCAAACTGGACAACAATTTTGGGGAAAAATTAGTTTATGGGTTTTGGCTCTGATATTTTCCCTCATCTCATCGACTCTTGATGAACATTCAACGTGCACAACCATCTCATGTTTAACGTGCACCGCCATCTCAACAGTCATTCACC
This sequence comes from Haberlea rhodopensis, assembly GCA_907163345.1. Taxonomy (NCBI): domain Eukaryota; kingdom Viridiplantae; phylum Streptophyta; class Magnoliopsida; order Lamiales; family Gesneriaceae; genus Haberlea; species Haberlea rhodopensis. The sequence continues at coordinate 2,236,804 of CAJQUN010000004.1, read as the reverse complement.
ATCGACGTGCACCGCCATTCACCTTCCTCGGTCAAAACAACGAAGAAACAGAGAAACAATTCAATGTCGAAGTAAACACCAGCGACACCTCGGATTCCATAAATTGACATTGAGTTAAACACCGCCATCCACAGGAGTTGACCTTGGAGTCTAGAAATAGATATTTATTTAGAAGGAATAAAATGAAGGAATGAGCAACAGGGGGAGGATTTGGGTTGAAGGTGCACACTTTGTTCACTGCACCGTAGTGTACAATCTGCCCCAACCCGGATTCTGTATACCGGATATACCAGCAGTAGCCCATCTCGTTGCGAACCGACTCTCAAGTACGAGTCGTCCGATGAAGATCTACAATCGAGGAGTTGATGAATTACTGTTTGATATTATGGTATACCAGCGGTAGTCCATATCGTTGCGAACCGACTCTTAGGTACGAGTCGTCCGAAGAAAAAACACAAGCGAGGAGTTGATGAATCACTGTTTGATATTCTGAGAGATGGTAAGGCCGTGGGGAGTGAATTAAGAAGAAATGCGGATGGGTGAGGAGGAGCATTGGTATTAAACAATCCTAATTCTTTCAATATAATATAAATTTGACAAACATATGAAAACAATCCTAGTTCTTTCAATATAATCCTAATCCTATGCGGATGAGTTGATGAATCACTGTTACGAACCGTAATCGTAACCGGTGGTTAACCATAACCGGAACCATCTACGAAGGTTAAGGTTAAAGGTCGAGCTCTTCTGAACCGTCGAACCGGCGGTTCCGAACCGTCAACCGGCGGTTCACTAACCGTGATCATATCTATACTGCGGGCACAATTTTTATTTTTTATATTTTTTAAAATAAGGATATTTCAGTAACAATAATAATACTCGTTATATTAGGGTATCATCAACTGAATCTATTGGAATATAGATTTTAGAAAAGTTAATTTATATTGAAATCTGTTTTTTGACCAAATTTAATTGAACAAATATTTTATAAGTGGTACATTTTATAATTTCCTCTAAATATAACTGCAATGTAATATATGCTTACACACAATCTCCCATAAAAAAATAGGTAACATATTATAACTCGGAGTCGTGATTATATTAGTAATATATACATACATAGTCTCCCATAAAAAAATAGATTTCGAATTCCTGTACCTATACTTAATTTTCAAATGTAATTTCATTGAAGAATAGCTCAGCGAAAGATTGAAATATATATTTTGACCCATCGATTTTTATCAATGATTATTCTAACATAAAATTCAACCCCGTATACAAAAAATTGTGGCTGCACCCCCTAATCCTTGCTCTCATGATATCATTGGTTTGATGTGTTAAAGATATGCTGATTTGTAAATACCACGTGGGAGGTAAATTAAAATACATATAAGATAATCTTAATCTTAAATTTTCAAACACGACAATGGTGGAACTAAGATATCAAAAATGCGGGACCCTTGCTGATTTAAAAACTTATTTGTAGGCTCCATGTATTCTCACGGTGGCAAATTGAAAAGGAAATATGACCATATCCATATATTTATAAATCACAACTTAGGGACAATATGAAAAGGAAATATGACCATATCCACGTATAACATTATATGAATCAAATATATGGATTAATAACATTAGGGACAATAAACATGTGAATGGAATAACCAATCATATTAAAACCTGACTCCTAATTGGTTATGAGATGAGTAACTCATAATTATTTATAAAGAACAAATATATATGTTACCTCCTCTTTTGGTTTGCTTTGATAACAAAATGAATTTATAGGGGGGAAAGGATGAGTTAATTCGTGAAATCACAGATTAGGCCGGAGCCGGAGAAGGTCTAATTGGTTACCAATCTCCGGTGATCAAGAACTGGTGAATCCAATCCCTCCTCTTGCTAACAAGTCCCCTCTTTATAGGGGGAGGGTCGTCAGTGGTCCCGCCCTGTCTGGGGCTTAAGGAGACAATGTCTGATGTTGGGGGAGAACCACAGATTGGGGACCACCTACATCTGTTACCTACCTCGTACGACCTTCCTGCTTTTGCGATTCTCTGCATTCGGGGATATGCTTTTCGTGCTCAAGGTGCTTGACCATCATCTGATTGGTTAGTAGGCCTAGCCTTTGCTTTAATAGGTGTCCGACTCCTGTAACCCTAGTCCCGGTATACAGGACCACCATAGGTGGCCTCAGCTCGGCTGTCTTGTCCAATGACAGCCCGTCCCGACCTATTGAGGAACCTCCTCGCCTAAGCTCGACTACCTTGCCAATGACTGCCCGTCCCGACCTATTGAGAAACCTCCTCGCCTCAGCTCGGCTACCTTGCCAATAACTGCCCGTCCCGACCTATTGAGGAACCTCCTCGCCTCAGCTCGGCTACCTTGAAAATGACTGTCCGTCCCGACCTATTGAGGAACCCTCGCCTCAGCTCGGAGGCTGCCCCGAGGGATATTGTCAAGGAGCGCGTAATAGGGCATGCTCGGAGCGTAATAGGGCATGCTCGGAAAAGACCACGGCAGCTGGCCAGAGGTCGTCGTGCCCGGTATCAACTCGGATCGGGCGACAGGCTTGAAAATGGGTCCACCTGTTGGGCTGAAAGAGGGTCCACAACTGACCGGGGCCCAAATAAAATTTGGGTATCTAAACCTATTGGACCTCCAGGGCTAGGGGTATCAAGTTAAATTCTTAATGTGAGATAATAACTTCTCGACACTCTTTAAGCTTAGACTATTAAATTAGACGAGAATTTAACATTATTCCAACTCGACTATCATTTATGCCTTCTTAATTCCGCAACTATTCTTAGTAGGGACGATAAATAAATATATATATATATATATACACACATGTGTCCCTCTTTTATCATACCCTTCCAATTGCGATACCTCCATGGCTTTCACTGTAGTGGCTCTAGCAAAGCTCGGCCTCTTAGCCGCCACTCCTAAAAGACTGACTCCGGCGATGGCCGTATTGATATGGCCTTTCGTCCTCAAATTCGCCTTAAGCTTTCGTCAAGTACGCGAAACTTTCTTTAGCATGCTTTATAGCCTCAGATTATTCTTCTTTCAAATGGGTCAAATTACATCTAGCACAGCTCCCGATGGCAGCAATGGTGGCGGCGACCGGTGGCAGAGGGCTGTCCGTCTAGTGTACGAAAGACTCAGCCTTGCTGGGGATGCAGAAGCCATAGCCGCCGCCGAGGAAAGTTTCTATGATCTATCAATGATTGCACTTTAACTAATTGATGGCTTATTGATTTCATTGATCCTTTGAATTGTAAGGATAATTCATGATATTATTTATGTATGTAGCTTATTTATATTCTGAATGAGATATTGAATTTGTTTTTTGCATTTTTTGAAGATATTATTATATTATAAGAGAAAAGGGACTTGATTATTTCAGGAACCTTTTTGAAGTTCTTTATTAGATTAAGCAGATCAGATAATAGCTGACTCAAATATTAAAATATAACAAAAACAAAAAAAAAATTTGAAATTAACGTAACAAAAAAAAGATTTATAAAATTGTAGGAAATTGTTACTTCAAGAAACGATTTCTACTTTTTTTTATTTTTTAATTTTTTTTTAAAAAACAAAGGTGAATTTTTTTTACCGCTTATTATTATAAATTGTTATAATAATAATAATAATAATACACGCGCAGAGAGAGTGCTCCATGTGCCAAGGACACCATCTAATGACGCCTCGTTATCACTATAGTAATAATCTTAGAATAATAATAACAACAACAACAATAATAATAATTATTATTATATTTTTATTATAATCCGTTTTTACATAATCCAATTTTACAAAAATTGGATTATCATTATGTGTGTAAGCTTGTGGTCTGTTCGTATACAAAAATTGGATTACCGTCCGCTCAGTTTGATATCTCTATCGAATTATTATTATTACTATAAAAATAAAAAAAACTATTAATAATAATAAATCTGTGGGGTATGATATGCAAAAGATCACGACTCGACAAGATGGTAACGATGCATCATTAGAGTATATATATTCGAAATGCGTTGTACCACTCGACAAGACTCGAAAACAATTATTATTTTATTATAATATATAATTATATATATAAATATAATATATATTATTATATAATATATATGTTAATGATAATAATAATATATTATATATATATTATATAATATTATAATATTATATATTATATATATACAGATACGTGTATATATATATGTGTATATCACATTTTATATAATATACTAATACTAATTATCATTATATTAAAATATTTATATTATATTATTTTTAAAATTTTAAAAAAAATGAAAAAGGTGAATTCGTTTGTTTAACAAACGAATTCACCTTTGTTTTTTAAAAACAAATTAAAAAATAAAAAAAAAAGTAGAAATCGTTTCTTGAAGAAACAATTTCCTACAATTTTATAAATCTTTTTTTTGTTACGTTAATTTCAAAATTATTTTTTGTTTTTGTTATATTTTAATATTTGAGTCGATAATAGCTTGGGTAAAATTTCATATGAATCTACCATATTCATCACGTATCGTCGCACTTATTAGATGCCCGGATTAAATATACTATTTAAGTGACGATGACATCTGGCCCATCTGGCAACATTCATCATTACGAATGTGGAGACTCGGGTTCGAATCCACCGTCCCCCTGCCTTTTAGCTGTAGCAGTGCTAAAAAAATAGATATACTATTTAAGTGCGAAAAAATACTTTCCTACACTCGGTGTGAGCCCACCCCCACATCGTCCGCGAGGCTTAAGCCAACAAATACATCTTGTCAGAGTAAGAGTATATAAATATATCTTTTAAAAAATCTGATTACATGTATAATAAAATATAAATGTGCACAATAAACCATCAATTTATTATAAAAAAAATGATTAATATTACATCTTGTTTTTATATGGACTCGCAATTCCTACATTTATTAGCTTACTGGGCTCATTTAACCTTGAAAGCTGACCAAGATATGTGCTTGAGGATCAAGATCTCCCGTGGGTTGCACCTTGGCATTGTGTATATGTGCAAATACTGAGTTTAGTGCATGTGTATTCATTCTTTTTTTTGTTTTTTTTGAGGCCATGTGTGTGTACTCATTCTAAGCATACTAATAATTAATTATAGACACATGCAATGGAGTTAATGTCATATTTGATTTGTAAATAGACAGTTTACACTCATGTTGTATGAAAATATGAAGTTTGCCCCTACAGTTTTTAAAATAAGTAGTTTAATCCATGTGTTGCAAAATATAGCACATTTTCCCCTTACACGGAGGGGATATTTTGCACATATTCACAAACCACGTGGATTAAACCGTCTACTTTCAAAACACATGAGGTAAACTCTTTATTTTGAAAATCACAAGGGGGTAAACTGTATATTTTTAAATAACATGTGTTAAATTGACTATTTTGAAAAGCACAATAGGGTAAACTGTATATTTGCGAATCATAAAGGTATAAACTGCCGATTGTTGCCAAAAATCCCACGCAATGTAAACTTTTCGATAATTGTATGTATCTAAAAGTTGCACAATTTCTTTCAGTTTTATTTGATAACCTTGGCATGTAAGAACTTCAGAGTGAGAGAGACAGCAAACAAAAAATTTTCTTGAAAATGTTAAATTTCAAATTTGTACATATGATGTTCTCTCACCTCCTAAAGAATATTCTTTGTGCTCGGTCATCTCCAGTATACTCCAATGAATATGTCCACATTCTTGTGGTCATGTCCATTATTCTGGCGAAGTTCACGTGCTTTTGCCCAAGACATGTGCAAGTTAGTTCTACAAGTTTATACACTTACTAAATCTTTACACATTATGTATGCACATAAATTAAATTTTAATATTAAATATAATTTTATATACAATAATTTTTTGTGTGAAATATAATGAAGTTGGAGTAATTTCTTTTTATTTAAAGTTAATATATTAAAGAGGAAATTGTAAATAGATGTTGTTTACAGAAAGTTATTACAAATAAATCTGTAAAAAAAAAACTTCTTACCAAAAAATACACTTATGAGAAAATTATATTCACACAAGTCCAATTTTTTAACCATTGGTTTGAAAAAGTATTTTATTTACCAAAATACCCTTCAGTTGAAAACAACATAAACCTAATTTCAGATCTTTCTTTTCTTCTTCATCCCCTCGCCCCACACCTTAAGTTTTCTGCTAAATTTTCTTGCGATTCTCAGATCATTATTTTCTTCATCATCTCGTCGCCTCATCCCTAAAAATTATTTGTTAAAATGTTATGTACATGAAATCTGTTTGAATCGAAGCATCTAAATTTAGCGATCGATCGCTACACCAAAAAATAAAAAAAAATAAAAAAACTTGAAATGGGCCGGCCCATGGCACGGCACGTAGGGGCCGTGCCTATGGGCCGTGCCGGGCCCGGCCCCTTGTGGAAATGGGCTGGCACGGCCCGTTTGACACCACTATTCCAAATCGTGCAATGTATAAGCGTGACAAGATTGTTGTAGTTTGGGTAGTGTTTGGTTCAAATCTTGTTGCACGGAGGTTCACCGCCCACATCTCGATCTGTAATACTCTTGCCCCATCATGGTTAAAAATTGGATATTTAATAGTTTGTAATGAATTATAATGAACTCATATAACAATTTGAGTCAATTATTTTCGTAAAACGAAGACGTATACAAAGTAGTTGTTATATGAGTTCATTGTGCAGTCGCGTTTGCCTGGGTCCATGATGTGACAATGGTATCATAGACGGTCACCAGTAGGAAACACCAAGATATTAAGTGTTATGCGGCGGAAAGTGCTATGTGCGTGAGAGCTACCTTTTGAACACAAGGGGCAAAAAAATGATACATATACGAGAGCCAGCTCATGAACTTGTACGATTCGCCTCTAGATTCGTGATGGTGGTGGATCGATGGATTAGGCCGCGACGAGGACGTCACGTTTCAAAGGAATGGTGCTACAAATTTTTTTTTACAGATGAAATTTTTTTAAAAAAAAAAATTACAATTTTACCCTAAAAAACATGTGTTTGCCCCTTAAAAAGTATATTTTGACCCCTAAAATTTTGTATTTTAATATTTTTTTGACCTCTTTTCCAAAAATCATGTGCCGCCACTGATTAAAATGTAATCTTATAACAATCGAGGTTAGCCACTTTCATAAAGCGACGACATATACGAGATAGTTGCTATATGAGCTAATTAGATAGTCGCGTTTGCGTGGGACCGGACGGACTTAACACAATCTTTTCACTATCCAACGATTCTGTCTTCAACTAATCGCCGCTAAGCTTCAACACTTGAATACCTCGGTTTCGTTTTTATCCTTTTCATATCAGGATTTCCAGCAACCTACCTGACGTTAAAAAGAGGAATGAAGATACTTATAACCATTTTAACATATTTTTTAGAAGATATTTTGAACTTATATACACATATTAAATACGAATGGAAGAACTGAAATGGAAAGTCGTGAAAATCTTGATTTTGGGTTATCTGGAATTTAATCGTAGATCCAATTAAGAGGACATAAGATTTAGAATTATGATTATAACGATTTTGACGTTAATATTTTGGATAGATATGAGATCTCAGTGAAAAGCAGGATGATATTTGGGTGACGAGCCACTAAATTTATACTGATTTTATATATATTTGAAGCTGACCCAGTTTATACTGGATCATGGCCCTAAATTTCCCGGATTTCGGGTGTCGGCAAGAAGATTACGAAAGGGCCCCACAAATGGCTCTGGCAAAAGATCTAAAACCCCATCGACTTGGCAATAAATAACGTATCAATTTCAGTGATGCTTTACATTTACACCCCACACCACCCAATACATATTGGATATTTGATAATCTTCATCTTGTTCTGCAAAAGAAAGAAAACGAGTATGGATGGTTTGATGAAGGGTTTGGCCAAGATTGCATTAGACCTCGTTGAAGGCGGTGGTGATCAAAATGATCAAAGGGGTGAGGAGCGGTCGAGATCTTCTTGGGCTGAGGTTGGTTAACTCCTCATTCTCCATCTTTTGGATTTGATAATCATGTCTGTTTGAATTTGCAGGTGGTCTCTGGGGATCAGCAAACCCATCAACAAAGCCCCAGCTTCAGCACTCATTCTAACATTGGGCATAAACAGGTGCTTTGATAGCGTTGGATGCAAGGCGATAGTCATTAATCTTCAGTTTTAAACTTATACTTTATTGACATTTGATAGATTGTAAAGTATATATTGGATTATGTGTGATGAAAATATCTCGGATATTGAGAATCTAGCATAGAATACCTCGGGCTGCTTCAATTCGATAGAGCGTGTACCTCGCCTTGCGGCTAGTCTGTGATAGCTAATGCGACCTTGGGCTTCTAATACCTATCATGGTTCTTGATGAATTTTACTTTTCTTAATCATCAGTTATGCCCGAATTGAGGCCACATTGAGTTTCCTTATTGTTTTGTTACCCTTTCTATGTGCTTTTGTGTTGGCAGAATGAGACCTATGGAAGAATTGATGGGTCAGAAGAATCAGGTGGATCTCGGATGAAGACGAGATATGGGCAGGTTTAATCTTTTTTTTTTTCATTTCACATAGGAATGTTGTGGTGAATAAAATCTTTTATCAACTTCGGTTGATGTTTTTCGTAAACCAATGATGGAAGCAAAGTTCCTGCTCCCAGTGTGCACATTCTCGCTTGCTTGCACGTGTACCGATTCGGTGGGCCCTAGGCACGAGAGAATTATATCAGAGCCACCAATTGAGATACTATTGGCGCAGAAAATCCTGCTGGATTTGTACTTGGGGAGGAACATTGGTGGTAGATGGATGTTTTTATGATGAACTTTTCTAGCAATTTGGGATTATCATTTTTGTTTTGGGATTATCATCTTTGTAATCTTTGTAAAGTGCAAATGCGATCATGCAGAGTGCATTGACGTTGTAGTGATGTATTATATTTTTATTCATAAGTAAAGGAAGCCCAGGAGAACTTATTGTCATACCGATGACAAAATGTTGATACCATGGTTTTGGCTAAAGTTTTAACTTTTATTGGTGGATGTTGTATAGGAGGGAGGAGATCAAAGCAGTGACGTTTGGGAGACAGTTCCCAAAAAGTCTGTGAAATCACATCATCAGGTCAATTTAACATCATGAAACATTCATTATTGCTTGCTTTTTTCCCGAACATTAATATCAAACTCACTTTATTTCGATATTTTTGTCGACGGAACTTTGGACCTTTGAACTCCGTGCATGTGCATGTGTACTGAAATCAGGAATGAGCTTGAGTGCTGATTACCCAAATAATTTTGTCATGTATTTGTTGTTTATAGAAAAAGAAATTAGCTCATTTGCTAATAAAAAAATTGGAATTAAAATGTTTGAAGCATGTTAAGTGCTTATGTTTTTTCTCGAGGTGTGAGCTAGATAATATCATGTAATATAAGAAGTAAACAGACTTTCATAATACATGTATTTATTCTTTCATCTTCATGGGAAATGAATGGATGGTTTTCAATTTTCTCAATTTTTTTATGCACCAAACAATCTGAATTCTCATCCGTAAGCCTGATGCGGTTTGCAATTAGAATTCTTGGTCTTTGTAATTCCTTGTGTGTTGAATGTGTAAAGTGTGAAACTATTTTTTCAGCTTCCCAAGTTAATCATCTGTCTTTGACCTTGAACAAAAACCTTTACTATTTTTATCATACACTGACGAAAATTTTATTATGTTAATTCATTTTATTAATGTTACATTTGAATATTTTAGAATCAGATTTGCTGTTATTGAACTTACAACTTATCTTTGATGTGATTTTATTGTTTTGAAAATTTCTTTCCACATCTATCCTGTTATCTTTTCACATATATAAAAAGGTTAAGATCGTATTCTGAACTAAAGGAAGTCAATTAAGTTTATCCCTTTGGGCATGTTTTGTAGACGTGGCTATTATGACCACGTAAATTATGTGTCCCGTCATGCTCTTCGTTCATTATATTTTTTCTACTTTGAAAATTCAACAATGAACTTGTAATCCTTGCTGGACAGGTACATAAGGATCAGTGGAACATTTACAAGCGTCCCCTTGACGAGCAAGATTACTCCAGTGGGGTTGATTATAGTGTTGATTTAGAACCATCACAAGATGAGCTTGCTGACCTTTCAATGGCTCTTACAAGACTTTGGGAGCTTGACTCAAACCGTTTAGTACCTGGAAAGGATTATCAGATCGACTGTGGGGAAGGAAAGAAGGTTTACCAAAGTGGAGATATGGCAGAAGGAAGCTTATTTTCCTGGCTGAGTGAAGAAATCTTTAAGAAGCCCACATTTTCACGATTCTGTTCTCTTCTTGATAATTATAATCCACATGAAGGGCACAAAGAAGATGTAACACCTCAAGAGAAACAAGAGCAGGCAGCCTTCATAGAAGAGGTCAGTAGAACTGGGCCAATCAGATATCTTCACAAGTATCTGTCAGTAAAAGGTGTTGCATCTGAAAATTATCAGGATTTCAAGAGAATGTTGACAAGTCTCTGGTTCGATCTTTATGGCCGGGGGGGTACATTTGGTTCTTCTTCTGCTTTTGAACATGTTTTTGTTGGAGAAATCAAGCAGCGGGGAGAGAGCAAGAAGTTTCGGGTTTTCATAACTGGATTCAAGTACTTTTCTGACCCTTTTTCTGTTGTTAGAACTTTTTATTGTGGATGGTGTACCATCTGTGCTTAATTGAGTATGTTACCCCTCCTTTTGGTTCGCGTTGGTAACAAATGAATTTATGTATGGGAAAGTATGTGTTGTTTTGCGGAGTCGCAATTGGGGCCGGAATCCGGAGGATCCTCTCGTTTTTCTTCCTGGATCTCCGATGATTGGATCTCTTCTTAGAGGAAGGCTCTCTCCCTTTTATAGGGGGGGGGGGATGCCAAGGGTTCTGGTCTGCCGGGGATTCTGGAGACAATATCTGAAACCGAGGGGGGACCACAGATGGGGGACCATCTACATCTGTTGCCTACTTCGTACGATCCTTTTGCTCTGCTGATTCTCTGTGTCCGCGAATATGCTTTTCGTATCTGCAGTGCTTGGCCGCCCTTTGATTGGTTAGCAGGTCCAGCTTTTGCTTTAATAGGTGTCCGATTCCTGCAACCCTAGTCCCGGTACACAGGACCACCCTAGGTGGTCCCAGCTAGCCTATCATGTTCAATGACTGCCCGTCCCGACCTATTGAGGAAACCGCGCCTCAGCCCGGCTGCCTTGCTAAAGATAGGCCGTCCTGCTTTGATGAGGGGCCGCGCCTCAGCTTGGGCGGCATGCTCCATGGCGGACCTCCCCGGCCTCTTGGTGTACTTCCTCGCCACCCCGGCTCGGAAACGATAGTGGCTGCTGGACAGAGGTGATCGCGCCGCAATAAGCTTGGTAGGGCCGGGTCGGGCGGAGAGCTCGACAAGGATAACCCGGGATGGGCAGTGAACTTTCTTTGTTGACTAAATGGGCCCCCCACTGATGGCCCAAATAAAGTTCGGACCCTCAAGACCTACTGGGCCTCCAGAACCAGGGATATCATCAGTATCCCCCTCTAGTCGAGCTAGTGCAGCGCTGCCTCGACTAATGGGCTTGTGGCGAACTTTATTGGTTCTTGACCCCCGGTCCTTTGACTAGACAACTTCTGGCCTCGGGGTGACAGCTATCCCGTACCAAACCCTAGTAAGCCGTCAGGCCACGTGCCCGTATCTGGTGCTCCGACCGTTCATCTCCCTTCATCTGCATCGTTGGTTTGGGCCAGGCTTTCCTCGGCCCACGAGCCACATCTTCTATAAATTGAGGCTCTCGAGTCATTTTCCCCCATTTGCGCTCTAGGTCGGATCAATTGCCTCTCCCAAAAACCCTGTAAGTCAGCTCTGCCTTCCTTTGTGTTAATGTCGCACTCTACTTCTTCCACTTCCGGTGCCCTCTTTCGAGGGGGGGACGAGGAGGCCGAGGGGTCTGATCTACCCAGTCCCTCGGGTCGGAGGTCAGATGCTCCTGAGGGGGACATTCCCGAGGTGGTGCCCCTCCGACAAGTCCCTCCTAGGGTATTTGACCCTAGTCTCCCCACCTTCGAGGTTCTCGACCCGAGGAGCCTGGCCCAGGCCGGACTTCCTTGGTACGAGATCCTCGACTCGTGTGTTTCCCCTGAGGCCGAGCACCTTCTCCGCACGTGGTTTATCCCCCCAGATCACGACGTACGGGTCCCTAGGGCTGGTGAGCGTCCGCACCTCCCCCCGCCCGAGTACTTTCCCTTCTTCCTCGAGCAGCTTAAAAGCGGACTCCGCTTTCCTATCCCCCTTCCCTTCCAGGAGTTCTCCCACTATCACTGCGTCTCTTTGAGCCAGCTCACCCCCAATTCCTACCAGAGCCTAGTATCTGTCATTGCCCTCTTCCGATCCTTGGGTCTGCCTTTCTCCCCTACCCTTCTTAATTATTTTTTCCAAGTTAAGAAAACCCCCTCTCCCGGGGCGTTTTACTTTGGTGCCCGGACCTTTTACAAATTTCTAAACAACATCCCGAGCTCCCGTAAGGGATGGAAACAGAGCTTCTTTTTCGTCAAACCACCACGACGCTGGGCTTGTCCAATGGCCTGGCGAGATACCCTACCTACCCCTCGACCTCTGCCCAAAAAATACAAAGATGACGTGTTCTTCCAAACGGTTATCTCAACCCTTGGGGGTCGGCGTTTTGATTCAGCTGCCCTAATCAGGGAGGACGTACTCAGGCGTTTTGGGCTGAGCTCCTATCCAGACGTCCCTGGTGGTACGTTCTTCCTCCCCGGCCCCGCTTATGATATTTAAATATATACATTTATAGTTATTATTTTTTATTTTTGTCTGAGCTGAATCTTTTGTCTTGTAGATAACATGTCTCTCCAGCAGCTACTGTCCACCATGGCGTCTCAGAAAAAGGCCGGGAAAGGTGCGGCCGGGGCGGGCCCTTCGAGCCAACCCCCCAGTGCGCCCGATGCTCCCCCAAACCACCCGTTTCCAGTGGCCAGCCCTCCTCGCGCCGAGGAGGTTGGGTTGGAGACAGGCCTGAGGAAAAGAAAAAGGGACGGAGGTGCAGCTAGGGTCCGGACGCGGGAAGAGGTGGCTACCTCCCCGGTTATTCATGAGATCGACACCCCACCTGCTTCCCCCCCCCAGTCATCTATCAGTCGCTCCTGCCGACCCGGGTTCACCAGGGGTACCAGTGGGCTATACCCGAGATGTCAGCCTTATCAACTCTGCCCCTTCAGGTCTGTCCGCCCGGATTGTCGAGTGTCTGACCTCCTCCGCTGATCAGCAAGTCTTGTCCGAGCTGAGGTGGAAACCCCTAGCAGAGGAAGGTGTATCCCGGGCCCTATCAGTAAGTTTTTTTTTTTTTTTTTTTTTTTTTTTTTTTTTTTTTTTTTTTTTTTTTTTTTTGCTGAGTCCCTCTCCCCCTTTTCTCTGCAGGGCCTAGTGATGATGTGCGAGAGCCTTCGCCGGGGTGCAAACTACGGCCAATCAGCAAGAGACGCAAAGAAAACAGCTCGGGAGGCAAAGTCAGAAGCTGAGAATGCTAGAGCTAAATCCGAGGCGGACGCTGCCGAACTGGAGTCTTATAGGGCCTCGATGACCCGACTTCGAGCGGAGGCAGAACAGCTCCGTGTTGCTCCTGGCCGGGAAGGAGCGAGAACTTTCCCATGTCGGGGCTGAGTTTTGAAAAGGTTAGGTCCGAGTTGGAGTCCTATGTAGCAGGTGAATCAGACCGACGCGAAGCCTTTATTAAGTCGGAGGAATTTACGAGCATGCTGGCCTCCAAGGCTTTTAAGTTTCTGGACCTCGGCTTCGAGGGGTGCAAGGGCCAGTTCAAAGCCCAGGGCTTCCCGCCCAGTGACCAGGACCCTGACGACTTCCTGGACCTTAATGCCATCATTGCCAGCATCCCCCCCGACTTCATCAAGTAGTCTGAACTGCTTTTGACTTAACCGTTGTATCTCTTTTTTTTTTTTTTTTTTTTTTTTTTAATGTGCCTCGGAGGCACCCCTTTGTACTGAAGTCATTTTGAATTTTGATTGCCTTGACTTGTTAGGAATTGGTTTCTCGCAATTTTACGAGCGTCCCGACCCCTTATATCAGCCGAGCCAACCCGTGATTTCACATTGGGATTGATCCAAACAATACAACTTAAACATAATTCCCCGGGCAGAACTGGATGCCGCATAGCGCCTTCGTGTAACCGCGACTAACATAATTCTAACAAAATTAAATCTTAAAACAGTGCTAACCTGTTAATCCACATACTCCAAGATGCACAAAGGATCAATCCGACCCGACCTCAGGGAATAATTATTTCCAAGCAGATGATGTCCTCCGGACCCGCGCTCCTACACCCGAGCTTTATGAGGCAAAGAGGACCTGCACTTTAAATTGGTGCCAGGGCCTCATACACCTGGGCTTTAGCATGCAGGGCGGACCTGTGCTTTTAATTTGTGCCAGGGCCTCATACACCTGGGCTTTAGTGACAGGGATGACCTGCACTTTTAATTTGTGCCAGGGCCTCATACACCTGGGCTTTAGCATGCAGGGCGGACCTGTGCTTTTAATTGTTGCCAGGGCCTCATACACCTGGGCTTTAGTGACAGGGATGACCTGCACTTTTAATTTGTGCCAGGGCCTCATACACCTGGGCTTTAGCATGCAGGGCGGACCTGTGCTTTTAATTGTTGCCAGGGCCTCATACACCTGGGCTTTAGCATGCAGGGCGGACCTGTGCTTTTAATTGTGCCAGGGCCTCATACACCTGGGCTTTAGTGACAGGGATGACCTGCACTTTTAATTTGTGCCAGGGCCTCATACACCTGGGCTTTAGTGACAGGGATGACCTGCACTTTTAATTTGTGCCAGGGCCTCATACACCTGGGCTTTAGCGACAGGGATGACCTGCACTTTTAATTTGTGCCAGGGCCTCATACACCTGGGCTTTAGCATGCAGGGCGGACCTGTGCTTTTAATTGTTGCCAGGGCCTCATTCACCTGGGCTTTAGCATGCAGGGCGGACCTGTGCTTTTAATTGTTGCCAGGGCCTCATACACCTGGGCTTTAGTGACAGGGATGACCTGCACTTTTAATTGTTGCCAGGGCCTCATTCACCTGGGCTTTAGCATGCAGGGCGGACCTGTGCTTTTAATTGTTGCCAGGGCCTCATACACCTGGGCTTTAGTGACAGGGATGACCTGCACTTTTAATTGTTGCCAGGGCCTCATTCACCTGGGCTTTAGCATGCAGGGCGGACCTGTGCTTTTAATTGTTGCCAGGGCCTCATACACCTGGGCTTTAGTGACAGGGATGACCTGCACTTTTAATTGTTGCCAGGGCCTCATACACCTGGGCTTTAGCATGCAGGGCGGACCTGTGCTTTTAATTGTTGCCAGGGCCTCATACACCTGGGCTTTAGTGACAGGGATGACCTGCACTTTTAATTGTTGCCAGGGCCTCATTCACCTGGGCTTTAGCATGCAGGGCGGACCTGCATTTTTAATTTCGGACAAGAGGTTTAAAGGAAAAATTCATTAAATAACAGCGTTCGTACATTGAATTGAAATAACAACAAAATGCCTAGGAATAATATTTTCTGAGGTGATATGCATTCCAAGGTCTCTTTAGGCGTCGGCCTCCGTCCTCCTCCAAGTAGTACGACCCGGAACTCAGCTTCTGGACTACTTTGTATGGTCCCTCCCATCGGGGGTCAAGCTTTCTTACCTCCCCTGCTGGGTTGACCTTTTTGAGGACGAGGTCCCCTACCTGAAAATTTCGGGGTACCACCCTTTTGTTGTAGGCCCTGATTATCTTGCTGCGGTAAGCCTCCATCCTTATAGCCGCCCTTTCCTGTTTCTCATAGATCAGATCCAGGTCCAGAGCCCGGCTTCCCTCATTGTCGTCATCATATGCCTGGACCCTGGCAGAGGTCTTTCCAACCTCAGCTGGTAGCACGGCCTCCGTTCCATATACCATGCTGAAAGGCGTTTCTCCAGTTGGGACGCGAGCTGTCGTTCTGTAAGCCCACAACACACTTGGTAACTCGTCCACCCAGTCTTTGCCAACCCCGTACAGTCTGGCCTTCAAAGCTTGCACAATTGATCGGTTGGTGACCTCTGTCTGCCCGTTGCTCTGTGGATAACCTACTGATGTAAAGGCTTGTTCGATCTTCATTTCCTTGCACCAAGCCATTAACCTCTGCCCCTGGAACTGCCTCCCATTGTCTGAGATTAATTTCCTGGGTACTCCAAAGCGGCAAACTATATTCTTCCACAGAAAGTCCAGCACATTCTCCTCGGCGATCTTGGCTAAAGGCTCGGCCTCGACCCATTTCGAGAAATAATCTACAGCCACCAACAGAAATTTCTTTTGCTTCGGGGCCACCGGGAAAGGTCCCACGATATCCAGGCCCCATTTATCGAAAGGACAGGCCGACGTTACCGCTTTCATGAGGTTTTGCTGGCCTTGACTGGAACTTACTGTTCCTCTGACAACCCTCACAAGTGACTACAGTCCTGATCGCGTCATTCCTCAGGGTAGGCCAGAAATACCCAGCAAGGAGAGTCTTTCTGGCCAGAGCCAACCCCCCGAGATGGTCCCCGCAGCATCCCTCGTGAATTTCTCTGAGCACATATTCTGCTTCTTCCGAGTTGAGACATCGGAGGAGGGGTCCGGCAAATGACCTCTTATATAACACATCCTCTATCAGAACAAAACGGAATGCGTGCCTCTTTAACCGTCGGGCTTGGTTCTTATCAGCGGGTACTTCCAGCTTTTTCAAGTAGTTCAAAATCGGGGCCATCCAACCCAACACCTCGGGGGCCTCGGTGACGGGCCGAGCTGCCGGAATCAACTCTGTCTGAAATATGTACTCCCTCTGCGACAAAGGAACCAGGGATGTTGACCACTTGGAGAGCTCATCGGCCTCCTGATTATCCTCCCTAGGGATCTGCACTATGCTCCATTCCACGAAACTTTCTGACATCTCCTGTATAGCCTTCAAGTATTCTATCATCTTCTCGCTTTTGGCTTCGTAATTCCCTTTCACCTGCTGAGTGGCCAGCTGGGAGTCCGAGTGAAGGATCACTCGGCTGGCACCGACCTCTTTTGCCAACCTCAGCCCGATCAGTATAGCCTCGTACTCTGCTTCATTATTAGAAGCCCGGAAGTCTAATCTGATAATGACCTTCATTTTCTCACCCGCGGGGGATATCAGAACAATCCCCACTCCACTGCCTTCACTGTTAGCTGCTCCATCCACGTACACCTTCCAGGGCTCCTCAGCTTCAACCTCTATCATTTCCGCGATGAAATCTGATAAAGCCTGGGCTTTGATGGATGACCGAGGTTGGTAGGTTACGTCGTACTCGCCGAGCTCGATTGTCCATTTCACCAATCTACCCGATACATCAGGATGGGTCATTATCCTCCCCATGGGGCTGTTGGTTAGCACTGAGATGGGGTGTGACAAAAAGTAGGGTCTCAGCCTCCTTGCGGTTAGGACCAAAGCTAATGCCAATTTTTCGACCTCTGGGTATCTGAGTTCCGCCCCTTTCAGTGCATGGCTGACATAGTACACCGGCCTCTGGTCCGTACCGTCTTGTTTTATCAGTACCGAGCTAACAGCGCTTTCTGTAGCAGACAAGTAGATCCATAACCTCTCGCCGGGCTCCGGCTTTACCAGGACTGGTAGCTCAGCTAAGTGCTTCTTCAGGTCAGAGAAAGCTTCCTCGCACTCGTCGTCCCAAGCGAACTTTTTCGCCTTTCTTAGCACTCGGAAGAAAGGGTAACTCCTATGAGCTGACCTAGAAATAAAACGAGCTAAGGACGCAATCCTCCCTGTCAGTTTTTGCACCTCTTTTATGCTGCGAGGTGAGGTCATTTCTTGAATTGCTCTAACTTTTTCCGGGTTGACCTCGATTCCCCTCTCTGTTACCATGAAACCCAAGAATTTACCGCTCTTCACACCAAATACGCACTTAGCTGGATTTAATTTCAGACCAAACCTGCTTAGTGTGGCAAAAGTTTCCTCTAAGTCGGGCAGTAGGTCTGCCTGGCCTTTAGATTTTACCAAGATGTCATCCACATAAACCTCAATGTTCCTTCCCGCCTGGTTTTCGAACACTTTGTCCATCAACCTCTGGTATGTGGCCCCGGCGTTCTTGAGGCCAAAGGGCATGACCACATAGCAGAATGTTCCATCCGACGTGATAAAACTGACCTTATCTTGGTCCTCTTTCGCCAAGGGTATTTGGTGATATCCTTGGTACGCGTCCATGAAACTTAACAGCTCATACCCCGAGGTGGAGTCCACCAGCTGATCGATCCGAGGTAGGGGATAACAGTCCTTGGGACAGGCTTTGTTCAAATTACGAAAGTCGATGCACATCCTCCATTTTCCCGCCGACTTGGGAACCAAAACCACGTTTGACAACCAAGTGGGGAATTGTACCTCCCTTATCTGTCCGGCTCTCAGCAAGGTCTTAACCTCGGCTCGGATAATTCTGTCTTTATCTGGTCCAAAATGCCTCTTCTTTTGCCGGGTTACTTTTACTTCTGGATTGACATTTAACCGGTGCTGGGCTACAGAGGGCAACACCCCTGTCAGCTCGGTCGGGGACCAGGCGAATATTCCGGCATGCTTGGACAGGCAATTCGACAAGTCGTGTTTCAGGACGCTGTCTAGGTCAGCCGCTACTCTTGTGGTTTATCGGGCTGTCCTGGGACTAATATAATTTCCTCTTCTCCGTCCCTCATCGCCTGCACCTCCTGCACCATCTGCACCCCCCTATCCTCCCGTCCTTCATCACCGCCCCTTCGGGATCTTTTCACCTCTAACTTCACAGTTTCCGCGTAGCATTTCTTGGATGAGGGCTGGTCTCCCCTAACTTCCCCCACTCTTTTTCCTACAGGGAACTTGATCTTTTGGTGGAAGGTGGAGGCCACAGCCCTGAATTCGTTCATAGCTGGCCTCCCCAGAATGATGTTGTATGAAGATGAGGCCGCCACAATGGTGAATGTGACCAGCCTGGTTTTCCGATCTTCTTTACCTCCCAGGGAAAGGGGCAGGGAAATCTGACCGAGGGGGTACACGGTGTGCCCAGCGAAGCCAAATAGTGGGGTGTTGATTGGCTCGAGTTGATACCCTCCTAAGTCCATCTGCCGAAAAGCTTCATCAAACAACACGTTCACGGAACTACCTGTGTCTACAAACACCCTCCCAACCTCATAATTGGCAACAGTGGCCCGTATGACCAGGGCATCGTTATGGGGTGTGCAAATGTTCTCCAGATCATGCGGCCCAAAACTGACAACCACCTCCTCCTCGGCTCCACAAATCCCTCCTACACTCAGGGTCTCTCTCCTGCTGACAGCCTTCCTAGCCCTGTTGGAATCCCCATCCGTTGTCCCGCCCGAGATCATGTTTATGACTCCCCGCTTTGGGGAGTCAGCGCGGGTAGGGTTGACGTCATTTAAGCTCCTTGGGGGTCCTCGAGCACGTCCTCTACCACGGAACGGAGGACGGAAGTTGGTCCGTCCCCCTCTCCCTCTCGTCCATGACGGTCCTCGACCCCTTCCCCGAGGAAGATTATCCCCTGGTGGGACGGGTCGGGACAACAACTGCTTGAACTGGGAACTGTTCTGTATTGCCTTCTCGAGCTCCTCATCCAAACGATGGCAATCTTGTGTGGTGTGCCCAGTCGCTTGGTGGAAGATGCAGTATTTCTCCGGGGCCTCCTTGCTCGGCTCCACACTAGCTGGTGCCGGCTTTTGCAACACCTGTTTGTCTTCACATATGCGGACGGCCTCCTCCTTGGAGACCTTCAGCGGCGTATAATGGGAAAATCGACCGAGCTGTGCCCCTTCCACTGGCCTCTTCTCGCCCTGGTTGATCCGTTTTTCCCCAGTCCTCCGCACTTCCTTCCTCCTCAGTTGCTGGGCCTCCTCCACGTTGATGTACTTCTCCGCTCGGGTGAGCAGATCATCATAGGTAACAGGAGGCTTCTTTACCAATGATCGGAAGAAGTCTCCTCCTCTCAGGCCTTGGGTGAAGGCGCTGATCAGGATTTCCGCCGGGCAGGCCGGTATTTCGAGTATCACAGTATTGAAGTTTTTGATATACCCCCGCAACGACTCATCCTCGGCCTGCCTCATCTCGAACAAGCTCAGAGAGGTCTTCTTATACCGCTTGCTGCTGGCATACTGATGCAAGAACGCGGAGCTAAATCCGGCGAAGGAAGTAATGGAGCCCGGCTCCAACTGATTGAACCACTTCTGGGCCGACCTCACCAAAGTGGTTAGGAACACCTTGCACTTAAGGCGATCCGAGTAACAATGTAGCATGGCAGCATTTTCGAACCTGCCCAGGTGTTCCTCTGGGTCCGTGCTCCCGTCATATTCCCCCGCATTGGGGGGTCGGAAGTTATTTGGGAGTTCCTCGTTGACTATTTCACCCGAGAAAGGGGTTCCCCTCCTGACAGAGGTACCCCCCATCCCTCTCTTCATCCTCTGGACCTCGTCCTTCAGCTCTTCCACCTGGCCCTCCAGATCCGGAACAGCAGTCACTTTAGGCCGGGAAGTTGCTCCTTGTTCGGGATCCTTCATCTGCTGGGAGCTTTCCCCGTGCACGCCCTCGGACGGACCTTCCTTTTTCCTCATGGTTTGCTCCACCGTAACTGCAATCAGTCTTGTGAGCTGCTCCAGTGTCAAAGCTCCCACTGTCATGTTTACCCCGGGCAGTGGCTGCTCCTCGCCATTGGTGGAGGCGTGGTGCTCTCGATTTTCCTCTGCTTCCGTTCTCCTTGTTCTTACCATCGCATCAACGTCTCTTGCTCAAATTTTCCCACAGACGGCGCCAATTTGTTACCCCTCCTTTTGGTTCGCGTTGGTAACAAATGAATTTATGTATGGGAAAGTATGTGTTGTTTTGCGGAGTCGCAATTGGGGCCGGAATCCGGAGGATCCTCTCGTTTTTCTTCCTGGATCTCCGATGATTGGATCTCTTCTTAGAGGAAGGCTCTCTCCCTTTTATAGGGGGGGGGGATGCCAAGGGTTCTGGTCTGCCGGGGATTCTGGAGACAATATCTGAAACCGAGGGGGGGACCACAGATGGGGGACCATCTACATCTGTTGCCTACTTCGTACGATCCTTTTGCTCTGCTGATTCTCTGTGTCCGCGAATATGCTTTTCGTATCTGCAGTGCTTGGCCGCCCTTTGATTGGTTAGCAGGTCCAGCTTTTGCTTTAATAGGTGTCCGATTCCTGCAACCCTAGTCCCGGTACACAGGACCACCCTAGGTGGTCCCAGCTAGCCTATCATGTTCAATGACTGCCCGTCCCGACCTATTGAGGAAACCGCGCCTCAGCCCGGCTGCCTTGCTAAAGATAGGCCGTCCTGCTTTGATGAGGGGCCGCGCCTCAGCTTGGGCGGCATGCTCCATGGCGGACCTCCCCGGCCTCTTGGTGTACTTCCTCGCCACCCCGGCTCGGAAACGATAGTGGCTGCTGGACAGAGGTGATCGCGCCGCAATAAGCTTGGTAGGGCCGGGTCGGGCGGAGAGCTCGACAAGGATAACCCGGGATGGGCAGTGAACTTTCTTTGTTGACTAAATGGGCCCCCCACTGATGGCCCAAATAAAGTTCGGACCCTCAAGACCTACTGGGCCTCCAGAACCAGGGATATCAGAGTAGATTGGTAAGTATAAGATTTTTTTATCTTATTGTGATTGAAGTGACACCTTTAATTATGCAAATAGGTGATGTTTCCATCTGAATGCGCAAGGGATCCTGAAAATACAATTTGGTTAGATTCTGAAGTTTTAGTTATTTCAACATTTGATTGAGTTATTTGTTTAAAATATTAGAATCATAACTTGACTTCCCCTAATTTAAGTCGGTCCGTGGCGTGGAATACACTATCCCGCACCCAAAACTATTCTGCCAATTTATCCATCTACTTGTTTTTATAATTTTGAAAACTCGGTGTGATGTTACTAATCAGAGTTGTGTTTGTTTTTTCGTCTGCCAATTGCGGTGAAACGTCCTTTACATATTCGCAAACTCTTTGGTAAGACAATAAGTAAATGCTTGTGTCTTCCTTTTCGCAGTTCTGTTTAGAAGAAGAAAAGGGGAGGGTGGACTATCAAGGTTATATTTTTCCTCGAAGGCGCGGACAAGTGGTAAGCTTTTTCGCCTGCATTTAGCAAATTATTTGTCACAAATGCTGTGGAAATGAAGAATGATCTAAAAATATACATGTTGGTGTTGTTGGCCAATCAACTTCACTTATTGTTTGAATGCAGTAGTGTTCAATCTAGCTTACACTTCGTTACCTGTATAATTGCGAAAACATTTCTGTTATTGATTTGATACCAAAGTTGAAGTACATATTGTCCTAAAGGTTTACTCGGTGCTATTTAGTATCATGATTTGATCCTCTGGTATATTTTCTGTAAATCTTACTTCAACTTTTTAATGTTTTAGTTTAGAGTTATAATATAGAAAATAAAAGTTTGCTGAATCCCACATTTATTTATTACGAGTAAAAAGTGCATCCTTTGGCTAGAGTGGTTAAAGCATGTAGACTTGCACAACCAGGAGTTAGAATTATAGCATGCACTGGCTGATGTTTTTTCAGCTCCCGTCTCTATATCCTGTGGTAAGTGGCCATAACTTGCATGAGTCAGGTCTGTTGGCACCCCCGATAGGCTAGTGGGTTTTCACCTTTTTGGACATAAAAATTTAAGATTTATTTACTCGAACTACCTCACTACTATGGGATGCGGCAACCAGTCAAATGTGGTAAGAATGAAGTTGGCTGATAACCTGTTGGTTTTCCTACTGAACTGGAGACTCTTTAGGTGTGATTTATGAAAGCTTCTCATGATTGTGGCGTTAGTTCAACTAATACTCTGGAGAATATAAACAGATTTTTAACTTCTTGGTCATCGATGAGGAATTAGTACCTTGTGTATTTTATGAATGGTTCTTTTGTCCTTTTAGAGCGGACTTTTTGTAGTGGTATAGTGAAAATTTTCCTTCGTAGTGGTATAGTGACCATTTAGCTTCTCATGGGAATCATGAAATGATCCACTGTTTATTCTTAGTTGAATTAGCATTTTTTGGGTAGCATGGTCTCTTATTCATATATCAGATAGAGTTTGATTGATTTAAATATCTTTATCAGTAGCACCTTTGTTTTGTTTCTGGTTTACTTGTTTAGTAAAAGATGACTATTTGATCACGGCTACTTTATCAAGATTTTATGTGATTGACTGATCCTATATATTGCGAGTGAATGTGTCTAAGGTCGCATAGTTAGTCGTTGACATGTTGTGGGGACTTCATAAACCTTGCGATTTGTATGGCGCAAAGACGTTAAACGGCAAAACGACATTGTTATTCTTGACATATTTGTTCATCTGTGTGTCATTGTCTAATTTTCCAGAAAAATGATGTCCCTGTATCAACATCTTTCTAAGTTCTTATCTTTATCCTCCCTCTTGCAGCCTGACTCGGAGACACAATTGCTTACCATTCAGTTCGAATGGAACGGTGTTTTAAAATCTGTATCGACCACTTTGGTAGGAGTGAGCCCCGAGTTTGAAGTTGCAATTTATACACTTTGCTTCTACTTGGGAGGAGAAGATAACCATGTTGAGCTCGGTCCCTACCCTGTAAATATCAAATGCTATCGTCTTGGAAACAGAATTGGATCTGCTTTTCCAATTGCAGACTCTTAAATAAATCCAATCTACATATTGTGTTTGTATCTTTTATTGTCCTTTGGCAAACTCTTAAGCTGTGTTGTGATCATATAATATTTGAGTATTTGAATAATTGTTTATGTTTATGTGCACATTACATATGGGTTTATTTTATAATTTTTAATAACTTTGTTATATTCTTTATTTTAAGGTAATCAGAATAAGTGCTGTTTTTGGCCACTTCTTGGTTTGAAAAATAAATTTATTTTCATGATTAAAAAAAAATGTATTTGAACTTAATATTAAGTAACTATGTAGGCTCTGGATATCAAAAATAAAAAAATAAAAAAAATTCCCAGATTGTAAGCTGGGCTTGGTTATTAATGGAGAAAAAAGTCTACCAATGTCTAATTACACTCATGCCCCCGTCAATCTAAAATATTATCATAACACTTGCCACAATCCTCCCTTCCCGAAAGGAAGAGCGTGGGTCGTTGCGATTACGGGTTGGATGTCTAATTGTATGCCTCCGTCAATCTAAAATATTATCATAACATTTGCCACCTATATATCCATTAATTTTACATTATGTTTTTCTCAATCTTACAAATTACAATTACGCAGATCATACAAATTACCATAGTACCCTAAAAAATATATTAAAATTCAAAAAAATTAAATATAAAAATATTGTATAATCATTTTTTAATTTAAAGAAAAAAACTAAACCAAAATAAAAAAATGGACATTACAATTTTCACATCATTTTATAAAAAATAATATATATACACGCAATATATGCAGAAAGTGACTAATATATAATGAAAGACCTTATTGTTATCTCGTTATACGAAAGAAAATCCATTAAATTTACCTATGAGATAAAATCTTGAGTTTAAATGTAAACAATATATAATAAATTGGTTTGGAGAAATGCAAGAGCTAATGTTAATAATATATAAGTACATTCTATATAACATGAAACACACATTTATTTATTTATTTATTTATAACAAGTTAGACTTTTGTGTGTTTATTTCATGTTATTCCATGCTATGGAAAAGCCATATTTAGTATGATTTTTAAAAATATCTAAAGTGGGCAAAGGCAAGTTGCAAGCATGTGATGTTGATATAAATTGGAACGGACTATGCAAGTTGAGACTTGAGGACCAGTCTCAAGCCTACGTATACAATTGGCCCACATGTTTTCATTTAAAAAATAAATAAATAAATTTGTTAATTTTACTAACAATAGATATACTAAATGTTTTTTCCACACACAACACAACTCGAACACAAATTTTTCTCAAATGAGGAGTGAACTTTTACCAAATCCTAAAAGGCGAAAGCTCATCATTATGTTAAGTTTTAAATATACATAAATGAATAACCACTTCATCAAATGTGAGACAATTTTTTTACTATTGATTTTAATCCTGTTGAGATTAATAAAGTAATTGGGTTTTAATTATTAAAAGCCCAATAATTATTGTTAATTTTGTTAATGAGAACAAAATTATGGTAAATTAATTATAAATAGTCAATTAAACTAAAGAAATCCCACATTGAGAAATTGAGACACTTATGATTTGTTTATAATGAGATAGAAATCAATAGAATGTAGTTAAGTAGAAAAGATGGGTGCCCCTCGCACACCGTCCGTCCGTCCGCTCGTCTCGGCTCGTCTCGAACCCCTAAATTTGAAATATAAATATTTAATTTATCATGAATATTTAATGTGTCAAAACCTTCCCTGAGTCGTACATTTCATGTAAGTTGCTAAAGGCCTAAACCTAGTGGAGGTTGTCTCTCAAATTGTAATTAGTCAAACTTAATTATATGACATGTCTACTTTGATGTACTTTTATTTGATCCAATCATATCCACACATTGTTTGACCATCCAATACATTTAAATCGTACATCTACACAAATATTATATTTTAGCCGATCTTCAAACATTATAATTTTTGCACAACAATTCAATATTCACTTATCAGTTTAGGTGTGTTGGTGAACTAATACACAAACAAAAAAAAATATATATATATATATATATTTGTACGTGTTTTGATATATTAAAACATCTGATGTACTAAAGACAAATTTATTCACCTTCTAACAAGAATAGACGTTTTTATAATCAAACTCCTAGAAAACATCGATACTTTGTGAGATTAAATTACAAGCAACACATGATTATAATATTGTTTAGTTGGCCAATATCTCATTGTACAAATCAAGGTACATGTATTACTATATTAAATAGAGAGCATATATTCAATTACTTCAATGGAAAATAATACTAAAAATGACTGGGTGGTCGCCCATTAAAACATGGGACGGCCATAAAACAAATTTCTTAAATAAAGAGTGAAGTGCCTATTTATTAAAAAAAATTGGAGGTCATGGGCCCTACGTTGGAAATTCAATTCTTTATTTTATTTATTTATTGAACTAATCCAATGTTAATAACTCTCTTTATTTAAGTGATTGAAACATATATATATATATATATATATATATATATATATATATATATATGATGTGATTTGAAATTTTGATTATAAAGTAGAATAACGTGGTAATGTAAAATAACGATAAACACACCAAGATTTTTAACGTGAAAAACCCTCAATTTGAGAGAAAAACCACGGGACCTAGTCCATTATAAAACTTCATTATGAATATTGGTGACTTACAAGACTTTCTAGACACACAAAATAATCGCTCAATGACTTACACGAATATTTTTAGAGAAATAACGAAAAGAACCGAACAGACATAAGTTTGCTCTCTTCGGAGTCTTTTTGCCCAGAAAAATCCAACCCCTTCTATGAGGTTATCTAAGGGTATTTATAGGACTACCCTCAGTAACTAACTCGTGGAAAACCAGCAACACGATGTCCTTTGATCGTGGCTTGATGGGAGCCAAGCGTGTCCGAGAAATCCGCCCCATTAATGCACGTTCAATCCCAGCCGGTTAATTAGTTTTAATTATGACCGGGTCTTTCGCTATACTTTGACCAAAATCCCGAAGAGGGTAAAGGATGCTCGATAATATGCTGATCAGTATCCTGTGTTCGTTAACCATCTCTTCGGTCTAACTTCTGCTCGGCGCTTTTAGAGTTTGTATCTTCATAAATGGATTTTAACCGAGAAAATCAATATGTCATATGACATCACCTCACCCCCCCCCCCCAAAGTAAAGTAAGATGAGAGTAGTGAAATCTTGGTTTATTGTCTTCGGGTAAAATCCTGATATGCTCGGGGTATTTTAACCGCCCAATTTTCCCGCCTAAAAATTTCAAAAATCTTGCGACGTTTCGTTTCCCGAGGCACATCTATAACCGTTCATGGGATTTATTTTGAACGGTGTCGATTTAACGACTGTTCAAGTGGCCCCCACTATAAATACTCGCTCATTTCGTTGATTTTAGCTTACTTTTCTGCAATTTGCTTCCGAGCTAGCATTAGACGTCCGACCAACTTTTCCTTCCTACTTATTTCCTTTCCATTCATCGAGTATGTCTTCTTCTGACGATTATTCGAAAACTATAGACATGTTCGAGGAGGGGGGGTATCCTGAGTCCCTCTCCTCGACATTCTTCTTCCTCTGATAGTGAGGAGACTTCCAGCTCGTCGTCAGCCCCTGATGCTCGGAGAGAAGAGCTTCAGGCTGCGACAGAGCAGGACCTGATAAAAGCCCGTGTTCCCTGGTTTGAGATATTTGAATCCGGGATTAAATCACAACGGCACCTATCCAGTATCCAAACTAAATGGGGGATTTCCGAGGGGACATCTATTATTGTTCCCCCTCCCGGATCTCGCCCCCACCTGCCTCCCGAGGGTTATTTTCCCTTTTACATAGATCAACTCCGAGGGGGACTTCGTTTTCCTATCCCTCCTTTTTTTGTAGATGTTGCTTCCTATTTTGCCATCTGTCTAAGTCAGTTATTCCCCAACAGTTATCGATTGTTGGCCGGTTTCTACATAGTCTTATCCTTTTTTGGCTTTTCTCCGACTCCCGAACTCTTCCATTGTTTTTTCAATTAAATCGAAAGGAGATCGGGCTTTTTTACTCTTCTTCTCGAACAGGGATGGGTTTTCTGAAAAATTACACATCTTTCATAAAAAATTGGAAAAGATTTTTCTTCTTTGCTCGCCCACTCCAACCCTGGGATTGTCCCATGGAGTGGAAATAAAACTTACCGAAGGGCAAGTCAATCAAGGGGCTACTTGAGGGAGAAACATATCTATCAGTTCGTCGTAAGCTCGGCGATCAGTGTTTTAACCTTGGGGAGCTGATTGACAACGGACTGCTGTATTTGTTCCAGCTTAGTCCTAATGGTGTTTCCCTAAACATGCCCCTCGGTGAGTATTTACCGAGCATCTTGCTTTGTTTGCTTATTTTGTTTTAACATGCTTGAATAATTGCTATGATGTTTCTTTCTTGCAGAAACTAAGATGCTGAAAGCCAAGATTGCTGCTAGCCTGAAGAAAATTGTCGCACCAGAGAAGGCTACCAAACCGACCACTGGAACAAATCTTCCCCCATCTGTTATACCTGCTCCCCCGAAGAGGTGCTTGAAGTACCTGAGGCGGAAGCCTTGATTCCTCGATCATTGAAGAGGGCGGCCCCCGAGGGCCAAGGTTCTTCCTCTAAACTTCCTCCTACCAAGAAAACTCCTTCTCCTCGAATCGCCCTTACCCACCGAGCTAGTCCACCTCTTCAAACTCGAGCTGTTTCTCAACCTGCTCCTGGTGGTTCTAGCTCTTCTCGGCCAACCTCCCGATATCATATACCCGATTGGATTTATCCCCCCAACGTCCCCATTCTGAGAAAACCGGACCCCAAAATTTCTCACTCTATTATTTGCAATTGGGCCAATTCTCCCGACCGTAAATACCTCGGAGGATTGGCCTTCAGCAACTTGATAAATGATTTTTCAACTTCCCTCACTCAGGTAACTGATATCCATTTCTATCTGATAAACTTTTGTCTTCGGTATATTAACTTCATTTATTATCTTGCAGACCAATCTAATGGCCGGCGAGATTATGACTCGCTTCCAATCTATGAGATCCTCAGATGGGGAGAATCAGAAACATCTCAAACAGCTAGAAGGTATCGGCGAGGAGATGAAGAAATCCATAAAGCTACTGGAGGAACGATACTCTGCTGTCGTTGCTACTCGGGATAAGACAGTGGAAGCTCTTGAGGAAGCGCACAAGAAGTTAGCCGACTTTGAGGAGGCTAACACCACTTTATCCGGGCAGTTCAGGTCCGTGACTGAAGAGAATAAGTCCCTCTTAGGGCAACTTTCACAAGAGAAATCATTGCGAGCTGAAGAGAACAAGTCCCTTTCTGAACAGCTTGACCAGGAGAAACTATCTCGGGCTGCTCAGATCGAAGAATCCTGGCTCATCAAGAAAGAAGAATTTATGAAGTCTGAGGAGTATGGTGATATTCTGGGCGAACGCGCTGCCAAATTCCTTAACTATGGCTTTGAAGCGTCTGTTCGTCAATTTAAAGCCGCTGGCTATCCTCCTGAAGGAACTTCAACAGACTTTATAAATGTTGATGGGTCCCTGAATACCGTTCCCGATGAGTTCCTCCAGTTGTAGATTTAGGGATGTACCCCTTTTGTTTTAATTGTAATCTTTTGGGAATGATATTATGACTCTCCTTGTCTTCTTACAATCTTGTGCAAGCTAGTCTCTCCACCAAGCAAAATTTTAAGCAAATAAAGCTCGATTGGAAAATATCCCGAAGTAATGAATATAACTGAGCTCGGGGAAAAGACATCCCGAGCAGATAAATATGGTCGGGCTTCAGAGAAAACATCCCCAGCGTAATAACATGATACAACTTAAATTTAAACGTTGACCAAGCATCCCGATCCAACGAGTAAACGATGATGTTTTTAAGTTTAAACGTTGACCAAACATCCCGATCCAACGAGTAAACCGAACATTGCTCACTACCCCGAGCATAATCACTTAGTCCCATTTTAGGTTCAAATACAGACCAAACTTCCCGATCCTGTATTTAACCCGCCAACAATGGACTATAATAACATAAGCTCGCTACCCCGAGCACAATAACGTGGTATTTTTAAGTTTAAACGTTGACCAAACATCCCGATCCAACGAGTAAACCGAACATTGCTCGCTACCCCGAGCATAATAACATGGTATTTTTAAGTTTAAACGTTGACCAAACATCCCGATCCAACGAGTAAACCGAACATTGCTCGCTACCCCGAGCATAATCACTTAGTCCCATTTTAGGTTCAAATACAGACCAAACTTCCCGATCCTGTATTTAACCCGCCAACAATGGACTATAATAACATAAGCTCGCTACCCCGAGCATAATCACTTAGTCCCATTTTAGGTTCAAATACAGACCAAACTTCCCGATCCTGTATTTAACCCGCCAACAATGGACTATAATAACATAAGCTCGCTACCCCGAGCACAATAACATGGTATTTTTAAGTTTAAACGTTGACCAAACATCCCGATCCAACGAGTAAACCGAACATTGCTCGCTACCCCGAGCATAATCACTTAGTCTCATTTTAGGTTCAAATACAGACCAAACTTCCCGATCCTGTATTTAACCCGCCAACAATGGACTATAATAACATAAGCTCGCTATCCCGAGCATAATCACTTAGTCCCATTTTAGGTTCAAATACAGACCAAACTTCCCGATCCTGTATTTAACCCGCCAACAATGGACTATAATAACATAAGCTCGCTACCCCGAGCACAATAATCTGGTATTTTTAAGTTTAAACGTTGACCAAACATCCCGATCCAACGAGTAAACCGAACATTGCTCGCTACCCCGAGCATAATCACTTAGTCCCATTTTAGGTTCAAATACAGACCAAACTTCCCGATCCTGTATTTAACCCGCCAACAATGGACTATAATAACATAAGCTCGCTACCCCGAGTACAATAATCTGGTATTTTTAAGTTTAA
The DNA here is from genome assembly GCA_907163345.1 of Haberlea rhodopensis. Taxonomy (NCBI): domain Eukaryota; kingdom Viridiplantae; phylum Streptophyta; class Magnoliopsida; order Lamiales; family Gesneriaceae; genus Haberlea; species Haberlea rhodopensis. The sequence goes on along the minus strand of CAJQUN010000004.1, from coordinate 2,206,056 downwards.
ACGTTGACCAAACATCCCGATCCAACGAGTAAACCGAACATTGCTCGCTACCCCGAGCATAATCACTTAGTCCCATTTTAGGTTCAAATACAGACCAAACTTCCCGATCCTGTATTTAACCCGCCAACAATGGACTATAATAACATAAGCTCGCTACCCCGAGCACAATAATCTGGTATTTTTAAGTTTAAACGTTGACCAAACATCCCGATCCAACGAGTAAACCAAACATTGCTCGCTACCCCGAGCATAATCACTTAGTCCCATTTTAGGTTCAAATCCAGACCAAACTTCCCGATCCTGTATTTAACCCGCCAACAATGGACTATAATAACATAAACTCGCTACCCCGAGCACAATAATCTGGTATTTTTAAGTTTAAACGTTGATCAAACATCCCGATCCAACGAGTAAACCGAACATTGCTCGTTACCCCGAGCATAATCACTTAGTCCCATTTTAGGTTCAAATACAGACCAAACTTCCCGATCCTGTATTTAACCCGCCAACAATGGACTATAATAACATAAGCTCGCTACCCCGAGCACAATAACATGGTATTTTTAAGTTTAAACGTTGACCAAACATCCCGATCCAACGAGTAAACGTTGGTGTTTTTAAGTTTAAACGTTGACCAAACATCCCGATCCAACGAGTAAACCGAACATTGCCCAATAAAAGGAAATTTATTTAATTAGGAAATATACATGGGAACAGCAATGATAACTGAAAGATTACACAAAATACTTTCTTAAATTATGAATGTTCCAAGGTCTCACCAGTTCCCGACCTTCATGATCTTCCAGCCTGTAGGCTCCTCTTCCGATCACCACTTTTATTTTATAGGGGCCTTCCCACTTGGGTGCTAATTTCTTTACTTCCCCCGCGGGATTGATTCTTTGCAGCACTAGATCTCCCACCTGAAAAGCCCTTGGGCGAACCCTCCGATTGTAAGCATTGGTCACCCTTATTTTATACAATTCCACTTTAGCCAAAGCTTTTTCTCTCAACTCCATAATCCCATCTAACTCCAACTTCCTTTTTTCTTCATTCTGATCGGGATTATAGCTTTGTACTCGAAGAGATTCCACTCCAATTTCTACTGGAATGAGGGCCTCCGATCCATATACTAAGCTATAAGGAGTCTCTCCTGTAGATACCCGAGGAGTCGTTCTATAAGCCCATAAGACCCCGGGTAATTCATTTACCCACTCCCCACGAGCCCCTTCTAGTCTTGTCTTGATCCCGTGCAATAAAATCCGATTAATCACTTCAGCTTGCCCATTTGCTTGAGGATAGGCGATTGAAGTGAAGACTTGTTTAATCTTCATATCTTTGCACCATTCTTGTATTCTTCCTCCCTGAAACTGTCTTCCATTGTCGGAAATTATTCTTCGAGGTATTCCGAAGCGGCATACTATGTTCCTCCATAAAAATCTGATGACTTCTTCCTCAGTTATTTTAGCCAATGGTTCGGCTTCCACCCATTTAGTGAAGTATTCAACGGCTACTAGGAGAAATTTTATCTGCCCTGTAGCGAGAGGAAATGGTCCAACAATATCCATTCGCCATTGATCAAAGGGACAGGAAATGATGCTACTATTAAGGATTTTCGCAGGTACATGGGATAAATTTGCATGCCTTTGGCAATTAATGCATTTCTTCACAACTTCCTCAGCGTCTTCCCTCATCGTCGGCCAATAGTACCCAGCTCGGATAGATTTTTGATACAACATGTTAGTCCCTACATGATTTCCGCAACATCCTTCATGAATCTCCTTTAATAGATGCTCCCCTTCTTGCCTCGAGGCACAATGTAAAAAAGGAATTGAGAATCCTTTCTTGAACAACTTGCCTTCTATCAACACAAATCGGTTCCCCATTCTTTTAACTTTAGCAGCTTCCTTTGGGTCAGGAGGCATAACCTTTGTCTTCAAAAATTTGATAAATGCTCTCGCCAATCGGATATAATACATGGCTCCACACTCATGATGCTATTGACGGATGTATGAGAGATCAAAAGCTCTTGCACGAGCACATTCCTGTTCTTCCATTCGTGTATCGAACTAGCTAATTTTGCCAATTCATCGGCACGAGTATTCTCTTCCCTTGGTATTTGCGTTAATTCCACCTCTTGAAATTGAGCTATCATTGCCCGCACCTTTTCCACATACTTTCTGAGTTTCTCTTCTTTCACCTTTAATACCCCCTTCACTTGATGAACAACCAGCATTGAATCCATAAAAGCTTTTATCCTCCTGGCTCCAGCGTCCAATGCTATTTGGAGGCCTGAAATGATAGCTTCAAATTCAGCTTCATTGTTTGAGGAAAGAAATCCAAACTGGACGGCAACCCTGATTTCTTCCCCTTCAGGACTAATGAGTATGACACCTGCTCCACTTCCCAATCGAGTAGATGATCCATCTACAAACAAACTCCATTCTTTTTCCTCCGGAGTATGAGTGACTTCCACCAGAAAATCTGACAGAGCTTGAGCTTTGATTGTAGTTCGGGGTTGATAAGTGACATCAAACTCACTCAGCTCTGTGACCCATTTTACCATCCTCCCTGATATTTCGGATTTGGATAAAAGTCTACCCAAAGGAGTGTTTGTTATTACCATGATATGATGAGACAGGAAGTACGGCCGAAGTCTTCTCGCTGTGGTGACCAGAGCTAATGCCAACTTCTCAATTTCAGGGTATCGTTGGTCGGCTCCTTGCAGGGCTCGGCTGACATAATATACAGGCTGCTGTTGTCCTGACCTTTCTCTGATTAACACTGAACTAATTACTTCTTTGGCCACCGATAAATACACGAGAAGCGTTTCCTTAGGATCAGGCTTGTTTATCAAAGGTAACTGAGCCAAATAATCTTTCAGATCCTCGAAGGCCTTTTGGCATTGGTCATTCCACTCGAACTTGACTCCCTGCCTTAATGCTTTGAAGAAAGGCAAACTCCGATCAGCTGATCGGGATATAAATTGGCTTAGTGCCGCTATTCTTCCTGCTAATCTTTGCACTTCATTTAGTGTTCTCGGGGGGTTCATTTCTCGTATGGCCCGGATTTTCTCCGGGTTAGCTTCAACACCTCTTTCCGTGACCATGTACCCTAGAAATTTGCCGCTACGAATCCCGAAAGTGCATTTTGCGGGATTCAACTTCATACCAAATTTTCTTAAAGTGTTGAAAACTTCTTCCATATCTTTGACCAAGTCCTCGGCTTTTCGGCTCTTGATCAGGACATCATCAACATACACTTCCACATTCCGACCAATTTGTTCTTTGAACATTTTGTCCATCAACCTTTGATAAGTGGCCCCCGCATTTTTCAATCCGAAGGGCATTACCACATAACAAAAGGTTCCTCCTGCTGTTACAAAACTTACTTTTGATTGATCCTCCTGTGCCAAAGGGATCTGATGATATCCTTGATAAGCATCCATAAGACATAACAATTCATGTCCAGCAGTAGAATCTACAAGCTGATCGATCCTGGGCAGGGGATAACAATCTTTGGGACATGCTTTATTCACATCCCTAAAATCCACACACATTCTCCATTTATCACCGGCTTTAGGCACCAAAACTACATTCGAGAGCCATGTAGGGAAACCGATCTCGCGAATGTGGCCTGCCTTTAACAACTCTTCTACCTGCTTGGCAATGACAGCGTCCTTTTCTGGTCCAAAATGCCTTCTCTTTTGCCTTATTGCCCAAACATTGGGGTCCACGTTGAGGTGGTGTTCGGCAACCTCAGGTCTTACTCCCACTAAATCAGATGTACTCCATGCAAATACATCCACGTGTTGATTTAAACAATTAACCACTTTTTCCCGTAATTCTGGATCAAGTTGGGATCCTACCCTAGTAATTCGAGTAGGGTGACCCATCTCGATGTTGAGGAACTCCTCTTCGGGTGTTACTCGTTCCTCCTCGCCCCGCTTCCTCTTTTCACTTCCCCCTCGTTCTCTTCCTTCGTTATTCTGCTCTCTTTCTTGCCTTAACTCTTGCACATAACATTTCCGTGATGAGCTTTGATCACCTCTTACTTGCCCCACCTCTTCTCCTACTGGAAATTTCATGGTTAGATGATAGGTGTAGGCAACGGCTTCGAAAGCAGCTAGGGCTGGTCTTCCCAATATTACATTGTAAGAAGATGGTGCATCCACAATGAGGAAATTTATCATCTTTGTTTTGATCCTTGATTCTTCACCAAGTGTAACTGGTAGAGATACCTGCCCTATCGGATTTATGACTTCCCCTGCAAATCCGTGCAAGGACGTATTCACTTTCAATATAGGTAAGCTTCCCAAGTCCATTTGGTTTAACGTACTAAGAAAAAGTACGTCCGCCGAACTTCCTGTGTCCACGAAAATCCTCTGCACATTATAGTTAGTCACTGTAGCAGAGATAACCAACGCATCATCATGAGGAAAATGGATTCCTTGCAGATCTGCAGGCCCAAAAGATATGGACGGGCCCTCATGTACATGATTGGGGTCAAGAGATAGCACTTGAAGCTTCCGGGCGTGATTCCTTCTTGCTCTGTTCGAATATCCACCCGACATTCCTCCGGATATCATGTGTATAGTTCCCCGATTCGGGGTATTGTTCAAGGTTTCCTCTTCTCCCTCTACTCTTTCTCCCCGAACTGACCAAGGGACTGGCTGAGGTGCTCCTCTTCCGGGATTTATGTTAACTTTAGGAGTGAAATTATTGTCTTTAAACTCCTCGTTAAATCCCCGCCCTCCATCAGACTCATTAGATCTTCCACCTCGAAAACCTCCTCCTCGATATCCTATTCCTCGGAAGGACCCTCCTCGGATCATTCCTCCTCGGAAAGGTCCCCCCTATGAGGTCCACCCCGCCCCCTCTTCGGCATACTTTGGTTCATGGCTACTTCCCGATGAGGTCTCATCAGTAGATACTGGTCAAAACTTCTTTTGATTGGCTCCACTGGTTTATTCTTTCTGTTCACTTCCTCCCCAACTTTACCATCTCTTCTTTGCTTCATCCTTTGGGCTTCTTCCAAATTAATGTACTTGGAAGCTCTTCCCAACAGTTCATCATAATCAGAAGGTGGCTTTTTTGCCAAAGATCGGAATAAGTCTCCTTCTTTTAATCCTTGAGTGAACGCGCTGATGAGTATTTCAGAGGTGACATGTGGAATATCAAGACATGCATGACTAAATCTTTTCAGAAAATCTCGAAGAGATTCCTTCTCCGCTTGCTTAATCCCGAACAGACTAAGAGCTGTTCTCTTGCAACTCCGGCTGCTTGCAAACTGATGCAAAAATAGAGAGCTAAACTTCGGGAAAGAGTCTATGATTCTTGCTGGCAACTGATTAAACCATGCTTGCGCTGCACCCGATAATGTAGTCAGGAAAACCCGACACTTCACTCCATCCGTAAGTTGATGAAGAAGCGAAGTGTTTTCAAATCGAGACAGATATTCTTCGGGATCTGTACCACCATCGTAGTTTCCCACATATAGAGTCCTAAAGTTTGGGGGCAAAGGATCGTCAACCACATGGGAAGCAAATGGAGTACTCCTCTGCGGAGGATATAGACGTCCTTCCATCTTATTACGCATCTGCTGCATCTCACTTTTCAGCTCTTCCATTTGGCGATTTAAAGCTTTATCAGTTTCATCATTCAAATGATTAGGAATATTTCTAATTTCTTCAGGTTCTTTTTCAAGCTCTTTTTCAGGCTCTTTTTCAGGTTCCTGTCCGGAGGCCAACTCTTCCCCTTCTTCTTCTTGTACAGTTTCTTGTTTCTGGGGAGGGGCCATAAATTGCCTCATGATCTCTCCGACAGTTTTAGTTATCATCTCTGTCAAATGCTCCATGGGCATTCCCCCAGCAGGAAATGACCGAGGAACATGTTGAGATGATCCCGCATCTTCTGGCCCTTCTCTGGGTTCAGCGAGCGAGTATGGATGACAATTGGATCCATTCCCCCTGGAAGCTTGCCCCCTACCTTTACCTCTGGCCATCTTGCCCTTTGATTTATTTTTTGTTAGAAAACTCGTCCTACTTCAACGTCTTTGCCCTAAACTTCCCACAGACGGCGCCAATGATGTGATTCGGGATTTTGATTATAAAGTAGAATAACGTGGTAATGCAAAATAACGATAAACACACCAAGATTTTTTACGTGGAAAACCCTCAATTTGAGAGAAAAACCACGGGACCTAGTCCAGTATAAAACTTTACTATGAATATTGGTGACTTACAAGACTTTCTAGACACACAAAATAATCGCTCAATGACTTACACGAATATTTTTAGAGAAATAACGAAAAGAACCGAACAGACATAAGTTTGCTCTCTTCGGAGTCTTTTTGCCCAGAAAAATCCAACCCCTTCTATGAGGTTATCTAAGGGTATTTATAGGACTACCCTCAGTAACTAACTCGCGGAAAACCAGCAACACGATGTCCTTTGATCGTGGCTTGATGGGAGCCAAGCGTGTCCGAGAAATCCGTCCCATTAATGCACGTTCAATCCCAGCCGGTTAATTAGTTTTAATTATGACCGGGTCTTCCGCTATACTTTGACAAAAATCCCGAAGAGGGTAAATGATGCTCGATAATATGCTGATCAGTATCCTGTGTTCGGTAACCATCTCTTCGGTCTAACTTCTGCTCGGCGCTTTTAGAGTTTGTATCTTCATAAATGGATTTTAACCGAGAAAATCAATATGTCATATGACATCAATATATATTTATTGAACAAGAAAAATGAAATATATTAAACGATAATGAGGTATATAAAATACAATTACCAAGTTTCGATAATGAGATAATGATATCAAGTAAAAGCATACAAACAGTATAAAAGTAATGTCTGCAAAGCAAAGCCACTAGAACATGATCAGAAGGATGTAATGACTGTCATGTGATTCAGGATGAGGTTGAAAAAAGGAGATGTCTTCATCAAACAGAAGGAACAAAGACCGATATTCGAGAGACGCAAACTGATAAAATGCCACCAAACGCGTAAGCTCTGATATCCAAATCACAATCTGAGATCCATCGACCAAAGACAAACACTGGATGTCACACGAAACCAACTAGCCTATCATTCATGCCCAGCAAAGAATCCAAGCCAATAAATCACAATTGAACCAGCAAAATAGTGTCAGCGGTATCATAAATCAGACGGGACAACATAGATACGAATTGCCAAACATTCAGACCGTCATGCCAGATCCAAAGCCAAAAAAGATAGATATTTAGAAATATATGATTAATACATAAAAGTCAGTTAATTAATTTAATTCATATATAGTTGTGGGAATAAATTAGCGACGCCTCTTACACGGAATCCGACAAACACATATATCTTTCCTGCCCACCTTTAATGGCTCACACATTATGACAAACCCCGCAAGGAAACCAAAGAGAATTACAAAGTTGTCATCCACAACGTTAAAAAAAACGAAAATTCGAGCCGACATAGTTGTAATAAAATAAATGGCTCGATTCAGGAGATTAGGAAAGCCATCTCGGTTTCTTGAATTTAAGATTTTCAAAATTATTGTGACTATTTTGTACAATTTAAGAGCCACGCGAGTTCGGCAATATATTCTTTTTGTAGTTCCTACGAGTTATTATATTATCTATGTTTTGAATTATAGATACATATAGACAAAGCGCTTCTCACTATCCATGACATAACAAATCTGATATATTGATTCTCGTATGATGAAGCATCTTATATCCATCTGCCCTTTATTACGGAGCTTTATGCTCCCGCTATATAATGAATAAAGTTGTGTCTATGCTAACAATTACAACTTTTGGCCTATTGATAAGCATTTGATCCTAACAATTGATATCAGAGCTAGGCCATATGTTCGAGCATACCTAGAAGCAATTTATGAGGATTCTTCTAAGGGAAGGCTGCAGCGGCATCCCCAAATTTTTTAAATGTCTTTTTTGGTTTTTTTTTTTTAAATTATATTTTACCCTTATTTTTTTTCAACAAAGTTGGTCCACCTAAATTATAATCGTGATTCCGCCCGCTCCTCACGTCATATCCTAGACGCGCTTGTAGACGAAGTGCTTATTACCGTTAATGACGTAACAACTTTGACTCGTTGGAAGCCAAGTGGTGTAACTCTGCATGTCCGTCTGCCACTTAGTACGTGGCTTTGCATGACTATTATAGGAAATAAAATTGTAAGTGTTTTATCCTAACAATCTACCTATTATATACAAATGTCGCCATGCATATCATTTCAAACACATACAAGTATGTTAGGAAATTGTCGATCTCCAATACAACTCATCGAGGACGGAGTTGGTGAGGGAAGCACTCGACGGATGGGGAATTATCGAGTGCTTTAAATATTTTCAATTTTAGATCTTATCTTACATTAAAAATTGCACGGCTTTTTTTTATTATAAATAAAAGGGGGAAAAGACGGGGAAAATACCTAAGTCAGATAACCGCTTCAGTTGTACCAACGGATTAAATAAATAAATAATCTTTATTGGCTAATAATTAGGTCAATATAATATAATAAGCGGGTTCTTGCTAGCGTAATATAAATATTTTAATGTTTTTTATTTGAATTTATATAAAACAAAATCATATATATTCAAATTAAATTCGAACAATTCAATATCATTATGTTAGCATTTTATTATCCGGAGTAATAAGAGTACGTTCGAATTGGTCTTTTATCTGTAATTAAAATAATCACACGAGAAAATAGAATTCTTCAAATCATATAAATATACATATATTATAGATATCGCATTGCATAAAATGAAAAAAATTAAAAATTCATATATATTTTTCATACAAAACATAATATTATATTTACTAAAAAAAGATTTATCGAATCTAGAATTGATCAATTATGATAATAAGTTAATTTATTTTAAATCATTTGAATAGTGTGAAATTTTATATTACTTTCTGGATTTTGAAGGTTTAACTATAAATAATATATGATTAAAGAAAGTAGTGTTTTCAAAATCAGATCGGACATGAAATTGGTGCCCAGTGATGACATCAACATTATGTAATATATATTTTAATTTTTGTAAAATATATATACCATGCATTTATTATTGTTTCAAGTTGTTCACAATAAAAAAAATCATTACATCAACATAACATGTCAAACTTTAAAAATCAGATCAAACAAAATGTTCAACGTAACAAAAAATAAAACATCTCAAAAAACAACAAACAATGAAAAAAATACAATGTCGCAAACTTATAAAGAAAAAATATTTAAAAAAATATGAAATGATTCACATCTTTTATAATTTACGATAAACTAAACATTTTTATATATAATATACAAAACACTTTTATGAAATTATATGGATTGACATCCATAAAATATTATTTTGTAATTATTTCAATGACAATAAATTATATATAGTATATTTTTGTTCTAAAAATTTGATTATAATTTTAAGACAAATTAAAAAAATAATTTTTTGAAAAAAAAAAGAAATTGAAAGAACCGGTCGGTTCAACTGCAGACCCGGTTCACTAATTAAACCGATTTGTTACCGGTTTAATCCGATTTTGGCTTTTTAGTATGTTGGTTATAGAATGTCAATCGGACCAGACCAAGCATTGTTTATCAGTCGATCCGATCTGGTTTTCAAATCACTGGGTGAAAGTATTTAATAATGGACTGTTTTGCGTGAAATCCTCAAATCCTTATTATCCCAATTATTATCATTCCCTAACTTTTTTATATGATTCCATAATTTAACCGGGTCAACAGTTGACCGTTTGACATACCTAACCCATAACCAGCCGGTGGGCTCGTCAAGGTTTATAGGGGCTGAAACACATGTGTAGCCGGCGATTCAACGGGGTTATTACTATTTTTTCAAAATGGACAATCAACGGTTTAGTTGCAAGCATTAAAAAAAGAAAAAAATTCGAACCGTAACTATAATCGAAAAATTAACCATGAATGAAGGTTTAAGGTTAAAGATTGAGATTTCTTTTAGATTTTTAATAAAAAATTATATAAATTAACATACCAATTATTTTAGATCAATTATGCCGACCCTTGCATTTTTGACATTTTCCCATCCAACCGGTGTTTCCGAGGCAGCGTCATTAGTCATACGCCTTTATATGTCTGACAATTTATACATTATTTCTCTGTTTAATGTTCACACATACAAGGTGTTTCAAGATTCAACCTTGAAATATTTCCACTCCTCTACACAAAAAATCTCTTTACTTCGACTCCTTTTTTGCAACCATTTTCACAGAAACAAAACGCCATTAATCACACCCCCAAGCATATGCACCCTTTAAAGATGCAGATATTTTTGAAGATTTGTTTCCATTTATAATAACCCCAGGCAAAAAGGGTGCAAAAATCTCTTGTTGGGTTTTCTTATAGGAATCGAAATCGAGGAGAGGAAATGGGAGAAAAGAGAAGCGACGGAAGGGTTTTGAGCTATTTGATCAGATGGTTGGTCTTGAATCTTGCTGTAGTGTGTGTAGTGTGTGAGAGGAGGGTTCACAAAAACGCGTATGCCACAATGATGTATATGGGTACTCCGAGAGATTACGAATTCTACGTAGCAACACGTGTGATGCTCAGATCTCTCGGAGAGCTTAAGGTTGATGCTGATCTTATTGTCATTGCCTCCAGGGATGTGCCTCACCACTGGGTTCAAGCTCTGTATGTCGCTAAACCTTGCATCTCGTGAATTCTCTCACTTTTGGGGGGGTTTAATTATTTAAAATTCTAATTTTTTTGTTTTTTTTGAGTGGAAAATGCTTTTCTTGATTTGGGTTTTGGAGTTTATACTATTAATTTGATGATAGATTGAAATGAACACGAGATTTTTTATTGGCCTGATGCAAGTTTCTTGTTTAGAATATTGACTTTTGGGTCTACAAGCAAACGAAAAAAAGGGGTGTCTTTATCAAATTAAGCTTTGAATTCACGGTTATTTTCTGTTGCTGGAAATGAGCTACTCTTCTTTGTTCAGATGCCCATGTCTTTGTACGGGTGAATGCTTTTCAAGATCTTATTTTTATATATTTAATAAATTGGCTGAAAATATATAATTACAAATTTTGCGAGGCTTCCGGGAAATGAGACCCATGATACGTCCAAAAAGTAGATGTCACATCCAAATTAAATTTGGCCATTAGATTACTATAGAATTGAACTCATCCTATGGTTCCTTTCTCCACTGGATTAACATCTTCCTCCACTATATTTTGATCCTGTCTAGGGGAAGGACTTTCGGTGGGATTCCTTGCTCCGTTTACTTTTTACGGGATTTTAACAAAGAGATTCAAGATGTTTTAAATATTTTTTTTTCTTCACTTTTTTCGAGTGAATAATTTGATAAAAAAAATGGAGTTATCTTTTAAAAAAAATGAAATATTTTTCGTGGGATTTGAGTGGCTTAAATCCAATTTGTAAGAGAAGAGTTGGTCAACACGTGACGAAATATAACCAATCACATGTAATCTTTGGTTGATAATAGAAATATCATATTCCAAAATTAGGCCAATCGAGATTAAATGGCATGCCATGATTTCTCCTAATACCCTCCTCCTCCTCTTCTTCTTCTTCTTGTTTTTTTTACGAGTGACCCTACAGTCGCTACATTTGGGATGTGCACTGGATAAACCTCGGGTTGACACAGTTGCCTCATGCCTGCAAACCATGTCAACTAAGTAAACCACACTAGGCAAACTCATTGCGACAATCAGACCGAGAAAATGTTGGCATGGGGAATCAAACTTATGGTCCCGAGCTTCACCCTGCTTCACCAACTCGGATACCCCTTTGGCTACTACCCTCTTCTTAAATATAGAGGTCGTAATCCAAATGAGAGATTTTTTCGTATATTTATTCGATTTACCATTAAACTAGAGGTAGTATTACGTTATTTTACTATTTTATTATTATTAGATAAGGCAAAATAAAAAATACTGACTAGTTGGTGTGCTTTATATTGATCAATAAATTGAATTACTATGATTGGATTTTTAAAAAAAATAAAAAATTTATGGCGGGACTTAGTGAGCTAGACCAATGGCCTATGATATTAATGAATTAGTGGGACAACTTTCACAAGTGGTCTCAATGTGTCATAATTCGTGGTATCTTATGTCAAATGATATGTTCATTTTCTTGTCCTATTTATCTCAATGAAGGATGCAAGCTTTTTTAATATTTAAATGAATATTATGTTTTTAATGCTTGTTATTTACTTTGAGAAAATAAAATAAGATATTGAAATATTGTTTGGAATGAGTAATATGACAAGAGTATATTTATGCCGTATAAAATGTGGTGGGGCTCCCAATTAGCAAGTAGGACACATTCTTCATCCGTCTCTATCTAGCTTCCACCGGCCAATGGGTTAATTATAAATCTTGAACTGATTAATCTAAATATAATATTAGTTATACTTGAAAGTCGACTCAGACAATGTTGTCTTATAATCATCGACTCTAGACATTATTGTTTTGAAGAATTTATATCTTATGCAACATTAGTTTGGATTACATCATATGTTATATGCGGTAGAATTGTTGTCATGTGACCTGGAGGTCACGGTTTCGAGTCGTGGAAACAACCTCTTGCATTACATAGGAAGGTTGTGTATATTAGGCCCAATGGCCCCGACCCTTCGCAGACCCTACCGGGTTTGCCCATTTTTTAAACATTAGCAGGTTGATCATGGCAAGACTTACATAGGATTTCTGTGGGACTGAGGATGTCCAATGACATGTAATTATATATATGTATAATACCGAGTGATATAACACTTGTTTTCATTTGCTGTGGTCGACCTGTGATAACATTATCAGCATTAGTATAATTCCATATCATCTATTCCAAGAAAATAAAATGATCGGTTTTCTTTATTAGGGAACAGGAAGATGGGGCAAAGGTGATGCGAGTTGACAATATCAGAAATCCATACAGAAGCCAATCTAATTTTGATTGGAGATTTAAGCTAACACTGAACAAACTTTATGCATGGAACTTAGTTGATTACGAGCGTGTGGTCATGCTTGACGCCGACAACCTATTCCTCCAAAAAACCGATGAACTTTTCCAATGTGGGCAGTTTTGTGCAGTCTTCATCAATCCTTGTGTCTTCCACACTGGTCTCTTTGTTTTGCAGGTGTGATATTTGCCCCTGTCATATGTTTCTCTAAACACATTCATTTTCTTGTTTAATATGTACTACTTCTACAGATACTAAAATTTCTCTGAAAGCCTTCTTTTCTATACCATAATATTATGGATCAGAACGCGATCAAGATCTGATTTAGATGAGTTGGAGAAAATGTGTTTATACTGTACCTAAGTAAATTAAACAATTAGGGGAGAAAGTTATACTAATATAAATAATTGATTTCTTGGTGAGAATTCATGTGTTATTATTGCAGCCATCATCGACGGTGTTCAATGATATGATTCATGAGTTGGAGATAGGAAGAAGAAACCCGGATGGTGCAGATCAAGGTTTTATCGGAAGCTACTTCCCTGATTTACTAGATCGACCGATGTTTGATCCTCCTACAAATGGGACAAAGCTTGAAGGAACCTATAGACTTCCTCTAGGCTATCAAATGGATGCTTCTTATTACTGTAAGCACATCAAGATCCTTAACTTTTTAATGATTTTGCACATTCTTGATCATGTTATCTCGTATCTTGTTAATATTATATCCTTATTTGTCTCTAGATCTTAGGCTCCGCTGGAGTGTACCATGTGGGCCTAATAGTGTTGTCACTTTTCCCGGTGCTCCATGGTTGAAACCATGGTATTGGTGGTCATGGCCAGTTCTACCGCTAGGAATCCAATGGCATAAACAACGGCTTCAAACATTAGGGTATGACTTTCTTAAAATCTCAGTGATAGAATGAGGATTTTGATATTGAGATAGGAAGAATAATTACATTAATATGAAAATTGTTGGTTTATTTTCCTTTGAGAAAGAAGCGACCAAATCTTACACTCTCCTTGTGGTTTTATCCTTGCTCATCTTGTTGTGGATATCGGTTCTTTTGGATTTCTTTGGTGTTTATGGCTATATTTCTCGATAAGCTTGCAACTCTTTTGCCAACTTGCTCTTGGCTGATATGTCAACAGGTACAGTGCAGAAATGCCAATGGTATTCATCGAAGCTATATTCTACATGGGGATAATGGCTGTGGCACGTCTTGCACGTCCTAATTTATCCAAGTTATGCTATCGTCGAGAAGGAAAGAGCATCAACTTCATACAAATGGGCTACAAATTGATTGCCATTTGGTCCATTCTTGCTGCATATATTGTCCCTTTCTTCCTGATTCCCCGCACTATTCACCCTCTTATTGGCTGGAGTCTCTATTTGCTCGGCGCCAGCTCACTTTCTTGCATTGCAAGTAATATTTTTCTTCTACCAATGCTCTTTGTATTAGTGCCATGGATTGAAATCTTGGGAACCCTTATCGTAATGGCTTACCCTTGGTATCCTGATGGTGTTGTGAGGGCACTTTCTGTGTTTGCCTACGCATTTTGCTGCTCACCAATTCTCTGGATGTCATTTTTAAAGATTATGTCATCCCTTCAAGTTTCTCTTGAAAGGGAAGCATTCTTGCCTAGATCAGGGGAAAATGCACCGCCCTCGGGTTTCAACAAGTTGTACTGAGACTGGCCTACAGAATTTCATTCTCTATGGAGTTAAGAGGAGATGACCATTATGCTTTAGCATATTCTTGCCCCATTTTGCTACTTCTTTAGCTAGCTTTATGCAACTATTTCCGCGCACAAAGCAAGTGGGATGGGCAGAATTGTGTTCTGATGTGAGTTGATCAGCGTAGAATCTTGATTGATCGATCGATTGATTTACACAAAATAAACATGTATCGAGATTCAATTTTGCTACGAACCGAGTATATAAGACGTGTATTGATTTGATTTTCATGGCTGGAGTCGCAACGTGCCGAATAGCTTTGAGAGCTGAACTTTATATGAGATGAAAAACATTATGATCAAAATACCAGTCTTTTATACCATTTCTAACAGTGCTGATACCACATTATATCCATTTTTGTATGAATATTTCACCTCTTACTGATGGCTGCCTAAATGAAATCAACATAAGGATGTCCTACCGCATTGATGCCCAATATATGCACACAACAAATAATCAAGACTACAGAAAATGTGAGAAATTTTGAAACTACTTAGGTTCTTTAGTGTTATCAAAAGCTATAAACTCTAACTCCATTGCTTATTCGAGCTGCATGAGTTTACTTTGAGAATTCAATGATCAGAGCATCCTCGGTGGTAATATATAACTTAGATGGCCTCAAGTCTCTCGTCTGTTATCCAACTGATTGCATCCCGCTAACATAATAATATCTCATATATTATAATCTAAACTTTTTTCTTAAAAATATATGTAACTACTCCGAATGTCTTTCAATTGTCATTGTCAGGATTCCTATTTTACATACATGGTTTGTTGGTCGTGAATTCACCATCTGAATGCAGACATTTCATGCGATACAATGTAAGACTCTTGATTATGAGAAAAATACCAAGTTGAGATATATGTTCACCACCATTCTCGACCAAGTGTAACTTCAGATTCTTTTCATTGTAAGAGTATATGGTAAAAAATAAGCCTTATAAACCATTATCTTGGCAAAAGAAAACGTGACAGAAAAAACAAGCTTATTTTCAGATTTTTGACTGACTTGGAAGTTGCAAGTTGCAACTACAACCTCACAGTACAAAGAAATGTTTTCATTAGTAATTTCCTTCACGATGTAAGATAACAAAGAAGTAACACTTTGCACCAGGTCAGACAATTAGTTTCATTTAGATTTTAGAGCGCTATTCTTCCACTTAGTAACCAACTCAATCAAATGCCAAAGAACTCAAGCTTGGTATATTTATTCGCTCACTCGATGATTAGATTGCATAATTCCTCACGTTGCAGGATGTAGTGTACCAGCTACCCAAACCCGTCCTTCAGTTTTGACTAGAAAATACGTTCCCACATCCTATTTTATAAGCAACTTGGGTTTTACTGTGTATCCCAATAATCACAGGTAATAGAGGATTCAGTAGCAGCAACCGCTGTAATTCATTGAGAGGGAGTTGGTGTCAACATGACTGAGCAACAGCCTGAATGCAACTGTATTTAAATATGCCAATCTCAACGTTCACCTTCTTTTTAACCAATATAACTAAATACTGAATCAGTTAAAACAATTCTTCACCATATCAACAAATTCATGTAACAGAATTTTTGGATTAAATGCCAATTAAAAGGGCTTAATAAAGTAGGATTTGATATTTTCACAAAGCCCGGTTTCAGAACATTATAACTCCGTGCCAACGATCTACTTCATTTCTTGGCATTCTCTCTCCACAATGACAATGATATCACAACAAGAAAAGCATGAGTTTCAACATAAAGTACTTCACATAATACAACAATTCTGTTGAGACTCGAACATCTCAGGAGACCTGCGCAAGAGCGTGGGGAATTTTTCATCAGCTATACCGCCCCGTAAAAACAAATAGAAACTGAAAGATGAATTTGAATCATGGGATTTTTCTTGTCGACCAAAATGTCAATACCTAGAGTCGACAACTAACTTTTACTCGCACTATTTTATCAGTTCCAACATACCACGTTATCACATATTTTACAGTCTGTAGCCATGATAATCACCGATATGCATGTATTCCAAAGACTATCGAATTCCATATGACTCGGACCAATCTCATTATCACAGCATAGCTTCCATGAGAAACAAAGCACCGGCTTGCAGGGAGTCACAGTAAGTATTAAAACTACACTAACAAGGTCAGATGAACTTACAATTGTCCGAGACTTGAAAAATTTTATTCTGGAGCGAGCTCTTGCACAATATCATTAGATGGTTGGCCACATTCTTGCATTTTCTGCATCAGCTCCACAATCTTGTTGAAGTTGTTGGGATCAGATGCATAAACTTGGTTTAGATCTTTTATAAGTTCATACTGGTGGGAATAGCGTGCATACTCCTCATCGGTTAGTTTAACTTTATTCTCTTCCAACCATATTGGATAACGTTCTCCAATATCTTTCATAGGTTCGTGAAGAATTTCCTTGGATAGAAGTTGTTGCATCATAGTCTCCACGATCGACCCCATGTCCTGCAATTATGTGCCCAAAAATATGATTTGTCACTTTGATTGGAGCATTATAAAAAAACAGAGATACATCGTATTCAAATATAATGGACAAAATACCAATTCCCAACCCCACCGACCACCGGTTCATGCGCCTGAAGAATTAGATAATGGAGAAAAAACAAAGATCTTGGGATGTCGAGGATGATGATGAAATAAATATATGGACCAAAACAGAATACACGACGCATATTTTTTGCATTTTGAAAATCAAAATGCTTAACTGCCCAATCTATCCTGCCCAAAAAGCCCATGAACTACCCTAAAGGGTTTTGATTTAATTCCTAATCCTATACAATAATCGTCCATGTCCCTTCAATAAAATTGCCATATTGTGAATTGAAACAAAATATATAGATATATTGGATCAAACTAGATACAACAAAATGTAATAACAAGTATCGGGCGACCAGTATCCAATAAAATTCAGATATAACAAAAAATAACCTGTGTATACTACTCTACATCAAATAAAAAACTGAAAATAAAATAAGGAACTGAGATGAGTGAGATTCAGGTAAATTTCCAAGAAATCAGAAGTTTGTTCTATTCCCTAATTCAGTCAAAAAATTTAGAAGCTTGTCTTCAATCAAAGTATTAGGCAAGGAACTGAGATGAGTGAGATTCAGGTAAATTTCTAAGAAAGCAAGAGTTTGTTCAATTCCCTATTTCAGTCACACTTTCTAGAAGCTTGTCTTCAATCAAAGTATTAGTCATGCAGCAATAAAATCCACTAATCTGCTTGCAAAATGAGAAGAAATTGACTGTGCTTTTGATTCGACCCCTATAGCATAATCAAGTCAAAAGATATTGATATCATTAAGCATCAATATATATCTGCACTCTGATTTGATAGTGTGAACAACACCGCAGCACAATTCCATTTTCACTTCATTTCATCTTACGTCGTGGAATATAATTTAGAGTTTGCAAGTATAGCCTTTCTCTGTTCCATAAATATAATACTGTACTCACGGATAACAAGGTTGTATCATCCGTATCATTAGACCATGCCACTATAAAATAGAGAAATGGACCGAATTGTACTATCTTGCTTAACTACCTTGTGCCTTTTTAGCTGAGTACCACTCCCTCCCTGGGCCAGGATTTGATTCTACAAAGAGTTCAGTGGCAGAGAAAAATGAGAAAAAAAAATGGCTGGAACTTACTAAAGGAAAACAGAAAAAAGCACCACAATCTAGTGAGTAGTTTGAATGAAAGTAGCCTCATCCCTCATCTGAATTCTATCTCCTATCCATGGGAGAAGTCTGAAAAATCTCCTAGATTTCTCAATACCGATTTTTGTTTAGTCAAGCCCCCGTGTTGTGGTGCTACATTAAGTATGGATGCAAATTGATATCACCAAAAATTGTGATCTTTAATAAATGTCGTGTCATGATGCAACAAACGATTTATCTTCTATATACTGAATCGAACCGCTCCAAAATATCTCTGTATATCAAAGAAAAAGGATAAGATGACTCCGCCCGTAGGCGAAGACACTCCGACGCTCAAGTCAGTATATGTTTCAATAGAAAACGTATTGAAATTGTAGGAATAGCGTGTAAGTATTGCGTAATTGAACGTACCTCAATGAGGGTAGGAGCCCTCTATTTATAGATGTAGATGTAGAGTTCTAATCAATATAGAATAAGAGTTCTAGTCAATCTCTAATTGTAGAGTTCTAGTCAATCTGGGATAAGAGTTATAATCAATATGAAATAGTATTGTGTATGGCAACTAGATCCATGTTTATCCCGACAATATAGATGTCTTCCAAAACCCTACAACTCCTTGCTAAATTAGATTGGGTCGGTTAAAAGCCGTTAGGTAGATCGGTCCTCCATAGAGGGGTATCACAAGTCCCCCCTCCTAGTCGGACTGACGTCGAAGACCAGAAGTTCGTTAAATGTTTAACCGACCTGTTCCTAGTGCCCCTGCTGTTTACTTCTATGGGAATATGAGATATAGTCGAGCTCCGTGATGAATAAACATGCGGTGCTAATAACATTGGCTTTATGAATATTAAGCGTCCCAAGCTCCATAATTAATAGAAATCTCAAGCCCCAGCGATGAAAAATATACGATGCCAATGAAACTTGTTTGATTTCCAGTATCAGTAGAATCCTGAGCTGAGCAGATAAGCCCGATCGGGCACCAGAGGTAATACGGAGCAAATAAAGCTCATATGAGCTGATTTGAGCTATATCGGATAAATATATGCAAATGATGCTCGACTAAACTAAGCTCCAGAGGTAATAGGTATGTGGAGCAAATGGTGTTCGCCTGATCCAAACTAAGCTCCAGATATAATAAATGGGTGAGGTGTGCTCACCTGATATGAACCGAGCTCCAGAGATAACAAATAGGAGCGAAGAATGCTCGCCTGAACCGTGCTCCAGAGATAGGTTGCACACTCATGCTCCTGGCGTAACCAGGGCTGAGCTCGTGCTCCTGAGGCAGGTCGCATGCCCATGCTCCTGGCGTGACCATGGCTGAGCTCTTGCTCCTGAGGTAGGTCGCACACCCATGCTCCTGGCGTGACCAGGGCTGAGCTCGTGCTCCTGAGGCAGGTCGCATGCCCATGCTCCTGGCGTGACCAGGGCTGAGCTCTTGCTCCTGAGTCAGGTCGCATGCCCATGCTCCTGGCGTGACCAGGGCTGAGCTCTTGCTCCTGAGGTAGGTCGCACACCCATGCTCCTGGCGTGACCAGGGCTGAGCTCGTGCTCCTGAGGCAGGTCGCATGCCCATGCTCCTGGCGTGACCAGGGCTGAGCTCTTGCTCCTGAGGCAGGTCGCATGCCCATGCTCCTGGCGTGACCAGGGCTGAGCTCTTGCTCCTGAGGCAGGTCGCATGCCCATGCTCCTGGCGTGACCAGGGCTGAGCTCTTGCTCCTGAGGCAGGTCGCATGCCCATGCTCCTGGCGTGACCAGGGCTGAGCTCTTGCTCCTGAGGTAGGTCGCACACCCATGCTCCTGGCGTGACCAGGGCTGAGCTCGTGCTCCTGAGGCAGGTCGCATGCCCATGCTCCTGGCGTGACCAGGGCTGAGCTCTTGCTCCTGAGGTACGTCGCACACCCATGCTCCTGGCGTGACCAGGGCTGAGCTCGTGCTCGTGAGGCAGGTCGCATGCCCATGCTCCTGGCGTGACCAGGGCTGAGCTCTTGCTCCTGAGGCAGGTCGCATGCCCATGCTCCTGGCGTGACCAGGCCTGAGCTCTTGCTCCTGAGGCAGGTTGCATGCCCATGCTCCTGGCGTGACCAGGGCTGAGCTCTTCCTGAGCTCGTCGTAAACGTGCTCCTGATGTGCGAAGGGCTTAGTGACAACGCCTTGGACTTCTGAATAGGGCCTTACTGCTAGATGGCACGCCCGAGCTGATCTCTTGATGTGGGGCTTACTGCGAGATTGCATGCCCGAGCTGATCCTCAATCCGAGCTGATGCGGGGCTTACTGCGAGACTGCATGCCCGAGCTGTCATAATCGGGGCTTACAGCGATATTGCATGCCCGATATCGATGTAATAAGGCCTTACTGCAAGATTGCACGCCCGAGCTTGATGTAATAGGGCCTTACTACCAGATGGCACGCCCAAGCTGATAAATAGGGCTTACTGCGAGATTGCATGCACGAGCTGTCATAATAGGGGCTTACTGCAAGATTGCATGCCCGAGCTGTCGTAATAGGGGCTTACTGCAAGATTGCATGCCCGAGCTTTAACTTAGATCGGCCTAAAAGTACTGCAATAATACACAAAAAACGAGACAGAAACGATCCAAAATAATAATATCTGCAATTGATGTAGCATAAGGAATTTAAAACATTCAAATTCCAACGATTTTTAAGTCTTTTGCATGTAAAGCTTGTAGTAATATATATGATATATATATTTTTGAATAGATCTCCCAATATTTGATGTATGGGCCTATGGGAGGTGCCATGTAACGGGCCTTCAGGGTGCGATACGTGATGTGCTGCATACTAGGCTTATGGGACATGCTGCATGGTGGGCCTTAGGGATGTGATGCCTGAAGAGTCACATTGTAGCGGGCATCCAAGCCGCGTGGTGGGCTGATGATCAGAAATGCCGCGTGATGGGCTGATGATCAGAGATGCCGCGTAGTGGACTTTTAGGAACACGATGCCAAGAGGCCACACAATGAGCTTACGGTGTGCCACATAGAAAATTTCAGGAATGCGATGCCTAGAATAAAAAAGTTTTATATTTTGCACCTCGATCTCGTAGATGAAAATGGTTGATTATAACAATTTTCTTTTTGATCAAAGAAATATTATGGGGTCCGTATAAGAACCCGAATAATTGCAAAAGAACCGTAAGTTTATTAACAATTGAAATTTAAGCTTCAGCATGCCAAAAGAAAAATAAACATGTACTTATCTTTGATTTTTTTATTGGCGGTGATGAGCAATTTTGATTATTCGGTTAGATCCATAGATGCTCATGTCACATGCCAAATCAGATGGCATAAAATGTTGAAATGATCTGACATCATAATCCCCTAGCTGCCTCGGTGCTTCCAACTCTTTTTGTACTAATTTTCCATAACCACCTTTGAATATAAGATAGCAGACTCTCTGATGCTACTGTATATGCTCTACTAACAAATTCCATGGCTATGCAAATAAACCAATAGGCCACAAAGAATAGTAACTTTTTGTTGGACCCAGGAATTGTTGTAAGCGAAGAAGCAATTTATTGAAAAAGAAGCCACAACATCTTCCAGGAGAAGCCTATTCCAGACAGACCGAATTTTTCCGGACTTGTCCATGTCGTCTCCATAGCAAATGCCACAGCGATTTGAAGAAACCTTGAAATATCCATTGATTTAGAATCCATTTTTCACAAGCAATTGTAGAAGAGGCAAGGGTTGAAGACTGAATGCCCGCCCTAGCTTCAAAACATCATTGTCGAGCAAATCATCTGATATGCATGCTGCTACTGATCTATAGGGTAATAGATGTAAGTCATAATCCTTCGCCGCATAAGTTGAGAAGGAGCCAATCCTACTCGATGGTGAAGCCATCATTTGACGAACAAAAAACCTAAGTAATCCTTTTATATGAAACATCATCAATCATAGCCTCACTCAAGAAGTCCAATGAGAAGTTTGCCATCTTTAATCAGAATAATTTGTTGATTTTGAGAGTCTCAAAAGTGGTTTGCGATGCCCACAACTTTTTCATCGGTATAATCAATGAACTGACTAAACATGGAAGATAAATCGCCTTCAAGGTACACACACTTGCTTCGAGAGCTGACTTTTTGCAGCATGGTATGCGTTCCTCCTGCTATGATGGGGATCGATAGCAAGAAAGTGACTATGTTTATTATTCCCACAGACGGCGCCAATTGATATCACCAAAAATTGTGATCTTTAATAAATGTCGTGTCATGATGCAACAAACGATTTATCTTCTATATACTGAATCGAACCGCTCCAAAATATCTCTGTATATCAAAGAAAAAGGATAAGATGACTCCGCCCGTAGGCGAAGACACTCCGACGCTCAAGTCAGTATATGTTTCAATAGAAAACGTATTGAAATTGTAGGAATAGCGTGTAAGTATTGCGTAATTGAACGTACCTCAATGAGGGTAGGAGCCATCTATTTATAGATGTAGATGTAGAGTTCTAATCAATATAGAATAAGAGTTCTAGTCAATCTCTAATTGTAGAGTTCTAGTCAATCTGGGATAAGAGTTATAATCAATATGAAATAGTATTGTGTATGGCAACTAGATCCATGTTTATCCCGACAATATAGATGTCTTCCAAAACCCTACAACTCCTTGCTAAATTAGATTGGGTCGGTTAAAAGCCGTTAGGTAGATCGATCCTCCATAGAGGGGTATCACAAATAGTACTTCTTTTCGAACAATTGCTTTCTGATTATATACCCTATTTTGCTCATTTCAAAATAGCAAAACACTCTTACACTGTCAAGAATGGGATTACACTCTGGAAGTGGTAGCTTAAGTTCTACCACATCACAAAACTAATAATAAGATGGAGCAAAATGTAAACATGTTATATAAAGTATTCTTGCTTGAAGTAACGTGACACTTAGTTTCACATGATATTTTTTTTTACAGAAAAAAGGCAAAGTAAACTAGTTGCAGATGTTGATATGTAATAGCATATTAAAATTCTCATTTCTCATTCTGAAATGATGGAACTTTGTTCCTTGTCAACTTGCATGGGTAACCAAGAAACAAATATATAACACAGCAAGTTAGGCTAGTAATATTTTTTTAATCTTCCAGGGAAATCATATTCATGCAATTTAGGATTTGAAATGATAAGGCATTTCATATAGCATCTGTTCTCCATTAGACTTCACCATTTTTACATTATACTACCTGTGATGGAATCATAAAAGTTAAATTCTAAGGGTTTGGCCTTAACTCATGAATTTGGTACGCCGTCCCTGTTTGATCCAACAAAACGATCCTACCTTTCTCTAGTTGTCTAATTACTAAGCAAAGTACCAAAGCAGCAGAGGGAGTTTGTGCATTGGTCATGTACTTTGGATCATATTAGTGAAAGGTCACAAGAAACTCAATTTTTAGAAATACTAAGAAAGGAGATGATGCTTGATTAAAACTTTCAAAAAGTATGAGTTAGCTTACCTAAACCACTTTTATGGAAAAACAATGAAAATTTGAATCTACCATAATTCCACTTTCACAGAAAGCAGATAGCCAATATTTTATATATATACATATATGTATATCTAGAGGGCTAGTATCCAAGAAATTTCACAGAAGAAACTTCCGTAAAGAGCAAAGTATTCTTGATACACCAGGAAACCTTCAAGGACCATGATAAATTCAAGAACAATATCAAGCACAACAAAAATTTCGAACACTTAATGCGTTTGACATACCAAAACTATCAGGTACAAACATTACAAATGAAAAAACAAGAACCATGAATATTTAGTAAAGAACACTAACCTGAGAACCAGCAAGTTCCTCAAATTGCTTAACCCAATCCTCCAGCATTGCATCACTTGCCACATTATCTGGGCCCATTTGTTGATTTGGACCAGTCACCGTTTCCAATCCTTTGACAGCCTCCCTAGTTTGCTCTCTTAGCTTATCAAGCGCCTCAGTAATATGTGATTCTTGCTTTGATGGTACCTTTTGCTTACCCTTTTTCTTGACCTTCAAATCAGGCAAGCCCAATCCCAATCCCAATCAATGAGCATTAGCACCAGACAATGGCGATGAACTACCTTGCTTGTTTTCTCCAAGGTTGCCACTACTACAGATCACAACGCACAGCTCAACATATTAAAAACCATATCTATGTAGTCTATAAATTAAAAACAACACACACTGATAAACAAAAGAAAACTATCCTTTCATCCATCATAGCTACAGAAACAAATAAAGAAACAGACCTTTGAGCATGAGATGTGAGATTAAGGTTCTGGAAATCATCCAAAGCGCCTGCATAGTGTTTGAAAAACGTCAGCTATACTCGGTGGATAAAGTAAATACATATGAACAAAAGATATATACATATCCTTCATCTTACTATCGAGGAGTTGGTCTAAATCCTCAGAATGGTCAGCCATATGTAATCCTAACAAGAATCCCGGTACGTTTTTGTATCTGAAATGTTTACCCACTCCATAAATTTTAAAGGGTTGTTTCCAGCTAAACGAGGATGGATGAAAGGACTCATATGGTTGTTCGAACTAGAATGGGCAAGTGTTCCACTCAGTCCTTATAGTCCTTAGATATGCGCGCATGGAAAATAATTTTATTTTTGATGTTTACTTCAATTTGATATGATTAGAGTATTTGTTATTTTTTTAAAAAAAAATTGTTTTAAAATTGAGTTTATTATAAATAAGGGCAAATTTCGGGCCGGTACCAGAAGGAAAAAGTTTTTTTCATTCCAGTCTACAAAAAATAATTACTTTCAACTAAGTCTATTTCATGTTGCAATGACCAAAATAGCCATAAATTGTTATCAACATTAAATCCAACATGTCGTCTTTAATAATCCTTTCTCTTCCGAATAATCTACAACACATCGTCGTAAAGTTGTGTACGTCGAAACTGAGACATCACATCGTCGGTGAATGAATGGTTGGTTGACGCCGCCGTCTCCTCATCTAGCCGCGACATCACACAGAAGAAGAAGGCGGATTATGATGATGGTTTTTTTTTTGAATTTGATGGATTATGATGATGGTTTTTCAGGACGATGTTTGATTAATTGTTTGACTACAGTGCATTCAACATGTTTGATTAATTATTTGAATGAAAATTTTGAATTTTTTTAATTTTAATAAGGTGGTGCATTTAATTTTAACAAATGTACTGTTTGAGTCTAGCGATGCATGTGAGATACATGCACTGATTGACTCAAACGATGCATATATGACACAAATACACAAAATTGAGTTAATTAGCCATACGGCAATAGCAAAATCTTGCATATGCACTAGAAAGCTCGTAAACCCGCTTCATATTTAAAGCTCTGCATGTAAAAGTTAAAGCTCTGGATGTAAAAATATGATTAATTCATATTAAAGATCTGCATGTAAAAATTATTCATCCGGTGCATGTAAATTACATGCACCGCATGAGTGACATGCACCATATGAGTCTTGCGGTGCATGTAAAATACATGCACCGCATGAATAAATTTTTACAGGCACCTTATGAGTATTTTTTACATGCACTGCAAGACTCATATGATGCATGTCAATCATGCGGTGCATGTCATGTACATGCACCGGATGAAGTTCCCACAATCATGAGCCTTCTATGATGTCTGAAATTCCAAATTTATATATTTCATATTGAAATCACATAATGAGTCTTCTATGTGCACCACTTGCATCTAGCAGTGCATGTCGATTACATGCACCATTGAGTCTATCGGTGCATGTAATTTACATGCACCGATAGACTCAAAAGGTGCATATGTGATACAACTACACAAAATTTAGTTAATTAGCCATAAGGCAATAGCAAAATCAAACCTATGCATTAGAAAGCTCGTAAACCCGCTCATATTTAAAGCTCTGCATGTAAAAATTATAGCTCTGCATTTAAAAATATGACTAATTCATTTTAAAGCTCAACATGTAAAAATTACTCATCCGGTGCATGTAAATTACATGCACCGTATGAGTGACATGAACCATATGAGTCTTGCGGTGCATGTAAAATACATGCACCGCATGAATAAAATTTTACATGTACCTTATGAGTAATTTACATGCGCTGCAAAAATCATATGTTGCAAATCACTCATGCGGTGCATGTAATTTACATGCACCTGATGAATAATTTACATGCACCGGATGAAGTTCCCACAATCATGAGCCTTCTATGATGTCTGAAATTTCAAATTTATAAAATCATATTGAAATCACATAATGAGTTCTCTATGTGCACCACTTCCATCTAGCGGTGCATGTGGGTTACATGCACCACTGAGTCTATCGGTCATTATAATTTACGTGCACCGATAAACTCAGTGGTGCATATAATTTACATGCACCTAAATTGATGAAGCAAGTATTTCCGGTTCTTCATTCCATTTATTAA
Organism: Haberlea rhodopensis; assembly: GCA_907163345.1. Lineage (NCBI taxonomy): Eukaryota > Viridiplantae > Streptophyta > Magnoliopsida > Lamiales > Gesneriaceae > Haberlea > Haberlea rhodopensis. The sequence goes on along the minus strand of CAJQUN010000004.1, from coordinate 2,179,242 downwards.
ATGGCACCCTAAATTCTTCATTTGTGTGGAAAATATTTTCTTTAGATTCAAATTCGGGAGTGAGGCAACAGAAGCATTCGTATGGTCCTGAGAAACCAAATTTCCATAATATATCTTGCAAATGTAATCTACATCGAAGAAGCCGCAACATGAAGAATGAAATTTTTAGAGGCATATGTGAATGTCAGATGTATGTGAAAGTCCAAGATCTAGAGCGTGCTTGTCGAATCAAATGGTAAGATGAGGAAACAGAGAAATTTCCTTGTGAGGAGGGGAACCAAACGCACACATCCATAGAATCAGCTTTTGGTGGATGTTTCTCTAGAATTTCAATTAGTAAATCTGACAGAACCTATTATCTAATCGGGTCATGGTTCCATTCACCAAGCAAAACAAAAACCATGACTTGACCTGAGAAGCGTTCTGTGCGAAAACGGAGAGGCCCTTATCCTAACCAATTATCAAACCAGAAATTGCAAGAGTGAGACAACCAGATAATTTTTGATTCCGCTAATTCCCGAACACATAGCATACGTTTCCAATCAAAAGAATCAGGATTGGACCTAAAAACCAAATTAGTATGCAAATCACCATAGTATTTCCCAAGAACAGAAGAAGAATTCGTGGACATAGGGTTGAAACCAGGCGAATTAAGTGCAACATCAACGACGGATCTGCCAGAAGAAGTGGATGAACGCCCTAAGTCCGAGAAATTCGTGAAGTACTGATCATCTATGGCGGGTTTGCCAGATGATGAAAACGAGCTGCCAGAATCGTAAGAAGTCGTGGAATTGATTCGCGGAACCAAAAAAATTTAGGAAAAAAAATGCAGAAAAAAATCACAGATCAACTTCGATCAATCGATCGAGTGATCGATCACATGATAAAAGCAATCTAGATCTAAATTCGAAACATTCATAGGCAACAAAGAAAATGATCTGGTTGAGGAGGGATGAAGGTGGAGATCAAGGGGTATTTTGACATAGTTAATGGACTAATTAGATCAGGCATTGGTAAAATAGACTTAGTTGAAAGAAGTTTCTTAAAAATTGTATTTAGTTGAAAAAAAGATATTTTGGTAGATTTAGTTGAAATATGTTTTGGTAAGTGATACCTATGTGTAATTTCCTCTATAAATAAAACTAATTGATTAATTGTTTTCTAGTTAATTTTGTGTTTGAGTTTTTATCTTAATAAAATAAAAATAATGTGGGACTAGAGTACTTTGAAAAAAGTATTTTATATAGAAATAGAAATGAATTATTATAGATTTTTCAGTTAATAACATAATATTTTATCCATGAACGAGTGTAGAAATAAATACTCTAATGAAATAAATAAATAAAAGGCAACAGAAAAGCTTATTTGGTACCAAATGAGTTAATGGGCCTACCTAAGAACCTGTTTACAATTTAAACTGGTCAAAAGAGGACCCATGCTAGCTATATACCACATAATAATATCTCAATAAAATTACATAAATGTATAATTTTTCGAAACATCTTTCAATTAAATTTGTTAAATAATATTCTTTCAACTAAATGTATTTAGAAAACTTATTTTAAATATATTTATTTTATTAAATCTTCAATTTAATTGGTCCATTAATAATTACTAAAACACCCACTTTCATGATTTCATCCCCAACATTTAAGGAGAACCGATATCAAAGAAGATTGTTCGTCAATCCACGTAGGTCGCCAGATTCAAGAGTAAGTGTTTCTTTTCCCGGAATATTTTCCGAATGGCTGGCTGTGGAAATTTCATTCACATGGTCATATCTTATTTGGCCAATGAGCTTATTGTCAATGGACTTGCGAACAATCATAAATTTCAGAGGTTTGCCGTGAGGACGTCGAAGAGGATGGAGGAATTATCCGATATCACTGCTCAAACGAAGAAAGAACTAGCTGAGCAAATCAAGGATGAAGCGTAGTCAGAATCCAAGGTTTTAAGCTGAATTTAACAAACGTTTATTAGATTTCAAACAAAAAAAAACAATCATTTATTAGGCGGCAAATTATGCTTGGCTGAGCTTGTGTGAGGATAATGTCAGAAATAGTTGTGTTGATAATGTTGAATTCCCCGGTTGAAATCATTACTTCTCGGTTCTTTTTCTTCCTTGTACTGCCCATCTGTGATGCTAACTCTCAAGCATGTTGTTTCGTGGTCGACTTTTGGAACGTTTTCGGCAGGACATACTTGTATGCAACGGTAGACTCTTTAACAAAAAACATAGTCTAATAATGCATATAAATTACATGTAACATCGAGTCTATCGGTACATGTGAATTACATGCACCGATAGACTCTTTAACCAAAAACATAGTCTAACGGTGCATGTAAATTACATACAACGTTTGAGTCTATCAATGCATGTAAATTATATGTATCGATAGACGCATGTCTTGGCTTTAACCAAAACATAGTTTAAATTTGCATGCACTTTATGTGTCTACCAAAACATAGTTTAAATTTGTATGCACTTTATGAGTATATATGTGCATGTAATGTACATGCACATATGGAGTCATATGGTGCATGTGAGTCATGATGCATATAAATGTAATATACATGCACTACTAGTCGAAAACATTTATTTTTGGTGGATTGAACCTAAAAACATAGTCTAACGGTGCATGTAATTACATGCACCACTGAGTCTATCGGTGCATGTAAATTACATACACCGATATACTCGTATATTATCTTTAACCAAACATAATCTATCGACGTATGTAAGTTACATGCACTGAGCGAATGTAACCCACTTTGAGTTATGAAGCTTTTTCTCGACAAATTTGCAGAGAGTTCATAGCACTGCCTTGCATATCCTCCGTAAACTTCACTCATCTTTTCAACAAAAGCTCTCTGTTCAGTTCACAAACATTATATTAACCAAAAAATGGAAATTATTTCTCAAATTTAATGCATTTTTAACCTACCATCAGCAAATTCAAGTCTTACGCTTTCGTGGAGTAATTTTTTGTTTGATGTGTGGATTATACGAGAACAGTTAGGGTTAATGCTCACCGATGAATTTGGCGAGGGAGGCGACTCAGGATCCGCAACAATTTTAAATTTAAGTAATAACAAATAATGCAAGTTTGAATGAAGTTCACTCGATAAAGATGAAGAAGACGCGACGAAGAGCCGGTAGTTTAGAGATATTTGGTCATTTTGATCTAAAATAGACTTAGTTAAAAGCAAAATATTTTGGTAGACTGGATCGAATTTTACGTTCTGGCACCGGCCCAAAATTATCCCTAATATCTTCCTACACTCCGCCTTTGGAGCTGGAAACAAAGCCCTGACCAAGGATATAAACGAATCGAGACGGATTGAAAAATATTTGATTCGAATTCGAAATTATCGAATTCGAGACGAACTCGAGCAGTTCATTTTTTTTTTCGAAACGATTTAGAGCCTAAAATCTATTGTTCAATTGTTCAAGAACTGTTTGCGTATCTTGATATTTTATTATTAATTTAATATTTTAATATATTAAAGTTTTAAATATTATAGATATTAAATGTTGATTTCACGTCTTTTAAGCCGGTAAACCCAGACGAACTCGAGCATGTTCATTTTTTTTTTCGAAACGATTTAGAGCCTAAAATCTATTGTTCAATTGTTCAAGAACTGTTTGCGTATCTTGATATTTTATTATTAATTTAATATTTTAATATATTAAAGTTTTAAATATTATAGATATTAAATGTTGATTTTCACGTCTTTTAAGCCGGTAAACCCAGCAAAGCTCTCATTTTTTATTCTCAATTTTCAAACCCTGCTGGTGCTGCTTCACGCCGCCGCCGCCTCACGCTGCCGCCCTCATATTTAAGCCGTCGCCGCTCATCTTACAGGTAAAGGTCTACCAGTTCGCTATGGTGCTTTTTTGTTTTGGTTTAAAGGATGGACTGCTTGAATTTTACGAAGGGGAAAGAAGAGGGAATAAAAACAGTGAAAGGTTTAGTTTTAAGGAATGTGTGGAGGGGGTTTACAAGGATGGAGAGAGTTATTTAAACAAGAAATGTGGTCTTAAAAGAAGCTTTGTAATCAGGATTTGAAAGGGTGCTGTTATCTTGTTTTCAGATTTTTAATCTCAATGATTCACTTCCTCTATGTCTCAAATTATCAGAATTTTGACCGGTTAATTTTACCACCTTTTTCCAGGGGCCGAAGGTTTGTGTTGAAGAAACAAGTCTGCAACTTCTTTTCTTTCCTTATTCCTCTTGTTTGTCTCAAATCGAGCCAGAATCGAGCATTCATTTTCGAACCATAAATCAAGCGGTGGATCGAAAAAACTCAATTCAAGCTCGAAAATTTTGAAGCGAGCTCGAATTTAGCTCCATTTCGAACCGAAAATAATTAAAATTCGAGCTCAAACTCGAATACTACTTTTTTTTTTAAAGTTCGGCTCGATTTGTTTACGTCCCTAGCTCTTGCCATTATAAAGCTCCAGTCTTTACTACTTGCTGCTGTCTTCAAACCAATCTCTCAAATCACATTATTTGGGATTTTGGAGCAAAGATTAACGTAGGAAATAGAAGAATCGAGCTTCTCTTCGGGCAAATCAAGCCATCCACGTTTCATAATTTGAGGTATAAATTCTACCTTGTTTTGGGATGTAGAATGTTATAATCATTAGGAAATAAAGTAACAGGACGTTGAAAAACGTTTTTAAAACTTTATGTTGATTTTTTTTAGTTATGCTAAATCTAAGGTTTGTTGTTGATTTTAAATTAGATTTTGATAAATATTAAAATCTTAGAATTCAATTATATGCATCAAGGCCATGCTAATTTGATGTTTTCGAGTTTAATCTTTGTCTTTTTACTTTAAACTTAGATTTTTAGTCATTTTATAATTCTTGAATATAAGTTCTGAACCTTTGTTTTCTGTTCTCCAACGAATCTCTGCAAGCTCAGTAACGAATAATGGCAGATATTGAAGAAAATACACCTCTAGAAGCCTCTGAAAACAGATCCATGGATACCATAAGCAAAAAGCGGAAAAGAAAGAGAGACAGGAAGAACAAAATAGCAACTCCGCAACCCAATGCAGAAGTTGTGGCAGAAGAGTTTGCTCAGACGGAACAGGGAGAACAAGAGGCACACGGTAATAAGAAAAAAAAAGAGAAGAAGGTGAAGAGGGGTGAAGAAAAACGGGGTGAAGAAGAAAAGGAGGAGGAGGGGAAGGAGGTTGATTTGGAGGGAGGGTTGAAGAGTGGATCTGGGATTATGAGCACGGAGGTGTTTGTGGACATGCCACTATCAGAACCCACTATTAATGCTATCAAAGACTTGGGTTTCAAGTACATGACTCAGGTACAAAATATAATCTTGGGAACCACTCCTTTTGCTGATGACTTTATATAGGATTGTTTGTTATGTTTTGGAGATGGCAAAGTTCTTCTTTTTGTACTTTTCCTGCTTCCTAAGCTAATATTTGAGATTAATTTTGAACTGAAACACTTGTGGTGTACATTGTTTTGGGTCATGGCTTGATAAATCAGGAGTGACCACGTAGGCAAGAGACTGTAACCTCTCAAACGCTAACTTACAGATGAAAAAATTCAAGGTTTGAGCAAAGATACTTAATTCCAATTCTTCCTTTAGATAATCAGTGCGAATGATAGGTCGGTTTAGATAGAAAATAGATAGCATGAAATGTGAAATGGAAATGCTAAAGAATGAAATGGAAAATATTGTGTAGTTCTTTTGTAGTATCACGTGTTTAAGCTGAATTAAATACCATAATAATATAATTCTCCTCAAACATTTGGTCTTGAAGTTCCACAAATAATTTAACATCTGGCTTTCCTTAAATAATTGGTTGTGGGTGACATTGATTGGCTTGTGAGCTTTATGAAACCTTTGGCGTACCACTCTCAGTTTATGATGCATAGTCACTCAAATTTGTATGCAAGCATTTTTTTAACCCAGTTTCAGTACTTTTAATCATGTAGTTATCAAATTATCAGATATCAAACATCACCGTTTTTACTAGTTTTTTTTTTTTGGAATTGACTGAAGATCCAAGCAAGTGCAATCCCTCAGCTTTTGGAAGGCAAAGACATTCTAGGAGCTGCAAGGACAGGTTCGGGGAAAACCCTTGCCTTTTTGGTCCCAGCTGTTGAATTGTTGCATCATATCCACTTTACACCTCGAAATGGAACTGGTGTTGTTGTCATTTGTCCAACAAGAGAGTTGGCCATACAGGTATGCATATTGTTTTAATTGTTTTTTTTTTTTTTTGATATGTTGCAGTTGAGCTTTTTGACAGTTAATGCAAGAAGTCATACGCTACTTTTTGTGCAGTTCCTCTATTTATTGTATGAAAATATATGTGTTTTTATAAGAGATTGAGTTTCCCGGTGTTAAGTTTATCGGCACAATCCTTGTGATGTGGCTATGCAGTAGGTTTTTACAGCGTTTGTAAAACATTTCAATTGTAATCAGTTGAAAAGGGAACAATTTCATGTTTCAGTTTTGTGATGCTTAAATTCTTTATACTAAAATATGATATTCGGCTCAATATTGTAGACACATTCCGTGGCAAAAGATCTTTTGAAGTATCATTCACAGACACTTGGGTTAGTTATTGGTGGCGCGGCTCGAAGAGGAGAAGTCGAGCGCATTGTCAAAGGAGTGAATATCCTTGTGGCAACCCCTGGTCGACTTCTTGATCACCTTCAAAATACTAAAGGCTTTATCTATAAAAACCTAAAGGTACTATTTTCCCGTTAAATAGTTTACTTGATTTTCGTTTCTCACACTGTAAGCGTAGTCATTGTATTTGAGTTTGGCTATTCTTCCATTGGAATATTTGGAGCATGTACGCTTTTTATCGGTCCACAGTTTATGTTTTTTTCTCTAACATAGATTTTCACAATGCTAACCATTGGATTCAATTTCGTTAATTTGATGCAAATGCATGATAGCATACTTGCGAATTATGTACAGTGGAGAACCACTAAGTTTGAAAAAACCTTTTTATCAAAATATCAATTAGCGAAGAGATCTTGTCTTGTTATATGCTATCAACTTTTTACCATTGGATTCTTGCCAGAATGAACTAATTGAAAAGACCCTCGTGACCTTTATAATCACTATGACCAAATTATGTCTCGGGGGCCAAAAATTCTCTTAGTTGTTTAACAAAACTATCCACTGGTAGCTGATGATTGCTTGTTGTTGTCTTTTAACTCATCTTGGGGTGTTGGGTTTGCCTTTATTTGCCAGTTTAAGTTAATACAACTATGAGTCTTGAAGTTTATGTTTTCTTTTCTTTTCTTTTTTGTTGTCAATTGAGCGCAAACGAGGACTTTCTGATTTCTGATGATGCTCAAAGATTCATGTCTTGAAATTGGACATGTTCTACCTCTCATTAAAAAAACAAATCAGAGACTTTTTAACTTTTAGCTGTCCCAATTTTTACTGATTTGTCCTTGGGCTTATATATTTTATAAGATTATTGGTGGTTTATTTGGGGTAATTTTGAGCATGTGAGATAATTCACATGCTTTCAAGGACATTATTTTAAAAAAAAACTCTAAAATGTGTTGATTAATAAAAAAAATGACGTAATTGTATGACATTCTTTGAGAGGGTATTGTACACAAACATTTCTAGGATAGAGAGGGAGACATTGATGTAGTTTACTTCCTTGTATTGGACACAAAATCTGGGATAGTGCCTGTGTTTTTATCCATGCTAAAATCTTAGTGAGAGAACAACTTTTTCATTGCGTGGTATGCGTACATGTCATTGATGGGAGGTATATCTTAATATGTTTCAATTTTTACTTTGCCCCTTCATTTGTAAAGCCTGATAGCTAGCGGTTTGTGTACCTCGGCATTTACATCTTTTTCCCTTATCCTTCCAACTTTTGCCCATACTTAAATGTTGTCTAGGAGTGGATTCCAACTTGCAATTTAACTTGGCTTTATTTACTCCTGACAAGTGCTATTATTACATGGAATTATTCTTTGCCTTTACTTTCTTTATTTTAAGACATTGGCTTGAGTAGGAATAAAGAGTAGCAACCACCTTATATTTTAATACTTCAGTTGATATTAAGGATATGAATGAAATTCTTCTTTAGCTGTTAACCTGAAATTCAATGCTGTCATATATTTTTAACATGGAATATTTTGTTTGAGTTGCAATGGCACACGAGTTGAATTTGTCGTGGTTCTTTTAATTTCAGCATGGTTTTCAATTTAGAATGGTTTCATTTTCGTACGATCTTTTTCAAGGGCATGTCTATGCGTTGTTTGACCCACTTCGCCACAGCCCTGCCGCCCCACGAAATGAAAAAGCCCGAAACACGTAACACCACCACAAGAGAGTTTTTATTTGTTAGTATTTTAACTTTTTAAATTTATTTGTTGGGTTTGCAGTGCCTTGTGATCGATGAAGCTGACAGGATTTTGGAGGCTAATTTTGAAGAAGAAATGAAGCAAATTATTAAAATCTTGCCTAAGGTACTTATGCCAATACTAAGCTTGACAGGCTTATTTGTTTATAGAATTGCTGTCTCTACCATTCTTCTTTTTAGGGATTTCGGTAAAGTGTTTCAACCTTTTTACTCCTTAGCATGTTAAAAAAATATAGATATTCAATTCTCTTTTCTCAACAAACGTTTTTATGTTTTAGGTTCTGTTATATCATGGGATTGAAATAATTCAAATTATGTTAGTAAATTGTTGTATTGGTTGTCATTTGGGCTAAGACCTTGTATATAATTTTTATGATCTTTTTACGTATGTCAACAACAACTACTATAGTGTAGTAAACATTCCTGGAAAACTTTGGCATTGTCCCTCATTCATGGATTTACTGACAAACTACTTATCATGCAGGCGAGACAGACAGCTCTTTTCTCTGCTACACAAACGAATAAGGTATAAACATTTCTTTCTGCTAGAGAAAGATTGTTTGTTTATTGATTTTGGAAATGCTAAAAGAATTTGTTTTGGAGGAACTAGGATGCCAAATAAGATTTGTTTGGTTTGCATAAGCTTGGGAACATTTTAATTTTACCTCAAGAACACTTTTTGGAATTAAAATTTGGGACTGATTGCTTGAAGGACTTAAAGAAAATTTATTTTTAATTTCAGGTCAAGGATCTTGCACGATTATCATTTCAAACAGCCCCTGTCATCATTGACGTGGATGATGGAAGGAAGAGGGTATATCAATATTTTGATTTTTCTCGCCTTTGCTATGCCACAATCCTTGTTTTTATTTATTACCAAATATGGCAATACTTTGTATAGGTAACCAATGAAGGGTTGCAGCAAGGTTTCTGTGTCATCCCAAGTGCTAAGAGATTTAGTCTTCTTTATTCATTCTTAAAGAGGAATCTGTCAAAGAAAATAATGGTTTTTTTTTCATCATGTAACTCCGTCAAATTTCACTCAGAACTTCTTAGATACATTCAGATAGATTGTCTTGACATCCATGGCAAGCAAAAGCAGCAGAAGCGAACCTCTACTTTTTTTGAATTTTGCAAAGCGGAGAAGGGAATCTTATTGTGTACAGATGTAGCAGCTCGTGGACTGGATATCCCTGCAGTGGTATGCTATGTCACTATTCTATACTACCCAACATACTATTTCTTCCCAACCCCGATGATATTGATATTTGATACGTATGAGTAAAGAACTGAAGAGAAAATAAGTAGAGGAATGTAATGGGAGTATAAAGTGAGGAAAAAATTGAAACTGAAAAGGAGAGAGCCGTCATTGTAGTTGTATTAGTCCCTATCAAATGTGTACAAAGGTTTCTGAAATGAGTTCAAGAATCTTGATCCTCTTTCTTCTTTCAACACAGTACCCCTTAGTCATTATTTGATGGATAGTCATGGTTTGATGGATTGTTTCAGAGCAGAACAAATGTATAACTTGCAGAAATTTCTTAATTTTAACATACAAGCAACATTTCAAGGTCAGAGTGAGGTTTACGTGATTGAGGTTTTTCCCCCTCTTTTTAGTTTGTATTTGATATTGGACCTCAAGGCTGAAGGATTTTTCTATTTTGTATTTGTAGGATTGGATTGTGCAGTTTGATCCTCCAGATGAGCCTAAGGTACTAAACAACATTCTGTACAAAGTACATTTGCTATATAATCTTGGGTGTTCCGTACGACTCTTAGCTAGTGGTTTTTTGTTGCTACTTTCAGGAATACATTCACCGAGTTGGTCGAACTGCTCGTGGGGAAGGTGCGAAAGGAAATGCCTTGCTTTTCTTGATTCCAGAAGAGTTGCAGTTTCTTCGATACCTTAAGGTTTGAATTACATGTTTTATGGGAAATAGCATAATATATAAGGAAATAGGTTGTAACATACTATCTGTTTAACCTTGGTTTATGATGATGATAGGATCGAAAACAAAGGGATCCTTTTGAAGCTATTTCATTTAGTATTACCATCTTTTTTCTGCTGAAAATATGTTAATCGGTTATTGCAGGCAGCAAAAGTGCCAGTCAAAGAGTACGAGTTTGATCAGAAGAAGCTAGCAAATATTCAGTCTCACCTGGTAGTTGATTGTTTACAAGCTCTTCATTTCATTTCTTAAATGCCACATCAAATTTATTCCTGAAGTTAATGGAATTTAATTATTGTAAATATCCAACGGATGCAGGAAAGGTTGATTTCCAACAACTATTACTTGAATAAGTCAGCTAAAGATGCATACAGATCTTACATATTAGCGTACAATTCCCATTCTATGAAGGACATCTTCAATGTTCACCAGCTTGATCTTCAGGTGTGTACTATGTTTTTGCGTTGGAGCATCTTATCTCCAAGTTCTCACTTTCCTCTTTGATAAGGTGCAGCTTATATTTTTTGTAGGAGTAATTGATAGCATTAGTGTTGGACATTAAAATATGAAACTTTAGTGGGGCAATCTAGGATCATGGAAATCTGGAAAGTGTTCTTGACAATATAAAGATTGATGTTCTCTAAATAATATGCATTTGCTTGAAGATGGATGTTACTAGCCGCCCTCACGAGGTTCCTATCTTGTAAAATGATATTGCAGTATTGCTTCTGATTCATCCTAGTACTTTCCCATATAATGCCAACTCTAGGTTATGACTACGAAGAAAAAAGATTGAAACCAGAAATAATCAACAAATTAAGGAATATTAGCCACCTGATCATTCTGTGATGAGCTTATACTTCGATCAATGAAACTGAAAATTTGAACTGGAGGTCAAATGTGTAGTTAAGCTTCATGAGGCGATCTTTGTGTACCTCTACTCAGTTCAGTCATTGAATAATCCAGCAATTTAGTGTCTCGTATTTGCTTTCCATAGTGATTATGTTGAAGGGCTTCACGTTCATCTTCTTGTTACATATGATTCTCTTTTGGCAGGCTGTGGCTGCTTCATTTGGTTTTGATTCTCCTCCAAAAGTAAACTTAAACATTGAAAGCAATGCATCCAAGTTCAGGAAGAAAACAAGGAAAGTGGAAGGCAGTCAGCATGGATTCAACGAGAGCAACCCATATGGAAGGAAAGGCGAAGATGACATACGACAGTTTGTTAGATATTAGCACTCAATCCAACTATATGCTTCTCTTATACTCGGCTCTTAGGCTTTGAAGTACTAACCTTCAGACAATTTTTGTAGGTTTAGATATGTTATAGTCTTAAAAACTGATGCATTCTGGCTGCTGTTAACTTTCACTTCTTTTTAGAGCCATGTTGGTTCCATTATTCACTTTAACCATTTAGACAATCGTTCTTAAATAATATATTTTGGCCCTGATTTTAATCTCTATCGAACCATGTTTTACATCTACTTAAACTGTCAATTTCTTCATTCCTTTTGGCTTTGATACCTGTACACGAATTCTATTTTGTTAGTTTGAGAATACGGTTTTAGTTGATTGCAGTGGAGAGTCCAGCCATTTACTAACTAGAACAAGTATCAACGTTCTAAGGATGTTAAATGCGATCATGTTTAATGGGGTGGTTTCATCTTGAACCAGATTGGAACTATCCTGTCCTTGTAACCTGTTTTGGAATCAACCTGATATGGCAATTAAAGTGGCTGAATGGGGCTTTGGCTTTCGGGATCCACAATCAATGTGGAATATGTAGGAAAGGGTTCCAAATGACACCCAACGCGAAATTATTGCATGGACTGGATGTGGGTCTCGATCCATGTACTAACACACACATAAATTCTTGTCAATCATTGTTTGATAGACCATGATTGAATATGTGTCACAAAAACTTGTGAAATACAACTAAAGAATTGGAGACTACTTTCAACTTCCATTCTTGCTGAAAGAATTTGGTGTAAAAGTGAGAGAGAAACTAGCCAGTGGGAAATAAACCGTGATAGATTCCCAATGTAATGTTAGAAATCTTGTCATCAAGTTATCCATCATTTACCGTCGGATCAAAGCACATTTGCTCATTAACAGAACTTTTCCTGCAGTTCTTGAAAGACAATACACTACATGGATCAGTCCCTTTTCATACATGGATTCGGGTGCCTTAATTTCAGATATGGCCGTGACAAATGCTTTCAAGCCAAATATCTCTAGCATAATCTATTCGATCCGCGCTTGTACTAATACTGGTCTGTTTTCTCATGGCCAACAGCTTCATTGTCACATTCTAAAATCTGGGTTTGGTTCCGATGTATTTGTCTCCACAGATTTGATTAATTTTTATGCCAAGTTTAACCGTGTAAACGATGCACACAATTTGTTTGTTGAAATTCCTGATCCAAATGTAGTTTCTTGGAATTCATTAATTTCGGGATATGTGAATCATGGGCAGTTTCGAAAAGCTTTAAAGGTGTTTACTCAATTAGAGAACTCCGATGTATTTGCCGATCCTTATTCGTTTACTGCTGCTTTATCAGCTTGTGGACAACTGAGCCTAGTGCAGGTGGGAAGATCGGTGCATTCTAAGATTGTAAAATACGGTGTGGGGTGCAGTGTTTTTGTTGCTAATTGCTTGATTAACATGTATGGAAAGTGCGGTTTCACTGTGGAGGCAACGACGGTTTTTCAAGAAATGGCCGAGAAGGATAATATTTCTTGGAATTCTGTTCTTGCAGCCAACGCTAGAAATGGGAAACTTGAACAGGCATTCACTTTCATGCTTCAGATGCCAGAACCTGATACAATCTCGCACAATGAACTGATTGATGGCATTGCGCGATATGGAGTTATAGAAGATGCTATTACTGTGTTATCAAAAATGCAAAACCCAAATTCATCTTCATGGAATTCGATAATAACAGGATATGTGAACCAAGAAAGAGGTAGGGAAGCTCTGGACTTCTTCTGCAAAATGCATTTGTGTGGTGTCCGTATGGATGAATTCACGTTCTCAAGTATTTTAAGTGGCATTGCAAGGTTGTCGGTGACTACATGGGGTAGTTTGATACATGGGTGCGTGCTGAAACACGGTTTAGATGGATATATTGTTGTTGGTAGTGCTCTAATCAACATGTATTTTAAGTGTGGTCAGATAGAGGAAGCAGAAAGATCATTTCACTCACTTCCAGAAAAGAATTTGGTTACGTGGAATGCAATGATATCAGGATATGCTCACAATGGTAATTTCAGAATGGTGATTCATATCTTCGAGAAGTTGAAAACGATGAAAAATCTACAGCCTGATGAAATTACTTTTCTCAATGTATTTTCAGCATGTTGGCATATTAGGATCCCTCTGAAGGTAGCAAATCAGTTCTTTGCATCAATGATCAATGGATATATGATTGATCCCACGCCAGAGCACTGTTCTTTAATGATAAGGATCCTGGGGCAGGAGGGACACATAAACAAGGGCGAGGATATGATTAATGAACTGGGATATAGTTCCTGTGGAATGGTTTGGAAGGCATTGCTCAGTGCCTGTGTCACCTGTGGGAACGTAGAAGTGGCAGAGGTGGCTGCTGCAAAAGTTATTGAATTGGAGAGTGATAACGAGTTTGTTTATGTGATGATGTCCAACATCTATGCCTCCAAAGAAAAATGGGATGCTGCTTGTGGCGTGAGGGAAATGATGAAAGAGAGAATGGTGACGAAGGAAGCTGGCTGTAGCTGGATAGAAGTTGAAGATGTGATCCCAGCTTCCTCCATCATGTGATATATGCAGATGTTCTTGAAGCGTGTTGTGGTTCAACATTTTAGGAGATAGCAAGGATGAGATCATGGATTACCATCAAGGTGCTGGCAGTCTGATTCCTGCAGAAACTTGGATATTTCTCCGTGCATCAAATGACTCTATGTATATCATGGTGGGGCATGCAAAGTAAGCGGAGAGGACAATGTTAGTTCGAGAATATATATGGACACTTTCCGTACATCGAAGCTCGATAATGTCGCATAGACCATTGTGTTTTTTTTTTTTGTTAAGACAAAATATATATTAAAACTAACAGAGTACGAGGGGTACCCCAACCCTAGTACAAGAGTTAAAGGACTGCTAAGTGACTAAGAAGAAAACAAATGGACTATCTTCACAACAGCCGATCAAAACAACCAACAAACAACAAACAAATCAAGCTAGACATAAAAACTAAATCAAAATAAAACTTAATGCTTAAACCAGCAAAAGATCTTGTCCTCAGGAAATATCCATCAACCAACATGAGCCTCTGAACTCTCATAGCACTTCATCAACCCTCAACAGTAAACACCAGCAGCACCCAAATCGCAGAAGCAAACCGCGGCAAGCTTCAAACCTTAGACTTCAAAGAATCTCCCTTTTGACGGAGGTACAACATTCGACTCAAAAACATATATAGCCAAAGTATCATCGAATAACTAGAATGCACACAACTTCCACTACATTAATACCACAATCACACCCGTCTAAGCTTCGAATACATTAGTAGCCAAAACAATATCATTAACTCACGGACCCAACATCGATACATTTAAAAACAAAAGCGATATTCACAAGCCAATCTCTCAATGTATAATTATGCATCGAAGTAAATGAAGACAACCAGGACCAAAATCGAACTTTGATTTCCTCGGCCACTTTCTCAGAAGATGATTCTGTTTCTTTAAATAAAATTTCATTTCTTGCTTTCCACAAGCTCCATACAATACAGTGCCACAACCCCATCCACAATTTACAACCTCTCCTAAAAGGATACAACTCTTGATGTTGTAACAAATGATTCTTAATATATATTATGCCCCCACCGTAGAAATACCAAACCATTCATAACAATTCTTCCAAACACAATTGGCAAATGAACAAACCAGGAACATATGACTAACATCCTCCACCTCATTAAGACAAAATACACACCCGATGTCATTATTAACATCCAATATATTCCTTCGAATTAAGTTTAGTTTAGTAGGCACTCTATTAAGAACCAATTTCCATACAAATCAATTAACTTTACTTGGTACTCCTTTAATCCAGATTAGTTTACTCACTGGGTTGGACTCAATCGCCAAAAATCGAGTCGTTCTCACCAAGTTATAAGCTGAATTTGTTGAGAAAGCTCCATCAATCTCCTCCTGCCATCCCCAAGCATCTGATACACCATATTTAATAATACACTTGTTCAACAAAAGAGTTGCTACAGAAAATAAAGTAACTTCCCACTAAAGTTCCACCTTCCTTCTCCAAGGACAATGTTAACTCGATAATATCGTATAAGCGGCTTTGCTACGTATAGTTTATCGTTGGATATGATTTTGGAAATGGGATGTTTCCACTAGTGTAATCCTAAATAAAATTTATCGAATGTTGCTAATTATGGAGTTTTTGTACTCTCAATATGTACATGTTTGAATGACTTATAGAAACATAGCGTTGGAAAGCACATGACTTGGTCAAATGAGTTTATTTTTTAGGGACTACGGATGCAAAAACATAGGTGTCAATTTTATTAATTCTTTAAATGAGTTATAAATTCATAGAAGAATATCATACTTTAAGTTAGGAAGATGGTATGTGAAACGTCAATATTTTTTACTTTACAGAAAAATATCGTGCATACATACTAATATATAGTTGTTTTAAATATTTAATCATTGAAAATAAAACCCAAATAATTAAATAAATAATAAATAATAAATATATTTCTTAAAAATATAATCCAATAGTTTCCATGAGTTGGGCTTAATTTCATATCATAATATTGCACACATCACAATTAATATTATTGAGGATTTCTTTTGTATTGAAATATTTGATATAAAGTGGAAATTATGTGATATTACTAGATATAATTAATTGCTCTATTGATTTAAATTAATTTAATTTATTATTAGAATTTATGTAGAAGGTGTCATATTAGAAATGTACAAATATCTCCTTTTAATATCTTTTCATTTATATGGGTTCCTTTTGCCTTTTTATAATTGGAAAATATTGTGCAAAATCCATATTTTATAGGTATAGGATACAGATTTTGATGCACAAACAAGTTGCAGGTAAAATGTGGATGAAGGAAACAACTAACAAGACATTTCTATAAACATTACTTGATAGCAAAAACATCCCCCAGCAGGTCGAATGTAACATGAGCAATTTCTTCGAATAGATTGATACCAGATTCTGATATGTACTTGTGTGACAAAATGTATTTACCCATTCAAATGAAAATATCCTCTCTTGCAATTTGCAAACAAAGTCACCTTGGAACCGATATACCCAGCTCTGATATGACGAAAAACAAAGAACTCATTGTCAGAACGAAGCATGCGCTGCGCATATTGCAGACCATCTTCAGAAATTTAAGATACCATCTATGCAGAAATAAATTCAACAAATAACTTCACTACTGACCCAACAAAAGCATCGATTAAAACACAAACCCCGATTTTATTAATATAGTGTTCATGTGATTGTACAAAAGCTATAAGGTTACTAGACACCTTGGTAAGTATTTTGATTATAGTTAATTCTAAACATCATTAAAAGGTATTGGAAATATCTTCAGGATCCACTTTACAGTAGATGACTCAGCCATAAACCTTGTATTTCTCACGTTCCATCAATTTCATCTGGAGAAAGGAGAACTATGGTCACCATTTTTTTCAAACCAATGCATTATCACTCAAATAGAACTTGATACAATCATATGCACAAGCCGGGTTCAGGTTTATTTCTCTCGCTAGGCATCACTAGATATGAATGAAAACATAATGATCCTTGACACTAGCCAGAAATAATCAGGGGACTGGTAGTGCAGAAGTTGGTTTAAAATAGTTGATCTACTAAAACATTTCGGGTTAATAGCAAATGCCCGACAGTAAGCAGTACTTAAAGCTACATTTATTGCTCCAGTTATCTTATTTCATTTCAATATTTCACTTATTTATAGCCCCAAAAGAAACTACAGACTCCGTATAGAGCATAAAAACTCCAAACAGATGGAACACTTCAGAATAAATTTTAATCTACAATTTCCAACTGTATTTACCAGGCCAGTATATGTTAGAAAATCTTCTGCTAGGAAATTAACAAGATATCAGATTGTTGGGAATCATTTTTGCACCATGTCACCACCAAAAATCATCAGCTACAACATCATGAAGTCATGTGCATTTATAAAAGAAACCAGCCAAGAAATTTTTGGCACAAAATATACTAAATAGAAAGGAAGACAAGAATTTGTTATCTTTGTGTCTATTAAACTAATTGTTTCCCTCAAGGCTGCTAGTTAACTGTCTGTACATAAGAGCAACGTAATGTATGATAATTGAAGATCTCGCAAAAAACTGGTATTCTTTTAAGCATGTGGGAAATCATGTGCCTGCAGATCCAAATATTCCTGTCAGATAGCTGATTAATGTGTTCCTCCCCAAAAGAAATGCACGTATTTCGGTAGGGAGGCTGTGCACTATAACCAATCCTAAGAATCGATCAAATAAATGAGAAACAAAATGAATTTGTGTTTCAGGAATTGATTAGCAGTTTGATTTGGCCTGTAAATGCGATGAAATTTTTGAATCATTAAAGTCGCTATAAGTTCGCAAAATTCTTAAACCATATGAAGTCAACTCTCCAGTACGCTTCGCCAAAATTCTCCCTGACGTTGACAAACTGTCAAAACTGTTCTAACAGTTATGCAAGCTTTTGATTGAGTCATGTCATGCAATGTCAATAAACTGGGGCTACTGCAATTGGATGGTTCACAATTTGTATGGCGAGGCATTATTGAAATATCTCTATCGAAATCGAAGGTGCCACCAGCGAACATCCACGATTGTTCTAATATATAATTAAGCATTTTTAACAATGTGCATGTGTGCTAGTGCTTTAACACACACACAAAGAAGCTACAGAATTGGTCCAAAAGGCTACCTATGGGAATGGAAAGGTACAACATGAAATGGGTCCAACATCATAAGATTTATAACTAAACTTCCAAATTCATTGTAGGCGGTTGCAAGAATTAACTAAATGCCCTCATTCAAGACTTCCATACTCTCGATTGTACCTCAAGATGTTAATCAAAAGGACTGACTATCAATCAAGATGGGAATCACAATGCATAATAATATGAAACAGACAGATTATGGAATCAGAAGAGGGATTACTCATAGCGAGATGGGAGAACCAGTGCCCCTGGGATACTGTTCAGATCAATTTAGATTGTTATTATAGCTATTTGAGGTGCAAACAATACTCTCCTACAAACAATCGACAGAGCATTCACGCTGGTAGCTAACAATTTTCAGTATTTTCCATAAACAGGAGGAAAAAAAACATGCTAGAGATTTTAAGAAAGTGTACCCTGGGAAAGAGCCCTACAACTCCGAGAAGATGGGCTCAGACATGACATCAACCTAGCCGTTGCGACTGCGCTGTGCAGAGGGAGCATCGAATCCACGCTCCCCAACTCCGTCGGGGACCTAATCCGCAGGTTTCATCAATTAATAACATAATAACAATACTAGTAGTGAGTTTGACGGAATCGAAATCGATGAAAACCAAATCAAATTTGGACATCAGCAATTAGATAAAAGAGCGACCTGGAAAGAAAGAAACGGCGAAGGGGCGATGGTAGTGAGATGGTTCTCGAAAACGACGTCGTGGGTGCTTTGAGATTTGGTTTCGAAATGGCGGATGTCAGGGTAGAAATGGTAGCTCTGTTGAAAATTCGGCAGCATTTCGAAGCCATTTTTTCACGAAAGAAATGCCCGGCACCGATTAGGGTTTAGGGTTTTGCAATTTTAGCTTCGTTAAATTAAAGAGTTCAACCGGTAACATTGTTCTTTGTTTTGCTTACGTGCTATTTTCAGTTCTTTAATCAAACTTTTATAGTCTACATATTAGTTTTGGAAACTCATCGACAAAAATAACCATAGCCTTGGCCAAGAATTTTCTCATGTTATAGTTGATGAGCAAAGAAGTAAAAAAGTCGAGTGCTAAGAAGTTAACAATAAAGACAACAACGTATTGTTTTAGGGATTGCTATCTATTTTTTAATGTAAGAGGTACGGCGTTCAATTCATCACCCTCCTCTAGTTAAAAAAAATTAAAAAATTACAAAAAATTTCGGATTTGATAAGCGCTTATGATTATTGGGGTTTATTTTAATGACTTTTTGCCTCATTTGCTTTTCCGGTTGAAAGAATATATTGTATATGATATCACTAAAAAGTGCGATAACCTCAAATATTACCTCTCTTTTCTTCTCTAATGCGTATGATATCAACAATTTAAGGATTGACTCTCAAGGTGACCTGAAAACGATGAATATACATTAGAAGGGAAGCGGAAGGTTTTTTTTGCCATATCTCCTTCAGAACGCTCAAGTCAAGTAAGGGAATATGGGAAATATATGATGTAAAGTAAGCAATATATGTTGTGAATGAATCAAAGTGACGATCAAACCTCGTATTTATAGGCAAAAAATTACCGTGTAGGTGAGATTTTTTCCATGTTTATCTAAATCTGCTTGAGGTACGATAAGATCCCATCTTATATTCGCAATCTTTGATAAGGATGATCAAATCCCGATATCTCGGCTCAATCAAATCCGAAGATCTCGTTCCTATAAATAGGATATTCGATTTTAGGATACAAGCTCATCTGACGTGATGACTGTACACATGGGGGCTGGCTCGATCGTTGGGCAGTACATAGGTACGTGTCGGGAGCTTGAGAACTCGGGAGCTCGGCCAGCCATTTGAGGGTTGCCTGAAATAAATAATGGGAGGTCGGCCAAACGGATTAGGTCGACAGTTTAATTCAGCTTGACAAGAGTATAATGAGCAGCACGTCAACGTCTCCCAATGTCAAGTTGGCAGGTCGGCTCGAACAAGCCGGGCACCATCATGAGATCGATTATTGCCTGGCCATTCTTCGTCCCAAGTGAACATTCAACTTGGTAGGTCAACAGTTTAACAAGAGGTGACCACTTACTCTCAAAGGGTATCGGTGCATATAATTAATTTCGTTTAAATATATATATAATGATGATATTTTAAATTATACTTGTGAAATTCTGATTGTTGGATCTCGTCTTCCCAAGCTAATATAAAACCAAACACTTTCAGTGCTTACGGGGATAAAATGAGGTAGGAAAAAAAGAAGACAAAAAACATTATAAAATAGAATTCGACCTTTTAAAAACTATGATGAAGTCATCTGAAAAATGAAGACAGTTCTGGAAACACGTATTGTAATTTTATATTTAAATTATGATAGAAATGAAGGCAAACTTGAATTAGTTAGGATTTTAGTAAGAGAAAAGCAATTTTTATGTTAAATTAACAGAAATTATAATAATTCATTTTTTTATAAATATTATTCGACAAGTCAACCCTCGTCACCTTCAAATGTTCATGTCGAGGTCGATAATTTTGACCCCAAAATCCAACCTCCAAAACCCGAACCAAGAATCCCAAGTCCAATTTACAAACCCAACTTTGAATAACTACAATCAAATTGTCCTTTACTTCTCTTTGTATGTATAATTACGATTCTTTGTTGACAACAATGTATTAGTTTAATGACCATTATCTATTTCTTAATATAAGAGGTCTCGAGTTTAAGTCCTTCTCCTCTAAAAAGTTAAAAAAAAAATATTTACAATTCTTTGCAAAGAAAAAAAACTTATAAATCATGTGTATAACTATCACTCCCAAATTCTTTAAAAATAATATAAAAATATATATAAAAAAATTGAAAAAAAAAAAATCATAATCCCAAAGAAAGTAAATTTGCCACTCCAACAATAATCCCACTAATCTTTAACAATCTTGTTTTGCTATCCAAATTAATCCCCCAACTTGATGATATATCAGATTGCAACCTCGAATCATACCTATAATTCGGGTTTGACCCGTATAGGGCCTGTATACCAGCCACGTCATCTTCCCGGAGCTCCACTTTCTTTTTCCTCGGACTCAAACTTGGGTACATAATCGCTTCCTTCACGGAGGAGTGAGCCAACCCCAGCACATGTCCTATCTCATGCGTCGCCACTGATTCCAAATCCACCGCCACCTTCGATTTCTCAGCCTTGAAGTCCACCGCCCACCTCTCCGCCGCGTCGAGATGAAACCGCCCGTTTTCCGGCGAAAAAGCATGAGCCAAAACCCCCAAGACCCCATCAAACGCCTCCCCGTCGCCGTGGTCGCCGCTGTACCATCCAATCTTTATATCAGCCGACGAGTATCCCTTCACCTCCGTGAAATTCACCGGGATCACCGCCGACCACCTCGAAAAAGCACTCCTAAAGGCCGACTTCACGTCCGTCGAATTCACATAATCGATCATATGCGCAGGAGAAAAGGCGTAAGTTAACGTCATCCTAGATGATCGAGCCCACCTTGGCTCTCCATAGAAGTACGCAAAGTGCCTCGTAGTTTTGAACCTTCCTCCGGCGCGAACAACATCGCTAACTCCACACCTAGGCGAAACGATCACTCTCATCGTATCATAATCTAAATTTCCCGTCTCCGATAAACCCAGATTTTTCTGATACTTAATCAAAGCCGATTCAAACTCCTCGTCGAAAAAATCAGTGAAATTATGGTTTCCGGATGAAAAGGGCATGTATCCAAAACGGCCAAAATAGTGCTTAAGCTCTGCCATACCGTCGTGGCGGCTACCTTTTCCGGCGTCTAGGAATCGCATGAAACCATGCCACGAGCTGTTTGTAAAGCCTTGGGTGTTCAGTTCGGGAAAAAGGATGGCGGGGAAAACGGGGAGAGAGAAAAGGAAGAGGAAAAGAAAGCAGGCCCAGGTACGATGATTATTGTAATAACTGAAAAACGGAAACATGGTTGGGTTGTTAGTTAGTAATAAATCTTTTGTGTTGGATTCTGAGCTTTTGGGACTCTGTGATTGGAGAAATATTTAAGAGAAAAAGTTTAGGAAAATTAAGGTCGACGAAGAGATTTTGTTTCTATCGACAAAATTGATATATAATTGTGTGATTATTAAATGATAATAATTTTACTTGGTTACTTTGTATATAGATAGATGCACAAGAAACAGAGAGAGAAGTTTCGAAGATTCTTTCTTCATGTAATTTTCTTTGGAGATTCCCATGTTGTTTTGGTGGGTAAACATGCATACATTGAAAATCAACTATTGAAATACAATAATTATCTCTGATTGGGATATGATCGAAGCACGATGATTAGTTGATACATGATTTAAAGATTAGAGTTGCATCGTTACCACCAACTATATCTTTTGGCAAAACGGCAAACACTTAATTCTACAATTGATATCAGAGCCAAAATCACACGTTCGATTCTCATTAGTTGCAAGGTAATGCAATTATTAGAGAAGATTGTTGGAGTGTAATAATTATCCCTGCTTAGAGAGCGATCAAAGCGTGTCATTATCACCAGTTATAACTTTGATAAAACGGCAAGCACTTGATCCAATAACATAGTTTGAATTTTAATGAAAAGTTTGACCAATTTGACACACACACACACACACATATATATATATATATATATATATATATATATATATATATATATATATATACTTGATTAATACAAAATATTTGAAATGTAATGTTTTCATTACTGGCCACACAATTCATAAGAAAGATAGAACATAACACTCAATATCGAATTTTAAAAATAATATAACTTTTTTGTTAAAAAAAATAGAGTAATAATCCAATGCAAGATAACTCCATCGGTTTAAACTTTCCCAAAACAATTTTTTAATATACACTACACATAAATATATGAGGTGAATGGAATAGAAATGGTCAACAATGAGATTAATTTTTACGGGTAATTATTTTTTAAAAACAATTATGTCAAACCCTCCTTTTCCCATCTTGCCTTCTCCTCAAATTCAAGGTCTACCCCTAAAAATCGTTTTTTTTAATACGAGGAGGGGGTAATTGAATCTGAGATCTCTTATGTTATGTCAAGACCTTATGTTTTGAAAAATAGTTGATAACCATTATGTCAAGACCTTATTGTCAGTACCCCTAAAAATGGTGCAGTTAATGGTTGTTTATATTGTTTCAACATATGTTTAATAATTTTATTGAGGTAGTTAGTCATTCGAACTTCTTTTTTTCGTTTTATTTTTGAATCATTGCATCTACATCCCTTACATTGTTTTTCTATGTCAAATCACATGAGAGGTAGTTGTAATTTTTCTTATATCTTTTACAAGCTATATGAGTGTTATTGTAATACAACTACTCTACAAGGGAGACAAATGTAACTGTTCAAACTAGAGGGAGAAATTTGTAATACAACAGTGTTTACCAAATAATAAGTTTATATCTACACACGCGGTTTTCAGCGTATTACAGTAGGCAAAATATATGAAATTAAAAATGAAATAATTAACGAGTCATGGCGATGAGGTGGAACTTCATTTATGTTATAATAATTATTTTATTATTTTTTTCATTAAATTATTTTAGAAAGGCAATATCTATATGTAAATTTTATGATGAAGAACTACTTTTTTAAATTAAAATTTAAAAATGTCTGATTTGAATATATTTTTGATAGATGTCATTTGATATAAAAAGTAATCATTTAGCATTTAAGATAAGATCTTGTGTTTACTTATCAAAAAATATATTATTATGTACTTTTGCTAATTATTTTAAAAGTCGAGTCACAATTAGTTTGTCATATTATTTTTACTTAATGATGTGACACATGAGGTAATAAACATATCGACAAACATCAAAAGGATATGAGAATCGCCATGATAAATATAGAAAAAACTTAGGTTGTGTCTTAATGGTGAATTTTATTTGAACGAAATGATTTGATTTGATAATAGATTTGAAACTTTGATTTAAAATAACACATATATTCCAGATCCATCACAATTATCGTCATATTTTCATAAATTAGTAGAGATATGGATTTGAAATATACCCAATATAACTTTATCCAAACAATTAAATGTATTTGAAATCAAGAATTTGAAATACATGACCTTAAATCCTTCAATCCAAATCCACACTTAGTGTCAATAAAAAATATTATGACAAATATATGTGCTTATTGATATAAATAAAAATTAGGGTAACAAATAAGCTCAGGCACAATATTATATTTTAATTCAATTTTTGGCCAATATGTACCAATTAAATCATAAATAATAGTTTATATATCAATTTGACGATTTATCAAATTCAAGATTAAATTATTATAAATAATATAAATTTTCAATTTATTTAGGATTGCTGGTTGCAACTAGTTTGAATTAAAAATCGATGAGTTGAACTAACTGGGAATAAGTTCTCTTGTGTGGAAAGGGAACTAATTTCAGATTACAGAAATTAATTCTAGTTTGGTTGGGGATGGTTTTGTTTGTTGACCAAATTAATCTACAGTATACGTAGACTTTTAATTATTCTACAATTATTAATTATTAATATAATAGTCGGTAAATTATATATTTTGCCACATAATTTTCTCTGTAAAAAAAATTTAAGAAGTCTTTTTATTTATTTAAAACGCAGAATAATAATTCAATTCACAAAGTTAGAAACCTAATAATTATAAAAATATTGATTCTCCTCAAATTTAAAACTTAGTTTGCATAAAATTAGAAATGTGGGGGTGGCTGCGGTTTAGGTATCTGTTGATGTAAGATCATTTTGATTATTAAGGAGAGTGACGTTAGGGCCACAAGTCTTCATTCATTTGTTTTCATTACATAGTCTACTGTTCGAATGCAACAAATGATGATGATGTCATGTGGCTAAAAATTGCATTATGCATGCATTTACTTCTTAAAATGTTATGGTTCTTTAGATTTGTTTATTGCTACACAATTGGGTAATGCCCCATGCGATAAATTTAGGGCTGCTTAACGAACCGGATCAATCCGAATCCGACCCAAAATCGGACTGGTTAGCCCGGTTCGGAACCAGAACCGGGCTAACTGGTCTTACCGGTTTCAGGCTGAACAAGATCTGTTTTTTTTTTAAAAAAAATTAAAATTTAGATAAATATATTTGAGGTTAGTTTACAAACACAAAAGCCCATTAGCTCAATTGGTTAGAGTTGTAGAGTAGAAGGTTATGGTTGCGTGTTTGAATCTTCAAAGCAACAATTTCATTTGATTTTTTGAAGAAAATTAATAATAATTCAAAAAAACCGATTCCAACCTGGAACCGGTAGCCCCGGAACCGGATCCGGTTCCTTACCGGATCGGACTGGTTCCGAAATTAGCGGATCCGAAACCGACCGATTCCTGTTCGGTTCAGTACGGGTTGGATTGACCCGTTAAGCAGCTCTAGGTAAATCCAACATTATATGTATTATATTCTCATCCAACATTGAGAATATACCCAATATTGGATGGTTGGCCAAGAACAATTCGGTTCTTTAATCCTAAGTTATAACAAACTCAACATTTAAATAACTTTTCAAGGGACATGAAAATCATTTACTTCACATAATTTACTAAACAGGTTACAGAAAATACAAAAGGGGTTGATGTCAAAAAAAAAAAAAAGGTGTTCAGAAACTTAAAAATACAAAAGGGTTCACAATTTAAGACATCTCTGCAATAGTTATGCAAACTAACAGATGTTCGATATACAGCCTATTCCAGGAGAAATACAAGTTCAATTCTCTAATCCTAAATAATATCAACATCTACCACTACTAAATCCTAATGCTGATAACACCTGAACTTCCATTCTCATTTTTCGTCAGTATAACAAGAAAATCTACACATAATGCGAGATAACGTGGCTTCAGATCCGTTTTTCCTGTCAACTGCGGCTACTATACCCTGTAATTAATCATGCATTCAAGTGCTCGTAGAGCAAAGGAAAACTGTACCATATTAATGAACTGTGAAACTAGTCGATATTACCTTTAGATGTGTATTTAGTGTGGCTTCTGTCATGTGGAGAGGATGGGAGCTTTGTGATTGTAAGCGAACTTTGCAGCCCTTCCAACAGCTGAATAGTAAAAAGATCAACAGATTGCCAAATGATGCCCAGTGAGAGGATTTTAAAACATAGAATCAGAACTTTTGATGGTCTGAAATTGGAACATGATTTGATTTCCAGCAATTATTATTGAATTTATATCAGAGTTTATAGTGAGCAAAATATTAAATGAAAAAATGTGCATTATGCATATCATATGGAAACTGCAAGATTAGACTAAACAGGCAAGTATAAGAAAAGGAAAAAAACAATAAAATGACTTACCCTGGATGTTGGCTGAATTCGGCGAATTGATCGGCGGGGTTCAGAAACACCAGAAACAAAATTTTCATCTGCTTCACTCTTTCCCGACTTCCCACCAGAAGGTGCAAGTTTCCCTCTCTTCAGCCGCTCAGGAATATTATTTACTACTGATTTTTTCTTGCGGCTTTCTGATGGAACTCGAGAAGAAAATACCATTGCACTTTCATGAACATTGGAAAAGGATTCAAATTCAGTAAGGTTTTTCTCACCTGGTTCTTTATCATCATTACTTAATGCAGCGTCACTAACATTAGAGGAAGAGATTAAGCCAACTTTCCGCGGTAATATTCTACTTGGGATGGTTGGAGGTTTCCCAGACTTGGGAGCTTTGGGTTTAGCCTCTGCTACTTGTTTCTCCAAATCAATCTTCGGATTATTTTTCCATCCCCTGGATCCTGGTCCTTGAGACGTCAAAAATTTAGCTAACTTAACTGAATCATCAGGTACAGTCTTGGTGCTCCTATCAGAAACATAATGTTTGCTTACTTCAATGAATTTTCTCTTCTTTCCAGGCTTAGGAACACCAAATACAACTCCTGATCCTTCTTTTTGTAAGCCTGACCTCATAGTCTTGCCCATGTTGGGCTTTTTACCATCCCTAGTACTGCCAACATTAAACGCTGTTTCTTCAGCAGACAAAGGCAATCTGTGTTCAGCTTTGTCTATTTCTGTAAAATCGACGGCTTTAGACATCTCACCCTTCCCATTCTCCTCGATGTCGGTGCTTCCCAACTTTTGTCGCTTCTCTATTGGAGTATCTCCCTGAAAAGGAAACACATAGCTGAGTAAGACAACAGCTCAAGCACACTTTTGTGAGACCACATTCTAAACAATATATGAAGTAAAATATAAAACCTGGGAAGTCCTGTCCCGTCCTGATCTGCACCACTCAATCCATTGGCCATCGATCCAAATTACAGTTGGTCGTAGATGACATACTTCAACATCTAATGTCTCTCCTTGAGCTTTACGTAAACCAGAAAATGTAAATATTTTTCTAGTCCAGCTAAAGTTGCGCATCAAAAAGTAACTAAAATTGTAAAAAAATCATATACGCAAACCAGAAATACCTGGGAAATGGACACTCCATGTAATTGTGTCTTTTTTATTCTTCTCAGAAATAATCCCTTCACGCCAACTGAAATAGCATGTTCAATGAAGAAGAAAGATGAAGAATGGAGTAGGGCTCAGAGTAATATATGCAAACTTGCTTCGACACTTATCGTGATAATTATTTAAAATAGTATGCTAAAACTAAGAATTCAGTGATTATATCCCAGCCAAAAGACCTGCACTTATACTAAAGATTCAGTAACTCAATCTTGTTTGAACGGAGTTTCAAAGATGATACATGCCTAAATCCTATTGACATAGAAAGGATATTCGATAAGCAGTAGGAAAGTTGAAACATATAATTATTAATGCAGAATGCCTCTTTATAAGAACAATTTTGACAATATGTTGCGTCGCTTAAAATCATGAGAATATATTTATTTTCCAATCTCACGAGTTAGAACCAACTAAATACTCAACTCAATTAAAATTCTACACGTGTAACAGAAGCCCTCAATGTCTTGTTTTTATCTTTAAATGCCTGCCATTCAGCCATATGCCGGATCAGGATGTAAATTAAAATTCATAAGATCTTTCCCATTCTGCTACCCATGTGGATAGCTAAGTAAACTTGACCCCAAGGATAAATGCAGAACATCAAAGATTTACAAGAATCAAATATGAAAACAATAACTAGCAAAGTCAAGCATTAATACCAAGCCATTATCATATAAAGCGAATTGCTCTTACCAATCCTGCACCCGAGCATCAACTTTGTCTCCAACAGACCAAGCATAATCCTTCACAGCAGCTCGACGTCTCTTCTTTGTCCCTTCAACTTGCACTGAGGTCATAGGGTGAGGAGTCCGTACCATCGGAGGGTTACCATCTTTGGCTTCTAGTGATACCCACTCCTTCAGCTGTTCCGAGCCTAAAAGAGGAGCACATAAATGTGAAAAACTATAGGATCCCTAATCCTCAGCAGAAGGAATAAATTTTGAATCAGTTACAACCACAATTTAGGAGCATAATGTGTATCAGCCAGAGTAACATAGAGTTCAGATTTGTTGAAACGTTAAAGAGTGTCAAGGATGGGAGAACATTGAATTACATTTGTTGAATTGAGACATACAAAAAAGTGATGGAACGCTTAAAACATCATTTCTATAACATTCAACAAAACATTCAAACAACTCCCAGAACAACATTCCTTTCAACAAGAAGTTTACTGGAACAACCAGTTCTGGCTGGCATTAACCCATATCAACAGTCATGCACATTTCTCCACTATTCCCCCTTACATGACCAAAATAGAAAACAATTTGGCACCAGCATCATTCAGCTATTGAAAAAAAAATCACATCCTACACTTACACAAGGCCCACCACACATGTATTCTCTCACAACATCCGGTCGACCAAAGACATCTCCATGCCGCTGAATGACACAATTCCATGACCACCACCAACACCAAAGTCCATTGGATGGTCTTGGTTGAATATGACCAAAAAATCATAAGCAATTAACAGTCAAGGCTTGTGTCTCATCGAGTTTCAATGACAATCCAATTTTTTTTTTTGATCAGACAAATATAATATAATATAATCGTTTGTGCGAGAAGCACAACAAAATTAGTACTCAATGACAATCCATTGTATGATTCTAATCTAAACCAGAAGTTGATTGACACACCATAGATCTCAAACCATTCTAAAAATCACTGATACACCACACATGCCCCATAAAAATCATTTGTCGCATACCAATTTAAAAAAAATTGAAACATAAAAATGAAGTCATCAACTACACACCCTCTAGAGGCAATCCTCCAGTTCAACAACTAGCCTGGTGGTCATAAATACAACATCCTCAAAACTCCACATGACCACTCTAGCCCTCTTAGAAACATCATCTCCAATATCTCCCTCTATGATAGAAACCAACTCATGAAAACACACTCAGGCGCTTCATGATATCAACATAATAATTGACCAAGTGTTGGCGCATTACAAGTGTTCATGAAATTCAGGTCTATCCGTAAAAAAACTAGAAATAATAAAATTTGAAGAATATGAAAAAGAGAAGAAATATAGTTAACACGCAGATGCTTAGAAATTCCAACGACTACTTAATTTCATCATAAAATCATGAAAAAATAATCAAAAGTTCTGATAATCTCTACACAAACTGCATTGCCAGACGTATTACATAAATTTATACAAGGCTCATACACTTCCAATCTATACTCAGCCTCCATAAGCCTACTTGCATCTTTGGCATTGTCAATACTTTAACTCCACCAACCTACACTCCAGCCTGATACTTAAAATTAACATGATGTCCCTGGAAAATGCACGAGAGCTTGGACACAGCCATTTTATCAGGGATACAGGTGTGAAAGTTTAATGTGTTTACGAGGTATTAGAAAGGCGTTTTTCCTAATCTTCATTGTTGCGAAGAAATATTTCTATTCGGTAAATTGGAAATTCCACTCTACACAATTCTTGTGTTGTTTAAAAGAACAATGACGTGACTTACAATGTTACATTGCTGTTATTTTTATGACAATACTTCTATCAATTGTCATCCCAGTTGAATTTAAGGATATTCACGCACTTTGTAAAAATCTATGGCACCTTAGTTGGTACAAACAATATAGGCAAAACCGGACGGCTGTTATGTCCCAGGTATACAATTAGCAGTTCCTACACTACGAGAAACATCAGCCACAGACCTTGATCTGATTGGAGTTCTGTGTAGCAAATGAAGGCATCACGATCCTTCAAACTCAATACATTAGCAGAGAACCATGCTTTCTTTAAATCACCACGATCCTTAAGAACCTACAGGATAGAAACAATCTTCATTTCTTCACGACATGGTAAAATTAAGTATCATATCCATGGGATTAATTATCTCAAAATCAAACATTAAGCAACAGAGACATTAGATGATAAGACATAGGCACACAGACTAAACGGGGTAATCGAAACCAATAAATCTCACAAACCTCAACAACGGAACCTTCATCTATGATTGCTGTACTATCATATGTAACAGGATTAAAAGATTTTAATCTCGATTTAACATATGGTTTGGCAGCAATGCCACTGGCTTTAGCTGCTTCAGACACTCGTTTATCCTTGTGAGCTTTTGAATTCTTCTCCCCATGCTTGATAGAAGATACAAGACCCTCTTCAACTGTGACACCAGTATCCACGATAGTTCTAGACAACTCCCTTTGAGCAGGCAATGTGACATGACTAGAAATATGCATATCTGCCCCATTGCTGTTGTCAGATTTGTTATTATTCATGTCATTTGATTTTGAACCTGGTCTGGAAGCCACCTGGGAGACTTTCCAATAACCATCTGGTCCGGCTTCGACCAGTTGACTCAAAGTGAAAGGATCACCCATGGAAACAACTTTTCCAGCATGTGAAACAGCCTCTGCTGCCATTTCTGCTGCCTTCACAATGGCATCAAGATTTTCAGCATGTCTTGTGGCAGCTGAAGCAGCCTCAACCCTTTTCCTAGAGGCCTCTTTAGCAGCAGATATCACAAAACTGGAAGTATTGTCACAATCTTCACCCTTCATGATCGATACAGGAATCACATTGGCCAAGTTGTTCACAGAGTTCAAGGTATCACATTCAGGTGCACCGATAGTTCCACATTTGGTCACTGATTCATCAGCCATTTGTTTTGCTTGCACAGCAGCATTTGATGCGATCTTTGCAGCTGCTGCTGCGGCTTTAGCAACAGAAGCAGCTGCTGCAATAGCTACAGCAGCAGATGCTAATTTAGCCTCGGTTTCTGTCTTCAAGCCAGAATTCTTTTGCTGCTCCAACTGACTCCACAAACATTGACAGTGCCTCACGGCAGCAGCAGCATGGATAGCTGCCTCCTCGGCATGTAACTTAGCCTCGTTAACCTTGCTGAATTCCTCGAATATCAGTGCCCTATTATCGATGGTTAAATCACCATTCTTATGGTGATCAATAGAAATTGATGGCCATGCAGCAGGGATAAACTGATTGGATTTTCCTTTTGACACAAAGCTACAAGGAGTTGTGAAAACAATCGATGTAGAATAATGACTACTTGCTACAGGAGTGGGCATTGAATCTGAAATCGATATTCGACTGAAATCCTCCATTGTAGAAGCCTTTTTTGACAATCGGTTATGTACAACAGGTATAGGGAAAGTATCAGCCGGCGAAGCAGTCACAGTAGCCTGTAAAACATCATCAACACCAGAAGATTTTTTTCTCTTTCTAGATTTCGTATTAACAGAACTCTGGATGGTTGACAAGGCCACCTTTTTCAAGTCAAGAGTGGAAGCCTCAGGAAGTAAAGTAGTAGAAACAGTATGAATTGCAGGAATGGGAAATACATGCTTTATCCCAGAGGAAAAAGCACTTGATGAACCTTTAACTGCATTGGTCAACTTAACTGGTTCCAAAATCGGAGACACAGCATAATTAGAACTGACATCAAATGGAGAACTTTGTGAGGAAGTAACCCAGGGTACTGGAAAGGGAGCCTGTGCTCGACGAGAGGTTGTATGTGACACCAAATTCCCTATGTGTGGAGTATGATAAGGATGCAAGGGAGAAACAGCCGGATAATCAAAACCAGCACATCTGGCAGTGCTGCTGGATGGCACAGCCTCACAAGACGAGACAGATATATTCCACAGGGGTGAAGAGAGAGGGATCAATGAATTAACAGCCTGAGAAGAGATGACTTTGTTGCTTGCTCGACCTGCCGGAGATGAAAGAACTTCACTTACAGTTAACGTCTGTCTATTCACTTGATCTGGAGCTTTACCACCTGCATCACTCCACTCAAATCAGAGACAGCTAACAGTAAATTGAGACAACAAATATTAGACATGTTAAGGTACCTGAGCTTGATCGTACAGGCGTTTCAAAATTAAATCCCTGGGATTTCTGACCACTAAGCTTTTCTACAACAACACGCCAAGAAGGCTCCCAAATGCTCCTGCCTCCATCTGTAAGTTTAGCGAAAAAATATTTAGGAAGCAACTTTTCATTATAAAACATAATCGAACTGTAACTTACCAGACACACCAAAGGCTGAAATCATACAAGCTTCATCAGGCGCCACTCCTTGTCTGCAAGAAGTAACCATTCAGCCATAATTAAACCAATTGGAGGATAAATTGAAGCACAAAAGATGACAATTTCACAAGAATCTGAAACAAGAAATTTCTGAGCTTCTGCAAGATGTTACAATGCAGCAATTTGAGAAAGAAAAACAACTCACATAAGAGATCCATAAACGAAGATCTGTGCTCGCAGTTGCACTTGCTGTAAATCCGTAAAAGGCTGTTGAAAGAAAGCAGATAATGGAGCAGAAGTATTTAGATCCGGCAAACTGGATCCAGGAACAGAAACAGTTCCCCTTGGCTTCACAGAGCTTTCAAGTGTCATGAGTTGGCCAGCCATCAGCGGACTCAACGGACCGCGAGATTTATCCCCTCTTTCAGTTGGCCTCAAAGGTGATTTTTCCTTCGCCTGATTTCCCTTTTTTGCACTTTCCTTCAAAAATTTACTGCTTCCACGTCTTGATTTACGCTCAGTGGAACCTTTAAAGCCTCCAGATGGTGGCTTACCACCAGGTATTAAAGAAGTTTCATGAGAAATTCCCCTCGATATCACAAATTCCTCCTTGCTGCCACCAGATGTCGACGGGGATACCCTCCCAGTCTTCAAATAAATTCATAGAAAAAAAGAGCAAAATGCTAAGAAATAGATGGAAAAGTAAAGTAAGGTAATATCATAAAATAATTAGAGTACGTCCAGGGGAAAAAGGAATACCACAGGCAATTTGCTTGCTTGAATAGTGGGAATTGATTGCAAACTGGTGCGGGAATCTCCAGTAGACTTAGACTGACTTCCTAAATGCCTAATATTTGAAATAAATGTCCCTTCTTCTTTGGAGAGAGTTTCTACTTTTGCATCCACAGTTGTTGATAAAACATTGCCAACATTTTTCGAATCACTGTTTTCAAGACTCGCTCGCTTGCTTACTTTACCTTGCGAAAGCTCAGTAGAACTAATGCCAGGTGAAAGCTGGTTTGATTCACCAATATCGACAGCATGGATGATAGCTGCATAGACCAACAGAAGAAATCTGGAGTTAATAGAAATGAACCACGAACACAGCCAGTAAACTACTACCCAAATCTTCAAAGCTAATAGAAGATTCATCTATCTTGCAAAAGAAAAAAAATACAGCTCGACATATAACGTCACCCTAAAAAAGAAGACTCAATTGCTACTGATTTGGAGCCATAGATATAAAACTTGCTATCAAATTCAATATCAATTCCATTCCAAAACAGGAAGCATCAATATGTGGTCTTTAAGATCTTTTTATTGTTCAAATTAGGAGGTGGATACAGCATCACTGGCCATAATACTACGAAGAATGTTTAGGATCTCAAAAAATGATACAAGAGACATGTATTCAAATCCACATCGACTTTGTTTTATTTTAGCTAATCCAGTCAAGATCCACCTCATAGGAAAGACCATCATTCTCGGAATCTCGGCCAAAGACAAATA
Organism: Haberlea rhodopensis; assembly: GCA_907163345.1. NCBI lineage: Eukaryota > Viridiplantae > Streptophyta > Magnoliopsida > Lamiales > Gesneriaceae > Haberlea > Haberlea rhodopensis. The sequence goes on along the minus strand of CAJQUN010000004.1, from coordinate 2,144,898 downwards.
CATCAACTTCAGAGTCATATCTAAACTTAAAAATGGACTCAAAAGAGCCTCATAAACTGCAAAAAAAGTACTTCTGCATCGTGAGGAAAACTACTTGATGATGTCAGAGGAATAGAATTGAAGTGTTTCAAAGGAAAACAAAGGTGTTCATGCCAATAAAAATTACAGAATAACAAAGAAAGATTTTGACAGAGTCGCAGAGTCCATACCGGGAAAGTGATGAAAGGCAACTATAGAGTTGAAATCATTAGCGTCAGAGTGGGAGAGTATTATGTACAGTTGGATTGAAAACCGGGTGCTGGGAAATTTTTCTTGCATCACATTCATGTAGCAATAGTAAAAACATTATAGTAAATAGTTATAGACAACAAAAGTTCACAATCTTTTCCAAGATGAATTATGCTAGGTATAGATGAGGCTTCACAAACGTGCAGATAGAAAATCGTCAGCCAAAAGTTTTTTTTAGTCTTATAACAAAAGTGTTGAGGTGCTCGTGTTCAGTCACCCGAGTGAGGGACAAAGAGGCAGACATAAAGATAGAGTAACCATGGGATCTTCCTTTACTTCATCATGTGTACTTACAAGCAAGTATTTGGTTAACAAGTGAAACACCTATCACACAAGCATTTGCCCTTTAATTCCTATCTAACTATTGGAATAGTATGTGTTCCCCATCATTACAATTCTGTCAAAAAAGGTTTGAATCACTATTAAATTTTATTAAAAGTAATAATGAGTTCATATTGATTGACAAAGTCACTTGTAAGACTACAAAGTTAAGTAAATCAATTTATAACAACCACAAAGTAATTTCACTCATTTGTTTTTTTATCAGGCAAAATAATAAATTATAAAATGAGTACGAGAAGTACCCAAATAGTTACAAAAAAGAACAAGTCAAAATACACCTAAAACCGTAAAGCTAGTAAGCAAACACTCGGTTCTCTAGACCAATTCAAAAACGAAAAAGACATTCTATTTACTTCTACTCTTAATCCATAGCCAAGTTCAATAATTTATCAAATCCAAAAGGTTCTTTTCCTCATGATCTGGTCCTCCAAAGATTCTTCCATTTCTGTCTAACCAAATCGTCTAAATCACTGCTAGCCATCTTGTTAACCAGCCCTTCCTCCCTATTCGATGACCCCACAAGCCTTTGTGTTGAAGAAGAAGATGAATTGATTCCTTGTGAGTGACCAACTGCATATCACTGTAATTTCATTCATATTACTTAAACCTAGTTCTATTATGTATTTAATAGAAGTTTAAAGATGGACAGCACAGTTACAGTCGACATGGCAATCATTTAGTTTCTCAAACAACATTAATGATCATTAAAATAACCTTAATGGCATTTTATAACGTTGGATTTGTTTCAATTTTCTCGTGCCTATCATGAATCTTGCCCGCATGTAGGCCCAAACTTTCTCACAACGCTCAAACATCTTCGAATAATTTACTCTGTGATGGCAAATTGTACTGCACCCTAGAATCATGGGAAGACATGATAGGCCAAAAGAACATGAAACAAGGTCTGAAACCAAAGATTGTATGTTTTGATTCTATAAAAACAGCATGTTAGATATAAATTACAATTGCTCACCTGAAATTATTGAAGGATTTGCTCCAGTGTTTCTTTCTTCTTCTGCTTCCTTTGGATTTTCGGAAGGTGCAGCTTCAGCTACATCATCTTGCACAATCAAGCCAGGGGCAGAATGTTCCATGTTCTCTTTCAAGTCCTTACTGGCTTTGTCACACGAGGCAGCACTAGAAGCTTCCATTAGGATAGCAGATTGATCAACTGTCTCAGTCACTCTGACTTGAGCGGAACCAGATAGTGTGCCCTTTTCAGATCCAATAGCAGGGGCAAACTCATCAGCCACTCCTCCAAAGGACTCCTGCGCCCTTGATATAATTGGTTGTTCATTGGCTTCAAACTGAATTGCTTTATGCTGATCCCTGTTCCATATATCATATGAAGGTGTGCCACGCTCATGGCTCTCAGCCAAATCACCTCCTCCTACGGCACCCAAATCACCTCCTCCTATGGCACCTGATGATGTCAAGGTTGTACCTGAAACCTCTGAGTTCAATACTGCCAAGCAATAGAAAGTATAACATATTTGGTGTCGACGACTGAGACCTCAGACAAGATTAGACATTGTTGAAAAAACAAGATCAAAAAATAATGTACATGCAAATATACCTGGATTATCCCCATTAGAATCATTCGATTGGGATCCAGAAGCTGCCTTCAGATTTACTTCAACTACCTCACCTGAAAAAGTGGACCTCCCCTCTTTCTCATCATCATCACAGACCAAGATCATTGAATCAAGAGCTAACTTCTTGTCTTCCTTCCCATGGTTAGAAGCATCCAGCTTACATCCATGAAAATCCGGCTGCATGGAAAGAACATTTTCTCTGCATGTCTGTATGCTCCCAGCTAGCAAGTCAGGAGGGACATGATCCCCATGCACTAAATTTTCTTCATGTATAGTAGCAACATCTCTGACATTTTGTATATCCTCAATCGCTGTTTTCTCCACGCAGCACTCACCAGTAAATGGCGAATCTGCTGACTTACCAAGACCATCTGTCTGACTGTCTTCTATTCCAATTCCCACAACAAAATCTTTTCCTTGAAGGAGGGAAGATGGCTTCTCACGTAACATATCACAACCTTTGGGCAGCTGCTTGATCTTTTTACCTGAAGAGAAGACAGCACCTGCAACAGCAACAGCAACAGAAGCCTCATCGAAAGAGGTTCCACCAGTGGTAGTAACATGAACATCAACTGCATGATCTGCAGATTCCAACTGCGCAGGAATTTCAAGATGACAAGGCATATCCAAACTAACATATTCAGTATCATTCCCACCCGCTAACTCATAACTTGTACTGAAATCTTCCTTCTCTACCTCCGTTCCCATGGAAATATCTTTTGCTACACTGATTGTACTAACAAAATTGGGATTACAGAACTTATCCGCATCACCAGTCTCCACAATACTCTCAGTGATCATCTGAGAAGAGCTCTCATTATTATCAATGCCCATGCCCAGAACAGGTGAATTTTCCTGCTCATGTTTGCTCAGAGATTCATTCGGAAAGCTACTTGATTCACGCTGATTGTCAGTGGAGGTGTTCATGTATGTATGCAAATTTTCACTTGGCACTTTAAAACTACAACCTTCACCTTCTAGCACATTATCCATCTGGTCATTTTTCAAGTTAACCTCCATTTGTTTCATTGAGCTACCCAGCTGAGGGTCTGATGAAGCCTTGACCATAGTTTCACCTGGGGCCACCTCTTCCTGTCTGACTGCCTTCAATAACATTTCAACAGATTCTGATGACGTTGCCTCAGACCACACATTGTCATGTCTAGGTAAAGCACAAGATTCTGTTGCGTTGGAGCTGAGCTCCAATCCGCTGCTTCCCCGAGAAAAATCCTCAATCCAATGATTCTCTTCCTGACTTGGAATACCAAGAAAAACTTCGTTCTCAACTAAACTATCAAATCTTAAATGCCCGTGAAGAGTGTCATCGAAATCAAACTTGGGAAGAGAAAAAGGTCGTAAAACAGAGGAAATCTTAGAACTCTCCTCGTCAGCTAAGTGAATATTCTGGCCTCCACAGTCATTGTCATCATAGTCCATCGGTGTACCCTAAGAGTAGAAAGGTACTGAGAAGGGATAAGAAAGGAGAACTGAAACTTATGGAAAACAACAATGGAAGAAACAGCCTACATAATTGCAGAAATATATAGGAGAATACATTACCATCACAAATCCATTAAGGCATTACTACTGCTACATCCCATTAGACTATTTTCAATAGTTATCCTGAATGAGTATCGCAGTTCCTCATTCTCACCCTATGTTTCAACATGACACTTATCTAGCTCACAATCTAAGCTCTGAAACAAACCATGCCAAGATGAAAAATCATGAATTACAAATGAATCAAAAGGCTGATCTTCAAATTCACCTAAATATTCAGGAAATGGTTAGTCTCCTAACTTATTAGCAATGAATGAAAGGAGAATGAAAGGAAAAAAAACATAAGTTTCTAAATTATCTCTGCACACCACTGATGTGGCATTTAAAGTTGATGATATAATCCTCATTGGTTGTCCATGAATTCGCAATACATTAACATTTTTTTAAAATGTGATGTGATCTATTTCGTTCCAATTTACTAAACTTCACATATGGGCAGTTACACCAAAACTAAATTAAAAGGGCTTTTAAACGGACCTTTTTAAAAACAAGCCCAACAAATTTATAGCTTTTTAACCACATTACCACAGTTTTTGAATTTTATTCAATTATAGCTTAATGGAAATGCCATAACTATGTAGTCATATTCCTAATAGATGGACCCAAAATAGCATATCCAAATTATAAGACATCCAATAGATGCCTCAATTTCTGAATTGGTACCCTGCATTTTATATTTGTTTGAATATGTAAATAAATCGTGAATACCATCCAAGTAATAACAGCCCAAGTTTCTTAAAATATTTATCAGTGTAAAAACCAAACTTAAGACAACTGGCAAGTATTCTAGTTCAACAAGTTCCAGATAAATCAATAAGTAAATAAGCGACCCACATAAGAAAAAAACTAGAAGGAAAAAGACAAATGATATACGAGACAGAACACAAGGTGCAAAGTCCAAAGATAAATACTGCAATAAAGAGACATAAATAAAACCCACATTTTGACGAAACCCAGATGCACCATGTCCATGTTGAAGGTTAGAAATTATCTGTTGATTAGTTAGATAGGATTTGAGTTTATCATCTTTTTATCTCTTTATCTTCTTATTTAAGTTATAGATTAGATGTTTCCATTATTCTAGGAATAAGGAGTCTTTCATATCTTCTATAAATTGAAGATGTTAACATTGTAATTCTTTAAGGTTAAGAAATATAATAAAATTAGAGAGATTCTCAAAGTTCTGCTCCTTCATTGTTATCACTTTCATGGTATCAGGCCCAGGTTGATTGATCACTAATATCAACCTTTTTTCGCAATTTTTTTTCTGGACCAAACCAAATCCAACGGCTATCGTGATTCACGGTTTTGGCCCAGATTCCTTCTTTCCGATTGTGATTCAATCATGTTCCTGCTTCATCGCCTATCGTGATTCACGTTTTTGGCCCAGATTTCTTCTTCCCGATCGTGATTCCAATCTGTTCCTGCTTCATCGCGTCAATCGCGATTCTCTTCCCAGCATCAATCGCGATTTTTTTTTCCTTCCTCCAGATACCTATAGCGTGCGTACATTGTTGGCGTTTTATCTCACTCCCATCGCAGACTCCATCTGCTTCATTACACAGAAAACCAGATTTTTTTGCTGAAAATATATGGCTTTTTCGAGTGCTTTATCGGGTGACAGTGGCGGTTCCGGTTCTGCTGATTCCTCCAATATTTCTTCAACGTTGCCCACATCGATGCCTACTGCCGTAATTGATTCTACGTCACCCCAAATCACAAATCATAAATTAAATGGAAGGAATTTTCTTCAGTGCTCCCGTTCTGTTCAACTGGTGATCCGTGGTAAGGGAAAGTTTGGTTATCTCGAGGGATCCATTCCCCCACCATTGTCTACTGATCCCAATGCTCTTCAATGGGATGTACAAAATTCAATGGTCATGGCTTGGCTTTTTAACTCCATGGATGAAGGGATTAGTAACACATATCTCTTCCATCCCACGGCCAAAGACATCTGGGAAGCTATTGCGTTGGCATGCTCTGATTTCACAGATTCCTCTCAGGTGTTTGAAATACGTAACAGGGCACGAAACTTGACACAAGGGGATACCCCTGTTACGCAGTACTTCACTTCGCTCAAACGCCTTTGGCAAGAATTGGATTTGTTTCGACTTTTAGATTGGAAAGATCCAGCTGATGCCACTCTTTATTGGTCAATGCTTGCTAAAGATCGGGTATATGATTTTTTGGCTGGATTGAATAAAGAGTTGGATGAGGTGCGTGGCCGTCTTTTGGGGATGTCACCTCTGCCTACTATTGATGAAGCTTTTGCAATTATTCGTCGGGAGGAGAGTAGAAAGCGTGTGATGCTTCCCACTAATTTTACAAATACCGAGTCCTCGCTCTTGTTGTTCCCACATCTGCCGCGAGTCTCATGCCCCACGTCAAGGATGGAAAATCGTGGTGTGAAGTCTGTAAAATGCATTACCACACGATAGACACTTGCTGGAAAATTCATGGGAAACCAGCAAATTGGGTGCCTAACAAATTCAAGCCTCGAGACAAGAAAGGATCGACGTCTGCCAATACCTCAGAGGTCAGGCGTCGCCGCAAGATTCTGGTTTTTCCAAAATCCAATTGGAACAGATTATGAAACTTATTTCCAACACAGGGAGCACCTCTTCTCCTGTGGCAGCTACAGGTACCTTGCACACTGCCCTCAATGCTCATGGTAAGTCTTGGATAATTGACTCAGGAGCATCGGATCACATGACATCCAGTAAGGCTGGTTTTACATCATATTTGCCGATTTCTGGCCTTCAAAGGGTTAAAATTGCAGATGGTTCCTATGCCACGATTGTGGGCATTGGCACTATTACTCTCAATCCATCTCTAACCCTCAAAGATGTTTTATATGTGCCTACATTATCTTGCAATTTACTCTCTGTTAGCAAATTGACCAAGGATTTGGAATGTTTTGTCTATTTCACATAATCTACTTGTGTCTTTCAGGACCGGATTTCGAGGAGGAAGATTGGCAGTGCTAAGGCTATTTCTGGACTTTATTACCTTCCAGAGGATTCTTTTGTGAGTCATCTCCTCCAGAATTCTGCAACCCCTTCATCACTTTCCCGCACTCAATGGATCATGCTACTTCACTTTAGACTAGGGCATCCAAATTTTGTGTATTTAAAACGATGGTTTCCTTCGTTGTTTAGGATTAATGATTGTTTTCAATGCAAAACTTGTCAATTATCAAAACATACTCGTGTTCATTTTCCCTCAGTTGCATACCAACCTTCTAAACCTTTTAATTTAATTCATAGTGATATTCGGTGGTTCATTACTTTTACTGATGATCATTCTCGTGTTTGTTGGGTTTATCTTTTAAAACACAAATCGGAGGCTGTCGAAGTTTTTCGTAATTTTTACTCAATGATAAAAAAACAATTTAATACCTCAATTCAAATCCTTCGTACAGATAATGGCACCGAGTTTTTTAACTCTCACCTTCGTGATTTTTTAAATGCCAATGGTCTAATTCATCAAAGTTCGTGTATTCACACGCCCCAACAAAATGGAATCTCAGAACGTAAAAATCGCCACCTATTAGAAGTTGCGCGTTCCCTCTTATTCACTTCCAATGTCCCAAAGCATTTTTGGGGTGATGTGTTGTTAACTGCGTGCTATTTAATCAATAGGATGCCTTCTCGTGTCCTAAACTTTCACTCCCCTCTTACTTGCCTCCATAATTATTTCCCGGACTATCGTTCTTTTTCCACTCTCAACCTTAAGGTTTTTGGCTGCTCGGCCTTCGTGCATGATCTTGATCCCAATCGTACTAAGTTCGACCCTAGGTCTCTAAAATGCATTTTTTTGGGTTACTCTTCCACCCAAAAAGGGTACCGGTGCTATTCTATTAATATGAAAAAATATTTCATATGTAGGGATGTCACCTTCTTTGAAAATGTCCCTTTCTTTTCAAAAGTTAATTCTATCTCTTGTGGTAAGGGGGGAAATTTAAACTCTGATTGCGCCTCAACAGTCCTCCCTTATGCGTGGGAATACACGTGGGATACACCACCACCTCCATCTTCCTCTACTCTTCCACTTCTTCAACCTCAGTCTCCGTCTTCCTCTCTCAAGAATTCAACGACAGGGGGAGACCTCCTACAGCCGTTTCCTTTACACTACTCACAAAAGAGTCCTTCGACCAAGGAAATAATACCAGAGGAAACCCCTGAATACCATTAGCCTGGACAGTCAAACTTCCAACTCGGAATCTGAGTCAACTGAGGTAACGGTTAACCTCGATTTTGATATCTCTAATCTTGATATATCAATAGCATTGAGAAAAGGGACACGATCCTGCACAGAACATTCATTGGCTAAATTTGTATCTTAATGGGCACTTATCCACTTCTGTTAAAGCCCTGATTTCCAACCTCTCAAATATTAAAATTCCTACTACGATACAAGAAGCCTGGAGTGATCCTAACTGGAAAGAGGCTATTTTAGAAGAGATGCAAGCATTAAAGACTAATGGCACATGGGACGTTGTTCAAAAACCAAGAGAGAAGTTACCAGTTGGATGCAAGTGGGTCTTCACTGTGAAATATAAGACCGAATGCTCAATTGAACGATACAAAGCTATGTTAGTTGCAAAGGGCTATACACAAACCTATGGCATTGATTACAGTGAAACCTTTGCCCCAGTTGCCAAGATCAATACAGTAAGAGTCTTGTTATCAGTAGCAGCAAATCTGGATTGGCCACTCTATCAGTTGGATGTGAAAAATGCATTTCTAAATGGAGATCTTGAAGAGGAAGTGTACATGACATTACCACCTGGGTTTGATGAGGACAGCAAGCAAGGCAAGGTATGCCGACTAAAAAAGTCATTATATGGACTAAAGCAGTCTCCACGAGCCTGGTTTGACAGGTTCACGAAAGCAGTCTTGAAACTTGATTATCACCAAGCCAACGTTGATCATACGTTGTTCTATAAGCATAGGAATGGAAGAAAAACCCGATTGATTGTCGTAGATGATATTATACTCACAGGTGATGATCTAGAAGAAATGGAGAGATTAAAAGGGAAACTGGCAGTAGAATTCGAAATGAAGGATCTGGGAAAATTGAGGTATTTTCTTGGTATGGAAGTTGCAAGAAACAAATCTGGGATTTCTGTTTCTCAACGAAAGTATGTGATAGATCTTCTAAAAGAGACAGAGATGCTTGGGTGTAAACCAGTTAATACTCCAATGGATCCGAATCTGAAATTAGGCGAAACTATGAGCAGTAATCCAATAGATAAAGGTAGATATCAACGACTGGTTGGAAAACTTATCTACCTCTCTCACACTAGACCAGATATAGCATTTCCGGTGAGTTGTGTAAGCCAATTCATGCATGCTCCTTTGGAAGAACACATGTTGGCAGTCTACCGAATATTGAAGTACTTAAAGGGGACACCAGGGAAAGGTCTATTTTTCAAAAAAAACATATTCAAGAGGTGTTGAAATTTTTACTGATGCTGATTGGGCAGGCTCAATAAGTGATAGAAGGTCTACATCTGGGTATAGTTCCTTTGTGTGGGGAAACCTAGTGACTTGGAGAAGTAAGAAGCAGCCAGTGGTAGCAAGAAGCAGTGCAAAAGCAGAATTAAGATCAGTTGCTCATGGTGTACATGAAGCTTTATGGTTAAAAATGATGCTTGAAGAACTGAAATTGAGTACAACAAAGCCCCTACAACTACTGTGTGACAACAAGGCTGCTATCGATATATCACATAATCCGGTTCATCGTGATCGAACAAAGTATGTGGAAGTAGACAGACATTTCATTAAAGAAAAGATTGATGAAGGAACAATCAGCATTGAGTATATTCCAACATCAGAACAGACTGCTGACATATTGACAAAAGCCTTGTTTAGACCCATGTTTGAAGGATTCCTAGACAAGTTGGGAATGCACAACTTGTACACTCCAGCTTGAGGGGGAGTGTTGAGTTTATCATCTTTTTATCTCTTTATCTTTTTATTTAAATTATAGATTAGATGTTTCCATTATTCTAGGAATAAGGAGTCTTTCATATCTTTTATAAATTGAAGATGTTAACATTGTAATTCTTTAAGGTTAAGAAATATAATAAAATTAGAGAGATTCTCAAAGTTCTTCTCCTTCATTGTTATATAACACTTTCACTATCGTAAAGGAAAACTAGCAAACTACTGTACTTCAACAAAAATAGGAAAGAAACTGAAAGACAAGGAAAAATAACACATCTGAAAACCCTAGTGCAAAGCTTCTAGGCAAAAACTAATCTTAGTCCCTAAAAAAGAAGAAGAAACAAAAAGTTCGTAAATTTCTAATGCAGAATCGGATTATTCTTCTAAAAACACAACTCACAATTTACCAAAAGCTTCAAGTTACTTGACATAAAACCCTCCGCTTTCAAGCACCTATAGAGTAGTAAACAAAACCCCGAAACCCATACCCTACGTGTAACATTTTCTTCCAAAACCAAAAAAAAATATTATACATACCGGAAATTCAAAGGCCTTAAAAATACTGTTAAAAAACAAGAGGAAATGAAGAGTACCAGAAGAAGTAAGTGTAGAGACGCTACCTCCCTCCATCCGGGGACAAAATCCTCACCAACTTAATCCCAATTGAACGACCACGCCTTCCTTCATAACCCTAGCCGCGAACACTCCAAAACTCCTCAGTAAACCCCCCAATTCACCCGAACGACGTCGTTCTATTCCTCAACTTCTATACCACGGAGCGCCGTACCTACATACAAACATGTGTATATAAAGACAGTTTCTTTACGAGAGAAGATGGTCTTTTTAGAAGCAGTTGTGAATACGGGTGACCGCGACAGAATTTCAAGACAGGGAGAGGGTATCATGGGAAATTAAAATGATAAGTGACATGTCTGAATCTAATTGGTCAATTTCTATAAAAATCTAATCAGACGTTTTGGGTTGGAGCATATCATGAGGATTTCAGACAGGGGAACTTCGGACAATGGCCGACGGTAATTTTTTGTATGGATCGAATCGTGTATATCAAAATATATATATATATATGTTTGTATGTATGTATATTGATCCATATCTATTATTACTACTAGTTTCATTCTGCACGTCTTGCGTGCATATACATTTTTTTTTGTAAATTGTTGTGATTTGTAACATCGTTTTTTATTTTGGTTTTAGTTTTTTTTTAATTTAAATTATAAAATAATTATACGGTATTTTATATTTAATTTTTTTTGGAATTTAATAAATTTTTTAGGATAATATGATAATTTATATGATAGGTATGATGGTAATTTGTATGATTGTGAATGTCATAATGTAAATTGATTAGTACATAGATAGCGGATTATTTATTAAAATATTATAAAAAATAAAAAAAAATTCACAAATACACAATAACTCGCCACTTGAAGTGGCGGGTTCAACTTCAAAAAAGTTGAACCCGCCACATTGAAGTGGTGGGTTCAATGGTTATTTTTTTTAAAAAAAAATTTCGTTTTTTAATTTTTTTTTTAATATTTGAATAATTTAAAAATAAAACAATGGATTGTGGTACATCTCTATATGCTGACAACATCGAATCACCGTAAAACTAGGAGATATAAAATTGCTAGTAACTGTTCAAAAATTTGCATTAAAATTAAAACCAACATTTAAATTTATTATTTACTACATTATATATATATATAATGTATATATATAATCAAACAAGTCATTGACATAGTGATTATCATATATTCTCAATATAAGACATCTCGAGTTCGAGTCCTCTCCACTACCCTAAAAAAAAATTTAAAAATAAATTGCTCCTGAAGGATTATTATAATTTGAATGGCCTTTTTAATTATGTTCTGATAAATTATCTAAATTTTATAATTTATGACAAATTATTTTTTACTATTTTCCTAAATATGAAGCCAAGCCAAACATCAAACTTGAGAATATTCGAGAAATCGATTTTGTCAAATTTGAAATCAAAAATTGTTAATCAAATTTAAATTTAAATAAGAAAAATTATAATTTTGATTATGCATGTTTTTCTACTAGAAAAACATTATGCATGTTTTTCTACTAGAAAAACATCATATCCAGCCATATATACGTCTCTCAATTATGATAATATAGAAGTAAAACATGCATAATCAAAATTATAATTTTTCTTATTTAAATTTAAATTTGATTAACAGTTTTTGATTTCAAATTTGACAAAATCGATTTCTCGAATATTCCCAAGTTTTATGTTTGGTTTGGCTTCGTATTTAGGAAAATAGTAAAAAATAATGTCATAAATTATAAAATCAAGATAATTTATCAGAACATAATTAAAAAGTATCATTCATGTTATAATAATCTTTCAGGAGCAATTTATTTTTAATTTTTTTTTTAGGGTAGTGGAGAGGACTCGAACTCGAGATGTCTTATATTGAGAATATATGATAATCACTATGTCAATGACTTGTTTGACTATATATATACATTATATATATATAAATATAATGTAGTAAATAATAAATTTAAATGCTGGTTTTAATTTTAATGCAAATTTTTGAAGAGTTACTAGCAATTTTATATCTCCTATTTTTACGGTGATTCGATGTTGTCAGCATATAGAGATGTACCACAATCCATTGTTTTATTTTTAAATTATTCAAATATTAAAAACGAAATTTAAAAAAAAAATTAATAACCATTGAACCCGCCACTTCAAGTGGCGGGTTCAACTTTTTTGAAGTCGAGTTACTGTATTTTCGTAAACACTTTTTTTGTTACGGTATTTGTGAATTTTTTTTATTTTTTATAATATTTTGATAAATAATCCCATAGATAGCAAGTGTGATGGTAATATTTTAAATTGGTAAGGGCATGAGTGTAATTAGATATTGGTAATTTTAAAAAGAAAAGGAGGGTAATTTTGGAATGTAAAAATGGTCATACCAAGTTAGTTTTTATAAGGGGTTTAAACATTATAATATTGTATGTCATAATGTAAATTGATTGGTACATAGATATCAAGTGTGATTGTAATATTTTAAATTGGTAAGGGCATGAGTGTAATTAGATATTGGTAATTTTAAAAAGAAAAGGAGGGTAATTTTGGAATGTAAAAATGGACATACCAAGTTAATTTTTGTAAGGGGTTTAAACATTATAATATTGTATAATGTATAGATAATAAAGATAATAAAGAATGAGTATGTTAGAGAAATTACTTGGCCTCTTGGTATGGCCGTACAATTACCAAAGTGCCCTTAAATCTTTTTTAATCGTAAATAGTATGCCAACATGGAAAATAATAAAGAATGAGTATGTTAGAGAAATTACTTGGCCTCTTGGTATGGCCGTACAATTACCAAAGTGCCCTTAAATCTTTTATTAATCGCAAATAGTATGACAACATGGAAAATGACTAAATATTTTTGAGACTTTTAATAATTTAAATTTACATAATATACTATATTCTTAAATATCTGTAATGCATTTGATAATATTTTCAATTACAATATTATCATATCACATAATATTTGTAATTAAATTCTGAAAAAGAAGTTAAAAAACCAATTGAAAAAAAACCGTGTAAATATACAACGCGTGCTGTGGGAGACTATTAGGAATTTATCCATGTCCAACGGCATTGTTCTAATGGGCCGATCTAGTTGCTTTATTCAGGATCATACTTGACTCATGTCATTTTCCGAGGGATAGCAACTTACACGGACCAACAAATTTGGTTCCATTCCATTAAAGTACCCCAAGCAAATTTACTGTAATCTCATAAATTAAATAGAAATATTTCATCAGGTCATATATAATTTTTTATTATACGAGTTTTTACATGTTTACATGGAAATATGTCTCCGAGATAATACATATCAAATCCAAATTGATATATTTCTATTCATTATTTCGTTTTGCAATTTTATGAAAATTTAAGTTAACTTACATATCTATTCAATGCAATTTTATGAAAATTTAAGTTAACTTACATATCTATTCAATAAAAGTAATTTCATAAATTTGTCGAAATTGCTTATAACATCATCTATAAATAACTAATAGTAAGTAACTAGCGTTCGATCCTATATTTATTTATTATTATAAAAATATATTAGTTTAAAATTTTGATTTTTTCGGTATACATTTCTATTATCATAGGATATCTTCAAAGACAATTATATTATTCCAGAATGAGACCGAATATTCATCTTATTTTCCTTGAACGTTTTTTATTGTTGGTTTTTTTTTTCACTCTTGTATAAGTGAACCTGGTTCATTCAATTGTTACGGATAAGAATGATCCACAGGAAAGACACGAGTACTATCTTCATTAGCCGGAAGGAATTAGTCTCCACTAGTGTTCCCATAATAATTTTCAAAACCATCTCTTCCTGAGAACAAAACCAATCTGATACCACAAATCAGCAAGGACGCCTGCAAACATACTGCAGTTTCAAGTTCTTTGATGATGTGGAACAAAGCGAACAAGGAAAAGATTCTTGATCATCTACTTCATATGATCTAAGTATCGAGCCAAAGTTTCAATATGCTCATCAAGAACCATAGAAGACTAATTCATATCAATATTTCAGTGTGTAAGCACTAAGCAGCATAAAAGATTTGTCAATGATTTCAAAACATTAAGAAATCAACAAAATCAAATCGACACAGTGAATACTCAATGCCCACGAGCAACATATGTGAGAGAAACTGCGGCCAGCACCGTTGTTGCTGAGGACAACACAGTCCAAAAGCTCTTCTTCTTCCGTGCTTCTGCTACCGAATTCTGAAGGAACTCCAGTTGCCTATTCAAGTTCTCTATTTCAGTCTCTTTGCCCTTGAAAGCATTCTTTATCGTTTCCAATTCCATCTCATATGCATTTGTTCCTTCGTCATTCATCAGTCTACCACCAAGCAAATCACCATTTCCTGCATCTTTCCCACCATCCTTAGAACAAAAGACTGATGTTTCCTTCAACAGATTCAGCGCTAGCTTAGAGTGAGCACCTGCCAATTCAACTTGACTTTTCATTAAGTCGAGTTCACATCCTGCTGCATTTAGGTTATTTTCCAAAGAAGTGATTTCTTTCTGCAGAATCCGGCATTGGTTTTCTAACTCTATCTTAACTGTAAACATTGCAGCATTCTTAGCCTCCTCTTCCCTAGCCACCTTGAAATGCTCATCAATTTTATTCTGCATCTCCAAAATCCTTCCCTCTAAAATGAAAGTAATTTGTTTCTCCTCATCCCAAGATTTCTTGATTTCATCCCTTTCAACTTTAACCCGCTCAAGCTCATTTCTATAACCCACAACTTCAGATTCTAAAATGGTGATTTTCTCTACTTTATCACTGTAAGATTTCTCCAATTCCGATAGAATGTCCTTAAGTTCATCCGTTTGATTCTTAAATGCACCAACTTCAATATCCAATCTACCTTTAGCCTCCACCAAGACTGAATTTTCTTTAACTAAATCTTCTATTTTGTGTCTCCTATCATCTAATTGCTTCAATGCATCACTCAAATCCTTCTCAATATTGTTTTTCTCATCAATCAAACACTCAACTCTTTTCTCACCCAACTTCAGTCCTTCCAACAATCCATCAATCTTCCTCCTCATCTTGTTCTGTGTTTCCTCACCTTTATCACACTTCATTTCCAACTCGGCCACATTTGCACACAATACGTCCTTCTCCTCTCTCAAGCTCACGACCATTTCATTTAATCCACTTACGGCATCCTCCAACTCACTTGTTTTAACCATTTCCGCATATTTCTCCTCTTCTACTCCGTCTTTCTCTTTAACAACCCCCTCAAGTTCTTTCCTCAATTCCTCAATCAACTTATTCGATTCAGATAAACTTTTCTTAGTCAAATCTTTGTCTCTTATTATCAACTCAATCTTCTCCTCCAACTCTTTCTTTTCCTCCAGCACACCGTCATATCCAACCTGCAATCTTTCCATCTCACGTTCGACTTCTCTTTTTCTTTCCTCCAATTTAATCATACTGTCTATCAACCCCTCACACTCCTCAATCTGTGCATCGAGTTTACCCTTCATTTCATCCCTATCCAAGTAAACTCTTCTTGAAACTTCTCTTTCACGTCCCAATACACCTTCAGCCTCACTCAATTTCCCATACAAACTCCCAATCTTAGCTTCCTTTTCATTAATCGCTTTCTTCAGCCCCATCATTTCGCTCTCCAAGCCCTTCATTTTTCTCTCAGTCGCCTCACCTTTCTGAGCCAACTGCTCAGCAACAAACACGGCCACCAGAATCCTCTCCAGGTCAATTTTTTCTGCCTTCTCGCTTAACTCAGACCGCAACATCTCCCTCTCCGAATCAGACCGAATGAGCTCCGATTCGAGAGATTCTTTCGCCCGCATTAGTGATTCCACCTGCTGACGACGATCAAAAGCCTCCTTTAGAAGCATTTGGTTAAGAGATTTAAGATTTTCAAATTTCTCCGAAGCATCTGAATCCATGGCTGCGGAGAGCACCAAATCCTCCTCTTGGTAGAGGGGTGGTTTCTCTTGGTGGGATTTGGACACTTTCTTCTTTGCCATTTTTCAAGATAGTATGTTTTTGGAATTTTGTATGGCTGTGGAAAATGCGAACTGTAGAACCTCTAAGTGGATGGAGATAAGGAGGCGGAATAGGAAGCGAAAGCGATAGGTGTTGTAGGCTATAGGGTTTCTTTTCAAATTCAAATTTAGGAGGGCTCGAACACATGTAGGGATGTCGTGTCAGCCTAACATGACCCGATAATTCCTGTCACCCAGCATTGCTTTGTGTTGGGCCGACACGACTCGCAACAGATTCTTTGGTTTTTTCCAGGCCCGATATGGCCCAATTCAATTTTTTTGTATTTTTTTCGTTTTTTTTACCGATGGACTTTCGGCGATCGATCGACAGTTATGTGACGATCGATCGTCAAGAACGCTTATAATCTACTGCCACTCGACGATCGATCGCCAAGCACGTCTGTAACCTACTGACATTCGGCGACCAATCGCCAATTATGTGGCGATCGATCGCCAATTAAATTTTTTTTTTAAGAGAAATACAGTGTCGTGCTTTGCCCGGCACCGCCCATGTCCCTGGCATGGCACGTCACTGTAGCAAAATAGGATGTATCGTGCCGTGCATCGTCTCCGCTCCGTTTGACATCTCTATACACATCTTGTGAAAACCATTACACTTTATCAATAAAAAATAAAAATATCATAAATTAAAATGAATTTTATTTTAAATATAAAAATATAAAAGAACGGATGTAAGGTGAATTAAGTTTATTAGAATATTAGCTCAACGTGTTATTGATAAATAACAAAAATATAAATATTGTATTAACCGTGATCCCAAAGTGAAATAGGCACAAAATAAGACTTGAGAGGGAGGAGTTCATAATGCTAACATGTAACATCACATGTGAGGGCATTTCAGAGCTTTTACATGCATATATTTAGGGTGTGTTGAAGTTACGGAAAAATGTATGATGATTTTAAAAATTATTTTAATCTAATATTTAGTTGGTTTTTTATCTTAAAACTATCACATTATAATTATCCTATTTTATTCTTCCAATATTTTACTATACTACAGTAAAATTTGAAATTCTCTCGAAAAAATTGAACTTATTTCATACAATTCAATTCAAAAAATTTATAATTCCCCCCAAAAGTTAAAATTTCCTTTTCTAATTAGTGAAATATTTTAAAATAAATAATAAAATTAATCGACCATTTTAAAATCATATCAAACATCATATTACTTATCACACTATATTATTTATCATAATCTCATAATTTACTCTGACTCACATACTTATCACATATAACTTCAAACGGTATCTTAGTACTTTTAACACGTGCATGACTTGGTAGAAAAGCCTGCCCAATAACATGGAAAGAAATATTAATGGCTGCATTTCAAGGAAAACTAGCATGTAGCTTATGTTTGAAAAAAGAAGCCGCGAGTTCAATAAAACTGGAGCATAAGAACGGAGGATTGGATGAATGGGTTCTAACCATGATCTATCATTGATTTACACATGAATATATTCTCTACTGAACCCTCCCAAAGTATGAACAAAGCTCTCCAAATTTTTTAAAAAAAGTTGTACACCCTCAGCTACAAAAATTTCCTAATCCTGCAAACATTTTCATCATTGCGGGAGCCTTTAACAACATTGTCTCCAATTCTAGTCAATAATCATGAGGATTCCCTTCACCGCAAGCAATACGGTGAGATTGAAAAGGTTCAACTCCAACCCTCGTACAGCATTTTTGGCCTGTTAACCCAATATCCCAGTTTTCATGCACCAGCAAGCACTCAGAGGTATTTCCCTGATGATTTCCAAATTCTACCTTCAAGAGATACCACCATAACTGTAACGTCATCATGGTACTTCCTCCTGTCTCCTTGCGGAATATCCAGAAGCTCGTGAAAATCCATTCCTACAACCAAAAGCAAAATTTGTTATCCAAACAAATAAAACATTGAAATTGGGACTGAACAAAATAGAGTACTGAAGTAAAATAAAATTAATTTGTCCAAATGAATTTAAATGGGGGAGGTTCAGGCAACCTGCAAGTTTTACTAATCAAGTTGCAAGTAACAATTACCCAAGGAAGATGTGACCTGCTCCGATCCAAAAATGGATAAATTTTATTTGTCCCAGTATACCCATTACCCACTAGTTAGTAGAGATCGTATTCATATGAAAAAACAAACACCAAAAGGATTCTTGAGCCCAACTGCATAACAAACACTATAAAATGCAGGATGCAAAACAGATTCAAGTGATTTGAGGTTGAAACTGAATAGTTAACTGAGTTTTAAGCTCACTCATCAGCACCAGCATCAAGTAGATCAAATGACAAGAATTATACATAGCATTAAGACAAAGGAGGAGCCAGGATAATAAATTCTGACATATAAGAGGTCATATGGCTGTTTGTCATGTGTGTAAGTTCATGATATTAAGCGAAAAATAGAATTAACTGAACTAGGTTCGTGATAATCAAACTGGACTCTGCATAATTTCATATTAGGACTTCCAACATTGTTCATCATCAAGCTTTGGTTATCAAGATCAGAAGTTCTGACACAGGCTTCTCGTTTATTTTGTGCCAAGGCATATGAAATCGGGTGGTGGTTTGATTTGTCAATGGTTCCAAATTTACCATCATTAGCATCAAAAGGCTTTCCAGTTGACCTTGAAATTGGGGGAAATGAAATCAATGCAATCAAAGCAAGTTTTATGAATATATTTTTTTATTTTATGAAGAGAGAAAATTTACCAGCTTTTCTGGCAGCACGATACAGAAGCTCCTCTATCAGGTGCTGAGCTGGGTCTCCATCGGGGTTCCTCTCCATAAAGTTCTGCACATGCAATACCACCTCTTGATTGCTAAAATACTGATACAATCCATCAGATGAAAGCACCAAAAATTGATCTCCGGGAGACAGTTTATGGTGGCGAAGAGAGGGTGAACACGATAGGTAGGGGGCAGTACCAATATACTCGTTTCGAAACATTTCTAACAATGCATCATTCAACTTTTGCTGCAACAACATACATTTCAAACCATAAGAGAAGTTAGACATATGCACATCAAAACATAAGGAAGATTTGACAAAGCAAACTACATGAGTTAACACACTGTAGGGTCCATGCTAACGGTAAAATAATTATGTTTATGTTTAGAAAAGAAATGCAAAACAAACAAACAAAAAATTGAAAGGAAAAAAAAAAGGCGACGAGCAAATAATGTTTGGACAGGAGGCAGCAGCCAAAAAATAGTAGAGTCGATGCAATTAAAGATGAAGAGCAAATAGATAATAAAACAATTGTTTTTGTGCGTGAATTCATGTTTAATTTATTCAATAACCTTAGTACTTTCGCACAATGTCACATGAACCGTTTACAGAAATAAAATTTGAAATTATGCAAGACAAGGGACATGAGACATGAAGGTGGTGAACCACATTCGAGTCATGAACATTACAGCACACTCAGGTATACTAGTTTCAACCTTCTCGACTACGCTAATGCACTGTCAATCTCTGGATTGACCCAAGACAAAAAACATATGTGCAGGTCACATGCGTGATAAGGCCCCAGGACTGAGACTCTGAGCACATTGGGTAGAGGTCCAGTGCGCAGTCATGTGCTGGACTGAAAACTGTATATGGATGTAAACTAACTTGACAATCATGCTCGTGAAAATACCTATGACAAGGCACCAGACAGCACAATGAAATGGAATTTCAACAAGACAAAAATTTCTAGTTGATATGGAAATATTCCAATCAACAACTGGAAATATTCCAATCAACAACGCGCAAACTTTCAGCAAGAAATGAGACTTTACCAAGTATAGCAAGCCACAGGAAAATGTTATTAATTGAGTTCTGTACGCTTTCTATAGCTTTAAAGAGACTGCAAGTTTCAAGTGTAGGAAGACCCAGGTTTATTTCATCAACTTTCTACATGATTTTATCATTGCATTTAACTTTTTCTATCATGTTTGTTAACTGATTTTTGTTTAGGGAGTCAATAAGCCGTCAATGGATACACCATACTATATTCTTTCATTTTTTGTGTGTGTTTTTGAGATCTAAAAGGATTTTTTAACCATTTAATTATACCGCACATTATGCATCATAGAGAACCAAATTAATACAAACCAACTGATTCCAACTAAACATCAAGCAACCTTGACATGTTAAAAAAAGAGCAAACCTTTGGAAACTACTTTAAAAATTTAGAAAAAATAAACATGTATAAAGTCTGTATGATGAAATTGATTAGCAAATTCTCGTAATTCATTTCATTATAATTTAGCACTGCATTTTAATTTTCAGCTTTCCTACCATTCAATTTTAATTTAGTAATTCACCTTGCCATTAGTTCATACACTTTTTTGAAAGATAATATAGTTGGTTATTAAACAACTGATTTGAATTAATGAATTACAAATTTCAACTAGAATGATACTTGCGCTACCACCAACGAATTTTTTATCATTTATCCATCGACAGGCTTACAGGCATGCAATGCATCTAGTTGCATTCCCTTGGGTAATATTTGTATGTTATGTTTTTAGTACAGAGAACAGTGATGTCTCAAACAGATGCAACGAACATCTTTGTCAATAAATCTAGTACTCCAATCTACACCCTAGAACAAAGGGTAGAAATATAAAAAATAAATAGTTAACAAAAAATTCCATTATATTAGAATTCATAAATTCCAAAAAACACGTAAGGCTATAAATTGAGACAAACCAATTCACAGACCCATCTCATCAAGTTTCCGTACAAAAGAGCCTATTAGGTCAAAATCGAACTTGTTTTTCCTAAATCACCTTTAGCTCGTTTACTGAACAAATTATTGTTTTATAATTTAATTTTAACAGAAAAATCTGGTGAAAATTACTCAACCCCTATGTACAAATTATCCTATGTAAAAGCACCCATTAAAAATAAATTTCTTGCATAAACCCATTACACTAAGAAAACAACACAACATGTTGACGAATATATAAATAACAAATTTGGAGACGATTATATGCATAAATATGTACATGTACACGTGTAATTATTTTCCAGAATTCACATTATTCAATCATTCTAAATATTCTACAATTATTATCTTGCTGATATCTAGATGATATATTATCTAAATATTCTCACTGTTCTAAATTAAATATATTCTTAGACCACTTTTATTAGAATATTTCATTCAAAAGATTATTTTCAACTTCATTGAAATATTTAGAATTAGTGTCTTGTTGTTTTTAAATCATATTCATCAAAAATATGTCAAGAAAGAACAATATAAATTTTTGAATTGTAGAATTTTTCTGCATTAAGATGGTTTTGAGAAATTTTCAATTGATGGATACTTTCATTAGGACGTACTTCATAAACATCAAAGTCTTTACAAGGCCAAGTAGAGATAAATCCAAAAGCATTTCAGTAAATAAAAGACGAACGCTGATAGAGAAATAACAGTAAGGATGCCAGGCATGCACAAAGCTTGGCGAAAGTACACACATAAGAACTGATGGGTCAATTGACAAACCTGTTTGAGAAATCCAGCCCCAAAAGCACGGGTTACTTTAAGACGACCTTTAACTCTGTCATTCACTATGCAGTTAGAGTCATCCGGGTGCTCATTCTTGATTCTAATCACTTCCTATAAATGACACCATATAAAATGAATAAGAAATTCAAACCTCTTCAAAGATGGAAACACGTTAAAAAATGCAAAACAAATGCAGGAAGAGAAAAACTGAAAGAATATAAGCCAAGTAGATTGGTAATTTTTAAAGGCCATCACAAGAACAGTGTGGTGGCCTGATCCAGGACCTCCAAAAGATGACCACAATGCTCGGTAATGCTTTGGATGGAGACACACCTTTCTTAGTAGGTTATTATCACATGGATATCAGCCAATTTAAGCATAAGAAGGCACCTAGATTAACAGAACAATTTTGCAATTAATTGCAATAATAATGCAGAAAGAGTCGCAAGATACAATCGCATGAAAATACTAAGGCCCCAAAAATCCAATAAATTATTTTATCAGTCTTAGAAAAGCAAAACACTTAACTACTACACAATGTCCAAGAGATAGGGCTCAGACATATTTTCGAATTGTAATTCGGTATATTCATTTTTCAGTCCTGTGTATCTGTCTCTGAAAAATGTGATAGCATAACATAGCTAAGGCATTGTCAATCGGGAGAGAATTATAAGAAACAATCAGTACTCATGTGACACGACATAATTAAAGAATAGCATCACTTGTACGTTCAAAAAAGCAAATATTAGAGATCAATCATACTCTGACAACAAAATTGGTCATGAAGATGCCAACATAGTAGAGTATCAATGATGAATGACAATAACATAAGTAGTATCAATGATGGATGGTGACTAACAAGGACTCTAGCAGTTTATAACATAGAATGGAGAACGATGTTTTAAGAATGAGTTACTGCCTCTTTCCAACCCTTACGACCCAACCTGGGAACAAACAGCTTATGTGTTCCACTTATTAAACAGGGTTCTATGGTTAGTCCCACAGGCTTGAGAGATGGCTCTCACCTATAAAAACTTAGTAAAACTAAGATGGCCACTCTTAGTTGGAAGTCTCGGCATGTACCAGGAAGTCTTGGTATGTGCATAAAGAGACAGTTCTAATATCATAGAATTTACATCCTGTTTCAGTTCTAATACCATAGAATTTACCTCCTTTTTAGCCTAAAAGCACAACAAAGCTAAAGTCAAATCACATTCTTGAAAATATTTGCCAGCTCGTCTTCTCCAGTTACCATTCTCAGAACAATGAAGCAATCAAGATAACTTGACTGAGAAGAATAATGTGGGGATCGAAAGAGTAGAAGACATCTAGGAGACGAAATAATGAAAATTAATCAAGAATGTCTTCCCAATCATGACAGTAACTCAATCAAGGGAAAAAGAAAATTAATTTTGAGGATGCAACTGGAAACCTATATTGTTTTGAGTAAATGACGCCCATCCAATACAGAGAAAGCAAATAGGCAAGCTACTAAAGTGGATATAGAATTAGTTAAGAGATAATTTCAAAATAGCATGTAAGATTTGCCGATGAAAAACTTCCTGCATTTGCGTCAGTCCAATTATTTATCTCTGACATTTTCGGTCAAAGCCAAGGAGCATTAATCTCAAATTTAAGAGACCCAACTCAAACTGGTTATCAAGGAAAAGGCAACTAATAACTCCCATGCACATATAAGAAGCCTAAGTTCGGACATTAAAACTTGAAAAGAACGTAGCTCAACTTGCTTGAATATTTAATATATATACAAATGGAACTGGGGGAGCTGACCTCCTGTATGCTCGTGCTATGGTCAGTGGACAACTGCAGTGCCGTCAACCCCGTAGATTGATTTGTGCGAGCTACATTAACCCTATTACACTCCCTCTCGCACACATTTGCTGACTCTTCAACAATGTCCCCACTATTGAGCCCAACACCCCCATTACTATGTAATTCTGAACTACTACTGACCTCTTCAAGTTCATACTGTGCTACAATAGCCCGACTATCCCCAACATTCATTGTATACACATCTTCATCCCTCATCAACACAACCAACAAGCAAGACCCCATCAATGCAAGTTCTGGGTACTGATCAAGAACCCTATCGGTCAAATCCAAATACGCTTTCTCAGTCATTTCAAGCGCTCTGGACATTGCACTCAACACCAACTCATGGTCAACTATTCCTACTTTCCGCTTCCTACCAATCCTACTCACTTTCTTCTCCTCGGATTCCCCGCCATCTTCAATATTGTTTACCCTCAGTTCCCCATCTGCTTTATGTTTTCCCTCAAGCCAAAATCTCCAAGGAAAGAACCTCTTACTACCCTTGTCCTTAGGCCCATTTGGTAATATGTGCTTTAGTTTTGCCAACAATAAGGACCGCCTATTCTCTGCTGAGGTAGCATTATTCACGCACAGCGCGTCATCAACAGAGAATGCAAATCTATCAGAACCCGAAAGATCAACCCCATCTTCTGGATCTTTCTCCATTAAAAATTCCCATAGACTCCTCTTAACTCCAACCTGTTCCCCTCCAAATACCACTTTTTCCACGGATGATTCTGTTCCACTTTCTTTTCTTTCTTCAGACTCTTGGACAGTGTCTGTGTTAGGATTAGATGGATAAGAATTATCTCTCGCATCTGCATTCAAAGCTGAAACAGTGTCATTCGTGTCCCAAAACAAACCTTCTAATTCACTGTACATGGCTTTGTATAAATTGCTCATCAGAAATTCAGGGCCATCGGGACCATTAAATCCATCGTAGATTCCCACAAAGAGCCAGCCCAATTCCTCTGATACAACAACATGCACCCGATCCTCCCCTGCTTTCCCTAAAGCCCACTGCACATTGCTGTCACACTCCATCTCTGCAGCTTCTCTGCTGCTATCATCTCCAGCCACAACATCCTTCCGGCCACCCACACCTCCGCCAATAAAATTCCGCACTGGTACCACCGAAAATTTTCGATACAATGCCTTACGAATTCCTGAAATTACCTTCTTCTTTCTCTTCTTTACATACATGACCCCAAGTGGAGCCGAAAATGGCACTCGTCCATTCTCAATGTTATCACCACCACCACCACCAGCAGCATCAAGAGGTCCAGAGATAGATCCCCGCTCGATTGGACCAGACATGAAGAAGGCCCTCTCCAGTGGGCCGGAAGGTACCTCGCCTCCACATCGTGAAACCCGCTGCAATGGCAAGGCGCTAAACGACGATGTACTCTCAAATCCATCTAGCATTACATTATTACCACCCCTGGGCATCCCGGCCACAAAACCCTTGCTGCCGCAGCCGCCACTATTAGCATTTTGAGTAGCAGCATTCATGGCATCGTTGCAATTATCTTCAAGTTGAAGGACAGTAATGGGAGTGGAAGTGTTGGCACTAACCGAAGCTCCAGAAATGGCTCGGAACCAAGTTTCAGGTAACCCAGACGATTTGGGAGGCCCTGTTTGTGCGGCTGATGAATCATCGAAGCGAAGAGATTGAGTGGGAGAAACGAAGTGATCGGAGTGCGTGGGCGAGACGAATCGAGCGGAGGAACGGACGTAGCAGAAAGAGTGGCCTAGGGTTTCGTCAAGCGGCTCCTCATTGACGCCGAAAATGAGGTCTGCATCGGTCCCGTTCGGTCTGGCAGCAGGATTGAAACATGGAAAAACCTGCGAAAACCCGGCCCCCATTACATCCCAAGATTCATCTCTCTCCACCAACCCCCCTCAACTATATATATATATTTTTTTTTTAAAACAAAAATCAAAGCAGAACTTTGCCAAGAAAATGAGCGAAACTGAAATATATATATATATATATATATATATGTCAAAAAGATAATTGACTCACTGTACAGATTGGATAGTGGTGCGTTTGTTTTGTTTTGTTTTGTTCTCTCAGGGGTTAGAGAGAGAAGGTAGAGTAGTTGCTGCTACTACGGTGATTGGGGTTTTATTCCTCTGCTTCGTTTGTACGTTTCAGCTTTTGTACATCCATGAGGGAGATCACGTGTTGGGGAATGTACAAACACTTTCCATGATTGGACATTGAGACTTGAGAGGGAGAGGGGGAGAGGGAGAGGGAGAGGGATTGGAGAAATTTCAGATTATTTTTAGCAAAATAATCCAATCAAGATTTTAAAATATAAATTTTGTTTGAACTTTTTTTTTAACGCGTTGGATGTTCATTTTTACAAAAATATTTTAAAAAAATGTTAGAAATTGAAAAATATATTTAACCAATATAATTTTTCAAGATCAAATTTTAAAGTTGGTTGTGAACAGTAACCCGAGAATCTAATAAAGAACCTTTAACGAGTCAACCCCTAGCCATTTATAAATAGATAATTAAATAGATGGATATATTTTTTAACTGGAAGACTGTTTGCTAAATATTTTTGAATGTGAGAAGTACTAAATCAATTTTTATGTTAAACGCAACTCGAACTCTAGTCTACCCATAATGGACATGAGCTATTATCCATCCCGACAAGGTCGATAAACTCAAGAATATTACAGTTTACAACTACACGATAGCATTTTTATCTTAGAAATTGTCAATATCATAACTACACAATTTTTTATATAAGTTTTAGTTGATTTTAAAACATGTAAATTGTAATAAATTTCTTCTCCACAATAACTACTATTATAATTATATATTATGAGTTAATGATAATATTCTTTTTTTAATGATATTCTTCATTTTAATAATAATAATCCTCACAAAATCAGAAAACCTGAGTTTAATCTGTACCCAATAAATTCAGCAAATTTAAGATTAGTTTGATTGTATTTTAGTTAGTTGTCATCATGCTTGATTTGAATATTAGTAATAATATATTTCATAATTTTTTAAAGTATAAAACACTATGGTTTTAATTCTACCATCACCATCTCAAATTTCGAACCAACCAAGAAATTCAGCTCATACCTCCCTGCCTGAGCAGTATACGATCTACTGCCTCGCACATATAATACATACTAGCGGGCTACGCATACGCATACACGTAAACATTGAATTTGCACCCAAATAAAAAAAATTGTGCTTCCAAACATATATATATATATATATATATATATATATATATATATATATATATATCTTGTAATCTTGTTTGCTCCTCTCACGAACGAGAAAAAACCTTTCCCCCTCCACTGGTAGAGTTTTCTCACTCGTATTCTTCCATTTATATGTCAATCTATATTTTCTTTTGTCCTGTTTACATATATATATAAACCAATAAAGAAAAAAAATAAGACGTCAATCTTTGTTTTCATGCACCAAATAAAGCATATGATACATGTTTGTTTAATTATGATATTTTATTAAACTAATAAGGACATGTTCATAAAGTCTAGCAGTCTCCCAATGCTTGTTTGAAATGAATTTGACTGTAAGGAATGTCGTACATTCAAAAGTTTGCATAAACTAAGAAAAAATTGTAGGACCGACTTGATTTATTCTATGATTCATGTAATCTACCTCAATACATTTGGGACTAAAGAGTCAGTAGTTGTTGTGGTACTTCCTAGATGGTAGGGATATTAGAAAACCAAAAAATTTGAAAAGTATAACGTAAATAATGAAGTATGCTATGCAAGAGGCAAACCAAGACCATGAATAAATAATGACAAACTCTTACCTCAACAAAATTCAGCTTCTCTCATACTTGAAATCCCCAATCCTTTAAAATATCCCATACCGATGACAATTTGAAAAATCAAGGACAAAAAAATATCATGAAGCCTAAATCTCCTGCTACGGCAGAAAAAATACCTTGCACTTGCTATACCCATCACATAAAATGTCTCCTTTGGCTCAATTTATAACACCACACTGATAGCAAGGTCCAGAACAAATTATAAAAAAAGGTTGATTAAAAGTTTCAGAACCCAGATTTAAAATTCCAAAGAAGGTAGTTTCAGAACCCAAATAATCAAAAAAGTAAAACTTTTAAAAACTTCAGGAATCCAAATGACAAATGCTAAAACTAATCATACAACAAAGAAAAAACCCGAATGCTTAATTGATGTTTATAAGATATCCTTTGAATTGAAGCAAAAATGGAACGTCCGGGGAGAGATCGTTGGGAATGAAGAAGATTTTTAACTGGAGCAAAAATGAAAAAAGTGAGAGGTAGAGGGGAGAAACCGCTGCTGGAAGAAGAATCTGGGAGATGAGGGAATGTGAGTTTGCAAATGGGGAGTTAGAGTTACTGCTCGTTGATATGGCTCTAGTAAAAATCATGGGAAGATGTTGGTTGAGGGAGAACAACAGCAATAGTGTGGATGGGAGTTTAAAAAGCACCGTGAGAAAACTGTCTTGCCTTTTTAAGAATTGGGAAGGGGTTTCACCTTTTGGCCACAAACGGTGTAGAAGTTATATATTTGCGAGGGGTACGAGTAATTTTGTTTTGATGTAATCTAGCTGGACAAAAAAACAGTTTCTATCTACCCCTCTGGCCTCTACCATTATAATATACTGATAGATAGTAATAGACAAGAACATCATCAGGGCTCAAGATTTAGAATGAGGGGAGAAAATCTTAAATATTGGGATCGAAACTTGGAATTTTTCAAAAATTACACTTAAAATTTAAATGTTTATCGATTGAGAAGGGCGACTAACCCCCTCATCCCCACTCGGTCTCCCCTGTAAGAAGAAAGTTCTTTAGAAAGAATGTGAACATTGGAAGATAAACGAAACTACTTAAACCACGCATTATGCTTTAACAGATGAAACTAAGGAGGTGAAAGCACGATAGATCAAACACATTATCATATGCTTGCCACTTTGGCTACGAATCTAGCTCATGATATGATCAATCAAACACAAAGAAATCCTCCTAAAATTTGACAATTTTAACAAAAATCCTTGCTACTACCACTCCATAAAAAACATCACGAACCCTACTCAATCAAAGCTCTAAATCTGGCCAGCATAACCATGAATCAAAGGTTTGAACTTCGCCGTGATTCAGATTGATGACAAACTAAAAACACAACGTGCTAAGGATGCATCTAGATGAAAGCTTTTATCAGCAATGCCTAAGTCATATATGACGACGAACATCACCAATCTTGCGATTAAAATACAAATAAGTCCAGTTGAAAAGATCATAACTGGTGCAAATGAATACTAAGGGAGAAGATGCGCATCTCAAAATACAAATGGACCACAAGTCGGCATCCTCCAAGAGAATCTTCATCTAGTGTCATATACCTTCATCTTGATGTCCATGATCAGATTATCTTGGCATCCTTTCGACAACCAAAACGTACACAGTTCTATCTCTACTTGTAAGTTTTAGTTTTTGTTGATTCTATTTCAAAAGCATATCAACATTGATATCGATTATACATTACAGTACCACACTATCTTCTACATCACATAAAAAGCTTCAATAAAGCAAGATCCTCTGTCACCAAATTTGCAACGAGGTAGGTAGAATCTTTAAGGGTATTCCATGGTTTTTAGTATTTCAACATTTGAAAATCACATTAGTGAGTAATAACATTATAAACAATTGAAGTTAAATGTATGACAAAATAGATCATGTGATCACCTCAACAGACAATTTCCGAGCAAGATTCAAGCATAAAACTAACATGAGATCCATCAATGAAAAAGCTTCATCTATAAACTTACTTCCAATCCACTCACCAAATTGTTTCACCTAAGAAGCTTGACCAGCAGAGGGCCTCGAATTCCGAAAATCCTTTTTCAACTCTGTCACCCTCTTCATACAGGCTGACTTAGTTTTATCCTGCAGTGAAGCAGCAATCTTCTCCCACCGCATGGGCACATCCTTTGGAAATGTCTTTAGCGCATTAAGCAAAGCTAAATCCTCTCCAGCACTCCATCCACTCTCTTTCCTCCCTTCTTCCACATTTGGATGAATTATTCCAAGTCCAGCATCCGCAGCCTCATCGATAACTCGTTTATCGACAGTCTTACGATCCTTTAAGAACTTCTTGAATGAATCTTGATCGCTACCCTTCTTCACTCCCATTTCTTTAGCTTTCAATATCACACTCTCCACCGCGTGCTTTCCTTTGAACCCCGCTGCTATTGCTTCCCATCGCCCAGGTTGCCCCACTGGATGCTTTCCCATTAACTTCTTCAATACGTCCTCATCTATGCCACTCCACTCCCTTTCCTCACGTTTCTCTTCAATCAATGACCCGCAACTGTCTGCCTCCGTCTTGTCCGAATCAATGAACGATCCAGACCCATTAGAACTCGTTGATTTATCGAAGAACCCATCAAATCTTACTGGATCTTCACATGGTTTTCTGATGGGTTTCGATGACTTTCTGTTGAACTTTTCATCAGATTCGAGAACAACATCGAGGGTTTCCTCGATAATGGGGCCTAGCCCGACACGGACATCACCAGCGGTAAGGGAAGGAGGAGCAAAGGGCCCAAGAAGGAGGGAACATGAGAGCCACAAAAGAAGGGATTTGATGGGTTCGAAATCAAAGTAACGAAATGCAAGATATAAAATAGCAATCGAAAGAGAAAGGGAAACAACAAGCGTAGGCTTGTGAATATAAGAAGAAGAGTGAACGGATTCGGAATCGGAAGGTTGGGGCAGTTGCTTCGATTGGAAAAGCAATCTAGGTCTGCTTTCAAATTCATCCAAGAACTCCATGCCTGTGCACAAAAACAGATCGATTGGAGCTAGCTATGACTTGGACAGTGTAGCTAACCGTGCATACGATTACCACCATATGGGAAAAAATAAATCATTCTACGCAAAATATGCATTAATAAATTTTCGAGCACAACTGGCATTTTTTGTTAACCAGAATATTTTTTTAATTTTTTGAGTAAAACTAGATGATACTCTACAGGAGAAAAATATTAGCATTCCTTGGGAAATCTGGTCGATCTGTCGACGTGAATGATACAAATCGCAGATCACAGCTTGAAGCATGTGGTCGACCTCTCAATCTAACGAGGTTAAAACGCCCGATCGACCTCAAGAGTTCCAGGTAACCTCATTTTAACTAGAGCTCACTCGACCAGCCAAGGAGACGAGGCAACGACCTTCTGACCTGATGCATGGAAACCAATAGTTGTGGTCCCTTTAGTTATCTGATCTCCCAATCTACCGATCTATCTATCATTGTGACCAGGGTGGTTTTATCTCCGAACTTCCATCTTGCTAATCAATGGGATGCTCATCAGCTTTGACCATCTTCAGACATCTCAAACCTAAGATTATTTTGACCAAGTCTTCATTGAACTGACAGGTCCTTAGATTTCAGGGAGTGTAGTGATTGGTGGTCTGAGTAGTCAGTCAACATGCTCCGAAATTCCAGGAATAGTGGAAGTCGTGGTCTTACCGGCCCAATCTGTACATCCGCGAAGTAATACCTATAAATAGCAGGCTCATTCAAGATTTTGAGTTAAGCATTTTCCTATATACATTTACGTACAACAGTTACTCCTCTCCATATTTTTCCCGATCTCCTATCACCTGACTTGAGCGTCGGGAAGAGGACCCGTCGAAAAAATGTTCCAGCACCCTTCTAACATTTATTTCTGATCCTAGCAGGTCATCACAGGGCTTAACTGTTCCATCTGGTTCTTTGAAGAATATATAAAGAGAGACGTGTTGACCTTTTATTGATACTAAGGGTTCATCACTCGTTTTGGGAGTATCATTAGGGTTGCGGGTTTTTGTGCTAATGTTCTTTAACCTCGGGTTGAACACATATCTCTAGGGAGGTTTATGGACACGTATCGTAAGGGTGTATTTGAATTGATGGAATTGAATTTTGAAGTTATAAATTTCAAATCCATTTAATTATTTGGGTGAATTTATATTGAGTGTATTTCAAATCCATATTTTTACTAATTTATGTAAATGTAATAGTAATTATGATGGATTGGAAATGCACTTAAGATAAGTGTCATTTCAAATTTAAGTTTCAAATTCGTTCTCAAATCAAATCTCTATATTCAAACGAGATCCATCCATACGAACACAACCTACAAATATTGTAATGTATAATTTTGGTGTTGTCAAATATATAATAGAGTACATAAGTAATACCAGATCATTTGATGTTTGGTAAATAAGAGAAAGGGATTGTTAATCCTCGAGTAATATTTCTAGCACCACTAGTACCACTTTCTCTTACTATAATTGATCTAGAATTATGTAACGAATCATATAAAGAAACAAGACAAACAAACATTTATTAATACACTCTTTCTCTTGATTAATATTAACATTTTTCATAAGCCATGTTGGTGTAATAAGATTCTATTATAATTTCTACACTATATAATTTTAATTTAGGATCCAGAATTGATGCCAAGCAATTCAACATAGGAATAGTTTTCCAATATTTTTTAAATTTATATTACATTGGTTCAACAATATCTGTAAAAACGGATCAGATCTATGTAATGCAAAACATTCGCTAATTTCATAAATTTTATTCAAAAATATTGAAGATGTTGGATAATGACAGCCCGAAAATAAATTGTTAGCGTCATAAAAAGGTTCTGAAAAATTACAAATATTAGAAGCAATTTCCCAACCAGTTTATTCAATATGAAAATGTTCGTTCATCCTTTCATTAAAAAATAAAGTGATCACATTTCTATAAGGTAAACATGCTTGCAACATTATATATGCGGAATTCCACCTATTATGAACATTATAAGGAAAATCTTTATAATTCATACCATGAGAAATGCATAAACTTTTGAAGTCTTGTTTTCTAGCAACTGAACCATTAAGAAATTTAAGAGTAGTCTTTCTGTGATGTCCGGGGATTAATGGTGTTAATCCCGGTGTGGGATTAATCATTGATGGATTTTTAATTGTAGCAATTAGGAATTGATTGCGGTTTGGCATCTCCCGAGGTTGTTAAATCGGGCATTTGGGATCGTTGGATCCAAATGATGAGATTGTATTCTCATTTTAGTGAAAAACCTATGAGTTGGGTTTTTAGTGGGACTTGATGTCCGGTGTGCCTTTTGTTGGGGCCAGTCTGGGGATTTGATGTTGGAGAGAGAATTTTTGAAAACAGATTATTTTTAATGAATCATGATGTATTTGTGGAGGTATTGGTGTGTTGGGGTATTTTTGCTATATATACCCGTTGGACTCGGGATTCCGTCATTTTGGAATCCATTTCTCTCATATCCTCTCCCTCTCACGCCTCACTCCCACCCCAAACCCTTCTCCTCTTTTCCCTTCAACCAAAGTGGCCGGAAGCTCGTGTTAGGAGCCGATTTTCTTGGATATGATCAGGTATTCATCTTCCCCTCGCCTTTAGCTTCGTGTTGATTGTGATTTCGTGCTTATTGGTTGAGTTTTTGGTTTTGGGAGATTTTTGTAAAATCTTGAAATCTTTGGATTTGTGTTTAAATGGAGTATAACCCTTGTTAAGTGTAATAGGGTGTTAGTATATGGTTCTTTTCGAGTTTGAGGAAGTTTGGGTATGTTTTGGGAAGGTTTCAAGCTCTTAAAAATTGTGTTTTTCGGGTTCGCACAGCGATCGATCGATCGGTAGCTTGGACCGATCGATCGGTGCAAGTGCGTAGCGTTGGTCTGTCATTTCGATCTTTAGCGATCGATCGGTAAAGCGACCGATCGATCGGTGGGTGGCTAGCGATCGATCGGTGGCTTGGACCGATCGATCGGTGCAAAGCCGTAGCTTAAATCGTTTTTGTGAACAGTTACCGATCGATCGGTAGGGCGATTTTGGAAAATCGATTTTGGGGTCCTCCCTCGGGTTTTGGGGAGTGATTATCGACCATTTACTATTTAATCATCGTGATGGGATGATTGGGGTCGAATTTCATGCTTGTGCATATGAATTTGGGATTATTTATTGATTTTGAGTTATTGGAATTGTGTTTAGCACATTTCTTCATCGGACCTCGGGACTGAGGCAACGTTTGGATTCGAACTATGGGAACATAAGGTACGTATGACGTACGAGCATAGCCCTTTAATATAATTGCAATTGTTGAGTGCTTGATACAGTGTATTGCAATGAATGTGTGTGGAAATGCATGACACATGGTTTTAGCAATAAACGGAGATTGAAATGCATGGTTTATTGTACTTGCTTCAAATATCTATATATGCATTGAGAATCGTATGGTGCCAGCTTTTGAGCGAGTAATGATTGGGATGTTGTCGCCTGTGAGCGAACATCGATTATGACGCCGCTGCCATCGAGCATGCGTGGAAATGGAATGCCGCTATTGTAGAGCGAGCAATGAAATAGAACTATGAAACCATAAGTGAGAAACATGGATTGTCTATAATCATTGTTTAATGATTTGATGTTATTGATTATGACATTGGTATATGGCTCATAGAATTGTTAATCAATGTAATGATTAACTGGCATTTGGGAATTTGATGGTTTCAGTGTTTTGAGAACATGGACAGTACAGGAAATCCCGGATGAGGATGATGCCATCCAGGGAGTATATTTTGTATTTCATAGCATTACATTGTTGTAAATTATGAATTGTATTGTTGTGGTTATTGGATTGGGATATTGGTATGCTCACCCCGTGTGGGGGTTGTCTCTGTTGGGGCAGGTGGTACATGTGTAGTAGCAGCTTTGGAGTTGAGCTCGGGCTGTTGATTGAGGTACTTCCAGGATCGAGGTACCAGAGCTGGATGGATAGGCGCTCAGATCCAGAGTCGAGATCGAGTTGCGCTTGAGAGGTGCTTCCAGGATCGAAGCACCAGTAACGGTATCCAGCAGAGTGTTTTATACATTAGATACACGATTTTTCATTGGGGTGCTCTTATGTGAGTACATATTACGTGTATATGGAATGTATAAACGGGCTACGGCTCTTCTCTGTTCATTTATGGTTTACACGCAATTAGATATAGAATTGTTAAATGAACTAAGAGTATGTTAGTGTATTATGAGGGTGCATGCTATATGGATAATCATGGTTGGGGAATTTGAATATTATGTGGTTTAAATGCAAGAAATTTTCTGGATAGCATATGGTGTTGCACTTGCATATGGTTTTTCCCCTGATAGTATGATTATATGCACTAATGATATGGCTTAATACACTAATAACGGATTAATGGCACGGGGGTCCTTACATTAGTGGTATCAGAGCAGTGGTTAGCTCTTTGGGGCTGTTGAAGGCCTGGAACATGCTGATAAGGATGGGTAGCACATATTTATGCATGATAGTAGTTAGTGTTGTGTGGCACAACTATTTTGCTTATGTGCATTTGTGATATGTGATCATAGTGAAAAGATTGTATGTCATGACATCTATAGAATCATAATATAACCTGTTGATTATGATTGTGAGTTGTGACACAGGGACAACCAAGTGGAGCATTTTGAAATGCATCGGGATACGGGAAGTACTTTGTACTCGTAGTTTATGCATTTACTCATTATAATCATATTGTGGGGAATATGGATTATCGTATGCTCATGGTTTGGGATTGTTCCTGTAGGGACACTATGACGCGAAAGGCTAAGGCCATGGTTGAAAGACACGAAACGGTAACCTGCATTTTATATACATCATGGAATTATGCATTGTGGTTGCATGTGTACATGTAGTGATGATTTTAATGCTTTGCCGCCAAATGTTGAAGCGAGGGGTGGGAGTGCCGCATGTCGCATTTGAGCGAGGTGCATTAAAATACACTCATGATGATGTATGTTGGAATATGGATTATGCTTTGTGATGCAGGTATGGATGAAATACTTGGTGAATATCCCATGAGTCATTGTTATGGATGAGTGATGATTTTAAATGCTTACCGCTATTTATTGTTTTGTGCCGCTAAAATGTGAAGCGAGGGGTGGGAGCGCCGCATGTACATTGAAGCGTGGTTATCATATGAGACGAGGAAAGAATATTTGCCGCTAAAATGTGAAGCGAGGGGTGGGAGCGCCGCATGTCCATTTAAGCGCGGTTATTCTATGCCGCCTATATGTGAAGCGAGGGGTGGGAGTACCGCATGTTTTATTTGAGCGAGGGGCATTAAAATACACTACCGTGACAATGACTAGGGATCGGCTATTCTTTGGCGATGGTTCTTGCCGCCAGGTATATTGATAGCGATGGTTCATTCCGCTATATTGATTGGCGATGGTTCTTGCCGCCGGATGTATTGATAGCGATGTCTCATTCCGCTATTCTATTGGCGATGGTTCATGCCGTCGGGTATTCTATTGACGATGATTCGTGCCACCGGATATTACATAGCGACGGGTCATTCCGCTACACCTATAGCGATGGTTCATACCGCCAGATATCTATAGCGATGTCTTATGCCGCTGACTCTATGACGAAAGATCATGCCGCTGATTCTATAGCGATGGGTTATACCGCTATGTGCGTAGCGCTGGATTATGTCGCCTATGAGCGATGGATGCTACTTGTGTACCGCTGGTGGACGATGGATACAGGTATTCCGCTATCTTGATAGCGATGAGGTATGGCGTATTACTTTTGTTAGCATCATTGTGGATACTACATGTTATATACGTCATGTGTTTGACGATGAGATTATGGATGTTGTGTATTGACATGTACCGTCATATGTTTGACGATGTTAATTGGATGTCATATGTTGACATATGCCGCCACGGGATGACGATGACATAGTTGATGTTCTATGTAGACGTGTAGCGTCGTTTTGATGATTAATACATTTATGTTATGTATTGAGTTGTATGGTTTGAGTGCCTTTGGTGGGCACATGGTAGTGTCTGGGTCACTAGTTGACGCGACCATTATGCCGAGCAAGTTGCTCGAAGAATTATTGGGTGCACCGTACAGGGATTGTACCGCAGCACATATTTGGAGTATATATTGTTCGAGTAATGATATCCTTGGGTATACTCGCTGGTTTGGCTTAGGCCAAGTGATTGGTGGTAAGAGTAGTCATTGAGGAAACTACTCGCTTGTTGTTGTGATCTGCGGTAGGCGTGGTCACACCCACCCTGAGGGTGTGGGATGAGTCCTAATGGGTTAGGATTGCTTCGTGGTTGAGCAAGGACACCGGGATGTCCATTATGCTTTGGTTTTAGAGGAATATTGGGTGATGACCCACTCCTCTAAATGGATGTTACGGTATGGTATACCGGGTGGTACGTATGAGACGTTGGTAGGCTTGATATGAGCCTTTGGAGGCAGCGCTTATTAGCCAGGTATCGTGGCAATGTTATAGCGTGCTTTTGATTGCCGTTATACTTCTCGTTGGATTCGAGTTCAGTGAATCGTATGATGATACGATGAGGACTTTTGGTAGACTTTTGTAGTCTCTTTGTGGCTTGATAATTGAGGCAGAGAATACCTCACGGAGACGTTTATACGTCAAATGTTTTAAGAGGCTTGTTTTGGGACAACTCAATTTTGTTGGAAATACCAACGTGAGCGTCGACAAGTCGTTGTTAGCTCTGGTTGAGCATCTTTGCATATGGTATGCGACGGAAGTCACAATTGTAATTGTGTGGTATAGTTAGTGGAGTGACACTACTATATTGACTTTATCTCTTGGAGAGATTTGGGTTGTACTGTCATGGAGGCAGCTAGTTTTGGTTGAGGGTTGATCGTGAATCAACCAGGGTAAGCCCTACTAGCTTTGGACTAGGTAATGGCTTCGTGCTTCCAGTGAGACGTTCGAGGAGACGTCTCTGGAGTGATGCTCGAGTGTGGAGTACTATGGCATTAGTACAGGGCATCGTTGTTTGAGTATACATGGCGTATACGAGTTTCGATTTGATGATAGTGGCTTCGACGCACTATTCTGAACCAATTGCATATTTTGATTCCGAGATATATGTTGGTATGTATATCCAGTTTTTCCGGACTGGTGGTTCGAGGTTGGAGGGTTATGGATTCATGACATTATCCTTGTGAGAAAGGCAGTGTTGATGTACCTGCCGGTTGAATCTTTTGGGAGATTCGTTGCTTTGATTGTGTGGTGTTGATGTTGAAATCACACACTTTGGCTTTGGTCTGTCGACCACCATTCTCCGTGGAGTGAGAATGATCGAGGTTTGACAGCAGATTTTGGGACTTTGGGTATGCTTGGAGATACCCGAGTCTATTGCTTTGAGTGTGCATGTTGTGTTGGTGCTTAGGCATGTATACCCGTGTGTGTATACGAATGCCAACTCTATTTCGTTCCTTGTTGAACGTCGGATTAGTGTGTTTGGTTTGATGAATCTCCGGTGGGAGATTGTGGCAATTTGAGATTGGTAATCTCGATGGCACGATGTATTCCGAGGAATAATCGTGAGGTCCGTTTGACTTCCCCTGAGGAGGGATTGTCGTGTTTTGGAACCATGGTAGTTCTTGTTGGATAATTCGATAGCCTTCCTGTTTTAGGATTGTTGAATCCCAGGATAAATGAAGGATGGCCAGGATTCGGATTTGTTTAGTGTCACGGTCGACACGTGTTTGGGAATGCAATTGTTTGTCTTGCATGTCCCCTGTGGAACTTGAGACATTGTGGAGTCTCGATAGTGTGTTTTGGACCAAGATGGAATTTCTTGGAACACCTTGTTTTAGATTTCTGTGGTGATGTGTTTTGTTTGGTTAGTGACCGTGGTTTGCCCAATCCGGATTGCAAGTGTTGCAACTACTCCTTTGGAGGAGATGATCGGGAAAGCGAGACCGGATTTTTCCGGGAGTATACTGATTGTATACTAGTGGTTCCCGCCTTAACGATGTGTGTTAAGCATCGTGGGCGAATGGTGGATATCATTGAGAGATATCTATGTTAGAACCAATGGGGTTCTGTTTGATTTGCAGTCATGATGGACTGACTTCCGGGACGATTCACGCCGAGGTATGTTGTTATCTTTCGGGTTGCTTTGGTTTTAGCATTTGCTCTATTGTAGAGCTTGGTGCGAGATTGGTGTTCTCGCAGTTAACGATTCGATTCTATTGTGGTCCAGAATCGGAGTTGTGGCTTTACCTTGTTGTGTAGTCCTGGTGCTAGGTAGAGTGTGCCGATGCAAATTTCGAGGACGAAATTTTATTAGTGGGGGATAATTGTGATGTCCGGGGATTAATGGTGTTAATCCCGGTGTGGGATTAATCCTTGATGGATTTTTAATTGTAGCAATTAGGAATTGATTGCGGTTTGGCATCTCCCGAGGTTGTTAAATCGGGCATTTGGGATCGTTGGATCCAAAGGATGAGATTGTATTCTCATTTTAGTGAAAAACCTATGAGTTGGGTTTTTAGTGGGACTTGGTGTCCGGGGTGCCTTTTGTTGGGGCCAGTCTGGGGATTTGATGTTGGAGAGAGAATTTTTTAAAACAGATGATTTTTAATGAATCATGATGTATTTGTGGAGGTATTGGTGTGTTGGGGTATTTTTGCTATATATACCCGTTGGACTCGGGATTCCGTCATTTTGGAATCCATTTCTCTCATATCCTCTCCCTCTCACGCCTCACTCCCACCCCAAACCATTCTCCTCTTTTCCCTTCAACCAAAGTGGCCGGAAGCTCGTGTTAGGAGCCGGTTTTCTTGGATATGATCAGGTATTCATCTTCCCCTCGCCTTTAGCTTCGTGTTGATTGTGATTTCGTGCTTATTGGTTGAGTTTTTGGTTTTGGGAGATTTTTGTAAAATCTTGAAATCTTTTGGATTTGTGTTTAAATGGAGTATAACCCTTGTTAAGTGTACTAGGGTGTTAGTATATGGTTATTTTCGAGTTTGAGGAAGTTTGGGTATGTTTTGGGAAGGTTTCAAGCTCTTAAAAATTGTGTTTTTCGGGTTCGCACAGCGACCGATCGATCGGTGCAAGTGCGTAGCGTTGGTCTGTCATTTCGATCTTTAGCGATCGATCGGTAAAGCGACCGATCGATCGGTGGGTGGCTAGCGATCGATCGGTGGCTTGGACCGATCGATCGGTGCAAAGCCGTAGCTTAAATCGTTTTTGTGAACAGTTACCGATCGATCGGTAGGGCGATTTTGGAAAATCGATTTTGGGGTCCTCCCTCGGGTTTTGGGGAGTGATTATCGACCATTTACTATTTAATCATCGTGATGGGATGATTGGGGTCGAATTTCATGCTTGTGCATATGAATTTGGGATTATTTATTGATTTTGAGTTATTGGAATTGTGTTTAGCACATTTCTTCATCGGACCTCGGGACTGAGGCAACGTTTGGATTCGAACTATGGGAACATAAGGTACGTATGACGTACGAGCATAGCCCTTTAATATAATTGCAATTGTTGAGTGCTTGATACAGTGTATTGCAATGAATGTGTGTGGAAATGCATGACACATGGTTTTAGCAATAAACGGAGATTGAAATGCATGGTTTATTGTACTTGCTTCAAATATCTATATATGCATTGAGAATTGTATGGTGCCGCTTTTGAGCGAGTAATGATTGGGATGTTGTCGCCTGTGAGCGAACATCGATTATGACGCCGCTGCCATCGAGCATGCGTGGAAATGGAATGCCGTTATTGTCGAGCGAGCAATGAAATAGAACTATGAAACCATAAGTGAGAAACATGGATTGTCTATAATCATTGTTTAATGATTTGATGTTATTGATTATGACATTGGTATATGGCTCATAGAATTGTTAATCAATGTAATGATTAACTGGCATTTGGGAATTTGATGGTTTCAGTGTTTTGAGAACATGGACTACGGTGAGCTTGCTCCAAGATTACTTTACGCAACTCCGGCGTATTTGGGACTACCCATCGGTGGCCCAATCTTAATGAATCATCTTCCGCCACTCTGAACTTTGATAGCCGTCCTTGAAGTACTATAAATGACCATCTTTGAACCTCATCCTCCGACCTCTGGGCTGTCCTGATTGCCTCAAATACGCCTGGCTCGGCCCACAAGATCGACACTCGCACCGGCGATGTGTCCACATCTATCATAGCCCGGACGGCAATAAGAAGTCATCATCGCTGATAAACACATAGTGTCCTCAGCAGTACTTTTCACTTCCGACTTAAGGTGCCTGCTATTAAGTTGTTTTACCAGGATGGTACTCAATCTTACAGTCAAAATCCTTGAGTAAGTCCATTCATCTTCTTTGTCGCATATTCAACTCAGCCTGTGTGAACAAAACTTCAGGCTCTTATGGTCCGTGTAGATGGTAAACGACGTACCATCCAAGTAATGCCTCCAAATTCCAAGGCAAACATAATGGCTGCTAGCTCCAAATCATGGACTGGGTACTTAGCCTCATGTGGTTTCAACCGCCTCGATGCATAAGCCAGCACAAGCTCATCTCGCATCGCTGAACCCGCCCCGCTATACATTTTTATTTTTTTAAAAAAAAATTAATTTGTATATACATTTTACTTATTGATTGAACAATAAAATGTCATTATTTATTTATATCAAAATCCACGTGTTCAGGTTAAAGAAGTTGGACATTTTGAAGGGAGTGATAGCAAATTAATAAATATTTGGTAGCTTAAAGATAGTTTGACAAGGCTTATTATAAATATTTACTAGAGAAAAATATAAAATTCAATCACAAAACTCAATTTTTGTGTTTCAAAATTGATTTCTAGCTAATTTTTTTTTTAAAAAATAGACCCGTGGCGGCGCGGCTCCAGGTTTTTTGTGTAGCGGGGTGGATTATATGATTGGCCAAACCCGTTCCAAACCTGCCCCGTTGCCATCCCTAGCTTCAGGTGTCTTCCTCATGATAGTACATCCTGATGCTGCATCAATCATAGAACGGTTAGCAAAAAATAAACCATTATAAAAGTTTGTACCTACAGCCAAATGGGGAGGTCATGATGTGGGCATTTCCTTCAGTACAGGAAATCCCGGATGAGGATGATGCCATCCAGGGAGTATATTTTGTATTTCATAGCATTACATTGTTGTAAATTATGAATTGTATTGTTGTGGTTATTGGATTGGGATATTGGTATGCTCACCCCGTGTGGGGGCTGTCTCTGTTGGGGCAGGTGGTACAGGTGTAGTAGCAGCTTTGGAGTTGAGCTCGGGCTGTTGATTGAGGTACTTCCAGGATCGAGGTACCAGGGCTGGATGGATAGGCGCTCAGATCCAGAGTCGAGATCGAGTTGCGCTTGAGAGGTGCTTCCAGGATCGAAGCACCAGTAACGGTATCCAGCAGAGTGTTTTATACATTAGATACACGATTATTCATTGGGGTGCTCTTATGTGAGTACATATTACGTGTATATGGAATGTATAAACGGGCTACGGCTCTTCTCTGTTCATTTATGGTTTACACGCAATTAGATATAGAATTGTTAAATGAACTAAAAGTATGTTAGTGTATTATGAGGGTGCATGCTATATGGATAATCATGGTTGGGGAATTTGAATATTATGTGGTTTAAATGCAAGAAATTTTCTGGATAGCATATGGTGTTGCACTTGCATATGGTTTTTCCCCTGATAGTATGATTATATGCACTAATGATATGGCTTAATACACTAATAACGGATTAATGGCACGGGGGTCCTTACACTTTCTAAATGAAGCTCAAGTGTTTCAATCCATCTTGCACACACAAATTTAAAATATGACATGCAATTGAATATGGAAAAGATCACCATTTAAAATTAGTTTCAAATAAGTTTTTAATATAGTAATTGCAGCGGTATTATTAGTTGCATCATCAAATGAAATAGAAAAGATTTTATTACTAATATTATATTCATTAGTAACTTGCATAATGACATTAGAAATAACTCCACCCGTATGAGGCCAATCAATTTTTGTGAAACCTAAATTTTTTTTATGTAACACCCAGTTATCGTTAATCCAATGTCCTGTAACACAAAGATATGATGCATTGCCAATATAAGTTGTCCAAATATCACTTGTTAGTGCCGCGTTCGAAGAAAGATTACCTAAATACGTAATTAAATTTGCTTTATATTCATTAAAAATTGTGAATGCATCCGATTTAATAGTATTCCTTGAAAATTGTTTATGTTGAGGTTGCAAACCTAAACGAATATAAAAATTAGTGAATTTCGCATCCGCCCCCATTGAAAAAGGTTTATCCGCCCATACTATGTATTTAGCTACTTCTCTCTATCTATTTCATCGTTATAAGTGAAAATACCTAAACTTGAACTACTACTACCAGTACCGAATTGTGAAACCGTAGTTTGGTTACCATCAGTTGGTTCTCTTTCATGTTTAGCCATGTATCTTAGTAAATGACATGTACCACTAAAAGAAGCATATGCTCTTTTTTACATTTTTTACAAACTGCCTTTGATCCCTTTCCCTCAACATTTTCTACATCGAATAGTTGTCATACATTACTAGTTTGTTTTTTAAGTTCTTCTACTTGATGATTGGATATTTGGTGTGCTTTCTTCATTTTCTTGAAATTGGTCGATTTCATCATCATAATTCACATTATAAGATGAATCAACCATTATGTATGTAGACTACAATTATCTAATGCAACAAATATAATAGTTACCAAATATTTGCTAGGATGAGTATTGGCTTTGTTGCTTGTGCTTATATTGGTAAACGTAAGATAGACTTATTTCTTCTTGTGAACAAATTGAGAGTATAGCGTTTCAAGTATATAGAGCTTAGAGATTGAGAGAATAAAATGTTTCCTCAACACACACCTATATATAACAACCAAAAAAAAAAATATATTTTTTAAAAGCCTTTTGAACGACATTTTTTTTATCGATCGCCAAGCCCCTGTATAGCCTCGATCACTGATTAATTTTTTTTTAAAAAAAACAAATCTACAGTGTCGTGTCGTGCCCGTGCCAGCCCACAGGCTGGCATCCCTTGGCTCAGCACGACCCATGTTTCGGGCCGTGCCTGGCACGGCATGGCACTGTAGAAAAACATGTCGTGCCGTGCCGCTCCGAGTCGTGTCGTGCCCGCTCCGTGCCTCGTGTCGTCCCCTCCGTTTGACATCTCTAGTTAGGGATGGCAACGGGGCGGGTTTGACCAATACCAGGACCCGCCCAGCTACACATAAAACTCGGACCCACCCCGCCCCGCCTAGACCAGCGAACCTGGCGGGTTTACCCTCCCCGCCCCGGTTATAGCTTTCTTTTTAAAAAAAGAAAGCTATAAATTTTAAACACAAAAATTGTGTTTTTTTATTGAATTTCATGTTCTTCTATAGTAAATATTTATAATAAGAATTGCAAAACTATCTTTAAGCAACCAAATATTTGTTGATTTGCTCTCATTCTCTTCAAAATGTCCAACTTCTTTAACACGAACACATGAATTTGATATAAAATTAAATAATGATACTTTATTGTTCAATCAAAGAAGTAAAGTATATATTCAATATTAATTTTTTTTTTAAAAAACTAAAAATGTATAGCGGGGCGGGTCCGGCCAGGTCCGGCCAATCCCAGGACCTACCCCGCTTTTAAACCCGGTTGAAGCGGGTCCAGACTCGACCCGACGAGACGAATTCAGTGTGGATCCAGATCTGAACCCGCCCCATTTCCATCTCTATCTTAGTGTTGCCATGCAATGGAGACACGTTATTTGATAACCAACAATTCTAGAATTTGTGATGA
The DNA here is from genome assembly GCA_907163345.1 of Haberlea rhodopensis. NCBI lineage: Eukaryota > Viridiplantae > Streptophyta > Magnoliopsida > Lamiales > Gesneriaceae > Haberlea > Haberlea rhodopensis. The sequence continues at coordinate 2,100,470 of CAJQUN010000004.1, read as the reverse complement.
AAAAGTAACCTGGAATTGGATTCACATATACACTAATTGGATGACACCACTATACCACTATCATCCCTAATAACCACCCCAACATCAATAAAAAACTGAAACAAATATTTAAAATTGTGAGTTAGTTCATGCTTCAAATTTTTTTTTTAAATAAAAAATCTCATTTTTGCACTTGTATTTAAACATAAAACTGTTTTTTATATTAAAAAAGTATTAAAGTCATTTTTATAAAACATTTTAAAAACTAAGATAATATTCTTAAATTTTTAATGAAAACAAGGCAGAATGCTAAAGATCAAATTTATTGACTTCTCATTTTCAATACTTTTTTTTTAAAAATAAAAAACCTATATTTCATAAAATCTTGCCATTTTTTTCTTTTGGAAAAATTTATTATCCCATGGAGTCGATTTATTTTCTGTATAAAATAGCGGAAATTTAATTAATTCTAATAAATTAAACAATGGAAGAATAAATAAAAGGCAAGCATAAGAATGTAAAAGGGTGGTGAAAGTGATTCGACAAGCAAAGACATCATCTTTGAAGAAGCCACCTGTTGACGAGAGAGACCTCTTCACCCACGAAACCAAATCCCCAACCACAACCAAAATTTCCACACACTGACAGAGACCCAAACGTCGCCACCGTATCCGCCGTCGTTAGCATGACGTCATTGGTATTGCAAGCACCTTCTCCGTCTTCAGCTTCCTGTCTGTTCTCTCGTGGCTCCCTCACCCATCCTAGCTGCATTTCCCAGCGAACTTTTGCTCCTAACGCCGTCGTACGTCCGAAGTGCTCTTATGTTTGTTTTTATCGTGTAATTGATCCTTTTTGATGAATTTATTCATAACACGTAGTCTGTTTTCATGTTAATTTAAATAACCGATGGATGTGTTTCAATGTGAATCCATGGTCCTTATTTTTCGTTTAGTAGTTTTTTATGTCTCTTTTTCCTTTTCTCGAAAAGAATTACAGTTGTGGCAGAACAAACAATGAAATATCAATTTTCTTTTCCTGAACGGACTGAAAGCTGAAGCTGTGTTTTTTTATGCATGTGTTTTATTGCTTGGTATAATTAGAAATGCGAGCGGATGGAGCCAGTGAATGGAAAGCCTTGTGTTCCGGTTCTTAACGACGATATATTTCCAAAGTTCTTGCAATCCAAGCGTCTGGAGAATGCGATAAACAGAAACAGCGGTAATACCAGGCTCAAAATATTCTCTGGCACAGCCAATTCTGCACTTTCTCAGGTTAGTTGTAGTGTCCATGGAGATCATTGTGGCTTTTTGCTTCCTTGCCTCACCAGTTTTCTAGCTTCCATTTGACAGTGTTGAACAACGCAGGGTTCCCCTTATCTTCACCCGTCTGGGCTTTGAAAATGGGTGCCAATTAAAGTTTCTTACTAGATTCCACTTGGTTGAATTCAACTAGTAGGTCCAGTTTATTGACATCGATTTTCATTTAGGTTTATTTTTTGGAGAGATAATATGATTATATATGAAACAGTTTGTGTTTCTCGGATTCTATGGTAAGAAAGAAAAACATAGCAGAATCGAGAAAGGTTGAGAAGAATTTGAGCAATTTTTCTGCATATAATTTCTCTTTCCAACTAGGATTGTTTATGCACATGAGAATAGCAAGTCAAACCAAACATCTATTCGCGTTCTATCAATTACCACTATCTCGTTTATTGCATTTCATTTACAAACTCAAGCTACACATGTGCTCTTCTTGCTCTTTTGAGATAGGAGGCCACGGATGTTTGTCTTGATCCCTGCAGCCGTATCAATTTAACCACCTTCCATGTCTTGATCTCTATAGTTATATCAAGCGATCAGCTTAAGATTTTCTATGTTTCTGTAATGTCTTGCAATCTCACTGTTTTACTTCTATTTAATTGATATAAAGTCTTTGTATCACTTAGGAAATTGCTTGGTATATGGGCCTCGATCTTGGAAAAATCCATGTCAAGCGGTTTGCTGATGGAGAAATTTACGTTCAATTGCAAGAGAGTGTTCGGGGCTGTGATGTATACTTGGTCCAACCCACCTGTCCTCCAGCGAATGAAAATCTTATGGAACTTTTGGTAATGATAGATGCTTGCCGAAGGGCTTCAGCCAAAAATATTACTGCAGTAATTCCGTACTTTGGATATGCCAGAGCTGATAGAAAGGTGATTTCAACATATATTTACAAGTTAGACGAGTTCTTAATTATGCACACATCCTTGATGAATATGAAGAGTGTTGAGTTTAATGAGTATTTAGCCTCTTGAGTGATGATAATAATTTACTATTTTTCAGCTGCACTCTAGCATTTCACCCTGCCAATCTGTTTTGTTTTCTATCACTAGAACCAAGGACGTGAATCTATTGCTGCCAAGCTAGTGGCCAACCTGATCACAGAGGCAGGTGCAGATCGTGTACTTGCTTGTGATCTCCACTCTGGCCAGTCCATGGGTTACTTCGACATTCCAGTGGACCATGTATACTGTCAGGTAATTGCATAAAGTTCTCTGTTCACTACTTTTGTTCTATTAATCAGTCACTGTTTTAACTCTTTGTTGCACTTCAAAAGCCTGTCATCCTTGATTATCTTGCGAGCAAGAAAATATGTTCCAGTGACTTGGTAGTGGTCTCTCCAGATGTTGGAGGTGTTGCAAGAGCAAGAGCTTTCGCCAAGAAACTATCTGATGCACCTCTAGCCATTGTGGATAAAAGGCGTCAAGGCCATAACATTGCCGAGGTAGTTTCCTGCTAACCTGCTGTTTTATAATTTCTGTTTTATAATTTCTTGAGTTGATATTTTATATGCTACAACTAGGTAAATTTTATCTTCTCTTTTTTGACCTCTTGTTTATAATCCAGGAGAATTTGAAAGGCTACAAGATGTATACTGACCTATTTAAGATTAAATTTTGTGAAATGTGTTTACTAGAGTTAAGGTCACAATTTTAGCACTGCATTAATTTTTACACGGATTACTTGAGGTGTGACTCGCTTGAATGCTGCATTAGATCAGTTTATGTGTTGTTGAACTGGCTAAACGATGGTATTAATTAATATTATAAGCAAAGCACATTCAAGGAAGGTCATAATTACTGTGTGGTGGTTTTTTACATGCAGATGATAATCCTATATTGTCTTATACTTGTAGATGCTAGAAATACCACATGTTGTTTATATTTTTAAGACCTGCATACAATGTGCCATAATTATGTGTGAAAGTGGTCATAATTACCCCGTGATAGTCTTATGCACGCAGATGATAATCGTATTTGTCTTATACTAGTAGATTATAGTAATACCACATGGTGTTTATACTTTTAAGACCTGCGTACAATGTGCCATAGTTATGTTTGAAAGTGGACCATCTGCCGGTTCCACTCATTGACAAGTAGGGATCCGTTTTGGTTCTACTGGTTATTTATCAAATCTATCTGCTGCGAACTGACTAGCTGAAATACTAACTTATCTTTCTGATGTACCTTTTTAGTATCATGTTAAATAACATTCATAGCTTTCACGGTTAAAATGCCTTGTTGATATTCTGTACACACTCCCGAGTGTTCCTCTTTGAAAGTTCACTGACAAATCTGACACAGTGTCATTGGAAAACTTTAAGGACATTTCTTGTATTATTCTTTTGTTAAATTCTTTGTTGTGATTTGTTTATGATTTTTTGCCCTACCTTCTTATTTGCAGGTAATGAATTTGATAGGTGATGTTAAAGGAAAAGTTGCAGTTATGGTGGATGATATGATCGACACGGCAGGTAAGTCAAACTTATCTAATTGCATTATGGTTTTTTTTCTTAAAAACGGTGTGAGATCGAACTCCATAATCACATTCTCATCCCCGCTAATCTTGAAAACTGCCTACAAGAAAACAATTTATGAATTAAACCATCAAGCATCATTACAACAAACTAGGGCCTTGAGAGGCTTTTTTCTTTCATTTGAACCTTCAAATGCTGACATATATTTCCGTTGGCTCTTAGGAACTATTGCCAAAGGTGCAGCTTTGCTTCATGAGGAAGGTGCTAGGGAAGTATATGCATGCAGCACTCATGCTGTTTTCAGGTAACTATTAGAGTCAATCCTTTGTTTGCTGATTAACCAAAACAAACTTCGATGTGCTGGCTGCTTTTTGAAACAGCTTCATATGTTATTGTACAAATTGGTGTGTGTGTGTGTGTATATATATATATATATTGGTTTGATTTTCGGTCATATCCCTTGTAATACTGAATACAACTTTTTTGAATTCAACTCATTTGAATATTTATGCATGATAAGTTCAAGTGACCATCGATTGGTACTGCTCTACTTGTACATATGTTTTGAAATCATATAGATGTTTCATGTTACAGTAAGAAGTGGATATCTTGCAATCTGAATTGCAAATGCATCACTTTTACAACTGACTATTGAGAAAACACTATTAGTGGCTTCAGTTTTTACATGCTTACAATAGGAATCATTCTTGCAATTTGCATTTTCTTTGAATGATGGTTAGTGAAACTAACTCTTGATTTATCATATTTTTCGGTTTTAATGAAAATTAAGATGTTTTATTTTTGCAACTAGTAAATAACATAAGAACATGATTCAGTATTATTAACCTACCAGTGTGATTTTGATAGGAAAGCCTTAATGTGGCTAGCTATTTATAAGCACCTTATAAAATAATAATGCAATCGTAGAGTTTGCAGGATTTTCTATGTGGTCACTAAAGTCTAGATGCCGATTTTCATACTCTAAAGGTGATTGGCCACTCATTTATGTACGTTTTCTTGCATAGAATGAGTGCGTGAAGAAAGAGTTTTCCATCAGAATGAACTGGTTTGCAGGATAGGCATGACTTTAACCACTTTATTGCTACCTGGAAAAAAATTACAATGGGGAGAGCAGGATAATTATAATAAAACAAAATTATATGTGATGGCAGTGACATACTCCTTCGTATCTTTAGTATATGCTCACTTTCGTTTCTGATGTGCATATATATTCATCATGTGCATATATATTCAATTGGCACATCATGTGCATGCTTCTTGTATGTGAAGCGTCCGCTTTATTGATGTATAAATTTTTTTTACAGCCCACCTGCGGTCGAGAGGCTGTCTAGTGGCCTATTCCAAGAGGTCATTATTACAAATACTGTTCCAGTAATGGAGAAGAACTATTTCCCACAATTAACGGTTCTATCGGTTGCTAATATTTTGGGTGAAACAATATGGCGAGTTCATGATGATTGCTCTGTGAGTAGCATTTTCCAATGAAGTAAAGATCCGTTCACAAGAGCATGGTGAGAACAAGCTAGTTTACTTTGCCTATGGAAAACTAAAGAGATGATCTAATCATTAGACTCACATCCTCTACCTTTCGCTCACATATTTATATAATTTTATCATTTCACATACCATAAACTCCACCGACCTCCAAAGGTGCAGATATAGTTGCTAGGTGAATTGATAGTACCTGGTTAGATAAATACCAAACATCAATCGCCATGCATTATGAGCCGAATCATTCTTTGAAGTAGTTTGCTCAAAAACTAAGTTTCGCAACAGCTGTCTTCATGAAATTGGAATCCCTTTGTTGATGCCTGTGAGAACTGAAAGGGGATGATTTCTGAACATCTTACAGGAAAAATAGGAAAAGTAAGTATCGTATGCTCATTGAACGGTTTTATTCAATTCTTTGTTTTTCCATTTCATTGCGGACCCATAGATTCAAGAACGAGGCTCAGACGAATTAGTTACACATCAGGTTATTTTGATGTTTTTTCCCCAAGTGTTGTTCTATCTCACTGTTTTGGATACATTGTCATAATGCGGTCAGGGATTACAAATTCTTGTTAGTACATTCTTATTATGGTTTGAATTCATTTACATTTCAATGGCTCACTTCCTTTATTCCGTGTAGGGAAAGAGGTGCCTATGCTGTTCTTTTTCTTTCTTTTTTTTGGAATACAAGCATAACTATTTTATTGATCATATTTATTTCTGAGATGTATTTTTTTTTCGATCAACATTGATTCTACGAAGTAGGGTTGGGTATATGGATCTTCCCGATACGTACATAAGAAATTGGCAATATTTTACGTGCTGCCCGACACAATCATCATCCTTTCTCTGAACTGTACTTCATAGTTTTTAATATTAAGATGATCAAATCACATTAAGATGACTCGAACATGTTGTAATATTTGGTCGTTGGTCCTCTACAACCTTGTGTACTCATGCATAAAAGCGTACCTGAGATTGAGCCTGTGATCTCGGCACACACATTTCGAATAAATGAGAAAATTAGGCAGAAACAAATGTAATGAGAACTTCACAACCCGAAAAATATTGATATTAAAGGTCATATTACATTACTCTCTAACAAGTCTTCTAATTCGGAACTTAAGGGGGGTGTATTGGTTATAGATTTTTATTGACTTTTAATGACTTTTATGGAGTTTAAAAGTCTAGAGGTATTCAATCCAAACTTTTATGTACTCTACAAAAGTCTAATGGTATTCAAGACAGACTTTCGTAGAGTTTTAAAAAGTCAGGTGGTATTCAAACTTGAATTTTTAAAACTCTATAAAAGTCTATAGGTATCCAAAATCTCATAGACTTTTAATGACTTGTGTTGAAATCTTTAGGTACAAACTTTGATGCCCCATGTACATCCCAAAAAAGTTAATAATTCTCTACCACTCCTAGTAAAGATTTGGGATGACTTTTAATTCATAATTACATTCATCTCTCTTTACTCTTTGCTATTTTCATTTCCGTCACGACCACCTTCCCATTGGCTTTTCTTCTCCTGTTTTCTACATGTATCATTTCTTTAATTCCTAATGTGCGGCTCTTTCTTCAATTATTATTTTTGTCACATCTTATTTTTTATCCAATATAATACTAATATTTACACAAATATTTTGATAAAATGGCAAGTTATGTACTCAATTTTATATTAGATGATAGATTTTTAAAACGAGTGTATGAGTCTATATCTATAAACAATTATAATAAATATTTTTCTAAAACAAAAGATATTTATAACGATATAAATTATCTTGTTTAATTTAAAAGGTATGTTTTAAGAATTTTTATAGTAGTCAACTATTATCAAAAAATATTGTAAGTTTATAAAATGTTATTTAATATAAAACATTTGTTTTATTATACAAAATTATAGATTACAATTATATAGTGACATTAACTGAAACTTCAAGGTCGTCATCTTGAATATGCAAAAAAGTTGTTCAATACTTGCCATGCAAAAGAATTGAATATGTATTTTTTACATTTTTGAATGTTAAATAAGTAATTTACATTAATAGTAAAAAAAACTATATGTTGAATAAGTTATTTATGTTCATGTGTTAGTTCAAAGAAATCAATTATAAGTTATAAATCTATAAAGTCTATAAAATTCTTTTGATAATTCCGTGTAATTCTATAAAAGTTATTAGAAATCTATCAATTTCATAAAAGTTCATCATTTTTAAAAAGTCATTAAAAGTACATAGAAATCTATTGAAAAAGTCTACGAGACTCTATACAAATCTTTTTTTAACTCCACGGAATTCCATAAAAGTCAATAGAAATCTATCAATTCCATAAAAGTCAATCATTTAAAAAAGTCATTAAAAGTCAATAAAAGTCTAGATTGAATACACCCCCTAAGTCTTATAGCCTGGTACGAAGCTTGAGGTATAATTTGTCATATTGGTGTCGATTTATCCGTTCATTTTAAAATATTGGTTATAGACTTTTATTAACTTTTAATGACTTTTATGGAGTTTAAAAGTCTAGAGGTATTCAATCCAGACTTTTATATACTCTACAAAAGTCTAATGGTATTCAAGACAGACTTTCGTAGAGTTTTAAAAAGTCAGGTGGTATTCAAACTTGAATTTTTAAAACTCCATAAAAGTCTATAGGTATCCAAAATCTCATAGACTTTTAATGACTTCTGTTGAAATCTTTAGGTACAAACTTTGATGCCCCATGTACATCCCAAAAAAGTTAAAAATTCTCCACCACTCCTAGTAAAGATTTGGAATGACTTGTAATTCCTAATTACCATTATCTCTCTTTACTCTTTGCTATTTTCATTTCCGACACGACCACCTCCTCATTGGCTTTTCCTCCCCTGTTTTCTACATGTACCATTTCTTTAATTCCTAATGTGCGGCTCTTTCTTCAATTATTGTGTTTTCACATCTTATTTTTTATCTAATTTAATTCTAATATTTACACAAGTATTTTGATAAAATAGCAAGTTAATGTGCTCAATTTTATATTAGATGATAGATTTTTAAAACGATTGTATGTGTCTATATCTATAGACAATTATAATAAATATTTTTCTAAAACAAAAGATATTTATAACGATATAAATTATCATGTTTAATTTAAAAAGTATGTTTTAAGAATGTTTTATAGTAGTCAACTATCATCAAAAAAACATTTTAAGTTTATAAAATGTTATTTAATAGAAAATTTTTGTTTTATTACACAAAATTATAGATTACAATTATATAGCAACATTAACTGAATCTTCAAAGTCGTAATCTTGAAGATGCAAAAAAGTTGTTCAATATTTGCCATTCAAAAGAATTATAGGTATTTTTCACATTTTTGACTGTTAAATAAGTAAAATGTGTTTATATTAATAGTAAAAAAAATATTATATGTTGAATAAGTTATTTATGTTCAATTGTTAGTTCAAAGAAATCAATAAGTTATAAAATCTATAAAATTCTTTTGATAATTCCGTGTAATTCTATAAAAATTATTAGAAATCTATGAATTTCATAAAAGTGCACCATTTAAAAAAGTTATTAAAAATCGATCAAAGTCCATAAAAATCTATTGAAAGAGTCTACGAGACTCTATACAAATCTTTTTATAACTCCATGAAATTCTATAAAAGTCAATAGAAGTCTATCAACTTCATAAAAATCAATCATTTAAAAAAGTCATTAAAAATCAATAAAAATCTATATTGAATATACACGAACTTGAATTTATTTATATATTTTACAAATTTGTGAAGAGATTTGGAAGACCGTGCCCCGTGGTTGGTTATATTACTTTCTCTATTATGAATTGATCCGTAACTATTTGGAAATTACTGTTTCATATCTTACAATTTATACTGTGATTGACCTGAACATCGTGGTCTCATAGAATCTATTTCTAAGATGCATTATATGTGCAATCATATATGTTCCATCGATTATGACAAATTCCACGATGCACATAATATATAAGATAATTTCACTGATATTTCATAAGATAAAGATATATACTTAAATAATTGTTTGATGAGAATTTATAGAAGCAAGTCAAAGTCAAACCCTCCCCCCATCAAGACAAATCAATTTTTGGGAATTTCAACCATAGAGTCAAGATAATATTCTGACTATATTAGAGTGGGACTCACCCCAAAATGAATCTGGTGCTATCTGGTAAAGGGTCTAAATTCCCAATTTTTTTACTACAAATCCTTCCACAAGGCACATCGCTTTGACTTTCATACACAAACTAAAGAATCCAATGTGAAATGCTTGCAAATAATTCTTTCTTTTCTGAAATTTCCAAGAGATTAAAAAAGGAGATCTAAAAATAATTATTGATTGCTTAATTTGCTTTCAAGCTAGTACTTTCATATTAATCAACATACTCGAATAGTGGTTTCATCCCATCTCCAACTTTTAATCAAACAGCTCTCTCTCTCTAAAATTTCTATGGCGGTAAGTAATAATGTGATTGGAGCCATAAAACTTTATTGTTATGCTTCTTTCAGTACCTATCATTGGAGCAGGAATTTGGATGGCAACTGAACTCGACAACACTTGTGAAAGATTCTACAATGGCCAGTCATTATTCTAGGAATTCTTAGTAGTTGCACTCGCTGGTTTTGTAGGAGGGTGGGTTTTGGAGGGTTCCATGGCTGCTAATATTTTACTTGGTAGCCATGATTATTCTCATAATATTTACTTGCATGCCTAGTTGTTTCATTTACATGGTTATGTTAAAAGGGTCGGATCATCTTGCCCCTAGTCGATTGTTGAGAATTTAACAGCCAAATTCCCATGATTTGCACCTTTTATAGGAAAAGAAAGTAAAATCAACTTGCATAGGAGAAATAATGACATAAGGATTTAACGTGGAAAAAATCCCAAATTAGGAGAAAAGTCACCAGTACCAAAGAAGAAAATATACTATGTGGAAAATTTTATAACCACACAATTTCTCTCATCACCCCCAAAACGCCCACAAAGCTTTCTCACTATTCACACTTTATAACTCACACATATACTCTTTACAAGAATGACACTTAATAAAATCTTTCATGATGTGGAAACTAAGTCAAAACTGCAACCACATATCATACTAAGAGTTTTACAAGATTCTAAAACAACAAAGGAATTTTTTTAAAGTCAAAAGTTAGACAGACAAGCTAATGACTGATGCATTTAAACCAAAAGATTCAAGCCTTAATTTATAGCAATGAATTGGCCCATTTCTTTTTGTTGGAAAATATACTTAACTCATTTGAGAATTAAAAACACTTTTTTGATATATTAAACACAAGATCAAAGTCAAATTCCTGCAGAATTTTCTGCAAATTCTTATTATTCATCTTGTTTAATTTTAATCCATTTAAACGTTTGTGGTTTATGGATTTGTGATTTTAAGTGCTTCTATCACGAATCATAATTGTGGTATCTTGGAAGACGATTGTCGCTAAAACATGAGCACCATAGCGGAACAATATCGTTTTAAAAACAAAAAAATCAAACTCTTGCATTGACGTTCATCCTTAAAAGCCATTTTAATATTTTGCACAAAAAATACATCTTGAGATATTACACCTACACTTTTTCCCAACATCGATAAAGAAAAAGCACAACCCTTCACCGACGACTATTTGGGTTGGCTCCAACGAAGGGTTAGAAGTTCTTTCAAATGGGATATGATCAGAAGTTGTCTTAGCTCATCCAGCATGTGTGCTGAATTGAACCAGAGTTACAGGATGGCTCAGATTTTTTCCATTGCAGGTATTAAATTGTTTAAAGCGATATTCTAAGAAAATATTATGAACATATGTTAGACTTTAAGCCTGTTAGAGGGCAAATCTATTATGTTGATATTGTAGCAAAATAATTAATCGATGTGACTTGAATTACTACAATATTATTTTGTAAATTTGCACATATCTTACACAATATTTTCTCTCTCTCTGTCTCTCTCTCTCTCTTCTCAACTTTAAATCAGACAAATAAATGAATGGATAATAATCTGAGGCTAGCTAGATTTTTTTTGAGTAGAAGCCAAGCTAGATTCAATCTCGATCAAATGCCCTTCGGTTCCAATTGGAGGTAAAAGAGATCTGCACAACAAATTGAAGTTTTGTTATGGCTGAAAAAGTGATAAATTATGGAATAATCGGTGTTGGAATGATGGGGCTCGAACATCTCATTAATCTTTATCATCTCAAGGCTCAAGGGGTTGCTGTGGTTGCCATAGCTGATCCCCACTTGCCTTCCCAACAAGAAGCTCTAAGTCATGGCCGATCATTTAACTGGCCTATTCAGGTATTCTTTCTTTGTTGGACTTTGATTTATGATACCAAAAAATGATGCGGTTTTTGTGTGAAATTTGAAGGTTTTCCCGAGCCACAAGGAGCTTTTAGATAGTGGGTTGTGTGATGTATTGGTTGTTTCAACTCCGAACATGACTCACTGTGAAATCCTGATGGATATCGTCGGATACACAAAACCTCATGATGTTTTGGTGGAGAAGCCTCTCTGTACGACTGTTGCTGACTGCAGGAAGGTGAGACACAAACACCACGGTATTTTGGTTACCTCAGTAGTTCCAAATACGTCTGAATTCTGCATTTTCAATTCACCGTACTCACAGCAGTGCAGCTCTTCCTTGTAGTGTTTTTATTTTCACTGGGGCGGTAGATTGATGTTTTTGCTAAATTGAAAATATTATGAAGTTTGGAGGATGCTTGAGCAAGATATGTCATAGAGAAAAGTAGAATGCTGCGGATGTATGCTTTTGAATAGAAACTCAGTTCTTTGGGATGAAACGGCAACATAACTTTCTATGACTGTTATCTTGTTAATAATCCATAGCATTTGTTGTGGCTTTCCTTAGTATCACGTTGGGTTCCTAGAATTGGTAATTTCTACGTAAACAAGGTGAAGTATCTAAATATCCCCTCCATAGAGATATCAGATAGAATGACTGGTTTTATTGCTGATGGACCATGTCATTTCTATGTTATCATTTCCACCTAGCATTTCCTGCTATCCCATTATCAGCTGGGAAGTCTGTGGTATCATCTGTGGTTGACCAACACTTCTTTATGTTCTGCAACTTTATTTAAGCTATAAAACTTATTGAGAAAAGATACATCATGATTGTAGTGAATTATATGTTAATCTGAGTTGCAAACAGATTCCATCCTTGTTTTTCAATAACGATATCAATAGCTATGAGCCCATTTCTAAACCAGGACTAGAAATTTCTTCATTTGGCAGAGCTGCTCCACTGTATTGGTAAAGATGCATCTGACAAGATTATTAACACCGAGTGGTTGAAAACATGGTGCTTATGCTTCAGGCTTAAATACTTTCTACGTCCACTGATAAGGAACAGATGGAGGAAAATATTCTAGTGTCTTCTTTTACTTTGTGCTGATGTCCAGTTTATATGGCCTTATATGTATCTTCCATGTTCCCATTTTATGTTTAGCTCTCTGACGGTGCAGAATCATGTTTTTTCAGGTCCTAGATGCTGCTAAAAGTAGACCAGATATGATAATACAAGTTGGTCTAGAATATAGATACATGCCACCAGTTGCTAAACTGATTGATATAGTAAAAAGTGGAATTTTGGGAAAAGTCAAGATGGTGGCTATCCGGGAACATCGATTTCCATTTCTAGTTAAGGTACTTTTGGCCACTCACACCTAACTTTACTTTCCGCCAAGTAGGATTCGTGACCTTTGTTTGTTACAGGTCAACAATTGGAATCGATTCAACTGTAACTCTGGCGGTACCCTGGTAGAAAAATGCTGCCACTTCTTTGATCTCATGAGGCTCTTTGCTGGTTCTAATCCTGTTCGTGTCATGGCTTCTGGATCGATTGACGTAAACCATAAAGATGAAATTTATGATGGCAAGGTTTTTTCTTTTCTTGGAAATCTTTAAAACAGCTAGTCCTTGGAATGTGTTAAAGCATTCATTAAAGGCTTTCCACTTAAATTGTTCTAGATTTCTTGTGTTTCTAATTTGGTGTATAATATGATTCTTTTCTCTGTAAGTGTTCACTTTCTGGTATCGACAGGTCCCTGATATAATTGATAATGCATATGTGATCGTTGAATTCGAGAACAGTTCACGGGGCATGCTCGATCTTTGTATGTTTGCTGAAGGCAGTAAAAATGAACAAGAGATATCTGTTGTTGGTGACATTGGAAAAGTAATGTGTTGTCTCCACCCACAACATACGTCTGTACACAAACATAATGCACACATCATGTATTTACCAAAAAACATTAGCAACACATGATCATTCACTGCACAAAATCGCTAAGTTTAGTTTTTTTTATTTCTAAGCTATCGCAGCTTCTTAAATTTAGTTACTCAACAGGGTGAGGCATTTGTTCCTGAGAGCATAGTTCGTTGGGGCACTCGAGTTGAAGGGAGGGATGGTGTTAAGATATTAAAAGCCAAGGATGAACGCATAAAGTGAGTCATTCTTATCTCTAATTAACAAACCACCTGAATTGTCCTTGAAGGTTCGCAAGGGTAATACATATTATCCTCAGCTGCAAACTGTCACATAGTCTCACATTTTAATCATGTAACTTCATTGCCCAAAATTTACATTTTATGGCTAATTTAGACAAAAATTGACCGACCACAGTCACAGTCCAGTTAACTATCATGGTCAATTTTTGGTTGATTTTGCCAGAATGTGTGTTTAGACCAACATGTGTATTCGGGGATTAATGTGGCACATTTTGTTTTTCGTCTAATGGGTTGTACTTGCAAAAATTCAAAGACGACTTTGAATGATTTTCCTCTATAGTTGCTGTATAGAAAGTAAACAGTCAAAACAATAAAATTATGCATATCTTCCCATGTGTTTACTGCTCACCAGATACAATGGACTACATCATGGCTCTAGCTATCTGGAACATCTTCAGTTTTTATCTGCAATAAGAGCAAAGGGGACACAACCTCTTGATGTAGATTTGCATGATGGATTGGTTTCTGTAGCTATAGGGGTTGCGGCACAATTGTCAATTGAGAAAGGTCGATTTGTGACTATTGATGAAGTCATGGAATAAGCATTCATTTGACAATTGACATACATTAGATTAATGTACCATTTTGTACTCGACGCCAGCATATGCTACATATGTTCAAGGAATTACACAAATGAGCAGTAAAGCCAATTTATGTAACCTATGAAACCAGAGAGAAGCTATGGTTCCTTTTTCTTTATGTAGTCTATGTAACGGTGAGCATGTTTTCCAAATAGTTCAAGCTTCATGTAATGAATCTCAACTAGTTTGGGTATATGTGTTACTCATGCCATCAGTATTGTATTAAATAGCCGAACGCTTTGTGACCCAGCTGGCACCAGCTCCAATAAGGGAGCTCGAGGTCTCGGGTTCGAGCTTCATCCCCCTCCCTCTTTCCCCTATAGTTGTAATAGTTGCTAAAAAAAAAAGTATTGTATTGAATAGGAACAGTTTTTATTCTGCAAGAAAATTGTAACAAGATTGTGTAATCTAGTGTTTCTGATATATAAATCTGTTTGGAAGTCATAGTATCATCCGATTGATTTTCAAATCCCTTTCTTCCCCTTATCATTATTTTATATTTTTCACTCTGTAGTATCCTTTTCCCTCCAAATTTCAACATTATCTTGGTTGTTAATTTGTAACATTTTTTTTCCCCTTGGTTCTCGGTGTGAATGTGTCGTACTTCTAATTACAATTCTAATTACAACTTTTTTCATGTCTCTCTGTCAACTTCAGTATCCTCACAGGGATCAATGGCCAACGGGATCCGATGATTTAGACCGCTTGAATAGATTAGACTAACAAAGGGAGCAAAATATTTTGTTACCCCATGATTGAAAATCAGTCCATGCCAAGACCACGACCCAATGATTTGATTCTTTTTTAACAAGTTTTACTCATGGGGGATAGATCATTTGGATACAGAAACACTTCGTTTAATAAATTATTTATTTAATTGAATTTCTTTTACAAAAGCTAAACTAATTATATATTTGGATAGATTAGTAAAATGAGCTTTTCTATAATCTTTTAAATGAGAAACAGAAATATATTGTTTTTCAGTTAATTCAAGTGTTTCAATAAAAAAATAAAAAAAGCCATCCAGACATGTTTTTTTTAACATTTTCTTATAAAACGCGATTTTGCTCCAAAAGTTTTAGTTATCCAAGATAACTTATTTAACATATATATAATTATGGACTATATAGACTCCCATAGTTTTCATTATTTCACTCTTTAGTTTACAAAAGAAATATTATATAATTAAAAAATGATTTGCCTCTCATTCCCTTTTTTTCAGAGAGCACTAGTTATTTACAAATCATAAGTTCAATTCACTGTTTTCTGCCTCAAGGAAAGAATCATAGACCGAATCAAAGCACACATCCACACCGATGGCCCATTTGTCTATCCTTTGGGTTAACATTTGCGCCATTGGAGGAACCCCAAACTGTTCTATATCACCATTATGGATCTTTATCCAATTTAACAGAGCCTTCAAAATGTGAGAGTCACTAAGAACCTGATTTTAAACTGAATATTAAAAGATCAAGTATTAGTTCCCAGCTTTTTCTCAAGGTGCAAACGGCCAATCTCCAGTACTCATATACCGGTTCTCGTACACTGTCCAAACTCCAAAACACCCTTAACCGCACTTATCACCCACCTCTCATTGGTAAAAATAAGATTTCAGTTACAATTTTCACAAAACCGACTTGTTTTTGTGAAAATTTCATAGTCGTATAGACAGCTATTATTTACACACATCTATCTACACAGCAAGAGCTTTCTTTAAAAGACTAAATGCAGCAAAGATGAGCATCATCACCACTACCTTTTTCGAAGCTAGCATCCGGAGGTTTATCCTCAAATGATGGTTTCTCATAAATTGCACCCCGGCTTCCCCCAACCACATAATCCCAGAAAGAAGAGAAAATGACACCACTTTCATTGTTTCCTTAGGTCCATACACGCTTCTTAGCCCACTTGGCAATTCCACGTACAACAAATCATGACCTCCTTCAGTGCAGTTAACCTGGTTTAGCCCAAGACACTCGTTCATCCAACTCGATAAATTGACCAGCAACTTTGCAAGCCATGCAATCTCATCATCAGAAATAGGCCGTTTCATTGAGTCACCTTTGTATTTATTCTCGGCTCCCATCTGGTTACCATAACTTCTAGGCTTGAAGATCTCGTGGCATGATTGATGGCAATGTCGGAACTCCAATGCTACAGATGATGGCTTTGTAATTGGACCTCCAAACATCTGGTTTACTTGGGCTTTCAGTGAGTCAAGACTCTGTAGATTCTGAACAACATTGCTTCCAGGAAGTGATTGCAGCTCAGACTCTGCTCGCAACAGAAAGAGCTGAAAAAAATGCACAGGTCAAGACTCTGTGAATGAAAGCATCGGGTGGGGGCTGGAGTGGGGAGCTGGTTCAAAAAAGTTTAGATTAGAACTGCTAATGTTTAAACCTGAAGCAAATGATGTCCACCATCTTCTCCATCATCAAACAGTCGCAGATCTTTGTTCCAATTCTCATGTAAAAAAGATCCATCTGCATTGTTCTCGCATAGGCCATACTCCCAATCCTAAATGGTGATCCAAATCAATAGAATCTTGATGTTCACGTTTTAATAAGTAGGTTTACTATGTCAAAATATAGACTACAACGATGTTCCAATAAGCCTAATGACTACACTTCTGGCAACAAGACATGTCCATAATGCCTGGGCATATGTATTAGAAGAGTGGACAAAATTTGAACTCTATAAGGGAATCCCTGAACTGCCACAATGGCTTTTATATCGATAATCATCAGAACATATTAGGGCAAACATACAAAGAAAAATGAAAACTAATTGTTGTACTTACAGAGGCAGAAAAATTCTGAAGGGAAAAAGTAAGCCATCAGGGGGTAAATGGCGAACTCAAAAGGAAGCATTCAAAAAACATAATATACAGGTTATTTCCCTCGTATAATAGGCGGGTGATATTCAAAATCGAAATTTCGGAAAAAAAAAATTTCCTAGAAAGAGAATTGTTCAAAATATATATACAAAAAATTGCATTGCAGCTTTTGGAAGAAAAGGGCTAAAACTTAATACGACTGAAAAACAATGATAAGCAAAGGCATACCTGCAACTGTTGTCGAATTGCAGGAACAAATCTGTTTAACGTATTAAGCATCGACTTAGATGATTCTGCAACTTTCGAACGGTAAACAGTATTTGTGTTTCTTAGGAGCTCCATCAACTCCGTAGACGAAGTTAATATGTTAATAACCTGCAAAAAGTCGGAATACATTAATGTTTATTTATTTGGATTATTTAAAAAAAGAAAGGAAGAAAACTGCCCTGATCCTTAAATTGCAATTACTGTTATTTTTCCATGAGTTCTTTTAGCAAAAAACTTTTGTATCCTAGCTACATTGTTATATGGTGCCATTAATGTGCTTCTATCTCCTTTATGCACCTTCGATCCTTCCAGGAATTCAAAGTCCTTGTGTAGACTCCAGCAGTTATAGATTCAACTTGTCCATACATTATGACCATTTGCAGAATATAGCAGAACTAAGTTGGTTATAGTTTAGCATCTCTAACTAATTTTAGTTCTCTCCCAAGGAGAATATTTGATACCTAAATATTTAATGCCCTTTTACCAAACACATCTCTGCCAATAGCACCAACTTCAATGAATGTATCTCATGGTGTGAAAATGCACGCCCAGAATAAATGTTGACCCAGAATATATATAGACGATAAAAATATCAAACTAATATTAAAGCCCCGATTTGATAAGAGACGAAACATATTTACAGGATTACCTATTGAATAATAAGAGAGACCTAAATCTAAGCTATATTACCAAGAGTTAGCTAGTAAGCATATTTATCAAAGTTCTTTTGCTCTCATACTTCAGTATTCTTGTAATGAAGTTTGAAACCAAGACTATGGAACAAGTCCTAGCATTGTACAAATGGTATTTGTATAGCATCCAATCCTTTTGACATTCAGGCAAGAATTTATCATAGACAATTCAAATATATAATCATATTTCCTTATGTTAAAATACAATTTACTGCACCTCTACGCAGATAAGAATATATCAAACCAGGGAAGATAAAACACATAATTTATTGCAATCCATTTTGTATTTCCATAATTTACTCCCATCTGAGATGGTTTGTAGCTTATTATGGTATAACCAAAGAGCCGGACACAAAAAAGGCATTTGTTGAACCTAAAATTTCTCTTAGCTAAAGAGAAAAACAAAAATCATTTTTAAATGGCTTCAGTCCCAAGAAAAATAACAAAATATAATTTCAAAAGAAAACAGAACTTTTGAGAAATTCAATTTTTTAGGGCTCTTCCATTTGGTGTGGAAAGTTATAATCATGAAAATAGAAGTGGATTGTACAGCACAAGAAATGAGAAAAATACCAGCTCGTTCGTGTTTGTTGCCAAATGGCTTTTAGTTATGGTACAAGTTTTGTTGAAGAGTTTGTTAGAATATGAATATTGTATCTTGGAATAATAAACTAAATCTAATCATATTCCTATATTTTAGAGATAGAGTAGGCTGTTTTAAAGTTTTGTGTATATCAGGAATCATCATCTTGTTGTGTTTAAATACGTGAATTATAGTTGAATAAAACGATGTGTTTTTCTCTCACATTTCCTTCTTTTGACGGACTTTTAAGTTTATGTTCTTGCTGTTTGATCGGTAAAGTTTTGCATGATATTCATTTAAAGTATTAATAAATAAATAACAATAAAAAAACTAAATAATGTTTAGATACAGAATAAGAGCGGAATAAATAGTGAAACGAAAAGGCAGACTCGAACAGTTATGGATGGAAACAGACCTTTGCCACCATCTGAAGTACAACTTCTGTATCTGTGTGAAGGAACTTGTGTGCAAATCCAATAAAATGCATGACCAAAGAGCTGTAAAACAGGTAGTTGGCCAATACATATCCTTGCCAAGAAGATGAGTACCCATGAGATGATACTATTTTGGCGCTTTTAGCTGAAATTTTGTTTGAGACTCCAGAAAGTTCATCAAGATCAGCAAACTCTTCAAAACTGATAGACCAAGGTTCCATGTGATTAACCCAAAGTGAAAATACTTGTGATGCGTTCTTTATAGATGTTCCCGCCGGACAAAATAGAAATGTTCTCAAGATAAATCTATATAATGGCCTCTGAATCAGCAAGTTCCAAGATCCATTAGAATGTAGACTAGGTACAGTATCACTTGACTTAACAACATCAACCAAACCTGATACTCTCCTCCCAGGACTCCCAACATAATCAATCTGGTCGGACTCTTCTGAAGCTGGAATCGAACTCATATTCAAATACTTGACAAAAACACTTAGCACATCAGCAAGTCCTGCAGTAGGTGGAGTTTCACCCAGAACAGAGTTAAAAGGAAAAGTTATCCCGGATGACTTGCAGACAGCCAAAGGCAAGGGTGAAAAATCATTATCAACCAACCAAAAATGGATAAATGTATACACCACGAATTCTGCCCTCTCCATCGCAGAATTATCATAACCAGTAGAATAACGAAGTATTGACTGATAATATGGTCGATGCACGTTCAGATCAACAGCAGGAACAAATGAATGAAGATAGATATACAGCAGCTGCATATACAAATTACTCTCAGTCTTCTTTTCCGTTCCACGTTTTGTACTTGAAAGCCCAGGGATTGAATGAGACCAGTTCTCCAACCTAAATTTTATAGTCTTCTGAACCTTCACAGCCTCTGAATTCTCACTATTTCCTCTACAAACAGGAGAATAAGCAAACCAAAACAAGTAGTATTCGAAAACATTAAATTGCATCTGATATGAATAGCCCTTAATTGAATCTTCCTCAACCCTACCCACGAACAATGGACATAAGTTGGCCAAACCAAAATAATCTCGTCCATTTTGAAGCGTGTACCTAACCCATTCTGGCAGACGTTCAACTGGAAATACATACTTAACAAGAGATAAACGGTCAACCTCGTAGATTGACGACAACATCACTCCATTTGGTGATAGAAGGCTCAAAATTTTACCTGCAAACAGACAAAAGCAGGAGATATAGGAAACCAAAAGAAGAAACAAAAAAGCACAGCAACAACGATAAATACAATGCAAAAATGCTTCAAAGTTCCGGAAAGAACATAGCTGCAATTAGAAACAACATCAAAAGGATTAACATAAATTCGATCACCATACATGATACTACATCGACTAAGTTAGTAAAAAAGCCGTGAAAAATCATAATAAGTTTCCGAAAGCTTCTGAAATCCAGCCCATTGATACAGCCATTCAAAATCAGTTACAGACCGACTGACGAAATCGGTCCGAACATAACCTTACCTGTAAGCTCCAGATCATTTTCCGAAGCAGCAATATCGACCCATCCATTAGTAGGGTGACGCGTGGGAACTGAAGGAGATGAGGAATCATCGAAGCCAAATAGTTTGCAGATTAGGGTCGGGAAAGTGATCGAGAAAAACCACCGCTGTTGGTCGGGGCTGTGCTTCCGGATAAAGGAGTCCACGGCTGCGCAAGCGGCGGAAATCTGAGGCGGAGACGTCGCGGCAGCTATAGTAGAAGCCAGCTCCGTGCACTTGTTCTGCGTGTCCGAGGCATACGAATGAACAATCATGTTGAGAGAAATGTTTATGCGAGAGGGTTCTAATTCTGAGGAGATTTTGAATGGGATAAAGGGGGTAATGGCGCGGTGCGATGAATGCAGGAGAATAAGGGGGAAGGAAGGTGACGTGGCGTTAGGGCTGGGGTCTGAATACATGACAAGGTGCAATTACCATGACACGTGTAAATTATTAAAGAATTTATTGCATAAAGTTCAATAATAAGTTAACCAACTATTCCTTTTAAATAATGTTTAGGAATTACGTGTAATTTACGTTTTTTCAGGGAAATAATTATATTTACCAGGCTGGATTAACTTAATATTATTGATCCAAAATAATTAATATATTAATTTAAATTTTATTTCAAATGATATTTTATTTTAACATTGAGTTGATATATAAATGGTTCAAATTATATACATACAAATATATTGCATATGTTTTAGTAAGCATACGACTAAACTCCTCGTCAACTCTATCCTTTGCCTAACTCTATTGTAAGCTGGACTATTTGGTGAGCTAAATTTCGGTTAAACAGACTTAACGACCAAACCTAACTAATTTGAAAATTCAGTTTGGTTATTTTCAAAAATTTGGTTTTGATTTTTTTAAAAAATGATTATTTCGGTTCGTTTTGGTCTCATTTTAAAAATATCGATTAACAGAATTGACAGAATAAACAGAATTTTTGTAATTTTTTTTATTTTTAAAAAATATATTTTTTAAAAACAATTTATATCATTATTTTATTTAAATTTTAGTTTTAAATTTTTTAAAATCAATTTATCTAATTTTGAATTTTTTTTAAAAAAAATAGGCAATTCGGTTACCGACATAAATAAATGAATTTTTATCGGTCCGGTTTTGACAATACAATTTGATCGGTTCGGTTGGACGAAAAAAAATTCGGTCGGTTCGTTTTTCAAAATCTCGGTTAGATTATACCTGATTGTACACCCATCAGGGCAGGTGGGCAATAACAATCACATTATTTTGTGGGCATGCCAAAACCATTATTGCTACTTGTGTAGGAAAATGGTGAGGCGCAGCTCTCAGCATTATGGTCCAAAGGGTTGCAAGCAATAGTGCAACACACTGTTGGGTAGATTTCAATGCATTGTAGAGTTCACTCTACAAGGTAGAAAAGGCTGTACCAAAATATTGGTCTATATTCCGCAGGAGTTATTCTTTATTCTTTAGATTAACAATCGAAGCACATCTGAGTACCACGTTGATGGTTTCTCTTCTTTCCTCTTTCTTTTTCTGTTTGTTGACAAATTATTTTTTCAATGATTTAAATAATATACAATTTACTGTATAATTTTGGAGATTCATGAGTTCTAAGTTCAATTACCCATCATTATAGTGGTGAACAAAATTTCAGATAAACCAAATTAACGACTGAAATAAATTATTTCAGACTTCGGTTTTTAACTTTCAAAAAATTAGTCAAATCAGTTCGATTTTGGTTAATTATTTAATAATTGTTTGACGGATTTAATCTATTTTTCCGAATGCACTAATTGTACACAATATGAATTAATTTGGAACCTCTTACATGTAAATGACAATCATTTAGGTCAAAGCTTTGTTGTCATTGCCCATCTTCGAGATCATCAAATATCTATACCCAACACTACTTTCACCAGAAATAGCAAAGTCCGCACACGAATTCGTCTTCACACAGTGAGTTTCATGTACTACATTTTTCTCCTAAACCAATCGCCAATCGAAAACTGCTCTACAGAACCCCAAATATATTCAACCACAAATCAACTCCCAAACGGCAAGGAAGCCTCCAAGACTTGAGGGCACGTAAGTACTAGGGAATCACGAGCAGGGACGAATTACGTAGATGGTATATTATCAAGTAGTGCTGAAAAGAAAAATAATCATCTCCAAAATACCGTTGTTTTTGCAAATTGACACATTATTTATCCAAAATAATTTCATTAACTATTTTTGAATTGATGGATCACAAGAGATATATGATGGACTATATAGAAATTCTGAGAAAACGTAATTTGTGGGAGAAATATAAATTTTTTTTGTAAAAAATTAATGGTGACAGCTGTAGCCCCAACGATAGTATACTGATGTGATCCGTTATTTTAGGTATTTGGTAGAATGAAGTGTTAACGAAAAATAAAGATGAACACACCAAGATTTTTACGTGGAAAACCCTCAAATTGAGAGAAAAACCACGGGACCTAGTTCAGTATAAATTTCACTATCACATTTTTTGTTAATTACAGGACTCCTGGGACACAACTTACAATCATCAAATGACTTATAGAAATATCCCAGAAAAGTAATAAAAGTGACCGAACAGAAGTGAATATGCTATCTTCGGAGTCTTTTTGCATAGAAAAATCCAACCCCCTTCAATGAGACCATCTGCGGGTATTTATAGGGTGTTCCCAGTGATTAATTCGCGGGAGATCCGATACACGATGTCCTCTGATCGTGGCTTAACTGGGGCCAAACTTGTCCGAGAAATCCGCGTCCCATTACTGCACGTTTATTCACGTCAGTTGATTTGTTGGTTATCCCCGGGTATTCCGCTAGTCTTTGGCCATCAAACCGAGGAGGGTTTAACAGCTGTTCGGTAAAACCCTGTTCGGTACTATCTGCTCGGTGTCCTCATGTTCGGTATATGACTTGTTCGGTTCTTGGGGGATTTTACCCGACGAAGCCAATATGTCATATGACATCATATACATTATCTCCCAAGAAATTTTTTATATATATCGGGTGTTTATAAAGACCAAGATATATAAATATATATATTTATATGTATTGATATTTGTAAAATCGGATGTATAAAAATGAGACCCTTCCCTCCTACGTTGCTCAAAGCTACGGATATTGCTTTACTTCATTCAACGTGTCAACTTGATCGTGACATATCTATTCGTGTTTATCCCTTTTTTGCTAACTGATACTTATCTTTATGCATTCCTGTCACTGCGAGCAAAAATATTCCCCAACATTTTATTTTTCCAAGGACGATTACTATCATCTGAAAATAAATAAATAAATAACAAATTGGAAAAATATATTAGATTTCGGCTTATGAATATTTTTATTTTAGACTTTATCATATACAAAATATTTACTTGGATTTTTAAATATAAATTCCCATGGTTATCCCATCAAATGGAGTAGATCAATAACGTCCCACGTAAAAAGACGAGGCATTGATAAATTTGGATCATCGATCCTAATATTTAGGAGAGTGACCCGTAGGGTAAGAAGGATAATTCAATTTCCACATAGTGCATATTCGACAATTTTCCCCATTAAACTTCACTTTCTCACGAACCAAGTGACTAAATGTGAGAAGATTCATGTTAGACAAGGTGTAACACTTCTTGGCTCAAGGCAAGGCCCACCATTACGAATAGAAAATAATATACTATAAATCAAGATACACATGCGCGTCAGATATTGGGCATCAAAGCTCCAATAGTTGGGCTCGCTCAACCAAATAAATCAAACCCATATATCCTATTAATTGGGAAGAATACCAGAATAGGGAGGTAAAGTAACTTGAATCCATGTCGAATATCGAGAAGAGCAAAAACGACAGGAGGCGATTTAGTGATGAACAAATCAAGTCATTGGAGACTATGTTCGACTCGGAATCGAGGCCGGAGCTACGCCTGAAACTAAACCTGGCTAACAAGCTTGGACTGCAACCTCGACAGGTTGCAATTTGGTTTCAGAACAAAAGAGCCAGATCAAAATCTAAGCAAATCGAGACCGAGTATGCCATGCTGAAAACAAATTACGACAAATTGTTTGCCCAGTTTGATATTATGAGGAAAGAGAATCAAACCCTGCTCATCCAGGTATGACAATTCTCATAGTAAGTGATAGTTTCTATCATATATTATGACAAGTAAATGAAAATTTGTTCTATAGACCCGGCCCTATCATGCATCAAATCACATGAGTTTGTATATGTATAGGTCTTTATGAGTTTCATTGTTGTTGCCCTTAAAGGCACTACCCTCAGGAAGATCATCCACCATCCATTTGGAATCTTTTTTTTCTTTTTAGAAAAATGATTCTAAATGAATGGTGATGATGCCCCTAAGGGCACTACCCTTAAGGGCACTACCCTTAAGGGCATCATAAAACAAACCGTCTTTATGTGTCTTAGTCTTCCCAGGCCGGTTCATACAATTCATACAAGAACAACCCCAAGTAACATGTTTTTTGTATGGGATTCTTTCAGACCGTGTAAATATATTACAAGTTTCTTTCTTTACCAGCTGCAGAGACTTAGAAATAAGTCTGGCAAAGAAGATGATGAAATACAAGACAATTACAAAGATCACATCAAGATGTCAGCTTCTGAAAACCCCGAAATTCTACGAGAAGCTCATAGCGGTGAGCTTTTCATGCCCTCGTGTGATGATCCAGACAAAAAGGTTGATTACATGGAAGAGACTGATATTCTAAATATGGCACAGGTTGCACGAGATTCGTTAGCATCACCGGAAAATGGATGCAGCTTTGACTCTTGCACCTTTCTTGATAATCATTGCCACGGCTCACAGTGGTGGGACTTCCAATTTTAAACTCCAGGTTGAGGGCATTGTGAGACAGCACACAGTTGTCCCGTAAATGACAGAGTATAGAAAACTCAGCCACATAAAGGGTCGTGCATATTTATTTGCTGTCCATTTTACCTTACCCGACCCTCATATCCGAAGGGTCAAGTTATTGAAATACATCTAGATTTAAGTTTATGATCCAGGATAGGCAATGTGTATTGCTTGTATTTCAATTTTTGTGTAGATCACACCACTTAAGTCGTCCACCAAGTGATATGGTTAGCCGACACCACCGCTCTACATTTCGCGGAACGGTCGCAGTTATTGCCGTTGAGCTATGATGCATGGATACAGACACGATTCGATATGGATTTTCAAAATTTTCAGGATACGACACGGCTGAGACCCGCATGTATATTTTTATATTATATATATATTATACATGTACTATATTACCAAATACTAAAATTCATATTTTTTTAAAAAAATTCTAAAACCATGTAAAAACAAAAAAAAAAAATTCTTACCAAATTCAAGAAGCATATAAATAAACCAATATCATTTGAATCATTAATACAACTCATATTAACATCAAATACATATTATTTCAATAAACACAAAGTTTAAAAAATAAGTCCAAATAAAAGATAACACCAAAAATATTTTTACCAAATTCAAAAAGCATATAAATAAATGTATGTAACTGAAATGTATCGCCAATATTAACACAAAATATATAGTACTTTAATTAACACGTCCAAATTTTATTTTTGCCAAAAAACTTTTTAAATTGTAAAATTAACTCTCGAAAGTGTCATTTTCTGTATTGGACACGTCCATCGTCTGTGTTCGACATGAGTGTCCGATTGAGGGAAGTGTCCGACACGGGTGTCCGATTTTATTTTTTTTAAAAAATTAAGGACACGCCACATGGCGTGTCCGACACGTGTCAAATGAGTGTTGGTGTCCTAGAAGTGTTCGATGTTGTACCGAGTGATTTTTAGGAGTACTCTGCATCATAGTCATGAATTTTCTAAAATTAAAAATAAAAATAAATAGATAATTTGAACAAATTTCCAATGAAAAAAATTTAAAAATTGAAATTTTTGAAAATGTTTAAAATGTTTCGCAACGACAGTGAAATAACCATTATAATCACACTTTTGTTTTAACATGTGATTTTACCGTAGCAATTATCATTTCCTCATTTTTACGAACCATGATAATGACCTTAAATAGAATGAATGAGCTGGTTCTCTTTCAACAACCATATTCTCTATAGTTTCCGTTGAATGGAAACAAAAAAGAGGACAGAGTGATCGACCAGGTAAATTAATAGGCAAGGGCAATGCGTCCAAATAAACACTTGCTGTGAGAAAAGACAACAACAAATGATTTGAATTCACTGTTTCCAAATTATAACATTCCAAAACTCTCATTGTAAACAGTCTACAGACACAATACCAGGCATAACAAACCTCAAGCTTTTAATTTCATAGAAGTGTCCATTTCAACACGCCAACTTTCTCAAGTCCCTGCTGTTAGAGAATAAATAATAAATTGTCCAATCTCTCTATAAGCTCGGGCTTTTAGATGAGACGGCAATTCTTTATGGTATCAGAGCCTCTGGCTAACGCCAAGGTCCTGAGTTCAAAACTCACAAACAACAATTCCACCAACATTAAATATTCACTTGATGGGCCTCCCAAAAGAGGAACAAATCGGCCCACAAGTGAGGGGGAATGTTAGAGAATAAATAATAAATTGTCCAATCTATCTACAAGCTCGGGCTTTTAGATGAGACGGCAATTCTTTACCTGCCTTCACTTTCACTTCTCCGTTTGGTAATCCACAAATGCTATCTACGACTTTGATGCTTCAAAAACAATATGCCTTTGTTCTACATTACATTTCATTACTGAAATCCCAGCATCACAACAATTTGCATTTGTTTGTCTTCCTGGTTTCCTTTTCAGGTTCCCTACAACTTTCGACTTAAAATTAATGATTTCCCACGACATTTCAAGTATAAGCTTCATTTTACTAGTCTGGCACAATTTTTTTATTCATAAATATCTCCTCATCAAAGTTAGGGTGCAACTCACCGTTGATTTGAAAGATGTCAAACACATGATTACTAGTAATATATGCTTTACAAAACCATGGCCATCTTTTTTTCCTACAAAATTATCTATCTTCTCTGTATCCATGCTGTTTTTGGGTTATCACCTACGAATCACAAGAATTGAGGTGTGTGTAGGATTCTTAGATGAAAAGTCATATCCATCAGACACCTCAAGAATATAAAACACCGCAATTATAATTGGTATAATAATATTTATAATGTATTTTTGTTAAAAATAGGAAGAAGTGATACAATTAATAATTCGAGATGGTAAAATGATGTGATTAGTTAGTAATATAATTGATTTAAGCAAGCGATGTGTACGAGTAAAGGGGTAAATTGGCCTTAATAATTTGAAGGGTTTTGCTGCACAACTGTCATAATTCAAAGGGACGAGATGAAATCAATCGTGGGACTT
The DNA here is from genome assembly GCA_907163345.1 of Haberlea rhodopensis. Lineage (NCBI taxonomy): Eukaryota > Viridiplantae > Streptophyta > Magnoliopsida > Lamiales > Gesneriaceae > Haberlea > Haberlea rhodopensis. The sequence goes on along the minus strand of CAJQUN010000004.1, from coordinate 2,072,351 downwards.
TTTGTTTTTTTGCGATGTCCTTGAGACCATCATGAAACATGTGGCGTATTCTGTTAAAAAAAACCATGTATTACTTGATAATTTTCCTTAATGGTGACATCAAACAAATCAGAAACAAAGTGTCGCTTTTGATGGGTTTGGGCTTTGGTTTCTATCCCACATCCAAAAGGGAAAGAAACTTCGCCAAACTTTTGAATATAAAAGGATGCTTTAGGCTTCAGTTTTAAGTGCACAAATAATAGCTTGTCTAGCAACTTTTGACTTTAGATTAGATAAATTACTCTCTTGTTTAAAATCTAGTAAAATTTTTAATATGCTCTGTGTTTGCAGTTGTGACTGAGCTTCCACATCAAAAAAGCTTTTATTAGGTGTCTTTCTTGTAAGCGGTGTGCGTTATAAAGTGTGGCTAGTGGGAAAGTTTTGTGAGTGTGTTTGCGGTGAGAAGAAAAATTGTGTGTTGTAATAATTTTTCATATAGTGTATTTTCTTCTCTGGTCCTGGTGGTTTTTCTCCTGATTTGGGAGTTTTCCATGTTAAATCTTTGTGTTATTATTTCTCATTTTGCTTGCTTTTCCCACAAAAGGTGCAGATCCTGGGGGGTGAATTTGGAGGGTCAAATTCCCAACAAGTGGTATCAGAATCTGTGTCCTTTTGTTGCGGTGGAGCTTTGGTGTGGTAGGCGAATACGTATTGAGTAAGGAGGTTCTGTCTAGGAAAATCGGTATTTAAGTGTGACTTGAGTTACCTCACCAATTTTCCTGGTAATCTTGAAGTTCTGTTTAGGAAAAATCGAGATTCTCTATTTTCTAAGAGCTTACTTAGTGTGTACCATTCTGGTCATTAGTAAAATCATCAAAGTATCAGAAGGCAATGTCGGGAAGCAGAGTTTCAAATGCAGTCAGATTTGATGTGGAGAAATTTGATGGGAAAATCAAATTGCAAGTCTGGGATGTGTTGATTCAGTCTGGTTTACACAAGGCTTTGAAGGGCAGAGTATTCCTCGAAAGCAGCAGTGATACTAGTTCGACTGGTGGAATGACTAGTGCAATAGGTAAAGCTGGAATGAGCAATGAAGATTGTGAGGATTTGGATTTGAGAGCAGCAAGTGCAATCCATCTGTGCCTGGCCAAAAATGTTCTTGCAAATGTGCATGTCTACGGCGAAGGAACTCTAAGAAAAGCTCGATGATTTGTATCAGAGAAAAGGCGTCTCAAATAGGGTGTATCTGAAAGAGCAGTTTCATGCATTGCGAATGAATGATGGTACTGGTATTTCAGATCATTTAAGTGTTCTCAATGACATTGTTTCAGAGCTGGAATCTATTGGAGTTAAAATTGATGACGAGGATCAGGCCTTGAGACTCATCTGGTCTCTTCCACGTTCATATGAGCACATGAAGCCGATACTGACTCATGTAAAGAAGAAAATCATTTTATCAGAGGTTACTAGTAAGCTTCTTTCTGAAGAGATGAGACTTGGCAGGAGTAACGTTTCACATGAAAGTTTTGCAATGGTGGCTCATAATTGGAAGAAAAAGAACTCCATGAAGAAATCCTGTTGGAGATGTGGACAACATGGCCATATCAACAAAAATTGTCCAAAAGCTGGAGCGGGTTCGACAAATTGCTCTGTATCAGCAAGTGGAGATGCTGATAACGAAGCTAACATTATCTCCTCTTTTGACGTCCTATGAAAAAGGACATATACATCCTTATGCCATGACGATGTCCCGAAGTTGCCATGAAAAAAGATGTAAAATGTTAGCGGGTCCATAATTTTGCACACGGCATTGATTTGACATTGATGCAGGGGGAGTTGTGAAAATCCATGTCGATGACTGATTAACTTTTAGGAGAGCCAAAATGTGAGAGTTGCACCATAATTTTTCAGCAATGTTATTTTTCGACATGTGCCGAATTGAAATGCTTGGAATGGTTTGTTCTAAGTGGGTATGCTTTTATGGTGGAGCATGATAATTCTCTACATTGAGAATTGTGACTGTCTTTGCAGTGTTGGTAGCAGAAGCTATGAAGATTTTCATCGAGGTGGAGTGTTGTGGGACGACAAAGCACAAGTTGGAGATTTATGGGTTTTGGTTTTGGTTTCTATCCCACATTGAAAAGGGAGTAACTTGGCCAAACTTTTGAATACAAAGGGTGGCTTTATGCTTCAGTTTTAAGTACACCAGTCAATAGCTTGTCTAGCAACTTTTGGCTTTAGATAAATTACTCTATCGTTTTAGAATCCAGTAGAATTCTTAATATGGTGGTCGCAGCCGTGACTGAGCTTCCACACCAGAAACGATTTTATTATGTGTCTTTTTTGTAAATGGTGTGAGTTATAAAATGTGGCTAGTGGGAAAACTTTGTGGGTGAAAATTGTGTGGTTGTAATAATTTTTCATGTATTGTATTTTCTTCTCTGGTCCTGGTGGTTTTTCTCATGATTTTAGAGTTTTTCACGTTAAATCTTTGTGCGGTTATTATTTCTTTTTTTGCTTGTTTTTCCCATAAAAAAGTATAAATTCTAAGGGATTGAATTTGAAGGGTCAAATTACCAACGACTTTTATATTTAAACAAATGGTATACAGCGGTTACCATGTGGGATCTCTCTGTACCATGTGACATGTTGCATTTATAAGGTTCGGTTTAGATGCAGAAGCAAAAATAGTTGGCTAAAAAAAAATTACTTTCATGAACATGGTTTTTTAAAATAATTTTGAAAAAATAATTTTTGGATAAAATAGTGTTTTTTAACTAAAACCGAAGCACAAAACCACATTTTTTGGCTCTTCAAAATTTAAGTAACACAATCTTTTTTTTTTTAGAGACTTATTTTTTAAAATTATTTTTTTAACAGTGCTTCTGGGTAATGGAATAAGATAATGATATACAGCTCTCATTTTCTTTACTGCTGTAAGAATGTCATTATGCTAAGTTCACCTGTTGTATTTTATCATCCAATCAGTGCAAACAAAGTCCAAGTCTGTGTCCAATAATAATATACATTTATTTATTCATATGAGCTCCCAGGAAGAGTGTTTCCTCTCTCTAGATTTTAGATTTACCAAATGGCTAATATTAGAAAACCTCCAAGATTCATAAATTTCTTGTATTGTTCCCTTCTTTTTCTTGCATCAATTCAAACAAAAGTGGTGTGCACTACATACAAAGTTGGAGATTTAGATGCTTGGGGAATTCCCACTTCGTCAAATCCGCAAATCTACAACAAATGGTCAAAATATCAGTCTCTCAAGATTGGAGACTCTCTCTGTAAGTACATTTTATTTTGAATCGCAAGATTCTTAAGAACACATACAAATTGGGGCGTGTGATCCATTTTTTTGTTTTTTTTGTTTTTTTGCAGTTTTCTTGTACCCTCCAAGTCGAGATTCGGTCATCCAAGTCAGAGATATTGAATCCTACAATGGCTGTAATCTGAAAGATCCAATCTTACGCATGAACGATGGCAATTCTTTACTCAATATTACAAAGCCTGGAGATTTTTACTTCATCAGTGGAGTTGAAGGGCACTGTGAAAAATCACAGAAACTTCACATTTCTGTGTATGGGAATGGATCTTACCCAGTTTCATCAGCATCGGCACCTGATTCTGATGCTGCTGCTCCCTCTTATCCTACTGTTTTTGGCTCCATACCAGTTGAAGCTTCTGCTTCGCCCTTGCTCAAGATTCCCGTCTTTATTATGTCTGCTGCTGTTATTTCTTTTTATATGCTTTAATCTTGCGTTGTTTTTGTTTCAGATTTATGAATTGGAGGATTTAATTTGTCGGGACTACGAAATTTACTGGGTCTGTTTTTTTTTTTTCATTTAATTTATATACTTTCATATGATATATTCCATTAGCCATAGAGTAATTTCCATTGCTTCTTTTCATCCTTTCTTATTCTTTGTTATGTATATTTTAAACAACCGATAATATAAATTAATCAGTGAAAATTGAAACCAAATGCATTAACTTGATCAATAGGGCTTCTGCCCACAATATTCAAATATGAAAGGGAATAGCTGTCATCAAGAGAGTTTCTATTATCAAGAAAGGGATAGCTGTCATCAAGAGAGTTTCTGTTGTCAAGAAAGGGAATAGCTAATATTTTACCTTTTCTTTGAAATCGAGTCTCTTTGTACAGAACCAACCTTAAAATTTGAATAATGGTTCCTAGGTTACCCAATCTGAGACATGAGATCGAATAATCAACATTTTGTCCCTTCAATGCGTCACATTTACATGTTTATTTATGGACAATCAAGCTTTAGGCCTTCAGGCCATCCAAATTCCTCCAAGAACGCTAACACAACTCCATTTGACCAGCCAAATCCTGTCTGTGTATGGAAATATATCAAACTAAGAATCAAGAACAGAAACACAAAGCATTGATCGTTTTCAATATCTTCGATTCAAAGGTGAAACATGACTTACTTGGGGTGCATATTCGCCACCACCTCCAATGTCACCACATTTCCGTACATCATATTTCTCGTGCATAGTTCCCGTTTTCGTAAATGCTACGTAGTTTGTTCTTATCCACTTCACTGCGATATCTTGTGCAACGGCTCGTGCTCTCTCGGATCCACTCCCCACAAGGCCTTCAACAATCATGTGTTGAAGAGGTGCCCATCCATTCGGAAAGTCCCTGATTATCATCATTAGACACAAATTCAGCGGTTCAATTAACCGCGAAACAACTGTTATCATTTTCGGAAAAAAAGTAAAAGCCATTGTATGAGTCACCATTGTTGTCCTGAATTTGTCAAAGAAGTCGCTATCCCAGCTGACTGAACAAGCCCTGAACTCTGGAGGCTATTGATAACTTTATCCACTGTTTTAGCTTCTAAACATGCATAAAATGAAAGCAAATAATGAAATAATTATGGCCGTTGATACACAAACTTAGTGACTGTTACAGAATCATTGAAGCATCAAAGTTTAGTAACTATGATACAACATGAGATTATCAATGTATGCATTTTAAGAACAAAAAGTTAAAGATGAAAGGCAGTAGGCCAAAGTGTAAAATTTAGTATATTTTTAGTTAAAGGTGATTCGACACTAACACTGTTCGACCTCCTGATGGATCCAGCCTTTTTGTGCTTGAAATTTTGAGGGAGAAATAAATGGGGAAGAATAATCTTTAAAGAGACAAATAAAGTTACTTCTAAAAAATATCTGAAAGATCAGAAAGGCTGAATCTTATGGGTAGCTGAAGCTTCTCCATTCCTGAAATGGTATGGAAATCATATGTAAAAAAAAACCTGAAGATTGCAGACCTGAATTAAATGGCTGGATCCACAAGGGGACGAAATTTGAGGCAAATATTTTCTTGTTCTGACTGGAACCATGCAATGTAATAACATCCTGAAAGCCCAAAACCAAGATCAAGACAAAAAGATATTAGATAACAAGATAGGATATAACTCTAGTCAATCTCCAAGGCACCAGCTTTTATACATTTGAATTGCCCAACCAGTAATCAACCCACTGTCCCATTACTTCATTCCACAGAATTGAATTTATGGCCTTCTTTCTAGCCTCCGAGGCCTCTCTAAAGCATGCCGCTGTACCAGAATCTCCAATAATGTGTGCCAGAGAAGAAATGTCGAGTTCCATCTACGTTGAAAAAAACATGGGACAAAATCACATCATATATTGAAAAGAAAATGTTATTGAATGCATAACTATCTAAATCTTACCTTCAGCATGAATGCATTCAAATCCACAGGTATAACTGATGTCGTAGCTAATGTTGTTAGATCAAACGCATTTCTGAAAAAAATCATATGTTGTATCAAATCATCATTGATAACACGTGAGAAACTATGTTTAAAAGGGATCATGTTTCATTTTGATTCTATGCATGCATCTCGATTTGAATCTTATGCAAAATCATGTCCAATGATAATGAATAAATTAAGCTACCTCATCCATCTAGTACTGAAATCCCATCCAGATTCGGCACTGGATGCCAGTTCCCGGTAAAGCTGCTTTTTCTCACAAGTATTTGAGAGCTTGGATGCTGTTTCCTGGTCCTGCAAATGTGAAAACACTCTTGAGGACCAAAGAACCATTTCTCTCCCATCATCCTATAATTGTTCTTGGCATGGTGCAACTATCAAATGTGATATCAGCGTTAGTGTACAGTTTGAAAGATATGAAATACAATGTTACCATCAACTATAATATTTGATACATTTATATGAGCTCACTTGTAAATGGTTCACCAATAAGTTGGAAAATTTATACCGTAGTTGACGACTCTGGCCTTGGTTGATTCCACATTGCATAATAACGACTTAGAGCGTGACTTGAACCTTCAGCATCCTCAATGATCACCTTATGGATCCCTTTGACAATATGAACGCTCATGAAAAAACTAACACTATAGAAATTGATAATGAGAAGCAAATTCCAACGACAATTACAAAAGAACGATCTTTTAGTACCCAAATTCCAAAAGTCATGCTCCTTCAATAATGCAGGAAGTGATTTTGCAACCAAATCCTTGTCACCTGTCCGATTGTATATATCTATGACCATTGAACTCAAGAGAGGAGGTTGACTGCAAATCGTACATTATGGAGGAAATTTACGTTGCGAAAAAATGTAGTGACTTTCACTTCTGATAACAACATGAAACTAATTTAGGCAAATAGCCTTACCTCCTATTAGTGTAATATGCCCTTGCACCGTTCAGAACATAACCAAATTCATCTATAAGGGAAATAAGATTATAGACAATCCCTTTTGCGGAGTCATACATTTTACTTGCTAACAATCCCCTGTGTCAAACCATATCAATTATCAATGTGTTGTCAACGAAAGGAATCGTATAATGCAACAATAAAAGGAAACACCAAAAGGGGCATCAAGAAAATTAGTTTGAAGTTGAATCAAACCATGTCCCATTCTTTACCAATTTTATCAGATTATAGAAACAACTGGAGTATAAATTCTTGAATATACAAAAACAAACTTTATAGAACAAGTGATCACTTGATGTTCGACAGAGAGATACCACGAGTTAGGTGTTTTAGATATGCCCATACCCCAAGAATCATTCCCGACTCTAAATTTTACTGGAATTCAACTCGAGGAAGGAGGGGAATACTAGACTTGGTCGTCCCCCACTCCTCGGCTTATTTTCTTACAAACATGTATAATTTCGCTTTAGTATACATATAATAGAAATGATACTCCATCCCTCCAAAGTTCTCAAAATCTTTAATTTTTAATTTCGTGCCATTCTATATATATTCTGGTTCCGCCATTTATTGCTGTACTTGCAGCTACATCATATTTGACAAGTCCTCATCTCAAAAGTTACAGCGTATGTGAACACAAATAAGCAAGAAAACCAACAGACAAAAAACACAAATCGAAACCAAACAGAAAACAAAAAAACAAACCTTATTACCCAATAAGAGTCCCAATAATAAACCTCCCTAAATCTGGATCCGGGAATCATGACCGGACTCTTCAACGGCAGCAATGTATGATAATCGGGCCTGTGAACAACCCTGCTCGAAACTTTCCTGCTCAAATTATTCCAAAGTGCATGCACTTCTAAAGCCCAAGCTCTCATCTCCGGGCTCTTCACTTTAGGCAAGAAGTCTTTTGGCTCTGCAACAAAGTCTTTTGGATTTACATGCACCAAATCCTGTTCCGCATCGCCAAAATATTTCTCAATAAACCTACTCAAGTCTTTTACAGGAACAGAACCGTTCTCCGTTCTTGGAAGCTTGTGAAACTCTTGAACTGTGATTGAGAGATTATTCTTCAGTGACAGGTCGACATAGAGCTTTGGATCAAATCCCTTGTGCCCATAAGTTTTATATGCTGTTTTTGAACAAGCTCGAGAAAGGTGACTAATGGAGTAGTTGGGATTACAGGGCCCCCATCCGTTGGCTTACATGGCTTCCCCGCGACAATAGTATTTGTCATGATCGCCGCTGTTAAAGAGAGAGCTAGAGTGATTATCAGATTTAGTAAAGCGTATCGAGGCATTTTTGGGTCAGAATTTTAAGGGATAATCAAAAAAAATAACGGTTTGATCTACGAATGTCAGTGTGCGTGTATGTTTGTGTTTTGTGATATATGGATGGATTTTTATGTGCATGAATTTGGAGGAGATGATGAAAAACCGAGGCAGGAACAAACAAAAATGGCCGGCGCTCGGATGATACTAGGGGAAAGTTTGACTGTCTTTTATTTAATTGTGTTGTAGACCACATCGGCAAAACAACACTATTAAGTATTGGGGTTTGTTTAATTTTTTTTTTTAAAAAAAGATTTTATTTTTCATATTAAATTTTCAGGATGCATTTTAATTCGGTTTGATTAATTCGAAAACTAGATCTTAATATTTTTTTATAAAAAGTGGTTAATTCGGTTCGATTTTGATTTTAAAATTTAAGGAATTAACGAAATAACCTATTTTTTATTTTTTTTATTTTTTAAAAATTTAAACTTTTTAAAAATCAAATTATCTCCATTTTTTAATTGTTTTTATTTTTTAAAATTTGAAAATGAAGTTTCTTATTTTTAAGTTTTATAAAAAAAAATTTGTTGAAAAAGGGTGTTGCTCTGCCGTCAACAAATGATTCTTCGAAAATATCGTTTGCTATATGGAAAACCAATAAAACTCTCAATATAAATTTAAATATCTTTTAAAATCTTGTATTTTTTTTTAAATTCGGGTTTTCTCTCTAGTTTTATGCCTTATTTTTTTAATTTTATACAAGAAATTTATATATATATTTAGGTTAAATGTATTTGCTGGCAATTGCATTACCCACACATAGGGATTTGTCATAGTCATATCAATGTGATTGTATGGTTGAATTTGAAAATACAACTTGGAATTGAAAGAAATCTAATATCATAAGTTCCAATTCAAACTTCCACATCACATGTGTGGGCAACGACTTTGAAAAAAGTCTAATATAAGCATGTTTCAAAATCCAATCGTGTTGTTTGAAAAGCAACTAAATGATAGGGATATGATTGAGTGGTCAGACCCGGTTTGTTTGACGATGCCCTTAAGATCAGTGCTTTCAGGGCATCATCACAATCGATTTGGAATTTTTATTTTTTTTTTAAAAAAAGATTTTACATGAATGGTGGATTTCCTTAGGGATCACAAATACTTTTATGTCAGATCCCGACATTGATGCTAACATATAGATACGAAAAGACCAAATTCAACCTAGATATTTGACATGTGGCTCTTTTTTTGACATCGTGTCCTTTATAAACTCAAACTCTAGAATTTTTTTAACATAAAGTCATATTCATGCAAGTCAATTAAGAAAGTCATTTTACACTTATCCTACGCAAAACTTCAATATACAACTCATTCAAACATGCTTACCAATTGATCCTAATTGCTATGATGACTCATATAAGGTGAGATTCAGCCACCGAGCTTCATTAGTATTCGAGTCGATGTTCGATGCTGATATCTCGACTCCAACATCAACGGTCCTAATGCATATGTGATTAGGATATTGTTATTTATTTCGTAGGGTATTGCATTCATTTTTTTCTCAATCAATTTTATTTCGGCAACCTTCCTACATGCTTGAGAAGACTGTCGAAAAATCCATGGAATTTTTATTTATCGGGTATTGATTTATGTCAATTTTTAATGCTTTTTTCTATTTCAATTTATAGAATCGACAATAGTAGAAGATTTCGATTATATTTCAGAGTGGCTTGCTATATTTGTTATTTAATGCAAAATTCACTTTTAAAAAAATAACTTTCAAAATCTTTTATTCGATCGCTCTCCTTATATGAATAATGAATGTTATCCAAAAATATATTATGAACATGAATTATAAATATCTGGTCATAAAATAATGAATTTGAAAAATAAACAAAAAATTACCTCTGTGTTTGTTTTGTAATAGTATGAATTTTTATTAAAAATAACTTATATATTATTTCTAGAGAAGTAAGAGTGTCTAATATTTAACTTCACGACTTTGTAAAACTTAGTACGTGACTTAATAAAACCTAGTGGTAAAGCGCCGCATACGCACTCAATGCGCCATATCATGATCAGAGCGTCAGTGCAGGACTTAGTAAAACTTAATGCGAGACTTAGTAAAATTTAATACGTCTTAAAGCCCGCACAGTTCGTGAGTGGAGCGACAGTACGCTAATGGGGTATGAGGATTATGTGACTTAGATCCTGTGGTTATTTAAACAAATGACTTTTATTTGACCATGATTTGAAATATAAATTTTTGACTTTTTGTTTGGCTGTTGTTTTACATGTGTTTGAATGTTATTTTGTAAAAAAAAATCTTTCAAATAGATACAATAAAAAATATATATTTGATCAATATTATTTTTCAAACTCTCCCGAGACGCTGAACCTACTAAAATTATCCACACATTCAATAAATACTCGCGTTTGCAAAATAGCTCATTGTCCCACACCAATCTTAGGGACCTCATTCAAATTGGTGGTCTACATTGTTTCATACATAGAACTGAACTTTTTCATTGAATAATTCACGTAAGCATAAACACTGGGACAGTATCATAAGCAAATCATTCTAGATTCAGAGCTAAAAGTGGGGAAATGCAGGTTCCGTATAGTACGAATTAGCAGACGATCGAATTTTGATCCCACACGATGTCGATCGCGTCGCCATCGGCTCCTAGTTTCTCGGCATCCTCAAATGACCCACTCTTCTTACAACCACTTTCAATACGGGTCACGCCGAAATTCCCGTCTCGTGTCCTTGACAGACCTGCGATCGCCTGCCGCCTCAGCCCCTCATCAGATGGCGATCTGGTGTACGAGCTTCACTACAGCCATCTCCGCCGTATGTGGTCATTCCCGGTTTATGTTACTCTGCCAGAGGACGCGGTGGGGCCCACAGCGCAGACGATGAGGAGGAAGAAGGAGACCCCCAGTCGTTTCGGGCGCTAGCGGCGGCGGACCTGGAGGGGGTGGTGACTGGTGATGGAGGTTCGGTGGGTGCTGGTGGAGAGAGAGTTTCCGAGAATGGCGAGAGAATTTATGACTGGCGAGGGTATCTGGAGATTGTTTTATTGGCGAAGCGTTTCATCAGTGCGGGTCGGATCCTGTGGATCCCAGAGGAAATATTTTTAAGTGTTGTAATAGCCTTTATTTACAATGTCTTCCGGTTTATGTTACTCTGCCAGAGGACGCGGTGGGGCCCACAGCGCAGACGATGAGGAGGAAGAAGGAGATGCACAGTCGTTTCGGGCGCTAGCGGCGGCGGGCGTGGAGGGGTGGTGATGGAGGTTTGGTGGGTGCTGGTGGAGAGAGAATTTCCGAGAATTTATGACTGGCGAGAGAATTTATGATTGGCGAGGGTATCTGGAGATTGTTTTATTGGCGAAGCGTTTCGGGCTGAAAGTTCGGGTGATGATGGCGTTTCATCAGTGCGGGTCGGATCCTGCGGATCCCAGCTGGTTGATAACTACCTCTAATTCCATTTACCTCACTGTTTATTTTCTTTTCCTTGTTCTTATTAGGTTGTATGCTTTGCAACGTATTGTAGCAATTAGTTGAAGATTTATGAATGGAGTTTGGCGGAAGTCTTTGACGAGCAATTGGATATGGTTTACATGGATATAAACATCTGTACCTTCTTTCCAAATCCCTGATCTATTCACTATTTTGACGAGCAATTAGTTGCGTCTTTGGGATATCTGGTTTTATTTTGGTAGGAGGCTTCTAAATTCTCTCTAATTTTGAATACATATATCAGTGGAATGTAAATAAAGCTCTTCAAAATTGAGAAGAAATTGATTATTGACCTTCAAATCTAATATGCGATGAGGGCGCACAGATATATATGGACTTGCTTTTTGTATGTATTCTGTTTTGAATTTCATCATTTGAGTATAATAAAGTAGCATTTTTCCTCACAGCTTACACACAATGAGTTACTTTGGTCAAGATTTGAGTTTGTTGATCTTTGCCCGCTGAGATTTGGCATAAACTTTAACTTCATTCTTGCTTTCTTTTCTACTGTCCTTTCAATACTACATCTCAATTTCATTCTTTTCTACGGCAAGGATTCCTCTCCCTCATTGGGTGCTTGAGGAAATGGATAAAGACCCAGACGTAACATATGTTGATAGACTTGGGAGGAGGGATATGAAATATATTTCTTTAGGATGTGACATTTTACCCATTCTACATGGACGACCACCCTTTCAAGCATATGCTGATCTCATGAGGAACTTCAGAGAAACATTCAGATCATTTTTTGGCGATGTCATAACAATAAGAATGACCTTCATAATGGGCTTTCTACAGCTGTTTATATTTTGTTTGTTCTTATATCTGTGATGCCTCGGTTGTAAGATGTGGTTTTCACGGTGTCTATTTTCAGGGAATTCAAGTTGGGCTTGGTCCTGGAGGTGAATTAAGATATCCGTCGTGCTCTTCTCAGAAGCGTACATGGGCTTGGCGCCCTCGTGAACTTGGTGATTTTCAATGAGCCGATAATGTATTCTGAGAGATTTACATATCCTGAACAGGCACAGTCCTTTTTCCAATCTTTTTCACTGAGTTTTGAACTATAATTTCTTTGCTCAAATTGGCAGTATATGCTTGCGTCTCTGAATGCCTTTGCCCGTGAAATAGGAATGCGTGAATGGGAAGGTGGTGGGCCCATTAGTGCCACTCATTTAGTGCAAAATCCTGAAAATACAGAATTTTTCAGAGACGGTGGTGCTTGGAAGACGCCGTACGGAGTGTTCTTCCTTTGATGGTACTCAGAAATGCTGCTTCAACATGGGAAAAGGATTTGCGGAGAAGCGGAGACTATATTCAGGGGTAATGAAGTCTACTTGTGTGGAAAAGTGGCTGGGATTCATTGTCATTATGGCACAGAATCTCATCCCTCTGAGTTAACATCTGGATACCACAATAAGTAAATTAGAGACGGATTTCTACCAATTGCTCGCATGTTTGGTAGGTATGGTTTTACTGTGTGTTGTTCGTGCTTTGACATGCGGGACACTGAAGAACAACAGATTAATCCAGTTAGTAAACCTGAAAGTTTTCTCAAACAACTTCTGCTCGCTGCACAAGTTTGTGACGTTCCACTGGGGGATAAAATTCTTCTAGAAATTTGGACGATGTATCATTCCAACAGGTGTTGAAATGGTCCAAGTTATACTCAGATGGACTTGAAACGCCATCATTTTCTTTCAACTTCGTTAGAATGGACAAAAGTTTGTTCGAATATCGTAATTGGGCAAGTTTTACACGTTTTGTAAGACGAATGTCGAATGTATTTCGGTGGCGGCAACACCGACCCTTCTCCTGCTGCTGTTTTTTTGCTGGAGCTATTCTTGCTTCCTAGGAATATACTTCAATCCAGTTTTATGGATGGATCTTTCTATGGCAGAGTCAATGAGTCAACTTTCTGATTGTAATATGACTATCATTATCATCTTCTTCATCAGCTAGATTCGTAATTTTTCTAACGATTTATTCTCTGGTCTTTAAATCAGTTAATGGTCAATTTCTGACTTGATGTAGTGCACGGTAAATTAGTGAAATTCTGAATTTTGGAAATGGGTGATGTAAAACTTTTGCTTGTACTTTTTTGGGTTGGAAGTTAAATTATTACCCTTGTGTGTCGTATGCGTTCTAAAATTAGAAGAATATTCATTGGACGTTCAATTATCACCCTCCAATTTTATGGATCAGAGAAGGTTTTATAGACGAAAACAACCTCTTGTATTGCAAGGGAAGACTTCGACATTAGGCCTAAAATTGCCCTACCATTTCTTGGACCCCGTACATAGCGAATGCACCGGGGTTTGCTGCTCTTTAGAAGGCTTTATAGCTCAAATTTAGAGAGAATATGACAAATGAGTTGATTTTGCGATGGGAGATGGCGTAAAATCATGAAATAGTATGGATATACTTGTGTTGTTGTCGTCCTTAAGAGTGAAATACTTGAGTACAAATGTATGATGTAGATGCTCTCAAGAACATTATCTTAAATGTGATATCAAAGGACCCACAAGAACATATGTTCTCCTATAACATCTTTAGCCCAATATCGATCGTCACCCCCGCAACATCGATCGTCTTCCTCATAACATCGGTCCCCAACAATGTAACAGAAAAATATGTGGCGAAAAAAGTTGAAAAGATTGATGGTTTGAGTTAAGTATAATTTTACCTAAAATCATTATTTTTTTAAAAAGTAAACCAATACGTGTCTATATTTTAATAAATTAGAGTGATAATAAACTTCGGTCAAAGCACGCAACCCAAGGATACCTCAGAATTGTCTATTTTAATTATATTTTAAAAATCGTGATTCCAATCTTAGTTTCGTAAACATCTCTATTACAATATTATTTCTTATTTTTTTCTTTTTTTAATATTATTTTATTAAATTTGAGATTTTGTAACAGACTTCAGAGATGATTCTAGTATATTTTTAAGTAATGTCTGCCGGTTATATATTTTAATTTAAAATTAAACACAATTTTATGCACAATAGGTTTTTGTGTAAAATATAATTATGTTTGAGTAAATTATTTTATCAAAGTTTGTGTTAGAGTTTTTATTATTTTTATATTTCTTTAATAAAACATAAATATTACGGAGAATAGATTTTGCGAAGAAAATTTGACATGATAATTATTTATTGGTTCCTAGGATTGGTAGATCAAATTTTTTTGGGTTTATTTGATATCGCTGATACAACAATTTTATGAATATTGAAATTTATATTTTTTCAAAAGTTATAATGAAAAATTTAATTTATTTATCAATATAATAATCCTCTATAATACATGTACAGTTATATATATAGTATTTAAAAATATTTAGGTTTTATATGAAATTTATACATTTTTGACTGGAAATAGTATTAACTGAATCTTGTCGGTGCCCACCCGATCATGTCTCTGGGTCTCCTAGTTCTCTTCTCCATCGCTTCGCTCACCGCAGGAGAGATCCGCCACACGGAGATCAGGAACGATGATCGACCCATAATCGCTTTCGACGAGTTTGGATTCACCCATCGGGGTCAGCTCCAGCTCAACATCACTCAGCTATCTCTCTCCGGCCCCTCAAATTCCGATGCCTCCATTCTTTCCAAGTTGGGTTTCTTCCTCTGCACCCGCGACGCATGGATCCATGTCCTCCAACAAATCGAAGATGCAGAAATCACCTGTGCACTCGGATCCGATTCGGTTCAAAAAGTCTTCGCATTCGATGCCCTACCCAATCCTACACCCACCGATTGGAATTACCTGTATTCTGAATCCGATGCGGATCAGTACACTCTCGTCTTTGCTAATTGTCTTCCTCAGGTTAAAATCTCCATGAATGTGCGCTCCGAGATGTACAACCTGGAAGGTGGCAAGTCCGACAGACGTGATTATCTCTCAGCCGGTAAAACGGTCTTGCCTAGAGTTTATTTCCTGTTGTCCATGATTTATTTTGTTTTGGCTGCGTTTTGGATCAGTGTTTTGTACAAGAAGAGGTTGACCGTCTTTGGGATACATTTCTTTATGTTGTCTGTGGTGGTTTTGAAAGCGTTGAATTTGTTGTGCGAGGCTGAGGATAAATCTTACATTAAGCGTACGGGGTCTGCCCACGGCTGGGATGTGTTGTTTTACATTTTTAGTTTCTTGAAGGGCATTACACTGTTTACTTTGATTGTCTTGATTGGGACCGGATGGTCGTTCTTGAAACCGTATTTGCAAGATAAGGAAAAGAAGGTTCTGATGATTGTGATACCACTCCAGGTGGTTGCGAATATTGCGCAGGTTGTTATTGATGAAACGGGTCCATATGGTCAGGATTGGGTGACTTGGAAGCAGGTGTTTTTGCTCGTTGATGTTGTATGTTGTTGCGCCGTGTTGTTCCCAATCGTTTGGTCCATCAAGAATTTGCGAGAGGCGGCAAGGACCGACGGGAAGGCTGCTGTGAATTTGATGAAGTTGACTTTATTTAGGCAGTACTACATTGTGGTGATATGCTACATATACTTTACACGAGTCGTGGTTTATGCACTGGAGACTATTACCTCATATAAGTATCTTTGGACTAGCATTGTGGCAGGGGAGTTGGCTACACTGGCATTCTATGTATTCACGGGGTACAGGTTCAAGCCAGAGGCTCACAATCCATATTTCGTTATTGATGACGAGGAGGAGGAGGCTGCAGCTGAGCAATTGAAGCTCGATGATGAGTTTGAGTTGTAGGCTCAAGGCTCTGCCCATAATGCAGGATAATTGAAGGAGAATGAGGTTGATGTCACATTTTGTGCTTTTTCTTTCTTTCTTGTTTTTAACTGCGTTTATATACTTGAATCAGTAGTGTAATTTCACAGGTTTCAAGACCTTCTCTAAACTTCAATTATAAATCGTGTTCATAATTTAATGTTTGTAATCGAATTTTGAAATCCAGATTTGAAAACTCGAATTTTATAAAAAATTTCAATCAGCAGTACGGAATGCAATGTGGGTGGTGGTTCAGTTTCAATGCAGATTGCTCCCACAATTATGCACGCACTACACCTATCGTGTAGGAAGTTAGGGTTCATGTGATGCACACCCCGTCGCTTGACGAGGTTTGAAGCCAATTCCATGGACGTGGAGTTTAAGAACTCATTTTAAGAATAAATCTTCAACTTGCATAACACCAAATTGAGAGGAATAGTGCTGGAAGGGAGCGAGACCAAGCCGAGCCACCAGGAGAGTAAGTCCTGTTGAATAAACGAATGCAGCCTCAACGGAAGAGATCAACCTGCTTTATTTTAGGTCACCGGCGGCGCAAAACGAACTAATCCACGACCAGCAAGGGCTTGCTTAGATATTACAAGGGGTTTAGAAATCTTTACATGTTTAGTCCAATAGCACCGGCTCTTCTTTCCGGATGAATACAAATGCAATGATCTTGCAAATGGAGCTTCCGAAATCTGAGTTTTAGCATTCACCATGATCTCATTTCCACGGCTAGGCAAGTCACCTCAATGAGTTCAATTCATCCCAACGTTAAGCTTCGAGACTTGGTGCAGTGAGGAATTTCTAATTGGTAGCACTCGTGTAAGGTCAGTTCAATTCATCCCAACGTTAAGCTTCGAGACTTAGTGCAGTGAGGAATTTCTAATTGGTAGCACTCGTGTAAGGTCAGACCATTCGAGACTTAGTGCAGTGAGGAATTTCTAATTGGTAGCACTCGTGTAAGGTAAGGTCTGACGAAGCCTCACAGCCTACCTACGAGCTGTAGGGATCTCTATATGCTCTAGTTCCCCAACTAGGGGATCGACCTACAAGCTTAACGTCATACATCCTTTGTTTCTTGATCCGTCGCACATTCTAAATAATAGTACACTAATTTTTAATTGCTGACGTGCTTATGTAATTGATTAGTAGTGACCGCCAAATATGGGAGATGAAAGCGTACAAATTGTGATTTAATTATTCGAAGTAAATTCTAAAACATTCAAGTAATTTGATAATCCGTCATTCGAGAGAGTATTTATTTATAGAAAAATTAAAGGCTCGAGGCATGAATCTTTGTTGCATATATATATGCTGGTATTAGCTATCCCATATATAAAAAGAGTATGTGATGTGTGTAGGCTAAGCATACATATGTTATACCGGATAAACACATGTATTATAACCATTTAATCATACACTAATCACATGAATCCTATATAAAATTCACATGTTTGCCCATAAATATTATACAATCCAACAGTTCAAACGCATAACCTTTACTATACATCACCTGTAATGAATGGATTTTTGCCTGTCTTGTTTTCTGATGTTGAATGTCAAGACATTTGGATGTTCGAATATTTAACGAAACTTCAAAACTGTAATATTTTGTTTTTGACCAACTTGCTCAATTGTAAACTAATAGAACACTCTAAACTAGAAAATCATCGAGTATCAGATGCTTCTAGCCTTGATGGAAGCGGGTCATCGACAACCCTTTTTGGCTTCCAGTCAGATTCCTCCCTAGGCTGTCTCAAGGCAACAAATGGAAGAGCATCACTGCTTGATTGGTATATATGGCATGCCCATGGATACGAGTCAGGTGCGGACCAAACCTTTTGCTCTTCAAATGTAGTTTCCTCTGCAAGTTGTTCAGAAATGCAGTACACTGAATCCAGTTCTGGTTCGGTAAAACTCGGTACAGCAACACATCCAAGTGATACATAGCCCTCCGGCGCACGTGGATGCCAAATTGATACAGGACTTCTGTAGTCATCTAGGCAATTTCTCCACACCTAAACGAAAGAGGTTTTTGTACTTGATTAATTAAAATGAAATATAGATATAGTGGGTAATGGCGGAAACTCCTCGAATAGTCGTTTCGTGATAAATAGGTGTCAATCTTAGTCTATAACATGTTTCCTGGTTAAAGTCAATAATTAATAATAAAAGAAGGCAAACCCGGTGCACTCCCGCTATTCAGTCCAAATTTGACCGTGGAACTATTCCCATATAATAAAATATTCAGTTCAAATTTGACCATGGAATTTCACTGAGGTAATTGAGGCATAACACAGGTTCGGCGTAAGTTTTGGAGAGAGAAAAATACCCATCAATGAGATTCCGTTGAGCCACTAAGAGATGATTAAAGATTATGAAATATAGTCACGTGCTTCAAATATCGATAAAAAGCATTTTTCGCAAAAGCTCGAGCTAGTGGAAGACGGCCCAATCATATTGTTTTTACTTTTAACACTCCATCTCGAGAAAAAACAGGAGGTTGGGGAGCATATTCTTGATATAAATACTCAAGATCTTTGGTCGACAAGTAGGCAACAAAAAACCACCTACTAATATCAATTTATAAACGTGGAGTAAATTTTTATAACCTCCTTTGGCGGGGTAATAACATCATTTCTAAGGACAGACCAGAAAAGTCGCGCATTTATGCTAAAACCTCTACAGAAAAGCAAGAAACTGAAGGACCATAAAAAGAAACTGCCAAGTATTGCTGCTAGTTGAACCTCTTAAAGACAGCTTTCGCACATTTAAGCCAACTAAATAAAGATTTGTCAGATGTCTTACCAGGTCATAACCAACCGGAAGAGCAAACAATTGATCAGAAAAACAATATACAGCTGCAACATTAGGAGGATGGCTGCCAAGACGAGCTATATCTCCAATTGCGATGTACCTGAAAGTAATTGTGCTATATTTAGATCAATAGATGTCAACGGTAACATTGGTGGCATCAATGGCATGTAGAATGATTTTTATTTTGATTTTTAAATAACAGAATCCAGAATTTAGAATTCCAAAGAAAGTTCAGCCAACTTAGAAATCAAATATATTGACATCTAGTGTCCAAGTTAGTAGTAAAGGATACTTTTTTTCAGAATTTATCTACATTGTTAAGCTGGACAAATCTTTCGCAGTAAAAGTAAAGAGGAGGCAGGAAATGCGACACCGATAGTAATGATCACATTGTACTTACCCTTCTGGACAAACAGGCCGCCATACACTACAAATTTCTCTACTGTCCGAGTTCTAAAAAAAATAAAGGAAAGTTATTTAGATAGATCAGCTTGCCAATGTTGCCACTACCTGGAAAATGAATGTAAAAACATCAAGATCAAGATAACTCACATGCTTCTGACAAAGTGTGCAACGATCTTTTGATTCTTGCTCACTGCTCCATACCTTCGTAAATATGATACAATGTTTCACAAATCTCCACTCACTTGAAACAGGAACAGGAGAAAGCTCTGTTGATGTGAGAATGCCTCTGTTTCGCTTCTGAGGGTCTTTACCATCGACTTCATTCCACGCAGAAGGGTCTTGTTTTTGGCCTGAAGGAACCTGAAGCAATGAAAAAACATCATAGGTAATAACTTATTTTCTTCTTTAATAATCAGTTTAAGGTGACAACCAGATCAGTACCATTAACATCAGTACATCATTCTGGGTTTCCTTCAACATCTTGCGCACAATTGCGCATATTTGAACTGCTTGTGGCTCTCTCTCTGATGTTTCTTCTGTATTACATTTTATCACTCGAACAAAATTCTCAGCTCTACTAAAGCTTTTTAGATGGATTATTAAATGAGAAGGTATCGGGTAATGAGCTTTGGCCAACTCAAGTGCCAAAATATTTTCCCATTGCACATCCCACATAATCTTGCATGGTATTTTTTCCATCCTATCAGGAGCTGCACACTTCTCAAATGGCAAAGCACGGAGTCAATAATAAAGAAAAACAAATAACAAGGGGAAAAAAGGTAACAAAGAAAAAAAAAAATCAAGATGAGTTCAATGACAACCTGCAGGAGCATCAAGCGTCTATTAGTCACTAAAAGAATCCGTTGATAGGGTACCACAAAATGATCAGCATAGCAATCCGACCAGGCAAATTTTGAAGGCTCTTTGAATATTTCTGTGCATCCAAAACTTCGACTTGCTTCTGCAAGGTAAAGTATCATCTGAAAAAGAAAACAGGTTAAATTGTCCCCACTCCAATTTCAACAAAAATGTCCATGGCTGATTTACCAGAATAGCAAGTACAGTTTTCTGAACTAAATAATAAACCTTCAGCATGATTTGATACATGAGATTCAAGCTATTCATTACAGTTTCAACAACAATTTGCACGATTAACTATCCCACATGTGTTCTGAGAGAAAAAAAATGTCCTAGAGCATTTGAAATATCATGGTTGAAAATAAGAACCACAGGACTAGTCATTTCATTTTGCACAACAATTTAAAGGGGGAAATAGATTGAAGTTCATTATATTCTTGAAAGCTGAAATCGTAAGGGAGAAAGTTATCATGTTAAATAACATATGATATTAGGATATATTACTGTTTTCTTGTGTTTCTTAACTTTGTTTTGTCTTGTTCTTGGCTTGAAAACACGCAAATATGTTGTCAATTGTTGGAATGATTTCATTTTGGTTTGGGACCGAAACAGAGACCAAACAGCTCAAGAGTGCCACGTCTTTCTGGTGTTGGACAAGGCAAAAATGAGTCAATGGACATTACTACAAGTGCAAAAAAGGGATTTTTAGGGTTTAACCCAGACTCAGAGAAAAGGGAAAAGATTAGCATTGCACATAATGTGTTGAACTTTTTAGCACCACAGTCTTGAGTTTGGTGTCAAAAGAGATGTTTCCTAATGCTGATAAATGATCTCTACCTTTTAAACTTAAGATTTATACTCATGGTAATCATTCCAAAGGCATTTTTCCTAACAAATTTGAATTATCTCCACATGAAGCTGACGCTTATAAGTCCTTGACTCTGGTTCAATCCAAATCTTATAGTTCCTTTGTAGCATTCAACAGAATGCTCAAAATCAGAATAGAAAATCTAATTGGACATATTTTTGTAAATCAATGATAGTTACCTGACCAACAGCTTCTCTCTCAGAGTACTCTCTAAGAATATTGTCCACATGAAATGCCCGTGGAATCCGAACTCTCTGGATGTTTTTTTTGTTATTAAGAATCTCTAAGCACCTGGTACAACTTGCACTGATTCCCTCAACAGTCAAAGAGACAAAATCTAGTGCTCCACTCACTGGCTGTACAAAAAATCCCAGGAAAGCTTGTCCAAGTCCATGGGCTAGGCCAAGAAGACCACTTTGTCTGGCACTTTCCACAGGTTTCCTAACCACCCCTGACACACCAAAAGCAACACCTTGTGCAAGAGCTTCCGTTCCTTGAACAATTCCATCACCAACGCCTGTGATCCTCCTCGACCACACCTGGAATCGTTACTAAGAGTCATAAAACATGAAGTTATTATGATTGTGGAATACTGCAAGCATAGTTACCTGCTTTGAACGAAGCTTTAAAAACTGTCCATCCGTTGATAGCTCGGCAAAACCTTTGCTAAGTGAAGATAAAGTGGAACTTGTCATACCAAGTACATCTACCGAAAAAAGTAAATGTAACGGATTATGGATCAGATCTCTCCAAACACGGTTTCCAATAACAGAAATAACAGAACTCTTCCTTAGAAATCTGTCTCTGTGCATTACTTTTCGAAGATGAACCTGACACAGATATATTTTTCATCAAGGTTATAGGATTTCAAATGTACTACTTCTAATTCATCACATATTTTGAACTGAATTTCTGTACCCCTAAATAAAGAAACGATGTAAGTAGAAAATGATGTTGCATTCACAATATTGTCAGCATAAACTTCAAAATTGAGAATTTACAAGGTAATCATCGAAACAAATTATATAAATAGAGAGGGATCGGAGAAAAGGAATTAAGGGATGGAGGACAATTTGGAAAGCTGTCATTTGGACTATTTGGATTCAGAGAAATAACAAAATCTTTGGCACAGATAAAGACAGGGATCCGTTGGATTTAATTTTGTTTAGGTCTTGGTTATGAATTAAAAATATGAGTACTATTAGGTTCTTTTACACTTTATCGGATTGGGAAAAACAACCGATAACTTGTTTATTAGCACTTTAGTCTGTTTTCGTTTTTAACTTTGTTACTTTTTGAGTAGCACTGGTACTCTTATCCTAACATATGCCTTATCAAAAAAAAAAAAAAATAGACAAGGTGTAGATATATTTGGTATATATTATTTCTACATAAGTTTTTTTCCAGTATAAGTAGCATATAATAAAACTATATATAAACGAAAAGCAACTAATACAATAATATTTTAACAAAATCTGTAAAAACTAAAAAAAACATCAGTATTTCTATAAATTATAAATCAATTACTAACCAAAATATGTTACAACCCATTAGTCTATATCGGTAAAATATAGAACATTAACAGAAAAGGCAATTCTACACAATAAACAATTCTTTTAATTATAATGTTATCATAAAATTACTCAACATATAGAATTATCTTTTATTTTTTGTAACCGTCTGTTTTTACTTTCCAATTATTGCAGGACTATGTCCCTAAATTATAAGCACTAATACGTGTTATGCCAAAAATGAGAAGTCGGAATTTCATCAATATGTAAAATAGCTCTCTTACAAGGGGCCTGTGGAACCATGCCAAGGGGCAGAAGGAGTGAATGACTATTTGGGAGGCGATCATTTGGACCATTTGGCTACTTCGCAACAATTTGATTTTTAAGGGACCGGAGGACATCAAGGGAGATTTATTAGAATTGATCATCTTACGATCGTGGTTTTGGATTAGTAACAGAGGTCGTCATAGATTGGGGACCTCGTTTTTGGATTGGCGACATGAGCCAATTATTTGTTTGTTAGCTCTATCTTCTTAGTGATTAAGATTAGGATGGGCTTTTTTGGTTATTGTTTTATGACTTTTTTGTAACTATTTGAGTACCTCTGGCACTTCTTTTAATATATTGTGTTTTGCATTTTCAAAAAAAAATAACTCTATAAAAACCTTAATTCCAGAAATATGACCAAAAGGCGGATTAAAAAATAAAAACAGCTCCACCACCTCCCCACGATTGATAAGAACCAAATGGTGAAAGAAACAAAGCCAATTTATCCTCACAAGGTTAGTTATCCAACAACTTATGTTTTTTCCTACACAGAAATGAAAATACGCAAAAAGCTATAGAGGAACATTGGTTTGCTATTGTAAAAAAGTTCATTGAAATTTAAAAGCTAAAGAGAAAGTTATATCAGGAAAAAGAATACCACCGGGGTAATTAGAAACTATATCAATCTAGTCCACCCATAAACAAGCAGCTCACACCTGAATTTTGAATGCATTCCCAACAGCTGAGAGTACAGGGCCCCATACACCGAGTATTCCATGTGGTCTTTGAGCTGGTGTAGTCTCCAAAGAAACTTTTAGCCTCACCTCGGAAATGTCTATCAAGCTGAAAGGATACAGACAAGTAACTGATCAGAACTCTTCTCGGAGATTTAGGATTTTTTCCTTAGTTTTGCAGAGTGAAACCTATTCCTTTCCAATAAAAGAGGGCTGAAACTGAAAAAATGCTAAGATTTCTAAGTGTCAGGATAGAAGTCCTGTGAAAGGGTGAGGAAAAGTAGAACAATACGAAGCTATACAGCTATCGAGTTTTTATAACCGAGATGAAAGTTTTGAAAGCCTATGCATGTTCATTAATTAAGGTGCATGCACAGATTCACTAAGAGAAGCCCCATCCTTATAATCGATTAAACATATGCAATCCTAGCATGAGTCAATTCTTAGTGCTACAAAAAGTGGGATGTCAGAGAAAAATATTTTTTCCACCAGGTAAACATCAGCCTTTCACCATTCTATTACTAGAGAGAAATTAGGAAATTCCAGAAAGTATAAAAATACAGACAAAACAGTTAATTTTTTATCACATTCATCTGGTACTTACTCTACACGTATCTCAGGATCAACTTGAGAAACACTGGAATTTTGAGGAATGCGATCTAATTGGAGACAGTTGAAGAAATCTATCATGGCCCAGATGATTGGTTCATGGATGTTAATCCTCCAACATTTATCAGTTACCTGTCACAGGCACAGCGCTAAGAGAATTAGAAATTCGAATTGTGAGATTATACTCTTCTGGTAAGTAGATAATTAAATGCTGTAAGTGATTATGTTCGAGGACATTACTCGGATATAAACATATGGATAGATCTGGAGACCATCAAGTTTTTCATTGCGTACGGTTATGGTCATCTTGAACACTGGATGATGCATATCAGGGATCTGTTCAGGTGCCAGAAGAACAGGCATCACCGTCAAAGGGAGCTGATTGTCTAACTGCAGGTAATCAAGTATAAGCTTGAACCTGTCAAAGCAAAAGCAAGATCAACCTAGATGGAAATACTTAAGTTGTCTATTACATCGTGAAATTTTAACTGGAGAAAGTGGTGAGATGCAAAAGTGGTTGGATTGGGGATAAGGAATGCTTCAAAACCCCGTAGCATGCTTAGGCTCCATTGATTTTAATGTCTAATTTCTTAGCAAAAGAACAAGTACCATGCTTTAAAGATAAAAACTGATCTCAAAAGCCAACTAGTGATAAACAAATTAACGTAACATGTAATTTGTCTACCATAATAACTTGAAATTTGTAAAAAAAAAAAGAAAAAGCATAATCAATCAACGTAGATGATGGAAGCAGCCCCAACCACTGACTAAAAAAAATTGTCTTAATGAGCCCAAGCACAAGATGACATAACAGTGTTGAGAGATGACTTGAAGATACTGAAACCTGCTGGTAGTTCCACCATCATAACCAGTCGAATAGGATATGAAGACCCTCTGCATGTACAAGTAGGCAAGCTCTCTTGGTCTATGATCCACAACAGAGATCCCAACAACTCCCAACTCTACTATAAGCTCCAGTGGAGACCTCTCCTCTGACGAATTAGTGTGGATCTGAGAATTATCCCCCAGCCTTACAGATCTACCCCCATGTGTTGATCTTGTCACTAGCATACTTTCAACTACAAAGCTAACAACCTTAATATCACCAGTATTTTTTACATGGATATACAAACCCAAATTGTCATCTAGAGAGGAGAACCCCAATTTATTCAAATCATATTTGCAGACCACAGTATCACTGGCACTATGGACTTTGGCATCAATAACTTTTTGACCATATGGGTCTCCCCAAGAAAAAATCGTCGCTGAAAGAGGCTGTAACTGAATCCAAGCATCATCCCCAAATCCAGTCTGGCGAAAGCTAATTGTACAGTTCTTTGTTCGGTTCTCAATCCTGTTAGCCAAGATTCAATAATAGATCAAAATCAAAGAGATGGATAACACATAATACCCAACTTAAATATCATGTTTCCGTAATGCCAAAATGAAAAAGAGCTTCATCTGCAATCTTAGATTAAAAATTTGATATTTTTTGGTTGTACATATACCTGAATGGCATTGCAAGGAAAATAGTTAATTTCACATATAATTTATCGCATTTTACAATCACATTTATAGGAAAAACAAAGAGACAAACATCCATAATTTAAGGACTATTAGATAGTCCACAGTTATGCCTTAAAATAGGGAAAACTTTTACCCTAAAAATAGGGGATTAAAATTAGACAAATAATATATTCAACACTCCCCCTCAAGCTGAAACGAAGATATCGATGAGACCCAATTGATGAAGATCTTCTAAGTAGCATTAGTCTCACAAACTGCAGTTTGAGCTGAGGAGTGAACAAAACTAAGAGCAATTATTCCAGAATGTGATAACTCATCTTCCGTTTTAGAGATTCTTGCACATTGCTCCCTAACCCTCTAGCAACATTGGGAAAGACTTTATGTCCTTCATTAGGACCGAAAGGATCTATCCCACATTCAAATTGAAATGAATGTACACTTCTATATGCTTTGTGCGTTCATGAAGAGCAAGTATAACAACTGACTTATTATCACAAAGCAATGCAGAGGGTTGCGTGACAGGAAAACCAAACTCTGACAGAAGAAAACGAAGCCAAATAAACACACAAGTACCTTGAGCCATTGCTCTATACTCAGCTTGAACAGACGAACAGACGAGCGAGAGACAACCGCTTGTTTCGTACTTTTCCACAGTAGAAGATGGTTTCCAAGAAAAATACAAATACCAGGTGTGGATCAACGATCACTCTTCGACCCTGCATAATCAGCATCTGTGAAGCAAGAAAGGCTAGACTGTCTTCCTGTCTCAAAGAATAACCCTAATCCTGGTGTCGTTTTGAGATATCGGAGAATATGATGAACTGCATCAAGATGAGACATACATGGAGTATACATAAATTGCCTTACAACACCAATAACAAAGGCAATGTCCGATCTTGTGTTGGTGAGATAAATGAGACGTCCAACCAATCATTGATAAGCGGAAGCATCTGGTATAGGATCACCGCGTTGTGGTACGAGCTTGATGTTAGGGTCCATAGGAGTCGTTGCTAATCGAGACCCTAGCATGCCTGTACACGTTGTGGTACGAGCTTGATGTTAGGGTCCATAGGAGTCGTTGCTAATCGAGACCCTAGCATGCCTGTATCTTGTAACAAATCCAGTACATATCTTCGTTGAGAAAGAGATATGCATCTGCGTGATCGGGCCACCTCAATTCCAAGAAAATACTTTAATCGTCCCAGATCTTTGACATCAAAGCATTTTCCCGTTTTTACATCCATAATTCCAGATAAATCATTACCCCTACATAAACTGACATAATTATGCATTGATTAGTCATGTTACGATGAATGAAGCATGTATGATCAGAATGACACCGAGCAAACCCCATAATATATATGACTTCACTGAATCTACCAAACCATGCTCGTGGATTTTTTGAGCAGACAGACCTTACCATAATACTCCCCCTCAGCCCGAAATCCAAGAGGAGGATCCACGTAAACTGTTTCATGCAAATCCCCATTTAAAAAAGGCATTTTTGATATCTAACTGGTGAAGATCCTAAGAATGAGATGAAGCTAGTGAGATAAGAACCCGGATAATAATCAGTTTGACAGCATGAGAAAAAGTTGCATTGAAGTCCTTGCGTGGTATCTGAGTGAAACCTTTAGCAACAAGACGTGCTTTATATCGACTAATGGATCAGTCAGCAAGAAATTTGACATTAAAGACCCATTTGCAGCCCACGGTTTTGGCTCATGAGGTAATGGAACAAGATCCCATGTGATTTGACTGGAGGGCAATCATCCTCCTAGTCATAGCTTCTACCCGCTTAAGATTCTGAAGAGCTTCTGCTACTATTCGGGGAATAAGAACTGAGACTACCTGAGTAAGAAAAGAGTGATACGAGTCTGAAAGACCCCGGTAAGATACTTATTGGGAAATAGGGTAGGGATGGGTAGTATTAGGAAAACCATATCTGCAAATAGGAATACGAGTATGAGATGGATAGCGGGGAGGAGAAGGCATATAGTAAGAGGTGAAGAAGTAATACCTAATTCCGAAGAAGTATCTGTCAAGGGAACATGAGCATAATGTCGACAGTGAGGAGAGGAGTTCTCGGGTGGACTATCAACTGGATTTGAACGAGGAAGGGTCGATACTTGGTTCTCGAGAATATGATCAGAAGATAGGGATAATATCAGGTTCACTAGAGTAGGGAATGACACAAATTGAGATAAAATATTGCATTATATTTTTCTTTATGAGGTACGATGGGTATAAATACAACCTTCAAAATCAAGAATCTTTGTAGGCAATCTGTATATCATATGAATAGCATTTAAAGCTGCTTTCCCCTAGTATTGCTTAGGAACAATTTTTTTGGAATATGATTGCTCTAGTAACAGCTAAAATGTGACCATTTTTCCGTTCCGCCACACTATTTTGTTGGGGTGTATTCACACAAGAAGATTCATGTATTATGTCTCTATCTTGGAAATATGGTGACAAAAACTGGTTGAAGTAGTCTTTAGCATTGTCAGACCGAAATATTTTTATTTCAAAATCAAATTGTGTTTTGACCATGTTGTAAAAAACAGGAAAAATAAATTTCACATCAGATTTATTTTCATAAGGAAGATCCACGACACACGGGTACAATCATCAATGAAAGAAACGAACCATCGAGCCACAAAAATATTAGACACAGTTGACGGTCCCCAAATATCACTATGAACAAGGGCAAATGGAATAGATGTTCTTTTATTATTCATTGGAAAAGAAGTACTTTTGTGTTTTGCAAGTTCACAAATGTCACAATGTAACTTTTCGTCATTTACTCCTTTGAACAATAGAGTAAACATATTTTTAAGAACTCTAAATGATGGGTGACCAAGACGGAGATGTTGAAGCCAAATCTTGTCTTTCTTGGATTTGAAAGACCCTGAAAGAAAAGATAATGGCGAGGAATTCATGACACTAACTTGACCGCTAGGTTTTTCAAGATAGTAGAGACTATCCCTTTCTCTAGCATGCCCAATCATCCTCTTCGTGCCCTGCTCCTGAAAAATACAATGAGGGATAAAAAACAACAATGTAATTAGAATCCTTGGTGAGTTTTTGGATGGACAAAAGGTTGGCAAACAATTTTGGTGCATGGATAACATTTCGAAGTACGAGATTTTCACTTATAAAAATATCTCCTTGACCAGCCACTGTTGTCCCAGAACCATCTGCTATTGTTATTTTTCTATTGCTAGGACATGGCGTATATGAGACAAATTTCTATGAGTAGGTCGTGATTTGTAGCTTCTGAAGCAATGACTCAAGAGCCTGTGTTGGACATATGTGGGTCATGAGAAGAGGAAGATATACCAGCAGGATATGGTTTCTCAAATGAGCCCAGCAGACTCTTCAGTTTTTCAATTTCTTCTTTATTGAATTCAATAGCAGATTGTTGAGACTTCCCTTCTCTAGCCTGTAGTATATTTGCGACATATGCCCCTCTTCGCTCTTGTCCACCCATCGATGTCCAGCTTTTATTTGTTGTTTCGGGTTTACCATGTAGTTTCCAGCATTTTTCCCTTGTGTGGCGAGCCTTTTTTGCAATGCTGTGTACCATAGGGAATCTTTATTGATTTGTCTTGTAAAATCATTCTGTCAGTTATCATCTCCAGTGGATTGCTCTGAGCCAGAGGTCCTTGTTTTTGTAGCTTTTGTAATCAAGGCCGAGGTGTCCACTGAGTTATTTTCAATCATAACTCCTCTCCTTCCTTCCTCAGCACGAACAATAGCAATTGTCTCATTTAGTGGTGGTATATCTTCTTTTCCAATTATTTGAATTCTTACTGCATCAAATTCGATGTTTAATCCAACAAGACAATCATAAATTCGGTCTTTTTCAACAAACCTCTTAAGGAAAGCTGTATCTTCACTGCATTTCATTTGAATGCATCGATATTGATCCATCTCTTGCCATAGGCTCTGCAATAGATTGGAATATTCAATGATTGATCGACTTCCTTGCTTGGTAGAGGACTTGGTCTTGATGTCATAGATTTGAATAGCATCTTGGACCTTCGAGTAAGTTTGCTTCACTGCCTCCCATATTTCTTTGGCTGTGTTAAAGAATCATACATGTATCACTTATTTCTGGAATCATAGAATTCCATAGCCAGGACATCACCAAAGAATCTTGTTTCATCCCAAGCATCAAATTTTGGATCTCCCTCTTCAGGCCCAATACTGAATAAGTGACTCAGCTTGCCTCTTCCCTTTAAGAACGTGAGTTGAGACCACTTCAGATAATTCTTTCCATTTAGCCTGTACGCTGTTTGGATGTCATGCAACTCCACTGTTGGAGTCGGGTTGCTGCCTCCATTCAAGGAAACTTTCGAATTAGCCACAGCTTTGCTAGTTTCATTTGTTTCTGACATGGTGTTTTGGTAAAGGGTGGTAGGATTTGATAGAAGATCAGTAATGGATAGTCTAGTGAATAGAATTCACGAGACTAAAAAAAAAAATGCAATTCCCAGAATTTTAGCCTAAGGCTCTTGATACCATGATACAAATTGAGATAAAATATCGCATTATATTTTTCCTTATGAGGTTACAGTGGATATACAGACAACCTTCGAAAAATTCTAAACTAGGAAACTAACCAATCTTAGGGATATTCATCCTAAATTAATTCCCTTGAACCAAGGATTATATTGAGTAAATAATTACAGTTACCAAATTACAGCTGCATACACACGGTTTTCCTTATTTAGAAAACTCAAATCTTCTCACAGGAACATCCTCGAGAAAGATAACATCCAAGGTATGATACATGTGATGAGTAGTAGGTCATAACATCTATATCCCTTGGATTGAGTAGAATAGTCATGAAAGATGCAACATATAGCTCTATCATCCAATTTTGTATGATGAGGACTTTTATTTTGGACAAAGCAAGTGGATCCAAAGACACGAGGATGAATAAGAAAAAAAGTTTTATCGGGCTGAAAAAGTTGCACAGGTGCCTGACCCTGAAGAATACGACTCGGAATGTGATTCAAGAGATAGGTAGCAGTTAGGACCGCCATATGCCAATAATGCTTGGGAAATTTCATCCCACATAGTAGACAACAAACAATGGCCTTTAACATACCGATTTTCTTTTCGACAACGCCATTCTGCTCAAGAGTGTATGTACTGTGAGCTGTTGTAAGATTCCATGATTATTAAGAGTAGATTGAACTATATCACTGACATACCGAAGGATACGAACGACAACACTATGTTGTGTTTTGATCATCTGAAGAAATTGTGAGACCAGAGAAGAGACTTTTGATTTATGTTTCATTAGATAAACCCAAGTAGATCGGGTATCATCATCTATAAAAGTGATATAGTCGATGGCCAGAAAGAGCAGTAATAGAAGACGACCCCTAACATCAGAGTGGATATATCAAAAGCAGTAAGGGAACGGCGCATTCGAGGAATATAGCTCGTACAAACATGCTTAGATAATTCACAAGTAATACACTGAAATTGAAATTTCTGATAATCTGTTTTGATATTTTGGAAACAAAACACACATATATCTGAAATTGACATGGCCTAAACAGGCACGCTAGACATGTAGTGTCGGTAAGGAAATAACATATATTTTGAACAAAAAGAACTCAAAGATACGGACTTCGTGGCCCGCAGACTAGATGAGACAGATATACATTCACCAGGTGTATCCCCGAAGCAATAAAGTCAATTTCGCTCATATCCCTTGCCAAAAAGCTTCTTCGGAATATGGTCTTGAAAAAGGCAACCATCACAAGCAAAAATCAGTGCAGTTAAGACGACTAAGAGAGAAGATTATACAATAGATTGGGTACATGATAAACTGATGAAAAATAATATATGGTGACATGACAATATCACCTTTACACCGAATATTCAAAGTTGACCCATCAGCAAGACAAACAGAGCAATTAACTGGTGTTAAAGAGGAAGAAAACAGTTTCGACTCACCCGTAAAGTTATCATTAGCCCTAGAATTTCCAGTACCCAGGCAAAACGCTTAGACATGATATTGAGAGCCGTAGGAATACTTGAAACAAAAGTGGCAGTAGATGTGTTCGAGCCAATCGAGTGAAGATACGACCCCAATTGATTCCGAATCATCCGATTGATCGGTTCCTGAAATTGAGTGAAATCTGGACTGGCGGACACAAAAGGGCTCTCGACAAGTGCAGCAGTTGGCCAAGGGCTTTTCCCATTGTTCCTACCATATTTCTCTCGTAGAGAGCTTAAATAACCTTTCTTTGCTATGCCTCGGACTATGGCAATGAAAACGATAACATTTTCCTCTGACGAAAACCAATGGCAGCTGAAAAAGGCAATGATCAGGTACATAATCAAAACTTGGTTTGGTTATTGGAGCAGCCATCATAATCCTGCGACGACGTTCACCTCCATCAATGGTTGCAAAAGCTTTATACAATGAGGGCATATGTAATGAGTTTAAAATTTGAGTTCGAAGATTTTTAAATTCAGGTTTTAAACCCATCAAAAACTGGAACATATGTTGTTTTTATCATGACGTTTTCCAACAAGGGTGACAACCTTGTTGGAAATTCATTGAGGGGTTCGTATTGGCTAGCTCATCCCATCTGGATTGTAAGTACCCAAAAAAGTCTGCAAAGTTCAAGAGATGCCTAGGATGCGTGAGATATTTCCCGATATAGCTCATCCCATCTGGATTGTAAGTACCCGAAAAAGTCTTCAAAGTTCAAGAGATGCCTAGGATGCGTGAAGAATTCCCGATATAGCTCGAAGATCCGTGATTCATTTATCTCATGTGCATACATCTGAGTAAAGACTTCCAGAGTCCATGAACATGTGATAAATGTGGTCTGTCATTGAGTTGATTGTGCAATTATCGGTATCCGATGCTTCCGGTTTAATTATAGAACACATCAGCCATTCTTCGTGAAGAGACCAGGCTGGGAATTCTGCCCATTTAGCATAACGATGGTAACCTCCAATGTGGGAGTTGTATGATGAATAGTTATTTCTGGCCAATAGCTGCTGGGGTATGCGGGTTGTCAAAATTAAACATAAACAAGAATGTTCAAGGCATGTTGTTAAGGCAGGACAAAGTGCTAAGATTTAACAAGAGCACTATTCACATATTAAAAAAGACAGACAAGTGAACACACTGTTTACAAAAAAAAAAAAAAGGCCAAGAGTGAGGAGAACAGATATTGTTCACAACAAGAAAAAACGAGAGGAATGAAGAGACACCCGAAGCTTTAGGCTAAAGTTTACAAGGCTAGGTTAGAGTCAGAGGACACGAAGCGACGCGAAACCAGGCTAGGTTTGGGGTGAACAAGTCGGGCAATCACTAGCTACACGTGGCTGAGCTTCAGCGGCTCCGGGAAGCTTGAAGCTAACATTGGGTTTGGAGCGCATACTTCAGGCTAAAATTGTGCTAGGGTTAGTTTTTTTTTTTCTTCCATTTTTTGAGTAATTATGTACAGAGAGATTTAGACGATGAAGAAGATGAGGGTTTTAGGCTCTGGTACAAAATAGGAAAGAGGAATAGAGTTAAATTCATATCTAATTCATTGCATTTTACAATCACATTTATTAAATAATAGATAAAGATGACATATGGTTGACTTATCAAGACCTCTAGATAAATATTAGTATTTCAATATTCCTAGGAGTTTTAATTTATTAAAAGTCTTAGATATTAGTCTATATAAAGATGCATTGTATCTCCTTTATTATTAATTCAGAAATAGGAGTTCTATACTCCCTATATTCTGTTTTGCTACATGGTATCAGCCAGATTTGAAAACCTTAGGTTAAAAGTGTATCAAACCCTAGCCGCCGGCGAGTTGCTAAATCAACTCAACCGGCGGTGGCTAGGTCTTCAAACAACAGTCGTAGAGTAGTACCGCCAAGAATTAGGGTTTCACACATAGTAGTCGTCCAGTAGCCGGTGAACCCTAGTCTTGACCAGCCTTCTTCGCGTGACCGTCACCTTTGTTGCACACTGATTTTGATCCAGATCTACCGAAGCTTAGGGGGCACAGTACCCTCATAGCGACTAAAACAAGGCCACGTTTATCTCCTGTGCGTTTCATCGCTCGACGGGTGGAACAAGTATATTACTTCGAAGAATCAGAGACTTGATGATCACCCCCAACAAGCGTTACCTCACCGCTCCGTGAGGATTCTCATGTTCCTATATCTCACCTACAAGCTTGGTCTCATCAACATCTATAGCCAAGCTTCAGTGGGAGTAGATAATATCAAATCTATTATTGAAGACTCCAAAAAGAAGAGGAGACACAGACTAGCAGACATATTCTCATAAAAGAGGGGTGACGTAGACTAGCAGACGCAAACTCCCAAAAGAGGAGGAGGTGTAGACTAGCAGACACAGACTCCCAAAAGAGGAGCAGACACAGAGTGCAAAAAAAGGAGCAAAACTCCAAAAACAAAGAGGAAGTCTCAAACAGATTTCGATAATATATTAACAAAGGCTCTTCACTATCCTAAATTTGATGACCTGAGTTCCAAGTTAAGCATGATAAATATATATAGCTCAGCTTGAGGGGGAGTGTTGAATAATAGATAAATATGACATATGTTTAAAATATTAGTATTTTAATATTCCTAAGAGTTTTAAAGTCTTAGCTATTAGTCTATATAAAGATGCATTGTATATCTTTTATTATTAATTCAGAAATAAGAGTTCTATACTTCATATATTCTGTTTTGCTACAACATTTATCGGAAAAACAAGACAAACATCCCTAATTTTAAGACTATTAAACAACCCACAATTATGCCTTATAATAAGGAAAACTTTTACCCTAAAACTAGACAAACAATATATTCAACATTTAATTCTATGCTCTGTAGCAAAATAAACAAGACTACTAAGATAAATGATAATACAAGAAAAAACTAGTTGGCTTATGCAAGACAACAATCGCCGTCGCAGTAAAGGGCCGGATAGGGGTTGAATCACGATCAACTATCAGGATTACAGCCATGCCGTCAAAAAGTTTATAGTTGAATAACACGTCCTCATTCATTGCATTAAGGCAAAGGTCAAGGAATTATTTCCTAGAGGTGACTATATGGTATATATGGAGGATATGGTTGGTTAGCATTCATGAATAAACTGCTTCGTAGCCGAAGGCCCATGTGTGGAGCCAGATGTCAGCTAATTTGGATCTTGAGGTGGCAATTAGTTTATAGGATATAACTATTAGAATGCCTTCAAAAAACACAAGAAAATATACATATAATCTGCTCTGTTTCAGTCCGATTGACTATTCCAGATAGGGGTGCACAAGCCAAGTTGAGCTCAACTTGGCAAACTTTTTAATACTAAGAGAAATCAACAAGTACTCGAAGCTGAGACTTAATCTTGCGCTCGACTCGAACTTGATCAAAGTCGAATTCAAGAAGTGCTTTGGCTAAGCTACTTACTAGCAACTCAGCTCGTTTGCCTGCCTAAAGTCTAAAGCTCATAGAAACTGCTTGAAAATTGGTAGCGGCCGTCGAGAACTGCGAAAAGCAAGCCTTGCATTTTAACATTTTAAATACTAAGAAAACATTCAATCTAAGATCAAACTCTAGTTTGTATAAAAAGCATTGACTTGACCCCAAAAAAAAATCTGATTTTCCTGACAGATTCATGTGAAAGGTGAGAAGGCTTGTTTCAGTATGTTAATTAACACTAAACCCTCAATCGAGATCTCGACTCTGCAATTCTATGCTGGGAGAAGAGGGAGCTGCTGATGTGGGACATGGTTGCAGGGGACTACGCTTAGTTGGTGCTGGGAGTGGATGGGGGTGTCACTTTTACTTTTTCTTTGTTTTTATCAACTATAGAAAATTGGTTAGGAGATTTTCAGCAGGATTCATGACAATAAATCCAATCTTCAATTGCCAATCCATGCATTACAGAAAAATTGATAATACGTAGAAGTACTATGAAAAATGTATGGACATTAGTTCAGTTAGAGAAGGTAAAAGATGTGGAATTAACCATACCTAATGGGGCCTTTCGCAGATCCAAGACGGAATACTACTATAAACCGAGATCCCTCCTCATAACCTCGAATTTCTGTACGTAAGAAACTTTGTTTACCGTCAGATTTCTTTAGTGCCAGAGTGACAGTGTCCTCCTTCACTATTTGTAAAGGAAATGACCATTCAGTATCATCCAATTGTACCTACACAAGCAACAAGAGCCCTATTATGGTAACTTATAGTAAAAAAGAGGTGAAATAAACATCGTTACATGAGGAATGTTTATTTTGTCTGCTTTTACCACAACTGTTTCCGGCCACTACAATCTCAATCTAATGTTTTCGTAACCTGAGTCCAACAACTGAAGGACCCTACAACTCCAAATATGTGTACATAGGCACAGTATGTACAGTTCGTTTCACAAGTAACAAAAGCAATAAAAACTGGCAACCTTACATTTAAAACCATTGCTTATTTAGGGAAAATCAAGTATTGCATGTGAACCAGAAAACAAAATATTTTGACCAATGTAAAGAAAAATACTGCTATGCATACAGAGCTCTGAGTCTGATCTGTATTTTATTGCTTGATCTCGACCATGTTATCAGCAATGAATTCATCCATAATAGTTCAACATAAATCAAACTTTAACAGAAAAATCTTTATAACATTGGAAATTAAATTTGCATCATTTTGCTTTAGAACTTCAAAATATTATGCAAAGCTTGTAAGAGCTATTAAAAGTTGTCATCTCTGACTTAATTGGTTTACAAAGATTCCATTCTCCTACAGTCCTACCCAAACAAGGTTGTCGTGGTTTCGAAAATTGCACTACTCACCTGAATTTCATTGGGTCCATCCATTTTCTGATGCACAAAGGAGACTCTAATGTCAGATGCCCGCAAAACCTTAGGTTCATCCTCACCGCTGAACTTCAAAAATATATTTTGACCAACTCTGTTCGTAAAAGTCATGAATGGTCTAACTGAAATTACCTGATAAAAGGAAAAAACAAGTTCACAAACAACAATTCATAAGTCGACTTCATCCCAAAATACAAGTACCTTTGTTGGCACAGATTGGTAAGGGCAAGGCTTTGAAGATACAAAGAGCTGCATATAATTTCCGTCAGCGTTATAAGCGAAAAGGTCTAGGGAGCCATCCTGAAATCCAAATGTCAAAATAAGAATATCACTATCATATGGCTTATTGATTATATCGAATTTACGCTCCAATTTACCATGTCTCCTAGTGGAGAAAGATCCTTCACAGGGCCAAATTGCTCTATTCCAGAGTGATTTATAGATGCTGAGAGGCCCAAGGACTTAAAATTTAATGCAGATGCAATTGTATGGCCATCATACATCTCCTCATCAGTAATCTCCTCGAGGATAACTTCTTTGGTCCTTTTGGACTGAAAGGGCAGTTTAAACTTTTTCGATCTTTTAAAGCTGGAATCAATAAGCCTGAAACT
This sequence comes from Haberlea rhodopensis, assembly GCA_907163345.1. Lineage (NCBI taxonomy): Eukaryota > Viridiplantae > Streptophyta > Magnoliopsida > Lamiales > Gesneriaceae > Haberlea > Haberlea rhodopensis. Next base: position 2,035,001 of record CAJQUN010000004.1, on the reverse strand, counting down.
AAGTGGAGGGCATCTAGCAATTCTAATCCAGTAAGGCGAATATACTTTAATGATCTTAGGTATTAGAGGCCTTTCCTCGGAATGGTTTTGCTCAATTATTATTTGAACAATCCTGCACCAATAACACAAAGTTCTTAAGAATGAAACACACACTAAAAAATTGCTCGATCAAATTAAAAGCATAATTTATGAGCAGAAATTCAAACCTTCCCGAAACAGAGCTTCTAAAATCAATTGTCTTTGATGGTGAATGGCTAGATTGTGATATAAGAACAGCGTCCTAGAACAAAATGTTCACATGTAAGGACCAACTACATAATCATGGTATTGATAAAATAAAAATTTTACGAAAAAGAAACTTATTCTCAGACTAACATGTAGTGGCAGCCACCCTCTTTGCGGAAGCAAAGAGAAATACAGAGGATTTCTTATGTCAGAATTATACACCTTGACAGTTTCCCCAGGACTAAATACCCCTCTAAAGCTGGAAAGAAAATGACCACTGGTTTGCATTTCAAGAAGAGAAATTTCAGTCATAAAAGGGAGATAGTTAGCAACTGATACAGGCGATTTGATCACAATTGCCCAATCATTAATTGGATTAAAATGAATGTCCTTCATGATTTCAGTCGCCAGTGTGCTCAAACTAAACCACATACCACGTGAACTTTCACCTACTTCAGAGCAATACAATAGTTTCTCAGATTCGGTGAGATTCGAGACACAAATTTCTGAAATTTCTTTTGACCTATCCAGATCCTCTGGTGGAGCTGACGTATCCATTACAGAACTCCATAAATATTGGTTAGTAGTTTCTGAAGGTCTTAACTGCAAAACATACAAGGCTGAAGGAGCTAGGCAAGGCAAAGGAAGGGGTAGAACTTCACCAGGTTTCAGGAGACCAAGAACTATCTCTGATTTAAAGTCCTCAAACACTCGTTTCCTATTCCTTATCCACCTCCTTTGCCTTGCATAGTTTACATTTTTTAATGGATCGTAAGATTGTGGCCACCCCAAATTTTCAAATTCTGGAGCATAAACCCATCCATCAGATGTGTTGACAGAGGATTTATCAATAAACCATTCATCAAGCCACTCCCAGCCAGATGGCAATTCAACTCCAGCCACTCCCTGCAGATGACAATATTAATAGAATATTTAACCAACTAAAATAGAAAAACTAAATAGGATACAATAGGAGACTACAAGATCTCCAGTGATTACTTTAATTGTGCTGGCAGAGTGTTGAAGTAAACATTTTCAAAAAATAAAAAGACAACCCATTGTCAGATCTCATTCACAAAAATAATGCATGAAGCTGAATTGGAACTCCCATCTATCTTTCAGCAATCATTCACTTCAAATAATTATATAAAAGATTAATCACAAGCACTGCCTTTTCCATCTCTTTCTCTTCCAAATAGCAGCAGTCCATTTTTTTCCTACATTCTTCTCATGAACAAACAAAAAAAATCTCCTTTCATGATGCAATTTGATTATGTCTCTGGAAAAGTGATTTTCTTGTTCATCTGTTTTTTAGAAAGTAAAAGATTTACAGCAGCAAGGATCCGTAACAGTAATTTCAATTATCACTTCAAATAAAATTCTATTCGTTGTAAACTGAGAAAAAGTACTTCAGAAACGTTTTTATTTATTATGGTTTCAGAACCAGCAAGTGGAACAGCCACTTTAAATTTTTTTAAAAAAAGTGGAACAGGAAGAATGCTATTAGTTTTATCCCTTCCTGTTCCATTTTGATTGGCTCTTACCTCAGTTTAAAAGTTAATGTACTTACCTCCTCATAGTCATGACAAGGAACCCAACCAATACCAGGATTGAACTTTTCTGATTCAAAAAACTCATCTGTTGCAAATCCATTTACATCACAAGGAGATTGATTTCTCTCGTCAAATATCGGCTTTGAATTTCCATTTGAAGCCTTGAGTTTGAGGCATAAATCGAGGGTGATGTCGGTAGTGTTTTGAACGGACACAAGAGATCTGATGGTAATATATCGGTTTCCATCATGTACACTGACTTCACTTGCAACTACCTCACTGCCTAACTGCCAACATGCTGCAGGTGCACCATAATTTAGCCTCACTGTGGTCCATGGTCCCTCTCCTGCTGGACTGATCTGAACTGAACCAGATTTTTTATATTCATTAACTGATTTCTCAATATTCTCAGATTCAAATCTGAGTGGCAAGAACACCGCACATTTAATTCTACCGAATTTCCTGGATCTCACATCCAGCTGCAGAGAAAATCATAAAGGTGAGAGAGGTAAAAGAAAGTAGAATATTCAATAACGAACCCGATTCTTCAACTCCTTGTGGTTTCACAAGAAAAAGCACATATATATTTGTGAATGCTTGAACGTGTGAGTTAGAAAGAGATATTCACCTCAGATTCTCCTGGGGACAGCTCAACCCACATAAACTGATCCAAATAATTATGTGAATCAAAGTTGTTTTGAGACCCAGTGAGCTGTTTTAAAGAAGATAAACCGTGGCCAATAAGATCACCTGACACCCAAATAACACTAACGTCAATAAAGGAAAAGACCAGAGAATAGTATAGATTTAGCTCTCATCCATGTTATTTTAAATCTATATTACTTATTTGATCATTATCAACTGCTAGCAACAAAGTTTTGTCACAATATCATATTGGCTACGCCATAAACTGTGTAGTTTTTATAAGTTCAAGAATTCCCAACCTAACAGATCAATATTTTAGACTTCTACTCTACTCTAGAACCTATGTCGTAATCTTGGTGCTCTTGTTTAAAATAGACACGGTGAAACATGAATCACGATTGAATGTGACAAGTGAAGATAACTGTTCTCATTCCGTTTGTGCCCTGTGATGGGAAGAGGAATACTCTCGTCAGCCACGTTTTGCTGATTTGGAGATCACAACCCCAGGTAACTTCAGACGAAGTCGTGTTTTATGTTTATGCACGGCCATGTCATATTTGGGCCACTGAAAAGAAATGCTATGATTGTTCAAAGAGGTACCATATGCAAAATTGAGAATGAATTTCTACGTTCTCATTACTTTCTTACATTCAGATAAGGAGGAAAGTAAGAATCACTTCCACAAATTAAGGAACTAAACAAAAGTAAATCTACAAAATATGGAAGAAACATTAGATTGAAAATACACAAGATACATACTTATAGATTCAACCAACTAAATCTAGAAGTTTAAAATATTTAGGACTCTAATACATGATATATCTAGAACTTTAAGTAAAATCTAATCTAGATATTTATAATCAACAAACAAAGTTTAAAGTATAAAATATTATTCATCTAAATAATCAGGATGAAGATTTGATTGAATATTTCTTACAATCCCCTCAAGCTTGGATATAAATGTTTTTTTCTTCAAAATAACTATATATCAAAAATTGAGTACAAGAAGTACCGTATAAGCTACAAAAATTAAATCAAAAGAAAATTTCCAAATCACAAAAGCCCTGATAAACAAACTTCTGGTTCCCTAGGCATATGCACATGGACATCGTAGTGCTTCAAAAGGAGGATCTCCTTTGGCATAGACGTAGTCGGACCTGGAGAATTTTTCAGACGTGTTTTCGTCGGAAGTTGCGGTCAACTTAGGTGATTCCATTGACAGAGTTGGAAGAGGTTGACAAAGAGGAAAACTGCTAGGGCAAGCGCAGGAGAATGCGAGGAGGCAAGTGGCAGGTAGGGCTCGCTGAGGAGACACGAGGAGGCTAGGACTTGCACAGGAAAGGCGCGACAAGGCTAAGGCTCGTATAAGAGAGGCACGACGATTGCTGAGTTTCTCGCGCATGAGAGGTACGAAGCAACAACGGAGGCAGCGATTATGGATAGGAGAGGCGCAATAGCTAGGGTTTGCGCAGAAAGGGGCCAACCGTCGTTGCTAGGGTTGCACAGGAGAAGTGCGCCGACGGTTAGGATTGTTAAAGCAGCAGCGACGACTATGTGCAAACCCTAATTGTAGAAAATATGGAGAAACACATTATTGAATATATGATTAGTATTTCTTCACTATAAAATGAGAAAAAATAGTGAGATAAAAAATACAAATTTATAGATTTAATCAACTAAATTTAGGAACCTAAAATATGTATAAAATATTTATGAGTAATCTATCTAAAACTGTAATCTATCTAGGAGTCTAATCTAGATAACTCTAATCAATAAACAAAGTTTAAAATAAAAAATCTTAGTCATCAAATTCATCCGATTATGGAAAAAACTTAAGTATGTTTTGCAAATTGACAAAGAACACACGGAAGTAAGCTAGCTTGTCTTTTTTTTTTTAAACAACAAAATAAACAAACGAGCTAAATAAGGAAAATAAGGATGACCTCGTCTAAAACGACATAACATTATTTCCTGAATATTTGAAATAGGACTAGACACGACATTAGAAACCGAAGAATTCTCAACATTAGACGATGAATTCTCAAGATAGTAAAAGCCATTGTGAAGCTTAGCACTGCCAATCATCTTCCCCGATAGTAGGTCCTAAAATTGACAAGAAACAGACGAGAAATCAGCAACACAACTACTATCACGGGTGAGCCGACTAGCAGAGATGAGTTTGCATTTCAAGGAAAGAACATGGAAGACATTTTTGAGGATAATATCCGCGACATTTTAATGTTGCCAACTTCAGTAACAAGAGTGAAGGAACCATCGGCTATTTAACTGTTCTGCGATTAGTACAAGGAGTGTAAGAGCAGAAAAAACAATAGTCTCCGGTCATATGATCGGAGACTCTGGGATCAATAATCCAAAATGACGTAAATCCCAAATTAAGAGCAAAGTGGATTATACTAGACCGAGTGAATTCTGTGAGTTATCTTTATCCATACAAATAGAAGCCATGAGACCTACGTGCTAGCCAACCGCCGCCCCCTTCAAATCATAACCCTAATCCCGCCGGCCACTATCCTCTGTAACCCGCAGCCGAGACCATCCTCAAACCCTAATCCCGCCGCCCCCCTCGAAACCCATTTTGCCGCCTCCCTCAAACCCTTTTCCAGGTGCCTCCTTCAATCTTATTTTCGCCGGACGCCACCCTCTGCAACCCTAGCGTGTCGCTTCTTCTAACCCTAACCCCAATTCCGCCGTCCATCTCATACCTTGCCTCTTATCATGACGGTATCCTCCATTTCCCTCGCTCCCAACCCTTTATCTGTTGAATTTGGTGCATAACCCTTCTAGCCGCTCCCTCGCCCATCACGCCTCCTCAGTCGCATCAGATATCAGTTGCATCACCCCCCAAGGATTACAAACGAGAGAGATTGTGTGGGTAGGCAGTAAAAGTCGTCCAACCCAACCTTCGCCACTTTCAAACCTTTCTGGTGACTTAGTGGTCAGTATGAGTGGTGGGACTTTCAACCCTCTAATTATGGACCACCAGCGTAGGATTGATTCCTTTCCAGCTCGCCAATCCTACTTTCAGCCTATCCCTTTCCATCTTCAGCACAATCGTAACCCATTCAATGAGCAGCATATCATTAGGAACGTTGTACGCCCACCTTGTAGCTCCCATAAAACACATCGTTCCGGAATTTGTGAGGAGATTTATAGCTGATACAATTCCTTTTTTCACAAACTTCCCTGAGGCACAAACTTCCCTTACGAATGGAAAAAAGAAGAGATGTGAAGAACATTCATGAAATTTGGTAATGTAAGAGAAATGTTTGTACCCAATAAGAGAGACGGAAGAGGGAAGAAGTTTGGGTTTGTCAGGTTCAGTGGGAAGATGGATGTCAATCAAATGAAGGAGAAATTGAATCAAATTTGGATAGGATCTTATAAACTAAGGGCTAATGTGCCTATTTTCAGTCGAGACTCTGGAACAAAAGCAGTGCAAAGAAAAATTATTGGATAGATCGCAGGGATCAAGGTTCAGTGATATGAAAGACATTTCTGGAAGTAGCTAAGGGTAAACATTGTGAGGCAATGAAGAAGAATACTGAACAGAATGGTGAGGAGAGGACAAGATTAGTGTTTTAACACCACTGCAGAGGAGAGGAAGTGGTCTGTTGGATGCCTCGTAGGCTACTTACATAATCTAGATAGTAGACTAGATGCAGAGGAAGACTTTAGATTCAACGGTTTGAGAGGAACTAAAATTATACCGATGGGAGATTCTATGATGTGGATATACAACGATGATAAAGATAAGCTAGCTGCATTGCTCACTGAGGAGGCTGAAGAAATCGGATTCTGGGACGCTTCGCTCGTGACATCGAGACAGCAGGTGTGGGTCAGTGCATAGGCATTCCGCCTAATGCGTGGAACCCAAGATTCTTCAACCTTTTGACATACTCTCTGGGTGAGCTGGAAGAGATAGGAGCGGAAACCAAGCACAAAGAAAATTTGGAATTTGGGAGATTCCTTATATCTACCTCATCACCGGCATTCATAAACAAAATTGTGAAAGTGGAGATTGACTGACAAGTATGCTCGATCAGAATCATGGAGGACTTGTCCAATCAATCCAAGAAGGTGAAGAAATCGAGATGTAATAATGGTCGTGGATGTTGGAACCGTCGGAATGTGTCAGCTGATTCATCATCTTCAGACTCAGGATTTTCTGAGCAAGTCATTCCAGAAGCGATCTTGGAAGAGTCAGAAGAGGAAGGTGGGGTATTCCAAAATCAGGATCGTGTAATAGTAATAATCAAATGATGGTGATGGACAGGGGCAAGGGAAATGATGGGTTAGGGAAGAATTTAAGTTTTTGATCGGACAAAGTGAATATATTAGAAGAAGTGTACAAGTAGTACTCAAAAAGTTACAAAGTGGTCCTAAAAGAAAATAAAACTAAGTAGGTAGATCTAAAATACAAACGATAGGTTCTCGAAGCCAGTTTGAGAACGAATAAGAAACAAAGTTGATGTTTTTGCATTTAATCCAAAGCCAAACTCTATAAATAATGTTCTCTAAAAGGTTCGTCTTGTTGTCCTCCCTCTCTCTAAAGATCCTCTTGTTTCTCTCAAGCAAGATTGTCCAATTCACCGCATGCCAAATTGTCACCCAAACTTTCAAACCCTTGCGATGTGGCCAAAGGTCTAAATGCTGCATAAAATGATCCTGTTGATTATTGTGGAGAACGAGTGAGAAGCCCAGCCATTTATAGCACTCCATCCAAAGCGCATAAGAAGTCGCGAGATCCGCCCTAGGTCCTGCTAAGATGTTGCGCCCACGAAGGTTCACTTAAGTAGGTAGACGAACTTAATGTTCCTCCATGCCAACACTGAAACGTTTAATGGTGCCAAAGAATTCCAAATCTCTGCTAAAACAGGTTGTAGGTGATTGTTGGGATTGGTGCTGCTATGTAATAGACGATAATCCGATGACACTGAATATCTCCTTGTTGGATCATGGAGCCTGACCCACCTATCTTCTTCGCCTTGTACCAAGTTAACCCTGTCGATACAAATCAATAATTGAGAGAATAAATTATGTTCCCAAACAAAAAGATCCCTTTTCCAATCCCAAGCCCACTCCCAGACGCTCTCTCTCCAAACTAAAAGATCTACTCAACCCGGCCAAAAACCAACCGCGCGGATCATTGAACAAAGTTTTCTTAATATCCTTCCACCAAAAGGAATAACCCCTCGAAACCCCCCCTTCCCGAAACAAGATTGTCCCACGTTGGGGGACCATACTTAGAACTCAAACCCTCATCCATTTTTTTTTTAAAAGAGAAACCTGAATATATTAAAATCAGTACCAGAGGTACTAAACGAGTTACAAAATTGCAAAATACCAAAAAGCGCTACAATCCATCCCACGACTAGACAGTACTAAAAAAGACCTAACAAACAAATAATTGGCTGAAGTCGTCAATCCAAGAACGAGGTCCCCAATCTATTACGGCCTCTATTACTAATCCAAAACCACGAACGGAAAATGATCAATTCTAGTGAATCTCCCTTGATCTCCCCCGGTCCCATGAAAATGAGATTGTTGCGAAGTAGCCAAATAGTCCAAATAACCGCCTCCCAAATGGTCATCCATTCCTTCTGCCCCTTTGAATGATACCAAAGACCCTTGTGTTGCCATAAACGATCGACGGGGTCCGCCGATAAGACTGTTGAAACTCCTAACCACTTGTAACATTGCATCCACAACTTATAAGATTCCGAACAAATGAATAACACGTGTTGAGTTGTCTCTTGATATTGTTTGCAAAAAACACATTCGCCCGCCTCCGAGCCCGCATAAATATTTCTTCGACGCAGATTTGTCACTGTCGGAATTCTGTCCCTAATGACTCTCCACATGAAAGCCGCCACCTTTATCGGTGCATGTGTCCTCCAAATTGAATTGTAGGTTCTTGCCGGAAGATTCTCCGCCCCTTGGTCGTCTTGTATCCGTGCATACGCCGAACTTACAGTATAGATTTTAGACTCGTCCGGCGTCCAGGTCCATCTGTCTTTGCCCTCCGCTTGTGGTTGCAACCTGTCCAACAAAGATAACATATTAAGCAATAAAGAATCCTCCCAGTCAAATAAATCTCGTCTCCAATCCCATTTCCAAACCCAAGAACCCCCAACCCATTCACCCATATTGCCCACAAAAACATCATTATCCCTCGCTATTAATGCCAATCTTGGGAATCTATCTTGCAAGCTCTCGTTCTCCACCCACACATCTTTCCAAAATTTAGTCCCTAACCCATTCCCCAATTGTTTCCTCAAACCCCAGTGAACCAAGCAGACGTGTCACGAATTGAGTATTTTAAAATATCACCCCACCAAAGCGACTCTTTACTCCTACCCCGTGATTCCCTTAGGTTTAAAAATGTCCGCCCATTAATCCCATATTTAGACCTAATTACCCTACCCCAAAAATTGTTCCCATTAGTCAGCATATCCCACCCCCATTTTCCCAGCAACGCTTTATTGAAAGAGTCTAAGTTGCGAACACCCAGGCCCCCATTATTTTTGGTTTTGCACACATCATCCCATTTAACCCAGGCTACTTTCCGGCCACTCTCCCCTCCCCCCCAAAGAAAAGCAGTTTGCATCGATCTCAGTTTTGATAAAACGTTTTTCGGAGCACGGTAGAAGGAAAAAAAGTATATCGGTAAGGACGACAACACGGCATTGAGCAAAATCAAACGACCACCAAAAGACACACTCTTATCATCCCACACTGCCAATCTTTTCCGAAATTTTTCAATGACTGGTGCCCATAAACGCTGGCGAGTCTGATTTCCGCCAATCAAAAGACCAAATATTTGAAAGGAAAATCGCCCACATTACAAGCTGCCAATTCCTCTACCACCGACTGTTCCAAATTCAAGCCAAAGAGACTGCTCTTATGGAAATTTATTCTCAGGCCCGATAGCATCTCAAAATTGCTCAAAATAGCTTTATAAACAATGCAGGACTTTATTGATTTGCCACTCATAGGGAGGAAGCACACATGGTACAGACCCGATGGCTCTTGCATTAGTAGGCTGGATAGATTTTGTTGTCTTCAAAATGGCTACAAGAGTGGCCATCTGTAGCTCAATGGGGCCTAGATCGTTCAATTTCAGATCATTGTCCGATTACGATCAAAACACAAATCGTTGACTGGGGCCCTAAACCATTTAGGGTGTTGGACTCTTGGTTCCTACACCCCGCACTTGATGAGTTTGTTGAGAAAGAATGGAAGAATCTGTGTGTTCAGGGCTGGGGCCTGGGGCTGGGGTAGCTTCATCTTGAAGGAAAAATTGAAGTTGATGAAAAGCAAGTTGAAGGAATGGAATAATGATGTTTTCGGAAGAACGGATAATAACATCGAGGATACTAAACGAAGGATTAAGGGCCTGGATGCAATCGCAGACTCGAGAGAATTAACGTCCGAAGAAGCGAATGAGAGGCAAAGTGTGATGTTAAGCTTCCAGGAACAGGTAGGAATGAAGGATACCCTATTGTACCAGAAGGCCAGAATCAAGTGGATTAAAGAAGGGGATGTTAATTCGAGATTCTCCATAAGTTTGTCAACTGAAGAAGAAAAAAAATGAAATATTGGGGCTGGAAACTGACGGTAAGTGGGTAAAATGAGTGGAGGGAATAAAATTGGGGTTGAGCAGTATTTTGCTGATCATTTTTGACAGCAAAACTGGACTCGACCACAGTTAAGGTGAGTAGATTTTGATCAGATGGATGAGTCCGATAATCTATTATTAACAGACAAGTTCACCGAAGGGGAAGTCAGAAATGTGATTTAGACCAAAGGGGAAGTCAGAAATGTGATTTGGGACTGTGAGAGCTCGAAGAGTCCAGGCCCTGATGAATTCAACTTTAGATTCATCAAGCACTTTTGGCATGTTATGAGAGAAGATTTCCTGAGGTTTTTTGATGAATTTCATATGAATGAGAAATTGATCAAGGGGGGGAACCCATCATTCATCGTCTTAGTGCCCAAAAAAGAGAACCAGGTTAGGATTGAGGAATGCATGCCTATCTCCCTTATAGGCTGTGCTTACAAGATTTTGGCTAAAATCCTTTCCAAGAGATTGAGCCGGGTTCTGGATAAGATAATCTCTGTTAACCAATCAGCCTTCGTGGGTAAACGACAGATATTGGATGGAGTGTTGGTTGTGAGTGAATTGATTGATGAATTAGAGAAGAAGAAAAGAGAAGGGATTATCTTTAAGATGAATTTTGAGAGAGCCTATGATTCGGTCAATTGGGAATTTCTCAAGCAAGTGATGGTCAAGATGAATTTTGATGCTAAATGGATAGGCTGGATATAATGGAATGCGTAACCAGTGCCAAAGCTTTGGTGTTAATCAATGGGAGCCCCACTAAAGAATTTGCACTCCAAAAGGACTTAGACAAGGAGATCCACTATCACCATTTTTATATTTGATTGTCGCAGAAGCATTAAGTAGAATGGTGAGTAAGGCAGCTGAATCACAATGTTGGTACCGCCTAAGGTGGGTAGGATGAGATCCAGATATCACACCATACAGTTTGCTGATGATACGTTGCTTAAGGGCGATGCTACAATGGGTAACTTGAAAACTTTCAAAGCAATTCTACGCATTTTTGAGCTTATGTCGGGGCTCAAAATTAATTTTAATAAAAGAAGTCTCACGGGAATTAATGTGGACCATGGATCCTTGGTAAGACTAGCATGGACACTGAACTGTAGAATTGGGGAAGTGCCATTCCACTATCTCGGCATTCCGATTGGGAATAATGCGAGGAATAACGTCATGTGGAATCCAATGAGAGAAATTTCAGAAACGATTGGGTTGTTGGGAAGATAAGAGTCTTTCTCTTGGGGGGCGTATGATCTTGCTAAATGCTGTGATGTCTTCGCTTCCAAACTATTTCTTCTCTTTCTACCGAGCTCCGAAAAAAATGCTAACCAAACTTAAATCTTTACAACGAAATTTCCTTTGGGGAGGCGGGGAAAGCAGGCGGAAGGTAGCATGGGTCAAATGGTCGGATGTTTGCAGTCTAAAAACAACGGGGGGTCTAAGGGTGCGGGATCTAAATTCTTTTAATAAAGCGTTATCGGGAAAATGGGGTTGGGGATTAACAAATGGGGTCGGTACTTTGTGGGTAAAGGTGCTTAATTCAAAGTATGGTTCGGTGAGTTGGAACTTGTGGGGGGAGGATAGGGCCGGGGAGAGGAAATTCCAGTCATTTTGGTAGAGAGATATCCAGAAAACTATATTCACGGATGTGTCAGGGTGGTTTAGGTAAGGAGTAGGTAGGAGGGTTGGGAATAGGTTGGGAACTAAATTCTGGAGTGACATTTGGGTAGGGGAAGAAAGACTAAAGATAGGTTTCCCAGATTGGCGTCGATAGCCATGGATAACGATATCTTAGTGTGGTGTATGGGGGCAGAAAAACGGGGATCTGTGGTAGGGGAATGGGATTGGAGACGGGATTTATTCTCGTGGAAGGAGGGGTTAGCTAACCAATTGTTTTCTCTTTTTGACAGGTTTGCTTTAGTACAGGACATGGGTGATGTTCGGGAATGATGCCATAAACCATCTAAAGTCTACTCGGTTTCCTCAGCCTACCTTTTATTTCAAGATGAGGGCCAATTGGACATGGACCTCACAGAGGCGACCGAATTAAATTGAAGCACGCCAGCACCTAACAAAGCGGCTGCATTAGTGTGGAGAGTTTTCAGAGATAGGATACCTACTAAACAAAACTTGCGAAGAAGAAATATAAGAACCAGACCGATTTCGGGTTTGTGTGATCTTTGCCAAGAGGCGGATGAGTCTACTAATCATCTTTTGTTTGCATGCTAGGCAGCTTCCTCACTTTGGATAGAATGCTATAATTGGTTGGGTATGAAGCTAACCTTACCCGAAGAACCCGTTCAACACCTCCTTCAACACCGTGGACTTTGGCCTCACAGGAAAAGCATGAAGGAGTGGCTAACTATTTGGGTCGCAGTGCTATGGACTATTTGGCTAGAGAGGAATAGAAGTATTCCGCGATCCGCAGACAAAGGTAGAGAACTTAATGGAATTAGTAAAATTTAGGCTAAAATTTAGGACTTGGCTATGGCTGAAAAGAAGTAGGAATAAGAACGTTTGTTATTCGTTTTCTGATTGGGACAGAGAACCAGTTGTTTGTTTGTTATCTTCGTAGTGTCGGAGATAGCTTTTATGTTTCTGTTGAGTTATCTATTCTCCTTTTGTAACTTGTTAGGGTACTTCTTGTACTCCCATTTATAAAATTATATATTTTGCCTGATAAAAAAAGTACTAGACTGAGTGAAGGAACATGACCCGACAACGTTGACCGATGGTGTAAGACATGTCATATCTGATGCAGGAGGCGGCAGTAGGATTCAATTTGCTCTATTTGTTCCTCAGTTAGTAGGATTCAATTTGCTCTATTTGTTCCTCAGTGAAAGTATCTGGAATGCCAGCGGAAAGGGCTGTCCCGAGGCCGATTGGGCTTGAAAAACACGAGATTCAGATTTCTTACGTGGCTGCCGGTTTGTGGGTTTTCCATGAATTTCCCAACATGTAGGCAAGTCACACCCACAAAAAGGAGCAAGAGACCAAGACGAATATTCAGCCGGAAAATGTTGCGGAAAACTTCGGTGATTCAATGATCAAGATTGACAAAGTGGACGACTGCTAGGTTTTGTGCTGGATTGGCGCGAAGGGGTGGTTGCTAGGGTTTGTGCAGGAGGACGGTGGCTGCGACAACGCGCAAAGAAAACACGCGAAGATGTGAAGAAGAAACGCTAAGAAGTGGTATGGGTTGTTCGTGCAGTAGCATGACAGCGACTACAGTGTGCAAACCTAATGACTGGCATGCGCGAGGAGAACCAGGGTTCGCGCTGGGAAGACGGGTAGCACGGACAGCTCGTTCAGGAGACTGATAGCGCAGAGACGGGCAGCGGCTGCTACAGTAGGGTCGGCAGCTAGGGTTTAGGGTACTATGCAAACCCTAATTTCATGGCTCTGGTAGTCATGTAGAATTAGATGACACAAGACATAGGGAAATATGGAACACAAGACATGGGAACTCAGAATTTTATTTACTCTCGTGTACAAATAGAATAACATACCTAGAACCCTATTTATAAACTTCTAAAATTTGTTTGTTCATCATAATTATTTAGATTAGACTTTTCGATAGATCCTATATATATTAGACTCCTAGATTTAGTTGGTTGAATATATAGATATGGATCTTGTATCTTATTCTAAAGTGAATAAATAATAATAATATTTTCAATATAATGTTTCTTACATATTTTCTACTTTTCTAGAAAAGAGAGAAAAAAGAGAAAAGAGAAACAAAATCAACAAAAGGGGAAATATATTGCAACTTTTTAGGAACATCATCATCTACGAGAAAAAAGGTATTAATCATCGTAGATAGTACAAATATGCATCTTTATTTACACCTATTCCACACAGGGATATACACATACTGAACTAAGAAATTACCTTTCCCTGTATCGGTTACAATAAATTCCACCATCCAACATTCCTGTCAAACATAAAAAACGGAAATAAAATCATTACAGACGGAAGGTATCACAAGCTGTTGACTACAAAAAACAACTCGGATAACTATAATGGCTTGAGAAGATAATTAGATTTTATTTGTCATCCATTGCAAATGTTATTCGCCCTACAAGCATCAGAATATAGAAACATGAACAAATGCATGGAGCGTAGCAGTGAAAGCCCAAACGGGTGCTAATACAATCATTTAAGTGTGGTAAGACAAAAAATAATTATAATAACACCATGATGAATTTTAACTAAAAGAACTGTGCTGAATCTCTTGAAGCCACTTTGGAACTTCTTTGACAGCATACAAACATCAACTAGCATGCAAGTGCCTGGATATTTAATGGTCCAACTAGACTTCTATCGTCCATGTGAAGGCCAAAGAGAAAAAGAAAAGGTCGATTTTGCCAAAAAACTGGACATGTTCTCAAAGCTATCACATTAGCTGTGGCAAACAAAAAAAAATAGAACTAATTTAAGGACCATAAATAATGAAAAATCAAAATTTCTCTAACTCTACAAATTTATGGTAGTTTCCTAATTTATTCAAATGACAAGAAAATAGCTAACAATCCCATAATTATCAGCATAAAATAGCTATCACTCTCTAAATTATTGACAATATTATCTCACCAATCCAATAGTTTCATTAAGAATTTTCTTAGCCATGAAACAACAAACCTCTAAAGGGCAAAACATGTGCAATGTTGTAACTGAGCATCGAACAATCTGAGGGAAATAAAAGCAATGACCCAAAAACGCAGTAAACCTCGAGACCTAAGAAACAATATTTCACAATTCATGCCTCTAAATATTCGTGGAAGTACACACAGAAATGCATGTATATACGCAGACATACAAATCGATACATGTATCTCAAACAAAAAAAAAGATTTATCCTCGCAAGATCTCTGTTGTTATCAAATTCATAATGCACTCAAAAAGAAGGATGGATATACACGCACTGCTGAATCAATTTTGAAGAAAAACACTTCATTCCACATCACGAATTCCACGTCTGCAGATTCAGATCCATTAGGGCAACTTCCACATGTTCGTGCACTTTGTTGGTTTAGGTACGATTGAGTGGAGGAACTCTGATTTTTATAAAGACGGACTGAAACACTGTATTGACGAGTGGACACACATTGAGCCTTCGGGAGCTGCACGGTCAAGCAAAGAACACAGACAAAATGCTAAGTGTCAATACCAAAATGAAATGAAGAATTGAAGGTAGTTTCATTTGAAAAAAAAAATTGCAAAACCCTTCAACCGTCACAGTTAAAACATTTATTTTTAAACTAACATTCTGTATATTAATTTATATCAATCAAATCATCCGCACACCTGAAACAAGAATTATTAAGTTATTGGCCATTAGCAACACCAGATTTATAGAGAGTTTCTGCCTTTGCACTCCTGCTTGAAGAAAAGTGTCTATATGTACTTATACCAGTATTTTGAGTTTTCGACTCTTATAAAGACACTAAAGGCATTTTCTCAATAGTTTATTCAATCTTAATCTCAGCTATCTCATCTGCACAAATCTAAAGTAAGTTTTCAACGATGCAACATATGGAACTTATTGCCTATAAATATGTATTGTGTGGACATCAGTATTCTCAAATACTTGCCAAGCAACGGTTTCACGAAATGTTAGGACAGTAACCTTTCAAATTTAAGCAAACAACATTGCCTGTAATCGAGTGCAAGAAGTTTCACCAACATACCAAGCTCTCTTGGCGTTTCATGCTCCAAAATAGATGGTTTTTTTTATCAGACAATTAAATTAAAGTAAATAAATCGAGTGCAAGAAGTACCTAAAAGTTCCACAAATACAAAATAAAGCCAAACCAAAAAACACCTTACACTGAAAAGGTGGTAAGCAAACATTCTGTTCCCTAAACTAATCTAGAAATGTAAAAGAAAGGTTTTGTCTACTTCTGCCCTTAATCTAAATAAATGTTAATTTCAGAATAAAGTAAATAGCTTACTCGGACTCTCTGAGTGATTTTTTTCAGCCTTGCAAATAACATTTACTATAAAAATTATTCGAGATAAGTTTAATATGGATCCTGTCACTTCATGATCCAACAAAGTTGTGCATATTATTCAAGACTGCCACCTCAACCAATAATGCCAAGCTATACTTTATAGCATCTTTTGCCTGGTTGCATTTGTTTTTTAGTTTTTACTGACCATATTGGAAGATTACGATAAGATTTATCAAAACTTAGAATAAATTCAAATTGATATTGTGTGTCTTTGATTGATTGTGATTGTATTATTTGTTATGATATATTCTAACTGCTGGAAATTAGGGATAAGATTAGATCAGGCTCTTTATTTGATTTTGTTTTAGTTGTATAAATACCACACATAATATTCAGAAATGCAAGTGAGCCTATTTTCTCACATGGTACCAGAGCAAGGTTAACCACAATAATTTTATTTTGTTTTCTTCATCAATATGCATACTGCTCGCCTCCTTTTTTTGGATCTATCCAGATCAGCCTACAATTCTTCGCGTTCAATTTTTTGCCTTTTTGATAAATCATGTCTTCCTCTCAATATTCCAGTAAATCCGTTCAATCCGAGTCCGAGGAAGTAAAACCTAATGCACCAATTGGGGACCTGCAAAATGTTCGGATGAATCGGCTGGAAAAAATTACTTGAAATGGTCCCAATTCGTCAGGACCTACTTGAAAGGAAGGAGGAGACTACGTCATCTTCTGGGCACAGGGCCAAAATCAGGCGAGGAAGGATTTGACGCTTGGGACGAGGCTGATTCCATGGTTATTTGGGATTCAATGGATCCAAAAATTAGTCACACAGTCATGTTTTTAACTTTGTGCAAAGGCCACATGGGACTCAATTCGACGAACCTACTCGAGATAAAGATCAAAGTGGGAGCTGCTAAAGAAACCTATTACAAAGTATGCAACCAGCTACAAAATTTATGGCAGGAACTTGACCACTATCGGATGATCGAGATGAAAGATCCAGAAGACGTTGCCATCCTGAAAAATTTTATCGACAAGGACAGGGTGTATGCTTTTGTGGCTGGATTGAATTCTGAATTTGATCAAGCGAGGGTTAGAATTCTTGGACAAGATGAAATACCATCATTAAAGGAAACATCTCCCTAATCCAGGCTGAAGAAAGCCGAGGGAGTGTGATGCTCACATCTCCCTAATCCAGGCTGAAGAAAGCCGAGGGAGTGTGATGCTCAAATCTCAAAATTTTGAAGGGTCAGCGGCTGCCCCAGAACGACAACATTCAAATCTGGAGAATGGAAAGGTAGGACAAACAAACGGCTTGGGACGTGAGAACAAGAATAACCTACTGGACGCCCGAAGTAAAATTGTTCGAAGCTTCATGGCAGACCACATGAGGGGAATCGGGAAGGCATCCTCTGAATTCAGGTCAACCTAGGAATTCAGGTCAGGCTTATCTCAACATCAATCAGCCTAGTCAAGAAGACAATAAAAAAACAAATGAGTTCAATGAGGAAGAAATCGAGAAGCTTAGATTACTAATTGGATCTCCTGAAAAATCTGGTAGTGCTTGTTCTCTTGCCCTTTCAGGTAAGTATCCTATCTTACTAGGAGTTGATGCCTCGGATAAAGATATTAGAAATATGTGATTATTGACTCGGGAGCTACATATCATATGACACATTCTTCCCTAAAATTTACCACTTATACTCCTTGTCCAAGTAACCGAAAAATTGCAATTGCTGATGGGTCTTTCATTATTGTTGCTGGAATAGGAAATGTTCATGTTAGCAACTCACTCACACTTAAAAATGTACTGCATGTGCCCAGATTGTCCACTAATCTGATATCCATACAAAAACTTACCTCTGATATGGGCTCTAACATGCTGTTTTACCCATCTTTTTGTATATTTGTATGTTTCAGGACCAGGATTCGGGGAGGAAGATTGGACAGGCTAGGAAAGTGAATGGGCTCTCTATCTTCTTGAGGAAGTGAATGGGCTCCATCTTCTTGAGGAAACCAAGCAGCATAGATACCGCTGATAATAAAACCTTTTTATCCCTTTCAGCTTCAAATAAAGACCGTATTTGGCTCCGGCATTTTTATTAGGACACCTCTCTTTCGGAATTTTATAAGTTTTGTTTCCATCTTTGTTCACAGTGTGTAAAAGAGTGGGAAATGGGGCTCGGACTAGTTTCTGGAAAGATGTTTGGGTGGCGGAAGAGAGTTTACACAATCGATTTCCTAGATTGGCATCAATGGCTAGGAGCAGTAATATTTTAGTGAGTAAGATGGGTTTATGGGAGGAAGGTGTTTGGCATTGGACTTGGGATTGGAGGAGAGATTTATTCAATTGGGAAGAGGAATTATTATCACAGTTTTGTTCAAGTCTTAACAGGGTCAATCTTATATAGGATTTGGAGGACAGATGGGAATGGCAACATGAGATTTCGAAGCAATTTTTAGTTGCCTCCGCTTATTGCAGTCTGCAGGATGATGGTTCACAGGAGGAGGGTTGCGATCACAACGATTGTATACAGCATTGGGAAACTATGGCGCCAACGAAAGTATCCATTCTAGTTTGGAGAATTTTCAAAGATCGTATACCTTCGAAGGTCAATCTTCAAAGACGGAACATTATTTCAGGGCAGCAATATATAAATTGCGATCGCTGTTTATATCTGGAGGAATCTACTGGTCATTTGTTGTTCGTGTGCCCGTTCTCATATGACATTTGGATGAAGTGTTACCAATGGCTGGGGTTTCAGATGTTCTCAACATGGATACTAAAACGCATTTATCTCAACACAAGGAGTATGGACTCACAAAAGGAATTGGAAAGAATGGGCATCTATTTGGCACGCTGTCATTTGGACTTTGTGGATGGATAGGAATAGAAGGATTTTCAATACAGACGTGGATAGAGAGGAAGATTTGTTAGATTCAATCAAGTTTAGAAGCTGGAGTTGGATAAAATTTAGGGGTTCTAGATTGTTACATTACGCTTTTGTTGATTGGGCTCATGAGCCAATAGTTTGTCTTTTAGATTAAATCTTAGGATTTTAACTTTTATGTAAAACTTCGGAGAATCCCTTATGCTCTTTTATTTTTAATAATATTTATATTTTCCTGATCAAAAATAAATAAATGTGTACCCTTTTCCCACTCCTTTCTATATTCTATTTACTTCATAGTGACATTTGGGGACCATCTAATATTCCAAACTTGACCGGGTCCTGTTGGTTTCTCATCTATCGATGATTACACGTACTCGAGTATCATGGATATTTCTTCTCAAATCCAAAACCGAAATAACTGGTGTGTTTCAAAACTTTCACAGCATGGTTCAGAACCAATTTGGGGTCAAAATCAAACAATTAGATCAGATAAAGCTCGAGATTACTTCAATCAAACTTATCTCCCTACTTTGAAAAGGATAGAATCATTCATGAGTCATCTTGTGTAAATACTCCACAACAAAATGGAGTTGGAGAGCGTAAAAATGGTCATCTTTTAGCTACCACTCGAGCATTCCTATTCCATTAAAAACCTACTGGGGAGCAGCCACCCTTGTAGCCACACATACCATAAATAGCCTTCCCTCGAAAGTTCTCGGCTTTAAGACCCCATTGGAAGTTCTCTCTCAGTTTTATCATGACCTAAAGTCATGTCATAACCTTACCCCAAGAATCTTTGGATGCACCGTTTTTGTTCACATTCATAGTCATAACAGAGGGAAATTAGATCCTAGAGCACTTAAGTGTGTGTTTGTGGAATCATGCAAAGGGGCAGAAGGAGTGGATGACCATTTGGGAGGCGATCGTTTGGAGCATTTGGCTACTTCGCTACAATCTCATTTTCAAGGGACCGGAGGAGATCAAGGGCGATTCACTAGAATTGATCATCTTCCGTTCGTGGTTTTGGATTAGTAATAGAGGCCGTAATAGATTGGGGACCTCGTTCTTGGATTGGCGACTTGAGCCAATAATTTGTTTGTTAGGTCTTTCTTAGTACAGATTAGTCTTAGGCTGGATTTTAACGCTTTTTGGTTATTTCAGCAATTTTTGTAACCCGTTTAGTACCTCTGGTACTTCTTTTAATATATTGCGTTTTGTCTTTTCAAAAAAAAAAGTGTGTGTTTGTGGGATAGTCATCAACCAAAAAGGGTTACAAGTGCTATCATCCACCTACCAAGAGGTTCCTAGCTTCACCTCTTGAGGATAAAGATAAAGATGCATTTCTGTTATATATACCTACTGCCACATTTATTCACAGATCGCTCTCAATCCATAATGAATAAAAATCATCTTCCAGTAGCATCAATGAACAAAATCCCTTGTTATGACCCCAAGTTTAGTGGGCCTAATTCAAGTTGATAATAAAAAGCCCATTGATTAGAGCTTTCTAGAATTGTGGGTTGGGGTGGTGGTGGGGGAATAAACGTGAGTGAGTGGGTATAAAAGGGTGAGTGGGGTTGGGTGGTGAGGTATTGAGATATTTTAGTGAGAGCAAGGTGCTAGGGAGTTACATGAAGTTCTCCTCGGTGGTGTTACTTTCATTTCCTTTCATATTGTTATTTCCTTATTATTCAAAGACAGAAACAATCCTACGTGATTTTTGTACTATACTTGTGTGTTGTGTTCTTGCTTATAATTTCCAGAAATTATTCAAGTCATTACAATGGTCCGACTTGCCGGATTACTCACAGGGAGAGAAGAAAGCATGAACGATATGCAAGTAAATATAAACTCATTGATGGCTTCTATGGTAAAGGCGGTTGAATCTCAATTGTGGCCGGAGAGGATGTTATGTGCAAGAATGGAGTGGACGTTGAATGTTTTAAAAAAGCAGATTGCCCCTACTGCCGGGAGTTTGAATGTGGACATAAATTCTTCTGCACGGAATTTCAGCGTGATTTGCAGGAACACCACCCAAGTGAAGAATCGCAACAATGCTGAAGATGAAGCTAACGAAGAGGAGTTTACAGAGGCGGTTGATGAAGGAGAAGAAAATGTAATGACCAGAAGGTGAATATCGAGGATAGTGCCTTCGATGAAATGAAAATCGAGGATAGTGCCTTCGATGAAATGAAAATCGAGGAATCACCTCAACTAGGCTTCGAACAAGGCGAGGCCAACAAAATAATTCCATATGACGCAATTGGGGATACGCATTTTGAGGAATCAACGCTGGCCTTGTCAAGTTACAAGCACACGCTGGAAGGGATATCAACACCTCGGAATTTCTCCACTGTGGTGGGTGTGACCAAGCCGTCTGCACAGTCCATAGCATTGTCCAATCCTTGGAATCGGTTAGTTGAAAGAAAAATTTCATATAGAAACGGGTATGTTATGGCGGAGGAACTGATAAAGCGATAAGGGGTCGTAAGGTGGTGAATCGGGGGGAACATGTATTGTGTCGTTAATGAAGAGACACGTGGAATGGGTTTCATGATAGTATGCTGGAGTTGAATAGGACACGGGGGTGATATGTGCAATAACTTCTTGTGGCCCAGTGATGAATTATGGTGTGAGTTGAAAGCCCATGAGTCACCTAATCGTGCCTTAGAATCAGCTAAACGGGAGGAGGCAATTTGGGCAATAAGTGATTGGGCGGGCTAACATTAGGGAGCAAGAAAAGGATAATTGTCAATATGATCAATTCACGTCACAATTCACTTTCAATTTCGGAAATTGAGAAAGGATAGGGGACTTATAGGAGGATGGAGTGTCAGTATCACGCGATGGAGGAAAGCCGGCGAGCCGCCGGACGTCCGACGTGGTGCAGGATGCGGCGCAGGATCAGACAACAACAAACAATTGAAAATGTGCAAAATTTTTGCTGTAGCAGCAACTTGGGTGGGTCTAATGAGATTTGTGGGTTATGGGTCGGATGGGAAAATGAAGGGTGGTGGTGGTGTTGTGAAAGTTTGATTATCTCGCAGAGGAAGCAGATCTGGGAGCTATGGATTGAGGAAGACTGACAATTTTTTTCGGGGAAGGTATCGATCCTTTCAAGAACTCAAGCTGGGGACGGAAATTACTTAAATTGAACTTCTAGAATTGGCAGTTGGTCGCTGACAGATGGCGGTGGTTCAGGCGAGCTGGTTCACTTTCGCGGATTTAACTCCCTTTTGGCCACCGACTTGACCCTCCCTGCTACTAATTGAGGCTTCTGCTCCACATTTTTTTCCATTGCCCTTGTTTCTGTCAAGATCTCCGTGTGCTGGATTTCTTTTCGACGTAAAGTGCAATTTACCAACATAAAAAATGACTAACACAAACCCAAACCCAATGGTAAATAACAAATTACCAAAATATAGATAACCGAGACACTTATCAAATAGTTCCAAAAAACTTATGGGAATTACAATCCCCTGAATTTAAGTATCTGCTGTAGCCGTGGAGCAGGTTATAAGGCCAGAAACCGGAGACCCAAATGAACTGGGTATTAGAAACTTTCTGTTTAAGGTGCCACCTCTTTGGAGAGCTGCGTTTGGTGGAAAGATACTTGTGTATTGGCTTGCAAAATGTGTAATGCGAAAATCACTGAGTGCTGCTTTTCTCGAGCAATTGCAGTTGGCTGAGGACGGAAGTGGCCCTTTCTATATTGGGGAAGTAGTTGATGCTAACAAGGTATGGTACAGAGGGAGAGAAAGTGATCAATTTATTTGAGTAAGCATTTGAGGGAGTGAGAGCATTATATTCTCGCCTTGAGGACAAAACGAATTTTGAAGAGGCATCGAATGTTATGACCCCAAATTTAGTTGGCTTAATTCAAGTTGATAATAAAAAGCCCTTTAGATTAGAGCTTTCTAGGATGGGGGAGAGGGGAAATAAACGTGAGTGGGCGGATATAAAAAGGTGAGTAGAGTTGGGTAGTGAGGCATTGGGATATTTTAGTGAGAGTCAAATACTAGCAAGGTGCTAGGGAGTTACAGGAAGTTCTTCTGGGTGTTACTTTCATTTCCTTTCATATTGTAATTTCCTTATTATTCAAGACATCAACAATCCTACGTGATTTTAGTTCATATTATTATACTTGTGTGTCGTGTTCTTGCTTATAATTTCCAGAAAGTATTCAAGTAATACATCCCTTCTCACTCGCTGAACCAAATCCATCATCCAGTAGCGACGTTGAACAAAATCGCTTCAACCAGGTTTATTCAAGAAGGAAAAAGACTGACACTGCCCTTGTGCAAGTCCAGGAACCTTCTATCAATCCTGGAAATGAGGTACATACTGCTCAAGAAACCCATGTTTCCCAACCAATTCATGATAGTGGATTGCCTATTGCCAGACTAGGGAATGAACTATGCATCCTCGCTATACTATGGCCGAATTTGTAGCCTTTAAAAAAATTCCGGCATCTCTTAGGAGTTTCTTAACGAGTCTTGATACCGTTCGCATTCCTAATACTTTATCTGAGGCATTATCTAATGAAAATTGGAGACTTACTATGAAACAGGAAACTCAGGCACTAGAAAGAATCAAACATGGGATATCATTGATCTTCCACTGGGAAATAGGGTTGTAAGATGCAAGTGGGTCTTTACAGTGAAATATAAACCATATGGGTATTTGGAAAAGTATAAAGCCAGACTTGTTGCAAAAGGATACACACAAGCATATACCAAGAGACCTTCGCACCAGCGGCTAAGATGAATGCAATCAGGATTCTATTATCACTAACAATTTGATGTTAAGAATGCTTTCTGCATGGCACTTTGGAGGAGGAGATATATATGGAAATTCCATCTGGATTTAGGGAATGTATCAAAGGTCATAAATTATGCAAGTCGAAGAAAGCACTTTAGCCTCAAACAATCACCAAGAGCATGGTTTGGGAGATTCACTCAAGTTATGCTTGCATTTGGTACAAGCAAAGTCAAAGAGACCATACCCTATTCTTCAAACATTATAATCTAGGGGGTGATACAATCCTTATGGTATATGTTGATGACATATCATGACAGGGACCGAAGGGAAAGAAAAACAACTTCTACGAGAGTGCAAAGGAGTTTGAAATCAAAGAGCTTGGTAGATTACAAAAATTTCTTGGGGATTGAAGTGGCACATTCCGATAAGGGAATATTCAATTCACAACACAAATATACTATGGATCTATCAAAAGAAACAAACATGCTATTGAGTAAGCCATCGCTCACACCAATCGATGTACCAACGACTGGTGGGAAAGCTTATATAACTATCTCACACAAGACCGGATATTGCATATGTCGTGAGCGTGGTGAGTCAATTCATGCATAGCCAAAAGGAAGGACATTTGCAAGCCGTGTATCGGTTGCTACGTTATTTGAAGAGCAACCCTAGGAAAGGTATTCTGTTTGAACGAAAATTGGATTGAGGCTGGAAACCTACACTGACGCGGACTATGCTGGATAACTTGTGGATATAAGGTCTACTACATGATACTGCACGTTCCTTGAAGGGAATCTTGTGACATGAAGGAGCAAGAAACAAAATGTAGCAGCTCGATCAAGTGCAGAAGCTGAATTTCAAGCAAAGTCCCTGGGCATATGTGAGCTACTTTGGATAAAAATAATCCTAGATGATCTCACAATCAAATGGGAAGACCCGATCAAATTGTTGTGCGACAATAAATCAACCATAAACATTGCTCACAATCCTGCACAACATGATAGGACGAAGCATGTTGAGGTAGATAGGTATTTTATAACAGAGAAGATAGATAGCGGATTCATTTGGACTTCTTATATCTTTAATAAAGATCAAGTGGCGGATGTGTTTAACAAATGGCTTAATGGTGCAATATTTTAAGACTTAATTTCCAAGATGGGAATGATGGATGCATACTCACCACCTTGAGGGGAAGTATTGAAAGATCACGATAAGATTCATCAAAAGATATATGATTGTATTATTTGATATGATATATTCTAATTCTTGTAAACGAGGGATAAGATTAGATTAAGATCTTTATTTGATTTTTTATTGCAGTTGTATAAATACCCTGCTTCATAATATTTATAAATACAAGTGAACCTATTTTCTCACTACTACTAATGCTAATAGAAATGAATGAACTGTATTACCAGTTTTTCCTACTCTTTCTCGGAACCAGTAGTTTGCTTATTGTCTAGTTAGCCTTTGTTTTAGCTAGCGCTTTTCTTTTGTTATTGTTGATTTCTCTCTGTGTTGTTGGTTATTGTTGGGGTGTTGTTTGGGTCATGTCAACCGTGTCGCGTGTACTCGACACCCTTTGTGTTTTGTTTATTTTTGGTTGGTTTCTTCGGCTGCTTGCCGTTGGTGGTGGTTGTGTCTTCTTGTAAACTTTTCCTTTTGAGTACTTTTGGTATTCCTATATATTTTCTTTGTCCGATAAAAAAAAAACCAGAAATGGTAAAATTCAATTCCACAAACTATATCTTCTTACAACAAGCATTACCTAATTGTCCCTTGAAATTCACGAAGGAGAATTTTAAAATTTATGGAGTGTGGAAAGCCATGAGTAGGAGTTGGTAATCATAGCTCTTCATGAACCTCAACTTAGGAATTAAAATACTAGTGATAGTAAAACGTGCTCGGTTTGATTAATAAGAACTTAAATTATATTTTATATAATTAGACAATTTACCTTTATTTAAAAATATTTATTCTTCATTGTTTGCACCTATCCAAATTTATCCCATTCCAACTTCTTTACTCCAAGCCACACATCTTCATTTCCATTTACTCTCATTTTTATCTCTTTCTTCTCCACCACACATCTTCATTTCCATTTCCCGCAACATCTATTCTCCTTTTCATCCTTTTCTTATCCATGTCTCTCTTTTTTATTCACTCATTTCACCATAGGGATTTCATTTTTACTTCAAAGAGATGGTAGAATATTTTTTCAAATATTTGAGCAATAATAATAATTGGGTGCTTGAAAACCTAGTGTGGATAGGGATCCTTGTTCAACAATTGCGTGAACGTCTTACATGGTATAAAATTGACCAAGACTTTGAATAAATACCTAGTCAGTGTTCAGTTTATTAAACCTGGAGTTGCGAGTTGCAGTCTGATGTGTTACCTGTTGTAACATCGAATCATCAACAAACACAGAACAATGGCACCAAGAGGTGTATTAATTTTCACCTAGACCCGGCAATTATATCAAAAGGAGGTGAGCTCCTATACTAACTAGTAATCTAAAAGTGTAAAAATACTTGCGGTTTCAAAGGTATTACAATCACTAAGCTAATATGAAAATCCAAAACTACGATACACGAACATGTTCAAAAATTGACCATGCAGTGTCAAACACGCCAAGGACATAGTGTCAAACACGCCAAGGACATGGAGACAGATCCAATTCATTTGGAACAAGTAGCATGGCATGGCCAGAGCGTAAGAGGAGAAAAAAGTCATAAGCATGACATGGAAATGGGTGAGCAAAGTGTCGCACATATTTTGGACGCAAAATTTTATGCTTCCTAATTTTTCAGTAAATCTATTACTTGGACTACATTTTCAAGGTAAAATGGTAATAACATTAGTATCAGTAATTTAGATATTTGAATCTACATATAGTGAAATTCATGTTGTGTCATGTCGTAATTTTCAAAGAATCATGTCGTCAAGCCTATCGTGTCATGTCCATATCATGCGTCATAGGTCCTAAACAACCGAAAATTGGTAATTACAAAATAATAATAACTACAAACGAACACACCTCAGCCTCAGCCACAATAATGGTAACCATCACTTGGAGTTGCTGACGAAGTCTTCCCTGCAAATGAGAATCTAGCATATTTTTTGGGACCGGCACCTTTACCACCTTCTTATCTCCTGCTGGCATTTTGATTACGCCAGGAAATTCCTCGACATCAGGAGCTCTGATAAAAATGTTCTTCCCAAGCCTATTTTGAGGAATAATGTAGTAATTTGCTTTTTTATGAACAGTAGTCATCTGTCTACTGTTACCCGCTGGAGAATTTGCTTCCTGTTGCTGAAATTACAGAGAGGTAACCATTTTACATTCCAAGAAGTTAACTATCATACACAGAATGGCTTTTATCATACCAAGTCACACGAGACCATCGGCCTAAGCAGTAAAACATGCATACGGTACCTGAGCACATACAAATATATCCACATGCTGCTCAAAATATGTATTACTGAATAGGTGAAAGAGAGTTTACCCCATGTGACTCTTGGTCATGGCTAAGATTGTTCCAGCTTGCATACGCTTGTAAAATCATATTAGTATTGGAGACTGACACATTTAAATTCGGACCTCTTGAAGAAGTAAGTCTTAGCTGAGAAGCTATGCCAGGCGCATTAGGATTATAATGGTACCTTTAACACAACAAACAAATGTTCATTTATTCACACACAAGCACAAGCATGCCTATATTTTATTCAGTACAGAAACACAGAAAGAACCAGAGGCAAAACATATAAGAGTAAAGATTTGTGTTTGTGCTTGTCGCTATGAGGTCAATCATCAACTACTTTATTCCAGAAAAAAACTATTTCCTGAGAAGGCCAACATAATTCAAAATCGTTGAACTATTACATATGCTTTTTGTACGTTGAGATTCTTGTTGTGAAAAGTTACTTTAATGCATTGAATTAGAGTTTAAAAAGTAGAATTAAATGTGTTACACAAATAATTAGAGGAGATTAATGCTTTAAGAAATTAATGGGAAAAACACCATGATCCTTCATGGTCATTCCAAGGGTCATTCAGGAAATTTCAATAAAAAAACTCTAACAGAACAAAAATAGTTGAAATAGACAACACCTGAATATCAAATAAATTCCAAGATAGACACGGTGCAACAAAAATCCCATGAAAGAACTCAAACAACACCATGATCCTTCATGGTCATTCCAAGGGTCATTCAGGAAATTTCAATAAAAAAACTCTAACAGAACAAAAATAGTTGAAATAGACAACACCTGAATATCAAATAAATTCCAAGATAGACACGGTGCAACAAAAATCCCATGAAAGAACTCAAACAACAAATTATAGTAAAAAAGTTTATAGTTCCAAATTCTTTCTTTATTTGTTTCTATTCAAACAATAAAATATTTAACTTTATTCAAAGTTGGAAAGTAACTGTTTACGTTCTCTTTCCTTGTGTGGTCATCTTTGCTAAGGTTTTAGGTTCGCAAGTAAGAAGGATGGCAGTAGTAGCATCAATGACATGTATGTAGTTAAGAATAGAGATTAAAAATTAGACCATGTAAACTTTTGTTAGTTGGCAGCTTTATCAGCATGATACTAAATTTATTAAAGAATTTAGTGTTCAAGCTTCTTCCTATTATCGAAGAGCTTTAATCAGGTGTCAAAAAGTGGATGAATAGTAAATGATAAGGCAAAAGATCATCTGAGTTTCTGCTGTTCATGCCTCATGTTTAGAATATCCATCTTCGTAAATATTTCACTATCATCTGCTTTATTTTAACATATGCACTGGAGGAATACAAAATTATGCAATATAAAGTGTTTCTGTGTTATACCTGCGTGTAGCGTCACACAAGGATTCTGCAAGAGAGTTTGTACTGGATATAAATGTGTTCAATGGGTCATGTAGCAACTTAGGATAAAAATTTTGGCACACGGAAATAAGAAACCCAATTACTTGTTACTGGAGTCTAAACCTTGCAGATCATGGAGCATTCGGTTACTCTTGCCCATTAGTTGTATTTTAGATTAAGTTTTTCCGTTTTAGTTATCCGTTTTTATTTTCTTTTCGTAACTTTTAAATTTTCTTGGGTACCTCTGGTACCAATTTATAAATTTTATTCGCCTGATTAAAAAAAAAAAGTCCAGATGTACTCAAAAGGTGCTCTTACTGACCCACCGCCTGATCCTATTCAAAATCTGGACCGTGAGACTACTTTGGGGAATAATGATATTCTTCGAAGTTCCACTCGACTTTATCGTCCTCCATATAGGTATGGTTTCTCCCCTACCTCATTTCATATACTACATTGTCCTCTAATCCCATTCCTATTTGTTATTCCAAGGCTACTAAGCATAACTATTGGCCACACGTCATGGACGATGAGTTACAGGCTCTGCAGAATAATGATACTTGGGATGTTATTCTTTGCCCGCCCAATACTAAAGCCATTGGATGTACATGGGTTTACTCTATTAAACTTCGCTGGAATGGGATATAAAGCAAGATTGGTTACGTACCTAAATATATTAGGCCTAGGCAAAAACAAGCCCATGAGTTATTAGCCTTGGAATTATTTAGAACCGGGGAAGGATATAAAAATGTGAATGGGGAGAGTAGGTTATGTATTCTGAATATTTTGTTTGAAGTGTTAAGACTAGCTTTGGCTAGGGAAATACTAGCATTCAGCTAGGGTTTGTGTAGCGTTTATCTCTGGGAAATTTTTCCTTTCTATTTGCAATAAATTTCAGTTCTTTAAATTGTGGTTGCATCATATTCTAGAGGAGATCAAGGCATAAATTGAAATTCCTGAAATTAAGCTAAAGGACTTTGATCACAACTCTCCTTTAAAATCTTAAACGCAAAAGCAGTAGATACCAAGTCCGGATCCACTGGAAGGAGGGAGCTGCCTGAACCTATGCTATGCAATAGTATCATCCAGAAGTCGGCTAAAAAATAATTTCATACAATGAAGCAGCGTATCTAAAATACACGAAGTAATATTAGTGACTGTAGTACGCATGCATCGAAGGAAATGGAGAAGCAGGTTCCATAACTATAATAAGATTCAAAATGATTCACTTTCATAAACATACCCCAAAGATCCATCAACTGGTTCAATCAGAGGCTCCCATGATTCATATTTATCATTGTACGACCTAGCAGCCAAAGAGAAGACAACACTAGAATTTAAATTATCCTGTCTTCCGTGCAAGCTAAGCCCTATGCCCGTCAGAGATATGTTGCACAGTGGAACCATCTGCAGAAAGCCAAGCCAATAGTTGGAGAAAGCTATTCAAAAGAAAGATGGCCCAACACATGTACACAAATATGTCCTTGTTGATATAATATGCTTGCATTTTGTTTGTCAGTGTCAATAAGGTAGATATTTCTAGCAACATTTATATTCAATTCATAGTGGACGCACGGCAAAGATGATAAGCAGCAATAAAATGATAGGAGGTTTAAATTTATTTTATACATTGATTAATAAAATACAAACATAAATTTATTGCAGTCACTCGCTCTGAAATATTTATAACAATATCATGAAGACCTCTTATTGCTATTATAGGATTACAATGAAATTTTGGAAGAATTTTCTAATGACATCAATAATGGCACATTAGTACAACCGCCATAAAGGATGTTTAAGTTTAATTCAAGGGCTGGTGAGGCCATTGATATCTTTTAAACAAACAGGTCGGCGGCTTTTGTACAAAGCCTAACCTCAGCTGGTGTTGAAATGATTTACCAAAATTCTAATGGGCAATGACACATTGTACAACCACCATAAAGTGAGGTCGTTGATATGTTTTAAATAAATAGTTGGGTGGTTTCTGTCGAAAGCCAAACCTCAGCTGGTGTTAACATGATTTACCCAACTAATTATTTGCCATTGCATACTAGAGTTCTTTCTCCACCCTGTAACTTCGTTCTTGAGCATAATCATTAGCAACATTCAGAGTACCATCAACACATTCAGAGTAACATCAACACAGCACGAAATGAACAAAGCCAGTATAAGGTGGCGAATATTTTAAACCACTCATACTAACTATGTGATACTACAATCTCATATCATTTTAGAGACTCTTAAAAATTCGACTAACTAGAGATGCACATCTTTATCTTATTAAATTGCCATCTACTCATTCCTAACAATAAAAAATTTATCACAATATACAACATCAGAGATGATCATACAATACTGAGCGTGGCAGCGCCTACACCGTCAATAGCTGTAAGGCATTTTTTATAGAGGTTACATAACCTCCACCAACAGTGATTTCAAAATAATTTCACAAAAGCAAGATGGACTTTGCAGCACAAGTCAATGGACAAGTAAGAAAATAAATTACCAAGCCACCATAATCATCAAAAAGTGCCGCGGAGAAAGTTCTTATCTCTGCATCAACCACCATCTCATCTGAACCACTTGGTACATCTGGATCAACAAGTTTAAAAGCAAATCGTTTAGGAGGTTTCTTCAAACCATTTCGAATGATAAAGGTTCCCAATTCATTCCCCACTGTCCATATACTAAACTGCTCTTTTGTAAACTTAAAATCAGAGTTGTCCCAAACACTTTCCTCCAAAAATTGATCTGCTGACACCATATCAGTGCGGATGCATCTCAAGGAGCTGAAATCAGATTGCTTTGGCATTCCTTTAAAAGCAACACATCCTAAAGACACAAAACCTGGTGGAGCCTGAGGCATCCAAAATGATATGCTGTCTGTTCTACTTTGTTTCTTTAGATGTTGCACAAGTTGAAAATCCAGAGGGGCTTTATACAGATCATAATCTTCTGAGTCTTGAAGGACGACACATGTATTTGGAGGTTCATATCTGTAAAATAGTTAACGTAAATGAATAACACTGATAGCAAATGAGATGTAGATAGTAAAATTAAAGATCCAAGCAGTGAAATAGCCATTTCTTACCCTTGGACTGCAATATCTCCGAAATACACCATTCCTTCAGGGACCAAAGGACGCCAGATAGACAAATTCTTTCTTGCTCCAGAACCTTGATTCCACCATATTAACCGAAAGGTCGCAACAGCCTCAAACCTCCTTCTCGAATGTACTATTGATGACCTTTCTGATTGAATAGTATCACTGCCAACAGAAGTAGATGCCTGGTCCTCTAAAATCATTAATTTTTCATGAGAAATTTCTCCAAACCCAAAATACATATGTCGCAATTCATATGCTCTTTGAGGCAAACTCAATCTGGAAGGACCAGCAGGTAGGAAAGTTCCAAAGGCATTATCCACACGCCAAAATGCCAACTCAGGATATCTATAAATTAAATCACAAAAATCAATAAAATGTCTTAAAGTCAAAACTGCTGCAAACAAGAATAAATGCATAACGGAAACTGAACTGTTAGAATGAGGAATGCTATTTCGAACAAATATTGAATGGAGAGCACCCTAAAAACAGTACACCATATGGTCATGCAATTTTCGAATGACCATAGGAAGAAGAAGTCAGATGACGAAATACTGAAATAACCGTGAACTCAAAAATAACTTTTTAGTTGCATTGCTTCCAAGAAAATTAAAGGAACAAACCTTTTTAACAATCTAACTTACCCAGAAAAAAAGGTTGAATTTTAATAATTTTAATCATCCCAAAATCTCTGATCCGAAAAATCATAACAGGAAGAATAATAATTACAGTTGATTCCCACAGATTCCAAGCCAGAATTCTACAATGCTGGAAAACAATAGTAAACTAAAAGTTCATTAAATGAAACATGTGTTTAGAATCATTCATTCAGCACGCACATAAACTCTACTCGAACCCCCATTAACTGCCATAGTACCTAAGCATTTGACAAATGGTTGGTAAGGGATGAATGAAACTCAAAAACTGAGATACCATAACCAATTATTATTCTAAACATAGAAACAAAGAATGTGAAACACAAACTAAAAAGTATTGAAAAATGAAATCCGGTTAATTTTTGCTGGCAGAATACCTAAGTTCCAAGAAAGAAACACCAACTTATCGATAATAGATTTAACTTCCATCACGAGGTATCCTAGTTAAAGAGTGCACAGCCAATATTTATTTGAGTACATGTATTATTCACGGAGCACCTCCCATAAACTCGAAATATTGCTAAAAATGGTTTCTAATATTGTGACAGAGTTAAGCGTAGAGGTTTAACCCAGGCGCAAAAACCAATATATTTCATTAAGATCATCATCGAATCTTTTATTATTTAAAGCTCGGCCAACTTGCATGTGTTTTTTTTTTATGGATATGAATCCAGGCACATATTGACCAATTTCAGACTAACATGCTGTCGGGCCACCTCATATGACATTGAACCATTGAGGAAAGTAGTTTATGTAAAATCGTCGGAAGGCATGCTAACAATTTTCCAAATCATAACATGTAAGCATCAATGTCAGAAGCATATCACATAATTTTCTATTGTCATGTGTGAACAATTTTGCAGCAAAAATATATATCCTATCCAAAGAGATTTCAGTAATAAATATATAGCACACTCAATACCTTGTTTTCTACATATATGAGAAAAAAAGAACAGATATCCAAATAACTCAAAACAAATGGAACATTGCATCAAACTTTTGATCCGACTTGATATAAAATAAAAATCATCATGAGCCAAGTAAAAAAGAAGGACGAATAAAAAATAGCCCATCAAAACAACCTCATTTTTTTTCTAATTTCACCTTCCTTCAAGGCATAGAACGTAATCATAATCCTTACATAGAAAATAATAACTAAAACAAGCAACTGTGACTCCAAAAAGAAACCCAGCGCAGCAAGGCAACAGGAGTTACATTAGGCCTCAAAAGAGGTTTGATTATGTTGCAAGACAAACAAACTAAATGATCTGATTACAGAAGAGGATAATTATGAACTAAAAATTTCAACATACCTAGAACCCAATCCAATACTGATGCAATCTCTAAGTCCACATGGAGTGACCAAAGATGCCGACACACAGAAAACTGAAGAAATTGGAGGCTGATGATCCCTTCCTGGAGAAGCCACACAACCCATCGCGACATAACCTTTAGGAGGTTCAGGCAACCAAATTGAGCAAAATGTGTCTCCCTGAGAGCTTCCTTTTTCTGATGCCAACTGAATAGTATCTTCACCTTCAGCAGGAAGGGTATCATCGGAAGAGGAAGGGGGCCACAGAAGAGTGAATGATTTTGGTCTCTTCACTCGCACTAAGCTAGTATTGACAGCTATCACACCTTTTGTCGGTGGCTTGTCACTGTAAAATAAGTAGTGCTTTTAATTGGATTAAGAGTAAAATTTTAAGGATCCAGAACTAAAGGGGATTTTATATTTACGAACATTGGTGTTAGATAGTCACCAAGTACGCCAAAACCAGTGGGTGCACGAGGTCTCCAAAATGCATATACTTGATCACCAATTGGATCTATAAGTACAACGAAGATCTAACTCAATGTTTTCAGATTTTCATAGATGCATATTTTAACATAAGTAAACCAGTAAGAGTTAGATAATAGTTAACATAGTTACTTTTAATCGTTCCGACTCGATCAAACTCCGAGCACAATACAGTTGATTTGTTTGTAGTAGTTCTTAAAAATGACAAAATATCCTCTTCAACTGCCAAAAAAAGTCTCAAGATACTGAATGAAAAATTCATGAACACATTTGAGACAGCCAACTGCATGCTCGTCTTTCCAGAAGCATTAGAGAACTTTAGAGATGTATCGAAAGGCTCCAAAATAGTAATTCCATTGCTCTCCATGGTTAAACCAAGAACATCTGCACTCATTTGGACTGTATTTCCCTTTAAAACCATCCTGCAAGATGCATAATAAAAGAACATGTCTCCATCAAACACTTCTTTAATTAGGTTTCCAATGATGAGGGTGATGCTTTTAGAATATTTTTTAGAATATTGGACCAACATAGAGAATCATAACTTTTATTAAGTAAATCACTGAAATCAAATTATAAAATAAGATAGTACATAAACAAGGTCTCAATCATCATAAACCAAAACAACATACTTTTTGATCTGGCAAAGAAATTTTATTAATAGGGTACCAAGGTAAAGCAAATAGTTTATAAGATACAAAGAGAAAAAATGGAAGATCAAACAAAAAAATATATATATCCGGAAAGTAGGTCAGAAAGTAGGCTACATTAGGATCCAGATTTGTAGAGCTTGGACCTTATATTATTTGCTCAACACCACTGCTAAAGGTGTGGTGGTTTCGCATGGACCCAACAATTTTGTAGGATACAAAAATGAGAGTAACGGAAATGGGCATAATCATATACCTAGATGTCTGTACACCCAATTTTTGGATTGTAAAGGTAAAAAATCCTGTAATGGTTAACCCTAGCTAATGAATTGCACCCATTAGTGACCAAAATCAGCCAACCAAATTTTTGTGCATGGGTAGAAGATTTTACAACAAAATAACATTAAATCTAAAAGAAATGCATTGTGGTTGGTGCAGGTTGCGGTATGTTATTGTTTTAGTAAAACAACAGTTTGTATTATGAGGTGCGTATCTGAGTTAGACCACCATTCAGCCTGCCCCACCCAAATAATCTGAAAAGGTAGTAAATCACCAACTTGCCTGTTTGGGTGATCAGAGTTGATTTGGATGTAAAGCAAGAATAAAACCAGCTAGCTCTGGGTATAGTTTAGGCTTTTGAGCAAAGGTTTAAAACCTACCAGGTTATATATTTGATAAGGTTTTACCACTGTCCGTTTAGATGCCTACCCAAAAGACTTCTTTTATCAATTGTTCATATAAAAAGAAATATTATGGAAGTTCATTAAGCAATAAAATGCGATGGGGCCATTTAATGTACAGCAACAATACACTAAACTAAGTGAATAGACAAACAACAGGTAGAACGATACCTGGAGAATGCATCCAACTTTGCATGCAAAAGTTTGTTAGATAGGCCAAGTGAACCAGTATTTCTTGATGTATTGTAAAAGGTGAGCTCCGGACTGATAGCCTGTGAAACAATAATTATCAACATCTCAAGAAAAACTTCAATATTAGATACGTGCACATACTATGTTCTTGTACATCAAATAAAAACAAAGTAGCCTTTCTAACAGCCTTCTCCATTTGTAAATCTAGGTCCCAAGGCACACATTGCAGGAAAACTTTCAGTAAGAAACGGACTAAAGTCATACAACAACCGATCCTCGTGAAATATATAACCTAAAGTATCTTGATCAATGTCATGCCTGTAATTCAAATATCAGTTCCATTGAGCTCCCAGATACATTATTTTGTGATGCCGCAGTGGTTGCATCTTTTCCTGACGAATAGAGAGAAGGGCTTCCATTTTCTTCCTCCAGAACGACATTATCATTCTCACTAGCTGAATAGCTGCTGTTGGATCCCAGGTGAATACAGGAATCTAAGCATTGCCCATTCTAGAACAATAAAATGAAGACAGAAAGTATGCAAGCCATTAAAATATTGATTTTAGAAACAAAAAAAATTAAGTACAACAGATGCATGAGCGCCTACTTTGATAGTAACATTTGTAAATTGCAGTTTTTTCCCATTCCCAATATAAACTAAAGCTTCCATACTTGGACCAGAGAGATTTAATCCTTGTCTATCTTTCAAATACAAAATCCCACCTCTTCCATCATATGTGAAAAGATCAAATCTTTCATCATCTACGACCAAAGGTTTCTGGGGAGCAATCGCAAATTCAGCACAGGGTTGACAGAAAGTTGGTTTGTCAAGTATGAGCGCATCCACAAATTGTGAAGAGTTAGGATCCTCTTCATGTGATAGTGAACCACGAACTGTGGGTACGAAAAACTCAACTATGGCAAGTAAAAAATCAACTGCAACAAGTAATTGCGGTCTTTGGATGCACAAAAAAACGTATGTCGACTTTTCACAAAATCTAGCATCAAGAATAAGCATTGCTGGAACAAACTTTCTAGTGCTGTCCAGTAAAGGAGTGGCCTCAACAGTATTATTATTCAAACTCCCACTCGGGGATTCTGAAAGACTGTATCCAATCATATCAGGCTTCCCAATTGCCAACCTAAGCTCCTGTTCTGTACCTTCACGGTCATCAACTACAATTAAATCCTTCAGTGTAGCCGAAAAAAAACCTTCTCCCACTGCATTAGACTTGTATAAAAGCCACACACTACTTACCTGAAAAAGACAATGCCATCAGTCAATTAAACTGGAATAAACTAAAAAATATAGAAATGAAAGTATAGACAAATAAATAAAATATAAGAAAATAATTACATCCTGGTATGGAACAATCAACCGTCCTTACATACATAGACCAGAACAATATACTTATCGATGGATTGTTGGAAAGGGCTAATGAGGATTACCATAAAAATGTGGAATCCCTGTTAGAATCTGTCATGATTTAGTTTATTTATTTAGGTTTTAATTTAGTTTCCTATCATCAGACTGTAAATATTTTTCCAAATACTCTGTAAATATTTCATCTTAAATTTTGTTTCTGTTTTGATGGTACCAAAGAGGGTTCCAATCCACACCAAAGTAATGTTTTTTTAAATAGATTCAACAGCAACAATTGAACGTATCAAAATCCCTTGAAACCCTTCTCTCCACCAGGGACAAAAATCATCCTCTAGAAATTACCAACACAACTTAAATGAGTCCAATTTCTCTACAAAATTCCAATGTCATGGCATGGCTAATTAATGTCATGGAGCCTCAAATAGGACAATCTGTTCAACAACGCCCAAGATATATGGAAGGCTATTCAGGAGATACACTCAGATCTAGAAAACACGTCTCAGCGTTCTAAAATTTATTTTCTCATGTGGAGCATAAGGCGGATCAATGTCAGTTACAGAGTACAGAGTACTAAGACCTGCTGACTGATCAATGACAAGAGATGGGCTTGTTTTGTAGAACTCCATAAAGCATACTGATGATGAAGAACTGTATACTCAATTTCCTAACAAAATATCAAATTTGATATTCTTCGACGACTCAATAAGGACTTGGATTAAGTATGACTCGTATTCTTGGAATCAGACCCCTCCATTCCATAAAGTATTATCTGAAGATCGATGAAAAAAACTAGAGGAAAGTCATGCTGAGACAAAAATACTGTTAGAGAATAAGTAATAAATTGGTCAATCTCTTTATAAGTTCGGGTTTTTAGATGATACGACAATTCAACATGTTATCAGAGCCTCTGGCTAACACCGAGGTCCTGGGTTCAAAACTCACAAACAACAACTCCACACACATTAAATATCCAATTGATAGGCCTCCCAAAAAAGAGGAACAAATAGACCCACAAGTTGAGCAGGAGTGTCAGAAAACAAATAATAAATTGTCCAATCTCTCTACAAACTCGGGCTTTTATATTAGACTATAATTCAATAGTCTCGATGGCAAATGGGAAAAAATTACTGTGACTCGAGCTGGAAATGTTTTTGTCCAAGGACTTTACTTAAAATCTTTTTCTTTATGTTGTAAGTACCAAGATATAATCTCATTTCTATAGAAAGTTAACTAAGAATAAAAATTCTAAGGTAACCATTCTCAGTGATCATTGTATTTTTTAGGATCTGTCTTCATGGAAATGATTGGCAATGCTGAAACCCAGCTCGGTCCCTAACATCTCATGATTCGTCTCCAAGGCCAAAACATATATTTCTAATGTAATTTTATGGCACCCTAGTTTTTATTTCAAACTCTTGTACAAAAACTTATTTCTTAAGGACGATCCTCTTCCTTTACATTATGAATCTGGTATTCTAACATAAGAATCCATAAAAAATTATCTTGTTTGGTGTTCATAATCATAAATCTTCAAAACCATTCCATTTTGTTCATAGTGATATTTAGGGGAGCAGCATGGGTTGAGGATTTCTCAGGTAAGAGATGGTTCATCATCTTCATAGATGACCATACTCGTACAGGTTAGTCTATCTCTCAAAGAATAAATATGATGCTAAGTATAAGTTTAAATAGTTCCACGACGTAATAAATAATGTGTTCCAATGCAACATTCACATACTCCGCACAGAAAAATGATAAGAGTACCTCACACATACTCTTGGAGGTTACCTCGCTCAGAATGGCATATTTCATCATATACATCCACTACCTAACAAAATGGGATCGCGGAACGAAAAGTCATCATCGGTAGGACTTAGGAGATAGCTCGACCACCCATGCTTATTAATGTTGGTCCACATTGTTTTTTAGGAGACTCTACATTATCTGCTACACATCTAATCCATAAAATCCCATCCACACCCGTCAAATTTAGATTGCCACCAAAAGGAATTTACTCATATTTGTTTACTTGACTCCCAAATTACTTTTTTTCCAATTCATACCATCAGTGCTAGTAAGAGAAAACTTCATCAAAATGCCAATAAATGTATCTTTGTATGATCTTCTACCACTCATAAAGGATATAAATGTCGCCTATCACCAAAAATTATATGTATGCTATGATGT
Organism: Haberlea rhodopensis; assembly: GCA_907163345.1. Taxonomy (NCBI): domain Eukaryota; kingdom Viridiplantae; phylum Streptophyta; class Magnoliopsida; order Lamiales; family Gesneriaceae; genus Haberlea; species Haberlea rhodopensis. Next base: position 1,995,802 of record CAJQUN010000004.1, on the reverse strand, counting down.
TATTGGAAGATCAACCATTATATTCCACGATCTCTTTTGGGATTTTGTAAATTAGGGATTTTGTTCGCCTTCGCAATTTTTGTCTAGGGTTTTCCTTTTTTTATGTTTTCTTCGTGGGTCTCTCCATATTTGTTCTCCATCTTTTCTTCGCCGGAGTTCTCTTCTTCGCAAGTGACTGCGTGCGGCGATCTAGGGTTTCGCGCACTACAATTTGTGCGGCGGTGGGTTATTGTGCGCGCGACGACTAGGTTTCTGTGAGTGCGGCAGCTAGGGTTTCAAAGGTCGGGCACGGCCGCACTAAGGTTCTTTCTTCTTCGTGATTTTACTTCGTCGCATCTAATGCATATAGTCTACTAGGAATTCTTTTATGGAGGACTTTCTTTGTGTTTGTGTTAGAGAGAATGGGGAAAGTGGCAAGAATATAGTGGAAATAATACGAGTTGGAGAGTATAGTCCACTCATAGGATTCCTGCTCGTCTAAATCAAATTATGCCAGCTTTCTTTCTGGTTCTTGAATCATCACATCTCGTGGATTTCTGATCGTGTGGTGATCGGTTCTTTTGCCACGGTGCAAGACAAACTTTGCACATGTGTTTTGCGGTGGCATTGCCCGGCTGCGGTGCGTTTAACTTTTACCCCGGTGCAAGATGAATTTCGCACAAATGTTTACGGCCTTGCACGGTTGTTGTGCCGTTAACTTCTGCTGCTGTGCAAGACGAATTTTGCATAAGTGTTTGTTTCGGGTGCTGTTATTTCTCTGGAAGAATATTTAGATTGACAAATTGATGTTTTTTGATCAGCCAACATCAATTTGAAAGGGGTGTCAATGATATCAAATAGATATGTTAATATTTGATTTGATATGATATTATTTGATTCTAAATATATATGTGATAATTAGCATATTCATGGGTTGATTCTTCGTTTTGTAATCTTTCTATAGATAGGGCATTGAGATTGAGATCAACACAAATCTTGATACCTCATCCTCTAGTCTTCACCACTATTGTTAAAAGATGACATAACCACAGTAGTAATCAAGGGGGAGAATTAGTCCCAACTACAAAGTGAACAAATCGTTTACTCAAGGAGGCCCCATGTCACTAAGTAAAACTAATCATAAAAACTTATAGCGGTTTCACCATAGGATCCACAGAGAGGCGTGACATGAGTTGTTACAATTGATGATCTAAGGGTTCCAATTGCTATCATAAAAGAGGTAAAGATCTTGTACCCAACATCTGATTTCGAATTTGTCGTATTGTTGGTTATTTCTAACGCTTTGATAATGTAACAATTCCAACAAATACATATGATTCCTCGATAGATTCAATATGAATAGTCGGAAAAGAAGACACTAAATAACATGGGAAATTGTTGACCTGCCTAAAGGGAATAAGTTAGTCTGTAAGCGAATTTTTATGTGAAAAATAGGCATAGAAGGCAAAATTGAGATATACAATGCGTGTTTAGTGGCTCAACTGTATATGCATACAAACTTGACTATGAAGAAACTTTTGCCTAGGTCAGTGTAGAAAATATTAAAGAAACATGATATTGATTATATGATTATTATTTTTTTACTTGTATACAAATTGAAAAACTTAGCTAGGGGCTAGGGGCTAGGGGCTAGATCCCTATTTATAAAAACTTGTAAACTATATTCTATCTAGAATTATATTAGAAGTTTAAATCATCACCTTCAGAATTCGAATTTTACTAGCATTCCAAAATTATAGATTGACTAAAAATATAAATATTTAACTTAATAGTTCATATACTCCCCCTCCTCTTGAAGAGACTTTGATCGTGTTTTGTGTATTTGAGTTTGCTTATGTCCTCGATCAGCTTGATCATCACTCTTTTGGATTTTCATCCTTGAAATGCAAGGAAGAGACATCGTGTAAGGCCCCGATGCTAATTAATCCGGATTAACGATGATTAATCAACCCGGATAATTAAAAGTACAGACTTTGAATTAAGGTGTTCCGTACTTTCGAGTCAAGCAACTAATGGAACATGTTTTTAGTACTTGTGCATGTGCATGATCACATGGCACTTGGAGAACGCGTGCCATTAATTAATTAACTCCTGTTTAATACATGATTTTGGATCATTAATCTTGCAAGATAGTGATGTATTGACACATGGATTCCACAATACATCAAATGATTAAAAAAATCCACCCCAACACCTCAAAACTCACGCACATCACCACTCTTTTCAGCCATCATTTTTATTCTTGTTTCTTTTTCATCTCAAAAGAAAATCCTCTCTTCACACTTCTTCACTAGAAATTCGAAAATTTTCAGCCACTTTTAGCACAAAATCCCCTTACAATTTTGAATGCATGTTACATGCAATTTAAGATTTAGAAACTAGTAGGCAAGGGTGATAGTATGATGCAAGAATTTTCAAGTTTGAAGCAAGTTTGGAGGAGTTCAAGCTAGGAATGAGTTATGGTGATGGTATGGTGCTCAAACCTTGAAGATATAGGAAGGTAAACATCATTTTTAAGCTTTATCAACTTTAAATTAAGATTAAGGTTCGAATTTTGGTGATTGTTCATGGAAAAAGTTGATGTCAAAATGAGTCTGCTGATTTCAATATGCATGTAGTACGTTACTTCGAATATTAAGTATAGATATTGTTCGAATTTGAAGAAGTTGCATGTAATCAAAGTTCTAGATAATTGAATTTTATGCGTTTTAAAAAAGCGAAGCATGCGATTTAGAGCCCAGATGAAAAAATTATGTTGATTTTACTAGAGGGTGGACATTCTTGATTCTGCATGCTCATGCATGTTAAATGTATATGGTTCTTCGAGTTTCTGGGAAAATTATGTTTCAAATTTGATGTCGATCTTCAAATGAAATTTGTAAATCTTTAAATTTTATCCAATTTAAAAATAAAAAGGACTCATTTTGGACTTATTTTGAAGAAGTTATGAATTTATACTAAAAGTGTACAATCTGAGCCCGGCATGTGAGCGGAAATACCCATGCAGTGTGTTCTTCGGATTCCTTATCATTTTTGGCTAGGAATTCCGGAAAATGTCTAGAAATAAGAGTTTTAGTGCTTTGAGTTGGCTGTCATTTGCCATTGGAATCACTCAATTTGAGTTTGAAATAAAAACGTTATGACGTTTTTACTAGAACTGCTCAAGCTGAAAAACAGATTTTAAATGTTAGATTGTTGGTGTTCAATCTCCTTTTAGATGGACGAATCAGCTTGACATGTTAAAAGATGAAATGTAGTACTTTGAGTTTTTGAACCTTGAGCACTGGAATCGAGTCATTTGGGTGTCATATGAATTTATTATGATTTTTATACGAAAATGGGTCAGGCTGGAATTTAAAGAAAATTGCTAAGAGTCAATTCTTAAAACTTGAATTAGATATACACTTAGAGATATATTTGAAGTATACATTACCACGTTATAATCCCGAGGTTGACTTGAGGAGCACTCGGTAGTTTTTAGCATTGGTCTAAGGCAAGTAGAAAACCGGTTCTATCACGATAAGACATGTGATGTTCCCGGGCATGATTTACTTGTCATTACTTGCTACATATGTGATTATATGACATGTTGGACTGCAGTATATGATTACATGATACATTGAACTTCATGATATATGATAACATGATATATTGAGCTGCATCATATGAGATTTATCTTATGTGGATACTTGATACGTTACATTTACATGAGATTGCATGGCATACTGAGTTATATGTCGCATGATGTATAGAAGTTCATTGGATATATCATATCGATCTTACCGTTTCCTTTGATACCTTCTTGACGATCTGACGAGATTTGGTGTCAAGGGGGAACCGGGCACGACGATGGCAAAACGGTCTAGATGATTACTGTAGCCACGCGCGTTGCCACATAACCCAGACACGAGGGCGCCGGGCACGGTGATGGAGGAGATATGTCACGCGATGCCACCTCCCTCAGCTCGAGCTTGATATTGTTGATGATACCTTCTTTGGACTCCGATATTTGGTATCTTGAAATTTTTGGTTCATTGTACTCATTATGCATAACATTCATTTATGCATTGCATTCATGCACGGCAAGCAGGCATGATACTTTGTCATACTATTGTGATTTCTCATACTGGGGTCTGACCCCCATTGGGGGGGGCTATCATGTTTTTTGTTGTATGGACATGATAGGTATTATAGGTGGACGTCCTGATGATGCCTGAGAGGATGCACCTAGGAGTACCGGAGCTCCTTGAGAGCGAGCTCAGGTTGATGTTTTATGTTTTGTGTCCCAGTTATTTGGTAAACACTTTTGGATTAATTTACTCACCGGGATATGCCCCGAGTAGATGTATTTTAAGTATGAAGTGTCTAGGAATTTAGTTGTTGCATGATTTATGAATTGATGTTGAATGAGAAAATGGCAATACTTATATTTTCAGTATTAACTGGAAAGTAATTTGATATATGTAATATTATCGAAAATCATTTTGGGCCAAGTTTTTGGAACTCTTAAAAGTAATCTTCCGTTGTTTACATAAATAAGCATCATTGTATGATCATTAAATGTATGATTAAGACCGGACCCTCACACATCGGCTGTGGATAGAGAATCGATGGATCCAGAATATTTTCGGACCTTTTTCTTGCGCCAAATGTGGCTATCAACTTAGGAGATTCATTTGAAGCGGTTGTCAAAGAGGCCGACTACTAGGGCTTGCACAGGAGGTCTCAAGCTGGATAGACGCGAAGAAGCTAGGACTCGCACAGGAAAGACGCGAGAAAACAACAGCAACTAAGGCTCACATAGGAAAGACGTGAAGAGATAACGGTGTCTAGGGCTCGTGTTGGGAAGACGCGAGGAGGCTATCGATGGCTAGGGACCGCATAGGAAAGGTACAACGAGGCAACGACGGCTAGGGCTCGCGCAGGAAAAGAGCGATGAGGCAGAGATGGCTAGGGCTCGCGTAGGAAAGGTGCGAGGATGCTAGTAATGGCAAGGGCTTGTGCAGGAGAGATGCGATGAGGCTAGCAGCGGTTAGGGCTCGCGATGGGTAAACGCGAGGAGACGGCAGTGGCTAGGGGCTCGCGTACGAAAGATTTGAGGAGGCTAGCAACTGGGTAGGACTTGCGTAAGAAAGTCGCAAGGAAGCTAGCAACTACATAGGTTCGCATAGGAGAAACGCGAATAAATAGTGCTTCACGTGCTTATGAATTGGTCCCTTTTAGTAGAAGGAAGAACGCTGGTGGTTTTCCTGAAAAAAGGCTTTGGCTTCTGAAACTTTGAGGAAATCTCTACCAGAATTTCGAAGAAGCTCAGTGTAGATCTCCGCAAGAGAATTGCGAAGGAGAAGACTGGGAAGAAATCTCACAAGAAGAAGACCAGGGTTCTCGCCAAGGAGAGGTGTGGTTATTGATGGCAGGGCTTTGCGCAGGAGATTAACGGCTGCTGCTAGGGTTTGCGAGAGGCACAGAGGCAGCGGTGCAGAGTTGAGGCGATGGTTGGCTAGGGTTTGCACAGAAAAGGGCCGGCGGCTATTGCTAGGGTTGAGGCCACAACTGTTGCTATGGTTGAGTCGTGGCTGGGGCTGAGGCAACAGCCGCGGCTGTTTCTAGGATCACGCAAGAGAATACAGGTCAGCAACTAAGGTTGTTAAAGTAGCGGCGGCAGTTGAAACCCTAGTTTTTAAAAAATGACTCTAATATCATGTTGAAAATATTGAAGAAATATGAGATTGAATATATGATTATTGTGTACAAATTGAATAACCTACCTAAGGTTGTTAAAGTAGCGGCGGCGGTTGAAACCCTAGTTTTTTTAAATAAAAAAAATGACTCTAATATCATGTTGAAAATATGGAAGAAATATGAGATTGAATATATGATTATTATTTCTTCACTTGTGTACAAATAGAATAACCTACCTAAATCCCTATTTATAGACTTATAAACTATATTCCTACTAGAACTCTAAGACTTCTGCTAAACAGAAATGCTAGAAGTTTAAATCCTCACATAACTAGAGAATTCTAATCCTTCTAGTATTCCTGAATTATAGATTGGCTAAAAGTACAAATATTTGGCTTAATATTTCCTACATTCAGAAGATAGCGTTGTATGGACTCAAACAACCATATGGCAGCTTGATTTGGAAGATTTGCCAAAGTTATGGTGAGTCTTGGATTCAGATAAAGTCCCGTTGATCACACCTTGTTCATGACACAATGGTGGCAGTTGATGATATGGAAGCCATTAAAAATGAAGAAATGTTTAGTGCAAGAAATCGAGATCAAAGAGTTGAGTAAACTGAAGTACTTTTTTGGTATAGTAGTGGCCAGCTTTCGGTAAGGGAATTTCACATCACAAGATAGTGTGTGATTGATCTCCTAAAGAGTACTTGTAAACTAGGGTGTAAGTCGGTCAACACGCCCATAGAGTACAATCATAATCCGGCTGATGTCCAAGAAGATGGTATTGTTGGCAAGTATAGAACTGATGAAAGAAATATCTTTCTTTATTTTGATGAAAAATTGCCCATTGTAATATTCTACTGGTAATGTATATTTTGATTGGCATAATATTTCAAGAAACACTATTGACGACTGCTTATGTGATCTCATCATTGATTAAACGTGAAAATTTAAAAGAGTAACTCATGAACTACCTGTAGTGTGGCAAGAGGCACATCCCTCGTGATCCCATAGTGAATACTAAGTTCAACCAGATTAATATCAACTGAAACCTTTGTTGCAACCCATGTTTTATCCCTGTTTTCGTCTTCAGATTTTACAGGATTTGAACCTGGAGTACCTGAATGTTCCAACACATCATCTGAATGGGACAAGGCTTCATCTTTTAAAGGAGGCTCGATATTTGGTGTCTCTGACATATTAGCTAGTGCACATTCCGTAATTATTTCATACTCTTTATTGGATAAAGCTGCTTTCAGTGCTTCAATCTGGATTTTAAACAAAGAACTCGCATTACATATGGTAGGTAATACTATTAATAAGAAAACCTATAGCGGTACACCACATTGTAAATGATAGATGTGGCATTGCAAATTTATCAGCTCTTTTATACGCCACATTCAAAGAAATTATATGGAGGAAGGCTAAATGAGATGCAAAAAGGTAACATCTAAGCTGTCTAAATAGAGGTTCAATACCTTAATTGACACCTCTGTACTCGGAATTTGATGCAGCAAGTCACGAAGTGTCCTCTGAATGACAATTGATACACCCTTGACATCTTGAATTATGCTTTCACCCAATTCTGATCCTGAACCAACATTTAGGTTGATATCTTCAAACTGAAAATGTTAGAATGTAGGTTAGATGAAGAAATAAGTCCAACATAATATCAAATTTAATTCAATAAAAATTTAAGTAACAGGGATAAATGACGCAACATTTTCAAAGGACTAAAATGCAAAAAAATTAGGATAACGGATGATAAAAAAAAACCATGGAGCTACATCTACAACTCCGGAAAGTAAAACAAAGGGAACTTAATTTCTGGTGGGACAAACAACAACCAGATACATCTACTTTCTAAAGCTAATATGCATCAAGGTGTAAAAGTATCTTACAAGAATTTCTAAAATTTCCACATGTAATGCCTTCATTTCGTTTACACTCCCTCCAATCCAATTAATCGTGTTCTGAACAGCAATTTGAACTACATCAAGCTTCAAATAACTGCAAGATGGCAAAATCATTCATATAATATAATTGTTTGATTTAACTATTAAACCAACATGCAAATTAGCTGATTGGGCATGTGTGCTACAATCAAGGATGAGACTGAAGATTTCGAACTCACTCTTTACTGTTCGTTCTTTGAGGCATTAATATGATTGGCTTTTTAAGAGAAAGATCCAACTTCAATGCAGGTGATCCTTCGATTTCACCTTTTGTAAACCACTTCTCCCAGTTTGCCGCCTGATCATTTACTTTGATAACATCCTTGGAATTGTTAGGAACTAGGCCCATAAAATAACTAATTACCTGCAAGTAATTTAACACAATGAAATTAATGCACCTGTACGTTCATGCAAGGAGAGATTTTGAAACAAACCAAAAAAATAAAACCTCTTGCACAAAGCGATTCAAATAGACTATTCGAACTTCGGAGAGCTGCCCGACGAGGCTGTAATCGTAACCTTCAAAGTCTTCATCTTCAGCACTAAACGAACAAAATACCAACTGTACATTCACAGAAAAAAAATTGATCAATTAATTTGCATCATATACCATCAAAAAAATTTAGTCGAAAATCAATAAAATATTGCAACTATTTATGCATAATATTATTATATGAAAATGCAAACACGGGAATTAAACACCTAGAAAAATTGAATATGAAAAATAAAAAGCAACTTCATCAACCCAAAACAAATGAACAATCTCGCTTGAAGTAAATAAATTAGAGCCATGTCCCAAACAGATTTTTCCCTATCCCTACTTTATAAGAGCATGTGGATCACAAACATCTTCAATTTTGCAAGAGGTCCACAGAATCTACCTATTGAATGGTAGATAAAGTTGACGAGTGCTTGACTTATCAAGACCTCTAGATAAAATATTAGTATTTTAATATTCATAGGAGTTTTATTTTATTGAGAGTCTTAGGTATTAGGTATTAGAAGTCTTATATAAAGATGCATTGTATCTCATTTATTATTATTGTTAGCTGCCGTCGAGTTGTTGTTATCTCAACTAAGATGCCGATGGCTAGGCCTACAACAGTAGCCGTAGAGCCAAAACGATTCTCTGCAAACAAGTCTACATCATTTCATCGTTTTTTCCCGATTGAATCCAGTCATCCAGCCGTCCATTGCAGAACTCAAATTGCTCGATCGTTCTTGGACTTTATTGGATATTTTTTCCCATCGGAGTCTTTGCAATCTCATCATCAAAGCACGATCAATAATAATCAATTGTGCGCCGTTGTCATCGTTACTCTAGGTTTGTCGGTCAAAATATTTCTTCCATTCCCAGCATCTCCTCGTGATGCACCATCAACGTGTGTCCTCCTAATTGCTGCGATCAACGATCTGGTTTACCCATCATCAATCACTATCCATCTCTCAATCAAACCTAGATAACATTGCAATCGTCATCAGCATCGCGATTCTCCTCTAGTAGTTAATTTAGGCCCATCACGATTCTTCCCTGTCCATCGCGATTCTTGTTTTATAGAAGCCGCTGCAAGCTCTCAGTTCCCCTTTGGATACACCGTAAGCTTTATGTTGGGTTTTGTCGTCAAATGTTTTGGATCTGTTAGCTCTTCTCTTTGGGCTTAGTTTATGTCCTGGGCTTCCTAATCATTGGCCCATATAGAGGCAGACTATCTTCAACACTCTGCTTCGCTTCTTCAACACTCTGCTTCGCTTCTTCAACAAATTCTGCAAATTCTTTTAAAGAATGTTTGCCCTGGCGTGACGCTGAATTTATGGTCATGTTTCCCTTCAGCGATAATACACATCCTCGATCTGGTGCTTGAATCTTGCTACAAAACTTCCTGAAGGTGCCCTAAAACCGGACTTGGGACCGAAAACCTACATCGCATATGGATATTAGAAAGAACTTGGAAAAGGCGATTCTGTTGCAAAACTGCACTATGATATTTCTGATGCGGTAAATATATTGACACATACAGCTTAAGTGAGAACCATCTCGTTCAGAGCCAAATGATTGCTAAGTTGAGGAAAGAATTTGAAAAGAATTTAAAGACTTCTCAAGGCACACCAACACTGATATGCAACCCACTGAAGTTGCTACCGTGGCACACCAGATTTGTGAAAATGCTACCCTCACTCTCCATCTCAGTTTCTGAATTCCGAGAAAAGAGAAAATAATACACATAAAATAAATAAAACCTGCCTCTAAATAAAAGAGGAGGAGACGTTGACTAGCTGACGCAGAATCCGAAAAGAAGAGCAAACGCATACTCCCAAAAAAAGAGCAGACTCAGATTCCCAAAAGAAGAACAGACTCAGACTCCCAAAAGAGGAGCAGACAAGCACTCCAAGAAAGGAGCAAGACTCCGAGAAAGAGAAGGAAGTCTCAAACTGATTTTGATAGCATCTTAACATATGCTCTTCACTATGATGAATTTGAAGATCGGAGTTCCAAGCTGAGCATGATAAACATATATGACTCAGCTTGAGGGGGAATGTTGAATGATAGATAAAGATGACATTTGTTTGACTTATCAAGACCTCTAGATATTAATATTCATAGGAGTTTTACAAAGATGTATTGTATCTCATTTATTATTATGACTAGAAATAAGAGTTCCATACTCAATTAATTCCTTTTTGCTACACTACAGGGTCATGTACCGGCACATAGTTATGCCTAAACTCCTAGGTTAAAATGGTGAATTTTTTTAAGGCAAAAAGTTACTTCCACAGAAAGAAAGATGAATACATTAACTAATCTCTAATTCATACAATCAAAACCAAAGAAAAACTAGAAACAGAGAAGCAAAACAAAAAAATACACAACAAAGTAATCTATACTTTCAGCTACTGAGGCTTAAATCAATGAGCCTGCATAGACTCGGGTAATTTTAGGAGTAAAACTCCAAATGTTAAATATCCATGCTATCTGAAAAGTAACAGCAAAATTGACAAACAGTAGAATACCTCCACAAAAGAACTGCCACCAGGATTCCTCATATCACATGCCCAAAAATACATATGACTGTTATGAAGACTATCATCACTTATTCTAAGATTTCCGAGGGATGCTTTTATACTAAAAGAAGAAGGAAACACCTGCCACATGAAAAAAGAGGAAGATAATATCATACCAATGCAAGCATAAAATTCCAAAATTTTCTACTGAAGAAATAGGATAAAATGTAAACCTTTATATTAGTAAGAAAATTATTCTGAGATAAAGTAGCCAGCTTGGAACCATTTTCCTTCATCAAAACTATCTCGGCACGAGTCATATTCAAAACTAAATCAAAGATCACTCTGGATTTTCCTTTTCCCAATAAAGATTTAATTACTGGCTCTTCACGTGGAACTGAAGGATGGGGCGAAGAAGCATGCTCCATTTCCCTAGATGTATCAAGAGGTGCAGGAGTTGAAGAAGAATCACTGAAAGATTCGCAGCTATCATCCTGAGTGTTTATGGCATTTACAAATTCCATAATGGCCAATATAGTTGGCCTACGACAAAAAAATGACAAGGTCGAAAGAGTAACCACCACCTGAAAGAGGAAAGTGTGACAAAAGAATCAGAAATACTAATTATTGCTGAATGAATATTTGAGTGAGAGTACCAAAACTTATGTGTGGTGTATGAATAATGTTAAACAAGTCAGGTACGGGTTGGGCCCTATAAAACCCGTTGCTCAACCCAAACCCGTCCGGGCACACGATTCAATGCCCGTTATCCAAACTCAAATACCCATTTTACAAGCCCGTCACAAATAGGGTCCCACCGAGACCCATTGCCATCCCTGTGTGTATCATGTCATAAATAATACACACGTGGATTTACTTCTATTTATTTAACAGGAGGTGGGTGGTTATGTAATTGTACACGATTTACCCATGATTTTGTTGTCATTTAGAGCTATGTAAAAATTATATCAAAAGATACCACTGAGAAGGAAATGTTAGGTATTCGTAACGCTCTCAAAAAAAAAAAAAGATTATAAAGACCAGCTTACTTGTTTATCAACATTGGCATAAAGAGTTGAATTCTGGTCAAAAATAATCATCTGAGATTTGACAAAACTGTCCAATGCATCAGTAACTCCCATTTGACCAGCATCGAGTTGAGTATCACCAGGCAGTAGTCCAGCAACACGAACAAAACTCGGGGTTTTCAAACTTGAGCTAGGAGATTTAGTAGTAATCTGTGAACTCATACGCTCCAATCCATCACCTGGTGACAGCGGACTGCTAACTGAATCATTAAGACTCTCAGAAGCCTCAAAAAACTCATCATCTCCATCATATTTACTGGAATGAGTTACAATCTCTGTATTGCCCAAAGAGAAAGGTGTCTCTGAATTCCTTATAAATGACCTTGTTAAGTAACAGGTTTGAGATGTGCCTTTACTGCAAACTAAATCTTCTATCTCCAAAGCTTTAAGAACCGTGCCAATAAAAACATCATTTGCTCTAATCGAAACTTCAATCTGCATAAAAGATTCCCCTTACAATTTTTTTAAAATCTAATGTGATGTACACTATGTCAACTTAATTTCTTACCTGTCCACCAATTGCTCGAAATTCAAGCAAGCGCCTCTCCTCGGAAAGAAGCATCTTCATCAAACTTTGATTGCACTATATATCAAACACAAAAGTTACCGGTTGATATTTTAACATCCCTGACAACGGTATGTCCGAAAACCACTGTTATTACCTGGCTGCTGTAGCTGACAGATATCTTCAATTCATCCAGAACACCAGTGAAAAATAGTTGTTCCATCCTCGATAAATCTGCCACGTCGTTACTACCAGATTCGGAGTCATCTGAATCTGATGAGGTTTCCATTAGACCAGCAATAGGAGCAGTTCCCTGCACAACACATTTGAGTATTTTTTCACGTAAGAAACTCTTGCTAGAAATTATGAAGCATTCTAGGAGTTTCATAAGAAAGGGTTCCAGCAGTGGAAAAGTACCGGACAAGTAATGTTCAGTGATCAACAACAATATTTATGCACCAAACTACAGATCTTAACAACAAAGATGTGGATAGGTCTACAGAATTAGGAGAAAATAAAGTGCCTTTCCAACAATTTTCCCACAGAAGCAGAAATATGGAGAAAGAGGTTAGAGTAACACGCTATAAGTTTCCATGGAAAACCAAGTAGAGTTCCAGTACTATGATATTCCCCAACATCATTTTAGAAGGTTTAGTAGCATGTGAGGAGAATAATGCTTCAAATCATACACATGTGACATGAATACAAGTCATGTACAACAGGACATAAAAAACGGGATTTACTTTTCTTTCTTTTTTTTTTGCATTTTCGAAGAAAGAACTTCACGAAAAATAAAGATCACTAAAATTCTTATACATAGGAACAGCAATGGCAACAACTAAGCATTTAATCCCAATGGATTGAGGTGGGCTACATGAACCATAAAAGAGATCAAGTTGGGTCATGCACATGCGTTGGTCTTCTCCTTTTAACAACAAATCTTTAAGTCGTTTTATTTCACTCATATAACTATCTGTCTTAGTTTATCAACCCCAACGATGAAATAAAAAATCTAAAATAGATATTCTGCTCATAAATGGCTTCTTGTTGACAATCTCTTGGCTAGTATTTGGAAACTTTTTCTAATTTCTTCTCGGTTAAAATGTGAAATGAAAAGAACAAATCTTTAAGCCGTTTTATTTCACTCATATAACTATCTGGCTTAGTTTATCAACCCCAATGATGAAATAAAAATCTAAAATAGATATTCTGCTCATGAATGGCTTCTTGTTGACAATTTGGCTAGTATTTGGAAACTTTTTCTTATTTCTTCACGGTTAAAATGTGAAATGAAAAGAATCTTGTGAAATCATAAACCATCAATACATAAATCATGAGAATTAAATTTTAACTTATATAAATTAACAGGCCTAAATATAACCAACCAAATTAAACTAACAACTAATACAATTAATTAATTCTAATTAAATCAAACCGAACTAGATTTCATCATTGTCAACAAAGCAATACATTCTCAAATACTACTCATAACTTGGATAGCGCAGACTGCGCAGTCCTAGAAAGCAATGAACTAACTTAGATAAATATCCAAGTTTAATAAGCCGAAAGTCTGACGTACCGATACACGGTAAATGGCTCCCTGAAGATAGCCTTGCCAAGTCCTCCTTGAATTTTCAGAATCGCAACGTAAAATGAGAGCGTTTGCATCTTCCACAATCTAAAAGAACAAAATAATTGCCAAATAGAAACTAGAAAGCAAAGAAAATCCAATAATGTGATGCCCTATGAATATTCTCATGGCTAACCTTTAAAGAGGATCGCTGAGCATCAGCATACAGCTAATACATGTTCCACTTTCCCAATAGAATCAGCAGGAATTTCGAGTAGTTGTTTACCTCGTAAGCTAGGTTAATTAAAAAAAATCAAAGTTCTACGATGAAATATACAAGTAAAAGAAAGATGTATGCTGTCACATAATCAGAATAAAAAATCAAAATGAAGAGACTGCTTAGAAAAAGTTAACACTAAATTATATATGGTTTTGGCATAAAACCCCAACAATAGGTTGTCCACATGTGTAGACTTATAATGTCGAGTTATAGAGAATTTTTTTCTGCTGTCACTGTTTACATGTTTTCTTTCTATTAGGTTGAAACTTTGCATTCCCAAACCAAGCTTCTCCATCGATTCTTCAAGAATGTGTCATAGTTCTAACCTCCTTAACGTATATGTTGCTTAGAAAGTGACATGTCAAAACAATCACAAGCCAAAACAGAAACAGAATACATTAAAAATACAAAAAACAAGAGCCAGCAGCAGTATAGATTAAGCATTAGACCAAAATCAGATAACATAAAAGTTCAAGAAGTTGGTTTCAATACTGTTTTGAACAAAGACACTGAGCTGAACTATCAACAACATAAAGATCTCTGACCGTATCGTGAAGAGAGACAAGGAAGGCTAACTATTTTGGAAATAGGGATAAGGACTATTTGGTTGCATCGTAATAAGTGTTTTTTTTTCAAAGGAGCCGGTAGCTCAGACGACGACCTTTTTTAGCTCATTTTGTTTAGAATCGTGGTTTTGGATTAACAATAGAAGTAATAAGAAGTTTCATTATTCCTTTTTAGATTGGAAACACGAGTCGATTATTGCCAAAGGGCTCTATTGGAAATCAAGACTAAAATTAGAGCATAAATTATGGGGCTAGATTGATGTAATATTCTGTACATATCTGTTAAAATTTAGATAGGCATAATTAGAGGATTCTTATTAGTAGTTTCCTTATTTTTCCTTTTGTATTATGCTACTTAAAGCTGTGATATACAGACTTTTAATGTATCAAAAAATGAAAAAAGAATCTTCTTCCAAAACTTTCTGTTTCAACATGGTATCAAAGCAGGAAATTCCTCTCTAAAAAAAATATCCTAGCCGCCGCCACCATACATGATGTCTTCCGACTCCAAGTCTGAAGAATCCGGAAATATTTCTACAAATTCCGGAAAAATCTCACACATTTTCTTCCAATATTCTTACTGTTAATGATATTTTAGATATATATATTAATATTTGATTTGATATGATATTATTTGATTTGTAATATACATGGTAATTAGTATATTTGGCAGAATCCTAGGGATTTTTAGGCTGATTCTTAGAGATTCTTATTGTAATAAGCTCCTCTATATAATGGAATGAAAACCCTATACAAAAGGGCATTGAGTTGAGAGATTGAGATTCATATTTATTGACATGGTATAAGAGCCAAAATTATTTTAAAGTTTCTTTCACCGTCGACAGTTGCAAACCCTAGCGGCATCGTAGGGTTTCAACCCTAACGACGACTGCTAGGGTTTGTCATCTTCGTGGGTCTTTGTCCATTTCTTGTTGTTGATTTCATCTCTTCACAGACAGCTTTCCACTTTTGCGATTTTGTTTTTCTACATCGGATTTCTGCCCTATTGTGTGTCTCGCACTTTAGGGTTTTGCATTTTCGTGTTCGAGCGCGCGATAGTTGTCGCGATTTCTGGTTTCGAGCACGCGGTGGCTGTGTTTCTGGGTGCTGCGGCTGCTAGGTTTCTGGGTGCTGCGGCGGCTAGGGTTTCTGGGCGGCGATAGGGCTTTACTACATCTGGGCTTCGCGGTTTGGGCTTATTTCTACGTGCAATCGTCGGTTTCGCATCGCAATCTTGGGTTACGCAAGCTGGGTGTCTTCTTTGTCTTTTCTTTTGGAGGCGAATTCTTGTTTTGTGGATTCTTCTCGATTTGGGGAACTGGGTGACCACATCTCTTCAGATTTGTGTGTGGTGATCGGTGTTTTTGCCGTGGAGTTTGCAGGCGTCCTTGCACGGTAGTTGTGCGTTTGAGCCTTGCAAGGTAGTTGTGCGTTTGAGCCTTGCAAGGTAGTTGTGCGTTTGAGCCTTGCAAGGTAGTTGTGCGTTTGAGCCTTGCACGGGTGTAGTGCGTTTATACTTTTATCGCGGTGCGAAACGTATTTTGCACAAGTGTATGCGATGGATTTGCCCGACTGCGAGGTTGACTCTTTTGAGGCGGATAATTTGGATTGACAAATTGATGCTTTTGATTGACCAGCATCAATTTGAGAGGGGTGTTAATGGTGATAGATATGCATATTACTAATTGATATGATATTATTTGATTTATAATATAGATGGTAATTAGTATATTTGGAAGAACCTTAGGGATTGTTAGGTTGATACTTAGAGATTATTATAATAAGCCCCTCTATATAATGGAATGAAAGCCCTATTCAAAGGGGCCTTGAGTTGGGAGATTGAGATTGATATTCAGATTTATTGACACTTACGAACCCTCAATATGTTCAAATCAACAACATAAAATTGAATGGTGAAAAGTTTTTGCCATGATCTCAATCCATCGCATGTACATCCGAGGACGTGGAAAAATGGGCTATCTTACTGGAGAAAAATCAGAACCAGATAAGAAAGATCTAACCTATATGTTGTGGGATGAAAATTACATGGTAAAGACGTGGTTGGTCAATTCAATGACAGAAGAGATAAGTTCTAATTATTTGTGCTATTCAACCGCACAAGAACTTTGGGAAAGTGTCAACCAAATGTATTCAGATTTGGGAAACCAGTCCCAAGTTTACGAATTGATGATAAAGATTGGTGAAATCCGTCAAGGAGAAGAAAATGTCACAAAATACTTCAATTCTCTTAAGAGATTGTGGCAAGATCTTTGACCTGTTTAATGACTATGAATGGCAGTCACCAGCGGACTGTCAACACTATCAAAAACAGATCGAAGATCATCGCATCTACAAGTTCTTGGAGGGTCTCAATGTAGAATTTGATGAAGTGCGGGGAAGGATCATTGGTCGACAACCACTGCCAAAAATTGGAGAAGTCTTCTCGGAAGTGAGAAGAGAATAAAGCCGACGGAGTGTAATGCTTGGAAAAGGGGAGTTGTTATTGCTGCCCCTATCGAAACATCTGCCATGCATGTTGTCCTAGAACAAACAGCCAATAAAGTTTCTTATCCACGCAAACAAAATGGCAGGGATGAAATAAAGTGTGAATTTTGCAATAAACCAAATCACACCCAAGCAACATGTTAGGAAGATTCATGGGAAACCTGCAGACTGGAAAAGTAATAGACCTAACAAAGGAGCATCATCTTCTGCCAATGAAGCCGAGACCAATCCTTTTTCAAAAGAGCAAATGAATCATCTTTTAAAGCTGTTAAAGTCCAATTCTATATCCGGTACTCCTAATAGTGCTTTTGCACAAACAGGTAGCAATCCTCATGCCCTTTCTTGTATGCACAAATCTGTCCCATGGATCATTGATTCGGGGGCATCACCCACATGACCTTCAATCCAGACTTATTCCACGAATATTCACGTGTACACATAAAGTGTTAAAATTGCTAATGGTAATTTCACGCCTATCATCGGAAAAGGCCACATCACAATATCTAACACTACAACACTTCGTTCTACCCAATGTTCCAAAACTAACATATAACCTGTTATCAGTTAGTAAAATTTCCAAAGACTCAAATTGTCGTGTTATTTTCTTTGACTCTCATTGTGAATTTCAGGATCGACACTCGGGGAAGATGATTGGCAATGCCAGGAGGGTCAGCGGTCTCTATTACTTTGAGGATATTTCTTTCAAAAATAAAACTACTCATGGTTTCGGTGGTAGTGTGAGTTCAACCTCTGCCCGTGAAAAAATAATGCTTTGGCATCTTAGGTTAGGACATCCCAATTTTTCATATTTGAAACATTTGTTGCCGGATTTTTTAAAAAAATTGGATTGTTAATCCTTTACTTGTGAAAGTTGCTTACTATCAAAAAGCCGAAGGGCATCTTATTTGACAAAACCTTATAATACCTCAAAACCCTTCTATTTAATTCACAATGATCTATGGGGCCTTTCTCGAGTCACATCCATGACTGGAAAAAAAATGGTTTCACTTTCATAGATGATCATACTCGCATACGTTGGGTTTACTTGATGAACGCAAAATCTGAAGTCAAAAATGTATTCCAAACTTTTCATAAAATGGTAGAAACACAATTTGAATAAAAAATATGTGTTTTTCACTCCGACAGTAGGAAAGAGTACTTTAATGAAAATCTAGGAAATTTTTTTCAAGAAAAGGGTATTTTACACCTCCAATTGTCGTGATACCCCTTAACAAAATGGCATCGCGGAAAGAAAAAACAATTACTGGAGGTCGCCCCTGCCATAATGTTCTCTATAAATGTTCCAAAATATTTATAGGGAGATGCCATTTTAACATCTTCATACTTAATAAATCGTATGCCTACTCGTGTGCTAGGATTTATCACGCCCTTAAATTGCTTCAAAAATATTTTTCCAAGCTGTGGGATTATTTCAGATTTGCCATTAAAAATATTTGGCTGCATAGTTTTTGTGCACATTCCTAGCAATTTTCGATCTAAACTCGATCCTACCGCTGAAAAATGTGTTTTCCTAGGCTATGCTCAAAATCAAAAGGGATACAAAATGTTACAACCCCAATACCAAAAAACTTTTTGTGAGCATGGACGTCTCTTTTGTAGAAAATCAGTCATATTTTTCAAAAACTTCCTTTCAGGGGGAGACAGTTGAGGGTGGTGAAGGAAATTTTTGGGAAACAAATTTAAATCCATTACCCGATATCATCATCTCATCTTCCTCCGACAAAAATCTGAAGCATCTGGAAAAACATATGGAGAATAAAGATAATCCTATTTCTGAATTACCAAATCTGGATAATATACAGACAGGGGGAGAAATACTAAAGCAAGAACACGATGTTCCCGAACCCGAGTACGTTGTTTATACTCGGAGAAACCACAAATATAGGGATCGACTGGCTGTCCTACCAAGTCAATCAAATTCCCTTGAAGAGAGTCTAAAAAATTCAGGTAACATTAGTCTTATTCCTTCAGTTAGTGTGTCCACTGATTGTTTACCAATTGCTATCAGAAAAGGAATTCGAAAATGTACCCAGCACCTTATTTCAAACTATATGAGCTATGATAAATTTCAAACCATTACAAAGCTTATATTTCCGATATGACTAACCTGTTTGTCCCAAGAACTATCAAGGAAGCACTAGATAATCCGAATTGGAAACTAGCAGTCATGGAAGAGATGAATGCTCTTGAAAAAAACCACACTTGGGAATTGGCTAAACGTCCAGAAGGAAAGAAGGTAGTAGGTTGCAAATGGGTATTCGCCATCAAGTGCAAAGCCGATGGAAGTCTAGAGAGGAATAAGGCAAGGCTTGTTGTCAAGGGGTTCACACAAGCCCTTGGAATTGATTATCAAGAAACTTTTGCCCTAGTTGCTAAGATGAACTCAATTCGAGTAATTTTGTCTCTAGCAGTGAACCACAACTAGCCTTTATAACAATTGGATGTAAAAAAATGCTTTCTTAAATAAGGAGCTTGAAGAAGAGGTATTCATGACTCCACCTCCAGGTTTTGAAGAAAAATTTGGTAAAGACAATGTGTTGAAAATCCCTATATGTACTTAAACAATCTCTAAGAGCGTGGTTTGAACGCTTTGTAAAGGTTGTTAAGAACCATGGCTACAAACAGAGTCAAGCTGATCACACCATGTTCTACAAACACTCACATGAAGGTAAAATTGATATCCTAATTGTATATGTGGATGATATTATCTTGACAGGAGATGACTCTGAAGACTTAAAGAGTTTAAAGAGGGGACTCTCAAAATCTCATTTTGAGATAAAAGACCTAGGAACTCTAAAATACTTTCTTGGCATGGAGTTTGCAAGGTCTAAGGAAGGAATATTCGTTAGTCAACGAATATACACACTTGATTTATTTGATGAGATAGGTTTGCTTGGATGCAAGGTGGCTGAAACTCCCACTGAACCAAATCAAAAACTCGAACATGCTAAAGCTGAGAATCCGGCTTCTCACTTGGTGCAGCACAAAGGGCTTTGGGAGCAAAAAAGAGGAAGAAATGGTTGGTTAACTATATGGTTCGCGATAATATGGACCATATGGTTAGGCAGAAATAAAATAATTTTCAGAGGCAGCAACGAGCCAGAGGAAGGCCTTTTCAACCTAGTACAATTTAGATCTTGGTTTTGGATTAGACATTGTAGCAGTCCTAGCTTTTCTTATGTACTTTCGGACTGGGTGATTGAACCTAGGGTTTGTTTATTAGCATCCTGATTTTATCCTTGCGTTTTATAAGTCTTTTGTAAACTTTCGTAGTACCTCTGGTACTATTTTATATATTATGTCTTTTTCCAACCAAAAAAAAAAAAACAAATTTCTTTATGCTTACGTCAATTAAAAACACAATCAAGCAATCATGTCCAAACCTGAAGTAATTTTTATAGCTTCTCGACTCAGGGGATTCTAGCTCATAGAGAAACGGTCCAACTATACAGAAGTATCTGCGCTGCCATAAAGCTTCTCTACCTCCTACACCCTAAGAAACCAAACAATGAATAGAAATTAGGCTGTAATTTTACAATAAACTAGGTTTTATGACAAGGAACTCTAAACTGAGAAAATTAAATGTAACCTTCCATGTCAAATGATATAACCATCCCTCTAAATCAGCTTGATCCCAAGCGCGAACAACGTCAGAACGATTGGCATCCTCTCTTTGAAAAATCTTAGCAATTTGCATTAGGCGATGATAACGAGCAGGAGAAAAATGAAAACCCATGGAGGGTAACCGCACAGAAAGTCTTGTTGAGGGGAGGGAGGGAACTGGTGATCTAATCTGAAAATCCAAATGGAAATGCATAATTTCACCAGTCAATAATAGATACCCATATCAGTTTTTGGTTGAAATTCAAACATAAGTGCAATGGTTATTACCTGCTGAAGCTTCAGAAATACACCACATTTATCAACAACAGGTAGAAAACTAATGAAGTTGTGGTTGGAGACAACGCCCTTCCTATCCAAGGAAGCTTGGCTCCAATGATAATCACCATCAACCAGAAATGCTGATACATCTCTCAAGACCAGATCAAACTGTGAGTAAATATTCATCTCATCAGGCGAAGCAAACTCAGCATCGTCCTGCACAAATTGATATAGTTAATAAAATAAGGCTGAAATATTAAGTAAATCAACTCCCAGATCTTGCGAAATTAACCTGAGAACGAATCACTAGCTTTCCCAAGTCAAGTAGGAGCTTAGTAGGGTGGACACTATCTGGGTAAAACTCGGTAGGAATCGTGATTTTTGGTGCTGCAATATCTAAATCCAAAAAAAACCTGAAAAAGTATGTTGACAATTAATCCATAAGCGAGCACATTAACATAAGAAAACGAACAGCAAAATGAATATACATCAAAACATGAATGGGTATATGTTAACCATTACAACCATAAAATATTTCCAAAATTGTTTACCAGTCTCTGATAAATTTACAGAACCTGAAAGCCATGGTAGTACCACAAAGAAAAAGATGGGAATAACCACTACATCACGAACCTCTTGGGATCATAATTTAATTAAAAAAACTATGAAATCAGATAAATGTTTCTTGTTTATCATACAGTTCTCAACGGTGGTTTGCACTTCAAAATCCGTTTCACATGTAAATTGTGGTTTCTATATCACCACGGTTCTGATACTGTTCTATGCATTTGCAAATCACCACTATTTCTCCTTTTTTTTTTTTTAAACTGTGATCCGCTCACAATGAAACTGCAAGTGCATCTCATTATTTGATGTCGTAACCACAATATACAACTTGAGTATTGGGTACATTCAGGGGCATTTAGAGCTGTGTGAGGACTACCTATGCTTATTGAGCATGAACGAGACGAGATGTCTATAAATTTGTGTCAACATGTGAAGAGGATCAATGACAAAGTACCAGGAGATGTCTCCTGCAAGGACCAACAGACTCTACCCTACCTAAGGCAGTATGGGAAGATATGGCCGTGAGTTATATATTACGCCAAGTCTACGAGGTTCAATACTATTTTGGCACGTGGTACACAGACAACGGGCATACGCCCCAAAGACTCGACACAAGGTGAGGAATATGACTTACCTAAAGTTACGACCACATAGACAGATGGGTAAGAGGGTGAATGAAAAGTTAGGCGGTGAGGTACTTTGGATCATTTTATATCACTAAATACGTAGTAAAAAAGTCATATAAATTTCATTTACCGGAAGAAACACAAGCATATACTCAAAGCAGTTTATATCCCAACTTATGTTCGTCTTAAGTTAATTCTTAATAGTCACATTTATTACCAATGGCTGTGTGCATCCTATGGCCACTAGCTTCCATTTCATTTACAAGAAATCAGGCTTGTTGAAATGAAAACACGAACCTGGTACGCTCTTTCAACGCCCTGTTCACTTGTCGAGCTGCCGTGCGCTTGACTTCGTCAAATGTCATCTGGAAGGAAACCGTACAACATGAACACCAGAAAGACAAACTACTATTATGGAACTTACTTCATCACACATGCACATCGCAGCCACAATGAGTAAGCAGTTTTCAGTAACACAAAATTGCCATAATTTGAAACCAATCCTAAAATGATATCTTAGCATAGCGAACTTAAAATTCAGCAATAAAAAAAAGGAGGACAATCATGGACAAAGCTTCTGCCACTAAAAGACCTGAGGTTGAGGTTTGACCCACCAAAAAGAGCAAACGCTGATATTGCAACCTCGTTGCTATGAGTTAAATGTGGTCATTGATAGGAAAGTGAGGTATCACACAACCTTTCCTCTAAGGAAATTAATTGAAGCAGAGAAATATCTCAAAAGATTATACTGCAACAAAGTTCACAAAATACCAATAGCGAGTGTAAAACTTACTTAAGAAAAGGATATAGCTGAAAATTATGGTTTGCAATTTATATGTGATGAAAAAAGATGGACTATAAAAACAAGGTTGTGTTCTATTTTGTTTCATACGTTTGCAAAGAAATTTTTCTGCAGATGTGCTTTTGAAAATTATGTGAAAAAATGTGATACATTATGGTTTTCTTCGAGGCGGACATTTTTTAATAGAGATATCACATCATGTAAGAAAGTGTTGGACTAGTGGTACCACATTATACATATATAAGATTTTTTATTTATATATATGGCATTTACAATTTTACCATAATAAATGTGTTTTAGTAAATTGATGAAAGATTAAATGAAAAGTGATGATCACAGACAAAAGATGAGTATATTTTTGGAAGATTGTTTTGAAGAACATAATATATATTTATATTTTTGGAAGATTGTTTTGAAGAACATGATATATATTTTATTTTATTTATTCATGGATGGGAAACATGATTTTAAAATCAAATCCAGTTAAGAAGTGTTATTTGGATGATTTCAATAATCTGGGCCAACAGATTAGAAGTTAAGACATGGTAGAGTTTCAAAAAGCTCCACTTCCCTCCTTCAAAAATGTAAATACTTCATCATCAAATCAAGTTATCAGAATAGTAGAGTCAACTAGCCAACAGTTTCGATGCCAAAAATGGCACCATAGAAATACTCTTCTTCTTTCATGCCTCGGGAGAGCATGACGAGCAGCCAAGAACTCCTCTTATACCTTCTTTTCCAAATGCGGGATCCATGAGCAAGAATCAAAATGGAAAGCACCTTCACAATGTACCAATTAGTATTTTAAAATAAAATATCCACCATAGTATGTGGTTAAAAGCTTCCACAACATCAGAGATAGCTCTAACTCCAAGCCTTTTTTGGCAACAGTAAAGTAAAGATTTTTCCATCTCGACCTGTAAATTTTCCATTTACAGTAAACCCACAAACAAAAGCAAGCAAACACTTTGCTATTTGTTTGTAGACATGTTCGTAGATTTGATGACTCAGGGTAAATACACAGCCATGAAGCATAGGATGCTTTTGACGAGTGTCAGGCTGCTACCAGCAAAGAAATAGGATGCACACCACTCATAAATGGGGATGTGAGCTTGTGACTTATTATGGAGATATTTAATGGCCTTTAAATAAAGGAGCACCCAGACATAGCGCAAGGATTTGAGCTGAAAATTGTGTTTTGAATGTATTGGAGCCAGAGATGTGCTTTGTGAATCAGTGAGTTTACCAGTAACTTTCTTCTAATGGTTGAAGAAAGCTTGAATAATTTTTTAAGTTCACTGTTCACGTATGAAAGAAGGCCAGTCCTGTAACATTCTGGTACAGGCAATCATCCACAATCAAGGCTATGATTAAAACCAGTCTTATTGCAGCAACAGTAAAATAACTTGTCATGCCAAACCCAGCAAAGGATACCTGGGAATTAGACACATCCAGGTAGCCACAAAAAGACTTTTCAGACGAAAATCAAGCAAAAAAGTAGCACAAGGATTTAATGTCAGCTCTAGAAAAACATACCGCTGGTTTGACTGTGTCAATGGAAGGATATTCAATGGGAATAAAGCCACCATCACACATTTAAGGAGGATGTAAACAAAAAGTTTCTTGAGAGTTGAAACTGTATGACGAGAATAGACAAGAGCCTTAGAAAAAGATGAAGGGTGGGGTGGAACCGTGGAAGAAGAGTGTGCTAAGAGTCAGGGATGATGGAGGTGGAAAATATAGTGGCTGAGATACAAACTCAAGGGGAACAGAACAAAAGATATTTCGAAAGCATTTTATCAGTCTCCTTTCGCTTCGTAAAACCCGAAAAAGTTGGTGTGGCAAGCATCACATATCCCTTTTGATGTTTCCTCGACAAGCAAATAGAAAACAAAATTTCTGTCATTTGTTATAGTGTGATTTAAAATGTGAAGAGTTCATGCCCAGACAACCTGTATACATTTGAAGGTTTTACCGTAAAGCCTAAGTTGCTAATTCTAATCCTCCAAAAATCAAATCCATACATTAGTTTGCAACAATACCACAATCAATCAGTCGTCATGGTGATACAACACTGTTGTTATATTGTTGATTAGTTGCTACGGTGATACAAGGCTGTTATCATATTATCATAAGAGTCGCTAAGGTGATATGACGTTATTAGCACATTATTCTATAGTCGCTAGAGTGATGCAATTTTTCTGTCATATTTTTGTACAGTCGCGACGCTGGTGCAACTTTGTTGATATATCTTATTGCTTGACAGTGTTGCGACATACTTGTCATCTACTGTGAATCACCACAGTGATGCAATTATACGAGCAGAAACAGCCATTGGACCTCCCAATCATGACTTATATGTCCAGGGAGTATTCTTTACATTTGAGCATATATTATTCTTGTAATCCTGCTAATTATTTCACTGTGATATTTATGATGATGTGTGAATTGTACTCACCCGGGTTGGGGGCCGTTTCTCTTGATACAGGTGACAAGTCCAGGTGTTTGAGGAGGCATAGGACTTCGGGACAAGGACGAGGGGTTATCGTATTTGAGTCTTACAAGTTCTTGTAAATTGTAAAGAAAGTTGACTTATGTTTAGATTTTTGCAGCTCACTTGTGAGCTTAAAATACCTACCTATTGCTGATTTTGGTTCTTCTATTTTGATGCTTTGTTGATGAGATTGTATTTAATTTGGGAAACTGTAATGTTATCTATGTGGTTATGCGTATTGTCTGGTTGAGTATGTGTTTGGCTGGGGGATTCAGCTTACGGAAAGATTATGTCAATTTTTTTATATTATGATGTCATTAATATATGATATGGCGGTGAGGTATTAGAGCGCCACATATGATATTTGATAGTTGGAAACTTAAAGACCTTCCCAAGATATGAAAGACTCTTGTCCCTATGAAAACAAAAAACTAAAGAACATTGTTTCGAAAAAACTAAGAACTAAAGAACTAAAATTGTATACGCATGACTGTGTACTAACAAGTTCTACAGGGGAAAAAGGCGAGATACAGACCTGCACAGCAGAAGCAGTTTCTCGAGCTAGAGTCTGACTAACAGCAGCATTGTTTTGAAAGAAGTTAATTATTTGATCGATGGAATCCTTCAAATACTAGATCAAAGTATCGATCAGTCCAAAGTTGGACAAAGAGAACAAGTGTTGGATAAAAAATAGGATATCTTACAGTAACATAACAGGGCGAAGCTTTAGCAACCATGCTCCAGTCAACATCAGCATCGAGAGGTTTATAGCTGAAGACACCAACTAATGAATCGGAAGCACTTTCACTCTGTAGAAAGGATGATGGGTATGGCATCACTGACTGATTTGTTAACTAAAAATTTATTGTTCATGTGCATGCCATTAAAAATGCAGAGGAGATGGATTGAAGCACCCTACCTCAGCAAGAACACCGTTTGGGGATACTAATCTGTATGATCCCAACTTTATGTCAAAAACTTTGGCCTCTGAGTAGAGTTTCACGCAACAATCAAGATTATCACAGGATAGATCAGCAAGGCACTCCTGAATATCGATTAGCTTTGAAGCATTATGTTTCATGTGAAGATTCAACAAAATATGTGGCAAGTCTCCGCTCTCAGGGTTGGAGGATTTTTTATCATCCCCTTCCTTGAATCCAAAGATATTATTTATTCTCTCCCAGTCCTCCTCTGTCAGAACCCCTGGTTCGTTATCATCTTTGTCAGGTTGGTTCGACCTGAGATAGGGAGTGAATAACATTAAATAAAAATATTCCGAGCCCAAAAAACTTTGGAAGAGTGAAAATAACGAGTTTAAATCAGGACATATTTACCGTCCAAATGGCCACCATGACTTCTTTGTCTTTTGTTTATTTTTGTAAAGTTCTGAACCCACCGACTGTTCCACAAATTTGTGAGCCAACATCCTATTTGAACAAATCAATGTAGTGATAACAAATATATATGGCAAAATTCTGAAGGTAAAACAACTATCATAACATGCTCAAGTAAGTTCGAATTTTAAATATCATAGACTCGATGGACACCAATTGAATCATACAATGCAAAAGATGGTGGTTAGCTTCAAACAGAAAGCAACCAGGATATAGCACTTAAAGGAGAATAATGATCACAAATGTAATATCTGCATATTGATAAAATAAAATACACCCTCCTATCAGTTTCACAATATCGTATACCAAGCATATTACTATCAATTAATCATCAAATGAAAGAATCAGAGGAGTATACCGCCATTGAAGAATGACTTCGATATCAAGTTCACGATCAAGTTCCTCTATGTCCTTATTGTCATCCACCACAGTGCGGTCAAGATCTGATTTAAGCAATGCAGCATAAAGGGAAATGTATTTTCTACGTAATCTTGCATAGCGTAGGACTTGATCCCATGACAACTTTCCACTGAACCAAGATAAAAATAAAAGAAAACTTTAACAAAAGTTTCGGCTTGTCACGAGGAGTTCCAGTGTTTTGAAAACAATATATACACATATATAAAAGAAAATATTAGGAGACAATAACCATCACAACGGTTATCAAGGATATCTTATCTCCTAATAAAAAATCTCTCAGCTTATAACTAATAAAAAACTCAAGAAAAATACTGGATCGTCAGATTCAGATTCCATTTATCCATTCTAAAATAGAATTTCATGACATTAACCAATGAACTATTTCAACAACAACAACAACAACAACTAAGTCTTTAATCCGAATGGATTTGGATAGGCTACAAGTAACCAATGAAATATTTATGAACTTCAAACTACACAGAGTAATAATAGATGCTTAGGCATAAATCAAGCATTTCATTTGTCGAACACACCTTCAAAAAATGTATATTGATCAACTTCTGCATCGATTCCAGATGCAGTTTATAAAGTGCATAGGACATGGAAATAAAATAAAATGAAATCATGGATGATCATCGAATAAACAAAGGAGTAAAATAAATAAGAAAATCAAGAAAACTAAATTTCCAAATGAAACGCATGGTAGATAAAAATAAATTAAACTAGAAGCAGGGGTTGATTTGGTCACTCGTGATCAGCTACATTCTATTATTAGGTTCACACATGATCCCCTTCCATTTCGCGACTTGGCATACCTTTGGCCGCGGACACACTAAGATCGGCTGATTTTGGCTCCCTTATGAGCAGTCTCTCTTCTCGCCTTGACTCTTGGCCCAGGCCTGCGTTATCTTATGCGGGAACTTTGGAGCTTATTCGCATTGTATTGCAAGGATTGGGGTGCTTCTGGTTATCTATCTTACCTATACCTTTTGGTATCACTGAACAAATTTACAGTGTATGTCGATCGTTCATATTGAGCCTCAAGTGTCCCTCTATCTCTTGGGCCTCCATGTGCGTAGCCAAGGAGAAGGGTGGTGTTGGCTTGCGTGACCTTAGGAGTTGGAATAAATCCCTACTCGCTAAGGTCCTTTAGGAAATTCAGTCGGAGCAATGTTCATTTGGAATACATGGGTGCATCACGTTTATCTTCAGCATATAGATGTCTGGTCATGGTAGCCCAAACAATCAGATTCGCCATTGATCAAGCAGTGCATCACGTTTATCTTCAGCATATAGATGCCTGGTCATGGTAGCCCAAACAATCAGATTCGCCATTGATCAAGCATATTTTGTCCATCCGGGACGAGTTGGTTAGTCACATGGGCGGCCATCTTGGTGTTTCTGCTACACTGTCCTCTTGGTTTGTTGTTGGCACAGCGGGGGCTAGCAAGGCATATTGTCACGACCCGCAACTTTCTAGAAGATTCCGGCATACATTGGAGAGGCTTTGGGACATCCGGAAGCTCCCGGAAGCTTGAAGAACACTTTGGAGCACCCCGGAAGATTCTAGACATCTCTTGTACATTCTTTTGTAGGTCATTCTAGAACCTTATAGAAATACATGTTAGAAGTATGTAGAAGCTTGTAGATGTGTGGAACATCCTAGAAGATCATTTCTAGCCATTAGATCAAATTGATCATCACCGTCCATTGAGGAGGTGAACTTGTATATATAGGGGGGAGGAGTTCATTTGTAATCCATCAAGTTTTCAATCAAGTATTCAAGCAATACAAAGCATTCTCTCAAATCTCTTTGTGTTCTCTCTTTCTAGCACTTTAGCAACCAACTCGGGAGGAAGGCTGACTTGCTAGCGACGCGGGGTTACTAGTCAAGTGCCGCACGGGTTTGAGAAAGTTTGGGTGAAAGCTTTCATCCCGTGACAAGTGGTATCAGAGCCTAGGTCGGCTCTTAAAGCTTCCGCACTCAAGGTTGTTCGTTGGTGTTTGCTAGAAGAAAGAATGTCGGACTCAGGGGTGGTCCAACAACCCGAGAAGCCGGAGAAGGCACCAAGGAAGGGCCGAGGCCAGTCAAGGGAACCCTCGGTCGACTTTATGGGTGGCATGGAGAACCGGATGATCCGACTGGAGCAATACATGGCGGATCACTCCCAAGCCTTCGAGGAGGTGGCCGAGAGGGTACGGGAACTTGAAGAAAACACCTCAGGGGAGGAGTTTCAAGGTCAGGTACTCCAACAAATTAACTCTTTCCATTTTGATGCGAAGAATCAATTCAATGAGTTTAGGGGCATGATTGAGGCCTTGCAAGAAGAGTTCAAAACTCTCAAGGACGACATGGTTATATGCAAAAGGGCCATGGCCAATGCGGGGGATCATGTGGTCACGGCACCAACCAGGATCGATGTTCCAAGGCCAAGACCATACAATGGGACTCGCAATGCTAAGGAACTTGACAACTTTCTATGGAACTTGGAGCAATACTTTGCAGCCTCGAATGTACGGGACAACGAGGCCAAGATTCGCACAGCGCCCCTATTCTTGACCGATACAGCCACTCTATGGTGGAGGAGGCGACACGCCGATATTGAGCGAGGCACATGCCGCATGAGTACATGGGAAGACTTCAAGGCCGAGCTCAAGCGGCAATTCTATCCCGAGAATGTGGAGTATGAGGCTCGGGGACGCCTACGACGGCTCACACACAACAAAACTATAAAAGAGTACATCAAGGAGTTCCAAGAGATCATATTGGAGATTCCAGAGTTGACGGATCGTGAGGCCTTCTTCGCTTTCCTTGATGGGCTCAGGCCATGGGCAAAACAGGAGCTCCAACGCCGTCAAGTGCAGGATTTGGCTACGGCAATCGCTTATGCCGAGAGCCTTATTGAGTTGCGGTCCTCCAACGATGGCAACAACAAAGGCAAGAGGGATGACAAGGGCAAAAGTGTGGGAGGCAACCAGTCAAACACAAGCCAAACTTACAACAGGGGCAATGCACCAAGACCATCAACCAATAGGTCCAATGACCGGGAACGGACTTGCTTCCTTTGTCACAAGACCGACCACTTCATGGCCAATTGCCCAAAAGTAAACAAGCTAGCAGCTCTTGCAGATGAAGATGATGAGCCACAGGAGGAGGGCACACATATTGGATCTCTACGGCTCCTCAATGCCGTCAAAGCAAAGGTGGAGCGCGCTAAAGGACCCAAGGGTGGGTCTATGTTTGTGGATGCCTTGGTCAGGGGGCGACGAGTCAAGGCATTAGTGGATACGGGGGCCACACACAACTTCATCCGAGAGGAGGCGGCGAAGAAGCTGGGGCTTGCCATCACTCCAACCGGAGGATCAATCAAATCAGTAAATGCGAAGGCCAAACCAATTGCCGGAGCGGCCAAGGGAGTGAAGACCACGATAGGAGAATGGCAGGGATATGTCTCCTACACAGTGGTGCCCATGGATGACTATGACATGGTACTTGGGCTAGAGTGGCTCGATGAGGTACGAGCTTGCATTCTACCATTTTCAGACTCTTTATATATTCTTGATGCAAACACTCCATGTACTATACCGGCCAAGAGGGAGGCCAAGGGGCCTAGCATGTTGTCGGCTATTCAATTTGCAAAGGGGCTTAGGCGTAGTGAGGAGACCTATGCCATAGTTCCTAAGATAGATGAAGGGCCAAAGACTGAGGGTATGGGGGAGTTGCCCATGGAAGTCAAGGCCGTGTTTGAGGACTTCAAGGACATTATGCCAAAGGAGCTCCCAAAGAAGCTACCACCAAGGAGGGACGTGGACCATAAGATCGAGCTAGTAGCGGATGCTAGCCCACCCTCACGCACACCCTATCGGATGGCACCACCTGAATTGGAGGAGTTGAGGAAACAACTCAAAGAACTACTTGATGCGGGGATGATCCAGCCATCCAAGTCCCCATATGGTGCACCAGTGCTCTTTCAAAAGAAGCATGATGGATCTTTACGCATGTGCGTGGACTATAGGGCCTTGAACAAGTTGACTGTCCGGAACAAGTACCCTATACCACTCATTGGAGAGTTGTTCGACCAACTTGGAGGGGCCAAGTGGTTTTCAAAGATAGACTTGCGGTCCGGATATTGGCAAGTGCGGATTGCCGTTGGGGACGAACCAAAGACCGCCATGGTGACGAGGTACGGGTCTTATGAATTTCTAGTTATGCCCTTTGGTCTCACCAATGCCCCGGCCACGTTTTGCACCCTCATGAACAAGGTATTCCACCCTTACTTGGATAAATTTGTGGTTGTTTACCTTGATGATATTGTTATCTACTCATCCACGTTGGAGGAACACGTGGAGCATTTGAGAAAGGTGTTTCAGGCACTTCGGGAGAATGAACTTTACATCAAATTGGAGAAGTGCTCTTTTGCCCGAGATGAGGTGTCATTCTTGGGCCACAACATCAAGACCGGGCATATCATGATGGAAGAGGCCAAGGTGAAGGCCATACGAGATTGGGAGGCTCCAACCAATGTGCCCCAACTCCGATCTTTTCTGGGGCTAGCCAACTATTATCGGCGCTTCATAGAGGGGTATTCTAACATTGCCACACCCCTCACTAATCTCTTGAAGAAGAACAAGAAGTGGGAGTGGGATCCAAAGTGCCGGGAAGCATTTGAAGAGCTAAAGATCAAGGTGACGGAGCAACCAGTCTTAGCCCTGCCGGATCACACAAAGCCATATGAGGTGCACACTGATGCCTCAGACTATGCCATTGGGGGCGTTCTTATGCAAAATGGGCATCCTATTGCCTTTGAGAGCCGCAAGTTGAATGATGCCGAGCGGCGCTACACAGTCCATGAAAAGGAGATGACTGCGGTGGTCCATTGTCTACGAGTATGGAGGCATTACTTGCTTGGGAGCAAGTTTATTGTGCGGACAGACAATGTTGCCACAAGCTACTTCCAAACCCAAAAGAAGCTCACTCCGAAGCAAGCAAGGTGGCAGGAATTTCTTGCGGAGTTTGACTACACATTGGAGTACAAGCCGGGGACAACCAATCGTGTAGCCGATGCCTTAAGCCGGAAGGTGGAGCTTGCAGCCATAAGCCAACCCGCAAGCATGTTGAAGGATCGCATACGGGAAGGTCTAGATCAAGACCCGATGGCAAGGAACATCATGGATTTTGCTAGGGAAGGCAAAACCCGACGCTTTTGGATTCGAGATGGCTTGCTATTCACTAAGGGAGACCGCCTCTTTGTGCCCAAGTGGGGAAATTTACGCCGGGAAATACTCAAGGAGTGTCATGATTCAAAGTGGGCGGGCCACCCGGGGATGCATCGCACTATGGCCCTCATGGAGGATTCTTATTATTGGCCAAGGATGCGGGAGGATGTGGAGGCCTATGTAAGGACTTGTCTTGTGTGCCAACAAGACAAGGTGGAACAACAGCAACCAGCCGGTCTCCTACAACCACTTCCCATTCCTGAGCACCCTTTCGAGAGCATATCCATGGACTTCATTACGGCACTACCCAAGTCAGAAGGGTGCGGGACTATCATTGTTGTGGTGGATAGGTTTTCTAAGTATGCCATCTTTATTGCTGCACCGCCAGACATCACTGCCGTTGACACAGCCAAGCTTTTCACTAAGCACGTGGTCAAGCATTGGGGCATTCCAAAGACCATTGTAAGTGATCGCGACCCTCGCTTCACGGGGAAGTTTTGGTCCGAGCTGTTCAAGCTTTTGGGGTCCGATCTTGCATTCTCAACAAGCTTCCACCCGCAAACGGATGGGCAGACTGAACGGGTGAATGCGCTACTGGAATTATACTTACGGCACTATGTGAGTGCCAACCAGCAAGATTGGGCAAAACTCTTAGACACTGCCCAGTTCTCTTATAATTTGCAGCGGAGCGAATCTACTGGGCGTAGTCCATTTGAGTTAGCCACAGGCAGACAGCCGATGACACCGCATAACATTGCCACGGGCTACACAGGGAGCAGCCCCGCGGCATACACATTCGCCAAGTCCATACAGGAGGAGACTGACTTGGCTCGGGCATCCTTGAACAAAGCCGCCAAAAAGATGAAGAAGTGGGCAGATCTTAAGCGACGAGCGGTCGAGTTCAAGGAAGGTGACCTAGTAATGGTGAAGCTACTACCTCAACAATTCAAATCATTGCGGCCAGTACACAAGGGGTTGATACGTAGATATGAAGGCCCATTTCCCATCGAGCGGCGTATAGGCACAGTGTCTTATCTACTACAATTACCGCCAAAGTTAAAGATCCATCCAGTGTTTCATGTGAGTCAGCTGAAGCCATATCATGCAGACATGGAGGATCCAAGCCGTGGGACATCACGTCGGGCGCCAACTGCTGTGGTCACTTCATATGACAAAAGCGTAGAGGAGATTCTGGCGGACCGAGTGATACGTAAAAGAGGAGTTCCCCCATACACAGAGTACTTCGTGCAATGGAAGGGTCTACCTGAGGCAGAGTCTAGCTGGGAGCACGAAGACCACTTGTGGCAATTTGCACACAAGATCAAGGAGTTCCGCGATATTCAGGCGACGAGGGCGTCGCCAATTTAGGTGGGGGAGAATGTCACGACCCGCAACTTTCTAGAAGATTCCGGCATACATTGGAGAGGCTTTGGGACATCCGGAAGCTCCCGGAAGCTTGAAGAACACTTTGGAGCACCCCGGAAGATTCTAGACATCTCTTGTACATTCTTTTGTAGGTCATTCTAGAACCTTATAGAAATACATGTTACAAGTATGTAGAAGCTTGTAGATGTGTGGAACATCCTAGAAGATCATTTCTAGCCATTAGATCAAATTGATCATCACCGTCCATTGAGGAGGTGAACTTGTATATATAGGGGGGAGGAGTTCATTTGTAATCCATCAAGTTTTCAATCAAGTATTCAAGCAATACAAAGCATTCTCTCAAATCTCTTTGTGTTCTCTCTTTCTAGCACTTTAGCAACCAACTCGGGAGGAAGGCTGACTTGCTAGCGACGCGGGGTTACTAGTCAAGTGCCGCACGGGTTTGAGAAAGTTTGGGTGAAAGCTTTCATCCCGTGACAATATGCTCACTTCAGGCCTCATCATCATATGGTTCCTTGGGCTACTGTGATTTGGAAGCCTTATATTTTGCACAAGCATTCATTTATCATATGGTTTGGTGCTCATGATCGTACAGGAAGCCTTATCTTTTGCCCAAGCATTCATTTATCATATGGCTTGGTGCTCATGATCGTTTGGCCACGGCTGACAGGCTCCCATTTGTTGAGGATAAATCTTTTGTCCTTTGCGACTCGGGGACAGATAGCCTCGATCACTCAAGCATTTCAAGGACTATTGTGCAACTTCTCATATCATGAAAGCCAAAGGCGTCGCTTTGGGGGCTATGGTGTATCATATTTGGATTGCCCGAAGTGCTACAAAATTTGATGGATCCCCTCCTGCAGACCCAGTTCGTATCTTTCGTAGGATTCAGACTCTTGTTTTTAGCATTATGTACACTTTGTTTCCTAGTGATGCATACTTTGGGAAAAATTGTAGTTTGGCATTTGTGTGTGCATTCTGATAGTTGTAGAGGTTATGCCCGTATGTGAACAGTTTCGATTGGTAATATATTTTCATTTACAGATCGACAAAAAAAAAGTTAAACTAGAAGCAATTAAGAAAGCCATTCCTTGATTCGGTATTGTTTATTACATTCTATGTGACAATCGCTAAAAAACAAATGAGAAGACCGGCTTATATGTTTGACCAACTTAAATATACCAGTTAATGGTTTGTATATTGAAACGCTCTCTGTATGGCTTGAAACAAGCACCACAGGCCTGGTTTGACAAATTTCGCACAACCCCACTCCAGTTCCTTTTTCAACAAAGTATGACTCTTCACTTACATATTTTTTGCGGTTGGAAATGTATACTGGACCCTTTGGAACTTTCTTGGACCAGTAAAAATAAATCAGTGATCTCATCAGCCAAGCTCGACTTGAGGACTCTTCCTCCGTGGATACTCCCCTGGAACTTAAAGTCAAATATCTTCGTGAGGAAGGTGATCCTGCTATGTATCGCCAACTAGTTTGTAGCTTGAACTACTTGACCATCACTCGACCTGATATTTCTTTTGCGGTTCAACAAGTTAGCAAGTTTATGCAGTCCCATCGACACCTACATCTCGCAGCAGTTCATCATATTATTTGATATCTACGTGGATCGCCATATCGCGATCTATTCTTTCCCACGGGGAATCCACCCACGCAAGTCGCCTTCAGTAACGCTGATTGGGCTGGCTGCCTGGATACACGTCGTTCATTACAGAGTGGTGCATGTTTTGGGGCCAATCCTTGATCTCTTGGAAAAGCAAGAAATTGGAACGAATATTCAAATCATCTATCGAATCAGAATATCTGGTTATGTCTGCTACATGCTCTGAAATCGTTTGGCTACATGGTCTCTTAAATGAACTTGGTTTTTCTCAGCTTAAACACACTCCTCTACATGGAAACAACACAAGTGTTATTCAAATTGCAGCCAATCATGTCTTCCATGACCACATGAAACATATAGAGGTCGATTGTCATTCTATTCGCGAGGTTGTAGACAACAAGACTATCACTCTATTGCATGTTTCTACTACTCTTCAACTAGCTGACATCTTCACCAAAACCTTGAGTAAACAACTTCCTCAATTTTTGGTTGGCAAATTGCTGATTCTAGATCAACCAGCACTAATATGACGGGGGATGACAGCCCGGTCAACACAAAATCAATCATCCCAACACATCACGTGACATTCCTTAATTAATAGTGTATTTATGACAAAAGTGCAGTTTACAGGTAATGACATACTTTCCTAGATTAGGATAACAATCAAAGTTGTACTGATGTAAATTATCATTATTAGCACGGGACAAAGATATTCTTATAGCTCATATGGGGGTGTGGGTGGATGGGTTGTGGGAGTGGCATTGGGATTGGAGACGAGAATTATTGGATAGGGAAATCGAAATTCTTAATGATTTAATTTTTTTGTTGGACAGATTTCTTTTGACACAGGGACAAGAGGATTTGTGGATTTGGACTCGAGACTCATCGAACAGATATTCCGTTCATTCAGCATATGCCACAATCTCGGAGGACACCCCAATTGAGGCAGATTTATCAGAAACATATGCTTCGATTTGGAACTCTTTGGCACCTTCCAAGGTTGCGGCGTTTACATGGCGGGTGATTCGAGACAGAATATCAACAAGATCTAACCTCCTAAAGAGAAAGATCATCATGGGAGCAGAGGCAGCGCATTGCGGGATATGTCTCTTAACGGAGGAGACTACTCAGCATCTATTCTTCCGATGTTCAGAGTCATATGCCTTATGGATGAGATGCTATCAATGGCTGGGAATTTATACGGACTTATCTTCGGAGACAGTGCCACATCTACTGCATCACCAAGGTTTATGGACGCGAAAAAAGGGAAGGAAAGCATGGATGACAATATGGAGCACTGTTCTATGGACGATTTGGCTACATCGAAACAAGTTGTGTTTCCATGGAAGAGAAAACAGGGACGAAGATTTATTGGAAGTCGTTATTTACAGATCATGGTTCTGGATCACCAATAGAGGAAACCATAACTTTACGTACTCGTTTGTTGATTGGAGACAGGATCCGCTTACTTGTTTACTAGCGTTTTAGTTTTCTAGGAAACCTATGGGTTATACCTCATTTTGTACTAACTACACCTTGTAGTAACTATCTCGTGCCTTTGGCATCGTGTTTTATATTATATTATTTGTCTGATCAAAAAAAAAAAATCATTATATAACGAGGAAATGAATAAAGGAAAGATTATTCAGTATAAAATAGCCCTAATTGACATCGACATTTCATTCATGTTTTATGGAGATTTTATTGTACGAAGGACACCTGGCCTATTTTCTGGCCTATTTTCCACAGTGCATATCAAGGGGATTTGTAGGTCAAAAAATTCTTGCCAAACTGCTGTATTTTATTTTTTTGTTGGTGGGGTGGAGGCTGTTTTGCAGAAATTCCTTTGACATAAATATAACTAGCCACATACCTGCTCTTCTTTGCTTCATCTGAAACTGCTCTGAACGCATACTTCCACCAAGATTTTGGATCAGTTTTCAATGAAAGCAGTGGGCGATAGTGAGCATATTTTAGTCTTTGGTTGAAGGCAGTAAAGTTATCTGCCAATTTCAACAAGTCCCCATACCCATTCTGCAAGTGCATACATAGAGATGGGATAAAATTTTATGATTTAAGGAGTGGATAATATTATGCACATCGCAAGATGGGAAAATCCTACATAGATGGACAGTAGAAACCAACCTTTGACAGGCATAGTGTCACATCATCTAGATTTACAGCAACTCTCTGCACTGGTTGGCTACTGTTTCCTGACATATTTGGACGGTCTTTCAAATAACTAGCATTTCCACTGACTGGTTGCAAAATGTAAGAGTGCTTTGGGGTGTCATTAGCAGCAGGTTTTCCATCCTTTGTACCTAACTTGAAAACCTAGAGCACATGGATTAGATACAAACATAAACTTACAGAAACATCCATTCACTAATCAAACTAACATACCTGAGCCCACTCATTTGGTAGCAAGCTCTCCCATGGTTTTTCATGATACCATGGCTTGATATCAGAGTCCCAATAAATAGCCAACCGTTCAAGTTCTGCGGACTAAATGTCACAAAAGGAATCAAATACATAGTCAAGCAAACCTAGGACAAAACGAAGAGCTATAACAGGCACTATGAGTCTATAAAATTCAGCAAAAGAAGATAAAAAACCGAAAGTAAAGCAGATGCAAAACGACCTGCTATGCTAAGAGGCCTTACCACAAAGAAATAAATCGCTTCTTAGCATGACTCTTTGACATAAGTTGTACGAATTTTGGGAATGTTTAACAAATTAAATTATCAGAATGAGTGTCTCGACCAAAATACCCATGACCCTGATTGAAGCCTTGTTCCTATCTACTTCGTGAAATTGGTGCAATTTCAAGTTTAAATGAGTCAAATTGTTATCGTCATAATGGAAATTATCTATCTTGTCACAAATCATCTGCTACCAATTAATTGTAATACCATAATTTGGGAGGACAATAGTTACGTTAATACATAATAACACTAAAGCAAATTTTATGTTTATGGAGTATAAAAAAAAATACATCATTTACAAAAGAAGCTGATCAGAAAATCAAGACACCGCAAACCTGAATCCATGTGGATCAAATAACAAGGTAAATTATAACAAATACAATAAAACCTCAAACATAAGGAATTGATAATGCAATAGGAGCAGTTGAATTAACATAATTTCTGTTTCTGTTTAGTTAAGATTTATAGGAATTTGAACCTTCTGAATTTTCTCCAATGCACCTCCAGTTATAAAAGTCTCCTTCCCATTATCATCCACTGTTATCGCTGAAAGTTTGTCCAAGGTTACACCAGCCGCAAAAGGATGGCCTGGGTTACTGGTAAACAGTGGCATTATGAAGTGGTTGCATGGGTTACATTTACAGATAAAGGGAGAAGGAAGCAGAGAAGTGGAGGGGGCAGTAATGATGGAAGAATCGAGGGATAAAAATCTGCATACCTCTCAAGATCCTCATATCTGACGTGAATGTTTGAAATTGAAAGCTTTAAATTCCCAATCACCGTATTGATTAATGATCCGAGCCAAGACTTATTCTTACAAAAAGAAAAGGCGTGTCATGATCAGAACAATTCACCAAGAGCTCACAAATAGATTTATTTGAAAATTAATGATTCTTGTTCCTATACAAACAACTTCAAAGTTGTATGTTGCGTATCTCCATACCATTTGTAATTCCATTTGAGATTGGATGGTATGACTAAAAAAAATCAATACAAAATATATAAGGACCTTATAGGACTGCAATATTTCACTAGCAATGTGGCCGCAGTTTATCTCAATTCTAATGAAATCAACTTATCTTATTGAGATACATATATTCTCAGCATTCGAATTCTAAAAGGAGATTTGGAAAGGAAGAAACATTTTCCTAATCCATTGATGATTTTAGAGTGTATACCAAATAAAAGACCTTCCCTTTAGCAGAACAAGGAAGAGGCATAACCATGAAATAAATCAAAGTAGAAAAGTTGGCATTATTATTAATCAACTTCTAATTCCAGAAAAGGGATTTAATCAGGATTCATAATGGTTCCCCCAAATTTCAATCATGGAAATTGCAAATAAATATGGGATTCTACCTAAAAAAGAATTACACGTACCAGCTCTGAATTCAATTTTTGCCGAGTCTCCAAAAGCTTCAATTCCATCTCCTATTGAACGATAATTTAAATTTATAACCAACAAACAAGAAGAAAAATGTCTATAGATAATCAGAAATCAAAATGCAATTCTTACTCTTATTCGAGTCTTTTTAGCATCTTGGATAGCATCCTCACTAGATCCTTCCACCTGGGTTGCAGGTTCAGCTAATAAAAATATACGATCCAGGTGAACTAAAACTGGATCCTGTCCAAGCCTGCTCCATGGAACCTGTTATCCAAAGAACAGAAGTAAATAAAAGTGAACATGGAAAGGTCACCCATATACAAATCCTCCAAGCGATTAAATTTGCAAGTTTGTCACAATCCATATGTGTGTTCAACTCATTCACCACATGATAACAGTTGATGAGAGAAAGAATGTCCAACCAATTAATATAATAGCAAAAACATATGTCAGATTGGTATTGGATTCGTTTTTCTCGAACTGCATTAAATGTTGATATTGTATACACTTTTGGGGAGGTGATGAAAGAGGACATTATGAGATTTTTATCTGAATTTCATAGGAACGGGAGATTGATCAAATGAGGAAATCCGTCTTTCATTGTGTTGGTCCCAAAGAAGGATAATCCTTCAAGATTGGGGACTACAGACCCATTTCCCTAATAGGGTGTGCTTATAAGATCCTTGCCAAAATACTTGCATCGAGGATGAGTATGGTCTTAGATAAAGTCCTATCAGAGAATCAATCAACTTTTCTGGGGAAACGTCATATCTTAGACGGAGTGTTGATTATAAGCGAAATTATAAGCGAACTGATAGATGAGATGAAGAAAAAACAAAGAAAGGGGGTCATTTTCAAGGTGGACTTCGAAAAAGCTTATGACTCGGTAAATTTGGAGTTTCTAGAGCAGGTTATGAAAATGATGAACTTCGACCCCAAGTGGAGAGGATGGATTATGGAGTGCATCTCAAGTGCAAGAGCATCGGTAGTTATAAATGGAAGCCCTTATCAGGAATTTCCTTTGCAAAGAGGTCTTAGACAGAGGGATCCACTATCCCCCTTCCTGTACCTGTTAGTGGTTGAAGCACCGAGTAAAATGATTAGTAAAGTGGTGACTAACAACTTTTGGACTGCGACAAAAGTGGGCAGAGACGATATGCTTATTTCACATCTATAGTTTGCAGCTGACACACTTCTGGTCGGGGATGCAACAAAGCGCACTAACTTATATATATATTCTTAATATATCCATAAATTTTAACATTTTTTTTATCAGGTAAATAGTATTAATATTAATTAAGAGTACCAGAAGTACTCAAAAAGCTACACAATAACATTCCAAAATGAAAGAAAGCAAAAATAAATAACTTAAAGATAACAAAGTGACATAATAAAGTAAACTCAAATAACAACAAAATGAAATAAAATATTAAATATCATAATGCAAAAATATCGTTTAACTAATATTAAAATTAAAAAATTCTTATACATTAAGCTATCCAAAGTTTCAAAATAAAAACTATTCTATGTATCACTCATATCTTCAACTTTAAGATCAGTATCATCTTTATCATCTGTATTATCACCAAATTTATAGTGATCGGCATCATAATGTTCATCTAACTTGGCTAACAAAAGGCAATGTACCTAAAATATAGTGGCCCAACTAAACTTTAATCAATAACATATACTAACAGCCGCCTATACTCTCAGCCCTTAGCAAAGTGTCACACTCCGGAACTTTCTACCGGATTCCGACATATCAGAGGCTTTGGAACGTTCCTGGAGCTCCGGGAAACTTGAAGGAAATTCTGGGTGAAAGTTCTTATCCCGTGACAAAAGGCTCGCTAAAGTGTGTGCCTTGTTTATGAGTAAAAGCACAGAAAGCGCGCAAAAGCGCGCACCTTTCAGACACAAGGAGCGCAAGGCCTGAGCCTTGGGCTAAGGCGAGCGCGGGCTTTTAATAACTATGGGTCTGGCTTCATAGAAAGATTAGAGAAGAAAACTATAAAGACAGTAGCACCTTCCTTTGTTATTCACCTTTAAAATGGGAAATGCGCACATTCAAACAACCTTATAAGACTATCATGAAAATTTAGACTCGTGAAAGAGGTGTGCTGAAAACCAGGCTAACATTTGTTCCACTTCCCTTACGATTATAATCTAAAAAGCACACATGAGCGCATCAAAATTACGAGGGTGAAATGCCTCTCATCACTCGAATTTCTGAAAGTATTCACCATAAAGGAAATCCCAGCGTGAAAAGCAGAAATAAGTGTTCAGTTTTCTCCAGTAAAAGTTGTGTCTATCGCATATATAATCAGCAGATACATCTAATAGTTAGAGAAAAGTGATATCAGCCCAGGTATGATAGCATACAAATATGAATCAAATGTTCAAGATTTTAGAAACCAATAAATGAAAATAAGTTAAAATTATTAGGAGAAGCATAACCTTGAGCTTGACTGATCCCAGAAAACCTGCCTTAACCTTCACCGGTAACTTTAGAGCATTGAGTGCCTCAGGCTTCAGTTGCATATTTGTTAGTTCAACATCACCTGCAAAATAATCAAAGAGTAAGGACAAAACACTCTGAATTAGAAAGAACGAATTTAAAAAACAATCAACATAGACATTTGTTTTCTTGGACGCAGTGGAATAAATATAACCAAGTTATATGGAACACGACAATGGATTCTTCTGCCAAACAAGATGGAGGGATAACCGACAACATAATTGAGACTTGCATTGAGATTAAGGCTCGATAAAATCAAACTAAATTTAATTTGTTAATCAACAGAGTGGCAAATTTTATCTCAAGAAAAAGAATAATCCATGTAACACAGTGAATCATAAACATATATATTAATTAATTACTTCTACAACTGCAGAAAGAAGAATATAGAAGCAGCACAATCATCATTGAAGTGTGGATTAGCTTAGCCACCACAATCATCTCAAGCCATGGAATACTGGAACAGTGATGAAGTACTGAACTCATTCTTAATAGGAAACTAAACCCTAAATTACTGAAAAATATTGTTCAGTATTCTACTCATTCTTAACAGGAAACTAAACCCTAAATTACTGAAAAATATTGTTTAGTATTCTACTTGAATTAAGAATAAAATCCGAGTAATTGGCAAGCAAATGACAACATGCAGAAAAATTAATGGATCACCACCTTGCCAGACACTGATCTTAAGGGCCTCTTTGCTGAGTCCTTTGACATAGTTCCCCAAATACCTCTGTAACAGATAGGCTACCTGATCCTCCAACATCTTTACTACTCAATTCCTCAAATCTTTCGATCAAACAGAATCATCTGATTTCAACGACTCCACGCATGAATATATATACCTATCATCGCAGAATTTCATTATTCGTTTATTTCGTTATTACTAATTATTAAGTAAATTGAAAAGGATTTAGCGCAAACGAAAGAATACGAAGCAATAAGAATATCGTGAACCTTCTTT
This sequence comes from Haberlea rhodopensis, assembly GCA_907163345.1. Classification (NCBI taxonomy): domain Eukaryota; kingdom Viridiplantae; phylum Streptophyta; class Magnoliopsida; order Lamiales; family Gesneriaceae; genus Haberlea; species Haberlea rhodopensis. The sequence goes on along the minus strand of CAJQUN010000004.1, from coordinate 1,952,650 downwards.
CTTTCATTTGTTTAATGATGCCGAGGCTCCACGTCGTTCAAGGCATAATTTTTAGATATTTTCTTTCTGTTTATTAATTTCAGAATTTTTTAATGTATTGGTTCCTTTTACTTGCTACGACTTATATAAAATAGATGGGCCCTGTTGTCACGTTTGTCTGCCGCGTGGTAACCTTTTACCTACACGCCTCCTATGTTTCTTGTAAAAACATATTATATTGCTAGTGTTCTCAGCATACGTTGCGTGTTTGTACAATCTTTTTTTCAATTGATTTTTTAACTCTTTTTTCGAGATTTAATTATAAATATTATGTGATATGATAATATTGTAATTGATAATATTATTAAGGGCAATACTGAAATTTTAAGAATATAGTATATTATGATAAATTGAAATTATTAAAAGTATTAGGGATATTTAAGTCATTTTGCATGTTGACATATTATTTGTGATTAATAAAAATATTATGGATATTTTGGTAATTGTATAGTCATACCAAGAGATCGTTGTAGTTTTTATAGCCTACTCCCCGTATATATAATATAGTAAAGATTATTCTAGCCTACTTCAAATTTATATTTTTAAAAATAACTTATTCACTACAGATTTTTAAAAATAGCCTTATATATTTTAAAAATCCTATATTACCACTTTTTAACCCTTTTCTCCATCTCAATTTATTATTTTTCTTAAAATGAAGACTTAGTGAAAAATCCCCAAATCATTTGTTATTTCAGTGTTCAGTCCTTATGTCATAAAAAATATGTATGAACTGCCTAACATAATATTTTCTTTTGTACTCAGTCCCTAAATGCTTTAATGACATATATATCCTCATAGTCTTCTTAAAATAGTATCTTTTTCTCTCAATTTCTCTCTCTTCTACCTGTCAATTAATTTTATTCTCACTTTCATTCACATGTTTCTTCCCCAATGCTAAATTCAATATTGTGTAAACTCAAGAACGTAAACATGGCTGAGAATGGTGGCAGAAGAAATAAGAGGGAGAAGCCCAACATACAATTATCGGAACTCCGGGGACAAGCAAAATTACTCTGGCGGATGCGACCAATTTTAGACAAATAAATATTGGGGATTTGGTAAAGGAGAAAAACCTACACAATGGATGGGACTATCAATTCGACTGCTATCTCATCGATGAAGACCTCGTAAGTTTTTCTTCGCACTTCTCTGTGTGATTGGGTTGCATGGTGGAAGTTTGATGATTGCGCGTGAGTATAGTTATTTGAATGGATGTATTGTTGAATTTGTTGGGACTATCGTGAGTTGGTGTTCATGAGTTGAATTACAGCTTGCGGTGGCGGTTGTGTCAAGATATTCATGGGATCGGCCAAGGATTTTTTGGAGGCGATGTAGGTACCGTTTTCAGGAACTAAATTCACTTTAAGTCAGCGAAAAAAAGTGTGCAACTAAATCCAGTTTTAAGATAAGTTTATTCACATAGGTTCATTTTTTGGACATTTGTTATATTTAACTCTTTCTTGTTTACTAAAGTGTCATTGGCTATTCTCTTTCTTCATGTCAACACAATAATTTCTCACGTCCACAGAAACCCTAGCCCATTACTCAATCTCCACTCTTTTTTCTTTTCCCACTCCTCCATCAATTTCGCCACTCTCGTGTGATGAGATTGAGGTTTGTTGGGTCTCCTTTGTCCATCACTTCTCTTCATCTCTCACTTTATTTCTTTACAAATTTTTTTTGTTTTCTGATCGAGTGGATTGACCTCATATTCAATGGCAGAAATATGATTGTCGTGATTCGTGGACATTTCTTTTTCTATTATTTTTCTTCTCTTTAATTATAATTTGAAGCTGTTAATGGGCATATAATGAATTATTATTGGCAGTATATGTAAGTAACCCCATGAGCATACAACGCAGCGGAATAAAATTTGGGATTACAAACCAGCGATCTATACAAAGGGATTCATATCGGATTAGAGAATTACATAAGAGTCTTACCCTTGTAGCGCGTTTGAAGCAGAATCCACGGAGCAGCACGTCCAACGAACTCCGAGTCACAAACGAAAGTTTTTCGCCTTCGTCTCTACGGTATCCACACGATCGAATCGAAAGGGACGTTCAAGAACAAGTTGCTAGACTTATTCTTGAACCAACAAGACTCACGGTTACAATAACCGATCAACGACCACCACGAACCACCAAGCAAGACGGCGGCGATGGTGAAGCTCACGGCTCCTAGGGTTCGGCCGAGAGAGCTTGAAGTGGAGGCTAGGTTTTTAAGTTTTGATATTGTCTTACAATTAAACACCTTGCTATCATATTAAATATGATTAATTAAAGGCTTTCTCAAAGCTTCATGGGCTTAAGCCCATGATTTAATTAATCATTATGATAATTAATTAAGACTCCTCTTAATTATTTAATTCATCTCATGAATTTAATTTCCCTTCTCGATTTAATCATTTGTGCGACCCGATAAGATCTCGTAATGTTGGCAGTGACATAAAATCTCATTTTATGTCGCAAGCATCGAGCGGTATCTAGCAACACATCGATGCTACCCAAATTACGAGAATGTCAATGACTCGACATAACCTTTAGAACTTGTGATAATATTAATCATGTAACTTAATCCCTTTGTCCTTTGTGTTTAGATTGAACACGAGTCATGGAATAGTCATACTCGTATATTCAATCTTTATTTTCTTGATCTCCAAGTAGAACTAGAATAAACGAATAAGCTCGATATCTCATATCGACTCATTCGAGCATGGCCATGCATTTTAGTTCTCACTTGATCAAGGGCCTAACACATCTCCTGTTATATAGGAGGGACAAATCCTATCTCGATCAGTCAACATCCCTCCACATAATTCGTAGTGTATCCAATAGTCGCCTTTATAGTATACCCTGTTACGGGTAACGTTTGACGATATCAAGATACATAACTCCTTATGTTGGGATCTCTGATGATCACAAGTCGTAAGGATTATATACATTATTATCACTATGAGAATTGCATATGACGATCATATAACTATCCATGTTGCATTCTCATGGTGGGTCTGTTCAGTACATCGTTCTCTAACATGTACCCATATGCTGATTAGATATCTCATATCAATGAACAATTCATCGATCAACATATACTAGTCTCTACGTATTATCATTATCCCATTCATGATAATACTTGACTAGGAACATCTTTAAGAATAATACAATATTATTCTAAGGACATTAACATATATATTAATTCACAATGCACAGTTAAAAGAATAATATATAATAATGAATTGCCATTCATAAATCCATAAACATTGTATGTCTTAAACAATCATCTAATGACTTGTCTTAGGGCATATCCCAACAAATCTCCCACTTGCACTAAGACCACTCAGACATATACCTAATGCCTAGAGATCTAGTATGACGATCATGCTTCTGCTGTGACAGCGGCTTCGTCAATGGGTCAGATACATTATCATCTGTCGGTACTTTGCATATTTTAACATCTCCCCTTTCAACGATTTCTCGAATGAAATGGAAACGCCTAAGTATGTGCTTGGATCTTTGGTGAGATCTTGGTTCCTTAGCCAATGCGATCGCTCCATTGTTGTCACAATAGAGTTCTATCGGATCTTTAATGCTAGGCACCACTCCAAGTTCAGAAATGAACTTCCTCATCCAAACAGCTTCCTTTGCTGCATCCGAGGCAGCAATATACTCAGCTTCCGTTGTAGAATCGGCTACTGTTTCTTGCTTTGAACTCTTCCAGCTCACAGCACCTCCATTCAGGCAATACACATATCCAGATTGCGATCGAAAATCATCTTTGTCGGTTTGGAAGCTTGCATCAGTGTAACCCATTACATTGAGCTCTTCCTCACCTCCATAAATCAAGAATGTATCCTTAGTCCTTCTCAAGTACTTCAGGATGTTCTTGACAGCAATCCAGTGACCTTCACCTGGATCAACTTGATATCTGCTCGTCATGCTCAAAGCATACGATACATCGGGACGAGTACATATCATGGCATACATGATAGATCCAATAGCTGATGCGTATGGAATCTTACTCATGCGTTGTCTCTCATCTGGTGTTGAAGGACACTGTTCCTTCGAGAGATAAATACCATGTGTCATAGGCACGAATCCTTTCTTGGATTCTTGCATGCTAAACCTTTTAAGCACCTTGTCTATGTATGTACTTTGACTTAGACCAAGAAGCCTTCTCGATCTATCTCTATAGATCTTGATTCCTAACACATAGGTAGCTTCTCCTAAGTCTTTCATTGAAAAGCAGTTCCCTAGCCAAATCTTTACAGATTGTAAGGCAGGGATATCATTTCCAATAAGAAGTATGTCATCTACATACAACACTAGGAAAATGATTACGCTCCCACTGACCTTCTTGTAGACACAAGGTTCATCTTCATTTTTGATGAAACCAAACTCTTTGATTGCATCATCAAAACGAAGATTCCAACTCCGAGAAGCTTGCTTCAATCCATAAATGGATCGTTGTAGCTTGCATATTTTTCCAGCATCCTTTGGATCGACAAAACCCTCGGGCTGTGTCATGTACACATCCTCGAGCAGATTTCCATTAAGGAAAGCTGTTTTGACATCCATCTGCCAGATTTCATAATCATGAAATGCAGCTATTGCAAGTAAGATCCTTATGGATTTAACCATGGCCACTGGTGAAAAGGTTTCATCATAGTCAATACCATGAATTTGTTTGAATCCTTTTGCAACCAGCCGACCTTTATAGGTTTGTACGTTACCATCCATATCGGTCTTTTTCTTGAAAATCCATTTGCACCCTATGGGTCGTACCCCTTCAGGTGGATCAACCAAAGTCCATACTTGGTTTGCATACATGGATTCCATCTCAGATTTCATGGCTTCTTGCCATTCCTCAGAATCATTACCCATTATAGCTTGTTGATAAGATGACGGCTCATCCTCATCAATAAGTAGTAAGTCACCTTGTTGAGTCACAAGAAATCCATATCTCTGTGGCTCCCGGTGTTCTCTTACAGACCTACGCTGGGCTTGTGTCTCTTGAGCAGGTGCTTCTTCCACAACAGTTTGTGGTGCCTGCTCTGTTTCCATCTCAATTTCAGGTTCAGTGTTTTCTTGTGGTTGAACTTCACTAAGTTCTATTTTTCTCCCACTGGTTTTTCTAGAAATAAATTCTCTTTCAAGAAATACACCAGTCCGAGCAACAACTATTTTGTTCTCGGTGGGATAATAGAAATAGTATCCTTTCGTTTCCTTAGGATACCCCACAAATAAACACTTATCAGATTTGGGTCCAAGTTTGTTAGTGGCGTGACGTCTAACGAAAGCCTCACAACCCCAAATCTTCATAAAAGACATACTAGGACGCTTCCCAGTCCATATCTCATATGGTGTCTTTTCCACTGATTTAGATGGAACACGGTTCAGTAAGAAAATCGCTGTTTCTAGAGCGTGTCCCCAAAATGATATCGGAAGATCTGCATGACTCATCATTGATCTAACCATGTCTAACAAGGTTCGATTTCTCCTCTCGGATACACCATTCCATTGTGGAGTATACGGAGGAGTGAGTTGTGGGACTATCCCACACTCCTTTAGATAGTCATGAAACTCTTGGCTTAAGTATTCTCCTCCTCGATCTGATCGAAGGATTTTGATACTTTTGCCAAGTTGGTTTTGTACTTCATTCTTGAAATCTTTGAACTTTTCAAAGGTTTCATGCTTATGTTTCATTAGGTACACATACCCATATCTACTGAGGTCATCAGTAAATGTAACGAAGTATTGAAAACCACCTCTAGCTGGTGTACTTATTGGTCCACATACATCACTATGTATTAGTCCCAATAAAACATTTGCCCTTTCAACGTGTCCCTTGAAAGGGGCTTTAGTCATCTTGCCCATTAAACAAGATTCGCATGTTTCATATGATTCAAAATCAAATGAATCTAATACTCCATCCTTATGAAGTTTAGATATGCGGTTCTCGTTTATGTGACCCAAGCGACAGTGCCAGAGATAAGTCGGATTACAATCATTATTTTTAATCCTTTTAGTATTTATGTTATAGATAGGCATATCAAGATTTAATACATAAAGACCATTCACCATTTGTGCACTAGCATAAAACATATCATTTAAATAAATAGAACAACAATTGTCCTTTATTATAAATGAAAAACCATACTTGTCTAAACAAGAAATAGATATAATGTTTTTAGTAATTGAAGGCACAAAATAACAGTCTTTTAAAATCAACGATAAACCAGAAGGTAAAGCTAAATGATAATCTCCTATAGCTAATGCAGCAACTCTTGCTCCATTTCCAACTCGGAGATCAACTTCACCTTTTGCCAATGTCCTACTCCTTTTGAGATCCTGCACATTTACACAAATGTGAGATCCACATCCAGTATCTAATACCCATGATGAAGAAGTAGATAAATTGACTTCTATAACAAAAATACCTGAAGCGGAAGTCACACTTCCTTTCTTTAGATCCTCCAGATATACTTTGCAGTTCCTTTTCCAATGGCCGGTCTCACCGCAATGGAAACAGTTCCCTTCCTTTGCTATCCCTCCCTTTGGCTTCAGTGCAGAAGACTTCGGCTTAGATTTAGCAAAGACCTTCTTTGCTTTCTTGTTGCCTTTGGCTTTGGCCCTTCCTTTGCCCTTATTCACAATAAGGACATTTGTGGCCTTAGTCTTCTTAGTATTTGCTTCATATGTTCTCAACATACCAAGCAACTGGGGCAGAGTCTTTTCCATATCAGTCATATTGTAATTTACTACAAATTGACTGAAGCTCTCCGGCAACGATTGCAAGATTACATCGGTGGCCAACTCTTGGTCCAATGGAAAACCTAGCTTATCCAGATTCTCAATGTACCCAATCATCTTGAGCACATGAGTTCCAACTAAGCTTCCCTCTACCATCCTGCACTGGAACAACGCTTTAGAGACGTCATACCTCTCTTGTCTAGCTTGCTGTTGGTACAACTGCTTTAAGTGTTCGATCATATCGAACGCCTCCATTTCCTCATGTTGCTTCTGAAGCTCAGAGTTCATAGTGGCAAGCATGAGGCACCCAACATCAAGTGCGTCACTCTGATGCTTCTTGTAAGCATCTTTTTCAGCTCTTGTAGCTGTTAGGGGAGGTTCCTCAGCGAGCAAGGGTTCCTCTAGAACATACTGTTTCTTTTCTTGTTTGAGGACTATCCTCAAGTTCCTATGCCAGTCTAGGAAATTCGTCCCATTTAGTTTGTCCTTCTCAAGGACCGATCGCAGTGATAAAGTGCTAGTAACGTTTGTAGTTGCCATGGATATCTACAATATAAATATGCAAAATAAGTTTATGATTTAAATCATTTAACATGGTCTTATATTAAATGATACTCCCACTATTTTATTTGAAAAATATCAACCCTCGAAACTTTTAGTGGGCCAAGATCCATATTTCGCCTAATCTTGAGTTAGCTTTGGCTAATCGCCCAAGACTCGGTTATTTAGGTAGACAACACTTTGTCAATTACATCACATATAATTCTTGGATAGTTGGACGAACAACACTTTGTTCAATTCATCTAATGAATTATAATCCAACCCATGCCTCTAGGTTCCCAATCCTATTGAGATAACCTAGTTAAGTCGTACCCAATTAAAGTATAACGGATATCACATTTATCCTTTCGCGCCTTACTAAGATTGCCACGGTGCTTTGCTTTGGCAAACCCACACATGTACAATCGAAGTTATTGACGAGTACTTTTATTTTGGAAGGCATCTAAAACTTAATATTTTAGAGGGATTTATTGATCTCATGATTAATTTGATAATTTAAAATATGTCCACTACATATAGTTGTATACATATCTACATATATGTGTAATACTATTATCAAACTAAAACATAAGATAAATCATGCATCAACATACATAATTAAAACGTCACATGGTTATAGCCCCTACTAATGAGTTTCTCAAGCCAATGAGAAACTCTTATGAGTCAACCTAAGGTAACTTCATAAGCACCTTCCTTTGGCTCCAATTTGTGAATGGCCTCCTCATCCCGGCACGATGCTCCATCTTCATTGATCACCATCAATAAAATAAACTACACTATTTTACAAGATATAGAATTCCTCGATTCACATTCGAGGGGAACATAGGGGAGGGATAACATTTAGAATGAAATAGAGAAAGGCACGACACGCAGGTCGTATTATAAATTACAATCATTCACAAATCCTATCTAATAGGTCAAAGGGCTATAACCACGCACCATGCTCAAACAACACATAAAGCATGCATTAACATTTAATTAATTAAATTCTAAACAATTTAAATTTAATTCTAATTAAAACTGTAAAATAATTTTTGAAAAATTATCGTACGCTCGGGACATCACATGCCACGAACTAAAGCGACTAAAACACGAACCACCATGGTTCGAACCAAAACCCACGGCTGGACCAATAGTGGGCCTAGGGTTCGAAACCCTAGCCCATGGCCGAGCCATGGTCCATGCGGCGGCGGCACTAGGGTTCCAACCCTAGCCGCCTCGCACCCTTTTGATGTTTTTATCGAGCCATCTTGTTTTAAACGCCGGAATTTGTTAGCCACGAGTCACGGTCATGCCATGCACGGGGTTCGCTCAACCATCTCGAGCTAAGGGTTCGAAAATCCTTGCTCTCATGTGGTAAAGTTACTAATCCATGCATGCATAAACCATTATCGAGTCAAGGAGTTCAAAACTCATCCAAGCATCAAAATTTAAGAAAATAGGGCGATTATGGCCGAGCCATGCACGGCCATTAGGGTTCGAAACCCTAGCCGTCATGATCTAGCCGTCATGTCCAATGGGTTCTAAACCCTAATTAATTTTCGACACTTCCATGCACAATTATTAGCCACAACGACTAAGCCATCTCGAGCCAAGGGTTCGAAAAACCCTAGCCCTCATGTGGCTAGCCATGGTGACATTTGTGATGGTGGTGGCCGAAATTTAAAGCTCAATAAATAATTTTATTCGCCAATTATATCAAATACAATTACTACGATGATTTTCATAAACTAAAATTAATTTCATATCATATATGAATTTAAACAGTTTCAATTAGCATGCAATATTTAATTCTAACATGATTAAACTATTTAACCACATAAAATCCGATATGAGCCTTGTACACGGCTCTGATACCACTGTAAGTAACCCCATGAGCATACAACGCAGCGGAATAAAATTTGGGATTACAAACCAGCGATCTATACAAAGGGATTCATATCGGATTAGAGAATTACATAAGAGTCTTACCCTTGTAGCGCGTTTGAAGCAGAATCCACGGAGCAGCACGTCCAACGAACTCCGAGTCACAAACGAAAGTTTTTCGCCTTCGTCTCTACGGTATCCACACGATCGAATCGAAAGGGACGTTCAAGAACAAGTTGCTAGACTTATTCTTGAACCAACAAGACTCACGGTTACAATAACCGATCAACGACCACCACGAACCACCAAGCAAGACGGCGGCGATGGTGAAGCTCACGGCTCCTAGGGTTCGGCCGAGAGAGCTTGAAGTGGAGGCTAGGTTTTTAAGTTTTGATATTGTCTTACAATTAAACACCTTGCTATCATATTAAATATGATTAATTAAAGGCTTTCTCAAAGCTTCATGGGCTTAAGCCCATGATTTAATTAATCATTATGATAATTAATTAAGACTCCTCTTAATTATTTAATTCATCTCATGAATTTAATTTCCCTTCTCGATTTAATCATTTGTGCGACCCGATAGGATCTCGTAATGTTGGCAGTGACATAAAATCTCATTTTATGTCGCAAGCATCGAGCGGTATCTAGCAACACATCGATGCTACCCAAATTACGAGAATGTCAATGACTCGACATAACCTTTAGAACTTGTGATAATATTAATCATGTAACTTAATCCCTTTGTCCTTTGTGTTTAGATTGAACACGAGTCATGGAATAGTCATACTCGTATATTCAATCTTTATTTTCTTGATCTCCAAGTAGAACTAGAATAAACGAATAAGCTCGATATCTCATATCGACTCATTCGAGCATGGCCATGCATTTTAGTTCTCACTTGATCAAGGGCCTAACACATCTCCTGTTATATAGGAGGGACAAATCCTATCTCGATCAGTCAACATCCCTCCACATAATTCGTAGTGTATCCAATAGTCGCCTTTATAGTATACCCTGTTACGGGTAACGTTTGACGATATCAAGATACATAACTCCTTATGTTGGGATCTCTGATGATCACAAGTCGTAAGGATTATATACATTATTATCACTATGAGAATTGCATATGACGATCATATAACTATCCATGTTGCATTCTCATGGTGGGTCTGTTCAGTACATCGTTCTCTAACATGTACCCATATGCTGATTAGATATCTCATATCAATGAACAATTCATCGATCAACATATACTAGTCTCTACGTATTATCATTATCCCATTCATGATAATACTTGACTAGGAACATCTTTAAGAATAATACAATATTATTCTAAGGACATTAACATATATATTAATTCACAATGCACAGTTAAAAGAATAATATATAATAATGAATTGCCATTCATAAATCCATAAACATTGTATGTCTTAAACAATCATCTAATGACTTGTCTTAGGGCATATCCCAACAGTATATGGGTGGGGATGGTGAAGTTGGAGGAGGGGATGGATATACGTAAGGATATGGTGGTGGAGATGTATAAACGTAAGGTGACGACGGTGGCTCATGCACTGGTGGTGGTGGTGGTGGTGGTGGAGAATAATGAGTTGGAAAATGGGAGGCGGCATCTGCTGAAACTTGATGAAGAAGAAGATAGAATTTAGGGTTAGGTTTTCAAATGGTGCACGAAAAGATAATAACTGGTGCACTTAATTGAAAAATAACGGGTTCACGAAAATATAACACTGGTGCACAAAAAATAACTGGAGCATGAAAAAAAGTAATTGTGGCACGAAAATATAACATTGGTGCACGAAAATATAACATTGATGCATGAAAATACAACACTGGTGCACGAACTTTGTGTTAATTAACTCATGCACGAAATTTGTAAAACAAACAACTGGTGCACGAAATACAATAACTGGTGCACGAAATTAAATGGTTTGTGCATCACTTACTTAATTGTATGGTTCGTGCATCACCAGTTGCTTTTTTACAAATTTCGTGCATCAGTTAATTAACACTGGTACACGAACTTTGTGTTAATTAACTGATGCACGAAATTTGAAAAAAAAAACAATTTGTGCACGAAATACAATAATTGGTGCACAAAATTAAATGGTTCGTGCATCGCTTACTTAATTGTATGGTTCGTGCATCACCCATTTGCGCTTATGGTTCGTGCATCACCCACTTGCGATTATGGTTCGTGCATCACATACTTTTATATGTCCGTGCCTCGATTACTGGTTTTAATTTCGTGCATCAATTACTGATTTTCAATTTTCGTGCATCACTTACTGATTTTCAATTTTCGTGCATCAATTACTGATTTTCAATTTTCGTGCATCATTTACTGATTTTCAATTTCGTGCATTAGTTACTAATTTTCAATTTTCGTGCATCACTTACTGATTTCAAATTTTCGTTTAACGAGCCCAATATACGAAAATGTTCACAATTCAATTGCGGTCATTTCTATACAAGATAGCCACTGTGAGTCGCCATGGAAAGCTACATCGATTACAAAATCTGAGTGGCAGAAGAGAAAAATAAAAAGAATCCCTCTTTCTTTGAAGCGAATTCCTGCCCTTTGGTAGCTAATGAACCCTGTAGCTATGCGTTAGAGCTAGGAGCTAGGATGTTCTGAGTCAAGGAGGAAAAAGCTCTTGGGCTCGATTTCTCCGATCCATCCGAGCCCATACACGGATTAGTTTCCCCACACCATGGCCAAACATTTGAGACAGGCCACCGCCCATCTCGTTGCCAGTAGTCCGAAACCCTGGGTCATACGATTTGGTAGTTGTTGGATTTTGAAACATTAGTGAAAGCTGCAAAGGTGACTGATGGATATTAAGAATATTATTGTCATTTTAGCTTCAAATGGACTTAAGTGATTGAAGAATTTTTCCCTGACTATGATGAATTAAGTTTCATGAGAGTGCACCTGCCTGAACTTTCCCCTAAAATATATTAATGTTTTGTGCCTACATTGTGTGCTTATGCAGCTTTTTTTATTTAAATGGTTGCATGCAAATACAGTGTTTCTTATGTTTGAATTATTTGTTGGAGTTTAATCTTTTTTTGTAGTTAGATTGATTTATTATATAACACAGAGTAAAGTTGTAGTTATCCAAATTAGCAGGGTAATATGGTACTTAGTATATTTTGGACATTATGGTTATTTGGCAGCACATGAATGGCATCATGGTCATTTCATATGGCCATACGATGAGTCCATGAAATATCACTATCATGACTTCTTCTTTTATTCATAAGTAGAGATAATTAGAATTTATATAGATAACCAGGGCAGTATTCTGACGGGTTGTTACACTCTCTTTCTGGTATGAACTCAAGTCCAAGTCCTTACTTCCTATTTGATTATGCCTCTGAAAGACAATAATCAAGCAGAGGTACAAGATCATCGATGTGGAGGACCAGTGCTATTTAAGTCTCCATGCCAAATTCTAGGAAATCAATAGTTTTTGTCCATTCACAAAAAAATTGATCACTCGTATATTTTGATTTTTTTTTTTTTGTTAAGACAAAAGTTTATTAGTGGGAGTACAAGGGTAATCAAACCCAATTGCCACTAAACAGGATTGCTACTAATCCCTCGAAACAAGAAAATAAAAACCAAAGAAAATAAATTATTACAGCTTTGACTATGTTATTCAAAAAAAATTGAATTTTAAATATATTGACTATTTGTGTAAAAATATATCTTATCACAGGTCTTTTTCGATGATGGATAACCAGAACGAAGGAGTATGCAATTGGTGTTGGCTCCAAAAAATATACTAACATATTATATTAGATCAACCTTTAAAAGCATGAAGAGTTAGTCAACAAGTGAAAAGTGTAGAATTTTTTTAATTTTGCATAGGAGCTCGTAGGTTTAGTTCATATGGTTAGAGCTCGTCCCCTTTTAAAAGCAATTCGAGTTAGAGTTACGCCGAGCACGGAAAAATATATTTGCCCCTCCCCTACTCAAAAAAAAAAAAAAAAACAAGCATAGGTGCATTGAAGTACAGTTTAGAGATTGTTGTTGATTTTTTTTCTCGATTTAAGTGGGATGTCTTACATAAAAGCAATTACGAGATTTGCTCAAGACTAATTAGATTAAGGAGAACAACTCGTTATGTGGATTAAATAGGTTTTTTATTTTTATCATAAAAGATAATATATTAATTACTTGACAAATACATAGCAGTTTCGGACAAAGCCTAAGAACAAGTAACACAATTGATAAAACGGTAGCAAAGATTTGCGCCAACCATTTGAATAATATAACATATGTGCCAAGGCATACGAAAAGTACTTAAAAAGAAGTGAAATCCATCTGCATCACAATTAGGAATGTCAACAGGGCGGGTTTAGTACGGGTTTGGCTAATCTCAGGACCCGCCCCGCTATACATAAAAATTGAACCCGCCCCGGGCGCTTAGACCGGCGACCTTGGGACCAATTTTTTTAAAAAAAAAAAAATTAGCTAGAAATATCTTTTGAAACACAAAAATTGAGTTTTGTGATTGAATTTCATGTTTTTCTCTAGTAAATTATAATAAGCATTGTAAAACTATCTTTAAGCTACTAAATATTTATTAATTTGCTCACATTCTCTTCAAAATGTCCAACTTCTTTAACATGAACATATGAGTTTTGATTTAAAATTTAATAATAACACTTTATTGTTCAATCAAAGAAGTAAAATGTTATTCAATATTAATTTTTTTTTAAAAAATAAAAATGTATAGCGGGGCGGGTCCGGCCAATCCCAATACCCGCCCTGCCCCGCTTCCAAACCCGGTTGATGCAGGTCCAGACCTGCCCCGAAGGGGCATGTTCAATGTGGTCCGGGTCTGGACCAGCCTCATTGTCATCTCTAACCACAACACTGAAATCTGAAACTTGCAGGAACCACCAGAGTCCACACGGGTCCCTTCAACCCATGAAGTACAAGATGAGGATGACCACCGGTACTGCAGGAACTGCCTTCCACTAACAATGAGGGAAAAGTATCGGATGAACGAGCGACATAAACTGTAATAAGGCCGACAATGGAACAGGTCATCGTATCCGAATCCCATGCATATAACCAGCTGTCAAGATCTCACACTACAATGAGCTTATGATGCTGCTATATGTGGTACATCAAGATATGCTAACATGGCATGATATAAGGAATGGATGGACAATGTCGTATGCTGTGTTAGAAACATAGAGTGGGTGTTCATCAAGCCAAATTGTTTAGTATATCATACAAAGTAATTTTTTTTCAACTGTTCTTAATAAAATATAATTGATATTTTTCATCTTTTTCAGCCATTGATCATGCATAGGCGAGGAAAAAAATTCTATGATGGTGTTCCTCGTTAGTTGTAGTCCTGAAATACATTTCTAGTTTTTGTAAGAATCCCCAGTAGACGAATATATAATAATAATGAAATTCATTTAAAAATTTAACTAATTCTTTTTGCGGCTCAAATTTTTTTATTAGGATTAAAAAAAATTAAAAATTTTATTTCTTATTTATTAATTTATTGATCTTAGTAACTTCAACAGCAATTTTATAACCGATAAAATTGAATAAGAAAAAGAAAATGTATTAACCAAATAGTAATGAGCACTAATTGCATTTGATAATTTAATAAGTGAAGGGTCATTTGATAACCGAGAGAAATAAATGTTTGAAAATCATTGCATCCTTTCCGGGTCATTTGATAACCGAGAGAAATAAATGTTTGAAAATCATTGCATCCTTTCCGGGTCAAACTTTATCAACTGTACTTCTGTACCAATCCACATTCTAAGATTTTTACCCATTATTCATACTTTTTTTTTTGTTTTTATTTTTTTGATAACTCAGTATCCATGCTAACATCAAACTATGCCTGAAGATAGGAACATCGGTTCCTCAGTACTGCTACCAGGTAAACCGTAGAATATGCCAAAACTAACCAGGATTTGAAACCTTAACTGTTGACGTCCACCAAAGTTCTAACCTAGAAGACGACAAAATGCCCTCCCTAAGATTCGACCCACGCTTATGTAGAAAGTATGCATTTGATCCCCTCCATTTGCCAACTCCGTTGTGCCCCGAGGACAATCCCATTATTCATACTTGTATATATACAGACAACGAAGATATAAATATTATTAATAAAACAATACATATTGGGTGCGCTTGGTTCGAGGATATGAAGTGATTGATAGATTAAAAATTAGATAATGGGTTGAAAAATAATATCATGAATAAGTTATATTGCGTTTGGTTCGTATGATTAATAAAATATGATAAGTAATATCGTCCGTCCGAAACATATACTTTCATTTCGATGTCAATACATAAATCATGGACATGCAATTTCAAATCAATACATACTTACAATTTCAAGTCTTCCATGCATTTCGAGAACACAATTGCAATTAGCCAAATAATCTTCCGTCAAAGTAAAATACAATTAGGCTTTAAAATACTACAAAGTTTGCTTCAATTATATAATCATACTACAAAAGTTGGTTCAATAAACACATGTGTACAAAATGATCCAGACCAATGTTCGTTCACCACCTGCACACCATAACACATGTACAAAATGATCCAGTATTGCTACACTAAACGTTGGTAAACTAGTCATCAACATTTCCAATCCAATACATATAAATCATGCAAACAAAATGACCACTTCATATAATAATACTTAGACCAAAATATTCAGCTCCTTCATTTCGTTCAAATACACCCTAGGATTTGGAATAATGTCAACATCCATTCCCCTAGCCTTCAAATAAGTACAACCATAATGCAGGCCGGGTGCACTAGCTAAAGCGACGATTTTCTCTGCACAAAGCCTGCTCCTTATCGCGGAGAGAGGCAGAGGTCAGTATCGCGAAACACGAAAAACCAACAGAGAGACTATAACTGTTGGGACCTAACGGAGTAATCCCTTGATCTCGGATCGGAGATGCTAACAGGGCGGGAATCGACTGACGTCATGGGGGCGGAGGCGGAGACTAGCTTTCGAGCTGGCGAATAACACTCCCTCCCTCCTTTGCTGATAGAGCGCCTTAACATCTCGGAAATATTCCGCCATCCGTTATTTACAAATTGAACTTAAGCATATGGCCTTGGCCCGTATTTGGATGGTTTCATTTCTAAAACATCTACAGTTTCTTGACCCGTATGTCCCTCCAAGAATTCTATAACCTCCTCGGCAGCAACTTTATGAGGGAAACCAGACATGTAAACCGTCTTTCCCATCTGCCTAATTTCAGCTGTGACGCAACAAAGACAGATGGGTATATGTCACGTAAACTTACACACTTGTAAACATTCACAATAAACAATGCCGCTCTTTTTTCAGCCATCTAGATTTTAACATTTAAAAGATACAAGCAAGTAATTGGTATTTTCAAATGTTGGGATGTTAAAGGAATTCCATGGAATCCTAGACATCACTTATAGGTCATGTCAAACCACAAGAAACAAATCCTGTCACATAATCATGCAGAATATTGAACTAAATGACGAAACTTTGTGGGATTGCCACAACTCATACGAAAATGCCATGCAAAAGAAGCCAATCATTTTAGATCTTCATCACTTAAACAGTGAAGGATGAATGATATTTTTCCTCTCCCAATATTGTATGCTTGGTTCTTCAAATAATGGAGGTAGACTCTTGAATCCTGTCATTTATAGAGCATTAGATCCTTTATATACAGCAGTATTACTTGCCATTGTCAATTCATGAATGGCATTAGGTGTTTCTTCAAATAATGGAGGTAGACTCTTGAATGCTGTCAATAAACATGAAATAAAATATATGTGTGCTGCAGTTCATTATCAATATAAACCTTAATCTCATTGTATTATAACACATTCTAAAAAATAAATTATCTTCCTCGCATTCCATTTTTGAAATCACTGAGCATATGATCGTCAGCTCAAACTACTATGAGAAAATCATCTACCCAAACTTGACAAGAATACTGAAACCAACTAGGGAAAAATTAGTATCTAATAAATTTGTTCATCGACCGTGCGCCTCTACTCCCTATGTTTCAAACAGAACTTCAGTTGGTCACCGTGATATCCCGAAATTTGATTAACGTTAATTAAGCATAATTTATGAATTAGCTAATCATTAATGAGAAGTTAATTACTTCGAAGTGAAATTGACAGTCGGATCGGAATATGGTGAATATAAAAATATATTCTGGACATATTCGAGTATAACTCCGAAATTATTTTAAAATAAATTATGGAATATAAAATTGGTATTAAAATAACATATTCGATTTTAGTAATTGAAATAGAAATACAACGCTAGGTATAAACTGTACATGTAATGTATTCGTGCACCAGTGACACCCCGACCTTCATAATTGGCCGGGAATTAATATATATTGGTGTAGGACGTAAAACACACAGAAAACATGCAAAAACACACATCAGTCGCAACAAACACACTAAAATGTGCGAAAACACAATTCTCGCGCGATCACCGAGCAACGTGTACTATCCGCTCAATTCGTCGACGTCCGGACACCTCTCGCCAAGCCCGACCTACCACCGTGCTCACAACTCAGAGGCGCAACTTTCTATACCAAATAATTAAGATTGGAGTTCCAAATAGTGGTTCGGTTTGGCCTGAAACAAACAAAGTCGCGCGAGTTAGGGTTTCTGCGCTTTGGTTTGATTTCTTCGATTCAACTATGAATTGGACGAAGCCAAGACATCGATTCTCTTCCTCTCACTTGGACGAAACTTTCTACACCGGCCACCGCCCATATCGCCGCCGGAATTAGCCGGAATCGGCCAAGAAGCGTGAGTGTTACTGCGCGAATTTGGTATAAATTTTGATGTTCGACTTTTCCGACTTTGCTTCGATAATTACCAATTATTTGTGAATAATAATTGAATTGGTTAAAAATAATTTAGAAAATTAAATTGTGGTATAATTACATCAATTTAACTACCCTAAATTGGTTAAGCTGTGACTAAATTGATAACCAATTTTTGGTTATCAGTTTCTATGAATTTATTTTGGTACATAGTTAATATATCAACCTTACAAGCTTATGTCGACCCTAGTATATAGAGAAGTAAATGTATGTTACGATTGGATAACATACAACAGGTATCTGTATCAGTTGATATCTGATTTGATGACTTATGTGAATTATTTGAAATTAAAAGACTACATGATTTTATTTAAATTATGTGGCATTGCTATGCATGTTTTGCATATCGGTGTATGAAAGATAAATGTTTTGCTAACACACATCATTTTTATACATATATCGATGCATGACATACACGTTGAGTTATGATCCTTGAATACCCTGATATTTCTTGGATTCTGATATCGATCAATGGGTATTGGTACTGAGATACTGTCGGCATTACATGGTCCGATAGGCATAGGAAATCGTGGTCCCCTTTGATTGATGATTGTTGAGATGGGGATTGGTGGCACCTTGCTGATGTCATCCGTCTGGATATCTCTATATGATTATGTGATGTCAAGACCTGGGGTTGGTGGCGCTTTGCCGACGTTCATCCGTCTGGATACCCTATAGGCTTGACAACCTCGAGCTATTCTGATATGGTTGGACTTTCGTTTATTGATTCAGATATACCCAGTGGATGGGTGTACGATATGATACCGACATGACATGGCATGAATTGCACTGCATTTCATTTCATATATCATGTTATAGATACATGTTGTATTTCTTTTGATCGTTACATATTGGGCTTTTGCTCACTCTTAAGGGGGGTTGTTGTTGTCTTTGTGTGTGGACAATGACAGATTGTACAGGTGGTCAGGACACCAGATAGGGCATATCTGGTGGAAGCCACACTTGAGAGGTTTATTCTTCTTTTTATTCCAGTATCATATATATATGTCTACTAGGGGTTTATCCCTGTGGTGTGTGAGTAGTTTATGTATATTCATTGGATTTCAGTCAATTATGTTTAAGTGTTTAATAGTTGATTTGTGTGTATGGGATATGAACTGATGGTATATATATGTTTTCAGTATATGAATTTGGTATTGGTGGTATGTTCTTCGTACGATGAGGTCATGCCAAAATTTTTAGGGCCAAACGTTAATAAATGTTAAACAAATCTTCCGTTGTTTACGCTATAATTATTATTGTGTGATAATTAATCACATAATTAGGATTGACCCCTCACAGTCAGAAGGCCGAAGAAGGCCTTTCTTTCGCATAGCAAAAATTTCATTAAACCAGAAATCCTATCATGACATATTCTAACCAACATCATCTTATATTGCGAGATCTAAGCATTCACAGGACTCCAAATTCACATTAATATTGATAAATGAACTAAAATAATCAACCATAAATATATCCATATCTAATTTCTTACCGTACCGGTAGAATGAGTTACGCTAATGAGAGAAAGTCAGGTCTGTCACAATAATTTCAACTCCACAAACTAAAACTAAAGATGACGAAAAATGAAAAATAAACAAGAATTCTTAAAAGTTCATATTATTGAACCCTGCACATTTCGGTAAAGACAAGTGAAGATAATTTCAATAATTTAACGACATAGTTTTACCAACACAGTATTCAATTAACAAAAAGTGAATGAATTATTTTGAAGCTCACCTTGAGATGCGAGACGAATTTTGTACAAGTATCGAAATCCTTTCGTATGAACGTGGCTTTGAATCGCTCAAACAGTTGTGACATCTCTGTGATCTTCGGATACATCTCTCCCCATGTTTAATTTATTCAAATTTTGGGTGAATATTTTTTTTGGGTAGACTTAGCAATGATACTCTTCTTTCTGCACAAGAAAGCTTTATCATATGCCGTTGATCAATATTTGCCCAACTGTTCAAATCTGAGAAATGAGAACTTAGTAGGGTTTCACAATCCAAGAAAGGTAAATCAGGGTAAATGTGAAAATATTTCTCAATCTTGTTTATTGTACATGAGTGGAGTAGATATCACACCTTGAAACACCTTGAAGAAGGGATGTTTCATACCGATGCTTTTTTCTTAATTACGGGCCTGCCGATTTTTATGGCTTTCTCAAAACTCGAGAAGAACAAGAAATGACACTTGATAATTATCTAATCCTATCCTATCACGCCATATATTTTATAACTTCACTATTATATTGTGTTTCAACTATTTTTGTCAAGAGTAGTAAATTAATTTAATTATTTGGGTTTCAAATTGCTATAGATAAAGATTTAGTTCCACATAATTATAAAAGCAAAGAGTATCGCCATTAATATAAGTATATATTTAAATCACGTAAACACAATTTAGTTAGGGTGTGCTTGATAGGTGTGATAGGATAATCGATGGATAGATAATCTGATGGATAATTTAGATGATTATTAAATTAAGGATAAATAAAATTGTGTTTGGTATCTATGATTAGTAATATAAAAAATAATAATAATGTGTTTGGTGTAGTTGATTAAATATTGTATAGGATAAAGTAAGTACTAAAATGACTTAAATACCCTTGAATAAGTTTGATATTATTTGTTAGAATATTCCATATTATTTTATTTAGAATAATTCTTTTATTCTATAAAATATTTATTTCTAAATTCATTAATATATATACATATTAAACATTTTTTAAATCAATTTAGCAACAATAAAATTTTAAAAATGTTACGAATACAAGGAGAAATGTTTGTCAGAGCTACAAGTGAGCATTATATTGTTTAAGGCAATTAGGTAAATTTCAGTCAATATCATTAACACTGTTGAAGTCTGGATTGGTAAACCCATGGGGTTGGGTGGGACAACTGTCCAGCACTTAATAACAATAATCACGGGCCAGTATGATTAAGCCAATATGTTAAAAAACGAGAGGAACAAGTGTTTATTTATTAATCACTACCTAATCACTTTTTATCACTCGTACCAAACAAGCCCTTAGTCAAATAAATACAACTAATCGAAATTAGGTTATTGCAAGCCCAAAAAAAGCAACAGAGAACAACAAAACCAGACAAAAGAAATTATATTACATCAAATATTTAAAAATGTAATATATTTAATATAAAATAAAATACAAATACCATCCTCGTCCTCGTCACTGGCATTTTGGAAGGATTTAAAATGACAATATACTACATGTCATTTCAAATCTTTGGATTTTAAATGATTAATTTTCAAATCATTTCCTCCGAACAAATCTTTTCACCGAAATGCAACGTAACATTAGTCATAGTCTTCTGGTTGAGCCCATGGGTATTTCAAGAATCCACCTTTAATCTGAGAAGGATCATCTGGTGTGGACCAAGGATACTTCATTGATGGATCTCTAGGGAACTTCCTGAAGTTGAGAAATGGTGCCCAAAGCAATACCCTCCAGATAAGAACATTGTTCTTATTAGCCGACCAGATTTTGAAGAACATTGTATCATTTTTCACCCAAGATCTTCTATTTAGCTTGAAATAAATTATGTATTCATATATTATATGTCGGGCTTTACAAAATGCGAATCAAAAGATAGAAATTGTACCAGCTCAGAGAATTTAGGGATCTGAAGAAAGCGAAAAGAAAGACACTTACCCTGGATAAAACAAGAAAACAAACATGAATTGCAGATACATTTCCAATAGGCCCCTCCTGTACCATCTGATCCGAAGCCAATTCATTATGAAGGGCTGCACTACAAACACTTTAGATTAACAGTATAATCTTCCTTTATTTTCAAAACATCACACCAACATGAAAGTAGACAAGGCACGAGGTGCAGGCTCCTTTAAATATATTGAATATGGTGATGTATAATTAATTTTATTTCCTAGTGAAAACATTTTCCACTATATATCTATATTATTATTATTATTATCTATACTATACTATATTATAATGTTTAAACCCCTTATAAAAACTAACATGGTATGACCATTTTTACATTCCAAAATTACCCTTCTTTTCTTCTTAAAATTACCAGTATTTAATTACACTCATGCCCTTACCAATCTAAAATATTACCATCACACTTGCTATCTATGTACCAATCAATTTACATTATGACATTCACAATCATACAAATTACCATCATACCTATCATACAAATTATCATGTTATCCTAAAAATTTATTAAATTCCAAAAAAATTAGATATAAAAATATTGTATAATCATTTTATAATTTAAATTAAAAAAGCTAAAACCGAAATAAAAAACGACGTTACAAATCACAACAGTTACAAAAAAAATGTATATGCACACAAGACGTGCAGAATGAGACTAGTTATTATAATGTGTGAGCACCTTAGAGTAACTACTTTGGTATGTCAATTCTGAAATTTCAAATATACCCTCTATTTGCTTTAGTAATAGCCATGAGACCATGAGATAAGGGATAATATCGGAAGATCACCTACTAACTTCCAACTTAGTTCCAAATTTTTGACCAGTTTTTTTCCTTCCGAAAATATGTGCGACAGTTTTTTCTCTTCCCCATAAAATATCATATTTAAATCAGATATTTCAAATATAAAAATTTAGTATACATATACAATATATAAAATTTAAAATTTTATTACACATGCAACGCGTATGCATCGGCCGCTAGTATTACTTAAAAATGTGGGGGTGTGACCGGAACTTCACGTGTTTGAACCATGGAAACAACCTCTTGCATTATCATAGAAACAACCTCTTGTATTACAGCCAATAAGCCGATCTGTCTCGGACCCGCGCATCACGGGAGCTTAATGCTGGGTTTGCCCTCTTGCGTAAAAATGTAGTGAATTGTTGTATAACAATATATTAATTTTACACCCCTAATCTTTTTTTCTGGAAAAGTAACACATATCGACAAATCTGTGGGCCATAAATGAAAGGCAGAGGTTGTAGAATGTAGAGCATGATTTTCACTAACCGGAGCGACAATGAAGTAGAAGAAAGCTGCAATTCCCAATTGAATCAAAACCAAGATCAAATCTTCTTCATCATTTACTCCTGTCACTGCCAAAGCTGGCTCCGCAACCTGTAACCCAGTACCCACATCAATCAGTAATCAACAATTTCGTAGAAACCTGAAAATCTACAAATGCAATACAATCCTACAGTCCCCAAAGCCGCTCCAACTTGAATGGCCAAACCAGGAATTTCAGTCACGGAATCTTTAATTATCTTCAAGCTGATACTTGTTCCTGCCTTCATATTATTTAGAAAGAAACACAAATATTAATAAAAATTCAATCTTTTTTGGGGGTTCAAAATTCAAAAGAATCGAAGTTGTGTGACTGGTGAAAGATTGTCGCCACCTGATTCGCCGAGTTGGAATAGAGATGGGATTGTGTTTGTTTGCAAGAAATGGAGGAACGGATCTTCGAATGATAGGGAAGGGAGAGAGACGGGAGAGCCCTGGGGATGTGGGAGCTCCAAGAGGAGTTCATTTCTGAGCCAATTGTGTCGCCTCCTTATCTTTTTTCTGGTTTTTTAGCTATTATTATGCATGATATAAAAATATATTATAAACAATGTGTAAAATTAATTTTTCAATTTACATAAATGCCATTCTGTGTATTTACACATAGACACAAGGTTATCACGAGGATACAATTTAATCTCTTGGATCCAACGACTTCAAAAACAGGATTTAAGATCCCCGGGGGTCCCAAAACCACAATTAATATACAATTGCCAAAATTAAAATCCATTAAGGATTAATACCACATCGGGATTAGTACCAATAGTTCTCGGGCATCACAATTATCCCGTAGAAATCATTTCAATTTTCAAACGTGTGATTTGAAGTTGACCATAAAGATATCTTTTATTTTAATTTGTCGTTATTCTTATTTATACTTAAATAAGTAAAACTTGTTGATATTTTTTTAACTCTGTTGAATTCAACAGAGGAAAACGCATGGCGTCGCCCGCCAAAGCCACCATCCAACCGAAGAAAACAACAAAACGGGAACAAGAAAAAGAATGCACATCCTATAAGGAAACCAACATAAATCATTATCTTTCATGATTTCTCTTTTAATAATTATGATTATCTATAATTCATCTTGTAATTTGATAATGATATCAATTGATAAAATTATATTATATTATATCTTTAAATAATATAATGCTAAGACTATTTACAGAACGTAGATTACAAAGAAATCAGAATAAATTATCAGATGAATTATAGGTAATAATGGTTATCGAAAGAGTGGGAATATGGAAGATAGTGATTTACTGTGTCTGTGTCCCCCTCAATCCCATTAGTAACAGTAATATGGAAAGACAGAAGAGAGAAAATGGACAAGTAAATTATTGCTGATAATAGTATAACTGAAAAGGGAAAGAAAGTTCAAGGTGAACTGAGAAGAAATGGGTGCACTCAGGGCCGGCTCCCCCATGAGGCAAGTAAGGCTTTTGCTTTAGGCCCATTGTGATAAAAAGGCCAACTTTTATATATATATATATATATATATTTATTAGATTTTATAAGACTAAAAAAATCAAATCACTAATATCATTCTCACCATTCTTCACTCTCGTCTCTCTTTCTTGTCCTCTGTTTCTCTGCTTCCCCTTCTCTCTCGACTTCTGAGTTGTGATTCGCTCTCGGCTCTATGTCTCTCTGATTCACTTTTCTGGTAATTATTCCTTGTTATTCTCTTTATTGTTTTCTGTATCATACACATAAATATATAACTGGTGCAATGGTGCTTGCTTTGATCTTTGTAGCGCTGTGTTTTTCATGAAATTTGTCAATCTATCTATTATGAGTTTTTTTTTTTTACACTAAAGAGGTATTTCTATTGACTAATTACACTTTTCATTACAAGATCAAAAACTAGCGACAATAATCTCATTTGGTCATATTCGCATACTACAAAATTAAGTTATCATCCCAAAATCTATTGAGATACTAGAAATACAAGCTATATGTCGAGTATTCCCATTATTTTTCAATCTACTTATTATGTGTTATTGTGTTTATCTATTTATAAAATTATGTCTGTGCACATAATTGTCGAGTACTAAGTATTCTCATTATTATAATAAGTGGCAGTTAGATTTAGTATGTTAACTCTTTGCAATTTTAATTTTTTTACCTGTCTTTCAAACTCTTGTATATGTATTTGTTGAGTGCATCGATATTAGCTAATGAGATAATACATGCTTGATAATGCCTCATTATATAACTTGTCTAAGGCCTCTAGAAACTTTGAGCCGCCCCTGGGTGCACTTCAGTCACGGAGAAAAGCATACCGAGCTCTTAAAGACCAAACTAGAGATGGTCCTGCCCATGTCAGTTTTGATTTTAAGGTCTTCTTTTTTTCTGTGTGTTATATTAATATTTAACGATCTAACTATATGTTTTATCTGGTCATATGCAAAAAAAGGTGGGATTTTTTTTGAAAAGAAAGTGTGAATTCTTTCCGGGTCTTTGATGTCTGAGTATTGTGTGTGTGTCGCTTGATTATTTGCAAAAAATTAGATGCTAATCAAGAAAATAGATGTAAAATTTCTATTCTATGACTATTGCTGTGGGTTGGTTAGTGGCTAAAAATAGGATGTTGATGTAGCGATTGTGAAGGCTACGAACCATGTGGAGGCATTAATGCAATTTCAAGGCGGTTGGCAAAGACTCGTAGTTTGACGGTATGGATAGTCGTGTTGTGGTGCTTGAAGTCAATAAATCTTACGAATTTGATGCTCTCTTCTTGGATTATGCCATTCTCAGCCCTTGCGCCTAGACACAAAGCAAGTCTCAGCCTTTCGATGAACCGCTAAACTTGGCCTTTCTAGTATATAAGCTATCATGGAGTCTCGCTTTAATAGAGCTTCTGAATTGCTTTGCGCCTTATGTTTAGGCTCAATGAGACCCATGCAACTTAGTGTGCCTAGTGCCTACTAAAATTAAATGCGTACCCCACATTTTGACCATTGAATTGGGTTGTGCATCCATATTTAGTTATCGTTCCAATGTCAGCATTTTTTTGTTAATAAACATTTTGTATGATTTTTATTTGGTTTGAAGTCGGATGCCACACTGATACAAATGTGATAAACCAAAAATGGATTGCCTATCTTTTAACGTTGTATACATATGAAGTGAAACTTCAGTTATGGACACTGAAGTAATTTGATAATGATCTCAATTGATAAAATTACATTACATTATGTCTCTAAATAATATAAGGTAAGACTATTTACAGAACGTAGATTACAAAGAAATCAGAATAAATTAGCAGATGAATTATAGGTAATAATGGTTATCGAAAGAGTGGGAATATGGAAGATAGTGATTTACATATGAAGTGAAACTTCAGTTATGGACACTGAAGATACTATGCTACAGAGTATGCCATTGTAACTTCTGAGCTGATGCTGACGGTTTTCTACTTACTTCCCTTAATGAAATAGGTTGCATTGAAAACATTAATTGCCATCCATAGAGCAATCAGAGAAGGTGATCCCACATTTAGGGAGGAGCTCTTGAATTTTCAACAGAGAGGTCTTGTGCTCCAAATGTCTAATTTTAAGGATGATTCAAGCCCCATTTGTAAGTGGCCATCTCAAGTGACTCCTTGCTTGAGGACGAAATAATTCTAACGATAACCGAAAAAGGGTGAAAGCAATGGAGTTAAATACCCATGTACAATTATAATTAAGGATAATCTGCATGCCTTCTCCAGCATGGGATTGCTCAACCTGGTTACGAACATATGCACTTTTCTTGGAAGAACGACTTGAATGCTTTAGGATACTTAAGTATGACACTGAAGCCGTATTCCTAGGCCTGCACAGGACAAGGACAAGGTGTTTTTTTTGTTTTATTAATTATAGGTTATGATTTGCTTCCCTTCTCCATGGCTTTTGATTTGCACTCTTTTACATTATTATTAAATAAAAAGTCATGATTGAAAAGAGTTGAATGAATGCAGCCTTTAAGGCTAATCTGTTCGTTGATAAAAACTATGTATATGTAAACATTGCTCGACAAAAAGTAGTGCCAATTACGTTTTGTATTGGTGTGAAAGCTGATTAGTTCATAACTTAGAAGCTGAGACTATTTTTGTTTACTCGGTTTTCAAGGTTATACTAGGTCCAGAGAGCTTGAAAGTGAAATACTTTTAGACCATTTGCCTGCCTTGTAACAACTGTTGTATTGTCTTATTGAATGTCGGGTACTTTCTGAATTCTTTTAACTAATTATATATTTGGAAGAACCAATTTCCACTTTTTATTGGTTCATAGAGTTAACTATTGATGTGTGATAAAAGGATTTCGTGCTCGTAAAAAGAAAATTGTGACCCACTTGTAAAGCCACAAAATACAAGATAGTAGTTGATTTCCCTGGCTTATAATTTGAATAAACAACACAGATGCAACACGGGATACCGATGAATTGAGAATAAATTGAATACATGAATGCCATACAAAATCACATAAGCCGATGTTTTATAGCCCATTTGGCACCGGTCGTAATTGCAATCCGGGAGATCTCGTGTTCGAATGTCCGCCTCCCACCCCCAGTAGTCGTACTAGTTGACAAAAAAAATCGCATAACATGTCTTTTCGATAAAAGCTTTGTTCCTTGAATTGATGTGATTTGAACTAATTGTTCTTCCAAATTGTGTTAATTTTCTCAAACTATTAAATTCTAATTTTGGTTCAGGAAGTTCAAAGGAACAAAAAGCATATTTCATTCAGAACAGGAATACCCTTCTTTATACAAAGCAATTCTTCTCTCTAGATGGTGCAACTTCTCTTCCAAGCTGGATATATCTTCCATACAAGGTTCGGTACTAAATGCATCCATGGTATCATCCCCTCCATCGCTATTTTCCCTAGATCCGGTTTCCGGTGCACCTTGACAAACTCTATTGTTAACAATATTTATGTTAATTATTTTCACACTAATCGGTCTATTGTGCTTCCGAGACAGAGCAAGATCATGGTCACGCGGCCTCTTATTTTTGGGTAGAAAACCAGGAAGATAATCACTGGCAAGTCCTTTTCCAGCACTTGATGTTAGTTTCTGCCACCAGACTAAATATCTGGTGGTAACATCAGACTCGAACAGGCGGGCAGGAATGTACAGCTTCTCATCTTCAATGGGCCTTGTGTAATATCTCCAAGCAGCCTGAGGCGAAGAATTTACCCGTGGCACAAAGCCAGGTATATCTTGATCCATGCCAAATTGCATGGCTACCCGATGAGGCAGATACTGCTCTATGTAATCAGCGTCCAGCCCTATAAGTTCGCCAACCCTCAAGCATCGAGCTAACGACATCACACCTTGGCTTAAATCAGGCTTGGTTTGGACCGATTCGGCTTTATCCTTGTGAATCAGGCTTAATGTTGTGTTATTGTTGGATCTTGAATAAGGACGCCACAAAAAAAGTTCAGCAGCAGAATCTACAGAAGTTGATATGTTTTCGACATCGAATTGTAATGAACCCCATTTAGCCATTTTCAGTTCATTAGGTTGCGTCGTGTTAGGCCTTGCCCGTAATGTTGGGAATCTTTCCTAGACCCAAACCTGGAGAAGTTGAAGTGGAGCCGAGAGTTTAACCTTTAAAAAACCACCTTGTACACCATTAAAGCTTGGATTTCTCGATGCATCGAGGACATCTTTTAACAACTTGAAATCCTTATAGATGCTGACAAGAACAGCAGGTGCTAATGCAATCCTTGTTCCTCTAGAAAGATGGATAGCGAGAGGGATAATTGTTTCGCCAATACTATCTTTAGTAAATTTGGGAGACACGAATCTCGAAAGCCAGTAAGCTAGAAATGCCTCGTGCTCGATTTGGCTCCCGCTGTTCATGAATTTAACGACCCACGCGTTTTGGGATGCTTTCTTTAAGGTTGTCTTAGTAATACTCTTCCGTTCATTTAACAATATCTCCTGGATCCTTTTCAATTCACCATCGTCGCTGATAGGTGTTAAAACGGAGGCACCTAAAACGGAGAACCTCCGAGCACCATCACATCCTCCAGGGTGACAGTGGCTTCACCCCAAGGGAACATGAACGTGTTCGTATCGGGGCACCATTTCTCAGCAAACCTGAAAATCAAATCTTCGTTTCTGTGAATCCTGTACCTTGAGTTCATGATCGCTTCGTAAATCCCCGATTCTTTCCATGTTAAATGGCGCAAAGAATGCATCTGCTCAAGCCATGTTTGCCAGTTTCTCCGCGGGTTGATTCCACCCCAGAAAGTTCACCTCCATGTGGACGTTCACGTTATTTAACTTTTCACCTGAGTTAAGAGTCGGTGGAATGGAAGGAGTAAAGACTGCTGATGGCCGGAGAAAATGTGTGGTTCTAAGAAAAGAATGGCCGCTCATCAGTGGGATCATTAACTCGTTTCTCTCTTCTACAATTGAGTTTACTTGTGATGAAGATGATGCACCCGCCATTGTTGAACACACAATGTTCTTCATGAAAAGGGGATGGATTTGAACATAAATTCTGTGGTTCTGTGAACGTTTGCCAATGAATATTTATGGATGATTACTGAAATCCCATGAACAATTTCAAGTTTGGACATTTATTCACTAAATCGTAACAAATTCACCAAATCCAGATAGGATTTCGCTTGGAAAATACTGCATTGTACAGACACCAGCTATATTTATTACCACGGTTTATTATCGCATGAATGTAGCTTGAAATCACCAGCCGTTACTTTGTACACAAACTCACAAATTAAAACAATATTTTATTTAATTTGATTTTTTAACTTGTTTTTTTTTCTTTTCTAAAGTAACATGTGTGATTTCATGTTAGGGAATAAGTGGAAATAGTTCCTTTTTTTAATTTTTGATAAAAAAAAATCAAATTAAATAAAATATTGTTTTAATTTGTGAGTTTGTGTACAAAGTAACGGCTGGTGATTTCAAGCTACATCCATGCGATAATAAACCGTGGTAATAAATATAGCTGGTGTCTGTACAATGCAGCATTTTCCAAGCGAAATCCTATCTGGATTTGGTGAATTTGTTACGATTTAGTGAATAAATGTCCAAACTTGAAATTGTTCATGGGATTTCAGTAATCATCCATAAATATTCATTGGCAAACGTTCACAGAACCACAGAATTAATGTTCAAATCCATCCCCTTTTCATGAAGAACATTGTGTGTTCAACAATGGCAGGTGCATCATCTTCATCACAAGTAAACTCAATTGTAGAAGAGAGAAACGAGTTAATGATCCCACTGATGAGCGACCATTCTTTTCTTAGAACCGCCCATTTTCTCCGGCCATCAGCAGTCTTTACTCCTTCCATTCCACCGACTCTTAACTCAGGTGAAAAGTTAAATAACGTGAACGTCCACATGGAGGTGAACTTTCTTGGGTGGAATCAACCCGCAGAGAAACTGGCAAACATGGCTTGAGCAGATGCATTCTTTGCGCCATTTAACATGGAAAAAATCTGGGATTTACGAAGCGATCATGAACTCAAGGTACAGGATTCACAGAAACGAAGATTTGATTTTCGGAATTGCTGAGAAATGGTGCCCCGATACGAACACGTTCATGTTCCCTTGGGGTGAAGCCACTGTCACCCTGGAGGATGTGATGGTGCTCGGAGGTTTCTCCGTTTTAGGTGCCTCCGTTTTAACACCTATCAGCGACGATGGTGAAATAAAAAGGATTCAGGAGATATTGTTAAATGAGTGGAAGAGTATTACTAAGACAACCTTAAATAAAGCATCCCAAAGCGCATGGGTCGTTAAATTCATGAACAGCGGGAGCCAAATCGAGCACGAGGCATTTCTAGTTTACTGGCTTTCGAGTCGTGTTTCCCAAATTTGCAAAAGATAGTATTGGTGAAACAATTATCCCTCTCGCTATCCATATTTCTAGAGGAACAAGTGGCATGCCTCGATATGACGTATACATATATGATATGCTTATGGTGTAATTATGATTAATTACAGTATGATGTGGACTCGAGTTCGGGTGGAACCGAGTATGATACGAATATGACAAGAGATGAGCTTTCATTATATTATGAAATGACACCAATGGTAAGGCATTGCTACACTTGTTATGAAACAACTATATGAGAATATAGTAGTAATGGTGTTGACTAGTAGAAGGGGGTGACTAATTGCTCATTGATAATCACCTTATAGTGTAACATAGAACTACATGGTTGTGGACTATGTAGTCAAATACATCTGTAGTGAAAATACATGTAGTTGCATAGCAAGTTGACATGAATTTGAGGAGAATTGCATTTGAATTTGAGGAGAATTTGGTAAGTATATATAGCATGGTTTCAGATTTGAAACACACAATTTACCAAAACACATCTACTAATCTCTACAAACTCCTCTTCAAACCCTTGCTTCCTATTGCCATCTTTTGCTTGGATTTCACTTGATAATCAAGCTAGAAAGTAGAGTGAAGTGATTTCATAACTTCTTGGTAAGGAATTTATGATTTTAAGCTTGGATTTGGAGTTATCTATGAATGATGTGAACTTAAGTACCAAGTGTTCATGGTTGGAATTACTACTTGTTATTATGCAAAGAATTGAGTTCTATGATAATAAAAACATGTTTAGATGATACTAGAGATTGCATTAAACATGTTTTAATGTGAATTTCTGAGTAGGAGAAGAAGAACCATGGAGATAAGCTCAAAATCGCCATGTTCTGAACTTTCTGGACATCGGCGATCGATCGCGAGCTTTGTGCCGATCGATCGCCGAGACCAGAGCAAAAATAAGGCGGTTAATGTATGTGGCGATCGATCGGTAAAAATGTGACGATCGATCGCGAGAAACAGAACATTTTGACGATCGATCGCGAGGTAGTGGCGATCGATCGCGATGAAACAGAATAGTCTAACGATCGATCGGTGAGATGTGGCGATCGATCGCCAGAGGCAGAATTTTGAAAAATGTTATATTTTTGTGGAATTTGATTTTTAAGCCTATGATCATGATATATTGTTGATATTATTGTAGCATCATCACAGGGGACAGGGCAACGAGGCGGTTAGACATTGACGCCTGATTTATATCTTTTGTGTCGCACGACAGGTACGTTTTGATGTACAATATGATAGTGTTGTGATGATGATGTGAGCATGTTATCATATGATTAGTGATATCATATGCATGTGCATTCATGATACTACATTGTTGAGATGGATGCCACGATAGATGTGTAGTATATGCTTTGGCTGAGATCGGTGCCACGATAGATATGCCAGTGTTGGGCATATGCTTTGGTTGGGATTGTTGCCACGATAGATATGCTACATACGCTTTGGCATGAGAGATATACGCCGGTTGGGTATATGCTCTGGCTGTTATAACATGTTAGGACGGTACTATGATATGTGCTGCTAATATGAATATGTGAGAGGGTTCCACTGACATATTGAGCTGAGATAGACATATCATATTGGTCTGGTTATAACAGGATGAGGAGTGAGACATGTCATGACATAATTGCATTTGATAGTGCATGATACAGGACAATCACGTTTGTTATTCATAGTGCTTTATTGTTTAGGTGTTTAATGATATCGCACTGGAAGGGTTGTTAATCTGTACTCATATTGTGTGATTGTTTCTGTAGGGACTCATAGACGTGGGAGGACGGGATTGTGAGTCTATTCCGCTGCTAGCTGAACCACTGCTTAGGAGTTTTTGGTTTAGGTTGTTGTTATGTATATATATATATATATGATGTGTAGTTTTGACATAGTTTTTGTCAACTTGTAACAACCTACATAACTAAACTCTTAATCAGGTGTATGTTTTACTTAATTCTAACTCACATATGTATAAATGAACTGATACATAACGGATTAAGTAACGAGGACCCCACAACAAGGATTGCATTAGCACCTGCTGTTCTTGCCAGCATCTATAAGGATTTCAAGTTGTTAAAAGATGTCCTCGATGCATCGAGAAATCCAAGCTTTAATGGTGTACAAGGTGGTTTTTTAAAGGTTAAACTCTCGGCTCCACTTCAACTTCTCCAGGTTTGGGTCTGGAAAAGATTCCCAACATTACGGGCAAGGCCTAACACGACGCCACCTAATGAACCGAAAATGGCTAAATGGGATTCATTACAATTCGATGTCGAAAACATATCAACTTCTGTAGATTCTGCTGCTGAACTTTTTTTGTGGCGTCCCTATTCAAGATCCAACAATAACACAACATTAAGCCTGATTCACAAGGATAAAGTCGAATGGGTCCAAACCAAGCCTGATTTAAGCCAAGGCGTGATGGCGTTAGCTCGATGCTTGAGGGTTGGCGAACTTATAGGGCTGTACGCTGATTACATAAAGCAGTATCTGCCTCATCGGGTAGCCATGCAATTTGGCATGGATCAAGATATACCTGGCTTTGTGCCATGGGTAAATTCTTCGCCTCAGGCTGCTTGGAGATATTACACAAGGCCCATTGAAGATGAGAATCTGTACATTCTTGCCCGCCTGTTCGAGTCTGATGTTACCACCAGATATTTAGTCTGGTGGCAGAAACTAACATCAAGTGATGGAAAAGGACCTGCCAGTGATTATCTTCCTGGTTTTCTACCCAAAAATAAGAGGCCGTGTGACCATGATCTTGCTCTGTCTCGGAAGCACAAGAGACCGATTAGTGTGAAAATAATTAACATAAATATTGTTAACAATAGAGTTTGTCAGGGTTCACCGAAAACTGGATCCAGGGAAAATAGCAATGGAGGGGATGATACCATGGGTGCATTTAGTACCGAATCTTGTATGGAAGATATATCCAACTTGGAAGAGAAGTTGCACCACCTAGAGAGAAGAAATGTTTTGTGTAAAGAAGAGTGTTCCTGTTCTGAATGAAATATGCTTTTTGTTCCTTTGAACTTCCTGAACCAAAATTAGAATTTAATATTTTGAGATAATTAACACAATTTGGAGGAACAATTAGTTCAAATCACATCAATTCAAGGAATAAAGCTTTTATCGAAAAGACATGTTATGCGATTTTTTTTATCAACTAGTATGACTACTGGGGGTGGGGGGCGGACATTCGAACACGAGATCTCCCGGATTGCAATTACGACCTGTGCCAAATGGGCTATAAACCATCGGCTTATGTGATTTTGATATGTCATTCATGTATTCAATTTATTCTCAATTCATCGGTATCTCGTGTTGCATCTGTGTTGTTTATTCAAATTATAAGCCAGGGAAATCAACTACTATCTTGTATTTTGTGGCTTTACAAGTGGGTCACAATTTTCTTTTTACGAGCACGAAATCCTTTTATCATACGTCAATTGTTAACTCTATGAACCAAAATCACCTAATATACGAAAAATCCAACTATGCTAAGCAGATTGCATCTGTTTATATGTATAATTTGTATCTTTACAAAAGGCCAAAGCTCCCAAACGGGTTGTAGTCGGGGGGTGGAAACGATCCCAGCCCCATTCCACCAAATGGATTTTGTGGTCGCTGTAGGTTGAAACGTCGCAGATGGGTGGTTTCCTACAGTATATGTTGGAGTATGAATAGTGTTAGACATCGCAAATGGATCATCTACTTCAAAGGGAGTAGGTTGATGAGATGCTTTGTATGAAGCTTCATCATATAAACTAGTCAGAGTAAGCGAATGCAGTCCACCACCCTAAAATTAAATTGGGTGTCACAGAAATAAAACTACAAATAGCCTTTGTAAAAAACCACTCTCTAGAGAGAACATATGAAACAATCCAACAATAGTCACTTAAAACACCAAATTGCCAACTAGGGAACTGCATTATGTTCTATATACAGAGCATTCTTTTAGTATAATCACTAGATTGTATTGTCAAGGAAGAAGGTTCAATCCCACTTGGTCATTTCCAAATACACTACCAGACAGCTTTCCATAACAATGGAGAGAATTTGCAGCCCCATTTTCATGGAAGATGAGTGCACAGCAAGCTAAACATATTATTTTTATCACCACTACTTCTAGTTCGCTCGTGCACATACACACATAGAGGTAGCGACCACCATAAAACTGTTTGTGTCCAATTACGGGAGCACTCAAGGCAGGTTCAGAGACTTTGAGGAGGATTGTGTTAAAGGCACGACTCAAACTTGGGGCTGAATCCAAACCAATCAAATTTGAGTTAACCTGGATTGATGCGATATTTATATTGTTGTTGTCATTTGATTCAAGTGGTTTCAGATTATGGACAACACAATTTTTTATCTTAAGTGTATTTAATCAATCAACATCAATCCAAAAGTTTCTAAAAAATGCTCTGCACCCTCCACGTGGCATCAAAAACAGGGGAAAAAATAAAACTAGAAGTAAACAAATTTTACGTTAGAAATCATTCAAACCACGATAGCATTAGGATGTACCAATTGCCTATCAGGAACTGATGTTAAGTTGGTGGTATTGGGAGTACTAACAAGGGCAAGTTCCCATCCATAAGGGTCAAAAGACTTTGCTTGAGCAGGATCATGGTCAACTAGAGTAGTGCCTGCAGCAGCATGCAGTGGATAATATCATACATACCTCTCCTCTAACAACAATTTACAAAAAATGTATGTAAAGATGAAATTTGATACCAATAATCCTTACCAGAGAAATCATTCAAAGAGAAATTTGATACCAATAATCCTTACCAGATGGAACTATGGCTAAAGCCAATGCATTGCTTTCCTCAATGGCAGATGCATCTTGAGTCACATGCAACCCCTGAAATATATATCCCTTAGAGATTGGAATAGTAGATGTGCATACTTCTAGTTCGAAACACCAGAAAGTAGTACAAGATTAAGATTGTGAGGGACCAACCTTATATATACTCCTTAAAACATAATTTAAGATGCATGCAAGGCTATATGACAATTTAGAGTGTCTGATTATTCTAACACCTATTAAACTATTGAGGTCTCTAAGATTTTCGACATAAGCTAACTACTGAGGAACCCACCAATATATCTGTTTCAAAGTTAGTTGGAGGAGGTTGACAAACAGCTGCCTCGGTAGTTGAGACAGGAACGTCGTTGGATGGTGGTGGCATGAGTTCCACTGGCCCCATATTAGCGTCTTCAGAAGTTGAAGGAACATCCTCTTTCTTATATGTCAGCATCAGTCTCTCGGGATAATCCTGAGACAGAAACCACACAAATAGTGTTGAATGAATACTTTTAAAATGAAAAATAAGGAACTATGACGACAAAAAATATTGCCTTCAAATGCAAAGTACAAACCAGGGCAACATTTGGAACATAAAAAAATAAATAGAGATTAGCTTAATGCCAGTATCATGGTAACTCAAAATTTTCTCACAAATTAAGACACTCTTGGAAAACAACAATAAAAAGTGGAAATTGGTTCTTCCAAATATATAATTAGTTAAAAGAATTCAGAAAATACCCGACATCCAATAAGACAATACAGCTGTTGTTGCAAGGCAGGCAAATGGTCTAAAAGTATTTCACTTCTCTCTGGACCTAGTATAACCCTGAAAACCGAGTAAACAAAAACAGTCTCAGCTTCTAAGTTATGAACTAATCAGCTTTCACACCAATACAAAACGTAATTGGCACAACTTTCTGTCGAGCAATGTTTACATATACATAGTTTTTATCATTGAACAGATTAGCCTTAAAGGCTGCATTCATTCAACTCTTTTCAATCATGATTTTTTATTTAATAATAATGTAAAAGAGTGCAAATCAAAAGCCATGGAGAAGGGAAGCAAATCATAACCTATAATTAATAAAACAAAAAAAACACCTTGTCCTTGTCCTGTGCAGGCCTAGGAATACGGCTTCAGTGTCATACTTAAGTATCCTAAAGCATTCAAGTCGTTCTTCCAAGAAAAGTGCATATGTTCGTAACCAGGTTGAGCAATCCCATGCTGGAGAAGGCATGCAGATTATCCTTAATTATAATTGTACATGGGTATTTAACTCCATTGCTTTCACCCTTTTTCGGTTATCGTTAGAATTATTTCGTCCTCAAGCAAGGAGTCACTTGAGATGGCCACTTACAAATGGGTCTTGAATCATCCTTAAAATTAGACATTTGGAGCACAAGTCCTCTCTGTTGAAAGTTCAAGAGCTCCTCCCTAAATGTGGGATCACCTTCTCTGATTGCTCTATGGATGACAATTAATATTTTCAATGCAACCTATTTCATAAAGGGAAGTAAGTAGAAAACCGTCAGCATCAGCTCAGAAGTTACAATGGCATATACTGTGTTCTAGGCAAGGGTGGATCTACATTGTGGGTCACCTGTGTTGTAGTCTGAGTTAATTTTTTTTTTTTTACGTATGTAGAAAAATATAAACTCAACCCTTCAGCCCTGTCAAAAAAAATAAACTCGTCATTTTCTGTAGTTTCCTCATATGGAAGTCATAGAAGAGATAAAAAGTTACAGAGAGGAAATGAAATTTGTTGGAGAGAGAAGATGATTGGAGTTTGTGAGACATTTTGAAAAAAGAAGGTTTTAATATTATTGAAAAAAGGACCAATAAGACTCGATTTCCAACTTATGAGATTTACTAAAATCTCTCTTTCTTTTGCTCAATTATTGTACGAAAAAAATCTGTTACGAACATCAATTTTTAAATCATGGGAATTAAGATGGAAGCAAGATATATTGCACGAAATCATTCTTGGAAATTGTGTCATTTAATAAATATAGATTTATTTATTTATTTATTATATTTTTTTAAAATAGTAACTTATAATATATTAGTATATAAAAAGGTACAACGAACTTCTAGCCCAAACACGACTATACAATTTGTAGACTCCATAATGATGAAGGGTGTAACAGAAAGGCGAGAGGGTAACCTTAATCGTCGAAAAACATGATACATTGACCAATAAAATACAGAGATACTCTGAAACCTACATTTAAAATATCCCTTGAACTCAATAAGTTCGAACCTACCCTTACGACAAAACCCTAAGGTAAATCCAATAGCCCCATATTCCGGAGTCAAGGCACAGGCTCGAACTTCCCCTTAACTTTATATGAAATATTGAAGAGAGAGAGCCAAGCGAACCTGGTGAAGTAAGCAGGTAAGAAAGCTACTATTATCGAGGCCTTCATTTTGAACTTTGATTGGTTAATATTTGGTGATTCGAACGGATTGATTAATAGAAAGTAGGATGAGAATTCAGACAAAAAGATAAAAACAAAGTCAGGGATTTCTCATCAGTGCAACTTGTTATCAGAAGGGGATGATTACAAGGGTAGAAGAACTCTTATTTTATCACGGGACGATTTTACGAGGGATGTTATTTACACTCCACTTAATGTTAAATGCACTCCATTTTAAATAGTTATAAAATCATTATATTTTATGCATGACGGAATAAAAATAAAAATAATTGGAGTGTAAATAAAATAACATTAGCCTTACTATATTATGCTAGATTATCAAAATGCATTAGATTTTCAAATTTGAAATCTTCCACCCATTATTAAAAACTAAATATATCTACTATTGCATCATCAACCAATATATATTTTTTAAGCATCATATATTTTCACTTCCATATTACTTTTTGCAATATGTAAATTAAGGAAATTTCAAATTTGTCATTACTCAATTTAAGTTTACGAATTAATAATTTTGATGAATCTCAAACCAGTCAATATTGTTATCATTTTAAAGTTCATCGTTCAAATTACTTATCCAAATCAAATTCTTTTATCCAAATACATTCTAAACATTAAATTTCACATTAAATGACCGGAAATTTACTTTATCGATTGGAACGTAGCTCATAGACTAGCAAGACAAGCACAAACAAGATTTCCCATCAGCCATGTGCTTATTAGTGGCCAAGTCACCCGTTTTTTATGGAATCCATAGATTATATAAACCTTACTAACTTTGCTTACATAGGCTCTTGATTTTAAATCTGTGTGTTTGTATTTGAGGCATGAAAATAGTTGAGCCAGTGGACCTTTACTATACAGATTAAGCTAGCAGACATATTTGGAATTTCTTCTTTGGAGATTAACGAAACTAGCTCAAGTGAGACATCTTTTGTTTTCTGCGATACGAAATTCGAATTAGAGCTTCAACCATGCCAATTCGACACTCAATTACAATATATTGGAAACATCGTGAATCTATAAATTTCGGGAATTTATGATTTTGGTGTTTGTAACTCGGCTATTTTCCATTTTTAGCCCAAATTTTTATTAAGTTGCCGTAAATTGATCATTGTTTTCATTGGATAGTATTTTTTCACTGGAGTACTGATGTGGCGTGGGAAGCCAGAACTTAATTAGGCGTATTGTCCCTATTTCTGAATTGTAATTTAAACCCAGAACAAGATATGAATATATTCTATATGACGTGATTTTCCATCTTTACTTGAAGGCTTGGTTTGATCTATTTCTTTATTTCCCCATGAATCATATGTTTGTAATGTAACAATAGGGGTAGAATTTTGTCAATTCTAATCGATTAGGCATATTGTGTCAGTTCTTTTAAGTAATATATCTGGAAATACCCATATAAGGGTTACCTAAGGTAGTTATAACTCCATTAAGGTACTAGTTGAATACCATTTAGTAGTTATCGTAGCTCCCTAATGGGATGCTACTCGCCATTAAGCCATTAGAGTAGTGAAGGAAGTGATGGCTTCTTAACATCAACACCTTTAGAATACAACCGGTACATTCCAAAATCACCATTCCTCAGTGCATATTTCCTCTTGACCCACAAGTTGAAATATTCAAATATTCAGTGCGTGTGAATAACCAAAATTTTGACTAAACGGTTTAAGCAAATTATGCAAAGCTTGAAATCAAAACGCAAAACAACACATATAATGGCAAAGGCCTTGCTTAATGGAACTTAATATAGTAACTAAAGGATTCTATGGAATTCTCAACAACCACAGATACATCTCTATAGGTAGGAAAATGCTTATTTCTTCTTTGGAGCACTTCTTTTCTCTGCAGCAGTCTTCTTCTTCATGGCTGCTTTCTTCTTCGAATTTTTAAACCCTATTCCACTTTCCTGTCAGTAAAATCAACATGTGAGTTCACACCCATTGGAGCTGAATTCTTGTTCCTCACTACAATAATCTAGTTAGTCGTTAACATGACAGTTTTGAAGTACAGAAAATCATCACAACCTAAGCAAGTTATAGTGAATGGTGATGAACGAGCACAAATATTCTAATTTCGAAAGGTTAGTCATTGAAAATGGACAATTGACATGCAGGAGTACTTTGTATCAACATATTCATCACATTTGAAATATTATAGGTGTCTTCTAAAAGTACCTTCCTATGACCTCTGTAAGCACTTTGACCAGTCAACTGCTGCCCGCTTCTGCTAATGTAAACCTGAAAATCATTTGGCAGTTGATTAATCCTGTAAATCAAATACATTAAATATAATTCACGAACTAGTATGTGCATTTGCAGGGGTGGTCGAGAGGAAGATATCAGCTTCACTAGCAAGGGTACCTTGAATAACTTCTTATTTATTTTTGACCTTATCTTGGCATCAATATATATCAATAAGATTGAGGGTGAATGTTTAAATGTCGTTAGGTTTCTTCTTTGCTGCTTAAAAATGACAAAAACTGAGAAAATGGACAGAAAATACTAAGGGTATGTACGGCTGAACTACGAGAACAATGTCTTCCACTACTATATTAGTCTTGGTACAGAATCCATCAACTGTTATAAGTTTAATAAAAGAAAAAAGTTAGCATGAATACATAACAGAGAACGACAAAGGACACTAGAACCTTAGCCTTTCTTTACTTCAAAACAAGAACTATGACCTCATCCACATTTTGTTGTGTGTAACAATTAGATGAAACAGAGAAAGAAAGTTTGGAAAAGAGAATACATTGGCATTTGTAAATCGAAGTTGCACCTACTTTTTGGCCATTTGAGCTGGTGTACCATTGACCACCAGGTTTACTGGCAGCATGCACCCTTCTCTTGCCAGCATCTTTAGGATTTCCACAACTTTTTGGATTCACCCAGTTCTCAGAATCTTCAGGCAAGATGGAATTCGATTTTGTAACATTTTTCTTGGTCCTCGTGGAGCTTGTCTCACCATTGTGCCTCGTACGTGTTTTCTTTGAATTTTCTTCATGGTTGAATTGGTGCCTGTGGACAGATAGAAAGATCCACATATAAAAAAAATTAAAAAAAAAAATTGTATATCACAATAAGGAAAAATCACAGTTGAATCATAGATAATTCTGAAATAATGGTACATGTAATCGATAACTGATGCCTTCTGCTGCTTATGTTCCCAGTTTTTTGCTGCTCCCAAGGGGAAGAAGTTCGGCAATCTATCACGAACCAGTTTCTGAATTCTAGAATCGTCATGGAAAAAGTAGCGACGAGCTGGAGGCAAAGAACCCACATCCCATTTCTTCCCATTGCTGGAATCCTCACAGTTAACTTCCACTTCATTCTCACATTTCCTGGATCTGAAAAATTCACCACAGACCTCATCAAAAGCAGGTGTAGGGATGTGGAAACTCTTCTTTGCACAGTAATCTTTCCACAAGTCAGTCTCGTGATTGCCAACTGATGTTTTAGCTGTCCTGAGGAAGCTCGAGGCTGCATGTTGACTAGAATTTGATTGCCTTTCCTTCAAAGATGAAGTTGAACAACCAACTTCTTTACACACATCTTCACCAACAGATGGATTGTCAGAATCAGAACCAGAATCAATCAGTTGGAATCTTCGGAGAGGACTGACAGATGTCGATGCACCTAAAACTTCGTTCCTTTTGGTTGATTTCCAGAGACTACCAGACTGTGTAGTCAAAACTTTCCGACCATGTGGTGAGGGCTTAGAGATGCTACATACAGAATGACTAGGAGGATTTCCAGCTAATTAAACAACAGATGAAGATATGGACATTAAAAATATGAGTGAGTGAAAGGTATGGGTGACCATAGAGTTTCAAGCCACTACAGTGAAACTACTATCAAAGAATAGAGTGAAACAGCCAGGACAGTCACAACGAACATTTGGTATTTTAGTGCCAAGAGAATTGCAACTGCTTGGGACATTGCTAGGTAAATAACGCTCTAAAACACTTTCGAAACAAAGGAAGATAGGTCTTGAGGACAAGTAACTTAAAATAATGCACGAGGAGTCGAGCTAAAGAATTATGTGTCATGTCCTGTAATCTGCTTAATTAACAGTAAACCAGTTAAATTTATTTCCAGATAAAATTTGATTGACAGCACTCTGAATAACTTGGTATCAAACTACTTTAAGTGAAGTATTTGGTGACCTAGCATGATTTTTTATCTATTCCACAAGCAATTGTGGAATAGTTGAGTTTGAAAGATTGTTTTCATTCAATAGACTATCTTGACTTATACCTAACATGACCCAATTCGCCAAATTCATTCCATATGTCCTCATTCTTTTCTTTGACTTACTGGAAGCCACACAAGAGTTAATATGCCAAATTTTAGAATCATACCATTCCAATCCTAAGAATGCATCGCATGTAGATTCTACTAGCAAGAATAACAATTTCTGCTATCCTATATTTTGCATCATTAACTATTTTGCAGATTCAGAACCACCAAAAGAAAATCCAATCGGTTTCCTTGATAAGTCTGAATACACAATTTGCCCCTACTGCTCTTGGACCAGCAGAAGCAGAGGTACTACGGGTGAACAAATATCAAAATTCGCCGGAAAAAGTGTAACATTCACATTATAAATTTCAGTTGAGACAAACTTCCTAACCAAAACCTGGCAGATAAAAGAGCCAGCAATAGCATCTCATTAACATTCAACCAAATTCTTTAGGCACTCAAAGCAAAAACATGTACCGTCATATCCAAGTCTATTTCAAGTAAATTACTAGCAAAAACAAATACCCATTCAATTTCAGAAACAGGTTGATATATGGATGCTTGAAAAGGTACTGCAACAATAAGATCTACTTCCCGCCTATGCCAATTAGAAAACCATATTCGATCGACGTAAAATAATGAAACCACATCTACCTCTTGGCCAATCATCCTCGGAAGAGAAACCCTCAATTTCATCATCCACATTGTATTTTCCGCTTGCATCATTGACTTCACCATTCCGGGCCCTGGATTTGGGCTGTAAAGTGGTCCCCTTTCGGAGCCTTTTGAGTACCCGAGGTGGGTCAGAGACCTGCTGGAGAGAAACCCCCAATGGAGATTCAAAATCATCGTCTTCGTTTATTTGAATCGTCCTAAAACCTGCTGCGGTTGAACTTGAAGGCTGTTTAGCTGGGTGAATTGATGAGTTGGGAGGCGGTTCCGATTCGATGTCCAAATCGAGCCCTAGAGAGAACGAAGGAGGGTCCAACTCAAAATCCGCCATGGGAAGAAAGCTGGTCGTCGAAGGGTTTCAATAAAAGGTGATAATGGAGGGCTCCAGAGGGAATATCGTAATCGAAAATGGTCCCGCGCTTCGTTAGCTACGCGCGATAAGTAATTCTTGAATTTCATTAAGCGGTTTTTGGCGGATTACCCCCTATAATTTCTCAAATAAGTGAATTATCCTTTTGTGGTTTAAAAATAAGTATTTTATCCTTCTATGATTTACAAAATAGGTAATTTATCTTCAGGTGGTTTGAAAATATATCCCCCTGTGACTTATGAAAATATGC
This sequence comes from Haberlea rhodopensis, assembly GCA_907163345.1. Classification (NCBI taxonomy): domain Eukaryota; kingdom Viridiplantae; phylum Streptophyta; class Magnoliopsida; order Lamiales; family Gesneriaceae; genus Haberlea; species Haberlea rhodopensis. Next base: position 1,908,785 of record CAJQUN010000004.1, on the reverse strand, counting down.
ATTTTATCTTCTCGTGGTTTACAAAATAGGCAATTTACCCCTATGTGTAGGTGTATTTCACACATATTCACAAATTATAATGGGGTATAAAGCCTATTTTCACAAATCACAGGGGGGTAAAATCTCTATTTTCAAATCACATGGGGTAAACTGGCCATTTTGTAAACCACATGGGGTAAAATGTCTATTTTCAAACCACAGGGGGGTTTGCCTCTTTGGCAAACTACAAGGGGGTTATTTGCCACTAGCTCTTTCATTTAGTTGTAAAAACTATAGCCAGTGGAAATTTACTCGTGTTTGATAATATGTATTTTATGATACGTTATTTATAAATATGTATTTTATGTCACGTGATATCATTAATCTTAAAAGAAGTATTTTACTCTCTTATGATTTATAAATAGACAGTTTATCTCCCTGTGATTTGTAATACATAGCATATATAACGAGTGTTTTGCACATATTCACAAACTACAGATGATTAAACTATTTATTTTCACAAACTATATAAATGTGAATTGTTTATTTTCAAACCAATGAGGTAAAAAATATATTTTTTTAAAATCACAAGGGTAAACAATGTATTCCATACCATATAGATGTAATCTGCAATTTTAAAAATCACAGAATTTGTTGTTAGTAACCTCTTATAACTAAAAAAAATACAAAGGGTCGAGGTTACCTAATTTTTTTAGTGGTAAAAAAAAAAACCAATGTTATAGTAAATATGCAATAAACTCATCTGTGTTAATTAAATAAGCAAAAAATCTCATTGTTTTCTTAAACTCGGCATGAAACTCCCCTATGTGATAATATATGTATGAACTATACTATGTTAACAAAATACGCAAAAAAAAAAAACCCTTGTATTTTATTAAACTCGGCGTAAAACATGCCTGTGTTATAAAAAAAAGCAAAAAACCCTCTCTATTTTTTTAAAACTGAACGAAACCCTCCGTGTTAAACAAAATAGGCAAAAAAAAACCTCTATTTTCTTAAATCCTGCACAAAACCCTCTCAATTGTCTAATATGATCTCAAATTATTTCGCATTTACATTATTTTATTATTTTCTATAATGATTTGTTCTTTATGTTTTAAAACAAACAATATTCAGAATTTCTCTCAAAAGTCTAATATGCAAGAAGTTAGTGGTGATCTATTAAATAATTTAGTAGAGAATTTCAACAATTGAAAACATTAGCAAGTAGGCAGTTAATTGGCATTGATCGAAAGGTTGCGAGCATGGATTAAAATATAGAGATTGCAAAAAATATAAAATAAAAATGGGCGGCCTAACCCGTTTGATAAAAGCTTACTTCCCTTTGAGGAAGACTCGTGTTCCAATTTCGCAATATGCAAAAAAAAATTTGATCCCTCCCCTTGTCAAAAAAGAAATTATATATGTATTATGCCAATACAAAGTAATTGAATCAAAACAAGTTGTCAAAAGTAAATGTGGTTTAAATTTGGATTGAGACGAGTTATGAGATGAGCTATATCTTTATAAATATAATAATACCTCGATCATAAAATTGGGATCGTGGTGTAAGTTTGATTTAGACATATATCATCCGATATAAAAAAATGAATCTTATGTATGCATATTAAATTCAAATATTTTGATATATTTCGAGTATTACCCATGTTGTTACCCCATAAAACGGTGCGACTTTTTAATGAGCTATGGGACCTAATTAAGCATTTGAATAGGCCAAAGTGATACGTACCTCTGTAAAGTATGTCACATCAGGTTGCCCTAATCATATTGAGAATATTTTTAATATACGATGAATAGACCTTTAAAGACACTATCCCCAGAAAATAGTATAAAAAATCTGAAGTCAGGGCCGCAAAATCTCGAATAAAATTTCTTTAATAGATAAAATATAAGATGATGTATTAATTTGCAAAATTTATATTGATATTCATAAAAAACATTGCAAATAAATTATTTGTTTAAGATAGTCAAATCATCGTTTTTATATACTTAGAAAATAATTAATATTTACCCGGTCATATTTTGCCGTAATCATAATCAATAGTAAAATATTGACATTAAATCATGACATGATATTATCTATTAAATAAAAAAGATAATAAGTTATTTATTATCCCAAACTTCTATAAAAGCGTAACGCCTACGCAAAGTAATATTAACAACAATTTCGTAAATATATAGTAATCACTTGATTCTACACAGAATTTGGTAAAAATCTTGACATAATTCATATGTATAATTTGTTGGAAAAGTTGTTTATATTGAATTGAGTTTAAACATCGGAGACCAAACGAGATAAATCCGTACATTAAGTTTTTAGAGACCACGATCGATTATCATGTGAACGATTATAGAATTTTTTGTTATAATTTAATAATCATATTTACCGACATATGAATTAATTGAAGCTTTAAAAACGACTTTAGAAATTTTTTGTTTCAATCGTATATATCACACACATATTCAAATGTATGAAGTAAAATATGCGACAGACTGCATAAGGTTAGAGTCTCTACCTACAAACAGTACATCTCAGATAATCAAACTAAATGAATGCATATTGGTTTCAAGGTTGAGTAGTAGAAGAAGAAAATTGGAGATAGAGACAAGATTGCAGCAAGTTTTTATTTCTTGTGTTATGTTTATTACAATAATAAAGATAAATCATAACATATTTAAAGCACTAACTTGCAATGCATAAAAAGAGATGATTGCATGATTGTTGGCAAGAGATCCGAGACCAAGATGAATGCTCAATCAAGATGGATTTTCCTTTTTGTGTGCACAATTCATGCCAAGATTATGTATGTCAATACCCGCCCTCAAACTGGGCCGGGGTTGGAGGCACAGTTTGGCCTGAAAATGGTAAAGCGGAGACTTAGTCATTGGCTTTGTGAAGATATCCGTTTTTGGTCTATAGTGGGGAGATGGTGAGTGACGGAAAAGATGAGTGGTTCGGGTCGTAGGTCCAGTGGGTCTACTATGGTTACACTTGCAGCTTATGACTGGTTCACGCTAACAGCTCGTGGATCTATGATCGCGGTGGCTCGCCTTGATCAAGCTTGTTGTGGCTGCAACTAGGTTTGTTCTGTTGGGAATTTGACCCTCCAAATTCACCCCCCGGGATGCACCTTTTAATGGGAAAGCAAGCAAAATGAGAAATAATAACAACACAAGGATTTAACGTGGAAAACTCCCAAAATCAGGAGAAAAACCACCAGGACCAGAGAAGAAAATACACTATATGGAAAATTATTACAACCACATAATTTCTCTTCTCACCCCAAACACACCAACAAAGCTTTTCCCACTAGCCACACTTTATCACTCACACCCCTCCCCTTACAACAAAGACATCTAGTAAAATCCTTTTTGATGTGGAAGTTCAGACACAGCTGCAACCACAGAGCATACTAAGACTTTTACTAGATTCTAAAACAAGAGAGAAATATATCTAAAGCCAAAAGTTGCTAGACAAGCTATTGACTGGTGCACTGAAACCAAAGCCCCCAAGCCTTCTTTTATAGTCAAATGGTTGGCCATTTTATTTGCTTTCTTCAATGTGGGACAAAAGAAAAGCCCAATCCAACAATCTCCACCTTGTGGCTTTGTCGTCCCACAACACTCCACCTCGATGAAGATCTTCATAGCTTTCGCTACCAACACTGCAAGACAGTCATAATTCTCAATGTAGAGAATTATCATGCTCCACCATAAAAGCATACCCCACTCAGAATAAACCATTCCAAGCATTTCAATTCGGCCCATGTCGAAAAAATAACCTTGCTGAAAATTATGGTGCAACTCCCACTTTTTGGCTCTCCTAGAAGTTAATCAGCCATCGACATGAATTTCCACCACACACCCTGCATCAATGCCAAACCAATGCCCGTGTGCAAAACTGTAGACCCGCTAACATTTTACATCCTTTTTCATGGCAACTTGGGGACAACGGCATGCCATAAGGATGTACATGTCCTTTTTCATAGGACATCAAAAGAGGAGACAATGTTAGCTTCATTATCAACATCTCCACTTGCTGATACAGAGCAATTTGCCGAACCCGCTCCAGCTCTTGGACAATTTTTCTTGATATGACCAGGTTGTCCACACCCCCAACAGGATTTCTTCATGGAATTCTTCTTCTTCCAATTATGAGCCACCATTGCAAAACTTTCATGTGAACCGTTACTCCCGCCAAGTCTCCTCTCTTCAGAAAGAAGCTTACCAGTAACCTCTGAGAAAATGATTTTCTCCTTTCCATGAATCAGTATCGGCTTCATGTGCTCATACGAACGTGGAAGAGACCAAATGAGTCTCAAGGCCTGATCCTCATCATCAATTCTAACTCCAATGGATTCCAGTTCTGAAACAATGCCATTGAGAACGCTTAAATGATCTGAAATAGTAGTACATTCATTCATTCGCAATGTATGAAACTGCTCTTTCAGATACACCCGATTTGAGACGCCCTTTGTCTGATACAACTCTTCCAGTTTTTCCCAGAGTTCCTTCGCCGTAGACATTCCATGCACATTTGCAAGAACATTTTTGGCCAGGCACAGACGGATAGCACTTGCTGCTCTCAAATCCAGATCCTCCCAATCTTCATTGCTCATTCCAGCTTTACCTGTTGCACTAGTCATTCCGCCAGTCAAACTAGTATCACTGCTGCTTTCAGGGAATACTCTGTCCTTCAATGCCTTGTGTAAACCAGACTGAATCAACACATCCCTGACTTGCACTTGCCACAAGCCAAAGTTGATTTTCCCATCAAATTTCTCCACATCAAATCTAACTGCATTTGAAACTCTGCTTCCCGACATCTTCTGACACTTTGATGAATTTTACCGTAGACCTGAATAGTACACACTAAGTAAGTTCCCAGGAAAGAGAGGATCTCGATCTTTCCTAGACAGAACTTCAAGGTTCCCAGGTAAATTGGTGGGGTCACAATGGTCCCACTTAAATACCAATTTTCCTAGACAGAACCTCCTTAGTCACTACGTATTCGCCTACCACACCAAAGCTCCACCGCCGCAAAAGAACCCATGCTCTGATACCACTTGTTGGGAATTTGACCCTCCAAATTCACCCCCCGGGATGCACCTTTTAATGGGAAAGCAAGCAAAATGAGAAATAATAACAACACAATGATTTAACGTGGAAAACTCCCAAAATCAGGAGAAAAACCACCAGGACCAGAGAAGAAAATACAATATATGGAAAATTATTACAACCACATAATTTCTCTTCTCACCCCAAACACACCAACAAAGCTTTTCCCACTAGCCACACTTTATCACTCACACCCCTCCCCTTACAACAAAGACATCTAGTAAAATCCTTTTTGATGTGGAAGTTCAGACACAGCTGCAACCACAGAGCATACTAAGACTTTTACTAGATTCTAAAACAAGAGAGAAATATATCTAAAGCCAAAAGTTGCTAGACAAGCTATTGACTGGTGCACTGAAACCAAAGCCCCCAAGCCTTCTTTTATAGTCAAATGGTTGGCCATTTTATTTGCTTTCTTCAATGGGACAAAAGAAAAGCCCAATCCAACATGTTCGATGTGGCTGGTACGCAACAATTGTTGATGATGCAACAGTTATTTGTGCCGCTGTGTGGGTGACTTGGTACTGCAACAATGGTTTGGATTTTTTTTTCACAGTTGTGTCGGCTACTGATACTGCAACAATATTTGCGCTGCAACACTAGTTTGGTGGTTCTTTTTTTTTTTGTTTTACCGTTGTGTCGGCTACTGGTACTGTAGCAATATTTGCCCGGCGGTAATGGTTTGTGATTTTTTTCACCGTTGTGCCTGCTACTGGTACTGCAACAATGGTTGCACTGCAACAATGGTTGTGTGGAAGCTTGGATTTGTGAAGGAATGGTTCAAGCAAGCGGCTGTTGTGGCTGGAGCCGCTCACGACGGCAAGTCACCGCTCATGGCGGCTAGGGTAACCCGCTTTGATACCAATAAGAAAATTGGAGATAGAGACAAGATCGCAGCAAGTTTTATTTCTTGCGTGATGTTTATTACAATAACTCTTCGACAATAATAAAGATATATCATAACATATTTAAAGCACTAAGTTGCAATGCATAAAAAGAGATGACTGCATGATTGTTAGCAAGAGATCCGAGACCGAGATGAATGCTCAATCAAGATGGATTTTCCTTTTTGAGTGCACAATTTATGCCAAGATTATATGCGTCAATAGTTGTTAATTGTTATCCCACATATGGTACATATAAGATATCAACAATTGGATAAAAATATTATTCTTAAAATATTAACATCCTTGATCTCCCTTATGGCATCATATATCAAACCTGGTTTCACCCACATATGTAGAGATAAACACACCACATATTCAAGGGCAATTGTATGAAATAGAATGTCCACATACCGTATAAAAAAGAATCACTACCTATAAACGCTGCATCCCAAAGGGGAAATTCTTATATGGATCGATACTGATATAACCCTACACACAAAAATAGAATGTCCACATACTGTACATAAAAGAATCTCTTCCTATAAACACTGCATCCCAAAGGGGAAATTCTTATATGGATCGGTACTGACATAAACCAATATCACAATACATACAGATACATATACATATCTATATGTGTTGCCGTGTTGGTGTATAATATGACCCAATTCATACAAAAATTTCAACCGTGCATGGTGGTACTGCATACATATACGACCCCCCCTTTTTTTTCTTTTTTGAAAGGAAAAGCATTGAATTAACCAAGATCTACACAAACACATACATATACATAAACACACATCTCTAACTATAGACATACATCTCAGATAGTAAAATTAAGCCAACTACGTAAATTATAAACTTAAAAGAAAAACTTTACTGATCCAACTTCCTACCTATAAAATTATATACAAAACCCGCAACAAAATTTCTAATTAACAGAAAAACTCGACCTAATCCCTTTAAAAAACCTGATACTAGAAGAATTCTGGTAGACAAATTTAACCTCATTCAGGAATACTTTGCAGGGCAGGCGTCCACGACCGTCGATGGGCCTCAAATCGATCGCTGGCGTTCGTCAATTGGACCAAAACTTCCCGCGTCGATAATCCCTGTATATCAGCATTCTTCAACAGCTGCGCCAACTGATTCTTCGAGATTTTTATCTTCACCTCCGTTCCTGCTTTAGGTAACGAAGACGAAGAAGATGAAACTCCTTTGGTCTCTCCGAGAAGACTTGTTTTTTCTGTAGATTCGGCGTAGAAATCCTCGAGATTTCTGGCTTTATCATCGGAAAAATTGGACACAGATCCGACGGAAGTACCCCAGTCTTCGCCGCTCCATTGCATGGAAGATTTTTTGATGATGCAGTTGCCCATACTGGTTTGTTTTTTGGTGTAGAAGTTGCGTGTGAGGATTTGTCGGAAACTTTTGCCAAAATGGAGATTTATTTAATAATAATAAAAACTAGTGTCCCAACGCGCGTCTTCCACATTCTTTTTTTCAATTATTTTTTAACTTTTTTCGATATTTAATTATAAATATTATGTTATATAATAGTATTGTAAATGACAATTATTAAGGACATTACACATATTTTAAGAATATAATATATTAGGATCAATTGAAATTATTAAAAGTCTCATGGATATATCAGTCAATTCATAGATTGACATATTATTTATGACTAGTAGACGATGCACATGCGTTGCGTGTGTAACGTAATATATAATGCATATGAATTGATTCGTGTAATGAATAAATGAGACATATACATTGATTAATATTACAATTCAAATATGCAACAAAAAACCACAACAAACCATTGGAGGAGGTAGTTTGGTAAATTCAAATTTGTCATACCAAGGTAGTTATTAAAAGGGGCTTATGCATTATAATATAGTAAGATTAGTAAAAGATTTAGGCGGGGTTGGAGTCAACGAGAGATAAGGGTGCCACGTGGAATTGGAATCGGTTGTCCCACGTGACAAAATGGGAATGCGCCGTGTTTGCTAATGACATAAATGTGAACACATATTTTATCGAATCTAAATTTTAGTTTTTTTCTTAAACAAAAAAAAAAGGAAAAATAATTTAATACTTGAATAAAATAAGAAATATTTTATTAAAAACAAGATAAAGCAGAATTTCATAAAAAAATTACTTTTCTAAACAAATTTAATTATAACCTTCACACCCAGGTATTAGCTTTCCAACGTATTTTTTAAATATTTTTGATGGACAAACATCTCTATCCAAACAAATATTATGCATCTAATGATTTTATTTCTTCTCGTAACATTCCTAGATACGAAGAAATTCTTGTATAGATCGGGTCGTATTATATATCAACATACATTTAGACATATATATATATATTTATGTGTATTGATACATTATAGTTTTATGTGTATTTATGTTGTATTTTTGGGTATTTGCAAAATATATATACGCATATAAATTTTGAATTCGAGTTTGATAAGAACTTAATTATGGAACATATTACGCAAAAACTAAAATTCAATATCAAGTTTCTCAACTCGTAGTAATTTTTATTGTATTTATAAAATATTAATTAAAATATCAAAATTTACGAATTAGCAAAAGTAAAATATTGAAGTTCCACCAAATTTAATGATTTCTAATTTTTATCAAATAATATTAAATCCAAGCTTGCAATCTCGTTTGAAGTGGTCGTTAGAAAGGATGATGCCGTGGAATATGGTACTTTGAGGATATGGTTTGAATGCGGCTAGGTGACGGAATATTTGGTGGTTCAAATAATTATTTCATTCATTTTTTATTTGTTAATTCCATATTCATATCAAATTATTAAATTTAATTTTAAAGATTTATAATTAAAATATTATATATAATTTAAGTTTTCTCACTTAAAATCAGATCTCACTAGTTGGATATGTCCACGTATTGAGTGAATCGTACAATGACGTGCATAATATATTAATATTATTTTATAAATCGATTTTACAAATTTTACCATTTCTTGAAATAGTCTAAATAAATATATTTGCTTACGTAAACAAATATAATATATAAGCCTTTTTTTAAGCTGGGAAGCCCGCCACCGTTAGTCTTTTTTTCAAACACATGTAAAAGACAAATGTCGAAAATTGAAAAAGTTATATTTCAAAATCTTGATAAAAAAGGTTGTTTTAAAAATTTATCGGGTCCTCACGAGAGGACACAGAACATTGAATCGCTCGTATTTGTATAATCTTTGGAGCATCTATCTTGTACCAAAAGTTTAATTTGTAAATGAAACCTAGGCCGACAGTTCACACTTGAGTGATTCAAGCATACAAGGTCCTAACAAAATAAAATTTCACTTGCATGACATTGGATTTCAATATGATTTTAACCTACTTGGAGAACAAATGTGTGAGATGACAATGTAAACTAGGTTATTGTAGTAAAATTGAAAATACTTTTTGCTGAAATTTGTGAAACAAGCTGTGTTATATGAAGGTATACATTATAAATCTATAAATACATCATAGACATTATGTATATATATATATATATATATAGGTGAGTTGGGGTTTCGAACCCGAGACCTCTGCTCACTTTGGAGCACCTTGGTGCCACTTGAGCCGATTGCTCATGGCGACATTACATATAGTTAAGACACTATCAAAAAAATCCACGATACAACCCACATCAAAACAGTAGCAAGTACCACAGTTGCACCATATTTACCTATTTGTTGCTCTCATAATTTTCTTGCGGCTGGAAAATTTTCGATTTCTCTCATCTAACATATCCCATCAAACGTCTTTTCTGCATATCGGACAACTCCCTTGCCGAGCAAGCCATTCATCTATGCAGTGTGGGTGGAAGAAATGCCTACAGCTTGGCAGAAATCTTGCATATTCTCCATCATTCATATCCTAGAACGAAACGCGACAAATGAAAAATCTCTATCACCATCTACACAATGTATCAATAATGTTGGTATATATTACTCCAGCAGTTAACTTTTTTACACCATCCATCAATCCATGGGATGTCAAATGGTTCTTGGTTATTGTGGCTAACTATTGCTTTTTAGCCTTTAAAAATCTACGACAGAGTTTGAACGTGGAGAAGTACTAAGCTCAGGCAAAGATACTGATCTTTATACAAGTGATATCTGTATTCCAATTCTCACAAAGTTTTATATATACTTGTCTATATATGTATCATAAAAGTGTGAATGATGGACAAAGTTTTCAATTGTAAATTGTCAACTTAGCCTACCTATTTGTAGCAGTAAGATAACCCTGAAAGAAACTTAAAGAACAAGACCTTATGTTTATCTTAATAAATTATTCTCCTCAAGTTCTGTGAAGTGAATATTATTGTAAATATCTCAAAGACCAAGTGGAACATTCATTTGGTTAGAGTTCAGTTAATTATAACTTTGCTCATTATAGACTAGACTCAATGCAACAGATAGCTTACCTGTAAGCAAATTGCACAGCTAGTCTCTGACAGAGAAATAGTAGTCTCTACAGCATAAAATTTGTAGATTGGTAACTTCTTGATTGTATCCTGAGTCAATCCTCTTATCGCATTGACCTCAAAAATGTCCGATATTTCTCTCAGACCTGTCTCCATGTTGCTAATCTGAAGCAAAGAAGGTATTATATTAATTATTCAACAAGTTGTTAGTTTTGGTATTAATCTTAAAAATGAGAAAAATGAAAAATTCACTGAAACAGATGAGAGATGTGGCATATCGAACAATCACTTGCCTGCCATTGATAAGCTTTTAGCACAGCAGGACTCACCCATTCCATAAATATCTTCCCGTTTACCAGACTACAAATAAATGCAATCTGAAACACGAAATTCAAGTTAAAATCAATCACCTTCATTCATTGTCCTAAATTTCACTACTAATTTCACTTAGCATTTGACAATAAATTTTAAACAGAACCTTAAATGGTCTCAGGGACTCATAAAGCATCGTTTTTTGTCAGTGTGTTGTGCAAGGCAACCAGGGAAGTGCGATCCTGGAATCAGGGAATTGCCCGGACTCCAGATCAATGGCCTCAAAACATTTGCGGCCATTAGATCTACCCTTAAGGCAAAGCGCTAAGGGTAGGTTCGAACTCCCCAAGCAACCAAGTGCCACATTTCAAATTTCCGCACTAACTCTTCAGCCACGAGGTCCTCCAGGCTCCAACTAGACTATAGAAAAGACGCAGCGAAAGCTTTCTTTGTTCCACTTATCCAACTTCTACTTATTCTATCGAGCTTCTCAACCAATAACCTATTTAAAAATTAAGGTAAGGGTCCATGTTACAACCAAATTGCTAGAGAACCCATCAAGCCCAACTACTGAAGGGCCGAAGAGAAGCCCATAAAGGTTTATCAAAGAAATAAAGGTCACATGAAGAGGGGGGGAGGCGGTTAGTCTGTTAATGGGAGAGAAAAAAGGAATAAAAGTAAGTGGGAAGGGAGGAGGAAACATTCAGATATTTTGAGTGATAATTTTGTTAGCAAGCGTATAGCTTGGGCAGGGAAGTTCATACTCCCTGAGAAATAGTAAGCTTGAGAGTTTTTCATTGCATTTCTTTGGTTAATTCAGTTGTATTCAATCCAAATTTCAGTAATCGAACTCTGTTTTAGACGTTTCTGCCGTGTGTTCTTGTATTACTTTTCTTCCCCTGACAATTGGTCCGACCTGTGGTTCACCACTAAGGAATTCTCAGTATGACAACAACACGCTCAGATACCAAAAATGACGCCCTCGAAAAATAGGTGTTAAACCAGGATCATATTACCCAGGAGCTGTTCGACCAAAACCAAGGAGTGGAAGCTTGGTTTTGATGCTCGTCTCACTCACCTCTCTAAATCAATGGATATGATGATGGAAATTATGTGTGGGAAATCTTTGTGCAATGATGAGGAACGTGAGGATGGGGGAAGCAGGGATGATCAGCGTAAGGACAAACAATCTGGAGAAGATTGGCATGATGACGTTGCTGGATTTCCAAAGCACAATTATGGTTTTGATGAAATGCAACATACATTTCGACGATTGGATTTGCCTAGCTTCAATGGCACCGATCCCTTAGCTTGGCTCGTTCGTGCGGAGCATTATTTTGATATTAATACCACGCCCATTCAAAAACGTGCTCCAATGGCGTGTGTCTGCATGGAGGGGATTGCATTACACTGGTTTCGCTGGATTCAGTTGCGAACCAAGGACCTAACGTGGGAACTACTGAAATTCGAGATGATACGTAGATTCAATGGGGAGTTGGCGAATAACACATACCAACGCCTAGCCTCTCTTAAGCAGAAATCAATGTCGGTGCACGGACATGTGGAATGTTTTGAATTATTGCTCAGTCAAATCCAAGAATTGACTGAAGAACACTACATTGGACATTTTCTCAGCGGATTGAGGAAGGATTCCATCGAACAATGGAACTTGCATGTGCGGGGGGGGGGGGGGGGGGGGGGGGGGGGTGCGGAAACCAGACATTTTCTTATTCTCAACCCACTAAACCTTCTTTCAACCCTGTGCACACGAAGTAAGCGGGGGTACACCACAATATCCTACACATCCATCAGCCACCCAACCAGTCTCAGATAACCAACGTAAACAATATAATTCATCTGTAAATCGAGGGGGGACGAAAGATTTCGTGAAAGCAACACCTATTCTAATCAGGAGTTCCTTCGCCGCATGGAAAAGGGACTTTGTTTCAGATGTAATAAGCCTTTCAACCATCAACATAAATGTCCAGCTAAATCCCTCCGGGTTGTTATTCTAGCAGAAATGAGGAGGAACTGAAAGTTGAGGAAGGACCAGAGGAAGGAGATGGCCTTGAGCCTGTACAAAAGAAGATGTGATGAAGAAGTACAACAACTGGAATTACTTTTTTTTTTTCTATTGGAGGAATTTCTCAACCCAAAACAATGAACCTTCTTTCAACCCTGTGCACACAAAGTGGGGGAGCGATGTACACCACAATATGCTACACATCCATCAGCGGTCAGCCACCCAACCAGTCTCAGATAACCAACGTAAACAATATAATTCACCTGTAAATCGAGGGGGGACGGAAGATTTCGTGAAAGCAACTCCTATTCTAATCAGGAGTACCTTCGCCGCAAGGAGAAGGGACTTTGTTTCAGATGTAATAAGCCTTTCAACCATCAACATAAATGTCCAGCTAAATCCCTCCGGGTTGTTATTCTAGCAGAAATGATGAGGAACTGAAAGTTGAGGATGGACCAGAGAAGGGAGATGGCCTTGAGCCAGTACAAAAAAAGGTGTGATGAAGAAGTACAACAACTGGAAGTACCTCTTTTTTTTTCTTCTATTGGAGTATTTCTCAACCCAAAACAATGAAAATGTGTGGTAGTTTGCGGGGGATCCCGGTTATTGTAATGAGCGCGAGCCACAATTTCTTATCGGCATCATTGGTTGAACGACTCCATCTTCCTGTTACGGCCACCAGCGAGTTTGGGGTTCATTTAGGGGACGGACACTGGGCAATATCTCGAGGAATATGTGAAGGGCTACATATTAATTTGGGGAGTTGTGAGATTGTAGTTGATGGCTATTTGTTTGGATTAGGTGGGGGCATAGCTTGGCTAAGTACATTGGGTGAGGTAAAAGTAGATTGGATAAAAATTAATATTAAATTTGAACAAGGTAAATAAGAGGTGGTGGTTTGGGGTGACCCTTCTTTAGCCACAACCCCAGCAACTCTTTCCTCAATCTCAAGAACAACTGAGGTGTAATTTTGGGGTCTGCTCCTTACTGTTGCTGTTAAGATTGAGTATGAGCAGTTTGTGGAACATGGGGAAGTGTATGAGCCTATTATCGAGTTATTAATTGAGTTTTGGGTGGTGTTTAAGGACCCCAGGGTTTTCCACCTAAAAGGGGTCAAGAGCATGCGGTTATCATTCAGGAAGGGGCAGATCCAGTAAGTGTCAGACCTTATAGATACACCCATAATCAGAAAAATGAAATTGAACAATTAGTAGAGGAAATGTTGAAAGCAGGGGTAATTCAACCAAGCATTAGCCCTTATTATAGCCATGTTATCCTTGTAATGAAAAAAAGATGGGAGTTGGAGGTTTTGTGTGGATTATAGGGCTTTTATGAGATTACTATCCCGGATAAGTATCCGATTCCTGTTATTGAGGAACTATTGGATGAGTTATATGGAGCTCGTATATTTTCTAAGATTGATTTGAGGGCAGGGTATCACCAGATTCATGTACGAAGGGGGGATGTTCATAAAGACGGCCTTTAGAGCTCACTCAGGGCATTATGAATTTCTTGTATTGCCATTTGGGCTGAAACACGCCCCGGCGACATTTCAAGCTACAATGAATGACATTTTTCGTCCATATTTACGAAAATTTGTTTTGTTTTTTTTTTATGACATTTTGGTTTATAGTAAATCAGGTACATATCATCTCACTCATATCAGACTTGTGATGAGCACCGTGCAGCATTACAGTTTCGCTGCTAACAAAAAGACGTGCACGTTTGGCCAAAGACAGGTCGGATATTTGGCCACTTAATTTCTGAGCAGGGGGTGGAAGTGGATCAAAAGAAGGTGTGTTGTGTCCTAGATTGGCCGATTCCACAGACTTTAAAAGCCATCAGGGGATTTTTGGGACTTACCGGATACTATCGAAGGTTTATACAAAAATATGGGAAGATTGCTCGACCCCTAACCGATTTGTTAAAGAATGATGGTTTTAATGGAATGATGAAGCGCTGCATGCCTTTCAACGGCTGAAGGAACTTCTCCTTTCAGCTGTTGTTTTAACCTTGCCAGATTTTAGCAAGGATTTCATCATAGAGTGTGATGCATCAGGGCGTGGCTTTGGAGCCGTATTAATGAACCCATAGCATACTTTAGTAGGTTTTGGCGGAAGGGCATTAGCTAAATCGGTTTACGAAAAGAAACTTATGGCTCTAGTGTTAGCCATACAACATTGGAGACCTTATTTGTTGGAGAGAAAGTTCAAGGTCGTTACTGATCAAAAGTTACTCCGAAACCTCACAGATCAACGTATTACGACCCATGACCAACAAAATTGGCTAGCCAAATTACTTGGGTATGATTTTGAAGTTATATATAAGCCAGGGAAAACCAACAGCGCAGCGGATGCTCTGCCACGTAGGGGTACCGAAAGGGAATTTATGGCTATTAGTGCACCTTATTGGGTTGATGGGGAGCAGATTTTAGAAGCTGTCTCTAAGGATCATGTCCTACAGCAGGCGATGAAAAATCTTCACGAACAACCCAACGAACCAACCCCATATTCATCGGTGCATGGGAGGTTGTTTTATAAAGGACGTATGGTGATTCCAGCCAAATCAGATTGGGTTAAAAACATATTGCAGGAGTATCATGCTACCCCAATGGGGGACATTTGGTTGCTTATTGCACCTACCATCGCATTGCACAATCCTGGTTTTGGAAGGGGATGAAGCACGACACATATGAGTTTGTGGTGAGTGTCAAAGCCAAAAATATCAATTTACCTCTTCTTCGGGTTTACTACAGCCTCTACCTATTCCGGAGTTAGTGTGGGAAGACATAGCTATGGATTTCATAACTGGATTGCCAAAATCCAAAGGGTACGATGCTATTATGGTTGTGGTTGACCGCCTTTCCAAATACGCACACTTTATCTTGATAAAGCACCCATATTCAGCGATGGGGGTGGCCGAGTTGTTTGCCAAAGAAGTGGTACATCTTCACGGGGTACCGAATATATTGTGAGTGATAGAGATCTTACCTTTATCAGTCAATTCTGGCAAGAATATTTCAGATTACAAGGTACTCAACTCCGGATGAGTTCAGCTTACCATTCAGAAACCGATGGCCAATCCGAAGTGCTAGATCGCTGTTTAGAAACATATTTGAGATGTTTCGTCTCGGAACAACCCAAAACATGGGCTGAATGGGTGGGGTGGGCAGAGTTTTGGTATAACACCAGCTTCCATTCAGCAGCTCAGACTACACCCTTCGAAATTGTTTATGGGAGGCCACCACCGGTGCTGATTCATTATCTAGCTGGGGAAACTAAAGTGGATGCAGTTGCTAGTGATCTGCGTGACAGGGATGAGATATTACGACAATTAAAGTTCAACTTATATCGAGCTCAACAACGCATAACGAAATATGCCAATGTGAGCCCAAAAGATGTGTCTTTTGAAGTGGGTGATTGGGTAGTTGTTAAGCTAAGGCCTCATAGACAGTCCACTGTAGCACGAAGGGTAAATCAGAAGCTTGGAGCCTGATTCTTTGGTCCTTTTCGGGTAATACAGCGGGTGGGAATAATAGCTTATCGGTTATAGCTACCAGAAGGTTGTCGAGTTCACCACGTATTTCATGCATCGCAAATTAAGAAACTAAAGGGGAATATAATGTGGAAGCAGCATTGCCAACAGAGCTGTAAAAATTGGAGACTGATATACACCCACAAAAAATATTTGACCATCGTAATATCAGCAAAGGGCCGGAAGAAGTTCATCAGGTGTTGATTCAGTGGAAGAACAAACCAAGTGAGGATGAAACCTGGGAAGTAATGACTGATATACGAAGGCAATTCCCTACCTTCAACCTTGAGGACAAGGTTCATGATAAGGCTGGGAGTATTGTTACAACCAAACTGCTAGAGAACCCATCAAGCCCAACTAATGGAGGGCCAAAAGAGAAGCCCATAAAGGTTTATCAATGAGAGAAAGGTCACGTGAAGAGGGGGAGGCGGTTAGTCTGTTAAGGGGAGAGAAAAAAGGAATAAAAGTAAGTGAGAAGGGAGGAGGAAACATTCAGATATTTTGAGTGATAATTTTGTTAGCAAGCGTGTAGCTTGGGCAAGAAAGTTCATACTCCCCGAGTGATAGTAAGCTTGAGAGTTTTTGTACCCCCAAGTGATGGCTTGATGGGTTCTCTAGCAGTTTGGTTGTAACAATACTCCCAGCCTTATCATGAACCTTGTCCTCAAGGTTGAAGGTAGGGAATTGCCTTCGTATATCAGTCATCACTTCCCAGGTTTCATCCTCACTTGGTTTGTTCTTCCACTGAATCAACACCTGATGAACTTCTTCCGGCCCTTTGCTGATATTACTATCACTCGGGGAGTATGAACTTTCTTGCCCAAAGAGAAGCCCATAAAGGTTTATCAATGAGAAAAAGGTCACGTGAAGAGGGGGAGGCGGTTAGTCTGTTAAGGGGAGAGAAAAAAGGAATAAAAGTAAGTGAGAAGGGAGGAGGAAACATTCAGATATTTTGAGTGATAATTTTGTTAGCAAGCGTGTAGCTTGGGCAAGAAAGTTCATACTCCCCGAGTGATAGTAAGCTTGAGAGTTTTTCATTGCATTTCTTTGGTTCATTTAGTTGTATTCAATCAAAATTTCAGTAAACGAACTCTGTTTTAGTCGTTTTATGTTGTGTGCTCTAGTTATTACTTTTCTTCCCCTAACAGTCCACATATTTTGGGACACTAGCTTAAGATCATTATCTATATCAACCATAAATGTCTTAATATAGGTCCAAGTAATAAGAAATTTTTACCTCTTCCTCCAATTCCAATTTCACATTTTATCACGATGATTCGATCTTTATTCTATCAATCTCATGGCTTTCATAGATTCCTCAACTACGCTCAGTCCTCCTCCTGATTCTTATTTTTCTCAGATAATCCCAGTGCAATTTAGACTCTCCTTCATTAAATCTGTATATCATTTATTGTCGCTCTAATATGGCTCATTTTGTTTCCTAAATGCCCATCCCTATACTTGGTGTATTGATTTGTTTGCAGCTTTGGTCTATTTGGTATATATTTTTTGTTTATAGAATATCACTTCCTCCAATAGTGGTATAAAACCTTTAATCTTTATTATGCTAGTATCTTAATCTTTTTTGCCAGCTAAAATACACATTATTTCAATGAAAATATGCTACATTAAATTCGATATTTAAGATTACCAATGCTTTATCATATAATTGATTTAGTCACACTCAGTGTGTGTGCGTTATAACTAGTGGAGATAATTATTCAACATGGTTTTGGGCCATGGGATCTCCATGCCAAAAACAAGTGTTGTTTTGCGGATGACATAATTGTGAAACCAGATTCTTCTTCTGACAATTAGTCTCAGTGACAAAGGTGGTGCAACAACATGGTTCTCTCATGGATTTCTTAGATCTATATCTACATATAATGATCAAAGCGTCATGTATCGTGACACAGCTTGTGAAGTTTGGCTTGATCTTTCTAAACGTTTCAGTCAATCAAATGCGCCAAAAGTCTTTCAAATAAAGCAATCTGTCTTTGAAACTCGGCAACATTTTCTTTCTGTTTCCGGTTATTTCGCAAAGCTAAGGAGCTTGTGGGATGAATAATGAATTGCCATCTCATCTCAATATTTCTAATTTGTTCTTGTGGAGCAATGAAAGATGTTCCTATATTTCATCAAAAAGAGTAAGTAATGAAATTTCTTTCTGTACTTGCTAATAGCTTCTCAGGTTTGAGAAGAAAAAAACTTTTGATTGAACCTATCATGTGAAGAAAGTTTATTCTAAGGTTGTCCGTTGAGTATTACCATTGCATTTGCATTAGTCACTGCACAACAAGCACATAAGTATCACCTTGGGAAATGGCTCTCCATTGAGTATAAGTTCCGTCAATTGGACGCCAGTAACGGCCCCTGTTACAGCACCAACACCCACTCCACGTAAGAAACCAGTTTCAGTAGTCTGCCCTTTGAGCGCCCCACTGATCGACCCTACAATGGCTCCACCTAAATAAAATCCCAAAAATACATGAATAAACATATTGACAAAGAACACAATCAGGTAACACCATGACTCCTAGACACGGTGGCGGAGGCTTTTCAGTTCCATTGACATTTCCCAAATGGTCGCGTTTATTGCCATTAAGTTTATTTCAATTCAAAATAATAATAATTAGATAATTTAGATAAATTATTAATTATAGAAAATCAAAAAAATCAGAAAATATCTAAAAATATTCAGCAACGGCTTTTTGGGCCACGAAATAGTTGCCATTCCGCGACGTCCGTGAAATAACAGTTACAAGTCTATTTTAACATGGAACTTGGAAGCTGTTGTTCCCTTTCCGGAACCTGCCATTCCACGGCCGTTTTCTCGAACCACCGCAACAAAGTTCATGGACAATTTAGGAACAATATACTTTGAAATTGGCAACAAGGGACGTACCTAAAGCAAAAATGCAAGTGAGTATAGCCACAGAAAAGTTCTTCATCAATACAAAGGCAACTGCAAGCCCAGATGCGTAACCACGAAGTTCAGCCCCAATCCACCACAGAATGCGAGAAAACCGAAGTCTCACTGCTGAACAACGGATCAACATGGTTGCAGAAATTTAAGTGATCGCTTTTGTATTTAAGCAGAATTGTAGATGCAAATTATCGACAAGCAATTAACTTTTTAAGTCTGGGGGAAAAATCTTGAAAAGTTGTTGGACTAGTGTGAGCATTTATACAAGGTAGATGAGCGGAGGAGTTGGAGAAAGATTAGCATTTAAGGTGGTGCGTTCAGCAAGTCTTTCTTCATCATTTATGGTTGCGCTCAGTTGGGTCTTGTGGTCACTCACTAGTATTTACTTCGTATCGCTATTAAATTTGGAACAAACTTGTTGAAAAATGATGAAAGAATTTATAGATAACCAAGGAAGAATGGAGGTAATAAATGAAGTAGGTATATTCAAGATAGATATTATAGGTTAACGGATAGCAGCATCAAAGTAAGCAGTTCTTGGAGCATCCATCAGTTGACTGAGTATGTTGGCAGCAAAAAATCATCGAAACACCCGGTTTATGCCATACTTACTCATCAAATCAATATTAAAATACACAACTTTTAAATAAGATACTAATAAACTAACATAACGATTATTTTATACCTATCATATTAAGTTGATCCATAGACGGAGTCCACACCAAATACACATAAATATTTTTCCATAAACAATAATTGATATATGTAGAGCCCATATGAGATCCATACAAGCATATTCCCATAAACAATGTTAGTTGAAGTGTACTTCTATGTCACCTTGATTTTAATAAATAAAATATCGACCTTTAATAATTGTATAAGGTATCTTACTATACATAAAAATAATGAGTCCAACTACCTTCCTAGGTGTGGGAGTCGGGTTTGGGGTAATTGGGTTCCAATAAATCGGATATTTCTAGATGGGGTCGGGATTTTCTGGTTTAGGAACCCGATCGGGACTGAGGGATTTCGGATAGCTTTGTTGGGAAAAAAATTTGGGTCGGGTACCCGAAATCCGTTTACTTTTCAACTTTAAAAAAAAATACAAGTTCACGGCTTCTTCAAACGTGTTTTCAGCCTTTTACCTTTTTTGCTCAGTTGCTTATTAGGATTTTCGTAAATTACATAAAAAAACCACTACACATAGATTGATAGACCGTCAACGCACAAGGAGTCCAAATCAATGAGAACTTTTGCACCCTTTTTGTAAACAAACTCGGGTTTTGGGAGCCCAAATTTGGGTACCCCGATATCTTCAGGTACAGGTTCATGTATCAGTTTAGTCTACCCGGAACCGATTACCCATCCCAAATCCCACCCCTACCCTTTCCTAGAAGCAAACTAAATATATTTTCATCTCAATAAATATATATATATATATATATATATTTGTTTCGTTAAATATCACAAAATATATAAGGGGTATATAGATGAAGGGAATGAAATCATCCGTGGCACTAAATATATGTGATAAATAACTTTTTATATAATTAAAATTATTATGGTACTACGGTAGAGTGAATAATCTTGTTTTTTATATGTTGGGAGGGAGATTTAAGATGAGTGACAAAAAATTTTATAAACAAAATACATGTTCAAAGCGATGATTTATAATTTCGGGAGAACAAAATATAATTTTATCTAGAAAATAAATTTATGGAGGAAGGATAAATTGCTGGAGATCTTGTCCTAAAAGTGGGGTAATGATGTAATTAATTAATAATATAGGACTATTAAACAACCCTTACTCTAACCTAGTAGCTACTCTTCATAAATACCCGAGTTGAGGGCCGAGAAGCTAGCCCTAAATTTACTTCTTTCTCTCTGACTCGCAGTCAGGCGAATTGCTACTTTCACCGGACGCGATGGCTAAAAGCTCCTTCAAATTGGAACACCCCCTCGGTATTTACCAATACTTTTCTGCTCCGATCGTTCGTAAATTACATTTGGTCTTGTTGCGTTGTGCTTTTTCTTGTATTCATATAGCTAGGTTTTACCTCTAATGGTATTCGATTTCATGTATATTCGGATCAACGTTTTCTTTATCGTTGATCTATCGAGTGTGTTATTGATTGCGATCTTGCGTGTAATATGTTGCAGAGAGGCGACAGGCTGAAGCTTCTCGTATCAGGGAGAAGTACCCTGACAGAATTCCGGTATTAAATGGTCAATTTTTTTTATGAAAGTTGGGGATGGCCCTCAAGAGACCATACGCAAAATAATTTCAAATTTGATGCCTTATTTTTCACATATTTTAAGTTTCGCCTCAAAATGCATGAACTCCCGGTTATTTATATTTTTGGGTCCGGCCCGCCCTTTATGTCTTGCGCTTCATCCTTGTCCGATGCTTAATATTCTTATTTCTATTGGTATTTTGGTGTAGGTTATTGTGGAGAAGGCTGATAGAAATGATATTCCTGACATTGACAAGAAAAAGTCAGTTTCTTTCATCCCCTTTCAGCTCTTGGTTCTGTTAGTGTCTAGTGAGGCTTACATTGCTGTTAGAGATTTGGTTTACCTGAGGAGATTCCTGTCTGTTTTAGTTTTTTTTATTTTGTTACAGATGCTTGACATGCATTGAGTAATAGGATTTTGGGATTTTGAAATTTTTTGAATACTTAATATGGATTAAGGCGGGTTACTAAAGAAATAGAAGCTATAAATGTTTCTTTACTGATGATGAACGTGCCATGAGTTCAATAATTTAGCAATTTTAGTTCTGCATGTAGCTTTTTTCCCATAATATATTGGAGACCAGCAAATTGCTTAAAACAATAGCCACCTTTAGGCTTATCTTGTTTTTCCTTTTATTTCTTCATGTCTTGTTGGAGGACGAAGGAAAAATATTGTTTTACCTGTTTCTCTCTTTATTTGGTGGGGGATGCTGATGATTGTTTGTTCACGGATTGTGTACAGCCTTTTAACAATTTTGATTGTGAAAAACACAGATATCTGGTTCCTGCTGATCTGACAGTGGGGCAGTTTGTGTATGTTATCCGTAAAAGAATTAAGCTCAGTGCTGAGAAAGCCATTTTTGTGTTTGTCAAGAACATTCTTCCTCCCACTGGTAAGGAGAAACTTCAACCGTGTCAAAATTTTCCATGAACTTAATTATTAAATCTTCGTTCGCCTTGTGTTGTTTTAAATTTGTATTTTTTGTTATATGGTTGATGTTGCAGCTTCCATGATGTCTGCAATTTATGAGGAAAATAAAGACGAGGATGGTTTCTTGTATATGACTTACAGTGGTGAGAATACGTTCGGATCGATCTGAATTATGGAAATCCATTATCCATCCAAGTCATGTGTATATAGTCCAAGAATAACTTGTAAATTCTCTTTCATTATCTACCTGGTGCCATTCTTCTGATTCAACTTCTTGTTATTATGATTTCTACTACTTTGAATTTGAATTTCTTCTTATTGTGGTGACCCTTTTATAGATATATACCGTTTGGTACAAATCCTATTTTCTCTTATTGAAGTAAATAGCAAGTGTAAATTCTCCATGAATGTCAGCACCGCATGTTGTGTATTTCTGATTGTGCACGGGTTGTATTCAGCTGAACTGAATATCATGATACTTTAAAGTTATGTTTTGAGTACGAATTTATTCAGCCTGTATTAGACGACGGTAGACCAGGTTAGAAATGGCAATTGACACGGTGCAACATTTTACTATCATTTCCGTGTTATTCATTTTTTTTTATAAAATATTGTATTTAAACAATTATTGTTTTAACTGAGGAAAGTATGAGTAATAAACCTAAGTTGAGTTCCAGTAATATCCTCAACTTTGCTCGAATTGGGCTCGATCTCAGTTGCGTAGCTAATTTCGGGCTCTGCTCATGGAGGCTATGAGAAACTCAAGTTCAATTAGAGAAATCTGAAATTGTCTGATTGAACTGAGCTAGTTTAATCTTTGCTCATAATACCAATTTCTCAGAATGTGTTTGCAAGTGAAATGTGGGAAATTTAGTTACACTGAAAACCAGTATACGAAGTGTTTCAAAATTTATACGAGCACTAATTTTCTCACTATTGGCAACTCTTTCAGTTCCATTTCCACTGCTTTTGCTTGGTTAATGGGCTTCTGAAGCAGCAGCCGCCCTTGATATCAACAAAAATATAACTGAAGGAGAAAGAACACTGATCTTTTCATGGTATTCAATGTTTGATTACTGATTAGATAAAACTAAGATATAGGTACTGACTAAAAAAAAGAGATATATGCTATTGTGATAGAGAACGCACAAGATTTTCCCAAAAGAATGAAATTCAAACAATGATATAAAAATCAAACTATACGGTTTGGATCGGTTTAAAATCAACCAAATCGAAAAAACTGATTTGATTAAAGTTATAGACAATTAAATCGAACCAAACAGATTACAGTAATATATATAATTATGTAATAAGTTCTAATAATTTAGTATGCGTTTTTTTGGATATAGAAATATTTATTTGATTTTTAGTTTATGTTCTATTATTAACGAGCTTTGTGAAGGTCTAATTACGTTGGGAATTTGTTTATTGCAAATTTAACCCTAAAATAAACACAATCACGACCCTTACAAGCTATGGATCATATTATAACACCAGAACTCAGCTCCCCTTTCATCCTTCAAGCCGCCAAACAAGAACAACCAACGTCCGTAGTCAAGACCTCGCGTTTATTAATATATCTAAACTTTTGCTTGTTTAATTCATAGTTTTTAATGTTGTTTAGCCTTGAATACTTTATTAATCATCTTTCTATGAAGATGATTATAAGCTAAGTTTATTTTATCAAGACTTTGAGAATTCTATGTTTGAACCTTTGATTTAATTAATAGTTTTTGATTGATTATATATGATCTTTGTACATAATTTAATATCTTAATGCTTTCGTGAATTGATCTCCCATTGAATTGATATTTGTTATTGTATTTCAGATCGAGAGATAATATTATAATACGAACAAGTAAATTATACCGTGGATTTCAGATTGATCGAGAGATAAGATCAAATACACGTGTGATATCGAAAGCTAGAAGTTTTCACAAATCTTAATGCAATATTGAGTTGTTATATAAGTATGCGATAGTGACTTACATCAATTTGTTATTAGGTTTAATATAAATCGAGAGAGTATATTAGATAAATCGGAGAACTCGTCACCTTAGAATCATGGATAATCAATCGATATTAATGAAAGAATTTTAGAGGATAACATAGGTGAACCAAAGTCCTGGTCAATCTTCTATATTGATTTATTCGTTTGTGTGTGCTTGTTGTTGGGAGTCTGAATTCTTTGTTACTTTACTATTCCATAATTTTCACCAACTACTCGTAGGCTAAATATAATTAAAATGATCGAGTTTGGTACTTGCTACTAGCCCGCGATAACATCTGCATATCTTCTATACTAAAACTTGACATCGTACACTTGTGGATTAATCGTTCACAATTGAGATTTTATTGTTTAAAAAAGTGACGATCGTGTGTTGGTACATGGACTGTGATAAGTGCCATTTTTGCATTTATATTTCTATGTCGTTATATTTTACAGTGATTCTTCGATGATATTACGCTTTTTGGTATTAATTTGCATATTTCAGGAATTTACGTAGAAATGAGAGTAAATGAAGAAAAAGAGCTAAAACGAGGAAAATAGACTAAACCGAGCCAACACGTCGAAGGAAGGACAAAATCACAATTTGGGAGAAACGACCTAGTGATCGATCAGCATCTGAACAGTGACTGATCGCCATGTGATGACAACTGGGCAACAAAAATATAATTCTCGCGATCGATCGTGAGTTCGTGGCGATCGATCGCAAAAAGACGTAAAATTTATAAACGCTGAAATTCAATGCTCGGTCGATCGGCTAGTTGTTGGCGATCGATCGCCAATCACGAATAAATCGGGATTTATTCATTTTGAAAAGTTTGTGTCTACCATTCTTGGTGATTCTTCATCGACTATGTAAGGAACAATGTTGGACGAAAATAGGAAGTTTTGGCACATATTTTTCGGACATATTATCAGCCTCCACACCTCTACATCTCAATCCATTCAAGAGCAAAACCAAATGGAAGAGACGTGACGACACAAAGACGCGTGGTGTCAATACCTCGCGTTATTTTTTATTTCTAAGCTTAGTTCTTTGTTATTTTTCAGATTTTTAATGTTTAAATTGTTGTTAGACATATTTTTACATTATTATTTGAGCATGATTATTGGCTAAGTTTTGTTATCAAGACTAGGGGATCCTGTGTTTGAACACATGAATTAGATAACAATTTTTGATTGATTCCTACAATTCTTTGCGCATAATATATTGTTCTCTATGATTTTGAAGGATGATCACATTTGAATGATTAAATACATCGCGATTGACTTAATCATACGATATTACGATACGAGGCCATGCGTTTTAGATTGAGACTGGCCACGTAAAATCTAGCACACGTATGATATCAATATATTTACCAAAATCGAAGGCTAATAGTTTTCATAAATCATTTTTCGATATTGATTGTGCAATAAGGACAAGGGAGTGGTTTATTGTACTATTAATATTAGACTTGTTATAGCTTGACCATAGTATAACAAATGCACTAGGAAAACTCGTTACCTTAGAACATAGGATTTTAAATCATAATTAATAAAAGAATTTGTAGGGGTGAACCGAAGTCTTGATAATTGTTTCTACTGATTTCCTAAACTTTCCATTGCTTTTGGGTTGCCTACTATTCTTGGGTTAATTTAGTATACTTTTCACTAATTATTCGAATGTTAAATATAGTTAAGCTAAAGGAATTGGTAATTATTTTGTAGTCCATGTGTGTTCGATAGCCTGTTCTTTAAATAATATACTAAACTTGACAACAGTGCACTTGTGGTATAATCATGCTACACTGGAATTTTATTGTTTAACTAAATCGCGATCAAGTTTTTGGCCCCGTTGTCGGGTACTAGTTTAAGTAATACCCTTAGAGATTAGTTTTAACTATAATTTAGCCACATTTTTTTTTACTTATGTTTCGATTTTTCTTTCTACTACTGTTTGTTTGGTTATTTCTGCAGGTGGTTGTTTCTTAGTGCATGCTAAGGAATAGCAATCCTACACTTGAGCTTTTTGATCTAGAAAGTGAAAGAAATTTTCTTAGGAGACTACAAGAAGCTCGATCAATTGCAGAAAACAACCAAGAAAGGGATGGAGATGATGAATGACGGAACGAGGGGGTACTTATTACACGATCACTAATGGATTATGGTCATCCCTCGTTCCATGGTTCATTGTCTAGTATCACTAAACCCATCATTCAGGTGAATAACTTCGAAATCAAGCATGTTATCATTCAAAGCGCTACAGAAGATCCCAGTGCTCGTATCTTTAACTTATTGGAGATTTGTGATACCTCCAAGCACAATGGTGCTACTGACGACGCAACCAGATTACGATTGTTTCCTTTTTTTTCTTTAAAAGATAAAGATAAATCGTTGTTGCATTCATTGCCTTCAGGTTCTATCCCTACATGGGATATGATGGTGCAACTGTTCCTATCAAAATACTTCCCACCGTCAAAGACTGCAAAGATGCAAAATGACATCACTACAGTCATTCAACATGATCCTGAGACCCTATATGAAGCATGTGAGCGCTTCAAGGACTTACTGGGGAGATGCCCACATCAGCCTTTCAATCTGGTTGCAGGTAAAAACTTTTAATAGCGGTTTATTTCCTAATAATCATTTTATAATTGATGCAGCATCAGGAGGTACGATTATGAGGAAGACTTCTAAAGTAGTTTATGAACTTCGGGATGAGATGACTTCTAATAGTTATCAGTGGCAATCTGAAAAGAATATACCCAAGAAGTAAGCTGGAGTGTATCAAGTGGGAGACGTCACTGCTTTGTCTGCCCAAATTGAGGCATTGAACACGAGGCTAAATAGCGTAAGCAATACACCGATGCAAGTTCAAGACATCACTTGCGACTTGTGTCAAGGACCACATCCAAGCATTGAATGCCAAGCAGGTAACCTGTTTGTTCAAACTAATGAAGCTGTCAATTATGTAGGGAACAGGTCACAGCAGTACAACCAATACTCGAACACGTACAATCCCCGGACGAAGAACCTGGAGAAAATCCCGACCAAGTTCATGTCTGTGACTGAGACAAGAATGCAAAATCAATACGCAGCAATAAAGAATTTGCATGTCCAAATGTGGCAGTTGGCGAATGCTTTTGTTGGGAGAACTCAAGGCACATTGCCGAGTGACATTGAGAAAAATTCAAAAGAGCAGGTCAATGCAATCACACTAATGGGTGTCAAGGAACTTGGCCTAGAGTTGAGGTTGAACAACCCACCATTAAGCAAGAGGCTGTCAAGAACAAGTCAAAGGGAAAAGTGAGCGACGAAGGTAAGTCTTCTACCACCACATCTATCACACCACCCACGCAAGTACACATCTCAACTCTCTTTCCCGCTGCATTAAAAAGAGCTAAAGTAGATGCTAGTTTTGTAAAGTTTCTTGAAATTTTCAAGAACTTATATATTGATATACCAGTTGCTGATACTCTATTTCAATTACCGAGTTTCTAAGTTCGTGAAGGAGATTTTATCGAAAAAGCTGAGTCTAGGAGAGCAAGAGCCTATAAATTTAGCTGAGGAGCAATATTACAACATAAATCGCCTCCGAAATTAAAAGATCCAGATAGTTTCTCTATACCCTGCACTATTGGGTCTTTCTCATTTCAAAATCTATGTGTGATTTAGGTGCAATCGTTAATTTAAGCCTTTGTCGATTTTCAGGAAACTAAGGTTGGGAGAACCAAAGCCTACAAGAGTGGTGCTAGAAATGGCGGAGTTCATCAAGCATCCAAGTGGGATCATCGAGGAAGTACATGTTAAGCTAGACAAATTCATATTGACATGGTGGAAGACGCAAACATGCCCTTGATCTTTGGGAGACCATTCCTAGCTACCGGAAGAGCATTGATCGATATTGAAGAATGAAAGTTGATTATCTGTGTAGGAGTGGATCAAGTCACATTTACTATGTTTCAAACTCTACCATACACACACAACGCGCACAAATGCTTTATTATTAATGAAATTAAAATTTTGCATGTTAATGTGGTGCAGGGAGATGCCAAGGGCAATGGGGGAAACGAGCAAGTGAGTAAAGGAGATATATGCAATGATAAGAAGAAAAAGAAGAAGGAGAAGGGAAGAAAAATCTGCGAGGTAGACGATGTTGAATTGCAAAAAGCTTCAACACCTCGCATTTTTCAAAGCAAGCGGAAGGTTTTATGGGTTGGATCATTCACTGTTACTAAATTATACCCTCATTAGCCATCAAAGCAAGTGATCATATGTCGTTAATTATCAGAGGTTGAATGAGTTCAGGTTTTTTTTCAAGTTGCACAAATATAACCTGTTAAGTATTTTAATTTATGATTCTTTAATTATAATCATTTATAATTAAATCGATTTAATACCATTATCAGTCTGCTTCTATCCAATACCAATTAATTAAATCGATTTATTTCAAAAGCTTTTAATAAAATAAAATTGTATATAATATAGATATATATAGATAACAATGTTTGGTATTTTAATTTTTAAAATTTTCTTAAATAAATTAAGAACAATAAAAATAAAAAAATTGATCCCGTAAGGCAATAACATTAAAAACTGACTTACGAGTATATTATTATTAATTTTAAAATTTGGATTTAGATTGAAAAACCTCAACTGAAGAGTTATTTCTTCCGTTGTCTTGAATGGAGAATGTTCGGAGAGCGGTGAGCCAAATAGCCTATTCCCCACCTTCTCAGCCACTCTCTTCTTTTCCTCTTCTGCAACTCCCTCTCCTTCCGCTGCTCTCTTTCGCTTCATCCCTATATAGCCTCGCTCTATCCTTCCGCCACCACCTATATAACCTAAATATCTTTTCCAGACACAGGTAATTTCTTGGATTCCATGATTTCTTCCTTTTCTCTGTGAAGGACTGTTGACTGCTTAATTTCGACGAGGAAAAGTTTGTTTAAGGGCGGAGAATTATGGTCCCTTTTCAGTTGTAAAAGCTTCGAAGCTTTTTGACAGCTGTTGAGTTTTTTTTCCTGATTTGTTGGCTTCCTTTTTTTTTTTTTTTGGGCTTTGTGGTTGATTCTATTTAGTTTTGTGGTTTAAGGTTGCCAGTTCCTGTGATTAGCGTTGGGAATTTGACATGGGGAGGCAACGGGAAGACGCCAATGGTGGAGTTTCTTGCGCGCTTATTGATTGATTCTGGGATTTCTCCTCTCATTCTGACAAGGGTATTTCTTTCTTTCTTTCTTTCTTTCTTTCTTTCTTTCTACTCTTATTATCTGCATAGGTATTGTGAGTTCAGTGCGCAACCAAAGAATTTATTGGAGCTTTGTAAATGTTTTTTTTTACTCGGCACTAGTAATTGCTAAGATATTTAATACATGCAAATGTGGTTAAACGACATCTTAGTCTTCCTCCTAGTTTACGGTTTCATAAGATTGTAAATTATGCAAACTTTCATTGCAACAACCACAGAGTTGTTGGTATATGTAATTCCATTTCTGCGGTGCTTCTAGATAGAGGAGATTTGAAGCAATGCTGTATTTGCAGGGATATGGCGGTGCTGATGAAGCTAAAATGCTTTGGAGGCATCTGCAAGGAACGTATGCAAAGATTGGCGTTGGTGCGAACCGGGTTGCAACTGCATCCACTTTTCTTGAAAAGTATGGTTACGTAAATTTTCATGATATTCATTGGTCGAAAAGACTTTTTGCTGAAGGCAAAGTGAAAAACCTATCCAAGGGAAACCAAATTGGTGCAGCTATCCTTGATGATGGAATGCAGGTAGTCTTGATTCTTCTCGGTGTCTCTCAGATCAGATTGGACCGAATTTGATCCCTCTGTTTAGAACATTCAGTAAGCAATGGACAAAAATGCTACTGAGTCTAGTTGATTGCCTTTTTCCGCCTTTCATAAGAATTGGATAAGGATCCATTGAACTCCTCTAATGTCATCTTGAATCTAGCATTTATAAAATTCAGAAGATTAAAATAATGTGGGATTCACACTTATGTTTGTATAACTGTAAATATTTGGAAGGCAGCATCTGGGCATATGGCGTGACCTGGAAATCGTGATGATCAATGCAATGATGCCATGGGGAAATAATCGGTTGGTTCCACTTGGTCCACTAAGGGAACCTCTAACTGCATTGGGCCGAGCAGATGTTGTCATCATTCATCATGCAGATTTGGTATTGAAAGATTTTTCGTCTCTGTTTTAACTTATTACTCATCTGTTTTCTGATTTATGTACATCTTTCTCACAAGTTTCTTGGTACGAAGATTAATCATCACAGATGCACCAACAGCAAGGTTTCTAATGCAATTATCATACAGGTGCAGGAGAACGATATTAAAGCCCTGGAATCATCGGTTCAAAAGGTCAAAGAATCTGTTCCGATATTCTTAACTGAAATGGCTCCATTGCACTTCTTCAAACCTGGAGACGTGTCTTTCAAAATTCCACTGGAGGCTGTAGAAAACAAGATTCTATTGTGCATATCCGGTATTGGTTTTGCTGACTCCTTCATTCAAAAGATCAAGAAGGTATGGTTCACTTTTCTTTCTTTATTAGCAATATCTGCCATATCTTTTGATTCTTGATCTTACATTGTTCTCACATGGAAGGGGTAATAAGGAATAACTATTTGCAGATGGAACCAAGATATTTGGATCGGCTAGACTTCAGTGATCACCATTTGATCCGAATGAAGGTATATTTGTCTTCTTTGGCTTCCTTTATGAACATCAGCATTCCTCTGACAGTTGTTGGGCCATTCTTCAGCATAAAACGACTGTAACATCTGATGTAGGTGGTTATAAATCTCGTACACTAGTGTCCCTTTTTTCATTTAATTTTCTGGGTTTTCGTTACAAGTACATGGGATATACTGACTTCTTTGTGTACATCAAACTAGGATATTAACATCGTAAGAACTAGGCTTCGAGCACTTGAGTCCAAGTTTGATGCAAAGCCAATTGTTGTTACGACTGAAAAGGTAACCCAACTCTTGATCATTTATTGGAAATTTATTTTTACAATTTTTTTTCACTTACCTGATACCAAAACTGAATGCTTTATGCTTGTGTCTGATTAGGATTATGACAGATCTCCGGGGATTCTTGAGCACCTTGAACCATACGAGGTACTGGTTGTTTGTTGTCGCTTGCAAATAGTGCCACATGACGGAAGAACAGAATATAGCTTCGGCAAGATTGTGATGGAGCTTTTCAGGCGAAATGAACGTGGCTGTTGCTAATCGTTTCTTTAACCCTTGAGAATGTTAACCCCATAGTATACCTCACAGGTTTATTCTGCTTGGGGAAAGATCTGGACGAAATGAAGAGAGGAAATCAAAAAGAAAAAGTATTTCATGCATAGATTTAAGTAAAGAATAGAGCTGTGCCAAGTCTTAAATGATAAAAAAGAAAAAGTATTTCATGCATAGATTCAAGTAAAGAATAGAGTTGTGCCAAGCCTTGAATGATATGTTCCCCTTATTTTCTAGCTACTAAAGAGGTATGCCGGTAGCTGTCCTTCCTCATTCATACCGTCGTTAATAACGGTGTTATTGAGAGCATCTACACCACATTTGGTGTGTGCACAAAACACACACCATACACACCAAATGGGGCAACAACACAAGTCATTTCTCCCAAGTTATATATTTAAAACCTCTACGATAGTATGCGAGTGACGAATGTTTCCTCCAAAGCGACACGCTCAACAGGGTTGGCGCATGACGAGTGCATATAATGATATTTTAATATAGACTATAAGTTTTTACATGTTAAAACGTAATAATATTGGAGTTAATTTTTTTCTTCAAAATTTATGTTTAAGTTTCTCTTTTGCTATGTTTTTATTTATATAAAAATAATGGTATTATGGGATTGAGGTATTTTGGGAAAAAAATTGATGTGATTTGAGGTTTGAAAATGGTTAGTATATGAGTATTATTTTTAATAATAATATAGTATAGATAAGCAGTCGATCTGTATTTATTGTGTTTGAAATAACTGATCTCTTGAAATTGAATTGAAACGAAAAAGATTATTGATAAGATAAAATTAAAGTAAGGGTTAAAAAGGTAAATAGTGTCCACCTTGTTGCCCCAACCGGATGCCATTTCAGGCGTTAGATTAGAGCAACGACATAATGTTGTGGGTGCGGCGTAAAGTTAATAGCCTTGGTATGTTTTCTTTTTTCCTTTTTTATTAATTATTTCGTTTTTAATTAAGTTAATAGACAGTCTAAATGCAAGCGCTATACGCCGTCGTTCGAGGACATTAATTGAGTCCGACAATGATAAGAGTGCACCTTCGTTAGGGCCAGTGAGCTGAAAAAACGATAGGGCCGTTCATTAACACTTGTTAAATACAAGCTAGACTTAAGATGCACACTACTCAAATTCTTATAGAGATGGAGGAAGCATCATCGCTTCTACGTTGCTAGGTGAGTGATCCCCATAGTCTCATAATGGATATGAAACCTACAATTTATCTGAGCTAATTTTATCATGAGTAATGACTCTCCATGCAAATAAAGAACAGAAATGGGGGAAACATCACCATGGCCCCGACAAAGAAGTAATGTACCACACCGTTTATAGAGATGGAGAATAAAGGTCAAGGGAACTCTACCCTTTATTTACGCCACTAAGGAGTGGAAACCTTATATGAATTGCCGAATCCCATTAAGAAATACACTCATTTAATCTCAAGGCCTAAAATGAAAACAAACATGCATACTATGCCATATAATATATTATTTTATACCACAAAGCAAATTATTTGCAGCAAACCAAATTAAAATGTCACAAAAATGCTTGTTCAAAGTTGTATCGGATCTGTTGAATATGAGGTGCCAAAACAAAAAGTTTTACTGGTGACAAGGAAATACATCTTCAAAGAAAAGACGCAAATCCCCATTTGAAATATCAAAAGCTAGTAACTTCTCCAAAGCCTCCTGCAATACAATATGCATCGTAAATTAGTTGGTAAAAATATTAACCAAAGTACTATCAAATATTGAACACACATTGCGCACCTTGTATTGCTGATCTTGAGTAGAAATATTATCATTACAAAGTCTTCCCACATTCTTATTATTTCCAATGGCATCAAGTACACATGTTGCTCTCACAATAATTTCCTCGGGAACTCCTATGCAAATTGAAGTTTATAAGAAGCTCAAATGAAGTAAAAATAATTACCAAGTCCCCGAAATTTTATAGATGTCTCCAAGTAAATCCGGAAAGGGAGCACAAATTCACTTATATTTAAATATTTTTTATTCAATGGCTTAATTGTTGAATTTTATCATGATGAATATCTGATTGCAGTATCCAAGGTAAGTTATTTGTCCGGGCCTGCTATATGCAAATGATTTTTGGATATGAGGTCTTCACATATTCAAAAGATGCATAGCTGATGTGCGAATGATAAGGTAAACAAGCGGTTACAACAAATGGATCAAACTAGGAATAATTATACCGAACAAATGCTAGGTTGCCAATGACGATATTTCTATAGGATGGCAAGGGGAACGAAGCGGGAGGAGATACAAATATCAAACTCAAAACAAAAGATAAAAAAGGCCAACTACTTTGATCACAACGTGTCAACCTTTGACGACGCCTCCCAAAAATAGGAAAACTATATTGTAATGCTCCCACATCAACACTTTCTAATACTTTGGATCATATTCTTATTTCCGAAGGCAACATATGCTCACAATATCTCAATTTATAGTAAAAACGTACCAGCTACTATTGCACAGTGTAATCCTGCGACACAAAATATAGCAAGTGATTTTTGGAAAAGCACGTATACCTCTCTCGATGAAAAAATGGAAGGTTCTTACTCACCGTAGCTAAGTAGTGCACGCCCAGGGACCAACCTATCAGCACAAAAGCAATATGTCAGATAAAAGACAATCTCCACAGTCACACATACAATGCCATAAACAATGAGTAAAAACATCAAACTCAGATATCTTGTTTTCCATTTACTCAAAGAAGGACATAGTCAGAATAGCGAAAAGGTTGTGGCGTCAATTATTAAAGCTGAAACTAAGATCAGATGTTTAAAGTGTTTTGGAATGTTCCATACTGACATCCGTTAAGCATGACTTAGAGAATGTACTAATAATCGAGATTCTAATCATATAAAAGAGCAATTATGAAACAAGTGATCAGAGTTTAGGTAGTCAACACCAACTAACTGGGATCTAACACCTGTGTGGCAATTTATGAATAATAATTAAAAATGCAATAAATACCTATATAAAAATACAATGTTGTCAACATCAGTACATTTCTCATGTGGGCTAAGCACACTCATGGTGTAATACTTGCTCTTGCCCGTCTGCAGGTATAAATGATGACAATTTTAACAATACAACACTAGACAGAAGCAGAAGTCAAAATAACTTCATATGTGAATCAACGACCAAAAGAAATGCTACCTCCGTTAAATAACCATCATCAAATATCTCACTTAGGTGAGTTGATAGCAAGACCTGCAGAAAAGTGGAGATTTGCGTACAGGATAGTTGTCAGCAAACATGCATTGACTGTCAAGGAAAAAAGGTAATTGGAAGGGAACTGACGTGGGTTTACAATTTCAAATATCCAAGTCACAAAGTTAAGCTTTTAGCAAGTAGATTCAGTCCTATCTAAAGAAATTTGGTAATAGTATCAAAACATAGAAGATTTGCCTTTTTCATGGGATTGGCAGTATAAAGTTTTTATATTATATGGTGACACGGAAGTTAAATAGCCACTTCTCACATCCGGTATGCAAAAGTAGCAATATTATCAGACTAAATACATCCAATGTAGTCGTAGTAGCGCTGATGACGCTGTTATCAAAATCATATCCAAATCAATATTATCCTATGATGGCACTTATGTGGGAAACTACTTTGACTGAAGTTTAAATCTAAAAGCAATCTCAATACTAAACCTTTGGAGGGTTATCATATGAGGCAAAATAATTTATAATTCCACCAAGGAGACCGATGCCATCTGAAATTGATATTTAAGGAGCATTAGACATGATTAGTATCAACAAAAAGAACCGCATCATGAAAGTAGCTGACCTTCAGAAAGGGTTCCTTTTCCAAATTCATCCAGTAGACACAGAGATCGCGAACTCGCGTGCCTAAATCATGTTTAGATATTACAAAACATGGATAAATTTTGAAACAAGTGATTTTCAGGAAAACGGAATTTTTGATTTTACGGCAAACCTTAGCATCATCCCCACTTGTTGAAGGTCAATCATGAATGTTGATTGTTCAGCAGTCATAAACTTGCTACCCGTCGCACAAAATATCCTATTTTGAACAGACATAAGTATTCCTTCTTATTGCGACATAAATAAATCCAAGAACTTGGATATACAAATGAGACCTATCAGTCAAACCCACGGTAGCTGCATCAGCTGGAACAAAGCTTCCAATGTGAGCAAGGAAAACAATCAACGCAACCTGAGTTGTCAAAATGCGCTAGTGATATGTAACAAACCCACATTCTCTTGAGTATTAACTACATTTCAAGACAATTCCCCTTAATGCACATTGCCACCAATATGGCAAAAAAACTAAAAGAACAAAGGAAGGAAAAAAAAATGTGGCCCAAACCGTATCAAACATATTCTGACCTCTACAAGAAAAATAAAACCATAAAAAAAGGCATCCCTGTTCTAGGGCCACTCTTCCTAATACCCATCTTCCATTCGGATAATTTCACCCGGGTAAATTCTCAACTTTGGGAGTCTCTTATTTAAATTGGACAATTAATTTTCCATCATGTGGACCAGATAAATTTTAGATGCTCGATCCCTCTCCTGACCCCTAACAAGTAGAGACAAACTTAGAACTAAACACGAGGGAAATCAAAGAAATAAAGCAACATGAATCAGATAGCTTCAGGACTTCTGGGGATACATGTAAGGAAGGTATCCAAACCACAAAATATGCAAGCACGTGCGACATTTATATTATCGACCAAAACAATCTTCAAAACCCAGAATATTTCAGGATGTGATATGGAATATTATGTGGTATTTTAAAACTTGATTATTAACTAACATCAATTAAATGTGCTGGAAATCAGGCTCCATTTGGCTTCAAAAACATCAACAAAATGGCAGTTCTAGAAGATTCAATTGTTTAGATACCTTCAAACAGAGAAAATTGTGGGAAGCTAGGGGATCTAGAAATGGGTAGGTCTCTCTCACAAACCTGCTTTATGTATATACTCTTCCCTGAATAATTAGGCCCAGTGATGATGTTGATTCTTCCTGAATAACATATCTGTTAACTTTCTCTAGCATCCAAAACAATGACAATATCTAGAACTGATAAATTCAAATCACATGTTCTTTTCCGAATACCTTCATCGAAAATCTTTGTATCATTGGGAATAAATGTATCCACAGTCATTTCCTGCAAAACATGCCTGATAGCAAGAACAAAGTTCAAGAAATATTCCCTCATGAATATAAACATGACTACAAAGTGTCTCGTACAGCAAAAAGGCCCAAACCTTCCATTCAATATATCGAGCATATTTTCTGAAGTCAAAATAGGCCTCACGTAATTGTTCTGACGAGCAACCAAAGCTAATGATGATAAGCTAGATCACAATTTACATGGTAATCAGGAGTAGGAGGAATATAGAAAAAATATTAGAGATCTCAGTAAAAAAAAAAGAAAGAGCAAGGAAATGGAGTCAGCCATAAAAAAAAATGAAGTACACTCACCAATCAAGCTCCGCTGCAAAATTAACAGCAGCAAGTATGGGGACAGAAAATTGAAGAATACGACTGACAAGATCTCTAGTGAGTGCTCTCTCCATGTCTTGGAAAAAGGAATGGTAATGAAGAGAGAGAGAGAGAAACAATTACTATTACCACTTATGCTTTTAAACAAGCATGCCTTAATTGCATAAAATATTCGAAAAGAATGTTGTTAGAGTAATTGCAGCATATGATCAACTTGGGTGTAACCAGGATGCTACAATAATGCCTAAAGTTCTGGTTGAGAATCAGCAATGGTTCAAAAAAATTTAGTGAAAACTAAGAATTAATGCTTTCTTAATCAACTTACCCAATATTTTATGATATATATCTCCTAGAAGATTATCTAGTTCACATGTCTTTGCAGTGCGATAGAAAAACTTCTTACAGTCTCCATCTTCATCAGAAAACTATGCATTTCACCAAAAATAAGCAAATATTTTAGTAATATTCTCAAGATAAGATAACCGACACAATTAATGTAATAATAAACTGACTTACAGAAAATTGAAAATCCTGAAGTTGCTCTAGTATGTTATCATCAAGTTTTTCTTCAAAAATGCACATTAAGTATCCTGCATATTATATAAAAAAACTTAACTTTGTTAAGGAAATGAAACACACTTGCCAAAATGTGGCATTCAAAAGGTGAAAAGACATCATCTGGTACAAAATTAATGTTGACTTCTTCTATTTATAAAGAAAGATTTCAGATTCCAGTCAATTTTACAGTGCTCCTTTCCTCTTCATCTTCCAAGTTATGAGGGTGAGCAACTTCAATAATAAATGTAGAACCATGAATAGTGATTAAATTTAGCATTATATTTGGTAGGACTCAGCTATTAAGAGGAGAGAAAATAATTAAGTTTTGTAAATTTTCTGTTCAAGGGCAGAGAGTCGAAAGCAATCAAGTTCCTAAATGAAAATGAAGTTTGGAAAACTACATGAAATGACTAAAACCTACAATACAACAACAACAATCAAGTCTTTTTCACATTAAGTAGGATCAACTATATGGATTATCCTACGCCATTGTGCATTATCCCCTACTAAATCATCATCTACATTTATATGAATTTTATCTTGTTTTATGGTTGTCAACAAAGTCTTTATTGGTCTCCCCCTTCCTCAGCTAAAGTGTATTTGTCATGGTCTTTACATTGCGTAACATGGGCATTTATTGATCGCCTAAGCACATGTTCATACCTTCTTAATCGCGTTTCTCTAAGTTTCTCCTCAATAGGAGCAACCTCAACTCTCTCTCTAATGTTTTCAGTGCTTATCTTGTCCATTCTCGTATGTAAACTATCTAAAGGACAGGAACGACAATACTTGAACTAAGCAAAATTTCAATCACTTTTAATCAGAAAACAACAAGGGAGGTCCAAACTGACCAATTTGATGTATATAGACGATACAAGGAATGAATTTCTCCCCAGGCATATGAGGTAACCGGGCGAGTTCCAGTGATGAAACCTGCGAGGGCAGTTAAAATACCAAGATGTCATGTGGATATTCCATTATTCATCAAGCATGGTTGACTCAAAAAATCATGAGATAGTACCTCTTCCAAAAAGTCTGGCAACTCCTCGTATATTTGTCTCAGCTCATCTAACTGCATTAAGAAACATAGCTTAACCAGTTACATGAATCGCTGCAATCTCTTAACGGGAATGCCAAGCCCTCGAATCCCTTTAATAAGTGTAACATTTCCCCACCTCATCGCAGAAACCGTCTTTTACAATAGTCTCGTAACCTTTATCTTTACTTCGATTCACATCCATAACACCAATGACCTATGAAAATTCACAATCAAGCGCCAAAGATAACAATTAATTACACATTATTTCATTAAACTGCTGGATGAATAATACACAACATAAACAAATATCAAAATTCGTCAATTTATTTAAAATTACACGTATTAAAATAAATCAAGAATATAATCTAATAAAATAGCAAAAAGTCATGCAAACTTTCGGATGTCAAGGAGAACTTTGCAACATAATCTAAAGCTTTTACAAATTACTACGAACTTATTTCGAGTAAAAAAAACTTAAATGCTCTGTGATTGCTATAGTCTATGAAATTAATCAGACATTTAAAGTTGCCTACTGCTCATCATCTTTCCCATGCTATTTTGTGTAAAATTTTGAACAGCTTCTACAGTTTGTATGAAATCAATTCACCTGAGTGTAATTTCTCGCCATTTTAAAAATGAATTTGCTAGCCTTTGTTCCTCCTTTTATCTGATCAGCTTTTTTCTCTACCTTTTCTACTATTTCCTCATTTTTCCTCTTATAAAAAAAAGAAAGCGCCACTCATTTATTGCTGCTTCTATATTCTACCAACTCAACTCAATTTTTACAAGTTTCTAACTAGGTTGAGCCAATTGGACCCAACCTCTTCATGTCATGTTAAATATTTTCAGTTGGGTGAACTAAATGCAATACTGAATATAGATCACACCCAAATAGTATTTTTCTGAACTCTTTTAGTTCCACAGATTATCTCACAAAACTAAAGAACTTCTTGATTTTGTTCCCTTATTCCTTTCGATTTATGTTTCCAAATTAATGTCTATTAAGGGAAAACATAGACATCTCCTGGAAGTACCAATTAAAGCACTGTGATGCATAAATATTCTTGATCACGAAATTGGATAGAAGCATTGATGATGGTCGATATCCACTTATTGTTCTATTGACAACGGAAAAACTATAATTCATGCTTTATTGAACAAAAACAAAAACTAACTGAGAAATCAACTAACCAATTCATAGACATAGGCTACATCACTTGAAATGTAAAGACTAGCCTGCAATGTAATATGGAGGCAGTGAAGGAATAAAATTATTATAAACTAAAAGATAGAGTCAATAGCACACATTAAGGGGTGTAATTATCTGTCACAAATTTAATAGCATCCATACCTTGTCAATTATATCCAAATTCAAATTCTTCAATTGGTCTTGAAGTGTTCCAGAAATTCCTACTTCAAATATCTTGTTGATGTGGAGCAGTGAACATATGCTCTATAAAATAAAATGCTTGTTGATTTTATTTTCAGAGAATAAAAATATTTTGTCAATCGATGCCAGCAACCAATAACAAGGAAACTGAAAGAACAAGGATTTTAGTTATTGTGAAGAAGACATAACAACAATTTAAAATCTTGACAAATCCGAGATGATCCATGACACCATGACTAAGAAGAAGAAAGGAAAAGGTGAAAGAGAGAATAAAGGAATTCCTTGTGCATGAAAAAATTCAATCATTATGTTAATGAGAGGAAAGCTTATGGTCATAAGGGATGAATAAAAAAATCACTATTTGCGATATAGATGATTAACTAAGTATTATTCTACGTTTTGAGAAAGTATAATAATAATTCATACCTTCAGAAAAGCTGTCCAATCACTACTTGTGCATAAAGAACTTGGAGAATTGATTTTCTTCAAGAATTCCAAACATTAAAATAAGAGAGAATGATAAGATATATAGCACTGAGAATGGAGAAAACAATGAAATTTTATTGAAAAATTATCATTTAGCGACTTACTTTTTGAACATGGGAAAAAAGAACTAGAAAATGTTAGAGAACTGAAAAGTCCCATATTCATTTTGAATTTAAATAACAATGACAGATATGAAGTAATAATATGAGATATTTATAGAGAAGAGCTAAGAGGAAAATTTTTGGCACCTTGAGTAGATGAGGAATATCTTTTACGGACTTCAGTGTTTCGCGCAAAGAAACCAGCAATTCTTCAGCACAAAGAAAGAAAGATATCTTGGTTCATTAGGGAAACACTTTCACTCACTCCCAATAAGGATGAAATATTAATGCTCAAAGAGCATTTTTAATTTATCAAGAAATAGAAAAATCATCTCCCGCATTTCTATAATTTCAACATCTTCATCACCTCGTACCATTTCTCATTGAGCTTTCAGTATATAGTTTGATCATGACAAGAACTTCTCAGTTCAAATAAAATCAGTAAGTTAAGCCCAAAATTCTACAATGACAGAAAAACGAAGGACTAGGATACAGCATCAAAACGACTGTTCAACTTCTCAAGATCTAGTACAGGCCTCAGGAACCAATTCCTAATTAGAACAGAAGTATTAGACCCCAAGGTCTCTCAAAAGATGTGACAGTAGAAGCATTATCATGACACCTGGAGGATGTAATCTTACCTCAACAGACGTCTGCCAATTGGTGTTACACACTGAGGAATGGAAAAAGGATTAGTGCCAGTTTTTGTGTCCATTGCAAAAGTCCAAAATTAACAGCAAATAGATGATAGTCTTTCAAAACCTTATTCATCATCCAGTAAACAGAGAATCTGCAGTCATAAATAACAGAGAACATTTGCTTAACATCTGAACCAGAGTATGCACTAGCATTTACCATTGCTTTGTTATACTAATGTCCATGTGGCTTGTGTATTAACCTTAAACAAAAGATAAAGAATGTGAGCAATTACCCTTCCTTTGCTCTACCAATGCCCATATGGCTTGGATGCTTATCAATTTGGAATACTTGCAATGCCTCGTGGGCAGCTGAATCAACTTTGAGGAAATTGTTTCTTAACTTGCTTGTTAAAGTGTCTAACTCAGCATATTGAATTTAACTTTAGCAAAGAAAATATGTAGATGTAGCAAAGAGAAGCTATGCTTGGAAATATTGCATAAATAGAAAGAAATAAGAAGACAGCAAAGATACAGAGAACACTCAGTTAGTGAATTAATTGTGATAGATGCATTTTCACTTTCTTTCTGTCCCAGGGTGTCCACTATCCGCTCATTTTCTAATATGGCAAGAAGTCCACCACTCACACGAACTTGAACATCACTTCGAATGTCCATCATCGAACTAAGCTACAGTTCAACAAACAATCGCATCAATAAATTTAAACCAAGAAAAACAATCTATTTGCTACTATTTTTTAAGTTTGAAAGAACTAGATAGATACAAATTACAGGTAAGATTATTCTTTAATATAAGCTCTACCTCATATGCAGTAAATATATATTATTGTACTGTTCGTCCATGCGGAGATAAAATTGGTGCTTTAACCAAAGCTGAACTTTATAACAAGAATTTTACACTTCTGCTAACAGTGAAAGGAAGCAGTTGTGATGCTCTGTGAATTTTTGTTGTTTGAAGCAAACAAGCCAAGGAATATTGGTAAGGACATGTAATTCTTTCCATACAGTTGTCTTACATGCTTTCAGCAGTTTCGAGTACATAACTGCATTAAGCTCAAAAGCATGGAATTGTTTAGCATTTCAGCATAAGTTCACATATTTTATTGTATCGACTCGTTTCATCAATAATTGACCAAAATAAGAGTGATGTCTTCGTATTCCGTCATTCCTTTTAAATAAATAATATAAAGAGTGTTGGAGGACAAACTCCACCAACTTCCGAAGACCCTAAAGAGTACACAGGTTTTCCAAAAATAGGGTTGAGATCAAAGTCGCCATGTTGTTTGAGATTAAACTATATCAGACTCTTCCTGTTTTTAGAAGATATCTCTTGCAATTCTTGTGGCTGAACTCAAAGATTCATTTGAGGAAATTTTATATTACGAAGGCCTAAGTGTAAATCTTGACTCCCTTCAACTTGGAAAATAAAATTCCAGAATAAAACAAAGCCAAACTCAAAGCTCAAAGAGAGGCATAAACAATTAAGATGAAACAAGGACAAAATTTGACTTCATGCTCAAACTGTTCAACTTACAAAGGAGACCCTTTCTTTGCTATTCAGCCCTTCTTCCATTCCAGTAACTCGCAGGTACATTAGTCTGTTTTATGCAGAACAAAAAACAGGAATCTAGTGATACTAATAGATTCTTTCAAAGATTCACCACAAGACTGAATCAGACAGCATTTGAACAAAATACCAAAAATCCTTAATGTCCTGATATTTCCATACTTATTTAGCATGGAACCAACCAGATGCCATATGAGGAGTTATGAGATTTTAAACCATGTGTATTCTGAAGGCTGCACCAATAACATGCAACGGATTAGGATTTTCCATCTAACAATTGTATCTCCGTACTTGATGCATTTGATAAAATGATTGACAATCTTGACTACCAGCTAGATCGACTAAAAGTGTAAGGAACCTTAAATATGAAAGCAGGAACAGAATGAGAAGTATGACCACTAGAAACACTATGCCTGATAAAACATATTTTGCATACTTCCATTGATAAAGTTACTGGAAGATGATGTCCTTTACTGGTATAAAACAACATATAGGGAATGGGTGACTATGCTTTTACTGGAATATGAATTTGAGATGCCTAAACCAACCACATTGGGTATCAGATGTCATTGTGTCCAATTGGTATAGCAGCTGCCAGTTTCTAGAGATAATGCCACCTTTATGGACAATTCTCACTGAATATTCAAATAACGGATGGAAATACAAATCAAAGTTCTGTTCTGATTCTACACCTGTGCCATGCTTGCTCGTA
Organism: Haberlea rhodopensis; assembly: GCA_907163345.1. NCBI lineage: Eukaryota > Viridiplantae > Streptophyta > Magnoliopsida > Lamiales > Gesneriaceae > Haberlea > Haberlea rhodopensis. The sequence continues at coordinate 1,865,075 of CAJQUN010000004.1, read as the reverse complement.
GCTGAATAATGAACTTTTAACGAGCTTCACAGTTGGAGCTTCCGTAATTCCATCTGCATCATCTTATATTATTTAACAAAACAGATGACAGCACAAAGTCGCATAAGATATCATGTCACAGTTGTTTACCAGAACTTTGTAAAGCATCCAAGAAGGATACTTCACTCTTAGTGCTCGCATAAATGACGCATGGTTTGGCTTGATATTTTACTGCATCCAGACTCCTTCGTAGGTAAGTACATAAAATGTATGAAACTAGAGCTAACAAAATGTTTGAACATCCTTTATTCACGTACCCATATCAACCAAGGGAAAATCTTCGTTGCCATCTTCCCAAAATTCCATCACATTAAGTTGACAGGTACTGGAATCATAATAAGAGACTCCAACTCTGGGAACAATTACACGAATTGCTTATTTTTCTCCATCCATTAAGAAAACACACAATAACTAGGACCTCTTATTCAAACATCTGTGGAATGCTCATACAATATTTGTAGTCAAATGGGATTACCTTCGACCATGGATGATGCAAGCCATATAGACCTGTCACATCGAGTTTAGAAATGCGAAGGAGTTATCAGCTTCAGAATGCTGAACAGTGAATACAACACAAATGGAATTCTGTGAAACAACTCTTGCATTAATTTTATATTATCATTTTATAGGCTCAATCTATCCCCATTTTCCATCAGGCTTCCAGTGGAATTCAAAAAATGAAAAAAATTGATTATAGTGAGCTTTTTTATGGAGTGACTGGGAAAATTATAGTTTATCCTCGAACAATAACAAGAAAGGCTGAGAAGAATAAATCGAACACAAACTTAGGCCACGGATTTATCGATGCAAAAGAAAATGCGATCAATTACCAAACATATATGTGCACGGAAGATGAAAACTAGAACCAAATTATCAAATGCTTTGACATGGAACAGCTCAAAACAAAAATATCAACTCAATCATTATCACATCTCCAGACAAAACATATCCCCCCTGGATACTCCTTTTTTTTTTATCAGAATTCAAATTTCTATTTCAATCAGAGGCATAAACGATGAGATAAAACTTATTAAAACGAGTTAAATTAGTAGAACTTGTCGAACTAACCAGCGACAAACTTGAACGTCTATTGGAATAATCAAAACTCAGAAACTTAGAATTGTAATTGTATCGGAAATAGAGACAATAAAGTACACCTGAGGTTCGGCGTCCGTTTCGTCGACTTCTTCCATTGTTTCGGTAGCTTGGTTCTCACGTAAAAAACCTGAACTCGAGAGCTGCAAAATGGAAGTCCGAAAGATTCGCGCTGTTTCTGAAGGCGGGAGTGGGGTTATCAACAAGTCACATTAGTTGGGCGGATCAGAAATATTATTATTCAAAAATTGCCTACTTAAAATAAATCAAAATTGAATAGTTTATGTGGAACCTCTGGAAAGCCCAAACATCTAATGAACAGACGGTTCGTATTCGTGGCCCAATCCGTGTGTTTTACTGGGCCTAGGCCCACAAATAAGGATAACCATTACAAGGTACGGATCACGACGGTACAGATGCGACGTCGTTTTTGTCAGCTTTAGCGTAAAAATCCCCCTATTAATCATTTATAGACCCGATTTTAGATGGGAGCAATGTTTCTTTGTAATGATCTTGATATCTTTTTTCTGTTTCGAATATGTAGAAATCAGGTTTACCCATTGCTCCTTTATTTTCGTTCTATTTGAAACTATAGAGAGCTGTATTGGCGAGATCCAACAGTGAACAGCTGCCCAAAAAAAGTCGGGAATTTCATCATTTATTCAAAAGTTCACTAATTACCCAAGCATAGGGTCAAGCCTTTTTTTTTTTTGTTGCCATCTGTCATGGAGAGGCAATATCACTTGCTCGTAAAACTGTAGTTAATGAATATTCAATGTTATGTCATTATGATTAAAATGTTATATGATTGACAGCTTATGTTGGGGTGTCCTTAAGGGCACTATTTTTTGGACACCTTCAAGACACATTCAAATGTTGGGCGTGACAATCAAATGATTATGTTGCCCTTTAGGACACTATTTTTAGTACACTTCAGAGCAGCGTCAAATAAACTCGATTGACCTACCTTGAGGAGAGTTCATGATGTGTCCGTGTATGGAAAACTTTTGTTAGGTATAACCATATCGTCATCACAATACATTCATAATTAAGGCTGACCCATCCGCATTTTGATGTACAGCCCCATCGTGTAGGTGTTTCAAATTTTGACGTTTGTTATTTCCTTTCACAGTTTTCAGTGTCGGCTGAGGTAACCAACCAATATCTATTTTTTTATATGTTATGGTGCTAAGTCACATAATCCTCCTACGATACGATCGCAAAATGATGAACTGAGTGCGCGTGCGTCAAATTAAGACGAATTAAAAATTTCTAATTTGTGTACTCAGATTTACTAAGTCGCACACTAAGTTACTAAGTCTTGTTACTCCTTCTTAGTTCTCCGAGTTTTTTTTTTGTAATTATATAAAAAAAAACTTTCTTCAATTTTGGGTTCAGATGAATTTTCATGGTTTCTAGGTATTACGGATTGGTAAGAAAATTATATTATATAATAACTAGATAGATAATACTCGTTATTATGTAATGAATTAATAAAAAGACATAATAACATATGAAAAAATTAAATATATTATAAAAAAAATATGACAAATTTGTGATTTCGTAACATTTTTATTGAGAAAATAATAATAATTTTGATATATTAGTTATTTGCATGAAAATTAATATAATGAATTTTATATATAAAATTTTAATTTTATTGAGTTAATTTAAATGTTTATATTAGAATTTCATAAGGTAATAATATAATTCTTCAGAAATAATATGAACGATTTTTAATAAATTCATATTATTACCAAACATGTTGAAATACAGATGTCAAATTTGATTTAATTTTCAAATTTGTTATTTTATGTCTTAAAATAAAACAAAATATTAATATTTCATTCTCATTTTTCATTCTCCAAAATATATTTTTCGGAGAATTCCTATTCGATGATCGATCAAATACAAGATTTGAATTACATTGTTATCATTGGTTATAACGTTTTGCAAAGCTGCAAATGTTAGATCCTACAATAAGATCTAATTTTAATGCTTTTAAGAATAGTAAAGCTGCAAACGTCAAAGTTGTTAAAAACTTCATATTTTAAATTTGTAAATAATATAATAACGATATAAGTTTGTTAAATATGATGTATATTATGTCTGTTTAACTTCATTTCATGGGTAAACTCATAAAAAATCCCTAAATCCAAAATTTCTTTAACTTTACTCATTTTATCCACTATTCTATATTCTAACTCCTCAATAACATTTTCATATTTATCATAACTCCCTACCCCACAACACTTTACCAATTTACCCATAAAAATTTAAAAGAGATTAATTGATTGACACCCCTGGAATTTTAAATACTTTTCAAATGTTACTCAAAGTTTTACCATTTTTTCTAATAACCCTTACAATCACGATCCGTCTTTGATGATTGTATTAGAGCCTAGGTTTATTATGGAAATACTAAAATAATATTTTGAATATTAATATTATCCTTTAACGGATGAGACAATACACGAAAATATGGATCTGAACTAGTGTTCGAAGTGTCAATCATACATGAGGTGCTTCCAAAAATTGGAATAATTAAATCAAGAAAATCTGGCCGAAGTTAAACGCTTCAACCAGAAATGAAAAATCTTGCAAGAGGTTGGTGCTAGCCAAGCTAGCATATACCAGTATCAACAACAAGAGAAGTTAGCGATGAACCTCAAGCTTCAGTTCGAGTTATCAGAAGCTGAGGAAGAAGATCATCCTGAACACAACCCCATGATTCCAGATCCAAACAATCCAACAGTATCTGGAACAGACAAATAGGATGAGAGAACCAACCTTTCGAGAAATCGAGCTGGATACTTCTAAAATATTCCTACTATCATTGAAAACTACCCACAAAGGTGGAAGATGAAGAAACACATGTGTCATCCTTATGCCCGATGAAGTAGTTCGAACATGGAGACCTAGAAAGTTCTGGTCAAAGCAAAAAGCCCGAAGTTAAAGATCCGGGCAAAGATGAGGACCAACAAAGAGTAGAACCTCGTCAGTAGGTTCTAATCAAGCAAGTACTAGCAGAGCACTTATGAAGAGAAATTTCAGACGTACTCATACTCGTGCGAATGAGAGTTTCAAAGCTTGTAACTGCTAGAGATGCGGAGCAAGATGACATATCTCTACAGATTGTCCAAAGAACAAAAGCCGAGGAGTAAGACAGTTCGAGCATACCAAGGAGTTCGAGGATGCTGTTTATTTCCAGGATTTGGTGCATGTGTATCAATTTGAGGAATGTTGCAAGCATGTTTACCTTATAGAAATGTGATCACTTTATTTTTTAATGAAAGGATGGCCGAACATTTTCATATTGAAAAAACTGATTGAGAAATTGCTTCTAATATTTGTAATTTTTTAGGACCTTTTTATGATGCTACCAATTTATTTTCGGACTGTTATTATCCAACTTCTTCAATATTTTTGAATAAAATTTATGAAATTAGTGAATGCTTTGCATTATATAGATCTGATCCGTTTTTTACAGGTATTGTCGAACCAATGGAGTATAAATTTAAAAAATACTGGAAAACTATTCCTATGTTGAATTGCTTGACATCAATTCTGGATCCTAGATTAAAATTATATAGTGTAGAAATTATAATATAATCTTATTACACCAACATGGCTTATGAAAAATTAATATTAATCAAGAGAAAGAGCGCATTAATAAATATTTGTTTGCTTTGTTTTCTTTATATGATTCGTTACATAATTCTAGAGCAACTCCAGTAAGAGAAAGTGGTAGTAGTGATGCTAGTAGTAGTAAGGGTTTGTGCAAGGGCGGATGTACATGGGGGCTCACCTGGGCTACAGCCCAGGTGAGAATTTTTTTTCCTATATACCCCACCCAATTTCCTTCCTTCCCGTTGAGTTCCTTTGATAAAATTGTGAGCTGTTAAAGTTCTGATCTTTGTGTCTTCCGGTTGCATCTTTTTGGTTAAGCTGCTTTGTTTTTGAACTAATCCAGTGGCCTGCTATGTGGGTATTGCTTTTCTACGTTTCATTGGGGTTTTTTGGTTCAGTTTGTGAGTTTGTGGGGTTTGAGTTATCCCTCTTAATAGGTTTTTACAGAGAAGTGGTGGGTCATCGGTCAAGATCTACGTCTTTTTAATGTTCCTTCCTTTTCTCTCTCTGGTTTTTATCTTGAATTTATGCTTATCTTTCTGGTATGTGGTAGGCTTTGACTGTGAAGGGTGCTTGAGTGACTACATTTTGTTTTACAGGTTAATGGAGTCCCTTTTGTTGCAATTCATTGGCTGTTTGAAGAAATTTTATGTTCCTGTATAAAAATTTGATTTTTAAGGTGATATGAGTGCATTTTGAGGTATCACTTGATGACAAATTAGTCTATTTTTGATTTTCTGCAGTCTGCACATTGTACGGATCTGTATCTGCATCGAAATCTGATTTCTGGCCTCTTTAACTTAATTTAGTTTTATTTATTGGGAGGAGAAATGTGAACTATGCTCCCTGTTACCCTTTTCTCACAAGGTGTTGATTGCTTTCCACAATAGCATACAATTTTAACACTCAAGTGTATTATGAGTCTAACGATACATTTAAAAGTAAAGGTAGTAATTATAATCACCTCTCATTGAGTTGGTATTTAGTGTCCTTTTATTATATATCTTGCATCATTCATTGGTTCTCATCTCTAATTTGGGTGAGAAAACTATGCTTATGAAGTGGTGGTGGCTGCAGCAGTGAAGTTGTCATAGCCACATCAATATTTTGTATGCTTCTGGATGTATTAATTGTAAACTTAATATTTATTCTAAAAACATTGGTAAAATTCAATTGGTTATTTTATCATCAAAAAAGAAGATGAGAGGCTTCTTGGAATATATTTCATATGTAGTGGTTTAGTTAATGTTATCTTGACTAGTTATTGTTGCAAAATGTTCTATGTAGAGTGGTTAGTTTCCTATGGTCAGATCCTGGTATGTCATGCTGAATATGAACATTGGTCGAAAAAAAAAAGCTGACATCTTTTCTGCTAGATTTCAAGGAGCTGAAATCACTCAACATAGAATTATAACTTCATTTGTTAGAGCTTGTTGATGTTCTTGTAGAGTGATAATCACATCATGCCAGGAGAGTGAAAGACATCTCTCGTATTTTCAAGAACTTGCATCACATTACCAATTTTCTGTGTTCACGTCAGGTTAAGTATTTCCAAGTAATAGTAATATAAACATATTTTTCATTTTTCCTTAAATGATCTAGCATTCTCGATTTGCTTTCGCTTTCTCTAGTTGCATACCCTTAATTCAGGTCAGAACACCACTGATCCATATTCTAAAAGTGGTCCTTGAACCTTAGATGGACAGTAGAAAACTTATTTAATGTTAACTCTTTTAGAAGCTTTTCAGCCCAGGGCAGATTCGAATCCTGGATCCGCCCTTGGTTCTGTGTGGACAATGTTAAGAAGAAGACAAGACACTACTTCCGCTTCTTCTAGTTCTAGTTCTAGTTCTAATACATCTTCATTTACTGAGCTTCGGTTATTTCTAAACCAAGTCATAAATTTCAGTGAACAAGAATTAGAAACTTTTGATGTTTTGGCATGGTGGAAAGACAATGCTAGACTTTGGCCAGTACTTTCCATAATAGCATGTGATCTACTAACTCCTCCGATATCTACAGTTCCATCGGAGTCTTGTTTTAGTGTAGGTGGAAGAGTCATTGATGAAAAAAGAAGTAGAATGAAACCAAACACTGTGGAGATGTGTATTCATTTAAAGGATTGGTTGGATGCTGATAGCCGCTTACAAGGTTTGGGAGGACATGATGTTTCTTCGGATGAAAATGAAGAAAACTAGCATATTTTTTAAACTTTTTTGCAATTTATTATTACTTATGTTCAATGTAATTTGTAGTTTTTCAATTTGTAGTCAATCAATTTTTATTTTACAAGTGTATTGTGACAATCTATATTTTTATAATATTATTATATTTATATAATTAAAATTAAACAAAAAAAGGAAAAAAATGAAAAAAAGTAAAAAATTGATTTGGGTTGTGCCAGCACGGCATGGCCTGAGGCACGACCCATAGGCCATTGGCCTATGGGCCGTGCCGGGCCAGCCAAAAAAAGAGACGGGTCGTGCCGGGCACGGCTCGTCTCGTTAGCGGGCCGTGCCGGACGGCACGGATTTGCGGCACAGCCCGTTTGACATCTTTAGATATAGGTATAGAGAATGCATTATTATTATAAATTTTTTTGGAGGGAGAAATCAAAATGTTGAATTAATGGTTCATATCTATTTGATTAGTTCCTTCTACTTGTTGATTTGATTATAAATGTTCTTAAATTAAAATCATCTTAAATCTATGTTATAGATTTCATCTTCAAGTACAAAAGATTTTTATTCAAATGCAACCTAAATAAAATACATAAAAAGCTTAATTCAAGAACTAATTTTCTGTATCAAAGCTGACCTTAATTGCCAATACTTTGATTGTATTCTTTAGTAATCTTTCTTGAGAGATTACTTTGTGAACTATATACCATAAGATAGACTTATATATCTATAAAAAATTCTGTACACTTGACAATACATTGGGCACATCCCCTAAACTAGCTCCACTTGAAATGGAACCACCCCTTTCCATCGAATACAATTCAGCAAAAACACCAACTAATGGCGCTGTATTGTAAGTACAAGCCTCCGTCTGCATAAAGTTCCCTCTCCTATCCATATACCCATCCTCACTGTCGGGTCCACCAACAAGTGCTCCAACAATCACATTCGGGTTCGGATCCTGTCTTCCATACCAGTTATCATACCCCTGCGTGCACCCTAAAAAACCCGTTTTGCCCCTCTGCAATTCCATAGAAGCTCCCCGATGGTGGACCCTTTTGGGGTACGCGTCTCCATAGCCAACCAAGTAGCTTAATCCCATGGGATTGGATCCCAAGATGTATCCCACTTGTGATTTCACGAAGGATAGGATTTCATTGGGGGAAACCGATTCGATGTGGCAGTTCAGGGTTTGGTTGGTGGATTGGAGATGGTGGGAAATGAGTGTGAGGGAGAATAATGCGGTGGAGGCGTACTGCATGTTGTTCCATTGGCGGGTGTACATGAGCCCTCCTGGGGTGCGTCGCACGTTGGTGGAATTGTTTTTGTTTAAGCAGGCGCAGAGGTAGTGTGCTGATTTTGACTTGTATTGCTTGAGGATTTGCTTTTGGTCTTCGCTTTTGTCTTCCAATGGTAACTGCAACAATATAATAGAACGTAATTTTGTTATCAATTTATTGCTTCCATAAGTTCAAGAAATGGAAAACGCTACCAGTGAGTTGGTCCTCCTTCACATATTTCAAACAGAAAACTTATAAAAAACACTTAGTTTTTTGTGCATGTATCGAGAATTGTTTAAAAAATTTACATTATACATGAACAATTCCACTCATCATCAATTGATTTGAGTTGAAATCTAATGTATTTTTAATACGGTATCAGAGTCAGGTTTTCATGTATAGCTACTCAGCCCGTATGCTCAAGTGAGTTATCAATCCACGTGTTTGACTTATATAATGTCAAATGTGATGAGTCTTATTGAGAGTTTACAAATTATGTTAGCTATTTATAAGATACTAAGCTACTCCAAACGTTGTTACTAATTAAAAACTATAGATGATAGCCACGTGAAAATTTATTTACATGGGTGTAAAAGGGAAGGGGGGTCGTTATATTAAGATTTTGTATTGATGAGGGATGGGGATGGGATGAATCCAAAAGGTTGTCGAAGAACCAATGCCAAATTTATGAGGGGTGGAATGGGGCACCAATTGTCCCCATATAATTGAATGAGAGATTAGTCATGTCTTGGGATCTATTTATTGGAATATTTGATTATTATTTAAAAATATCCACATTAAAAGCTAGAACATGCTGAAGAAAGCGAAGTTACATATGATATCTCACTAGAATTTCAATCATCGTCTAGAGTCGAAAAGGTGAAATTTGGATATTTTTAACTCTTAAGATAAATAATTATAATATCATTCCTATTCTTCTTTTCATGATTATTAAAGAAACTATAGAAGCATTTAACTTAAGAATATAAGATTTATAAATTATTTTTCAATAAAAGGTGCCATGTAGCAATTTCCCGGTTGATTTGATGCTATCCTTAAGGGTAAATGAAACTCTTAGATAAGAATATTCACATCCAATAATTCTTACCCTTAAATATAGTGTTTATGGGGTAGCAACCAATAATCAAGCATATCAAAATTTCTAAATTTGTCATTTTTTAAATAAAAAATCAAACAATAAAAAATGTTGTTATGAATTGAATGCAATATATATATAAAAGATAGGAGATGGAAAAATCTTGGAATTGATCATACCATGGAGGCAATAAGTTGGAGGCCAGCATATTTAACATCCCAGCTGAATTCAGTCATGGCCCAAGTGATCCCACCAAGAGAGTTGGCATTTTGAATACCATAATTCAAATATTTATTATTATTATTACTATCGTCGGTGGCTTTGTATAACCAAAATGCTGCCCACAACAATTCATCCATGTATCCACTCACCGACGCATAGTAACCCTTTGCTCCTCCTATACTCTTGTCATATTTTCCTCTATATTTGTCACCAAACTCAAACAACTGTAAATTTATTTTTAAAATTAGATTAGACCCACATTTTTAGTGTTTGTATAATCAAGATTTGTAAAAGCTCATGTGTATGAACAACGATATGACTATAATAATTTAGTTTAATTGTATTTGGATGGAGGGATTTGAATAATGGATTTGAAATGACATCCATCTTGTGTGTATTTCAAATTCATCGTAATTATCATTACATCTACATAAATTAAGAAAGATTTCAAATCCACCCAACATAAATTCATCCAAACAAACAAATAAATTTGAAATCCATGGTTTGGAATCCCTCGATCAAAATGGACCCTAAGAGTAAAACAACGTATCAAAATTTGTCAATGGCTACTTGTTTTTGTCTGATTAAGTTGATGGAACTACTAATGTTCCTAATAACTACTTTAGAATGTAAAGTATTAACTAATATCTAGCAAGATTACGTTAAATGACCTAACCTAGTGCCCTCTTACCTAACAATCTCATTAACTAACTTTACCTGTTGGGCATGTTCCAAGAGAAGGTGAGAGTAATGTGGGTTTGTTCTCCTAAACACAATGGACGCCGCCGCCATGGCTGCCGCCGTTTCTGCCGCCACTTCGGAGCCGGGATTCTCCTCATCCACCTTGAAAGCTCGCCGTGAAGTTGTCATATCCTCCGGCCGCTGCCAGCATAGGTGATCGGTGTCACCATCACCGACCTGAAATATCATATTCTTTATAAGTTTTATATAGAATTATACATTATACGTGGTAGAACACGTCTAATATAACATGGAATTAACAGACAATGACTTTCACAGAGCACGAGGTAGTTAGGCGCTTGATTTACGTTAGACTTCCGAATTTATTTCTCAAATTTGAAGCTAAAAGAGAGTAGCTTTAGAGTAAAAGAAACAAGATTTGAAAATTGTGGACCCGCACAAAAATCTTGGGAGATTCCAAGTGGCTGATGTATTCTCCAGCGTGATTGGGGGATGACTGCCCATTCTCTGTGTCGCGAAAACTGTTCTAACTGTTCATTATCAATTTACTATAAATGTTTCACTTTAGTCATTAATCAATCGAAATCCCATTTCTGAAAAGACAACAAAACAATATAATTTTACATAATTCTATCATTATATGAAAATACGAGATCAAAATTAATGCCTTAACCATATTTAACACAATTCATTAGTCCATTAATTAGCTACCTGCGCCCAAAAAACATGAGGATGAGTGTGTGCCTTTATGAAATAATCAGTTCCCCACTTAATAGCTTCCAATGCATGCCGGAGCTCCCCGGCGGCGGCGATTTCTTCCCGGAATTCGATCACACCCCACGAAAGCATCGTTACAGTAAAAGCCATAGGCAAACCAAACTTTACATTGTCTCCGGCATCGTAGTATCCTCCCACCAAATCAACCTGTTCCAATATATCACAATCATTTTCAGAACTCAGCTCAACCGAAAGTTTAATCGAATTGGGAAACAAATAGTTCCCCCAGCAAAGTCCGCCAAGACCAAATTGCCTAGTAAACTTCGAAAATCAAAAGTAAATGATCAACGCGTACCCCTTGTTCAAGGCCGTCAGTAAGGCCGGAGTGTTGGCGCCACCGCACCCTCTGATTGTACGGAAGGCGGCCGGAGCGCTGCGCCTCGAAGTAGAGGAGGCTCTTGGACAGGGCTTCTCTATAGTTGAAAGATTGAGAGATAGGAAGCGCGGGGAAGAGGTAAAGCATACAAATAAAGAGATTGTTAAGGCCGCATTGGGCTTTCTTCCCCATTGATTTGGTGATATTTTCTGCAACCAACTGCTCTCTGTTTCTCTTGTGTACTCCCTGTGTGTGTACCCTCTCTTTATATAGCATGCAAGCCACGTGACTTTTTTTTTTTCCATGAGAAAATAATTGTGAAGTTAGTACTTTAGATTCGTTAAATTAAACAAGATTTGTAATTCAATGGGAGAATACATTTTATTTTTAATATAATTAATTCGATAATTTTTATTGAGAATATAAATTTCATATATTTCGGAAAAAAATAAAAATAGTTTATGGTTAAATTTTGAATAAATTGTCGGATATGAATCGGTTAATCCACTTGATTTGTACTTAATTAATAATATAAATAGTGAAGTCATTTCCAATTTGGACTAAAAGAATAGTTTCTAAAATTAAGAAGATAATATATATATTTTTAATCATTATACAACGAACCCTACGGTACCATTTATATCATAAATTAGTATTTTATAAATATTAACGCATCGCCGATGCACACACGTATTGCGTGTGTAACCTCATTCGATTGATCATAATTGTTCCTGATTTGAAGCTTAAAATAGTGGAGATGAAACAAATATTATGGTGTAGAACATAATTTTTTTGTTGGCGGCTTTCAACACAAGTGATAGTAGTTAAGAGGGAGAAGTGTATTTGAGGAGTTAAAAAATACGAAACCAATATTCAGAAAAAATGGAGATGACCAATAAGCATGTGTAACAATAAAAAAAGATTTCAATTATCATTTATCTTAAAATATGAACATATTGTACTTATCTTTCCTTAAATATGAATCTACAATTTTTTTGCAATAACACGAACCCCTTGTTGGGCGTTAATTAGTGCGGTGTTCTTTACTGTCACACAATATTTTACACATCTTATTGGCCATTATTGATCTTTGAATAATTATTTAACCGGAACCATTGATTTTGAAAGAAGAAAATTTTATTGAAAATATATATATAATAAAGCTCGAGAAGTCAAAACATCATATACCCCAGAAAATTCTAATTTGAGATCGATTCAGGCCTCACTTATGAACCAACTCGTTATAATTGATCAAATTATTAGTTTATATATATTATTTAAAGGATGTTATATTCTAATATTGAGTTAGTGTATAAATTATATCTAAACTGGATGTATACAAATATTTCCCGATACGTCATAATCAGAGCAGATACCTCAAAACATATTTATACTTATTTTTCAATTTATGTATATTGAAAATGTACTTTGCTTTAATGATGTGCGCATCGGGGATTAGATTTTTCACTAGTACTTTCAAATTGAGTGATAAACGAATGACAGTAATACCAAGTCATAACACAACATTACTCCTGTGTGTGTGTGTGTGTGTGAGTAAATTGAATGACAGCATACTAAATCATAATACAATATTACTTCAGAATGTGGTGTTTTGAGTGTGTAAAGGGTTGCTCATACGGCAATTTTATTTTAGAAAGACGAGGTTTAAAAGGATGATAAGTGTCACAACGAAAACCCATACATCTACAAGATCACATATGTCAAAGAAGGCAAACCGCAATTCTAGGCAACTTCTTTTTCGAAACAGATCCTACAAACCCAACCAGCCACAGAACATGCTGATAAACGAATCCTCGTGCCTACTCGTTTGAATTGTTTGAATCCAAGAAATAGGCAAATAGCCAGTTCAAGAAATCAAAGACACGTAAATTCAGACTCCTCCACATTGAGAGAAGAAAGAGCAGGCAACGGGCATAATGAAACAAATCTGATTGAAAAAAAAAAAGAGCCACGCTTGCAAATAGAAGCAAAGGAAATATGTTTATGAGTTAATAATACCAATCTTCACAAAAGTCCCACAATAGGTCGGTCAATAAAATAGTGAAAGACATTTCCAGTTGCGAGCAAAAGAAGACTGACTAATAAGATTGATTTATATCACAAATCCACACCCTTTTCATTTTCCTGTACTTGCTAAGCAGATGATGTGCCTCCAGTTTGGTGCAGCATTGCATCTATTTCATCACCCTCCTCCATTTCCAGCTGCAACGAATACTTCGAGTTCAAGTGACAATTGTGTGAGCGCATGTTAGAGACAGAGAGAGGGGAGTGTTACCTCATCTGGAGTCTGCTCCCCTCGCAGGCGACGGCCATCAAACAGAAAAGCAATAGAGTTGAAATCCACTGATTGACGTTCACAATAAGCATTCATGAGTTTCTTCAGTTGCGTACTTCTCTTAATCCTGAATATTACCTCATTTCCATCCTAGAAAACGCACAAAGATTAAGCAGGATTACCAATTAATTGTTAAAAAGATCTTTGATAAACATAATGTGAGTCTTCTGAAGAGTTTCAAAGAACCAATCACGTGCGAATTATAGCCAAAGGCGCTCGAAGATGTATGTCTCGACTACAGCAGAACCACAATAAAAAACGAGGAATTCTCAGTTTGTGCCTGACGTTTGGAGACAAGGAGGTAAGACAGCATTTAAACAACACGTATTCCCACATTTCTTAGGGAACCAGAAAGTCATGGTTACTCAATTCACTTTAATGACAAATTTGTTGTCGGCAGATTAAGTCATGCAATCCTGGTGCATAAATTTTTTGCGCAAGAGAAGAGTTTGTTAATCACATGCAAGAAACCCAAAGTAATGAGATGACGGGTTTCTGAACACCTGAAACTTGAAAGGATAACTCAAGGTAATGAACCTACTCCACTTGACAGCAAAATGCAGCCAAGTAGGTTAAAATTTTAAAAATAACAATAATGCCAGAAAAAAATAAAATAAATATCCTGCTTCCTCTAAGTCATGAAGTCATAACTCCTTCAATAACAGCAGCAGCATTCAAAGAAACAAGCTACACATATACAGAAATAAGAAAAAGACCAAAGAAGCAAAAAGTTGTCTCGCAATTTCTTGGATTTACCAACGGTAGTAAACTCCTAAGCCAACACTCTGAAACCAAAAATAATGCAGATAAAATTAGTCAGTTGAATTTCAAGAGGGGAAAGTCTCATATACAGTTATTCAGAACTCAGAGAGCATGTGCACAAGGCACGGAGAAGATGCCAAGGTCAAGCCCTTTAAAGCTCACACCATAGGAGTGCAGCATGTGCTTTAAAGTCTCAATGAGCGCTTTAAGCAAACTTAAATATCGGAATTGTGAATGTGAGGTGAAAAGCAACAAGATCGTCAGATCAAATTGCTGGATTTAAAGCTCCGTTTTTTTGGTTGAGTTATATTGGAACCGGAGTTATCTTTTTGGTTGAGAGTTAAGTCTCCTAAACCACCTGCTTATCCTGCATAGATAATTACAGTGAAGATTTGAGAAGCTAATTATGCCTTTAAGCATGCAGCCTGGAAACATGGGCCAACTTCCGGCACTAAAGGTTAAGGAAGGATGATCCTATATCAACTTAGTTGATAAAGCCAGGTAGAACCTAAAACCAGATCTGAAGGGTCCCAGATGAATTAACATTCTTGTTTCAAAAAAGAGAAAGCAAAAGCCCCAAGGTAATATACTTCTCGGTTTTCTTTTACTCACATCAAACTTTCAGAAAGCCAATAGTTATTCTGCTATTGATCTCGTCACAACTTTTCAATGAGAAGAAAACACTGTAGTAGAGACTTCATTCAAGGTTCATATTTCTTATTTACCACGGCTCTGAATCAATCAAAACCTCTACAATTTTATTGAAGGGAACTAAACAAATAACGAGCTAGCTGCCTAGTTGTACCAAGTACCGACTTATTTTGAATTATATGTAGAATATGCCTCAGGGGTTACCTTGATACAGCTCTTGCATTCCCTGTGCATGGTACTTGGAATCAACCCGCTCGTGTGCCGTATTGTGCATTTGATACTATATGGTTCATCAACATGAAATTATAGTATTATACATCGGCCCACAGTTAGCCTCTCCGGAAATTTTTCAAATTTTAAGAGAGTTTCAAAACAAAATTTCCCCAAAAATACATTCAACTCCAGCTAAAATTTTGGCCACCCTACTCTTCCCACAAATATATAAAATAAATAAAAACTATCAATATAATAACAAACTTAAAAAATAACATCCCAATTAACTAGGGGTGTAAACGAATCGAACATGTTCATTAACTTTTCGAGCTAACATCCCAATTAACTAGGGGTGTAAACGAATCGAACATGTTCATTAACTTTTCGAGCTAACATCCCAATTAACTAGGGGTGTAAACGAATCGAACATGTTCATTAACTTTTCGAGCCGGCTCGAAAAGTATTTTGATTCGTATTCGAAATTCTCGAATTCGAGCCGAACTTGAACAAAGCCGAACTCAAACTCAAATTACTTTGTTCGATAGTTCGCGAGCCGATCGCGAACTTTAATATTTTATTAATTATTAATATAATATAATTATAAATAAAATAAATACATTTCGAACCGATCGGGTATTTATTTTCGAGCAATAGTTCGAATAGTTCGCGGTTCGAATTTTTTTCGAGACAAACTCGAGCCAAATTATTTTTAAAACTATTCGAACTTCGAATCGAACTCGAGCTCGAATATAACGATTTCGAGCCGAATTCAAGCCTTAAAATTTTCTAGACACGATTCGGTTCTCTTACGTCCCTACAATCAACCAAACGAGTAGTAGTGACAGAAAACTCGCACCCAAAAACATATAACGTTGTGCCATAAAGAAAATTGAAAAAACTATGTTAAACCCTAGAAACGAAACAATAAGCCCCCATCATTCCAAAAGCCCACAAACACACTGCCGACATCCAAAAAAACAGAGAGAGAAAAGCTAAACACCATCAATCACAAAAAAAACGGAATCTGAAACTAGAAAGGTAAGATGAAAAGAGAAAAAGGGAAGTAGAGAGCATAGTGAGACCTGGCCCTTGACTTTGAGACTGATGTGACCACCACCCGATGGATCGGTGGGCTTGGTGTCTCCTTGATCTACGCCAGACATTTTCGCTTCAGCCGCCGGTTAATCTTCTCAAACCCTCTCAAGGAATTTTGCCCACTGCTTCACCTTCTACTTTCGATATCTTCTATTAACATCCTTTTAAAGCTTTTAATTTCTATACTTTTTTCCTTTATATTACCGGGAATCCAAAGAGTTTATTTTTATTATTATTATTTTATATTACCGGGAATCCAAAGAGTCTATCTTTATCAAGAGTCATTTGTATACAAAATCATGATTTTAAAAACTAATTTTATTTCTTGTTAAAAAAAAACAATTTTATTTGGTTGGGATTTTTAAATATTTTGTTAAAAAAAACTAAAGTTTAGGTTTAATGAGCTTCTCGACCTAGCTTAGCTGGTAAGAACACACATTCACATTCGAGAGACTCGAAAGTACGAGTAAAAATATTTAGTTACTTACCCTCTAAAAATATATATATATTTAGATTTAATAATAAAAAATATTTTTTTTTCAAAAATATGAAAATAAAAGCAACAAAAGACCCAAGATGGTATTTTAGTATAGGATTTTATTCAACAAAAAACTCTGAAAATATGAAACATTGTTCAAATATATATTTTTATTTCGTAGACCTGCGAAGTCCGGAGTCATCCCTTTCGACACGAACCAGTCTCCGGACCTAAAGTGCTTCAGTATTTGTGAACTGGAAATGGGTTATGATATGGGCCTACTCTTGCCCATCAGGTTTTTGGTCCAAACAATTTTTGAGAAACAAAAATAGAAAAAAAGTTTCAGCCCAATATCACCAAATCTTGTTTTTACGGCTCAATTCCACTTTCTGAACCTATTACTTTTAAATTTCCTGAAAGAGTTGAGAGCATGTCATTCAAGGTGGGAATTTTTTATGGTATCGTATGGGTAGTGTATTGGATGCATTATCATTAATTAAAATATTTTAAATCAATAGTTTGATCTGTATTTAGGAGACAATTACAAACCCATCGGTAAAGTGAGTCCTTGAATAATATATGATAGTAGCTCAGTTTCTAACTTATTGAGTTGATGAATATTTATTCCCCGACACTTTTAAATTCTATATGTTGTAAAATTTGATATGTTAAATAATTACAAATTGTAACTAAAGGAGGATTTGAATATATCTTTTAGCAATTGTTATTTTTATTTTTAAAATTAAATACTTCTCATGATTTTCTCACTCTCTAGAATGCGATTTTCTCAATGTTCATTCATCTTCATCGTGAAGATTCGTATGGTTATCCTCCTTATGGCCATCTTTGGCTTAGCAAGTGTCTCTCTTTTCTCGGTCCAAGTTTACCCTAGTGACGCACTCTGTCTCGGCTGCTGACGCCACTCGGATCCCTGTCTGGAAGGTTTTAGTTTGGCCAGTCTCTGTCCTGGTGCTTTCTATTCCATCGGTGATGGTTATCCGATGGGTGAAAGTGATTCCATATTGTTTGGTGGAGTTTCCTTTTTTCTTCTATTCACTGATGTTTTTTCAAACTTTTTGGGTCTCTTTGTGCTGTTTTACGGCGGTGGTTGCACGACAATCCCGTCGTTTTTGGAGTGCTTGGGCCTTGGGAGAAGCCCGAGCGTTCGGTTGCTTGCGGAAGCATATTCGCGAGCTTTCTCCACTTTTGGTGCTATGATATATTTATATATGATGTAGTAATATGTCCTTTATGGTCCTCATTATGAATTTTAGGGTTGCTTTCTTGTGTTGTGGGGATGGTTATTTTGTTGTGTTCCATTGTTGGGCCAGTGCTCGACTTCTTCTATTAAGCTTTTAGGTTTTGTGCGTTATCTAGTGCTATTTATTGACAGATGACTTTTAGCTATGGATTTGGATACGAGAGCTTGTCCATTTGGTTGTCCTTTATCGATTTATGTCTCTCGCATATCTTTCTATATTCCTTCAGATTTGGAATGAAGTTCCCTGTTTCGATCACCCTATGGGATGCATAGTTTAAGGGGACATGATTTGGCTCTGATGGAAGGGTTCAGGTCTTGTGTTTCTGTGATGATCTATTCTACCATGACACCTTTTTGTTTGTCTATTATTCAGCGGGTCTTAGTATTGGACAATGTTTGGCACATGTATTGGTTATTGTTATCTGTTTGTTTATATCTGTCTAGGGGGTTTGGGTCGGATTTGTGTTGTATTTATGGTTAATCCAATATAGTTCATGTTTTATTATTTAAAAAAAATTTCTCGTTAGGCTCTCGCAGTTAACAAGTCGTACTTATTTTATAAAATATCCAAATTATATTGCAGCTGCTAATTTATATAAGTTGTAGACTAAACCAGTATAACACTAAATTATTATTTATAGGTTTATTTAAAAGGTGTAATTAATAATTTAGGATGGACGATGAATGCATCGAAGATACTTATATGCACCCAATTTTAGTATGATTTATGCGTTTACTCAATATTAAAACAATAAAAAATGTATACTAACTAACATGTCAATAATTAGACTAATCATATAAGTTGGTCTATAAATTGAATTCAAATCGGGTCTATAATTTTTTTTTATGAATGTACAGTAGATTTGATGACATTTATTTTTGTTGCAATAAAATTTAGTGTGCGGTTGTATGATTTAAGATGTCTGACGCCAACCATCGGATAAATATAAATGTGAGTTAAATTGTCCTAACTTCTAATAACAATATTATTAGATACGTTTTTTACTGTATTAAAAAATCTAATATAGCCTATAGTATTTTTAAAGACCTATACATATTATTCTTGAAAGTATGTATTTACAGACAAAAATATACTTTTGAGAAAAGAATAGAATTGACTAAGAAAATCAAATAAAACATTTTCAAACAAAATCATCCTAGTAAGTTATATTTTATTTTAAAATATATTATTGAATTATCCTCACCAAAATTCTCAATTTCAATCGTGCATTTTCCCAAAATGGCAAAAAATGATCTCAACAACGACTTTGCTTAAAAATAAGTATATTTTAATGCTATATTTTAAATAATCAGATAAATGCAATTTTTTTATAAAAAAACCTTTATATGAATTAATCGAATCTGTCTATATTAAAATAAAATTAGTGAGTTCAAAACCCATATTATATTGAATATAATTTATCAATTAACTAATTTTGTTGAAAAATTGTATACTAGTTTTAAAAAATAGTTATCAATAAATTATTTTTATTTAAATAATATATTTATAAAAAATCAAATTTCCGTTGCATAGATACATGACAACAAGGCTTTGACTAAGTGGTTGTCATATATTTCTCAGTGTGAGGAGTCTCGGGTTCGAGTTCGAGTTCTCCACCCTCCTCCCCTAAATATTTAATTTAAAAAAAATTATTTTGATACATACGAGCAGTTTAATGATAAAAAAAAATAAACATATGTTTGTTTAATTTGCTCTTTGAAATATATAATAAATTAATGTGTATGAAATATTTGTGTGTGTGTATATATATATATATCCTACTTAATATCGTATAATTTTTCATGTCAAAATAGATATATTCAACGAAATATATAAAATGACCAAAAGTTTATTTCCATATTTGGAAATACTAAATTGGATATAAATAAAGGATGGAATTCAATCCACACAAAAGGTATACAAATTCATTAAATTTTAAATGGTCATGCAATAATGTGTTGCCAGCACAACAATTACTCTTTCACGCAGCAAAGGTGATCAACCTCCTTTATTGCTTCACGTAAATAATTAATAACTCGGCATAACTCATAACTATACCATTTCCATTAGTCTCGGTTAGTATCCATTGTTTGGTCAATGCTATTGAAATTTCACGGAACATTTTAAAAATAACCAAATATATTATAGAGAAAATGTTTTTTAATAAATTATATATATATTGTATTAAATTTTGTTATTTATATTGTATTTTTGCCCCCTAAACACGCGGGCTAGATTCACCCATTTTTACTTAGCCTTAAAAATTTAGAATTTGAAATTATTTTTTTATTTATCTTAAATATTATATCAATTTTTAAAGCGTGAAAATGCTTTAAGCAATTAGATAGTTTGGAATTTTGAACTCGTCTACAGACTACAATCATTAAATGGAAAGATTATTTTTCTAAAAATGAAAATTTAGGGGCCGGGCTGGGGGCTAATTTAAAAAAATAATATCAATTAAAAAATAATTTCAAAAATATTGTTAAATAAATTTCTTTTACAAATTTATAGTAAAACGCATGCACAGCATGCGTTTCTAAAAACGCATGCTGTGCATGCGTTTGTCACAGACACACACTGACGTCAGTGTGTGTTTCTGTGACAACATTGAATGTGTTTGTTCTTTTTTTTTTTCTTTTTTTTTTAAATGTGAATTTAATTTTGTAAACAAAAAAAAATTATAATAATTTTTTCAAAAAAATATTTTGTTTGAAAATATTTTTTGGCAATCTAAAATATACAATCGATGTATTTTTTTTACCTTTTCTAATTGGTTTATAATTTTTATTATTTAAATTTTTTATATATTTGGTTTATGATTTAAGATAATTTTTAAAATTAAAATAAATTTAAATTTTTGCATTAATTTTTTAACTAGAAATATTTTTTTTAATGTTAGTAATGTAAAATGATATATTATTTACATTAAATTTAGATATTTTATATAAATAATATAACATAATGTAAGTTTATACAATTTAATTCAAGTTGACGAGGCTAGTTAGGGTAATCTGCACACTAAGTAGATATATTAGTATAACAAACACAAGTTTTGTAGATCATCACAATCGCCTAGGGCGATCCAGCCCACAACATGCACAATCGATTTTCTTCATTCCAATCCACTTTTCATCACTTAATCTGCACACTAAGTAGATATATTAGTATAACAAACACAAGTTTTGTTGATCATCAAAACTCAAACATAATCTGGAGATAAACTAAAGCATTAAACACAACCATGCGTTTAAGGCTCAACAATTATCATCATCATCATCAACATCAACATCATCATTTTAATTATTATTTTGTCTGGGTCTTGCGCAATGATTTTGACCATGCGAGACGAGCATTATATATATATATATATATATATATTTATATATAAGTTCAACTTTTAATCTGAAAGACGAATTCATTTTTTCAAGAAACGAATTACCCTAAAGAAGAACAAATACCGATGGTGCAATGCAACTTTTATAGATAATAATATTTACTAGCCTCGTCAACTTGAATTAAATTGTATAAACTTACATTATGTTATATTATTTATATAAAATATCTAAATTCAATGTAAATAATATATCATTTTACATTATTCACATTAAAAAAAATATTTCTAGTTAAACAATTAATGCAAAAATTTAAATTTATTTTAATTTTAAAAATTATCTTAAATCATAAACCAAATATATAAAAAAATTTAAATAATAAAAATTATAAACCAAATAGAAAAGGTAAAAAAAATACATCGATTGTATATTTTGGATTGCCAAAAAAAATTTTCAAACAAAATATTTTTTTGAAAAAATTATTATAATTTTTTTTTTGTTTACAAAATTAAATTCACATTTAAAAAAAATAAGAAAAAAAAAGAACAAACGCATTCAATGTTGTCACAGAAACACACACTGACACCGTCAGTGTATGTCTGTGACAAACGCATGCTGTGCATGCGTTTTTAGAAACGCATGCACAGCATGCGTTTTACTATAAATATGTAAAAAAAATTTATTTAATAATATTTTTGAAATTAATTTTTTAATTGACATTATTTTTTTAAATTAGCCCCGGGCTGGGGGGTGGGGGGGCCCTTTGTATTAATTGCGAGGGACCGGGGTACAACCCTAGCCCTTTTTATTTATTACGAGGCGCTGGAGTTAGCGAGCTCGGCCCCGTGGGATTTTCATAGTTTTGTTTTGTATATGTGATTATGTGTTCTTAGCCATTCCTACACCCTTTTTCCTTCGAATTCGTTTTGTTTTTCTTGTTTATTTTCGTGGGTTTGGAATTTGTGTCATGCGGAGAGGCAGAGCAGCGGCGAGGCAACCGGTGAGCGGCGGCGAAGGTAACGGATCTCGAGGTCCTATCACATTCCGAGGTGTTAGAAAGAGGCCGTGGGGAAGGTTTGCCGCAGAGATTAGAGATCCTTATAAGAATGCACGTGTCTGGCTTGGCACGTTCGACTCTGCTGAAGAAGCCGCTCGCGCTTACGACGCCGCTGCGCTCTCTCTCCGCGGGCGAAAGGCTAAAACTAACTTCGCGTTCACTCGTAACGGCGGTGCCTTTCCTGATTTCAACCCTCAAACTCCTAATTTACTTCAAATTAATAGCAACCCTAATTATCCGTTTGTGGGTTCTCCGTTTTATCCCCAGGATCCTCGCATATTTACGCAGCTGAGGCCCTCGCCTAGCTGCGCGTGCAGCACCGTCGAGTCGTGTAGCGGGCCCAGGCAGCTGCCTCCGCCGTATCCTCGCTTCGTGCAGAAGAGGAGACATCCGTTCTCGACGCCTGTAGTTCCTGATGATTGTCGCAGCGATTGCGGTTCGTCATCTTCGGTGGTTGATGATACTGAATGTGACATTTCTTCTTCCTTTTGTAAAAAGCCTCTTCCTTTTGACCTTAACATGCCGCCACCAGAGGACGCCGCCTCCGAATTGGATGAGCTCGCTTGTACTGAACTCCGGCTCTGAGGAGTTTCCGGCGGTGAAGATCGTTTCTTATTGAACCTATTTGGTTTCCTTGAGTATTTTCCCTTCGTTAATTGTCGGAAAAAATAAAGAAGGAAGAAAGATGAGAAGATAGACGGATGCTCCTAGACAGATGGTGGAGACTGTGATGTTATGTTAAACTGGGAGAGGTCTTAAGGTCTCGGCTTCTACGGCTGTCTTGTTGTTTGAAGAGAATTTACTTGTTTTTAATTCAAAATCTTAACTGATATGGATAATAGAGGATGTAATGATGTTATTTAGTGTTCTTGTCTTGTATTGCTGACCTTTTTGGCCATAATATGGAATGTATACAGACTCTCATCTCCTTGAAATCTAGTTTTGTGGCACATGACCAAGGGAAAAATCAATTCCGATATATTCTCTATAGTTTCTTATTGGGTATTGGATAATCTCGCTGTGCGTTGATAGTTGTCCAATTTCATGATATAAACGTACAAGCTTTATGAAGCTCTAAATCAGCTTTGGGATAATGTCTTGATTTTCTGAATAGGCATTGTTTGGTCTTGCACCTTATAAGATCTTGATGCTGTCTTTTATTAGGTTTCAAGTGCAAGAAGTCCTTCTGTATTAATCAAGTAAATATTTTTCTTTAATTGTATACATTGTTCTTTGTTCTATGCTCCTAGTGATTTTCATTTTGCTTTCTAATTCTACATATTTTCCTTTCCTTGTGTACATTGTGTTTTTATTGTATGCTCCGAGTGCTTTTCGTTTTGCTTTCTACTTCTTCATTGTCTGTGAGTATCGTGCATGAGATTTGTCATTTCGTTGAGAATCAACTCATCCATGTTTTACAGGTTTTGTGCATCTCCATTTACATAATTCTATAGCTAGTTTTATTAAATATTGTCATAAATATGCCATAATGACCTTACATCTTAGCTCTAGATCATCACATTTCTTTAACATCTAATTGATCACTTTCGTAACATTTCGTAAATGATGTGTTTCGAATAACTTGTTAATAATAGATCATTGCTGTATTCCTACAAATACGAAATGAATTTGGAATCCGAATACAATTATGGAAAGTGTTGTGACATTGTCTATTAGCTTTTCTTCTGTTTTTAAACTAGTAGATAGTGTGTATATTTTTTTAATCATTGACCATACACAATCTGAGGTTATTTGTGCATTTTTCAGAAAGGGCTGTGTTCTATCTACTTTTGATTTATTTGTTTTACGACCTGGTGATTCTTCAGCAGGAGATTTATAAAATGCAAATTAAATTCAGCACTTACGGAATGGGCTTTTGTAGAAGTTTGCCATATTCCATGATGCGTGTTCTGGCTGTGTTGCTTCTTTGTTTACTTCGTCTCCCCTTGCTTAGGATCTGTAGTACATACTCCAACTCCCATATTTATTCCTCCCTGGCTTCTTTCCTGAGCTTGTGCAGTGCGGTTGTTTTACTTCTTAATGGATTTTTGGGGCTTCTGTTTCTTTTCTGTAATGGATTTTCCTTTGCTTTATGGATTCTTGAATTTTCCTTCATTTCCTTGCTCTGCTGTCTTCTCTCTTCTCTTGAAACCTGTGTTTGTCTTCTGGAGATACCAAAAAGATTGCTTTCAAAATAGATTCCTTTGGAGTTAAAGGGCATCAAAGAGGATATTGAGACCGATAGAAACGTTTAGAGAGGACTGGTGCACGTGTCCGACCGGATTTGATTCTCCATATTGTTAATGTAGCATATCTGTTTGAGATTAAATATTTAGTTGTTGCTGTTGAGGGGAATGAAGGATCTGATTCCTTGAGATCTCATGCTTCAAACTTGGTAAAAGTACATGGAATCTGTAAAACTTAATTTAATTTTCAAGCTAAAACTAAGGGGGTGAAATTATGCTACAAATGTTCATGGCCTAATTTTCGATTGTCTTGTGGTTTGTAAAAGGGGTGAAATTCCTTGAAATTCCTTATTGTTCAAACTATAGGTGATCATAAATAATTCCATCTTAAAAAACGAGACAGGTTAGAATCTGCCTCTTTTATCATTAATTTTTAAGTTTTTAGGATCGTCCGGTTCAGATATAAAAAAGACCAAACTCAGAATCCCCGTTCCGGTCGACGGACTACTATGAATTGATCGATAAAACTCATTGGTTTTCCAATTTTTTTTTAAAAAAAATCTATTGAATAAATAAGATATTTATTATCTTCTTCTCCTTGCAAAACAAAAGCCCAAGAAATAAATATTAATTAATTGTAGAATAAAAGGGGTATTAGATTCGTCGCTTGGAGCTCCGTTCCATCTCAGCTGTTAATAAATAAATAAAAAAGGTCACAGTTTAATAATAGACATTAATTTGTCTTCTAGTTGTTAGTTGACCGGAGAGTACAGACATTATTTCAAATTAATAAAACGTTGATAAATTTAAAATCAAAGGATTTTAAAATTATTTACATTAATATATTTAAATAACTTTTAAATTTATTAATTGGGAAATTTAATTATTTTAATTATTTTACCTTTGCACCATTGAGTGTGTAAGCATGTTGTTTCTACCATTTCAAGAGTTGGTGCTACTGCTTGATAGTTGGATTGCTGGCTAACTGTCGAATAATCATGTTTGAGGCATTATTTACAAAATTTTATTGCAATTATGTGTTTTGATTTATTATAATTATCTTGTAGTAGCTTATGAAATTTTTAAAATAATTTTTCAAAAAATCTCCCAAACTATTTTTAGAAATGGGATTGTAAATAATAAATAAAAATTTCAGACAACTGCCACGTATTTGTCTAAATTTCTGATAATTTTATCGGTATTTTAAAGGATTATATATAAGTCAAAATATTCAAACCGGGAATCCGGGCTTGGTGGGCCATAAATTTACAAAAGTTTTGAAATATGTGATATTTTTAATAAAACTAACTGAACGGATTTCTTATTAAAAAAACAAGGCACCGTTTAGTTTAGTATTATGAATATGATGGGAAGAAAAATCAGCATTACGATGACTACTATCGAGATGACTACCAACAGGCAATTGTTCGCCACGACATTGGTGGCTTAGCCCTTCGCCGCCTATCGTATCGTCCCAATTTCATCCTAGAAACTACATCTTCCGCCTCTCTAGGTATGAGTTGTTGCAACGCGGCTTTACAGACTCGGTCGGATCCTACTCACCCTGGGGCACCATAGCATATCGGGAATAAGGGAGACATACTGGACATAGACCAACAAAATGTATAATGATATTGATTCCACTCCGGCCAGCATCGTATCCGCTTGTTACTATAAGTCATCATTAGGAATCATCTACCATCAATGGGAAGAGACCTTCCAACAAAGGGCTCGAAAATTATGTAAATTGGAGTGAAAGGTAGAGTTCTTCTTGATGAACCAGTAATATTGGATAATTGATGAAGATAACCTCCAAGGGTTTTCAGTCAGTTTTACCTAATACATGATTTGGTGCAATGACTCTCATCGTATGAGAGTTCGCTAAGAGGTATTGGGTGAGAGGAATCCAAAAGGATCTCTATGCTCAACTCACAGTTAGATCGATACTAGGGGTAGAGAGCGTAGGAAACGATATTGCGAATAAGAACTTGGCGTTCATATCAATGTGAAGATAAGGTAAGGACGCGATTCTTGCTAAAATTAAAAGGCTGACTCATACTAATGTTAGGACTTATTACAAGCAAATTTCGGAAGAATGTGTTTGTTGATCGCATAAGGCGATCCATCTTGATGACGAATTCCACGTCGTAGAAGACGTTCCCATGAAGAATTATGGTTCTCTTATACTTTTACTAATATCAATGTCGTTGTATGTAAACCCAGAACAATAGCATGATGAACTAACTTCTAATAATTCCTCCTTACTTTTTTCGAGGTTATATTTCACCCAGTAACAATTCTTGCCTCAAGCTTTCTTGTTATTCATTCTTATGGAGTATTATGAACATTTTTTTTTTGTGAGTTAGGTCCAACGTTGAATCACGCATTAAATTCAGACGAAAATGGCACATTACTTGCATATGTTTTCAAATTAAATTGACTCTTCCATTTTTGACCCAGATCGATTTCACCCTAAAATACCCCAAAAATCGAACCCTACTTCACCGTCGAAAAGTCCTCAAGAAAGCCAAAGAATCATCGGAAACCTTTACAACTCGAATGTAAGTGCTTCAATTCTATTAATTTTATTGCATTTGTTTGAGATTTTGGATTTTGATTTCCCAGCAATTTCGATTTTAAAGCAAGAAATTATCGATTTTGAAGTCATGGTTTTCCTCCAAAATCGAAAGACCCTAATTGTTAGTGTTCATTGTCATGTTCGAACATCCCTAATTTGAATTATTACGGACAGTGATTTAAGTGACTTAGTGTTAGGATCGATTCAGGGGTGAGTGGTCAATCCAGAGTTCAACCAACTTGAGCTTCAATAGCTCATGTTCTTGAAATAATTATACCGATAGATTATATCGAGTTATGAACTAAATCGAGTGGAAGACACTTGACATAACCCGCTCTTAACCGATTAACCATTTGAGAATCATTTTAAAGGTATGCAATTGAATATGTAAAAACAGTTTGGTTGAAGCATTTTATCAAACATCTAATGAGCTACAATTTGATGTTTTAACAAGCACATAAAATGCTTCACAATGCTAACCAAAAAAATGCAATAAAGTAAATACCACAAGTATTTATTTCTGGAAGTTCGAATCACAAACGTTTCTACGTCTTCCATTCTTCCATCTCATGGAAGGATACATTAGAAGATTTGGTTTATATTTTTCAATATACAACCTACTTATGATAATACCACATAGATAGCATAAACTCCTCTCTGTTGGAATCGAAGAGGGGGGGTGAATGAGATTCCTTGGCTACTTTAGCTTTTTAAAATGAGTTTGTAAAATAAAAATATTTTGCGCTTTGCGGAAGCCTTTAGTCAATCGATAAATGAACAATAAAATAAATAAATGCGTAAATGAAATAATGCGGTAAATGACAAAAAGATTTGTTATAGAAGTTCGGCGATGAATCGCCTACGTCTCCTCTTCCCGGTTAGATAACCTCCAACCGAGGTTCCACTAGAATAATTGATCTTGGCCTTGAGGGCTCCAAGTAAGCCACAACACAACTCTTCCCGAGTTACAACGCTCTTCCCGAGCACAATACTCTTCCCGAGTACACAAGCTCTTCCCGAGCAACCAACACTCTTCACGAGTCTTCTTGGCCTTAAGGGCTCCAAGGATAGCCACACAATTGCACCACCTTCACTTGATGGCGACTTTACAATTTTCCAACTTGCTTTGGTGTTGGAGGACCTTTACAATGAATTAAACCAACAGAAACACCTTCACGGTGTACTCACACGAAGACAACAAGACTCAACAAATGAAAACAATCACAAGCTCCAATACAACAACAATGTATGGAGAGTATGATATAATTTGAACCAACAATTGATCAACACTTTGTATGAGTTGTAGACTTGTTCCTTAGCTTCAAAATGCTCCAAAGCATCCATATTTATAGTGTAGAAGGCCTCCAAGGCTCCTACTAGCCGTTGCACTTCAAAAGGCTGAAATCACTCCTGGATCGCCTCAGCCATCGCCTCAGGCGATCACCCATCGCCGCGTTCCAACGGTCAAAAATGCACAGATCGCCTCAGGCGATCGCTGGATCGCCTCAGGCGATCAGTGGCTAAAATCAAGGCCGTAGCTTCAGCATGTCCAAAATTTGCATCGCCTCAAACGAACTCGACATCGCCTCAGGCGTTCCAGACCATCGCCTCAGGCGTTCATGCCATCGCCTCGGGCGAACTCCCCTGCGCGCATGCCCGCGCCAAGCTCGGCGTCGCTTCAGTCGATGTGCTGGGGCGAAGTCCCTGTGGCTGCCATCGCCTCAGGCGTTGGTCACCATCGCCTGGGGCGATCTGCCCCGCATGCTCGCCTAGCCATCGCCTCTGTCGATGGGCGTGGCGATCCTCGCCTGGCACCCATCGCCTGGGGCGATGGCACTCATCGCCTGGGGCGATCCGTGTCTTCCAAAAGACAATTTCTTTGGCATTTCAATACTATTATAATCTTCAACTTTGATCATAATTTATGCTGCATACTCAATAAAAATCATTAGTACAAAATGTATAGGTTTTGTAATCATCAAAACAAAAACGATAATTTTATTTAAAATAGAGGAAATAGAGTTGTAGCGTTTTAAGGCGCAACAATCTCCCCCTTTTTGATGATCACAAAACCCGGTAAACTTGAAAGAAAATAAGACTTATAACAATGCAATGCATAGAGAGTTTAAACTCCCCCTTAATGAATGCAATGATAAACAATGTTCCAATGTGCATTTTTATCACCTTTACAAAATGTACCACAAGTTGTAAAAACAATTAGGTTGCAAATAGCATTTCATCAATCAAGTTTGCACCAAGTTTACATATGCATTCTCCCCCTTTTTGTGAGAATAAAAAAGGTGAAGGAGTTTTAAAAAAAATGGACATAGTTTCCTTTAAAAAATGAATAAACCATAAATGCATTCAAATAATACACACAACTCAAAATCCAATAACAACTTAATAATCCATCAACATACATAAAAAACTAATTTCAACATCAATTAAACCATTTAATCCTTACAAATAATTACAAAAGGATAAAATTTAAAAAAAAACTAAAAACAAAGACAACTCAATCCAAGCCACCATCACCATCACCATCATTCCCGTGAGTAGTATCCTCATCCATGTGAGCACTGGAAAACTGAGAACGAAGAGCGTCCACTTCATGTCGTAAATACGACAAATCTTCTCTCGAGGAGTCTTGGTAAGCTCGAAGAGACGCAACATCATCTCGAAGGGAATGGAATTGAGAATTCATATCGACTCTCAAGGATTGAAATTGTGAGTTCATATCCTCACGAAGGCTTTGGAATTGAGAAGTAAAAAAGGCAAAGGCGTCTGGATTGAATTCAAAAGAAGAAGAAGGTTGATGACTATCAGGAGCTGGAATATCCGCCCCAATATTCATCATGTCATCAAAGGTAGATGGAGATTGATGCTGAATGGGTGGCTCATCAAGATTTGGTTCAATCAAGAAAGGAAAATGAACCCTTTGGGCACTAGTCATCCTATCAATGGGTAATGAGGGGTGATCTTTAGGATTGAAGGCAGAAAGTAGGTTCCCCGGATCATTAACCCAACAGGAAGTGAAAGGATTCCAAGATATTTTGTTAAACAAAAAACACCTTAGATTGAAGGTGTCCTTGGACTTGATAGGGAGTTTCTCATTGTCATCAAAAGGAAGGTTGAAATGAAGAAAAATCTTTGTTAGGACACGGCCGAATGGGAGAATAACCTTTTTAGGATTATGGGCGGTGTTCCTAAAGATTTGGACAATGAATCTAGGTAGGTTGAAAGGGGTCATTGTAATGATGTAATACATCAAGTATACATCAGAGAATTTCAACCTAAGACGATCACCATCCCGAGGGATCATAGAGGTGATCACAATCTTGTGAAGGATTTGGTAGTTTGTAGGGATGGAATTCACAAGAAAGGATTGGTTTGGACATTGAGGGGTTCCGCCAAATATGAGATACAAGGCTTGGGCAGGATCACATACCCCATCATTAGGCCAAGTAGCTAGAGCAAATTTAGCCGGACCCTCCGAAGGAATGCGAAGAATATTTCCTAAATCAGTGCTATTGAATTCAATTGGGCGATTACAAACGATGGTTTTGATAGTTAACTCACCATCACCCTCAAACAGTTCAAGATTGGCATAGAAAGAATGAATCATGGGTGGATACAAAAAATCGTTCTTTCTAGGGGGTTTGAAAAAATTATCCCATTGTTGGAATTGAATCCAATCAAGAATTGGGAGCTGGGAAGTCCTAAGGAAATCGAAATCAAAGATATAACCCGGAATTAATTTGCGAGTAAGATAGTCTTCCGGAATTGGCTTACCATCAAGTGGAGGACCCGTATAATTCCTATTGGAGCGATTAGAGCGTCTCCTCCGGCTTGATTCTCCTTCTTCACGGTTGCTTCGAGACATATTGCAAGAAATTTAAGGAATTTGAGGTAAAGATTCGATTTTGAGAAAAGGGGTTAGGGTTTGCAAAAATTTCGAATTGGAAGATTTGGTGTTTGGAAAGTGAAATTGATGGTTTGGAAAGGCTTAGGATGATCGATTATAACAATGATGAAGAAATCTCGAATTATGGGTGAAAAACACGAATTGTTGCTGAAAAAATGAGCAAAAGCCGTAGCCTTCAGACTTTAAAAATCGAGATCGCCTGAGGCGATCTGGAGAACGCCTGAGGCGATCGAGAACGCCTGAGGCGATGCTTGCGATCGTTTGAGGCGATTCGAGCCACGCCCGAGGCGATGCTTGCGATCGTTTGAGGCGATGCGAGCCACGGACGAGGCACTGCGCACAGAATGCTGAGGCGATGGTTTGGCAACATTTTGAGCTAATTTTTGGACCAAAAAATTATTTTTGATAATTCTAACTAACATTAAACCATCTAACAACAAAAATTAAACACATAATCTCAAAAACATAATAATTCACAATTTGTGACTTTTAAAAGGTGATTTCAAAATGCATTTTTGAAATTAAATGTGAGTAAACTTGATTCCCCCTTAACAATTGTATAGCACATACAAAATAATCAAGTAAAGCATAAAGTAAACAACTCTCCCCCTCAAACCATGCATACACAAGCTCTCCCCCTTAAACTATGCATGAAGTAAACTTCAAGATTATCACACAATTATCCCCCTTTTTGTGATAATCAAAAAGTACAAAAATTAAATAGACAAATCACAAATATATGTTGACACATAGCCATATTTTATACATGTTCCTCATCAAGCATATAATAGCCCAAGTAAGCATAAGATTAATTCATTTTGAGGAATACAAACATGCGTTTTAAGGCGATCAACAATGAATTCAAAATGTGCAAAATGTGCATATGTTCTACCAAAATTTCATGCATTTGTGCCCAATAAACATTAGAATTCTTAAATCATCATTTGATAAATTTATTAAGATCATGATAGCATTATTTCAAAGATAGAGCATCTAAACAAATATAGCATGCTAAATCACATAATATCATATAACATATTCAAATTAGAATTCATTGCACTTACTATAAAAGGATAGGCATACATCATGCAATAAAACAATTTATATGTGCACATGCTAAGGGGTTATGCATTTTACTCCAATCAATATTGAGCTTCATTATTTATTGGTCACAATTAATTTGTGCCAATTAATTTTGAATTGCTCATTTAAAATGTATAAAATAAATTTTACCTTTGATGACAAGAGTGCGTTCTTGTCATTGGTCCAACGCCTCGAGCCTCTTCTATAGTTGTGAATAATACAAACTCCTCTTTTGAGTTGCTTGGCCCTTCATCCTCCATTCCATTTTTGTTCCTACAAGACAAATTAATAATAGGAGAATCTTTGGTACCCATTTGATTTTTGGGTCCTTGATGGTTAGCTTTCAAAGGCACTTTTGGAATCCATTTCCACCTCTTATTAGGTTGGTATTGAATTCTAGCAAACCTACACTTATTTTTGGTATGACCACTTTTACAACAATAGTTACAAGTAGGAGAGTTGTGCTTTGCTTTGGCCAACAAGCTTGAAAAAGATTTTGATTTGTTTGAAAAGCCTAACCCGGCTTTGTCAAAGCTACATCGTTGTAATCCAAGCAATTCACTCATCTTTTGACTACTTTCACTATATTTGCAAAAAGATATCTTTAAAGAATCTAATTCATTTTTCAATGAATTATTTTCTTCAACTTTCTTAGCAATCTCAAGTTTGAGTAGTTTATTACTCATCTTGGTTTTGCCAAGAGCATCAATAAGATCATTATAAGACTCTAAAAGTTCATCAAAAGAAGGTACCTCATCATCGCTTTCATCTCCTTCATCTCCAAGAGCCATTAAACAAAGATTGGTGGCTTCTTCTTCATCGGAGTCGCTATCACTCCATGTAGCTATAAAAGCCTTCTTCTTGCCTTTGTCCTCATTCTTCTTCCTAGGACATTTGTTAGCATAGTGGCCTTTTTCTTGACAATTATAGCAAGTTACCTCATTTTTGGATTCATGTTTGGTTGCACTTGAGGTCTTTGACTTGCCATGTTTGTTGAAGAACTTCTTGAACTTTCTTGTGAACAATGCCATCTCCTCATCATCATCATCTTCTTCATCATCGGAGTGATCTTTCCTTCCAACCAAGGCAATCCCATTTCTCTTGGATCTATCCTCCTCCTTTACTTCTCTCCTTGTGGCAACTTCAAGCTCATGAGTCACCAATGTGCCATGGAGCTCATCAAGATCATAGGAAGCACTTTCTCCTTTGTTGGACTCGATGATGGCCGTCCTCTTGGCATCCCATTCCTTTGGTAAGGCTCTTAGTGCTCTCCTCCATATTTGCTTTGGAGGATACTTCTCTCCAAGTTGGGCAAGCTCATTTATGATTTGAGTGAGCCTCCTAAACATAGAATCCACATCTTCTCCGGAATCCATCTCAAATGTTTCATACTTGAGTTGCAATAGATCAATCTTGGTCTCCTTTACTTGATTAGTGCCCTCATGACAAATTTGCAATTTGTCCCAAATTTCCTTTGCCGTTGAGCACATTGAGATCCGGTTGTACTCCTTCATATCTAAAGCACAATGCAAAATATTAATCGCTTTAGCATTTTGTGAAATTAATATCATATCCGCTCTAGTGAAATCGTCCATATCTTTGGGAACACTAATTCCCCCAACTTCCTTTAAAGGAACATGTGGACCTTTCACTATGATTTTCCATAGATCATAATCTACGGATTGGATGTATAGAGAAATTCTATTCTTCCAATAACCGTAGTTATCACCCGTGAAAAGCGGAGGGCGATTCGTCGATTGACCTTGAGCAAACTCATTTGCTAGATTAGCCATAAAAAAGATTTGATTTAAAAACAAAAATCAAATGGCTCTGATACCACTTGTTGGAATCGAAGAGGGGGGGTGAATGAGATTCCTTGGCTACTTTAGCTTTTTAAAATGAGTTTGTAAAATAAAAATATTTTGCGCTTTGCGGAAGCCTTTAGTCAATCGATAAATGAACAATAAAATAAATAAATGCGTAAATGAAATAATGCGGTAAATGACAAAAAGATTTGTTATAGAAGTTCGGCGATGAATCGCCTACGTCTCCTCTTCCCGGTTAGATAACCTCCAACCGAGGTTCCACTAGAATAATTGATCTTGGCCTTGAGGGCTCCAAGTAAGCCACAACACAACTCTTCCCGAGTTACAACGCTCTTCCCGAGCACAATACTCTTCCCGAGTACACAAGCTCTTCCCGAGCAACCAACACTCTTCACGAGTCTTCTTGGCCTTAAGGGCTCCAAGGATAGCCACACAATTGCACCACCTTCACTTGATGGCGACTTTACAATTTTCCAACTTGCTTTGGTGTTGGAGGACCTTTACAATGAATTAAACCAACAGAAACACCTTCACGGTGTACTCACACGAAGACAACAAGACTCAACAAATGAAAACAATCACAAGCTCCAATACAACAACAATGTATGGAGAGTATGATATAATTTGAACCAACAATTGATCAACACTTTGTATGAGTTGTAGACTTGTTCCTTAGCTTCAAAATGCTCCAAAGCATCCATATTTATAGTGTAGAAGGCCTCCAAGGCTCCTACTAGCCGTTGCACTTCAAAAGGCTGAAATCACTCCTGGATCGCCTCAGCCATCGCCTCAGGCGATCACCCATCGCCGCGTTCCAACGGTCAAAAATGCACAGATCGCCTCAGGCGATCGCTCAGGCGATCAGTGGCTAAAATCAAGGCCGTAGCTTCAGCATGTCCAAAATTTGCATCGCCTCAAACGAACTCGACATCGCCTCAGGCGTTCCAGACCATCGCCTCAGGCGTTCATGCCATCGCCTCGGGCGAACTCCCCTGCGCGCATGCCCGCGCCAAGCTCGGCGTCGCTTCAGTCGATGTGCTGGGGCGAAGTCCCTGTGGCTGCCATCGCCTCAGGCGTTGGTCACCATCGCCTGGGGCGATCTGCCCCGCATGCTCGCCTAGCCATCGCCTCTGTCGATGGGCGTGGCGATCCTCGCCTGGCACCCATCGCCTGGGGCGATGGCACTCATCGCCTGGGGCGATCCGTGTCTTCCAAAAGACAATTTCTTTGGCATTTCAATACTATTATAATCTTCAACTTTGATCATAATTTATGCTGCATACTCAATAAAAATCATTAGTACAAAATGTATAGGTTTTGTAATCATCAAAACAAAAACGATAATTTTATTTAAAATAGAGGAAATAGAGTTGTAGCGTTTTAAGGCGCAACACTCTCCCACACAGAATCAGAAAGCCCATGTTCTTTAGCGTCTCGCATGGAAAGACCTCACTCAGTTGTGATAGATCACCAACTATTACAAATGTATTCACTCTTCTATTTTAGCTCACAAATACAAAGAATATAGTGAATACAAAGACATAAATGATCTCCTAACAGATCTCATGGAACTTGAAGTTCTCATTTGAATCCTGTAAGGACCCTAGTTCCTTAAGTGCGGATTAAAGACATAATTAGAGCTAACATAAATTATCAGAGTAAAATGATCGTGTTGAGACTATGAGCTTTAAGAATTACATGCCAAAAAATAAGGACTATCAAATGGATTAGTTACATTCTCAATCAAATGAATGTATTTACTATAGCTTTACACTACTCCTAGAGTAGACACTATACAAAAGTAATCATGTCCTTCATCTACCAAAAGTGTTCTTCACAAGCTCACCGCCTCAACCCGCTTTAGCCCCTTTTTATCATGCCAAAAGTACCTACAAGGACAACCCCCAAACATGAGCATATAGTGATTCATATACAACACAATATGAATTTAAGGCGTAAATACATAAACCGTAATAAACACTTCATGTTTTTCCCATGCATTTTAAACGCTCCCTTTTTTGTTGTCCCTGTACCATAACTCATGAGTATAATCAATAGATTATTTAATGGTCCACACATGTCATGACATAATACCATTTCATCATCACCAAATACCAATCACCGATCCCTAGTCTGTTCATCACAATGTATTTTAATGCCCATCGCTTATTTACATATAGGCGGCATAGAATAACCTCGCTTCAATGGACATGCGGCGCTCCCACCCCTCGCTTCACATTGAGCGGCAAATATTCTTTCCTCGCCTCATATGATAACCACGCATAAATGTGACATGCGGCGCTCCCACCCCTCGCTTCACATTTAGCGGCAACCAATCAAATAGCGGCAAGCATTAAAATCATCAAGGGATGACCACGACTCATGGGATGTGCACCAATAACCATCATATGCATATACAATCATCATGCATAATTCAACATGTATTTGCATCCACAATGCATAATCACATATATACTCGCATCCACAATGCATGAACAATGAGTATATTAGATACATGTACCGTTGGGTGCCCGTACGTCTTCTACGTACCTTTCCAAAAGTAGGATGTGGTAGGACTTCACTTCCTTGGCTGTGTTGCCACAATATTAGAACCCAATAATAGTCCAATACCAAAAATCCTACAAAAATAACCAAAAACATCACATTTTGTGACTCGCGATCGATCGCTGCAAAGGGCCGATCGATCGCGAGATCACACTGCCAGCTCGCGATCGATCGCCAAAAACGGGCGATCGATCGCCGAAACCTGCACTTCGAAAAATCGCCATTTTTGCTCCAAAACTCATTTCCAATCCATACCAACTCCCCTACCATCAAACCAACAACATCAAACACAATAAAACCTTCCAAATACACTTTAAACATCTCAAAAATCTAACATTCAACCAATATAATACCAACCCAAAATAACCCATTTCAAAACCATATCAAAACCACCACAAACTCAATCCAAACACAACAAAAACACTAGGGAGGTACCCATACCTCTTGTGGACTCCAAAAACTCACACTAAATCCCACAAAACAAGTTTTTGGAAGGACTTCTCTTCACCCCTTTGCTAAAAATCGAAAATGGACGAGAAGGAGGGTTTGGTGGTTGATTTGGGGAAAGTTGGAAAGTGAAGGTAAAAAGGGGAATTGGGGTATAAGTGGGTTGTGTTTAAAATAATATAACACCCCACAATTCCATGGTGTATAAAACACCCCAACATGATATTTTAAAAGCATTACATCACAATGCTCCACAATCTCAAATAAATGCATGCTTCACCAATAAATGACTACCAACACATGTAAGTCATTAAAACACCCAATTATCCAACATGCATTACATGCACCCCGAAATGCATTCCCGGTCACGCCTACCATGTGACTAAGCATTTCAACATGATAAATAAATCCAGCACATAATGAATTACCACCATAATTAATCATATAAACACAATTAATGCTCAAATTGCAATCAATTATTTCGGGGATATCACAATACTCCCCTACTTATAAGATTTCGTCCTCGAAATCACATGCACTTACCCCAAAATGAAACTAAACATAATCACATACCAGAGAATAGTTCCGGGTAGTGCTGCACCATATGCCACTCCGTCTCCCACGTAGCCTCCTCGACACCCCTGCGATCCCACTGAACCTTGATCATAGGTATCACTTTGTTCCGAAGTCTACGGTCTGCTCGATCCAGACTTCTAACAGGCCGTTCCACATAAGACACATCGGATTCTAACTGAACTTCAGAAGACTGTAACACATGAGATGGATCCGGCTCATACTTCCGCAACATAGACACATGGAACACATCATGTATACTGGATAAAGAAGGTGGCAGAGCTAGTCGGTAAGCCAAAGTGCCGATGCGCTGCAAAATCTCGTACGGCCCAACATACATCGGAGACAGTTTTTCGCGCATCCCAAATCGCACAACGCCTCTGAAAGGCGAGATCTTCAAAAAGACCTTATCTCCCAACTGAAATTCCAACGGTCTCCGCCGTTTATTCGCATAAGCTGCCTGTCTGTCCTGGGCTGCTTTCATTTTCTGTCTTATCATCTTTATCTTTTCTTCCATTTCTCGGATCAGTTTCGGTCCTCCGACCGATTTACGGTCCAAATCGTCCCAACACAAGGGTGATCTACACCGTCTGCCGTAAAGAGCTTCAAAAGGAGCCATTTGAATGTTCGTCTGGTAGCTGTTATTATAAGAGAACTCTACCAAGGCCACCGAATCCTGCCAAGAAACATCGAACTCCAATACACAAGCCCTCAACATGTCCTCGAGCGTCTGGATAGTACGCTCGGTCTGGCCATCCGTCTGAGGATGATATGCAGTGCTCAATCTAACTTCAGTTCCCAAGGCTGACTGAAGACCCTCCCAAAAATGAGATGTGAATCGTGGATCTCGATCCGACACTATGGAAATGGGGATCCCATGCAATCTCACCACATCTCGAATGTACAACTGCGCCATCCTCAAAAAGGTGAAAGTCATGCTATAGGGGATGAAATGAGCTACCTTAGTCAATCGATCCACAACCACCCAAATAGCATCAAAACCTGAAGTACTCCTCGGCAGGTGAGTCACGAAGTCCATGGAAATGTGTTCCCACTTCCACTTCGGTATCTCCAAGTTTTTCAACTCGCCACCAGGTCTCTGTCTCTCTGCCTTAACCTGCTGGCAGATCAAGCACCTCTTAACAAAAGCGATGACGTCATACTTCATTCTCTTCCACCAAAACTGACCACGTAGATCTTTATACATCTTCTTCCCGCCTGGGTGGATGCTAAGTCTGCTACTATGAGCTCGCTCCAAGATCCCTCTACGCAACTCCGGCGTACTCGGAACCACCCAACGGCTACCCAATCTCAAAGATCCGTCATCGGCCACTCTGAACTTCGTTGGTTGACCAAGATGTACTAAATATAACCATCTCTGAACCTCATCATCTGACTTCTGAGCTCTCCTGATGTTCTCATAGATATCTGGCTCAGCTAACAAGGTCGATACATGCACATGTGATGCATCTATGTCAAAATCATAGCCTAGATGGCAATATGAGGTCATCATAGCCGACAATTGGATGACGTCCTCAGCAGTACTCCTCACTTTCCGGCTCAAAGCGTCTGCTGTCAAGTTAGCTTTTTCGGGATGGTACTCAATCTCACAATCATAGTCCTTGAGTAAGTCCATCCACCTTCTCTGCCTCATGTTCAGCTCCGCCTGAGTGAATAAAAAACTTGAGGCTCTTGTGATCCGTGTATATGGTAAACGAAGTACCATACAAGTAATGTCTCCAAACTTCAGGGCGAAGATGATAGCCGCCAATTCCAAGTCATGGACTGGGTATCTAGTCTCATGCGGCTTCAACTGCCTCGATGCATAAGCTACCACATGCTTATCTTGCATCAGTACACACCCAAGGCCCTGAAGTGATGCATCGGTATACAAAACAAATCTGGAGTTTTCCGTAGGAATCACCAATACTGGCGCCGTCGTCAAACGGTGCTTCAACTCCTGGAAGCTTTCCTCACAAGCTTCTGACCAAAAGAATGGTACTCCCTTCTGGGTCAACTGTGTCAACGGCTTGGCAATCTTCGAAAACCCTCGACGAAACGTCGATAATAACCGGCCAAACCAAGGAAGCTCCGTATCTCAGGCACAGAAGTGGGTGCATCCCACTCCATCACAGCTTCAATCTTCCTGGGATCCACTGATATCCCGCTGTTAGATATGACATGCCCCAGAAACACTACAATGCTCAACCAAAATTCACACTTGCTGAGCTTGGCATACAACTGGTGATCTCTGAGAATCTGGAGCACTGTCCTCAAGTGTTTCACGTGCTCTTCCTCGCTTCGGGAGTAGATAAGAATGTCGTCAATAAATACAATGACGAACTGATCAAGATACGGCTGAAACACTATGTTCATCAGACTCATAAAGACCGCTGGAGCATTCGTCACGCCGAACGACATCACTAGGAACTCATAATGTCCATAACGAGTCCGAAATGCTGTCTTCTGTACATCCTCCTCCCTGACTCGAATCTGGTGATACCTGGACCTCAAATCAATCTTGCTATAAAGTCTGGTACCTTGCAACTGATCAAACAGGTCATCGATCCTTGGGAAAGGATACTTGTTCTTCACTGTGGCTTTATTCAGTTACCGGTAATCGATGCACAACCGCATCGAACCATCCTTATTTTTCACAAAGAGAACCGGTGCGCCCCACGGCGATACGCTCGGGCGTATATATCCCTTGTCAATGAGATCCTGCAACTGCTCTTTCAACTCTCTCAACTCTGCCGGTGCCATCCTGTAAGGTTCACGAGAGATAGCGGATGTCCCCGGTAACAACTCGATTCCAAACTTGACTTCTCTAGCCGGTGGGAATCCTGGGATATCCTCTGGGAAAACATCAGCAAATTCTGCTACCACTGGTACATCCTCAACTCTCAATTCTTTATTCTTCCCAGACGTGTCCACGGCATAGATGAGATAGCCCGTGTGGCCACGTTCCAACAATTGAGTCATCTTGATTGCTGAAATCAACGGAATAAAAAGTCCACTGTATTACCGAATCAGATCTGAACCTTACTGTTCTCTGCCGGCAATCTACCACTGCCTGATATCTGTTCAGAATATCAATACCCACAATGCAGTCGAAGTCTGACATGCCTAACACAATCAAACCTGTCTTCAACTCGTTTCCCTAAAAAAAAATGAGGCAATCTGCCATAAACTGGTAGGCAACAACATTTCTTCCAGTGGGTGTCGAGACCATGATAGGCGTGGGTAAGGAAGACGTGCACATATGGTGTCTTTCCACAAAGCCCACAGATACAAAAGAGTGGGAGGCACCTGTATCTATCAAAATAAAAGCAGGGTACGTAAATAAATGACACGTACCGGCGATCACTTCCTCCGGGGCTGCCTGGGCCTGCTCTCTAGTCAGCGCATACACCTGTCCCTGGGACGGTCCCACTGTCTGACCTCCCGATGGTCGAGGCACAAACTGCTGCCTCTGGTGCACTGTCCTGTCCTCAAATCTCGGCCTATTCCCTTGAAAATCTGACTGTCCTCCCCGAGTAGGGCAATACCGAGAGATGTGGCCCATCTTGCCACAACTATAACAGGCAGGGCACTTACTCGAAGAATGTGGCCCTCCGCAATTGTCGCACCTTGGCTCCCCCAATCTATTTCCTTGCGTAGGCTCTCGGTTGGCTGACCAATTGTTCTTCTTGTTCTCTTGCTTCTGGCCATAAGATTTCTTTCCACTGAACCGTGAGGATGAAGAGGCACCACGGGGCTTAAATGACTCCCCTCGGGGCCTCAAGCTATCAGTAGCTTGCCTCTGTTGTGGCATGTGTGGGGGTACAGCACTAGGATAGGCCCCAACTCCAATCTCCGCAAGCTCTGCTCTCGTGAGAGCATCGTCAAAGGAAGTTGGGTTATTAGTGATAACCCGGTCAAAAAGCTCCGGTCGCAACCCCTTCATAAAGTTTCTCATCTTTGCATGCCCATTGGTGGCAATGTGTGGAACATACCTCAGCAACGAGGAATAATGCATGGCATAGTCTGACACTGACATGCTCCCTTGTTTCAAGCTTGCAAACTCGTCTTCCTTCGTCTGTCTTGCAAACCGGGTTCTGAAGAGCGTCCAATCGATCACTGCACCCTGTGCTCTCAGTTCCATTACCGTGCTCCTCCACCACATTAAAGGTTTTTTTTTGCCAGTTGGAATTCCGTCAGCCTCAGCCATGCTGTAACAGCACAAGGAGCGGATACAAATATCTGCTCAAGTCTCTCTAGCCACTATTCGGCCTCCTCCCCTGATTCTGTCCCCTCAAACCGGGGTGGGTGGTAAGACAGAAACTGAGTCAAACTGATCTCACCAGGTAGTAATAACTGAGCCACTGGTTCCATGCCTACAGCTGGTGGAGGTAGAGGGTTTGCCTGACCAATACTTGCATTAACACTGCCAACGTCACCCACCTCTTCATTGAGGTTTCCCAAATTCATAGCCGCCATGCTGTAACACAAAGGTTAACAACAATTCCAAAACAAATACATATGTTATGCCGTTAGATAACAGGAATGATAATAAGCATGTTAGTATAACAATATATACAACAATATGCACCACATGCATAAACATGCTTCAAATGTAAGCACCTAGCCAATCATGCTAAGGCTACCCTTCACTCGTTTCCGGGTTCTCTAACCACTGCTCTGATACCACTAATGTAAGGACCC
This sequence comes from Haberlea rhodopensis, assembly GCA_907163345.1. Classification (NCBI taxonomy): domain Eukaryota; kingdom Viridiplantae; phylum Streptophyta; class Magnoliopsida; order Lamiales; family Gesneriaceae; genus Haberlea; species Haberlea rhodopensis. Next base: position 1,822,642 of record CAJQUN010000004.1, on the reverse strand, counting down.
TAGTTCCTTAAGTGCGGATTAAAGACATAATTAGAGCTAACATAAATTATCAGAGTAAAATGATCGTGTTGAGACTATGAGCTTTAAGAATTACATGCCAAAAAATAAGGACTATCAAATGGATTAGTTACATTCCCAATCAAATGAATGTATTGCTTTACACTACTCCTAGAGTAGACACTATACAAAAGTAATCATGTCCTTCATCTACCAAAAGTGTTCTTCACAAGCTCACCGCCTCAACCCGCTTTAGCCCCTTTTTATCATGCCAAAAGTACCTACAATGACAACCCCCAAACATGAGCATATAGTGATTCATATACAACACAATATGAATTTAAGGCGTAAATGCATAAACCGTAATAAACACTTCCTGTTTTTCCCATGCATTTTAAACGCTCCCTTTTTTGTTGTCCCTGTACCATAACTCATGAGTATAATCAATAGATTATTTAATGGTCCACACATGTCATGACATAATACCATTTCATCATCACCAAATACCAATCACCAATCCCTAGTCTGTTCATCACAATGTATTTTAATGCCCCTCGCTTATTTACATATAGGCGGCATAGAATAACATCGCTTCAATGGACATGCGGCGCTCCCACCCCTCGCTTCACATTGAGCGGCAAATATTCTTTCCTCGCCTCATATGATAACCACGCATAAATGTGACATGCGGCGCTCCCACCCCTCGCTTCACATTTAGCGGCAACCAATCAAATAGCGGCAAGCATTAAAATCATCAAGGGATGACCACGACTCATGGGATGTGCACCAATAACCATCATATACATATACAATCATCATGCATAATTCAACATGTATTTGCATCCACAATGCATAATCCCATATATAGTCGCATCCACAATGCATGAACAATGAGTATATTAGATACATGTACCGTTGGGTGCCAGTACGTCTTCTACGTACCTTTCCAAAAGTAGGATGTGGTAGGACTTCACTTCCTTGGCTGTGTTGCCACCTGGGATGGTTCTACATATTCACACAAATCAATATTAGAACCCAATAATAGTCCAATACCAAAAATCCTACAAAAATAACCAAAAACATCACATTTTTGTGACTCGCGATCGATCGCTGCAAAGGGCCGATCGATCGCGAGATCACACTGCCCGAATCCCAATTTTTGTTCTTTCGACGATCGATCGCCACACTTGGCGCGATCGATCGCCAACCATGCCGATCGATCGCCCAAGTGTGGCGATCGATCGCCAAAAGCTTCTGGAGCACACTGCCAGCTCGCGATCGATCGCCAAAAACGGGCGATCGATCGCCGAGTCCTGCATTTCGAAAAATCGCCATTTTTGCTCCAAAACTCATTTCCAATCCATACCAACTCCCCTACCATCAAACCAACAACATCAAACACAATAAAACCTTCAAAATACACTTTAAACATCTCAAAAATCCAACATTCAACCAATATAATACCAACCCAAAATAACCCATTTCAAAACCATATCAAAACCACCACAAACTCAATCCAAACACAACAAAAACATTAGGGAGGTACCCATACCCCTTGGGGACTCCAAAAACTCACACTAAATCCCACAAAACAAGTTTTTGGAAGGACTTCTCTTCACCCCTTTGCTAAAAATCGAAAATGGAAGAGAAGGAGGGTTTGGTGGTTGATTTGGGGAAAGTTGGAAAGTGAAGGTAAAAAGGGAATTGGGGTATAAGTGGGTTGGGTTTAAAATAATATAACACCCCACAATTCCATGGTGTATAAAACACCCCAACATGATATTTTAAAAGCATTACATCACAATGCTCCACAATCTCAAATAAATGCATGCTTCACCAATAAATGACTACCAACACATGTAAGTCATTAAAACACCCAATTATCCAACATGCATTACATGCACCCCGAAATGCATTCCCGGTCACGCCTACCATGTGACTAAGCATTTCAACATGATAAATAAATCCAGCACATAATGAATTACCACCATAATTAATCATATAAACAAAATTAATGCTCAAATTGCAATCAATTATTTCGGGGATATCACAAATCCCAAGTAGGTTTGCTTTGTAATGCTTGGATTGATCTTCAATCAGCTGTTTATGAGCTTCCAATACTTGTATATATAGCCCTAAATAATGATATATACGTTATATACAAGAATATAGCCGTTGAGACGATTTTGGTAAGCTTTAAAACATTGCAACTGTCATATTCTGCTTCTGAGCTATTTTTGAAAGTGAGCTGATTTGTTCCAGTGGAGCAGGTCTATTTGTGTAAGCTCTACTTGTTGTATTAGATGTACTTGTTGTGTAAGCTCTACTTGTTTGAAGTAAGCTCTACTTGTTCGAAGTCAGTTGGCCTCTATGGTTCGAAATCAACTGAATTGTTCTCTTGATTATGTCTTTTGATTCGTGGATTTATGGGCAAATTGATCAATATGAAAGTTGTAGACCTTTTTCTTAGCTTTTCATGAAATCAAGAATCGTTTGATTTAGAGTTTGTATGAGAGAGTTATGCTCAAAATATAAGGCGATACTCCTGCTGTAAGTTTGCTGAATATAGTTGCATAACTCGTGACTTCCATGCCATTTTTCACCTTCTTCGGATCCGATTCAGAGCTTGACTTTTGAAGATAACTTGTAGATCTTCAACTTATCTTTACTCCTACTGAATCATTCTGTTCCGATAAGAGTTATGACCAATATGCCACATCTGCTACAATATGTCCAATGTTGTTTTAGCTTTGCACCAGCAGACTCTTGCAATCAAGTTTTCTTCAAGTAAACCTTCGAATCAGGTCTACTAGTCTGAGATACAACTTGTAGGGAATTGATTTGGCTATCCAACCCTTTTGGAAGTACATCATTTTGATATCTGAGCTATGAGATATGATTGATTTAGTCAGCAGCACTCGGGGTCTACTGGTTGTGTCTATTGGTCCAGTTTACTTTAACCCATTACTTTGCTAATCATCGAGCTCATAATCATGATATATTCATTGCACACTTGATGAAAGATGTTAGGAACACAATAACAAGTTTTGTTAACATCAAAACTAAGATTATTCGGGTTTCCAAAACCCAACACTTAGATTTATAGCTTTTATTTTTCTATCATTCTAACTATATATTTTAGAATTTATGAACGTTTTTTTATGTTTGACTCATGTTTTCCAATGAATCGGTATGATTCAAATGTTCCAAAATGTGAAGATATCGGGTTTAAACCAAGAAACCAAATGTTTTCTACTTGTGGTTCTGATACCACTCTAAAGACATCCTGAACGGTAAATAACTCAGGGAGGAGTTTACGTGCATGCTCTAATTATGGTCCAACCGTCCAAGTGTCGTTTTTCATAATAATTTATTATTTAGTTGGATATGATATATGAAATTAACAAAAAAAGTAGTTGTAGACAGCTGCATATTGTGGCACATTGCAGTCGTGGGATCCAAAGATATGCAGTAGATAAAGTTAAACAAATAATTTAGAGAGAACTTGAAGATGAAATCCGTAAGAAAGATAAAGTTGTAGAGATAACGACAAGGGTGTTGAAGAGAAAACTGATATATACTTGCTTTCGTACTGATTTGGAAGAATAAATGATGAAGGCGTTGCCGAAGTGTGGGAAGAACTATTGCTGAAGTGTTGGTGTTGGTGAATTTGATGATTTTGGACTTGTTTTTTGTGATTTTGGAAGAATTGTTGTATTTGTTTATGGTTAAAGGTATGGGACTTTGTAAGAACTATTGCACTTGTTTGTGTAATACGAGTTATTGTTCTAATTCTACAATAACTCACAATAGCATTACCTCAACAATTCAAACATAATAGCATTATATCAGCAATCCAAACAATCGCATTACACTGGGATTAACGCAAACTTCGGAGATCATTTAATATATTATCCCATTTTAATTTGAAAAAATGTGTAGTCATGTGCCATTATCGTATGAATTTAACGTGTGATTTAATGTTGGGTTTGAGTCGGGAATTTTTTTAAAACATTAGTATTAAATCGGGCCAATGAAAATAATAGAGACTGAATCAGGAATTGATTAAAATTTCGGTGACCATTTAATGTATTAGAAGATTTTTTTATCTGAAAACATGTGCAAGACATGCGTCACTTTTGTTCGAATTTAACATGTAAATTATGTTTGGCCCGATTCATGAAAAATAAATGTTGCCTCGGATTTTGGTAGGGTAGACGTGTATTTCATCCGAGCACCAAACAATATACAAAAAGTAAATGAGACCAGATTTTTTATGTGAAAAACCCCAAAAGATGGAGAAAAACCATGGGACCTAGTCTGGTATAAATTTCACTATAAACAAGTGTGTGATTTACAGAGTCTTCTTTACAAGAAATGAGCTAAGAAATGAAAATGGTGAAGGGGGAAGACCTCGGCTGCTGCTTGTTCTTGAGGAGGAAGGAGACATGCTCTCTTTTCCCCCCAAGAAAGAGGTGTTGGCATTCCCCATGCCCTCTCAACCCTCCTGCCTGTTCTCTCACGGAAAATCTCCCTCTTGCTTTGTAAGACCCCAACCCCTTATACTAGTCCTTCGTGCATTTATTACGTCGTATGAGTACTAAAAAAAAAATTCATTCTTTAAAAGAATCCTTCCATGCTTCACATATTATCAATGACATCAATAATACTCAGCAATAAGACTCAAGGTTCACCCATTATCATCCCCATTACACCACTTTTACATTGTGGGTTTGAATAAACATTTGGGCAGAGTCTCCCCATAAATTGAGATATCCCAAAATAAAAATACGTCACACAATATAACTCCCAACCAGGGACAAACACACTACGAAAACAGAATACTGAAACTACATAAATTCCCCGCCAGGGAAACCACCATCCTAAGAATAAGAAGACATCACAAGTGGGCTTCAACACCCTTATAAAGTCCATATACATGCTTCCAGTTGCTCACATACGAGCAACAAATAAATGAATACCAATCTAACTGAATAAATAGCATATACTATTTACCCCCACTCATATACGCTTCTGGAAGCAGCATGATCCAACAAGCTCGAACCAATATCCCAAAGTAGCTTAGTACCTGTTGTACCTGTTTCAACAGAAACAACCCCCACACGGGTGAGCATACTCCAACTCAATCAATCACAAATCGATATACAAAATCATAATGCAACAGTTTAGATTATTCAAAACTCATAAAATATACTCCCTGTACAATTCCGAGTTTGTATAGCTTCCACACACGGTTCCTGTTTCAAACTCACGCACATTCATAATGTCAAGTTTAGTATTATCATTGAAAACATAATACTCAACGATACTATGAATTCACTACAACAACTAGATATTATTTATGTTCAACATAAATAATTCAACATCAATGTAAACCTGGTTTTCCCACTATCTCATTCTCGACAATTTCTCATATCGCTCATGCCCAAGGCATCAATACTCAACTAGTATAATCGGATCACGTACATCGACGTATCCACCATTCCACGTGTATTAAACTCAATTATCAAACTCAATCACTGAATCTTAAAACATCACATTAAAATACATGTATGCATGAATATATAAATACTGGGATACCTGCTCGTACGTCACCACGTACCTTATAGTCGACAACATGATGGGCTATCCCGACATCTTGAGAATCATGAAGAATCTATATCGAAATTATCACTTCATATTAGTTCATTACAATCCACTCGATATCATTCATATCGATTCAATATCTTAATTCAACAACTCAATATTATCATCATTAACTCATCCAAGTGATATAAATCACCAATTTATGCTATGCCACATATTCAAGCATATTCATAATTATACAATTTAATACTTGCTTATAACACACATTGACATGTATCGAACTCTGCTATGGGCATAATGACACAGGCTCGAAGTCATTTGCATCTCAAATCATAGCTCAACACTCACCAACACACTACAATATTCTAAGTCATAAAAGTAGACTTTTCTACTACATAACTTATAGGGCTTTTGAGCCAACACTTGAATATCACTTAAGTGTATGAACAAACATCATACAGGCATGATTGTCAAGCCCAAACAACCCCAAAATTCAGCAGTTACGTCCCTTAAATTTCGGCCATGATGTAAACCCCAAACTTCAACAAGAATTTGGCCCAAATACCAGGTTAATTCAATTCTCTACAACAGTCTATTTTAACTCAGTTCAGCAGACTCATTCAGCAGGAAGGTGAAACCAACATAACAAGATTTGAATCAATTGCAGCAGATTGTCAAGCAAGGATAGCAGTTCATTTACGAACTCAAATTAACTGGTAATTATCGAAGCAAAGTCGGAAAATCGGATATCAAATTTTTACCCAATTCGCACACAGTTCACGCACGCATTTCGTGCGATTCCGGCGAACTCCGACGGCGGTAGAGGCGGTGGCCGGTGTAGAAAGTGTCGTCCAGATGAGGAGAAGAGATTTGGTATATGGCTTCATCCAATTCGTAGAAGATTCGAAGAAATCGAACCAAAATCGCTGAAACCCTAGTCTGCGCGAGTTTCATCGTTCCAGATCAAAATCGAACCACTTTTCGAACACCAAAATTTGATTATCTGGTATGGAAAGATTTGCCTGAGAGTTGTGAACACGGTGGTAGGTCGGTCTCGTCGTTAGGTGGTCGGACGGCGGCGAACGGAGCGGATAAGTACACGGTGGTCGGTGATCGCGCGAGAAGTGCGTGTTTTCGCACCTTTTCGTAGGTGTCCGCGATCTGTGTGTATTTTACACGTTTTTGTATGTGTTTTACATCCTACACCGATATATATTAATTCCTGACCAATTATGAACATCGGGGTGTCACCGGTGTACTGGTGCATGTGCAACACATGAACAGTCCACACATAACTTCATGTCCTTATTTGAATCACAAAAATTAAATCTTTCGATTTAATGCAAATTTTATATTTAATAAAATTTCGGTGTTAATTATCATGATAATTTCGATCCCGGAATTATTTATCCCAACTCCGCTCCGAAATCCGATACCCAAGAATTAAATCTCGACATATCATATAACCACCATAATTACATCAATTGCACCATAAATAATTATTTCGGACATTACAATAATAATTATTTCGGACATTACATGCTTGGTGAGAGTTATCTGGTATTTATAAGAGAATGGAGGAGACAACCTGTAACTACCTACCCAAGGTCTAGGGGACATTGTCTGATGCTGAAGGTAGGGGTCAGAGTCCTAGTGCTGGGGACCACAGACAACTATTGCACTCTTTGTACGATTTCTGCAGCTTTTAAGATATTATTCGTGTACGGAGATATGTTCTGTGCCTCTGATTTATGAGATCACTCATCAGGTGTAGATCTTCCTGGAAGCCGACCTGGGGGTGACCGAGGTGGAGGTCATCCTCGAGGCCGACCTGGGGTGGCCAAGGTGGAAGTCATCCACGCGGCCGAGCTGGAGGTCATCCTCGTGGCCGACTTGGGGTGGCCAAGGTGGAGATCTTCCCGAGGCCGAGCTGGAGGTCATCCTCGTGGTCGACCTGGGGTGGCCAAGGTGGAGATCTTCCTGAGGCCGACCTGGGGGTGGCCATGATAGAGGTCTCGCCCAAGTTAGGTCTTGCACAGTCCATACTTTTACCAGGGTAACAATAAAATAAAAACATTAGAAATTAAATCAGATTGAGAGAAATAATAGGGAGTGAACCGAAACTTGACATAAACTTTAAGGTCAATTAATATACAATCATTGCTTTGACATATAGATAAAAGTGTGTTCAATTCAGCAAAATATGGGATGGGTAAACCAAAAAAATCTCTTATGCACATGGCGAAATGGAATTTTTTTAAAAGGATTGAGATTTATACCCGCTCAAGAATTTTCGTGGCAAATATGATAAATGTAGTTATTTTTTTTATTGTAATCACAAATTCGACGATCTATAAGTGGGTCCCATGCTCCCATTCCCCAAGACATTTTCCCCTCCGACTCTATCATTTTCTCTGTCCTTTCTTTCTAGTCTTACACTCATTCCTTTCAACACACTGCAGAATTAATATAGTAATTCCTTAGATCTGTGTCCAAAGTCATTGAAAACCGACTCGTTCAGTACGTACCGGTAAGGGTTGATCTCCATTGCTGCAATTTCTCTGGTTTTTGTGGAAACAAATTTTGTAATGTGTACTGTTTGTTTCTCGTGTTAACTGTGATTCCTTTCTGTAAATTTCTCTTTTACTTGTCGCATATAGTTTGCTGTGGAGATCAAGTGTGTAAAAAGTTGTTTTAGCCGTGATCTGAGGTGCGTGTGGTGAGTGTTGTTTATGGATTTGTGTGAACGTCGGGGTTGGCTTGCAGCGTTTGGTGGTGTTATTTCTATCAGAATGTTGTTCAGTAGGATTATTGTTTGAAGTTTTATGTTTCATTCTTAAAACACATGATTATTTACTACATTCGAATTTATTGCCCGAGTGAAGCTCAAGTGATGTTCCATTAGTGCTCTGTTAAGATAGTGGATATATTCAGTTTCGGTGTTTTTTTTTTTGGATTCGTAATTTGTTAACTTTTGTACCTAGAAGGAAATTGGCGTCGTTGATGTGGACATGATTGTGGTTTGTGCGTGTTTTTATGAGACTTTGCATAAAGGTCGTAACTGAGTATGTGCTGTTGGGTGTTGCGAAATGCTCTAATTTGTCAGAAGAAAGTAAATATGTAGAATAGGTTATGTCGTAGACCAATCCTGCAGGTATGAGGCTCTGCTTGGGTTGGTTTGTATCATTATCTGGTGGATGCATTTTCTTGTTGGTTGTGGTTGCTTACTTATTAGATTATTAGACATAAATTGAGTTGCACCTGTGGATGGTCTTAAAACTATGATTTCCTTTCTTGACTTCTTCGAATCTATCTGATATGCTTGAACTTTGAAGATGAGTTATTTTTAATTTATGCCCATGGCGGCTCTGCTCATGATTTGTATTTGAGTGATGAGTGGTCCGTGGAAATTAATGGTTGATGTTGGAGAATTGTTCTTTCTCAGGTTTTCTTTGAGCCATAATAAAATGGCAGCAGTCGAAGCTGAAAATCCTCTTCTTGGACAAATTACTTGTGGATCTTTACTACAACAGTTGCAGGCAATTTATTTTTGAATTTATGACACTAAAACCTCTGTGCTCTCTGGTTTCAGCTAATCATTATGTGCCTGAAACTGTCACTGCCTAATAGATATCAATACTTGTTTTAATGCAGAAAATTTGGGATGAAGTTGGCGAAGGAGATGAGGAACGGGACCAGATGCTCCTTCAGTTAGAGCAAGAGTGCTTGGATGTATATAAGAGAAAGGTTGACCAGGCTGTGAAATCTAGGGCAAACCTTCTTCATACACTGGCAAATGCAAGAGTTGAACTCACTAACCTCTTATCGGCACTTGGAGAGAAGTCTTATGTCGGAATTGTGAGTGGTTGCCACGCAATTATACAGAAACAGACCTCTACATTATGCAGGGTTCTACAAGTGATTATAATGCTCCTTCTTCTTTTGCAGCCTGATAAGACCTCGGGAACAATTAAAGAACAGTTGGCAAGTATAGATCCTGCGCTGAAAAAACTATGGAAACAGAAGGATGAAAGAATCAAAGAGTTTTCCGATGTTCAATCTCAGATACAAAACATATGTGCAGAAATCAATGGCTCTGCTGAGCAGGTGGACAATCCGGCTGTTGACGAATGTGATCTTTCTTTGAAGAAATTAGATGGATTTCAGGCTCAGCTCCAAGATCTTCAGAAAGAAAAGGCGGGCTTTAAAGTTTCCAGAAAATTAACTTTGGGTACTTTTTGGCCGATTCAGCAATTATAAAAGCATGGTCTTGTTCATTTGTTTCTTGCAGAGTGGGAGGTTGCTCAAGGTTCTTGAATTCGTGAGCTCTGTGCATGATCTTTGTGCTGTTCTTGGTATGGACTTCTTGAGTACTGTCAATGAAGTCCACCCAAGCCTAAATGACTCTATGGGCATGCAGTCAAAAAGCATAAGCAATGATACATTGTCTAGATTGGCCAAGACTGTCTTAGCACTGAAGGAAGATAAGAAGCAGAGATTAAAGAAGGTATTCCGCTAGTTATAAGCTGATTTTTGCCATAGAAACTGATACTGATGTTGACCTTTTCAACTGTATATGCTAATGAAATGCACATTATTTTGTTCAAGAGACCATTCTGTCTTACTATTGTGCAAATCACTTGAAATGATTGTTGAAAATATTTCATCCTTACACCAGAATAGTATCCATTGGAATGATGCATAACTGAACTTTTAACTTTTTTGGTCACAAATTTAGAGAATGCGTCACCAAGTTCAACTCTTCACAGATAATTTTTCCTTAATAATTCACATTTTGAGAAGTTGCATAATGTTGGTAAATATCTGTTGGCGAGGAAGTTCTTGTAGTTACAGTTCGCTTTACTTGGGGTTCTTTCTTTTTCATGAAGAGTTCTCTTCTTGTGAAATCTTGTTATATAACACAGAGATTTGCATTTTCTTTCAGAATCATCTGTGTGTTAATTAGAATATATATTTTCTTTGTGTTGTGACTTTTGCCCATCACTACAGCTTCAAGAATTGGCAACTCAACTAATTGATCTTTGGAATTTGATGGATACTACACAAGAAGAACGTAGCCTGTTTGATCATGTTACTTGCAATATTTCCGCATCAGTGGATGAAGTTACAATTCCTGGGGCTCTTGCTTTGGATCTCATTGAACAGGCAAATACTTCATTTTTTGGAAATCATTTTGCTTCAACGGTTACCATTATTATTTATTGATTTAGTAAATTTATTTGCTTTTCAAGGCTGAGGTGGAAGTTGAGAGGCTTGATCAGCTAAAAGCTAGCAGAATGAAGGAAATTGCTTTTAAGAGGCAGGTCGAACTCGAGGATATTTTTACCGGTGCTCATATAGAGATTGACACCGACGCTGCTAGAGAAAAAATATTGTCACTCATTGATTCAGGGAAAGTTGAGCCTGTCGAGTTATTGGCTGACATGGATTATCAGATAGCTAAAGCAAAAGAAGAGGCTATGAGCAGGAAGGATATTTTGGAAAAGGTTGAGAAATGGATGTTGGCTTGTGAAGAAGAAAGTTGGCTTGAAGATTACAATCGGGTAGTTTATTATTACTTTCTCGCCACCCTATTACTGTTAACATACTTACTGTTGTAATCTTCCTGCAAGCAGGGGGATATTAGAGAAGTTTTTGTCACATAGGTCCAACCTATCCGCTAAAAATTATTTCCGATTTCGCTTTTATGACATACGGTCTACGTAATTTATTTGGTTTAGGTATACCAATCCCGTTTTTTAAATTTTAAATTTCATACTGATCTTTCAAATAGAATTTGCAGTCCAGCTGCTGTGCATTTTCCCTTCGTTTTTTATTTCTTTGCTGCTTTTTGTATGGGCCTTTTGATTATCTTTCACAAATTTATGTCACCATAACTGCTTATATAAGCGACCCTACTTATTTTTTTACTTCTTTTGAAGATATCAAGTATAAACAATCTATTTAACTGCTTGGTTAACGTAGAAATCAGACTATCAGGGGTTTGGGGATGGAAAATAATGAAATCACGTAATTTTTGATATCTTGGATCTTCAATAACTAACGGAGTCTTATTCATTAACTCTGTTTTTGTGTCTTAGTACATCGCCCATATGCAGCTAGAACTGGTTTTTCCACCATCACTCTCAATTAATAGTGGAATTATTTCACACATATCTCATGCATTATTCATGTGCTACAGAAACTTTGATGTGACATTACCTCTTGTATAGCTTGTGTTAGTATGCAGGGGTGACATTGTAATTGTTCTAATGTTCTAGTGATGTTACATTGGTGAAACAGGACGACAACAGGTATAATGCGAGCAGAGGTGCACATTTAAATCTGAAGAGGGCAGAAAAGGCACGTGTCTTGGTCAATAAGATTCCAGGTATAAGGCACGCACTATGTAATATTCAACAAAGTTTAACAATGTTATCCTTTTCGTTCAATTTTTGATTGCTAATGAGGTTGCAATGACGCCACAGAAATAAAAATAAGAAACCACGTTCTGAGAGACAGTAATGTCAAAATATGAATTACATTATTCTTAGAACCCTTTATTCTTTACTGTTGTGTGTGAGTTACATGCGAAGTCGGATAGGTACTTTTTAGCAGGTGGCTACAAACACTATACATCATCTTAGTGGGAGGGTATAAAGAATGCTAGTGTGTCCTTAACTCCATGTTTTTTTTCATATTCGTATTCCACCATGTAAATCTTTTTCACTTTTTGTCCATTTTTAGCTTTTTAGTGTTGTGACTGCTTGAATTCATAATCCAATTGGACAAAAATACCCTTTACCCTTTTGAAGAATGTAAAGGTCTCATGGAATGTAGAACATTTCAGGGCACACAGAAACAAACTGATTAAATTTAGAGATCAAAAGTCGAACAGAAAATCTGAGTTCTTTTTTGAGATCATGCAGAACTCAAGTAGCAGCATACAAGCCTCTGGAGGAAGTTCATCTCAATTAGTTAGCAAATTTTATTTGTTGCAATCAAAATTTCGGACCAATTCATGAAAGGCTAGGTATAAGTTGGTAAAATGTGGAATAATTAAAATAGAAACTGTGTGATAAAATTAAACATTTGCAGCTCATCATTTTTGTGAGTAATCTAGACGTAGGAAATATCAAGTCTATTGCTTTTTTCTTGAATTTTCTAAACATTCTTCTGGGAGGAACCTTTGCAGGCCTCTTAAAGTCGTACTTATTGATTCAATTACTTGTTTTGGTCACTCAGCCCTTGTTGACGGCTTAGTTACTAAAACTCGTGCATGGGAGCAAGAGCGTGGCGTAACATTCGCCTATGATGGTGTTCCTCTCCTTGCCATGTTAGACGAGTATTCAATGCTTAGGCACGACAGAGAGGAGGAGAAAAAGAGGTTTAGGGTAAGTCTATTTCTGCATACTTTTCCTGATCAACCTTGCTGCCATCGGTCACAAATTTTAAATTCAACGTCCCATCCAGGATCAGAAAAAGTTCAACGAACAAGTAAGCAAAGAACAAGAAACCATCTTCGGCTCAACACCAAGCCCAGCTAGACATATTAGTACGAAAAAAGTGGTCGGCCCACGAGCCAATGACAGCACCAATGGTTCAACCGGTAGGCGTCTTTCTCTCAATCCTCATCAGAATGGTTCGCGATCTATAACTAGAGACGGGAAGAGAGACACGAGGCCTGTAGCTCCTGTGAACTATGTAGCCATATCAAAAGATGATGTGGCAGCGTCCCATGTTTCTGGGTCCGAACGTGTTCCCAGTACACCCTAAAAACGTTCGAAGCTACTAGTTGTTAGATCATATATATTTGTAACCTGTTGTTCACCTATTAGAGATTCTGGATGTAGGCCGATCATATACTTGTATAACGATATCGAGTGAGTGACTTCTTTCTTGGCATAGATTGTCCAACATGTTTTAGTGTGTAAGAGTTACGCAGCCAGACATTTCAACTCATTTTACTTTTGATGCTTTAAATAATATTGGTAGCTAATTTATACCACTAATCTAAATTTAAGTAATCTGTTACCCTAATTCATTGGAATTAAAGTTTAGCGGTGGTGGTTGTATCACATTTGTTGAAAATCATGTTCAATCAAAAGCGTAAAAGTGATGATTAATCCATGGACAAACTGCATAATGTACTAGGGTTTGTTTGATACAGTGTCATGTAGCCTTTTGAACATTAGAAGTGCCTCGTGACAAGGTCATGTGGCACTTCATGAAACCCATGGGTATGACACTTGATATGATATAAAATTTCCTTCATACAGTAAAACCTTCATAAATTAATATTCGATAAATTAATAACCTCTTTAAAATAATATTTTTTTGGGTCCCAGCTTGGTCTAAACATTATTAATTTAATTCTCTATAAAATAATAATTTCTTCAAATTAATAAAATTTTATGATCTTAACATTATTAATTTATAGAGATTTTGCTGTATACGATATATTTGAAAACTAAATTGGCTTATAAGATGATATAGTATTGTTTTTTTTTTTTTGAGAAATAATGATATGGTATTGTTGGAAGGCCATGTTTTTATTCAATCCATGAGGCCTTTCAATTTTATATTTCTTAACATTATCAGTACTTTTACTTTAACTTTTCATCATTTTTCAAAAGTACTCTATTTTTATATATTTAGTGTACTTCCACTTTATTTTAAAATTTTAAAAAGTTACTAAATATACAAGATATAGCGTTATGTAACATATTATTTACAGTAAAAATACTCAATAAAAAATAAAACCGCACATATAACACGTTTTCTCATACAATCTTCCATTACATAATTTTCCACGAAATACTCAAAAACACAATCAACCATTATCTATTGTTTTTTTTTTTTTTGGATTAAACAAAACCATTTCTAGAGTATTCCAATTTTTTTGATGTCATCTTCTTTCCCCGGTCCTTTGAGAAAATTTCATTTGAAATTAAAATATTCAAAAATAAAAAGGCAATCTTAGATTTTAATATGTTGTATTATTAAAAATATGTTCTGAAAAAAATTTCTTATGTTTTATTTATCGCTAGATACCTCTATGTTTATTTTATCTGAAAGAATCAACAAATATATTATACATTCAACTACATATCTTACTTTAAAAAAATTCTTCAAATATATATAGAAAATCCAGATTTGGCTATTTAACATGTTGGACGACTCAAACTTTTTGAAAATCTTAGTCAAATTTAAAAAAAATAGATCTTTACTGAAAAAAAAAAACAAAAAAGTTGAAAAATAAAGTGAATATTAAATTAAAACTTACTTATTACAAATTTGTATGCAAAAAAGTAATTATTAAACTTTTATATTCAAATTTAGCTAATAAATCATTTTCGATTATTAAAACTGCTAATCAATTACTTAGCCCCTATACGACCCCCTTTAATACGAGAAGCATTCTGTCAATTGTCAATAAGGCAAAATTTTACAATGGGTACATCAACAGTTGATTTTCAATTAATTTGTAATATTGCTCGTTCAATTGTTAAAATAGATATTATATAATGCTGACGTCATCATCGGTTTAACCAGTTGTATCGAACCTGTAATCAGCAAGGATACCGATTTCATGTCCGGTACGATTTTGAAAACACCAACAGTAATATCAACTATTGATTCCCAATTGATATGAAATATTATATATTAATGATGATGATGCTGTGAAAGAAAGTGACCGTCGACAAATAGTTTGTTTATCTATAACACAATAATTTAATGAAATATCTTATGATAAACCAACAAGTAGTCTGTTTATATGTGATGATAATTTAATTATCTATCTTATGATAAACCACTTCTTCAATTATTTGTATATACTTACCAATTAAGCTGTATTCTTTCTTTGTAATTTCGTAGTTCTGATAATCAAGCGACGTCGTATTGACTGAAACAGAATTCCGATTGGGAGATGGCGAGCGATAACGAACCAGCAAAGCTTCTATTGCCTTACCTTCAGCGAGCTGATGAATTGCAGAAGCATGAACCTCTCGTCGCTTACCACTGTAACTTCCGTCTCTCGCTCATCTGCTTTGAACCCTAATTTGCCACTCCTACCTTATGATCAAGCTCTTGATCGGGTGATTGTGCCTCCCTGGTAGCGTCCGAGTTCGTTAATTTGTTGATTTTTCTGTTTGGTTGAATGTTTGGAACAGGTCGATTGTACGCGATGGAACGAGGGTTGAAGATTCCTCAGAGCGAGCGTACTAAGACTACCAACGCTCTCCTTGTCTCCCTCATGAAACAACTGGAAAAGGTACCTTCCTATTTTGAGCAAATTCGTTTTGCCTGGTGATCATGTTATGCCAGTGGCTATGGAAAACCCGGCAGTTGTATGTGACGGATCGAAATGGACATGCAAAGTCAATTAGTAGTAGTTTTTTGAAATTTTGTTGTGTGTGCTTGTGTGTTGTATGCATTTTACGAATTAGAATTTCTATCCAGATTTCATTTGCTTGTTTTAAATTGTTTTCTTTTGTCAATTCATTTTGTGCTAGTTCACTGAAACTATGCCTTGTGGGATATATATGAATCTGATGGCATGGCTAAAATATCAATCCAGTAATGATGCCCCTTCAAGGATTGCATTCTTTGTTATCTCACATACGCTTTTGTGCAGGATAAGAAGTCATTGACTCTGGGTCCCGATGATAACCTACATGTGGAGGGATTTGCCTTAAATGTTTTTGCAAAGGCAGACAAGCAAGACAGAGCAAACCGAGCTGATTTGTATGGAAACCTCCTTTCCATTTTAATTAGTGATAAATCTGTGATATTTTTTGGACTTATCATGGAAATTGAATTGATTTTTTCTTACTTTTCTGAGGACAAAACTATGTTGTTTTTGTACCCATTCTGAGTTGTTTGATAAGTTCAGGTCTATCATCAAGTCTAGTTTCTTGGTATACCATAATGTATGAATCATACAATAAGCGTCATTTATGTTGGGGACACAATATTGTGGAATCATAATTAGAAATTGAAATAAAAGCTAGTTTGCATACTTTACAAATTAGAAAATGGTGTGTGGTCTTGCATCCCTTTATTGGTGTTGGTTGGGATCTATAATCACAGTTTAATCACCTGAAACGTATCACCTTATTATTTAGGAGATTGAATTCATGCGTCTGTGTGTGTTACTGTTGTAACGTGTTATACATGTAATTGGAATACATAAACATCAAGACATAGCAATGATATCAAATGTATTGGTCAGTTAATTAGAAGTTCGCTTAAGTCAGTTTTGGTTGGTTCGAACTTTTTTCTATTCAATCTTCATATTAAATGCAAATCATTTTGGAAATCTAAGATCTTAGATTCGGAAAGTCTTAAGTTATTGGATAGTTTCTTTCCTTCTTAGTTGCTAACCATCCTCCAAATGTTGCAGGAATACCGCAAAAACTTTCTATGCTGCAAGCATTTTCTTTGAAATCCTGAATCAATTTGGTGAATCTCAGCCTGATGTAAGTTTCCCGCTGCATTTCCAAAAATTTACATAATTAGTTATTGTCACTCGTCATGTTTCAGTCACTTTAGCGTGCAGCTTTCTTCTACTGCGTGTTTCTCAGCTTTTTAACCTTCCAAGTTTCTCTCTTTTTTTAAAAAATTTATCCAAAAGTCCTCTTTTTTGTATTTCTCCTGTTCTTTCCATTTCCCCTCTCCTGCAGCTTGAGCAGAAACAGAAGTATGCAGCATGGAAAGCAGCAGATATAAGGAAGGCTATAAAAGAAGGGAGGAAGCCTCTGCCAGGTCCTCCTGGTGGGGATAGTGATTTATCACTACCATCTAGTGAATCCAGCGGTGAATATGTATGTGATTTTTTATATCATTAATTGCGTCAATAGTTTTTTCGTAATTTCTCGACAAATTGTTGAAATTATTCAGCTTGGTCGATCTAAAAAAAACTAAAGAATACCGCCTGTCAATTTTATGATAATTTTTTTATGTTCCACTGCACTTTTTTTTTTTGCCTTTTTGCTTCTAATCGGATTGTCGGCTATTTCTCAAACTATAGAAACTATATGATATATCTCAATCTGGTGTGATTTTGTAGTTGCTTTGAGTACTCTGTTATGGTGCAGGATCTTGAACCAAACAGGAGTTATTCCACCATAATAACTGATCCAACCGGAAGGGATCATGTTACAAGCATTGCACCAGATTCCGATCCATCTCCTCGCCAACACGTTCAAGTTAATTTTGATCATTCTCCTAATCTCTCACCACAACCTTCTAACGTTGCAACTCCACCACCTTCGAATGTACCACCGCCTCCACCACCTCATTATCCCTCTGACAGTCACCCATCAGAAAATTTTCATCAACCACCTCCAGACCACGGTCCCGAACATTCTATTTATCCTCAAACATATCAACATCAACAGTACCAGCAAGAACTACCGTCTCACTTGCCACAACACTATCCTTCACATGATGTCCCCACTTATTCGTATCAAAATTTCCAGTCATACCCAAGTTTTGCCGAGAGCAGCCTTCCTACTGCTCCATCTCATATCCCTTCTTATTATCAAGGTTCTGATGCTACATATACTAATTCCCCTCCGCCTTCTAGCATGACAAACTATCACTCAAATGCTCAATACGATTCGAGTGGGAGAAATGGGAGTATCTCAGAAACATCATCAACGATCACACAAAAATACCAATATGACAGCAATTACCAGCCTCCGCCAGAGAAAATTTCTGAGGCACACAAAGCGGCAAGGTTTGCTGTTGGGGCATTGGCATTTGACGATGTTGTGACCGCAGTTGAGCACCTTAAGAAATCACTTGAATTGTTGACTGATCCACAATCTGGGCACTGAAGCCTGTTACATTTTATGATTTAATACTGATGCTTGCTTATTCTGCTTGTGAAGCAGATGCTTGGAATTGAATATATATTTGAAAATTGCCAAAGCACTAGTAAAACCATGGAGTAGGCTTGTTTGGTTGCATGATATTAGTGTGTTGGTAAGATGCCGTTTTACCTACTTTAAAATCGACCATTCCCAGAGATGATTTTTGAAAAGTGTTTTTCAAAGAATGGAAATGTGCTTGGTAATCTGCTCTTGGAAGCATATGTGAATTTTTTTTTAAAATGCGTTTGAATTAGTTTTTGAAATTTAATGATATTATTCTTTATTTGAAATTTTAAAAAGGTATCTCATATATTAGTTCAACTTAATTTTTATTTGCTTTCCAAATTATTCAAATAAAGATTACTCAATTTTGTAAAAAATATTTTAATTTTTTTTTCTACCTATATAAGAACACGATCCTTTTCATATTACTCTTCATTGTACATATCTATTCTCAAGATCTTGTTTTCTTGTTCTAGTTCTTCCATTCCAAGGGATACTAAACATTTTTTTATGGTAGGGACTCTCCTATCCCTGCTTCTACTTGATCTATATATTTCTCTCTTTATCCCAAAAAAAAAAATCTAAGTTTCTGTTTCAGAATAAAAAAAAAAAAAAAAGACAAACCCAGCACGAAGCTCCCGCTATGCGGGGTACGGGTTGGACCACTTTGTTTCAGAATAATATTAAATATAAGCATCTGACCCAATGATTAATGGCAATAGATTGACATTCGATTTTTAAAGCGTACTAAAACAAATATTTAGGCGAAGAAACTCCACCCAAAAGACAAATATCCAAAACATAAAGCCAACATATTTTATTCCAAGGCTACAACACATTGTCTACCTTTTATTCAAAACATAAACCAAACCGTATATCAACTCAATACATTTACATCAAGTACATGTGACAAAGGATACATTTACAAATTACAACCAACTACATATATACATAGCTTGTGCAAGCCAACTACATATTTATGCTACAAATACATGAACATTAAAGTTAAGTCGATGAATTTGAATCTATCCTAATGATGGTTTATGAAACCCCAACAACTAGGAGAGAACATCCCTTGGCTCTCTCACTCGTGATGCAAAATATCTGGTTCTCTAAAACAGCAACTAAACAAAATTCAACCGCTTCACAGATGCTAAATCACTGTGTATTACAATCCACGAGTCTAGGCAGAGAATAAGAGCATCTTGAAGCTCGTAACCATGGAAAGTCGGCAACTGAAATCCTTTGTCGAGTTTTAAATTTATATACGGTAAGATTAATGTTTCCATTATGGTGGATGCAAATGTCTGCAAACACAGAAGAAGGTCCTACCATCAATACAAGGGAAGAGTACTTGTACACACTTACCATATCATAGAAATAAATGACGAAAACGGCCTTCCAAGTGGGGACAAACTGATATAATATCCCTTTGGTGCAAATCCGATTGTGGGATTTTCTTGGTGCTTATAAGAACTGTGTAACACATTATTCACAGTATTGTATACATTATTTACAGTGTAATAGGGATACAAAGTCGAGGATAAATCGCATCATGTTGCTACAAAATAGATGATAATGAAATTAATCCACTCAATAAGAAATATTAACGAGGCTACCTGGATTAGATGCATGTGCAAGTCACCAATTCCGCTCCACTTAAGAGAGACAGTGAATTTATTTAGCTTTATACTACCAGCCACTGAGTTTCTTGAAATTTCTGGATATACAGAAGCATCGATAACCTGCATCAAACCGAGCTTCTTACATTCAAATTGATAAATAAAAGTATACAATGAGACAAGTGAGAATTTTACAATCACTAAATATGTATATGCACAAATAGATGATCTCCTAACAGAACAGTTACCAGTCGGTCATAAAGGCTTTCATAAAACTTTCGATTCTTCCTTCAGCAAAATGCACACAAACATCCATTAAAGCATACAATTTCTAACAGGTGACATGCACAAAGGACCATGAAATAATTCTATTTGAGTTCAAACTGCATAAGAATACATGCGAATGCACTTTAATTTTTTAATTGCATTCAAGTTTTCTATTAAGAGCTCAACACTAGTAAAATGGACTATCAACAGAAGCCAACTACAGGCAGAAAACAACGAATAATGATTAACAAGAAATACATAGAACTGAAAACCATGCAGTAGTTAGATTCAGCTCACCACTGAAATACATGCAACTGGTATTACTTCATTTGCATCCAAGACATCAATCACCACATCTAACGGAATTATTGTCTTAAGCTGCTGCTTTTCCATTTTAAGACTTGGTGGTGAAGATACAGAAAGATTCAAACGGATATCATCATTTGGGTACATCTTATACAACTGGGGAACAATAAATCTCCACCTAGCTGTGTTCATAAAAGATTGATCTAGTCCATTACCAACATTCCAATGCATTTTGTTAGCCTGATACAAAAACAATTGTTATTGGGTAAAAGAAGCGACAATTCATCATGCAATTTTAATAGTACAAAAAGTAAATCAAGACTAGAGAAAACACATACTTGAAATCAATGGTTTTATGTTGTTTAAAACGATTCTGCTGTTTTAACATGACAAATGATTATGGGTTTCAAATCAATAGCAATCCAAATATAAATTAAAAACTCACATAAAAGAGAACCGATGATGCTGACTTCAGAACGTCTTCATGCAATGAGATTGTAACCATCTTATCCGCTGTCTTGAACAATAAAGTAGATTGTATCGATCTACGGTATTGGCTGGTTAGCACAATTTCATCCTTTGGAGAGAATAAACCATTAATTTTAAGGTCAAGTGACGATTCACTCAACTCGGGGTCATCAATGAAAGTAACGTTCAAAGCGGCAACATGAGCTACAGGTACTTCTTTAGGAAGTGAACGCAATATAGAATTAATATTTACAATTCCATCTTTTAGTTTCTTAGAAATAGCATTCCCAATGGAAAAGCTAATTTTACCCTCAAAAGCATCTACCAACCTGGAAAACAGAAGGAAACTGGTTCTAAATAAGTATAAAGC
This sequence comes from Haberlea rhodopensis, assembly GCA_907163345.1. NCBI lineage: Eukaryota > Viridiplantae > Streptophyta > Magnoliopsida > Lamiales > Gesneriaceae > Haberlea > Haberlea rhodopensis. The sequence continues at coordinate 1,801,121 of CAJQUN010000004.1, read as the reverse complement.
GTCATAAGACACAAGAGAAACATTAATTGTAGAGAACTTAGACAGCTATGATCTGATAGATATCTAGTATACACGATGGAAATAAGAGCATATAGATCCATAAATCCGCAGAAAGTAAAAGATAACAAACAAAACATACCCTTGATAAAGCCATGAAGCTCCTCCATCCAACTTTATAGAAATATCTTTCACATAACAACCATAATCCAAAGCATCCAGCTTTAGGGATCCTTGTACGGTTGTGAGACTGAAGTTAAGGCTGACTTCCGTGCCTTCAACCTTAGACAGGACAAAATTTACCAATTTCAGTGAAGATATAAAAAAGTTACTGTTACATGATTTAGTAGAGAATAGAAGATGCTGACAAACAATTTATTCAAAAGAGAATCTTGGTTTTATCCCCCTCACATGGCGCATTAGAAATTGATAACATTTTTCCTTGGAAACATAAATAATATGGATAAGTATTGTGTAAAGACCTTAAAGATTCATGATCCGTTATGTGTACATGTTATTTTAACTAATTAGATAAGTAGTTTCCTATGGCACGCAAGGAATTGCATCTTGCAATTTAGCTACTTGATTATTTATTATTTGATCCCATGATGATTTTGGGTAAACTCTTTTTCTTGTAATTTTTTTTATTACGCCAAAAACTATTATCTCATAATGATTTCAGCATGCAAGGGGTTTTGAATTGTTATGAATTTTTCCGTTTTGCTTGTTAACTTTCTGATATTTTCAGAATAAAATTAATATGCTTTTTATTATTGAAAATGTTCAAATACAACACTACAAAAGTGACAAATATATTGGTCCATTTTTCAATTTTTTTCTCTTTAGCATGCATTAATTGTTGCAGAGATTTATAAAATTTAATCAATTTGCAGAATAGTATTATCTGAAATGATAAAGCAAACACTTACGCTTGACATTACTTTGCATATGTTTTAGATAATTAAATATGTTTCGAGTATAAACATTGATAAGCGGCAGTGAATCACTTTAAAAATTTTAGTAGATAGCCGAAAGTAAAATCATACATCAGAGGGATGATCAAATCAAATTCACGCATCAGTTAATTTTTAACATCTTTAATAATTGCATCATTCATTCCAAACCAGCCAGTCGATCAAATCTCCGATTCAAAACACAAGATATCTAAAGTTTCAGCTCTAAACACTTCAATCCTTCAGGAAAACAGCAGAAATAAATGCTTATTCTAACTACACAGCAGATTCTGCACACATTGCATAAACACAACCGAATTATTCCAACAAATTAATTACGTCAAACTATATATTTTCACATTAGAAGATACCTGAATAGTCGAAGTTCCCTTATCGGAAACAGAAATCGGAAGTAACCATGTTTTGTAGGAATAGCTCCAATACGCACTCAAATTTGCCGTGGCCCCAGAAACAGCTATAACCATCCAGGAATCTCCAGTTTGCACACTAGACGAATTCACATCAATTCTTTCGATAACAATACTGGAAAGTGCCATATGAACTTTACCCACAACTGGGATTTTCACGGATTTCTCAATATCGGGCAGTTCGAGTGGAATTAGCGAGGACTCCCCTTTCTCTATCAATAAATCCTTAACAAAATCAAGACCCTTGTTGGATATTCTCACTTCAACGTGCCCTTCTTCGTCAGATCGAGTACGGGTATAGGAAGAGGTGAAAATCAAGAATAGAAAAAGAACAACTAAGCGTGCCATGGAAAATACTTGGGATACAAAATAAGAAGTGGGTAATCTGAGGGGGTGTGAATTGATTGAGGTCTAGGCGGTGAAGGCGGGACGAGATAGCAGATGGCATTTCTGTTGATCGTTGGATTCGTGCAGTATATATATTCTTGGAATTGTATTTTTCCCCGACAGGGTTTTCGTTTTGACTGGGGAAGTTTTGAGAATTCATTTTGTTTTCAAAATTTTATTTTTTTTAAATATATATGACTTTTTGCATTTATATTTTCATTTTCTGTAAAATTATATATTTAAATCATTTTAAATATATTATATATTTCTTTTGAACAGAAAATAATGAATTATATTAAGAGAAAAAACGGTACAATAAACATCAGCCAACAAATATCCAAAACACGATAATACAACCGATACCAGCGACGAAAACAAACACTTATCCTAAAACGAATTAAGACACGTCTAAAAATATCTAACTAAAATAGGAGACGGGAACAAGAAACACCATAACAGTATAAGACGGTGATCGTTAGAGTGCAGAGATCACATGAGTCAAAGTAGAGGCGAGCAAGGGAATACCTACCAACATATCTGTAGATATAAAGAAGGAGAAACGAAAAGCATAAACTAACTAATGACATTTGGAGTTTGGACTATCTTTAACTTTTTTTTGCTGTCCCAAAAAATAAATATATCTTTAGAAATATCTAATCTAAAATATATTAGATAATTCATATCATGTATGTTTGAATTTTTTGAGGTAAACAACTACTGTTTTGTTAACATAAAAGAAAAGTCATAACGTACTACTTTAATAAGATAATCCGGGAAAAAAATTCCAAAAATCCACACTTTGAGCAATGGTTAGAGCATATTTTGCGAGAACATGAGCTATATTATTTGTTGAGCGAAGACAGTGTTGAATTTATTTTAAAGATATATATATATTTTAATATAGATTTATATATCTATCATATAAAAATATATTTAGTTGATGATTTGAATATATATATATATATATATATATACTATATTATAATATGTGAGCACCTTAGAATAACCACTTTTGTATAGTCATTGTGAAATTCCAAAACTACCATCTATTTGTTTAGTAATACTATGAGATAAAGGTTAATATCGAAAGATCACCTATTAACTTCCCAACTTAGTTCCCAATTTTTCACCAGTTTTTTTTCTTCCGAAAATATATGTGGCAGTTTTTCTCCTCCCCATAAATATCATATTTAAATCAGATTTCAAATATAAAAATGTAGTATACATATACAATATATAAAATTTAAAATTTCATTACACACGCAACGTGTGTGCGTCGGCCGCTAGTATATTATAATGTATGAGCAACTTAGAGTAACCACTTTGGTACGACCATTGTGAAATTTCAAAAATATCCTCTATTTTCTTTAGTAATAGCCATGAGGCCATGAGATAAATGATAATATCGGAAGATTACATATTAACTTCCCAACTTAGTTTCCAATTTTTCACCAGTTTTTTTTCCTTTCGAAAATATGTGCGGCAGTTTTTTCTCTTCCCCATAAAATATCATATTTAAACAGATATTTCAAATATAAAAATTTTGTATCCATATACAATATATAATATTTAAAATTTTATTACGTACACAAAGCGTATGCGTCGATCGCTAGTATATATTATTGCTTATCAATATGAATGATTGATTTATTACGTGCTGAATTAAGAAATCAAAATCCAAATTACATTAAATTTATTTATAAATCAATCAAATTGATTGAAATTTACTTAAGAACCAATCAAATAAATAATAAAAAAAAAGCTACATTCAACAGCGAAATGTGTAAAATTAAACAAACCAAGATATACATACAAAGATTTTCTACATAAATTTTGGTTGTATGATTTCGAGGGGAAAAAAACTGTCGAACCTAACTAAATTATTAGTCGATATATTTAGAGGAGAAATACATAAATTATTGGTTCATCATTCCATTGGCGAACAAAATATTGAAAATGATTTACTTGGTAAATATATGGTTGACTAAAAATTAAAAAAAAATATTTTGATATAAATTATTTATTAATTATGACATTGATAGATGAATTATTTTTAAGTTTATCACTGTTGCATCGGTTAGTTTCAGAAAATTTTTCTATACACCTGATCCTACCATGCACCAATATTCATGAATATGTATTTATATGTATGTATATGTCTTGGTATTTGTAGGACCCGCTCTAGATAAAAATGATCCATTTTTTTTTTTTGCTACGTAAAAGAGAATACATTAAAGCATAAAAGGGTCCCGAGTATGGATGGACGCACAGTCTAAACACAAAACAATGGGAGGAAAAAATAAAACAGCCACCATGAGCTTACGGGAAAGAACTACAAAAGTAGAAACATTACGGAGGATTAAAAATAAATATGTCCCACATAGGGGAGTCAAGAGCAAGGACGCAGAAACTGTTTGCTTGGAGTGACCATTTAGCTAGGTTGTGAGCAGTTTTGTTGAGATCTCTCGGGATCTTAGTAATGGTCCACGATGGGTTAAGCAACAAATGTTTTTGGGTAGCAACAATATTTGGCATAGCCGCCCAACTGGGGACTAGATCCAACTTGAGCACTTGTCTCACCGTGTCCTCGGAGTCGCATTCAAAAATGATATTACGGAAAAGAAACTCATGGGCATACTTGAAAGCGAATTACAAGGATTTGGATTCCGCTGCAAGGACATCAGCGACCCAGGTTACAGAGGTTTCCGCTCGAACAACAGACCCTCGGTGATCTCGCATAATTCAGGCCGCCACAGATTTACCTGCAAAAAAAAGTTGTATCAGTATTAACTTTAAGAAAATCATAATATTAAGTCCATCTATCACATGTTCATGTTCTTAACTCACTCTCTTTGAGTTAACACATATACACATTCATTCATTGTGTTCCAACTATATTTCATTCATGTATGGCATTAATCCTGCTCGGTTCAACCCAAACCCGAGTCCACATCATACTGCAATTATTCATAATTACGCCATAACCATATCACATATGTAGACGTCATATCGAGGCATTACAGAAGGGGACGATGGGTCGCCTTGACGAATACCACGAGACGGATTAAAAAAGCCATAAGGAGCTCCGTTGATCATCACGGAGAAAGAACAAGTAGAGATGCAGTTGTGAATCCAATTAATGAATATGTTGCAAAAACCAAGGTTTTACATAATCGAACACAAGAACGGCCATTCCACATGATCATACGCTTTGGCATATTAATTTTAATGGCCATGATGTTTTTCTTGCCTTTTTAGTGTTCAAGTAATGCTTGATTTCATGGGTAATGACGGAATTGTCCACAATAGATCTGTCTGGTACAAATGCCATTTGAAAGGATATATGAGAAAGGGTTTTCGCCTATTAGAAAGAATTTTTGAAATCACTTTATATAAAACGTTGCACAAACTAATAGGTCTGTAGTCTTACACTTCGGAGGCAAATTCTTTTTCGAGATTAGAATCAAGAAGGTGTGGTTACTCGATTTAAGCACAAGCCATGAGAAAAGAAATGTTGAATAGCTTTAGTGAACTCCGGGCCCGTAATCTTCCAAAAATGCTTGAAGAACAGAGGCGAAAAACCATCAGGCGAGGCAATTTTTGATTTCCTCCTGGGAGGGAGGAAGACGCATGACAGGATTCTCGTTATCAGAAATCATCCTAGGGAACATATCAAGTAAATTATCAGGAAAGGGGGGAGGTGTGTGCTTGAATTTAGAATAGAGTAAGCTTTTAAAGTAATTCACAAATCTAGATCCAACACCATCCCAAGTATCAATTGAAGAATTATCAAATAATTTAATAGAGTTAATAGAATTACCTTTACGCCGATAGAGAGTTGAGATATGGAAAAACCTTGTATTGGAGTCCCCATTTTTCAGCCAATTGATGCGTGACTTTTGCCTCCTTAGAATGGTTTCGCTTTGAAGTAGTTTGTCCAGATCATCTTGCATTACCGCTTCAGTGTGGATGTTGTCAGCAGTTTGGGGACCAGCTTGAAGAGTTTTGATGGATTTCAATCTTTCTGTAATACGCTTCGGAAGGTAACCAAAGCAGTTCTATTTTGAGATGAATCTTTGTATTGAAAATCTTTGTCACCAACTTGAAGAAGGGTTACACGGAATCAAAATGCCCCACGCTTTGGAAACAATCTCCGAACAGTCCAGAGCTTGAAGCCACATTTGTTCAAATCGGAATGGTTTGGGCCCGAGATGATTTTAGGGTTGATACCAATGAACATGGTTTACAAAATCGGTATCGGAACGGCCAGAACGGCCGTTTCGGAATCGGATCGCCCTCAACCTGTCCGGCGTTCCATGTAAAGGTTTGTCTTGTCTTGTAAAGGCGTTTTTACCCCAAAATCGGTATCGGAACGGTTTTTTAGCTAAAGAACGGTGGAACAGAACGTTTTTCTTGCTCTGGAACGACGGAACGGCCATTTTGGGTGCATCCAATATATATTTTTCCTAAAATATTCAATTTTTTTAATTTTTTTGATATTTTTTTTAAAAAATCCGTTCCGTGAAATTTATTGGAACTAAAACGGAGACCTCCGTTTCGGGCACCGTGAACGACAAAACATACCAATGAGCAGAGGTTTATGGTCAGATTTCAGGGCAGTAATATGAGAGAGCACATCTTTGGGGAAAGCGAGAGTCCAAGTTTCATTAGCAACCGCCCTATCAATCCGTTCCTGAATGTTATGCCTACCACCCCTCTTATTGCTCCAAGTAAAAGGATGGCCAACAAACCCCAAATCCAACAAACCAAGTCTGTCCAGATTAAGTTGGAGGTTACAAGAAGAATCGGCAGCAAAGGGTCGGCCTCCGAGTTTTTCACTTCGAGTTGCAATATCATTAAAGTCACCAACAACCAGCCAAGGATCTGTGAAGGCAGCCGAAGAATCGCATAGTTTATCCCAGAAAAGAGATTTTGGGTATGGTAAGGCGGACAGTAAACAGTGGTGAGGATGAAAGAAGTGGTAACCAAGGGGTGGGAAGCTTCAATAGTCAAATGGATGAACCATGGAGTAGAGAATCTAACTGAAAGCTTGATATTGCTAGACCAAGCAAGACATAACCCGTCTGCACAACTAGCAGGAGGACAACAAAAGTGATTTGTGAGATTAGCATTCGAAAAAATATTAAGAAGAGGCTGAGAAATTTGAGTTTTGAGCTCGCAAAGAAAGACGAGAGAGAGAGGGAGAAGTGGATTTAAGAATAGCCGAGAGGGCTCGGAGAGCCGAGGGATTGGCCATCCCCCGAAAGTTCCAAATGACAAGTTGCATGATTACTCCCTTAGCTCTCCCGGGCTCATGGTAGATTCATCAGCAAAGTCAATAATTTGGACAAAGGAGGGAGTAGAAGAGAAAGATTTCTCAGCTAGTTTGTAAGATGTTTTGTCTGTTCCAAGTTCTTGGGTAATGATATGGGCTGAGAGCTGAACGGGGAAGAATTTGTGATCACCTTTTGGGCCGGCAAAGTCGAGACTGTCTGGACATATGGCCTTATAGTTGGGGTGGCTGTGGAATGGTTAGATGAACCAACTGTCTGTGAAGACTTATGGATTGAACTCTGAAGTTTACGCTTTTTTCTCAGGAGTGAAATCTATAGCAGCAATGGGTCTTTTCAAGTTCCCATCAAGATTTAAATCTTGGACAGATAGAAGCATGGATCGAATTTCAGTACTTGGACGAAGGATATTATATGTAATTTGAGCAGTAATGGTTGTAGGGGAAGTTGGAGTAGAGATTAGTGGGGTGGGGTTAGGAGTTGGGAGAGACGAGCATATGCTAATTTTCAATTTAAGGATTCGATCGAAAACTAGCCTCACAAGCAGGGGCGAATGTACGTGTGTCCCCCCTCAAAAAATTTAGTTATATATTTGTTACTGTCAGCTTGCAAAACATTGTTCATGGTCTAGTGTCAGGGTGTTCATGGGCCGGATCGGACCGGATTCGGACCGGATCGGACCGGATTCGGACCGGATCCGACCGGTCCCGGACTCCTTTCGAGTGGAACCGGACCAATCCGGTTGTGAACCGGATTGGTCCGGTTCCGGTTGCATGGCAAATGCCATGGAACCGATCCGGTTCGGAACCCCGGGTCCGATTTGCCGGATTGGACCGGGTTATACCGGTTCCAACCGGAACCGGTTTAGCCAACCCGTTATTTTTTTTCAACTTGAATCGTAAAGGAAATATATCATTTATTGAATATGGAAAACAACATAAAAGATACATCATTTGAAATTCATAACAAAAATACATTACTCATCATAATTTATAAGTATAGTCTTGGCCAATTCTTCTTCTTCTTCGGAACTTTCATTGCAGAACTCGTCGATTCCTCTTTCTCTCTTATTTCTTCTCTCAGCATCGAACCAATCTCTTAGCAGCGTAAGCATGCACAATGATTCTGCTTGTAGAGAAACTCTAAAGTCTCCAATGAGCCGAGCACAAGTTGAAAATGCCGACTCTGATGCAACACTGGATGTTTGGACTGCAAATACATCTCTAGCCATTTTGGCTAAGACTGGATATTGTCTTGCGTTTGCTTTCCACCACTCTAGTACGTCAAAATTTTCATCTGTAATGAACATTTGACCCAGGAAGAACTGCAACTCATTTGAAGAGGTAGATGACACTCCGCTTCCTCTCTGCTTCTTTCTTCCAAGGCTCCGCAACAGATTAATCCCTCCGCTTCGTGACTGACTAGCATCTTCTTCTTCTCCTCCTACTACACGCGCCGATGAGCTCTGTCCCTGTTCACTATGGTACAATCCAAACATATTTTGGAGAGAATGCATGATTGACGTCTTTTGATCGTCAACATCCTTATCCAAAAACGTACTGTAATATTCAAAGAAAGTATCGAAAGATCCTACACCCTGACTTGGGTCTAACAATGTAGATATACAGTGCACGTGTGGAATTTGTTCCCAATATTTTTTAAACTTCTCCTCCATACGATAAACGAACGACATCAACTCAATATCATCTCTAAATTCAATAAATTTGCAAAACATGTTAAATACAAGTGGTAGAAAATAATGAGAAGTAGGATTACAAACACCGGAGAAACGATCTGTTGCATCTTTAAAGGTTGATAACAAAGCAGTTAAATTTTTAACAAAAAACCAATCCTTATCAGACAATAAATAACTTTCATCACTTTCAGGCATTTGATAAGAGTTATAAAAAGAAGTTAAAGCATCTTGATAAGGTAACATCGATTCTAACATTTTGTGCAAAGAATTCCATCGACTTACAATGGGCGGTGGAAAAAGAGTAAACCGAAGGTTCTGACTTGCACACGTATGTTTCCAATCACGCTTAATGCGTGATTGTCGTATCCATTGACAACAATTTTTAAGTTTGTCTATGCTACTACATTCAGCATCTTCATAACCATCTTTTACTGCTAAATTAATTATATGGCATGCACATCTAACATGGAAAAAAACACCATTAAGCATTGGTCGTAAATATATTTTAAGTTCACGCATTGCCGCGTTATTATTTGAAGCGTTGTCAAGTGTAATCGAACAAATTTTATCTGCAATTCCATAAAATCTACAAACATTAACAATATATTTAGCAATTTGGGAACCAGTATGTGCAGATTTTAATTCATCCAGTGACAAAATTCTTTTCTGCAAACACCAGTTATCATCAATCCAATGACCAGTAATAACAAGAAAAGAAAGTAATGCGGTATTCGTCCAAATATCAGTAGTTAAACTTAATCTGCAGTTAATAGAAGAAAGATGATCAACTAAAGTCTTACGGTAATCAAGAAACACATCGACAATATTTCTTTTCAAAGTATGCCTAGAAATATGTCTAAAACATGGTTGGATACCAGAAGAAAATTCAACAAAGCCATCTTTTTCAGAAAACAAAAAAGGAAGTTCGCATCTTACAATAAAACGAACGAATAATCTTTTGTTCATTTTCGGTGTTAAGATAAAATTAGTGCCAGACTGAGGATTAATTTGAAGTTGGGTTGGTTCTCTACCTAATGGTTGTAAAGTAACATCATCAAAATTATGTTTTTTAACTAGATGTTTCTTAAAAGTTCCGGTACCGCCAGCGGAACCACCTGTTTTATAATTATATGTGGTTTTACATATTTTACAAATAACAACAGATTCGTTCGTACCTGGTTTTGTCTCGACGTCAAAATGATCCCATACCTTGCTTCGTTTGGGACGGTTACTCGTGCGACTCGAAGCGGCAGTAGTTGCGGATGACCCGCCAGGGGCCGGATTTTGGGGGGCCGCCGGCTCTGTAACGTGTTCCCTTCTTCAACATCATAAGCATTATCAAACTCGGCAAAATATCATAATTTTCTTGGAATAAATGTGGATTTGAGGCACCACCACGACCACCACGACCAGTAGAAGAAGATGCCATCGTATTAGTGGAAATATGGAAAAACGAGATAATTGTAATCAAGATTAGGATTGTAAGAGTAAGAGAGTTGTAGATGAAAAATTGAAGAGGAAAAAATGAGGTATATATATAAGCAAAAATTTTTAAATATGGAAAAACGAGATAATTGTAATCAAGATTAGGATTGTAAGAGTAAGAGAGTTGGAGATGAAAAATTGAAAAGGAAAAATGAGGTATATATAGAAGCAAAATTTTTTTTTTTTTTTTAAAAAATATTTTTAATTAAGCCGTTGCCCAACGGCTATTTTAGACGTTGGGCAACGGCAGTCCGTTGGCCAACGGCATTGTAGCCGTTGGCCAACGGAACCCACCCCCCCCTTTTTTTTTTTTAATTTTTCACCGGTTCCGGTTCCGGTCCGGAACCGGAACCACCCGATTGGCGGTTCCGGACCTGTGGAACCGATCCGATCCGGGCAAAACCCGGATCGGATCCCGGTTTATAACCGGATCAACCGGTTCCGGTTTGGAACCGGAACCGACCGGACCGGTTCCGGTTGATCCGGTCCATTAACCACCCTGAGTCTAGTGTTGAGTGCATTGAAAGAATACAGGATCTCCGAGTTCGAAACTCGAGAGAACCATCTTTTTTTCTTTCTCAATTTCTTCATTCAAATTAATATATATATATATATATATATATATATATATATATATATATATATATATATATATATATATATATATATATATATATGTTACTAGCAATTTGAACAACCCAAGTTTGATGCTCTATCGGTGAGGACTAATCCCTAATGAGATTAGGGACCCGGGTTCAAATCCTTTTTGGAACAGTTTTCCTTTTGTTATTTATTACTCCTCTTGATGCAGATTTATGGCCTTCCAAGCTAAAAACATTGTTTAATTTTCCCAAATAATTACATATTTTCAAAAACTACATCAATTTCTCACATAATTCAAATTAATAAATTGTGTAATCAATAAAAAAATGAAATTAATTTTTTTATAAAATGATTTTTGATGAGATATAACACTAGTCTCAAATTTTTAGGACTAATTAAATACATGAACGTCATGTGTTGTGTAGAAAATTTTTTTGCCCCACCAACACGCGGGCTAGATTCACCCCTGCTCACAAGAAGGATATTATATGTCTATGTAAGTTGCATGGCTAGTTTTCGCAAATCTAGCACGTTACGGAACACATACATTGCAAGCAAATACTTTTATTTTAAAATAATATAATAATAATAATAATAATAATAATAATAATAATAATGAAAATGATGATGGAAAGATAATCGAATACAACATATACGGGTGAATTGGATTTAATCATAAAGTTAAAACTTTATAAAATATCAATCAACATTTTTTTGTCTCGCATTATTACTTTTATTTATTTTAATTAGAAATGAATTATTTTTTTTAAATTCATCAACTATCTTATAAAAAGGATGAACATCAACAAGCTTGAATTTTTTTTAAAACGTGTTTTAGAAACACTATTTACTGGTGAAAAAATGAAACATTCATTAAATTTTAAATATCGTATGTGCATGCATTTAAATTTAATAGACTTTCGAATATTATGTTTAGCTTCAAAATCACGAAGAATCACTAAGCTATATTTTTAAGTCTATAAAGTAAAGAAGAAATTTAAGTGCGACTAACAAAATGTATAATCCCTTGCTATTTAATTCAATACTAAAGCAAAACAGCCTTATAAATATCAACATTTTACTGATATTCCAAACATAACCCTAAAGATAATAATATATATAAAAACAATTACTGTAATTCTTCACATTTTTATAACTTCTTGATCATCCTTATGTGGGTTTTTTAATTACCATTAATTATTTTACAATTCACTAAAATTTTGGGTTATTTAATTAAATAACCTTAATAAAATAAACAATTTAAAAAATAACCTGAAAAATTTGTTTATTTAAAAAGTAACCTTACCCGCCAACTCAGTTGGCGGGTCCAATAGGTGACGCCAACTCAGTTGGCGTGACCAACGTTGAATAGTGGTCACGCCAACTGTTGGCGAGACCTTTGTTTTATAGGGTCACGCCAACTGAGTTGGCGTGACATTATTATAATAGTGCCGCCAACTCAGTTGGCGGCACTAAATGTGCTATAAATAAAACCCTCCGCCTCTTATTTCTCTCACCAATTCACAAGTCTCGTTTAATATTTTTATTATATGATAAAATTCTGATTATGCTCTGTAGTTGCAGCTTTAGCTGATCTTCTACATCAGAAAAGATTTTATTAGCTACTAGTAATAGTTTTCTGTAGTTATCAAAATATGTCTATTCAAGTTTTATTTTATTGGGGGGGTAATATTATACAAAATTCTGAGTTTGTTCGATATGATCGTGGTCCATCAAGAGGTACAACTATACGGCGTACAATTAATTTTCTACAATTTTAGATAAAATATATGATATCACTGGGTTCGATCGCAACCAGTTTCTTTTGAAATTATATGCTAGGCATATGTTCAAAGATTTTTCGGGGTTACGTCAGACTATTTTACCCATAGATGATGATTACAATTTAGCATGGCTACTTGATTCAGAACAGGGTCATAGTTGCTTGGAATTTTATATACAAGCAGAATCAAGGAATTATGATTATATTCCAGAAATGCCAATGAGTGGCAGTTTTTCAGAAAGATTGACGACATCTGTTATTCAAGAGACGTCTGTTGCTCGACATCAAGCTGAGGGTTCATATAGTGGTAGAGACCGAGATGATCATCCAGTAGATGTTGATAATGTTGCCGCTGAGCCACGAGCAGACAGTTTTGCTGATTTTGGTGATCAAATTAATTCTGAACCAGAGGGGATTCCATCTGATGATGAGACTGATGCTGATGATGATGAAGTTGATGTTGGTGTGATGGCAGAAGCAGTTGAAAACCAAGAGGAGGGGGCACCAACCATGACAAATGATCATAATCTTTATCCAACAATCCCATTCTTTTCCATGACACATCCAGAAGTTTTTGGAGATTCGATTGACAATCCAACAGGCCGTTGGGGGAGTTTTTATGATTACTCCAAAGGTGAAATCCATCGCAACATGGTCTTCAAAGATAAATTTCATCTGTAGGCAGCTGTGAAGGATTATTCAGTACGTGTTGCAAAACGTGAGTACCATGTTGTTAAGAGTACAAAAACATTGTGGAAAGTAATATGCAAACACGGTACAGAGGATATACCTTGCAGATGGTACCTGCGTGCATGTTTGGATAAAAAAGTTGGGTTATTCAAAATAACCAAATATGGTGGTCCTCACACTTGTCTGCTGAGTGAGCTGTCGCTTGATCATTCGAACTTGGATAAGAATATGATTGCTAGCTTGTTATTGGGAATCGTTCGTCGTGATCCAGCTTATGAAATCAAGTATGTGATTCAAACAGTGAAAGATAAGTATGGCTTTGAAATATCATATGCAAAAGGCTGGCATAGTTTGAAACGTGCAATACGGAACGTGTATGGAACCTGGGAGAGCTCGGTCAACAAATTACCTTTCTATATGGGAGCTTTGAAAAAATGGAACCCACGCACAGTCGTGGAGTGAGATCATCTTGATAATGCAAGACCAAGAGAAAAAACTTTGAGTTATGTTTTCTGGGCCTTCCAACCGTGTATAGATGGTTTCCGCCACTGTCGTCAAGTTATTACAGTGGATGTCACACATCTGTATGTAAAATATCAGCATAAGATGTTGATTGCTGTCTCCATGGACGCGAATAATCAAGTGTTACCGCTGGCATTTTCAATTGTCGATGAAGAGAACTTTTTGTCATGGAAATGGTTCTTGGAGATGGTTAGCAAACACATTATTGGAGAATCTGGCGGCGTGTGTTTGATTTCTGATCGACATCCGGGCCTTATTGTAGCAGCCGACTGTATCCCCGACTTTAAACCCCCCCGTGGAGTGCATCGATTTTGTTTGAGACATCTTTGCTCAAACTTTAATAGTCGTTTCAAAAATGTGCACTTAAAAGACTTGTGTTGGAAAGCTGGATCAGAAAATCAACTGATAAAATTTGAGCGTACGATGGAAGAGATCAAAACCATTGAACCAAGGGCTTTTGATTACTTGAATCGGATTTATAAGTCTCAGTGGACACTTGCTCATGATGAAGGATGGCGTTGTGGTATCCTAACAACCAATATGTCGGAGTGCATAAATGGAGTCATGAAAGGTGCACGTCGCCTTCCAATCACTGCCATTGTACAGTTAACATTCGATCGTTGTGTGCATTATTTTTTGGAGCGAGTGAAAAAAGCGGATAGAATGATCGAAAATAATCAAGAATTGCCGGATTATGCTTTTGAAAAATATGCTCGGGCTGATCTTCACTCCATTCAACATGAAGTTCAGATGTTTGATCGAAGGCATCTAACAGCCTCAGTTATCACAAGGATGCAAGTTGGACGTGGGGGTAATACTCATGTTGTGAAGCTCAAATCAAGGGAATGTTCTTGTGGGAAGTGGAAAGAATTTGGGATTCCTTGCTCACATGTGATACAAGTATGTCGAGCTTATGGCATAAACGCAAAAACATTTGTCAAAGAGTATTATAATATGCAAGAATATTGGAGCACATATCAAGGTCAATTTGAGCCATTATGGGGAGAGCAGTATTGGGAAACCCCGTCATTCGAACTGTACCACAATTCCACCCTTCGTACTATAAGAAGACGAGGTCGAGACCGAACAACACGCATGCAAAATGAGATGGATTGGCCTGAAGCCCGGGCAAGACGACATATGGCATCGAGTTCCCAAAACCGATAAAGTTGTAATTGTTTTTTGATATTGTTATTGTTATTGTGTTATTGTTATTGTCACACATCAAATAAGACATTCATATGGAAGTACATTCATTACATTTAATACTAAGATTCACAATAGGCAAACATGACTACATATATGAAGGCTAAAACTCTATAATGCCCCTCCAGTACCACAACGACGTGGCTGTTTCCGTCTCTGACCGCGTCCTTCCTGAATGGCCTGGTCATCTTGCACTACAGGTACATCGTCCAGCTGAACATCAGGTGACAAATTAGGGAACACAACCGGTGACACGTCAAATTGTGGTGCCATCGATGCATATATCTCGGGGAATCTAATATTAACATCTGGGCTGGTTTGTTCTTGTGAGTACATGGGTTGATGAGGCGTGAAATGAGTTTGGTCATACAACTGATGCAGTGGTCCAGGAGTATAATAATCTGCGTACATATCACTGGCATATGACGAAGAGGGACCTGGCATATATGACGAAGAGGGACCTGGCATATATGTCGGGACATAGCTTGATGGGCCAGCATCTCCAACAACGGCATGCATCGACTGTACTTGTTCTTCATCACCCAAATGCATCGGCTGTACTTGTTCACCCTGAGTCGCATGTCCCTCTTCGTAGGGCGGAAAGTTTCTATCGCGTCTTTCCTGCGCGACATGCAACACACTTTGTATGACATTTCTGACATCACTAAATGCATCCATGTACGCCCCTATGGATTGTTCCTCAGCGATATTACGGTCGCAGGTAACTGTTAATTGCGACAGCTGATCAATCTGAAATGAGTGAACATTTATTAAGTACTTAAATCTAAACACAATTTTCAAATATGTAATACATATGTAATAAAGCAACATACCACATGTTGCCATGCCGGGCCATCTCCATGTTGATAACCAGCCTCCACAAATTGTCGTTGATGGCCAATGAATCTACGTGTTACTCGTCCATACCAGTCATTGTACCCGACAATTACACCCTGTCCAGCTGACTCATATCGCGGGCTGTGCACGGTATGAGCATGTGCATTAACCCATATAGTCATGTACCGCCTATGATGTGCAGACCAGTCATTATTTGTTTTACCCCTGCGGTTAACTGCATGTAATATATCATCCCCTGACCGTGGATCTGGTGGGATGTTTTGTACCATGCCGAATTGACGAAAAACCCGCTCAGGACGATGCATCTCAACTATGTCATACAAAATCAGTGGGCCGCTGTATGTCCATAACTCAGTATACAGTCCTTCAATATAATCATCAGGGTACGGCTGCCAATTAAACTACAAATATAGTATTACATTAAAATAATGTTCAAAGACTATTATGTTTTATACATGAATATAAAAAATAAAATTACTTGGCTTAATGGCTGCTGGTCAAGGATGTCCCTAATAATTCGTAATGAATGTGTGCCAGTTTCTGTAAATCTTACTTTACATGTCCACCTGTGTACTCATAATCATCATAAAAAAACATAAATTATATAACAAAATATTAAATATAATATTATACATTGCAAAATAATTTGTAATACATCACCTTGCACCATATGGAGCAACAGGTAAGTAATTGTCCTCGTCGATTGGTATTGGCCCAATATCAATTCTCAGGCGTCCTAGTTGAGGAGCTAAACTTTCGAGCCGGGACCATGCCCAAATCTAAAACATTAACATGAAGAATATAAATTAAATATGCAAGATATATTTTTTCAGTATTTTAAAATAAAGGTAACGATTACCTGTAGGAGTGGTAATGCACCACATATTACTTTTTTCCCTCTCTCCGATGAAGTGCACAACTCACGATATAAGAATGCCAGCACAGCACTACCCCAGCTAAAATTACCAACAGAACTGATATCTTCTAATTTCTGTATGTACAATAATTTTACAGTATTGCCGGAGCTATCGGGGCACATAATCCCACCTATCATTAATAATGCACAACCTCGTGCATATTTAGCAACCTCATCCGCCGTACTATGCAAATGGATGCGATTTACTATTAAATGATGACTCAACGCAGACATTAACAAACATGCACCCTTAAAGTGACCCGGATCTGGTGTAAATCCCAAATGACGATCATAATATTCTTGCCACTCGGGTATTGACTTATCAAAATTGGTACCTGACACTGCAAGACCATTTATTGGCAGACCCCAAATAACTGCAATGTCTTGCAGTGTAATAGTCGCCTCTCCAGATCTCAGATGGAATGTATGCGTTTCACGACGCCATCTCTCTACTAACACCGTGATTAGATGAGGGTCAATGGTAATCTTATTACACCTATATACACCATAAAACCCAAACTCATTTAACATACTTACAACACGGGTGTCTAATGGGCAAAGATCCCAAAAATAGCTGCTCGGATTTCTCACACGCAATGGCCGATCAATATCACCTGCCCATACATCTTCAGAACGATGACATGACTGCAATGACAACAGATGATCATCGATCGGGCCTGGTACGGTCATCGGATCCATCCTATTATATGAAACAAAAAATATATTAGTACATATAGACAAAATAAAGTAAACAAAATAAATTAAAACTGATAAAACATGACGAGGCATATATGCTACCGCCGACAACCACCAGCCATCAGCAACCGGCGACGGCGGCGGCGGCGGACGACGGCAGCAGACGGCGGGGGGGCGGCGGACGGCGGCAGCAGACGGCGAGGGGGGGCGGCGGATGGCAGCGAAAAAGTGTGATAGAAATTAATACACGGCGACATGATTTTTACCTCTAAATTCTGAAACTATGAAGTGACTGGAAGCAAAATGAGAAAAAAACGATTGTAACTTGGAGGTTGGTGAGGAAGAAAATTTAGACTGTAATTGCCGAAGAGGTTGCCGAAGAAGAAGGGTGCGCGAAATTTTATAACACCAAGTCACGCCAACTCAGTTGGCGTGACCAATAATTATTCACGCCAACTTGCAGCTCCAGTTGGCGTGAAATAATGGTCACGCCAACTGGGTTGGCGTGACCGTAAAAAACAAAGGTCGCGCCAACTCAGTTGGCGTGACTATATATTTTAAATTGGTCACGCCAACTGAGTTGGCGTGACCAATATTTTATTCGGTGACGCCAACTGAGTTGGCGTGACCAACTGGACACGCCAACCCAGTTGACGGTTTAGATTACTTTTTAAATGTTTTTATTTTTCGGATTATTTTTGTAATTATTTATTTTTTTCAGGTTATTTAAATAAATAACCCCTAGAATTTTATTCAAACAAAATCTATTAGGTTTGATAGGATTTTTGATGATGACATTAATGAAGTTATTTCAGTTTGAGTATCTTGCGACACTTGGCTTCGCTACATACGTAAAAAAAAAAAAGAAAAAAAGTCATGTATCATAAATGCTGGCATTGAGTACCAACATCAAATAAACCAGGCTGATATTTTCGCCTAAGCTAGATCTATCAGGCATGGACAGAGTCACTCTATGAAGCAGAGTAGGTTCAAGTCTAATATTATTATTTTTTTAAAAAAATAGTGTTAATTTTCAAAAATTTAGTTTTTTAGCTTTCATAAATAATGTTAATTTTCAAAAATTTAGTTTTTAGCTTTCGTAAATCGTGATATAAACTTTAATCTATTTCAAATCAATGCACCTATTGTGTTGAGTTAATACTAACCCTTTCGAAGTTTAGATCACTGCCCGTTGCAATCACTTCATATTTCATCCCATTATCCATTCAAATAAATTTTAAAATAATTATAAAGACTGATCTTATCAAGCTGATCTGAAACGAGATTCGGATATCATACAAATCTTTGCTGTAAAAATAAACAAGTGAATTTGCAAAATTTAACCTAAAGTTACAAATTAGATCATGTTTCTGCCACGTGGCATTATTATAATTATTATAACAACTATAATTTTAAATAATTTGTAATAACGATATTAACCGAATCTAAGATCTCCTAGGTATCAAATTACACGAAGTGTTAAAACATTGTCAGAGATTTCATTTGCTGACAAATATAACGAACTCCAACAATTAAAAGGGGAAATTTTTAGAACATCCGTTCCTTCCATACACAATATACAAAAAAATTCTAATGTAAGATCTCAACATCCAAGCACGTCAATAATACAATTATGACATCATAATACAAGTAAAATTTTCAGTCTTTAAAACTCTCACTACACGCTTCATAATTACCGTGTGGGCTTTTATAACAATTTGGGCAGTCTCCCCGTAAACTTGACCTCCCAAGAATATCAAATATACAATACTCAATCCCTCCATAAACACAATATCAATCTAATCAGATCCATCCATCAATAACCAACAACATAATCAATCTCCCCAATATTCAATTCCAAAGTTTAGTCTCCTCAAAATAAAAAGAACATAAATCAGCCAAATTAAAGGATAAACTTTGAAACATTTACACGGACATTTACATACATCAGAATGCTCACAGACAAGCCAAGTATAAATGAGTATAAATCTACTTGAATAAATCATACTCCCTCCTTTAAATATATCTATATATATATAATGTATGATACAACTCGATTCATATAAGAATTTTCTAATAAAAGTCCCGGAATAACTTATCAAATATCTGTAATGAATCAATACATATATGCCAGCTACGTACAAAATGGACCTATTATCATATCAAAGGATGAAAAGTGATCAAAAACAGTTTCAGAAGTGATGATAAAAACCTAAGTAATCTTCGCTCCGGCAGCAAAACCCTAGGAAAAATCCATCTATAGTTTGCTTTTGTAATGGCAAGCCTGATTCGCTATACTCCGGTTCGTGACATCGATTTCCAAATCACAGGTGCTGTAGGCGACAACGTGAATATTGAAGAGAATCCGAACCTTCCCTGAGATTCTGATGTAAGTCTGAAGCGGTAGCGTACCGGAGACCACATCGGAGTAGAATTCGGAGTTTGAAAGCAAGCGATCCGCCATTAAAGAGAGCGTTAGGTTCAAACCGCGCGTATCCCTGGCGCCAATTTTCCCGGCGGGTATGGGGACCTCTCCGACGTCGTTTCCTTTGTACCTGAGGTAACACGTGCTGTTGGAGTATTTGAACGAGACGCGGTTGGGGTTTCTGACGGTGACGTCGGTGTCGAGTGTGAGGTTTAGGTAGACCCGGAGCCTGAGTACGTCTACCGAAAAATTGACGTCGGAGAGGGTGATGGAATTGACGGTGGTGGTGGGACGTTTGGCTTTGAAAACGGTGAGGCCGAGGACCAGGAACAGCAAACCCAACACCAATATAACGGCGATGACGCACAGGCATATATTTCTTCTTCTTCTTCCTCTTCGTGTTCTGGTTAGTGTACGCTCCTTTGATGCTAACGGTAATGTTTCTACCTCCATCAATTAATGGTGAATTAATTTCTGGTAAAATTCTAAGAATTATTTCGTGGAAACGATGAGAATTGAATGGAAATGGTGAGGAGTTGGAGATTTAAGTGGGGGTGGTGGTGGGTAGTAGGTGTCGGGTGATGGGTGGTGGTGAAGTAATTACTTATACATGGGTTGGGGAAATATTTTTATTTAATGTGTTTGCTTATACATCAATTTAATATTAAAATATATCATTTTAAAAATAAAATATAATAAATCAACATATAAATTATTTGAATTTTACTTAAACATCAACTCAATATTAAAATATATAATTTTTAAAATAAAATATAATAAATCAATATATAAATTATTTAAATAAATTAAATTATCCATAAACGAAGATTGATGTCACATGAGCATTCAATCGCAAGCTATTCAATTTATATATCGAAAAAGTTCCTGATACACATATTGTTAAGTGGGTTGTTTTCTACATAAAATCTAGAAGGTCATGAATAGTTATGGAGCGGCCTTCGAATGCGACCTAAGTACCACAGCTTAACTAGACCAAATCCCGCTTATCACTTAGGTTAGGGCGGCTATACGCTCTACGCAGTCTCTGTTAAAACATCGACACAACAATTTAGGTAGATATGACCACGGTTCGTGAACCGCCGGTTGAAGGTTCGGAATCGTCGGTTCGACGATTCATAAGAGCTCGACCCTTACCCTTAACCTTCGTAGACGGTTACGGTTACGGTTCGTGAACCGCCGGTTACGGTTACGGTTCGACCCTTATATTTTTAAATTAAAAATAAAATTTTATTTAAAATAATTTAAAAATTACTATAAAAACAACAAAGGAAATGTAAGGGAATGAGAGGGCTTGAACTTTTTAAGTTGCCTACGTATCCTCTTAGGGTGTAGAGGAATCAAAGCACACGCAGTTCTCTTACCTTTTAACCCTTCTTACCTTTCGAAGTGACGTAGCTCAATCACTTCAGTTACCTGTCCCCGTAGTAGTAGTTCCTTCGGTATCAAATTCATCTTGGTCCGAGCTTGATTCCATTCCTTGTTTTCGTTTTGCCGCCCTCGCCCAATCGTCAATTAGTGCTTGGGCCTCTAAAGAATCTGGACTCATTTTTTATCATCTTACATCCAAAATATTCCCCCCTGCGCTAAAAGCTTGTTCCACAGCAACAGTTGACACGGGGCAATCTAAGATTTCCTTTGCTATGATTGATAAAATCGGGAAAATTTGTGTCTTTTGTGACCACCACCGCAATATATCAAATTGTTGCTCGCTATCTGCTTCACTGAAATCAAAAGAAGTCGTAAAATAATTATCAAGTTCCTGGTTGGAACTTGATGATCCTCTGGGGCGTTTAATGCGTTCTTTTAACAGAATTTGTGCTTTGGTGAGTTTAATACCACTAGAATGACTTTGAGCACTAACTTATAGTTGTGATTCATTTTCTTGTATACCATATTTTAAACTATATTCTCTATAAATCTCATGCAGATAATTGCTAACACGATTTACTACCATAAAAAGAATCAATTGGGGAAATATCATCCCGGGGGATAATGCATCGTAATACATCACTAACATTTCAGGCAAAACATCCAATTTAAGTCGAGGATCTAAAGCAAAAACAACTAGAAACAGTTCAGGAATATTATAAAAATATTTTTCCCATTTAACCTTCATTGCTACCACAGAAGAGGTTAACAGATAATTAGAGAAATTTTCATTTAATGTAAGTGCCACATTACAACAGTTCATCAAAACTAAATGAGATGTATGATAATAAACTCCAAATAATTGTTCAGTTGCATCATAAAATACCTTCAACATTTCACAGATACTTTTACATACATTCCATTGGTGCGAAAAAACATAAATATTAGAGTTTCCACAATGTTGTGCAAAAAATGAACACAATAACTCTCTATATTCATATGAGTCATTTAGCAATTTATATGTTGAGTTCCAACGTGTGGGTATATCTCGTGGAAATTTTCTAGGTCGCATGCCATTAACCTTACAAAACTTACCCCATTGTTTCATCAAACTCGGATGGGACCACAAATAAGATAATGCCATTTTAATTGGTTGAATCTGATTATCTAACGATCTTAATCCATCTTGCACACATAAGTTCAGAATATGGCAAATACATCGAATATGGAAAAATAAACCACCAATAGCAGGTTGACAAACACGTTTAAGATCTTCAATACTCAATGTGTTCAGCATTATCAAATGACACAGAAAAAACTTTGGACGTTAAACCATATTCTTCTAAAATTACACAAATCAGTTGAGAAATATTTTGTGCGGTGTGTGATTCATTGAACACTCGATATGCAAGCAACCTTTTTTGAATTGACCATGAATTATCTATCCAATGACAAGTAATACCCATGTACGAATTAGTTTGCCAATGATCACTCCAAATATCAGAGCATATAGAAACTTTATTCGTCAAATTACTAATTGATGTAACTAATTCTTTCTTTTGTTGACGAACTAATTTTTTAAGTGTTCGTGTGACTGTGGTCCTAGGAACACGTTTAGCAGCAGGTTGTAGAGATTCATGACACAGATCTTCAAAACCAAATCTAGATGCAATACTAAAAGAAAGATGTTCTACAGAGATAAATTTTGCCACCGATTCTCTTAATTGTGCATCAGTGTATTTGAAAAGTGGAGATTCGGTACCTTCACCCGAGGAATGAAATCTAGACAGTTGAGTTTGAGAAGAATCATTACCAAACTCAACTGGATGCTTTGTTTCGATATGACGCTTAAAAGATCCATAGCCACCACCACTTTGAAACCTATACGTACTGGTACAATATTTGCATTTGGCGCGCATCTCTCTCGATGGAAGAGTCACCTTCTCAAAATGTTTAGTAAAAATCGATGATTTAAGTTGAGGCATAGATCTTACCTTTGAATGCGCACTTTCTTGGGTATCATGTGTAGCAAAAGGATCATCGTCGGTGAATTCAATATCATCAATATCAATATCAACATCGGGTTCGGCCCTTTCGGGATATGTCACCTTGCCTTCTCCTTTGCCTTTACGTGGATCACTAGGACCTTCCATTGAGTAATTTGAAAATAATACAAGTAAATGATGTATCGAAAACTTAGAGTTGTGTTAAGATTGATGAAAAATGAAATGGGTGTGGAGGATATTTATAAGCATAAAAAATAAAAGTCACTTAATCCTAGCCGTCGATCTATAACGATCAAATAATCCTGGCCATCGAATTATAAAAAAATAATAATAATTTTACCGTCGAACCGGCGGTTCGTAACCGGCGGTTCATCCTGTTGCAACGGTCAGGAGATCCTGGCCGTTCAATTTTTTTAAAAAAAAAAAAATTTATGGGATGAACCGGCGGTTAACCACCGGTTACAAACCGCCGGTTCACCTGTTGCAACGGTCAGGAGATCTTGACCGTTGATATACAACAGTCAGAAGATCCTGGCCGTTCAAAATTTTTTTTTTAAAAAATATATATATATATTAATGGTTGGAACCGCCGGTTCAAACCGGCGGTTCCACGGTTATTTTGACCCAGGAATCGTAACTGGCCCGTACAGTAACGGGCCGGATACGGTTCGGAACCGTGAACCGGGTCAACGGTTAACCGGCCCGTTGACCCGGTTACGGTTCCGGGCCGGGCTACGGTTTTTAAAAAACCGCGGTCATGTCTAAATTTAGGTTCTAAGTAATTTATATAGATAATTCGTTTTATTTAAATATATACAATTACTTATTTTTAAATTAATAAAATCTTATATCAACTTAAATACCACAAGCAAATGAATTTAATTTTTATAAATAATAAATACTTAAAAAGTAATTCCGTAAATTCTTTATTGCACAATTAAACAAATTAAAATAGTTATTCACATTTATTTTTAAAATAGTTATTCACATTCACGTTTAATGTGGCAGCGTTATTGGGAAATACTTGTATAGACCGAGTGTTTGTAAAGACCAAAATAATTAAATATATATACATGTTATGTATATATATTTATGTATGTTGATTTTTATAAGATCAGGTGTATAAAAATAGAATCACATCATTATGCTACATCAAGGATGTCAGCTCTCTCATTTGGGAACGCTACATCAATTAGAGCATAGAATTTCAGCCAAAACAACTATCAATTGGAGTGTCTTAAGAAACATGGCAGACGCATTTGAATGATTTTTTTATGGTAAAATTCGTACAGGTCCAATAGGAAAAAGTTTTTTTGGCTCAATCCACCAGAAATAAATGCTTTTAATTAGGTCCATTTTCTAAAATAATGGCTAAAATATACTTGAGTCTAACTGTGTATGTATATTACATTTACATGCACCGCATAAATCTAGAGGTGGTGTACGTAAATTAATGATTCACATGAGTCACATGTACTACATGAGTCTAACGATACATGTAATTTACGTGCACCGTTAGATTCATATGATGCATGTGTATTTTTGCTTAACATATATTTTGAAATTCCACCACCCACACCAACGCCAACTCCATCCCCATAACCGTCGCCATTACCAATGCTTCTTCCCAGACCACCACCTGCTCCAAAAACATCTGCTCCGCCATAAACACCACCACGATCCCATTTATACGAGATTTACAGTAAGAGAAAAGCTAATCAACAGTTGATGAAGAAAGAAAAAGAGGTAAGAAGATAATGCTCAATTGATAAACGCATATATCTTATTTCCCATTTGCAATCATTTTCAAACATGAAAAGCTTCCAAGTCTTACAAAAACCAGTAAAAATAAACAGAAAAATTTTGGGATATGCCCTAAGACAAGTCATTAGATGATTGTTTGGACATACAATGTTTATGATTTTATGAATGGCAATTCATTATTATATATTATTCTTTTAACTGTGCAATGTGAATAAATATATATGTTAATGTCCTTAGAATAATATTGTATTATTCTTAAACATTGTCTCTAGTCAAGTATTATCATGAATCAGGATAATGATAATACATAGAGACTCAGATGTATTGATTGATGAATTGTTCATTGATATGAGATATCAAATCAATACATGGGTACATGTTAGAGAACGATGTACTGGACAGACCCACCATGAGAATGCAACATGGATAGTTATATGATCGTCATATGCAATTCTCATAGTGATAATAATGTATGTAATCCTTACGACTTGTGATCATCAGAGATCCCAACATAAGGAGTGATGTATCTTGATATTGTCAAACGTTACCCGTAACAGGGTAAACTATAAAGGCGACTATTGGATACACTACGAATTATGTAGAGGGATGTTGACTGATCGAGATAGGATTTGTCCCTCCTATATAACAGGAGATGTGTTTGGCCCTTGATCAAGTGAGAACTAAAATGCATGGCCATGCTCGAATGAGTCGATATGAGATATCGAGCTTATTCGTTTATTCTAGTTCTACTTGGGGATCAAGAAATAAAGATTGAATATACGAGTATGACTATTCCATGACTCGTGTTCAATCTAAACACAAAGTACAAAGGGATTAAGTTACATGGTTAATATTATCACAAGTTCTAAAGGTTATGTCGAGTCATTGACATTCTTGTAATTTGGGTAGCCTCGATGTGTTGCTAGACACCGCTCCTTGCTTGTAACGTAAAATAAGATTTTATGTCACTGCCAACATTACAAGATCCTATCGGGTCGCACAAAAGATTAAATCGAGAAGGGAAATTAAATTCATTGGATGAATTAATTAATTAAGAAGAGTCTTAATTAAGTGATTAAAAGGTTTTAATTAAATCATGTGTTTGGGCCCATAAGACTTTGAGAAAGTCTTGAACTTAATTAAGCCATTTTAATAACGTGGTATAATTAATTGTAAGACAATTAATTGTCATTCATTCCACCCAAAACAAGACACACGGCCGCCTCCTTCATCTCCAAGGTGCTCTCGGTTTTGTTCAAGATAGCCGAAGAGAAACTTGTTGATTTGTGCCATCATTCTCGATTGTGAATCGAGATTGTTTCTTGTTCCGGTTTAAGAACGAGTCTAGCAACTTGTTCTTAGACTATTCCTTCGTCCGATTTGATCGTGTGGATACCGTTGAGGCAAAACTTGCTAAGTTTTGCTAGTGGCTCGAAGGATCGTTGGACGTGGAGCTGCACCGTGGAATCTGCTCAAACACGCTACAAGGGTGAGACTTTTGTAACCTTTATCCGATATGAATCCCTATGTATAGATCCGCGGTTATAGTAGTCCAATTTTATTATTCCGCTGCGTTCCATGCTTGTTGGATTACTTACAAAAAACATGTGCATAAAGGAGAGATTTTAACAGCACCGACTACTGAGACTCCTTTTACACAAAACTTGAATATATATTTAAACACAAGCAATATTCTCTGGCGTAAAAGAAAGTGACAATTAGTGCGCCAGGGATTGATTATACGACAATTATCCACAGCTAATTACGAGTTTGGTTGCATAGTGGGCCAGATTTGGGGACGAAGGTGCAAAAAGTGGTATTTATTCATAATTAATAGAGTAATTAAATTAAGGTTTGATGAAATATACTTAGTTGAAAGAAGTTTCTTAAAAGTTATATTTAGTTGAAAATAAGATATTTTGGATGATTTAGTTGAAAGATATTTTTGTAGGTGGTACATTCCAGTAATTTCTTATTTTTTCATTACCCATAAAATTATATTTTATCCCTAAAAATATTTTTCCCATTTTTAATATTTTTTTATTGCTGTCAACCTAAATTTTAAATCCTCTATATTAAGATATTATTTGGTTTGTGTGATTAGGAAAGATTGCTTATCAATCCCCTATCATCTTATGTTTGTGTTAGAGAATTGCTCAACATTTAATATTATAGTCCACTCTAAAAAACACCCGCAAATAGTTTGAGAAAGTGATAAGCTTGCTTTACAAAAATCAAGACACGTATCTCAATATATTTGCTTAGTCTATGCCCAATACTTCAATTTCATCAGCAATTTTGTTTGGTTTAGATGCATAGCGTGTCTTCAGTCGTGTGACACAATTTATGACTCATAAGTTTAGACTTAACTCTTAAGAGCTCATATGTACAATTAGATATACAAATTCAACAGATGGTGAAAACAAGTACAGATTTCAAATTAACTGTAGTCAAAAAATGCATTGACAATCTTCACGTCCTGCCATAGAGTATGCGACCCCGGAGCATGAGCTAGATAGCACCATACGTGGACCACAGAGGCAAGGAAACGATACATGTAGATTCTCAACCTTTGGGTATTGTTACAATCACATACCAAAAGAAATTATAAGTGTTGGAACCTACAGCAGGGTAGGATATATGCATATCCAGTAATTTTGTGATTTTATTTAAAGTTGCCCAATCCCTTCCTGGACCCCACGCATAGTGGGAGCTTCGTGCACCGGGTTTGTCATCAGTATACAAATGTTCATTGCATTTAGCACACTATTATCACAAGCCAAAGTCATAAAGAATACAGAACATTCGTGATGGTAGGGAGAGGGGGCAAGCATCATCTGTAACTTGTTTTTAAAGCCCCTGAAAAACATTCTTCAACTCATCCACATAGCTCAAGCAATGTTCGTCCTCTACCGCACAGAGCATCCACTCCGAGTATGAGATCGCTCCTTCAATAGTTTAGATTTATAAAATTGTCGACTTCGCTCCTACAAGAAGTAATCTGGAGGTGGCTTCTTGGCAGGTGCTCCTCTCGTCTCCTGCATTTCACCACAAAGCGTTCTAAAAGCCTTGCAACAGGCGAAGTGGGATTTATCTCCTATGCTACAATATCATATAGATTCGTGCAGTTCTCACTCGAGTCTCATGCATGTTTCATGCTTGTATTGATTACAAAGTGTAGAGTAGCATAGAAGTCATCACAAGCATAACTAGCCTGAAGTACTTCTTAGAATTGATATACAGTTAATGCAGCATTTGCCAAAAAAACATATGCTTCTGAACGTTTCAAGAACAATCAATCAAGTCAAGCTACTCCATATACCACTGTGAGGACCCGTTCCTAATCAAGTGTTTAATTATCACATAATGATTATTTATTTGTAAACAACGGAAGATTATTTAAATATCCTGCCAACAAGTGACTCTAAAAATTTCGGCATGACCTCCGCACACTGGGGACATACAAAAAAAAAACGAAAACACCATAATAATATCCTAGTGCAACAAGTAAATACATAATATCATAGAAGGCATCATAGAAACCCACACATAATCCGTACTAAAAATATTTACATCATACCATAACATGCACAATCCAGCACACATTTCATATTCAAAATATAAATCACATATCGCATCAACTATTTAACTCCAATTCATGTAAGAGCAATAGGTCAAATAAGTTTTAAACACCTACGCACATGTAGTTTCACATACTATCATAGCATGCATCATAGACACCCAGCACATAATCTGTACTAAAAATATTTACATCATACCATAGCATGCACAATAAGTCTCCAGCACACATTTCATATTCAACATATAGATCACGTATTGGCATCAACTATTTAACTCCAATTCATGTAAGAGCAAATAGGTCAAATAAGTTTCAAACAAATATGCACATGTAGTTTCACATAGCCAAGTAGTTTCACGTAATTCACGTAAGTTCAGCAATTCATATATCAAATAATACAGATACCTTTCGTATGAAGGAAAACATTTTATAATGGCGATCAGGTAGGACAAGAGACCTGGAAAACCAAGACTGGACTGCTATTGCTCCGGAGAACAAAGAAAATTCAAAGGCAAGAAATAACATATGCACGCACCTGTGGAGCTGCTTCAAAGACACGAAATTTCCTTTCCAGATTTTCATCCAGCTCCAGAATTGCAGCTATATTCCCACATCTGCATCATTATTAAAATTGTTAAAACATTGAAGGCGAAAATATTAAGAATCAATAGCAGTTGAAATTTTTTTACCTGTAGCAGTAATTTGGAGCTGACCAAACCGTAACTATCTGGTTGTCGAACATCCATTTATAGCCTTCCATTACCAACTGATGGGCACGACATATATAATCTATATTATTTGCACGATTAAACGTAGTGACAACACTTCCACCAAATAGGAAACCCGCACCACGTGGGCTCAAGCCCCAACCATCAACAATGTCTTCAGGATCTGACCACAGGAGATCACACATGGGACCATCATGAGGTACTTCTTGCTTACGGTCAATTATTCGAATCTGACACACAGATGATGCCAATAACTTATTCATGTTTCATATTATAGATAGAGAAAAAACACTAAAACAGAATACTTTCTGAACCTGGTCCAGTGTGGATATTGCAGGAGATAGCCCACCATGAACCGAAAAAATCTTGTTCTCAATAAGTGCTGACAGACTGCCAGATATTGCAATCATAAGTATCATGTAGTATTTCGAAAGAAACCAAGTCCCAAGAAATGTTCAAATACGACAATGAGACGTTGGTGTAGGAAGAAGTCAAACACTGAAGTTTACATTACCACTGAATAATCTGAGACAAATGGCAATTTCGCCTTCATATATTGTTTTTTTTTCAACATCCCTCGTAACAATAGAACAGATACATTCTAGCAAATTCGATCTTATCGGGAAAATAGAGGAGTTCAAACCTTAAATAGTCAAAAACATCAGTGCAATATCTCCAAACGTTGGCAGAACCATATTTTCGCAAGCACTCATCATAGAAACCATAAACCTGGGAAAAGGGAATATAATAAGGACCTCGTACCATGTAACAGCTCGAAACTCAGGAAAAATAGAGCCCCAACCTGTGTTATCTGCCGGCTCTCATGGTTTCCCCTTATCAAAGTTATCCTATCAGGATATCTTACCTGCCAATGCACTATCTATTATTCGAGTATCAATTGCAGGCATCCATGTTGTCTGGAAACACAAAATATTTGATACTCAAACCGTAACTGCCCATGTTGGCAGGAAACATGAGGTCTCATTTCAGATGCTTGACTCTTCTTGTACAAATAAGTAAAAAGTAATACCTTCAGTGCAAGAAGAAGCAGAAAAGTCTCAACCGAGTAGAACCCCCTGTCAACAAAATCTCCAAGAAACAAGTAATTTGTCATCGGACAATCACCCCCAACTTTAAAAAGCTCTTTCATGTCATAGAATTGCCCATGGATGTCACCGCATATCTACATATAAACAACAATCCGGATAAAAAATCAGGCAATGGGTAAAATGTCTTCAAACCTAATCACTACTATATTCACATTTGCAACAGATGTATCAGAAATATAGGTATGCGCCTTCAGAGAGTAAACAAAGGACGAGAGATCACTCAGGGTTTTTTTCCTCTCTAATTCTCTTGGGTGATCAAGGCATGCAATCACTTCAAAACAAATGCATAACAATATCGATCAGATAACCAGTTAGGATACTTCAAAATTATAGCTAAATTTTGAATACCTTACCCCCGAGTAATTTCCTAGTTCAAAGATTATGTTTCTTGAGATCTAAAATTCATATGGATGTCACTTTTAAAGTATTAGCTCAACTTTTCAGTTTAATAAATCAGATTGAGGTGTTTCTGTTGATCAGAATGCCATTGCATCCTGTTTTGAGATCCAGGTGTAAAACTGGATAGCAATGGAGGTGATATCAGCCACCCCAGCCTCTAAAGTTTCTTTGTTTCTGAACACAATGACGAAAGTCAGAATTTATTGTCATCTGTTTGTGTGATTTTGTGGATATTCTTTAACGAGTCTCCTCACCAATTCCATGGGCACTCAAGTATATGTAAGGTAATGGTCGGAGTACCATTTGAGCAATTGCTTGAACTTTGTCAAGATTTGTAATAAAATACTTGCAATCATGTTTTTGAAATCACACATATATTGGTAATCTCAAACAACTCAGGAAATCTTAGATAGTGAATCGTTGTCATAAACAATACCCTGGGTGGTTAATGCATGCGATAAAAGAACTTCTGGTTACATGTACCTACAACTTAGGCTCTCATAGTAGAGTTGCTGGCTGATGACTTGTTATCCTTTCCACTCATCCCGAAGCAACAGACTATCACACAACACACAACAAATTAGGGAAACTCAGTGACTGCCAGAAAAGTAGTCTTAATAAAATATCATGGTGGAGGTCGATTACTGCCGAGGGACAATTTTTTTCATCTCAAAACTCCAGATTCTTATGAGTTAAGACGGCCACTTTTGAGCAAATCCTCCACACAAAAAAAAAAAATTCAAAAAATTTCACTTTACAAAATTCTTGCGCCAGTTCATACATGGAATGATGGAAACCACAATCATACTTTTTTCTTCCACATGTTTCCATAAAGTCATAGCACAAGTTCATAAGTGACATCTCTAATCTACTTGTCATGTTATTTATTTATTTTTTTGCAGACTGTGTCTCAAATTTTCAAAATCCTCCAATCTCAATCTTTTGGAAAAAGAAAGTGGTAGCTAAACATATACAGCCACCAAACATATTCCAGAAATTACGCTAGCTTCGGCTTCTTTACTAGTTATTAATCTTAGTTCATGTCTTCATACCAATTACGCAGACCATAAAACAAGAAGCGACCATAAACACAAACATCTTCTCAGAATTCACAAACTCTTCTACAAAAGACAAATCCATACCCATCCAACAATTCATAACTCCAAATCAAAACAAATTGCTACACAAATACTTTACACAAAAAAGCTGCTCAAAAAATTCTCCAATCAAACCTCAAAAACACCTAAGCCATAAACCAAAACTGATACTTACAGTGACAGGAGCGTCAACTCGCTGAACATTACTCTCTTCGACTAATATTTCCATGGCTTTGAGACATAGAGCCTTGACTTCCGATTCCTTAAGCGGCTCACATCTTTTCAGCTGCTCTATTTGCTGGTCTAGGTCCGACATCTTCCCAGATTCAAACTTGGAACTTTGAACTTCGAACTGAAAACCCTTCTGCAATTTCGCTCAATAAATCAGACCCTTGACGAATAATCGAACAAAATTGTTATTCCATATCTGAATATTGACCACTATTTTCTTCACTTTTTGAAGTGTAACGTTTTTTTATACTCTCACAGGTAATTGACGTTGGCAGTGGTGAGGTTCACTACTTTTTTGTGAGGCCTTTCTTTATCTCCCTGTCGCTCCCGTCTGTGTTTTCGCGATTAGCGCTGGTGCGCTCGAGTTTTATGAAATTGTAAGTTTAGTCCCTAATTGACGTGGAAATATTTGTGTGTCCTCAATCAATTTGAGCATATAAATCATATTTATATACCAAATCAATATTAAATCATATTTTTATATAAAAAAATATATAAACAAACATATCAACCATTGTAAACCTATCATATTGAATTAATTAATAGGTCGACCAAAATCGGGTCCATAAAAGTACGTTTAATTTATGGGTTTACAATGTTTTTTTTGGTCAATTTTTTTACCAGCGTCTACACGAGAGTGATTGTATTACTGAGAATACTCCTGCTAATTTTCAAGAATTTATTGATAAAAGTCACGTTTAAACAATACATTTACTCAATATAAAAAGTGATATGATTTTACAGGACTTCACTAACCGGAAAATCGATAGAGAGATGTGAGATTTTATAAGGCTTCTTTTGGGTCCAGCCCAAATTGAGGTAAGTCCATCAATTGTGTAGCC
Organism: Haberlea rhodopensis; assembly: GCA_907163345.1. Classification (NCBI taxonomy): domain Eukaryota; kingdom Viridiplantae; phylum Streptophyta; class Magnoliopsida; order Lamiales; family Gesneriaceae; genus Haberlea; species Haberlea rhodopensis. The sequence goes on along the minus strand of CAJQUN010000004.1, from coordinate 1,768,040 downwards.
CATTAGGACTAAATAATGTCCTCTTTTACTTGGAAGAATTGAGCTAATTTTCAGACGTGAAAAATTGAGGCAGTAGCATTTCTGAAAAAATAAGAACAAAGAGGGTTCCTGACAGAATTTTTCAAGGCGACGATCGGAGGCTCATTTGTGGTCCAAATTCGTTGAAATTTGGCATCACCTTCACAACTCATCGGTCATCATTCTGATTGGTGGGATTCGATTTTGGAGCTCCGGAGTGGTAGATCTCGTGGCTGGAACAATGGTGCAGATTTTGGTGATTTCTTGCCAAACTTTGTTCTTGCTTATTGATTTTTGTCTTGATTGTTGAGAATCATTTATTGCTCTAAGTTTGAGAGTTTTTATGTTCATGTTGATGTTGTAAGGACTCCTCTTTGATTATAGTGGATTTGATTAGGTCTCGTAGGCCTCTTGGTTTTTATTCTTCAACTTGAAGGGGTTTTCCACATTAAAAATCTCGTGTTGATTGGTTATAGTTCTTGATGGAATATTGCTCTATATTTGTGTTTCATTGGTTTGTGGATAGGTGAAGGTTTACCTATTGATTTGTGAATTATTGTTTAGCTTTGTCCCAACAGCTTCACCCACCGAAACACAACTCATGGTGAACCAAACAAAATGTTCACAGTCGAGACACAACCCTTGCAACTGAAGGTCATTGAGAAACTCTAATTATCACGCATATATGTAAAATATTACATGTACGAGATAAACATATTAAAAAATGCATAGAAAGCAAAAGAAAAAGATTTTTTTTAAAAAAAAAAATCTCCCTCAATTTACCGGATTATTTATCGAAATATTATAAAAAATAAAAAAAAATTCACAAATACCGTAACAAAAAAAGTGTATACAAAAATACAGTAACTCGCCACTTGAAGTGGCAAGTTCAACATTTTTTTTAAAAAAGTTGAACCCGCCACTTCAAGTGGCGGGTTCAATGGTTATTAATTTTTTTTTTAAATTTCATTTTTTAATTATTTTTTTTTAATATTTGAATAATTTAAAAATAAAACAATGGATTGTGGTACATCTCTATATGCTGACAACATCGAATCACCGTAAGAATAGGAGATATAAAATTGCTAGTAACTGTTCAAAAATTTGCATTAAAATTAAAACCAGCATTTAAATTTATTATTTACTACATTATATATATATATATATAATGTATATATATAATCAAACAAGGCATTGACAATAAAAATGGCTGACATCATGTTGCGAAAAAGTAAGTAAACAAGGAAAAATAAACATAAAGTAATCTAGTTTTGCATTTTTTGCAAAAAAATATAGATTTCAATTATATAAAAAAAATCGATCTATGAAATATTGCGAAGGTAGTTGTAACCTTTTGATAAAAAAATGTAATTTTATTCATAAAAAGCTATGATGCACTAACATTGTTGAAAATCACTTGATGCAGTGTCAGACATTTTTAGGATATCGACATCTCTTGGATATTCCTCAGACACGTAGCGTGTCCTTAATTTAAAAATAAAAATTAATTCGGACATCAATATCAGACACTTCCGATAGACGTATCCGACAAGGAAAGAATATTGTTGGTTAATTGTACAAATTTATAAGTTTTTGACTAAAATAAAAATTAGATGTGTTTGTTAAATTTTATGGTAATTGAGATAATATGCATTTGATGCTAATATCAGTGATATATAATGATTTTAGTGACATTCATTTATTTATACGTTTCTTGAATTTGGTAAGCATATATATTTTATTTAGACGTGCTTGCTAAACATTATATTATTTGAAGTACTATACATTTAATGTTAGTTTGTATAATATTGTGATAATTATAGTGACATGCATTTATTTATACGCTTCTTGAATTTGATAATAATATTTTTTGTTTTTTATTACCTAACTTTTTTATTACGTACTTCTTTAAAAAAAAATCAGTTTTAACATCTAAACATTGTATTTTATCCCTCAAAAATTAATTTTTGTCTCCCTAAATTATATTTTGACCCCTAAAAAATATTGCCATCCATTTTTATGTTTATATTTTTTTGCCACCATTCTCGAAAAATCTTGTGTTCGTTCCTGCATAGAATATATAACATCAGTTTAATCATCCCTAATATAACAGCGCACTAATCGATTTTCTTAAGCTGATTTACCATCTTATGCCATCCCACTTTAGATATTATTTTCATAAGTATTTGATCTTCAATACAAATAATAATAATAATAATAATAATAATAATAATAATAATAATAATCTTACTATCTTATAATGACTAAGCACCTTAGTGGTATGACCATTTTGCAAATCCAAAATATACCCCTACTATTATGTGCTAAATGACCGCAAGATCCCTCTGCTAATTTCGATAACCACAATAACATCAAAAATTATTTGGGATAGAAACTACAAAATCAATTTTAAAAAAGTTTATTACATATCAAAAGCAAAAATTAAAAATTAAATTTATAATTACCACATTACTTTACAAAATAAATACTGTATATGCATGTATCGTGTGCAACGGAGCATTAGTAGTAATAATCTATTATGCACATGTGACATGTGTAATGTATTTTGTTATAAAAAGTTAACGGAAAATAATTTAGACTTGAAGTTTGATCAAACGGCAAAATGACAAATCTAACGAGGGAGAAAGATCGAGAGAAAGAAACGTCGCGAAACGAGCGTTGAGGTCAATGTCCATATCAACACATAAATACGGCGTCGTCTATCGAATAAAAAATAAATCGGAGGCACATTAGCTGTCTGCAGATTTAACTTATTGATAGATAAACTATTGTTGGCGAGAATTGTGTTTCGAAGACGACGATTCGGCCAGACAAATCTTGCCGCTACCTGGTGGCGCCGCCTGCTTCGACACGTTAAATAATCACCTTTGAAAAGTGTCGGTCTTTCTCTAACCCTTTCGCGCTGATTTTTCACAATTCAGATCGACAGTTTCGATTCATAAGGTAAAAATAGAGCAAATCTGATCATCCTTTTTTTTTTCTTCAATTCGACGGTTTTTTTTACGATCCGTTGTACGAAGATGTGGCTATGAATTCAATCGGTCTTTTGATTGCATCTTTTTTTGCCCTAATTTTCGTCCTCCGTAGTTAACACCCTTACAATAGCTCCATTTATCGTGCAATTTGATTTGGAGGCTGTTCTTGCACATATTATTTTTGAGGTTTCTGAAGTTTTTAATATAATGCATATTTGAAGAATAGGTAGAATTGTGAAATTTTACGCAGCTTCTTATGTATCTATTATTCACATAAAAACTTGATGATTTTTTTATTTTTTATAATTTCTGACATGCTTCTTATCTGCTCCTTCGCCATTTTTGTTACTGAATTGAGGTTATGTAGTGAATATAGAAATGATGAATCTAATTCTGTTTATTCTAGATCAATTCAGCATTTGGCAGATTTCGTTTTCAGGAAGTATGGACAGTGTTTAATTTTTGGAGACACCAAGTTGTCAAATTTGCTGTTGTTTTCTTATCTTTTGTTCAGTGGTAATTTGAAGTTACTTCTGCTAGTACTGAAAGGTTCAAACTTGAGATTTTGGACAATTTTAGTGTCAATGTACTTTTAAGACTGAAATAACTTTTGATGGTATGCAACCTCCAAATTTAGATTTTAGATGATTGTTGAATTTGCTCGTAAATTTTTGGATCATTAATTAGTAAAGCAGCCAATTTGTGGAAAAAAGTCCTAATCCTTTTTAATCAGTGCAATGGCTGCTGCTGGAGACTCATGGGTGAGGGAGTATAATGCGGCAGTCAAACTTGCTGATGATGTTAACAGCATGATATCTGAAAGGAGTTCGTTGCCCGTGACTGGGCCGGAGGCACAGCGCCATTCATCCGCAATTCGGAGGAAAATTACTATATTAGCAACCAGATTTGACAGCTTACAGTCTCTTTTGTCAAAGCTTCCTGGAAAGCAAGCTCTGTAAGATATATCGAACTGATTATTTAATCAAATGTGGAAATTGTTACCATTATAATAGAATTGGAATTAGTTAACCTATATACCTCCTTTGTCCCTTGATCCACTTGTGTCGCTTACATATGCTTTACTTCCTCTCCCTTCTTTCCACTTTTCCTCAATCCACTGTATAGTGACCATGATCTTTCTTTGCTTTCAGTTACATAAAATGATAAGTTGATATATATTTACCCTATTTCTTGTGCTGTTTTTTCTTTAAATGGGTACTGCATCTATAGTTAACATGAGTGGATTTTTTCTTGAAGTTTCTGAAGAATTATCAACACCTCAATTTTTCATGTCAAACTGCAAACTACGATGGCTTTAGGTATGGGTTTTCGCAATAGAAATGTGTTAGTATTTTCTTATTTGAGACAGATCTGTAAATGCCTGCACAAAGAAGGAAAGTAAACAATACACAGTCAAGTAGCAGAGTCTTTAACCCCAGTATAATTTGTGGATTTCATTTATTGTGGTGCCTATCACTTAATATATTTCACCTTTCAGTTCGAATGCTCTTTATGTGACTCGATTGTACAGAGGGAATGCTCGTTACTTAAAGAAAAATCTCTACTCTGGTGGTCCTGCTGCCATACTTTATTTTTTTGCAAAGAGGAGAAGCAAATTATTTCATGCGTATTTGTGCCAGATGGTGGACCTCTTGGTTCTTTATTTGACCATTTTCTTGTCGTATACTTTTTTAACCTTCTCCATCTCATTTGTAGGACTGAGAAAGAAATCAATCGTCGCAACGACATGGCTGCAAATTTGAGATTAAAAGTAAACCAGATGGCTTCAACATTGAATATGTCCAACTTTGTAATTAGAGACAGCTTACTTGGTTCGGAAATCAAGCCTGTTGATGCTATGAGTAGAACAACTGGTCTTGACAACTATGGCGTTGTTGGTCTCCAGAGACAGATAATGAATGGCTGGTTGCTTAAACTTTAATCTTGAATTTTATTCGTTTTTTCTTACCTTGATGTTCCGTCTAGCATTGCTATTTTCCATCTTTATTTATTTTTTCCTCCCTAGAACAAGATGAGGGTCTTGAGAAACTGGAGGAGACGGTAATAAGCACCAAATATATTGCATTGGCAGTTAACGAAGAGCTAGATCTGCATACCAAGCTGATAGTTAGTGCTCTTATTCTCCTTGGCGTGTCTAGCCTACCTACTTTTGCCGTGTCGTGAAAATGAGTCATTTATAATATCATGGTTAATTTATTGTCTGTTTGATACTCAGGATAATCTTGATGAGCACGTAGAAATTACAGACTCCAGACTGCAGGTAACATTATTTTACAAACATTTTATCTGTCCATAACAAATCCTTTATGCCCAGGTGTATTAAGTTTAGGCATCTTTGATAATACCAGGCCTGTTTTTAAGCGTTAAAGCACATTAGTGATATTGAAGATAATAATACTCAATTTCAATGATAACACACATCAGAAATAAATGTTTTAGAAAGTCCACTGAAATGAAAGCAAGAGGCTGAATGGACCGTAATAGCAAGTCCTCTTTCAAAAGAGATTCACGTAGTGACATACAGTGCTTGGAGACTTTTAAATGTTTTTCTTGAGTTTGATAAGCACGCAGCTAAGAAAAATGGAAAATATGATGGACTAGAGCTGTGGTGTCACGATGTATGGTTGATTGAAATCATAATTCATAAACTTGTATTCTAAGATGTTTTCTGTGGCTCTGTAATTTGCTCTTTCTTTGGATGAAGTTTCTGATTTTGCACATTACTTGGCCTTTAATTTGTTATTTTGTGCGCAAGTCAAATCGACCTGCATTCATTTCTTCATTTTCTTTTAACGGAACAACGAGCGCAGAAAATGCTTGCAAAATTGAATAAACGGACAAAGGGTGGCTGCTCCTGCTTCAGCTTATGTTTAGCAGTTATGGGGATTGTTGTTTTGATTGTCGTTATATATTTGCTGGTCAAGTATTTGTAATAATATATACGAATGGATCAAAATTGGTTGTTTCACATGTCTCTGTGCGCCGTTGGTTGATCTGTAATATTGCTTAAAGGTGTTGTATTCCATTTCGTGGATTTCAGTTTCGTTTTTGTTTGCCCTGTAAGGGGTTCCACGTACATTGTGTGACATGTTTTGATTGTTAAAACAAACTTATCGTAAAGCATTAGGTGAAGTAATGATACTTATCATGGTTTGTGATGCATCCTTGTATGTATTTGATAGCATACAGCTCTCATTGTTGTTCAAAGTCTTGACAACTCTGAGGTTTTACATGTGATAAACGTCTCTTTTGATCAAATTCATGTTAATCCACGTGGACCATAATTTTGGTGACGAAGGTTGATTAGAAAAGGTGAAAATGATTTGATATGAATTTTATATTTTGTTACGAATAATTTTTTTAAATAACATTAGTAGTTATAATCCACGAGGGTGAAAACATAAGGCAAAATTTCAATATAAACAACAACTAAGTTTTTAATTGATGACGGCTACATGAACCATAGAAGAGATAAGTCGGGTCGTGTATATGGCACCGTCTTCTTCAAGAGATTCTTTCGGTCAGAATATCCCCGTTGATCCCTCTGTGCTCCAAATCTTTGTATATAACTTCGAGTCATGTCTTCTTCGGCCGTTCTCTTGTTATCGTGAAAAGGCCGAAGTTCATGGATTCTACTCGACGAACATATATATTGTTGGGCATATGACGTATGTAACTAAACCAGCATAAGCAACTTTCTTGAATCTTATATTCTATACAGGACATAATACTTCAGCTCAAATATCTTCATTTCTTATTTTATATCTTCTTTTTTTACAATACATCCAATAGAATATACGCACACACTCATCTTTTGGACGTGATTTCTCTTGGATGCTCAGCATTTCGTCCCATACATCATTACAAGTCTAATGACAAATTTATAAAACTTTCATTTCAATCTCAGCGAGATATTATATCGCATAAACTCTCGACGTGTGTTTTTTAATTTCAACCACCATGTGTTATCTTAATAGGTGCCTACATAAACTTGCGAAAATTGAAGCATGTTCACTATATGGGCCAGTCGGCCCATAAATATTCGGCCCAGTACCCTGAAATCCGATGCTTCAGAAGCCATTGACATATCTCTAAAATAGCTCAATCCCTAATTGGGGCTATTTCCCAAGTTTTCAGAGCGTAAACGTTCTCTCTCTTTAGATGATGATTAAGCTGCTTAAATCTCTCTCTCACATATTAATCATTTTTCCATCTTTCACGTGCAGCTTGAAAACAGGTGGAAGGATATTTTTTCATTTGAGGTTTTCCCATATAAATGCCAAGTTTTATTACAACTCTTTGAACTTAAGGATGACTATGTTCAACAAGAAATCAGAAAACCTGCAAGTCAAGCAAGCTGCAGCGTATGATATATTTACATTTTGCTATCAATTTTTCTCTCAAGGAACCTGATTGAATATTTGAAAAAAATTATGTGAATCATTTTGGTAAACATTAAATAATATGACAGCCCGGTTGGCCTAGTTAAACTAAACAGAACCACTACTAGTTCATGATGCAACTTCTCAAAGCTTGAACATATCTATCGTCTGTTTCGATTGGTTATCTCGTTTCTTGATGTGCTATTAGATTGTTCATTGGGCAGTTTTTTAATCTTCAAATCTCTTGTCAAACAATTTATTTGCTCCGAATATTTGAGCACCTTTAGCAACCAAATTGTGTTTGGAGAAACTTGTTATACCAAGTGGAGTATGTAATTATGGTTGGGGTCGTGTGGAGATCAGCAGTAGAAAATAGTTATTTTGACCTTAATAAATTGGTTTGGTTTTTTAATATCTGCAAAGATACCTACTACATTGTCGTCAATTTTTATGGTTGCAACTTTTTGCTTTAATGTTTATTTGGCACTATGGGAATACGGCTATTTCTACATTCATGTCTTCTGTTTTTGGGGATTCCATGAGATTTTTTTATTGCCTTTTTTCACAGAAGAGAAAGACCAAAAGTAAAAATGAGTTCTTCATGTTTCCCTTTTGTTATTTAGAAGTCTAAACTTTTTATTTGATCTTATTTGCTTTCTCTACGTTTGTGCTTGATCAGCTTTCAACAATCTGTTATTTTTCCAGCTGCAAACGGGATGGTTTTCATCTCATGTGCTTGATTGCTTGAGATTGCGAGTTGCTCAGAGGTTTCTGACCGTATACCCTGAGGCTGGTGCAAAATCCATACTGAAGTCTGTTTCTAGACGCTTTGAAAGATCAAAGAGAGTTCATATTAATTTGAAGGATTCAAAAGGCAATGGAGGAAAACATCCTAATGAAGGTTTAAATCGATCAGCGAAATTTTGATTACATCCTCCTGGCTTTTTATGAATTTGTTCTCAGATTTATAATTTAGCTTTCGTATTTACCTTTTGATATGGTTCCAATATTAATATATATCACTAACATGATACTGTCTTCTACTCTCGGTTGGCTAATTGAATTAGCGTCGGTCGCCCGATTCACTTGTTGCCCTATTCACTTGTTATCTGGAGTACTTCTAGTAATTTTTTTATATTGCAGATGTTGTACAGAGCGAAGATAAAGAACTCATCGAAGATGCAGAAGATGATGAAATTGAAGAGGACAATCTTGGGGAAGGTTTGAATGCAGCTGAGGTACTTGATCCAGGGATTATTCCTTTGTTTGGTTTCAGTTCCCATCCTTATTTTCCACACCACAAACTGTGCTCGAACATTACAAGCCCATTTTCATTCTTTTTATCAAAACAGATTTTCATACATCCTAATATAACTACTTTTAGTTCAACTTTTAATCATTTTCTAAAAATATTCTATTATTATAAATTAATATTTTTCAACATTGTTAAAATTTATTTATATTATGAAGTGAAATCAATATCTACATATTTCTGACATGATTTAATATTTAAAATGACAATTTTATTTCCTAAAAATAAATTCAAAAAAGTGAAGTAACATTTTTATCTCCTAAAAAAAAATTAAAAACCGAGAACATTTTGTCCAAATTTCACTGAAACATCCAAATTGAAAGAAAAGAGGCTCTATGTATTTGTCTGTTAAACTATTCTTCATGTATTCGACACTTCCTAGAAAAAAATTATGAAGTGATAATCTACCTACAACCACCTACCATTTTACATTTTCTTTTCCAGGTTGAAGAGGACACGGATTTTTTGCTACAACCACATTCATGTATCCTTGCTCTGTTCTTTGTTACCTATGTTTCCTTTATGCTAAATTGCTAATAGAATAAGAAGTAAAATAAAGTAGGAGGCAATGCGAAAACTCATCTGAATTACCTTAGAGTGCATTTGTATTTATGGATTTCAAATTACTCTACTTGTTTGGATGGACTAAATTCAAGTGAATTTCAAATCCACTATATATCAAATTAAACATTTTCAGTAGTAATTGTGATGGATTTCAAATACATCCATCTTGGATGTCATTTGAAATCAATCATCAAAATTATTTCCCAAATCAAATCTGTCAATCTAAACACAACTTTAATATTTCCTTCTTGACCTTTATGCCAATAAAAATAATAAGCAATGCTCTATTGATGCTTATAAAGGAGGCTTTGCAAAAGCTCATGTTATTTATTCTCCTGCTTCATCGCAGCCTCCAGGTTCGGATGACATTTTTGTTTGATCGGTTATCCTCTTTCTTTGATGCATTACATTACTTCTTTGATTCGTTATTTCTTAAACGAGTCGATATGTTTGAAATTGCTGCATATATGAATTCATTTATGTTCAGTATCATGAATCAAGTATGCATATTGAAATCATATCAGCTATATCCTATACACGATCTACAGATATCGAACATGAAAGCATCTCAAAAGACTATCTCCAGGATCTTTTTGGTAGTTTTCCCTTTAATGCCGCGGCAGGAGGAGATGAAATGCAAGGTGCTGACCCTTATGATGGAGAATATCAGATTTATGAACAGTGTAGTGATGAAGATGATGACGACTCCAATGATGAGGAATACTAAAAGACCAACCTGGAGTATTCTTTTTTAAAGGGTCGTCTATTTGTCCCCCTCTGCTTTTCTTTGCTCGTTTCATGATTCTATTCCCGTCTTCCGACTCCATATCTTCTAGTCCAGTCAAAGGTGGCTTGGAGCAAGCAATATTTAAGTAAATTTTGTGAAGTTCTAAATGTTCCCTTCGCTGAATCGCTGCTACGGAGTACGCCTACGCATCATTTCAATTTTCAGGTAAGGTTCAAGTTCGACAACAGTACACTTCTCCATTCACTTGGCTGCTTCCCTTGATTTATATCCTAAGATTCTTTAATATGTTCATATTTAACGGTGTTGTAAACTTGTTATTGATTTTGGGTTAAGATTTTGGGATAACGAGATAAATTTGAAATATCTGAACGGGTTTTTGCTTCGAAATCGTAGCAGCTTTGGTTAATGCATGTTCTTGGTGAATTTCGTAGTATTCTGGCTGATATTCGGAATTAGATTCTTCATTATGCTTCCCTTGGTGTAAAGAGAATATTATTGTTTCCTTTCTGCTTAAAAACGTGTTAAAGCAGGTGCTTGACAAAGACAAGTTTGTTGATGTTTATTACTAGTCTATTTTTCTATTTTGATCTAGCTCAACACCAGTTTTTGGCTTTAAAGCATATATCCCGGGTGATAAGTGTATTTTATACACTTATATTTCTTCTTGTTTTGCATGGTTTAGTGTTAGTTTTCGATCAGAATTACGCTTTTGGTTTTGTTATGTGTTGTTTTGCAGGAATCCAGGTAATTACATGTTTTGTGGACTAAAAGGGTGCAAATGACGGAAGGAACGGATGAATTGAAGTAAAAAATCTACACTTTGAATCAAAGCAACAGGCGTAATTACGCCTGTCTTGAGGCGTAACTACGCCTAAGCCACGGCATTTGAGCTTTTAAACGAATTTCTTGAGGCGTAACTACGCCTAGAAGGAGGCGTAACTACGCCTAGCTTACGGCATTTGAGATTTTGAAGAATTTTAACTGGCGTAATTACGCTACTTTGGAGGCGTAATTACGCCAGTCACGCGGGAAGCCAGACTTTGGACACGTCGACAGGCGTAACTACGCCACTTCGGAGGCGTAATTACGCCTGATGAATTTTGGTAATTTTGGAGACCTTCCTTATCTGATGCACACGGACTTTTAAAGGGTTTAGAGGAGGATTTTCGAAGGCTATTCAGACTTAGACATATTTTGGGAGTGAAGGAGGCTAGGGTTGAAGAACGGAGAAGAATAACGACGACGGCTCGGAGCAAAAAGTAGAGAATTCATCACGAGACGGCGGCGTTCATCGGAGATCGAAGAATAGCGTCAATTCGTTTTGTATCTCTAAACTTTTATCAATTTTTATGGGTTATTTAAACATGTCTATGTGTTTAAATATTTCTAGCATGAGCTAATTTTATTTTCTAGGAGACGATGTAGCTTGTTTTGAAACTACGCTTATTATGAATTGATTGAAGTTTATTTGGATTTCTGTATGGTTTATTTATGTTTTCCTGTTCCTAATGCTTTTAATCTATTGGCCATGGATTGAATGATTCCATATTCGTGATCTATCACTCGGGAGAGGGGGTTGTGAATAGGAAAGAAAGAATTCGTATCATGGTAGTTATATTGTTCGGAAGGCCTATAACTCCATAGAAGTCGTCATAGGAATTACTGCGCTTTTTCAATTGTTTGATAATTAATCTTAGATAGGGATATCAAGATTAATGTTAGATAATTACTTCTGCTTAACACCCGGGAGGGGGAGTAGAAACAAATAAGAATTCTCGGCTAGTAAACTAGGAAATCCATAAAATGGAAATCGAGGAATGATAAGTGTAGTGGATGAACAAGTGAAATCGTACTCCTATATTCGTCTCCAACTGATTTCTTTTCAACTCAGTATTTGATCATCGTTAGTTAATTAATTTTTATTCTTCGCATAACAATCAACTATTCGATTCTCTAAATAAAGCAAAGATTATTTTAATTCAGTACTTAGATTTAACTATTTAATCAATCTCTGTGGGTTCGACATCTTTTTATACTAAAACTTGACTACCGTGCGCTTGCGGTAAGGGATTTTTCGCAACAAGTTTTTGGCGCCGTTGCCGGGGATTGATTTATTTAGTACAAGCTGATACTGTACCAATTAATCTTGGTTTTAATTTAGAGCTTTTATTCATTTTATTTTGGAGTGAATTTTGTCTTTTCTGAATTTTTTGCAGTGCATGCGAAAGTACAATACTCCTGAATCGTTACTGTTTGATCCTGAGATCGAGAGAACTGCAAGAAGACTGAGAAAAACGAGAAGGGAGGAATTGATAGAAATGGCTGCAAATAGAGACAACAACGAACCACCTCCACAACTTGTTGAACCTCAAAGGGCGATCAGAGACTATTTCAAACCATTGGTCAACAACAATTACTCTGGGATAGCTCGCCAGACTATCAATGCCAACAACTTTGAACTTAAGCCGGCATTGATAAGTATGGTGCAACAGAATCAGTTTGGTGGGTCCCCTGTTGAAGACCCCAACTTGCATTTGAGGATTTTTTGGAGATAGCTGATACTGTGAAGATGAATGGTGTTCCAGAAGATACTGTGCGATTGCGATTGTTCCCTTTCTCTCTTAGGAACCATGCAAGGAGCTGGCAACAATCTCTTCCAAACAATGGTATTAACACATGGGCGGAAATGGCATCGAAATTTCTCTCGAAGTTTTTCCCACCAGCTAAGTCAGCTCAACTGAACTGAAATCAGTACGTTCAGACAAATTGATTCTGAACAACTATACTAGGCATGGGAGCGATTCAAGGATTTATTGAGGAGGTGCCCACAACATAACTATGAAAGCTGGGTGCAGATTCAGTTATTCATTTTAGTACTCTTACTGCACAACTGTCTGCACTAACCACGCAGGTAGCAGCTCTGACCAAGCAAGGAGCACCACCTACTATTGAATTAGCCGCCGCTGCAGCTGGAATGGAGTTGTCAAGGGAAGCAGAGCAAGAGCACGTTCAGTTCATAAACAATCGGTATCCCAACAACAATAATAACTACCGAAGCAATCCGTATCAACAAGGGTTCCACAACAATGATAGACTCTCATATGCCAACAACAATAGTGCTCTGAATCCACCACCTGGATATGCTCCACAAAAGAATGAAGGTAAACCTTCATTTGAAGATTTGGTGAATACTTTTGTTCAAAGTTCGAAATTGAGGCTTGAGAAGAATGAGTCGAGGCTTGATACGATTGAGGGTCACATGAACAACATGGGTGCTACAATGAAATCTCTTGAGGTGCAAATTGGGCAGCTTGCTAATGCCATGAACAACCAACAAAGAGGATCATTTCCTAGCAACACCGAAGTGAACCCAAGGGAGCAGTGCAAGGCCGTGTCATTGAGAAGTGGTAAGGAACTTGGGGATGTAGAACCAGCACATGTTGATGAGCCATCTGTTGAGGAGACTCAAATTCAGGTTGAAACCCCTAAAGAAGTTGAAAAGGATAAGCAAGCCACATTACCGGAAAAGCTTCCTATGTACAAGCCTACACTTCCATATCCTCAACGTTTCCGGAAAAAGGCTATAGATGACCAGTTTGCCAAATTCTTGGAGATTTTCAAGAAAATCCACATAAATATTCCTTTTGCCGAGGCGTTGCAACAAATGCCTAATTATACAAAGTTTATGAAGGATATAATGGCAAGAAAGAGGAAGCTTGAGGAATTTGAAACCGTGAATCTCACAGAAGAATGTAGTGCAATACTCCAAAAGAAGCTACCACAAAAATTGAAAGATCCAGGGAGTTTTACTATTCCTTGTATTATTGGTAGTTCTACATTTAATAGGGCGTTATGTGATTTAGGTGCAAGTATTAATTTAATGCCTTTATCTGTTTTCAGGAGTTTAGGGCTTGGTGAAGTAAAGCCTACTACAATCACATTGCAATTGGCGAATAGGTCTCTCACATATCCTAGAGGGATAATTGAAGATGTGCTTGTGAAGGTGGACAAATTTATTTTCCCTGAAGATTTTGTGGTTCTAGACATGGAGGAAGATGGAGATGTTCCATTAATTTTGGGGAGACCATTCTTAGCAACAGGCAGGGCACTTATCGATGTCCAAAGAGGAGAATTATCCTTGAGAGTTGGAGGAGAAGAAGTCATGTTCAATATTTACAAGGCTCTCAAGGGACCTGACGAGGTAAGTACTTGCAAGTTTTTGGATGTTATTGACTCATGTGTGCATAACTTTGAAGTAGGAGCAATACCGGAGGATCCATTGGAGAATTGCATGGTCAACTCTATTATGAAAGTGGATGCAACTGAACCTGATCTTGCTGAGCAAGTAGAAGCACTTAAGAGCCTGCCTAAGGAGAACAACACTACTGGAAAAGAGGAAGATGTACGAGATACATCAGTCAAAGAAGATACAAAAGCGAGCTCGGAACTGAAAGAACTACCGGCCCACCTTACTTATGCATTCTTGGGTGAGAATTCGACATACCCGGTAACTATATCTTCATCTCTTTGTTCTTTAGAGAAGGATAAATTATTACGTGTATTGAGGACATATAAATCTGCTTTGGGTTGGTCGATTTCTGATATCAAGGGGATTAGCCCGTCTTTGTGCATGCATAAAATACTTATGGAGGATTCCTTCATTCCTTCCATTGATCATCAAAGGCGGTTAAATCCAGCAATGAAGGAGGTAGTAAAAGCAGAAGTGCTTAAATTGTTAAATGCTGGGATTATTTATGCTATTTCAGATAGTGCATGGGTTTCCCCAGTACAGGTTGTGCCAAAGAAAGGAGGGATGACAGTGGTAAGAAATGAAAATAATGAGTTGATCTCAACTCAAACTGTGACGGGGTGGCGAGTTTGCATTGACTATAGGAAACTCAACAAGGCCACAAGGAAGGACCACTTCCCTCTTCCATTTATCGATCAGATGCTTGACAGGTTTGCCGGTTATTGTTATTATTGTTTCTTAGATGGCTATTCAGGATACAATCAAATTGCCATAGACCCCGAGGATCAAGAGAAGACAACGTTTACCTGTCCATATGGCACCTTTGCGTTTCGAAGAATGCCTTTTGGTTTATGCAACGCACCTGCTACTTTTCAACGGTGCATGATGGCGATATTTTCAGATATGGTGGATGAGATCCTTGAAGTCTTCATGGACGACTTTTCGGTATTTGGTTCCTCTTTTGATCATTGTTTGCATAACCTATATCTTGTGTTACACCGCTGCCAAGAAAAGAACCTCGTGTTAAATTGGGAGAAATGTCACTTTATGGTGCAAGAGGGTATTGTCCTTGGCCATAAGGTGTCATCTCAAGGACTTGAAGTGGATAGAGCAAAAGTGGTTGCAATTGAGAAGCTTCCACCTCCGAACAATGAGAAGGCTATTAGGAGCTTCCTTGGACATGCCGGGTTTTATCGACGTTTTATTAAAGATTTTTCTAAAATAGCTAAGCCTTTGTGTAATTTGTTAGAAAAAGACTCACCTTTTGTCTTTGATGATTTGTGTTTGCAGGCATTTAACAGGCTAAAGAAAGCACTTATATCTGCACCAATCATCATAGTGCCGGATTGGAAGGAGCCATTTGTTCTAATGTGTGATGCCAACGACTATGCTGTGGGAGCAGTTTTGGGGCAAAAGAGAGACAAGATTTTTAGGGCGATCTACTATGCAAGTAGAACTCTTGATGGAGCCCAACAGAATTACACGACCACCGAGAAAGAGATGCTAGCTGTGGTGTATGCATTCGACAAATTTAGAGCATATCTGATCGGGACAAAGGTCATAGTTTACACAGATCATGCAGCGATTCGTTATCTTTTTGCCAAGAAGGATGCGAAACCCCGGTTGATTAGATGGATCTTGTTGCTACAAGAGTTTGATTTCGAGATCTTGGATAAAAAGGGCAGTGAAAATCAAGTAGCAGATCACTTATCTCGTTTGGGGTTGGAGGATCAAATGGATCATGGAGTCATACAAGAGAACTTTCCTGATGAACATCTCTTTGAGGTATGTACTAAAACTCCGTGGTTCGCTGATTTTGCTAATTATTTGTCGTGTGGTATATTGCCTCGAGACCTCACTTATCAGCAAAGGAAGAAGTTCTTTCATGATGTGAAGAATTATTACTGGGATGAACCGTATGTATTCAGACGCTGTGCAGACCAAATTGTCCGGAGATGCGTAACTGAGGAGGAATCAAGAGAGATTCTTGAAAAGTGTCACTCCAGACCTTATGGAGGACATTTTGGAGCAGCAAGGACAGCAGCAAAAGTGCTTCAATCGGGTTTCTATTGGCCAGAGCTACATCGAGACAGTTATACTTTGGTGAAGACGTGTGATCGTTGTCAGCGCATTGGTAATATTTTGAAACGCCATGAGATGCCGTTGACAAATATCTTGGAATTAGAAATCTTCGATGTATGGGGTATTGATTTCATGGGACCCTTCCCACCATCTTGTGGACAGTCATATATTCTGCTAGCAGTGGACTATGTTTCTAAGTGGGTTGAAGCGATTGCCACATCGACTAATGACGCTCAGGTCGTGGTCAAGTTCGTGCAAAAGAACATCTTTACACGGTTTGGTACTCCGAGATCGATTGTCAGTGATGAAGGGACCCACTTCTGTAACAAGATCTTCAGTGCTTTGATGACGAAATACACTTTGAGGCATAAGATTGCATTGGCTTATCATCCACAGACTAATGGCCAAGCCGAAATTTCTAACCGAGAAATTAAGCTAATTCTTGAAAAGACTGTCAGTATTAACCGGAAGGATTGGGCCCTGAAATTGGATGATGCATTATGGGCATACCGAACTGCATTCAAAACTCCCATAGGGATGTCCCCATATCGTCTAGTCTTTGGGAAAGCATGCCATTTACCGGTAGAGTTGGAACATCGGGCTTTCTGGGCCATAAAGAAGCTGAACTTTGATTTGAAGGCTGCTGGTGAGCAACGGTTGCTACAGCTCACTGAGATGGATGAGTTTCGTAATGAAGCATACGAAAATGCTAAGATTTACAAGGAGCGAACGAAGAATTGGCATGACAAGCAAATCGTGAGAAGAGAGTTTATTCCTGGTCAGAAAGTGCTACTATATAACTCTCGTCTCCGACTATTTCCAGGAAAGTTGAAGTCACGATGGTCTGGGCCGTTCACTATTGAGAAAGTGACCCCATATGGAGCAATTGAACTGAAATGCGATGACGGTCACACATTTCAAGCAAATGGGCAGCGATTGAAGCATTATTTTGGGGAAGAAGTAAGAGACGTGGACGAGGTTCATCTGAGCGAGCCTAAGTGAATGGATGGAAGATAGTCGGGCCGAGGACTATAAACTAAGCGCTATTCGGGAGGCAACCCGAATCCTGTATCCTTATTTTATTTGGATTTTATAAAAAAATATATATATATATATATATATATTTGAGATGCCGTAGGACAGGCGTAACTACGCCCCTTTGTGGCGTAATTACGCCTGTCAATTTTCAGAAAAATTTTCAAAGCCGTAGGCGAGGCGTAATTACGCCTCTCTAGCGGCGTAATTACGCCTCGCGTATTTTTATCCCATCTTCCCCTCAAATTTTCAATTCCGATTTTTTTCCCTTCAATCTCTCTTAATTAAGCTATCCCACCTCTAAAGTCAATATTTTATCGATTAATTGCAGGTTTTTGGAGTCTACTGGTGCAAGGAAGCAAGTTTAGGGGGGTTGCAACAAAGTGGTCTAGCCTAGCCAACCAAATCGAAAATTCTTCATCTAAGGGTTGCTGCCGACTTTCCAGCCCGCACCTTTTCCACAACCGCCCCCGACGATATGGATGACGATGACCACTGACGGTCATCGCTTAGGTATGTGCATCGTTCTATTTATTTCTTCATGTATATGCATTGAGGACAATGCACATTTCTAAGTTTAGGGGGGTACTTTGAACTAGTCAAACTACTTGGATTTCTGTTGTTTTGTGTGTTTGTTTTCCTTATTTTGATTGGTTTGTCTTGATTTAGAGTCTGTTGAGTTTTGAGTGTCATAAGTTGTATTACGAGTCAGTTGAGGCCAATGATGAAAAATTGAGTTGATTTGCGGAAAATTTTAAAATTTTCATGTTTTCATGTTGCTCTTGAGTTCTCACATATTCTTGCACTAGAACCCATGACCATTTGATTAATCAATGATGATTTGAACGAACACAAAAATGATATAGGCAATTCTTGATAATTTGGGCCTTGATTCTTTCATATAAATTTGCCATAGTAGCCCCTTTGAGCTTAAATGTAAAAGAATGAGGATTGAATTGGTTGCAATATCTTTTAGAATCTCATTCAAATTTTCTCTGATATTACCATGGTTTTCAGATGCAACTGAGCACATTGGTCAATTCATGTAAGTTATTTGTGAATTGAGAGTAGTATAGAACTTACTATAGTAATCTTTGAGGCGAAATACAGACATATGTGGCTTAGGAATGATTTAGGCAATTTTTTGATCGTTTGAGCATTTGAAGCCACCAAATGACATCATTTTATCTTTAGTTACCCTTTTGAGCTTATTGAAAATCGAATGACATGTGCTTAGGCACATAATAACCCCCATTCGGCATCATTTCAAAATCCCACATTGACCACCTTGCTAAAGCTTATACACTATTTCCTACCCTCAAGGGAGTAAGCTTCTATTGCGCTTTAAAAGTTCAAATAACTCCTATGATCTTAATTGAAAATGAGAAGTGGAGTAACGAAAAAAAAAAAGAGAAAAATAATGAGGTGAATAATAATGAGGAGGATGAGAAAAGAGGATGAATTGAAATGAAAAGAAAATTGATGAATCATCAATAGAAGGAGTCGAAAGCGGGATGAGAATGCGCAAATTGATTATAATTTCAACTTACTCTCTTGTTTTGAATATCTTTCCTTTTATTGAAGCCATGAGCCAAAGCCTAACGTTACAAGCTTATTAAGACCTATTGATCAAGCCACATTTGTCTAATATACTAGTGGAGAAGGTTATGAATAGTGAACCTATGAAACTCGAGAAACACTTGTAATAAACATGGTTTTCACATTCACATATGAGCATCTCATTACCTAGTCTTGATGCATTGTTAGCATTCATCAAAATACACTCTGTTTTTGAACAATGCAATTTGAACCTATACCTTGCAAAGTCCTATTGATTTGTGTGAGTTAAGATTGCTTTACTGATTACATGGAAATGGTAGCACACACACACGTGAGAATTCTTGAGAAAATGATATGCATGTCTGAATACTTCTGAGGCCTACACAATTGGAATGTTTTACAACTTTGTTTTGTGTGTCTTTTCGTGTCAGTTTAGTTTTGATTTGTTTTTGTTTTGTTTTTGTGTTGTTTTGCTCGGGACTAGCAAAAGTTTAAGTTTAGGGGGTTTGATAAGTGTATTTTATACACTTATATTTCTTCTTGTTTTGCATGGTTTAGTGTTAGTTTTCGATCAGAATTACGCTTTTGGTTTTGTTATGTGTTGTTTTGCAGGAATCCAGGTAATTACATGTTTTGTGGACTAAAAGGGTGCAAATGACGGAAGGAACGGATGAATTGAAGTAAAAAATCTACACTTTGAATCAAAGCAACAGGCGTAATTACGCCTGTCTTGAGGCGTAACTACGCCTAAGCCACGGCATTTGAGCTTTTAAACGAATTTCTTGAGGCGTAACTACGCCTAGAAGGAGGCGTAACTACGCCTAGCTTACGGCATTTGAGATTTTGAAGAATTTTAACTGGCGTAATTACGCCACTTTGGAGGCGTAATTACGCCAGTCACGCGGGAAGCCAGACTTTGGACACGTCGACAGGCGTAACTACGCCACTTCGGAGGCGTAATTACGCCTGATGAATTTTGGTAATTTTGGAGACCTTCCTTATCTGATGCACACGGACTTTTAAAGGGTTTAGAGGAGGATTTTCGAAGGCTATTCAGACTTAGACATATTTTGGGAGTGAAGGAGGCTAGGGTTGAAGAACGGAGAAGAATAACGACGACGGCTCGGAGCAAAAAGTAGAGAATTCATCACGAGACGGCGGCGTTCATCGGAGATCGAAGAATAGCGTCAATTTGTTTTGTATCTCTAAACTTTTATCAATTTTTATGGGTTATTTAAACATGTCTATGTGTTTAAATATTTCTAGCATGAGCTAATTTTATTTTCTAGGAGACGATGTAGCTTGTTTTGAAACTACGCTTATTATGAATTGATTGAAGTTTATTTGGATTTCCGTATGGTTTATTTTTGTTTTCATGTTCCTAATGCTTTTAATCTACTGGCCATGGATTGAATGATTCCATATTCGTGATCTATCACTCGGGAGAGGGGGTTGTGAATAGGAAAGAAGGAATTCGTATCATGGTAGTTATATTGTTCGGAAGGCCTATAACTCCATAGAAGTCGTCATAGGAATTACTGCGCTTTTTCAATTGTTTGATAATTAATCTTAGATAGTGATATCAAGATTAATGTTAGATAATTACTTCTGCTTAACACCAGGGAGGGGGAGTAGAAACAAATAAGAATTCTCGGCTAGTAAACTAGGAAATCCATAAAATGGAAATCGAGGAATGATAAGTGTAGTGGATGAACAAGTGAAATCGTACTCCTAGATTCGTCTCCAACTGATTTCTTTTCAACTCAGTATTTGATCATCGTTAGTTAATTAATTTTTATTCTTCGCATAACAATCAACTATTCGATTCTCTAAATAAAGCAAAGATTATTTTAATTCAGTACTTAGATTTAACTATTTAATCAATCTCTGTGGGTTCGACATCTTTTTATACTAAAACTTGACTACCGTGCGCTTGCGGTAAGGGATTTTTCGCAACACCGGGACCACAGTTAACAATCATATTTACGCTTGTAAAAGCTTTCATGTTTTTCAGATTCACTTTGTCCTGCTGATGTTGGACTTACGGATGGTGGCAAAGAGGATGGTAGAGGTCATGGTCCGTTTGGAGTTGAGGTATTCAATCGAGTAAATCGATGGGCACAACCAATAACTTATACAATCACCTTACGTTATGTTTTGCTTTGAAATGTTCATCAATGTTTAACTTCATCAACGTCTGCGTTTTGTGATTAAAAATGTCAAAAATTCTTGCTTATTAGCTCCTACAAGTTCGTAGTTCGGTCGTAAAAATAACCGAATCTGAACCAAATAAAAAATCGGTTATTTCGGTAACCGACCGAATTAACCGATTTTTTATTCGGTTCGGTTAATTCGGTTTCGAAAAATAATTCGGTCGGTTCGGTTACTATTTTAAAAATCGGTTTCGGTTCGATTTTCAGAAATTCGGTTCGGTCGGTAACCGAACCGACCGAATGCTCACCCCTAACAAAGGGTGGCTGCTCCTGC
The DNA here is from genome assembly GCA_907163345.1 of Haberlea rhodopensis. Taxonomy (NCBI): domain Eukaryota; kingdom Viridiplantae; phylum Streptophyta; class Magnoliopsida; order Lamiales; family Gesneriaceae; genus Haberlea; species Haberlea rhodopensis. Next base: position 1,746,586 of record CAJQUN010000004.1, on the reverse strand, counting down.
TTCAGCTTATGTTTAGCAGTTATGGGGATTGTTGTTTTGATTGTCGTTATATATTCGCTGGTCAAGTATTTGTAATAATATATACGAATGGATCAAAATTGGCGGTTTCACATGTCTCTGTGCGCCGTTGGTTGATCTGTAATATTGCTTAAAGGTGTTGTATTCCATTTCGTGGATTTCAGTTTCGTTTTCGTTTGCCCTGCTAGGGGGTTCCACGTACATTGTGTGACATGTTTTGATTGTTAAAACAAACTTATCGTAGAGCATTAGGTGAAGTAATGATACTTATCATGGTTTGTGATGCATCCTTGTATGTATTTGATAGCATACAGCTCTCATTGTTGTTCAAAGTCTTGACAACTCTGAGGTTTTACATGTGATAAACGTCTCTTTTGATCAAATTCATGTTAATCCACGTGGACCATAATTTTGGTGACGAAGGTTGATTAGAAAAGGTGAAAATGATTTGATATGAATTTTATATTTTGTTACGAATAATTTTTTTAAATAACATTAGTAGTTATAATCCACGAGGGTGAAAACATAAGGCAAAATTTCAATATAAACAATAACTAAGTTTTTAATTGATGACGGCTACATGAACCATAGAAGAGATAAGTCGGGTCGTGTATATGGCACCGTCTTCTTTCAAGAGATTCTTTCGGTCAGAATATCCTCGTTGATCCCTCTGTGCTCCAAATCTTTGTATATAACTTCGAGTCATGTCTTCTTCGGCCGTTCTCTTGTTATCGTGAAAGGGCCGAAGTTCATGGATTCTACTCGACGAACATATATATTGTTGGGCATATGACGTATGTAACTAAACCAGCATAAGCAACTTTCTTGAATCTTATATTCTATACAGGACATAATACTTCAGCTCAAATATCTTCATTTCTTATTTTATATCTTCTTTTTGACAATACATCCAATAGAATATACGCACACACTCATCTTTTGGACGTGATTTCTCTTGGATGCTCAGCATTTCGTCCCATACATCATTACAAGTCTAATGACAAATTTATAAAACTTTCATTTCAATCTCAGCGAGATATTATATCGCATAAACTCTCGACGTGTTTTTTTTAATTTCAACCACCATGTGTTATCTTAATAGGTGCCTACATAAACTTGCGAAAATTGAAGCATGTTCACTATATGGGCCAGTCGGCCCATAAATATTCGGCCCAGTACCCTGAAATCCGATGCTTCAGAAGCCATTGACATATCTCTAAAACAGCTCAATCCCTAATTGGGGCTATTTCCTAATTTTTCAGAGCGTAAACGTTCTCTGCGATACAGGAAACTGAAATTCAGTTTGCTATCAGCAAAGCTATTTATTGGTTTGTATTATATATATTTATTGTTCATTGACTTCGTAATCGAGATTTTTGTGAAATTTTAGAAACTTGAAAATGAGCATAGTACCGAAAGAATCCATTGAAGTGATAGCACAGAGCTTAGGCATCACCAATTTATCCCCAGACGTATTTCCAGCTCTTGCTGCTGATGTCGAGTACAGAGTTCGAGAAATTATGCAGGTTTATTTCACATAAATATAATTTCTTTGGTGTGCGTCAGGCGTCAGCTATTCTTTTGAAATTTCTAGTTCTGATACTTGCAAGTATTTTTATTTGTTGATTTTTTTTATGGTGCAGGAATCTATCAAATGCATGCGGCACTCGAGAAGAACTACTTTAACAACAGACGACGTTGATAGTGCGCTTGGCTTAAGAAACGTTGAGGTGGTCTTTTTAACTCTATGCGGTTACTGATGTATCTTGCTTGTATTTTACTTTTTATTATTTCTTTGTTTTGAAGCTGTATTATCTGACAGTTTGAATGATTGTGGTTTACAAGTTTTTAAATGAGCAATCTTGGTCACCGGCATTGTTGGTTTTGATATTTTGTTAATTATACAGCCACTATATGGATTTTCTGGTCTATAAGCTTTTAAGTTAGTAATCTTGGTTATGGGCATCGTTGTTATTGATGTTTATATAAATAAATACAGCCGATATATGGATTTGCTTCTGGAGATCCTCTGCGATTCAAAAGAGCTGCTGGACACAAGGATTTGTTTTATATCGAAGAAAAGGAATTGGAATTTAAGGAGGTAGGCTGGTATTGACTTTTGGCATTAAAGCATTTTGATCGAAAGCTTTAGCATATTTAGTAACGTGCCTTTTTTTTGTGGATATGCTTTAGGTAATTGAAGCTCCTTTGCCGAAAGCACCACTAGATACTGCAGTAGTCACTCATTGGTTGGCTATTGAAGGAGTTCAGCCTGCAATTCCTGAAAATCCTCCTCCTATGGCTATTCAATGTTTGTATTGTCATTTCTATTTACCTTAAATCTGTTGATCACACTTATGGACTATGATGATGATGTATGGCATTTAGCAGTTGGCCTAGTAGTCAAATCTAGTAGGACACTGTATGTCATTTGATCAACAGCTGTTTGTTACGAATATGCTTACTTTCTTATCTCATCTCTGGCAGCACTTGGGATGCCTTCAGATAACATAAAGAATGACTACAAGGAGGATGGTTTACCTGTAGACATTAAATTACCGGTCAAGCATGTCCTTTCACGAGAGCTTCAGGTAATGCCAATGGTGTTTTGTGCATTATTCTTCACCCTTCAAAGGGCGTATCTTAATTCTCAGTCAATGGTTTTTTGGGTGGTGCTGCAGCTTTATTTTGAAAAAATCACCGAGCTTACTGTCACCAGATCCGACTCCACCCTGTTCAAAGAAGCATTAGTGAGCTTGGCAACCGACTCGGGACTCCACCCTTTAGTGCCTTACTTTACATTCTTTGTTGCTGACGAGGTTATCATAAGTATCTCTCATTTTCTTCTTCTTTTTCCTTTGCTTCCTTATCTGGACTGCTTTGCGATGGTACAGGATGATAGTCATCAATCTTCTATCATGACAGGTTTCTCGAAATTTGAATAATTTTTCTCTTCTTTTTGCTTTGATGCGGCTTGTGTGGAGCCTTCTTCGAAATCAACATATACACATTGAGCCATATGTGAGTTGTTCTTTTTTTGGTAAATTCCTTTTATATACGTATGTTATTTTCTCTTAGCCAAATTTCCTTATCTTAGATTTTTCTTCATTTTACTTATGCATATTTACGGATTACAGAACTATTGAGTCCCTGAATTAATCCACTTTTGTGGTGCTTAGTGATGAGATGTTTTAATTGTATGCAGCCAAACTCTTTCTCTTGCCCTGTATTCTGTTAATGCCGCTGTTGGATTAATTTGAGATCATCCTAAGCAATATTAAAATTTGACCATTTGTTTGAATTGTGCACTGGTTTTCTTATCTTATACAATGTCCGTTGAGAATTGACTTCTAATTTTATTTAGTTGCGAAAGAACCAGCTGTTTAGTTTGGTGGTAAAGGAGAGACAAGTTGATTCAGATGTTACCATTTTGTCTTTACACCATTTCATTTTGCTTACTTGATATTCATGGCAGCGCTTTATTTCCCAAAATGTAAAGGTAGAGATTGTTGTTTGAGCGACATGGTTTTACTTTGAAATATTTGTGATAGTGTGCTTGAAATTCATATATCAAGTGACAATTCCTTATGTCTGCTTTTCTATCCATTAGCTGCACCAATTGATGCCATCAGTGATGACTTGCCTGGTTGCAAAAAGACTAGGAAATAAATTTTCCGACAACCACTGGAGTCTTAGAAATTTCACAGCTATTCTTGTGGCTTCAATCTGCAAGAGGTTGGAATCTTCATATTTACCTGCCCTTGTTGACTACATGAAAAAACATGAGTTTTATCATATCTAACTATTTGTAGAGGTCAAGGCTTCCGTGTCCTTGCGGTGCGCCTAAGGAGCAAATTTGAATCTGGATTTACTCAGTCTCTCTTAAGGCACTCTTATGTTCCACGCAACTGTGCATTTGCAGATTTGGTCATGTTTACCACAATCTCCAGCCACGTGTGACCAGAACGTTACTTCATGCTTTTTTGGACCCATCAAAAGCTTTGCCTCAACATTATGGTGCCATTCAAGGGCTATCAGCCCTTGGACCTAATGTGGTACATTCCTGCTTCCATCTTTCTGTTGCTTTTCTCTATACCCTCAGCTTTTCATTAGTCAAAGTGCTTAACAATGTCTAAATTTCTGTCTAGGTTCGTTTGCTTGTGCTTCCCAATCTTGAGCTCTACTTGCAACTTTTGGAGCCAGAAATGCAACTTGAGACGCAGAAGAATGAAATTAAGAGGCACGAGGCCTGGTTGGTATATGGTGCCCTAATGGTAAGATATCTATTGATTGCATCTTCTAGATGTGATTAATTTTCCTTCACTATTATCATGGAAAATAACTGTCGAAAACAAATTAAAGATGAAGCAAGAAGCATAACTGATACTCATATGCTGTTGTCGTTTAGAGTGAACTTTTACTGCTGGGTTGTTTGTAATTGATTATTGAGAGAGTAGTTGGTGTAATATTGTGTATTGCTCGTGGTGGTGGTAAAACAATTACTTCTCTCGTCATTTAAAATATACCTTAACTTTAAACTTCTTAAGTTTGAAGGGATTTTGTGATAATTTGAGATTGTATCATAGCACACTATAAAGGTTTATTATTAAGTTTGAAAAGTAAAACTTGTCTGTTTTTGGTATTTTATTGTGAAGTGCAGTTGGCTGGTGAGGATAATCATGGGTAGTCATTTGGTTTTGATAGCTATATTTTCAGTGAAGAAAGTTTGTTTGAGGCAGTTCTCTCAAGTATTCTCATGATGAAGAGATCATGTGTGATAGGTTACGGCTACTGACAGCATTTCTTTATATTAGGTCTCTTGAGTTGGAGAGTATGTATAGTGATTGTTTATCTATATTTGCTTGAAGTAATTCCTACTGAAATTTCTGAAGCTCATGTTTAAACCACTTGAGATGCATGTAGCAGGCTGCACAAACAATATTTTTAGGTAATATAAAGTTTTTTCTTGGTTGGTTATAGTTGAAGAATTTTCTACTTGCATCCTGGAGTCTGCTTTCCAAAAAAAAAAAGGTGTAGATCTAGTCCAAGGCTGAAGACTTGGAGAACATGATTTGGGCGAAAACATCGTGTAATAAGTCGCTCGTGGTAATTTTTCTTTGATTGATCAAGAGATGGCATCAAAAGAACATAATTCTGGACGACTCATTCTTTTGCCATGTCTACTTATCAAGAGCAAGCCTCAGTTCATTCTCAATTAAATTTGCTAGATAATATGCACCTCTTGTAGTGTTTTTATTTTATGTTGAATTGGTTATATGCCAACTATTCTTATTAGAAATGCATACAACTCCACAAGTCGGATTTGTTGCTAATACTCCATCTTATGTGATTGATGTTTCTGTTTTTATTTGTGAAATTAGTTTTTAACTGATGATGCATCACACTTTTCAGCGTGCAGCTGGATTGTGCTTGTACTATCGCTTGAAGATGTTGCCATCTGTGTTCTTTCTTCCACCACGTATTGTCTTGAAGAATAACGGAAAAGTTGTGACTACAATATCAAGTTAGAATCTTATTATTCTCTTTGATCTCCTTCGTTTTTCTTCTTGCTGTAGTGTTGATAATAGGAATATGGCATAAGAGAGCATACTTATGCTTAAAACCTGCTTCCATAACGGCAACCACAAGTATGAAACAATAATAATAGCAACTGGGGATGATTGTGTTAGTTTTCCCTTCTTAGACACAATACTGATTGAGTGCATTGAAATTTTTTTTCAGTATGAAAGCTACTCATTTTTTTTTCAGTATGAAAGCTACTCATTGATGCTCGTATTTTGGCAAGTTCTGCATTCACAGATTATTTGTACCTTGTGGTCACAAGACTAATCCTTTTATCATATTCACAAAGATAAACGTAAAGCAGGCATTGATAACACAATGCATCAGCCACCAGCAAAGAAATTAATGACAGATAGCACCATGGGCGGTGGGGTTATACAAGTAAATTCAGTCCCAGCGGCCATGCCAGGAGCAGGTGGTGCATATCCAACAAATATCAGAGCTGGCGATACTAATTTACAGGGTTCGCGTCCATTAGGGAACAATAACGTAGCTGGAACGAGTGGCAGAAAGGAAATTGGTGTTGGTCAGCAGTTGAAGGCATCAGGTGGTGTTGATCAAGTAGATGTGAATACTGGGGATTTGCTGCCATTATTGAATGAATATTTTGGTGAAAGCATGGTGTCCTTTGTTCCTTCCCCTGTACTATCTTTATTCTTGTGAAACAGAAATCAAAATTTGTGGTTGTGTTGCTTACGGTTAGTGTATCATATGAAATCAAATTTATGGCTCTGTTTTGTTCAAGGGTGGAGAACTGGAGATTTATCCAAAAGTCTAATTATTTCTTTTGATCACAGCTACTTTTAAAATAATTCTTATTTATCACCATATCATTTTCTTTACATGCACACAACCAATACATCTTTAAATTGTAAAATCTCGTCTTCTTGCAAAAAAATTGTAATCAATACATTTCCAGCTAACAAAAACATATAAAAATATTATCAAGTGTTTTTTTATAAACATTTTTAATTAACTTTCACAAGAATTAAGTTGGAAATAATTAAAGGAACCACCAGACTTTTTAAACATTAGGGAGATTTTCTTGTGAGATTAGTGCCGTTCATCCCTTGATTCAGTGTACTAACAAATTATATCTATAAAACTAGTATCCGGAAAATGTATACAGGAAAAAAATCGCTACAGCTACATGAAAATGTGGCCTATGCCTGCGAATCCAGAAAGAGGAGCAGGTAAATTAAGAATATGACAACACAAAAAAAGCTAAAAAAGGAACCTCCGAGGCAGAGTTGATCGAGATGTAGGGGAAGGCGAGGCTGACGATTGGAGGGTGACTGATGATCTTATTGCACCCTTTTCAGCTAGTTCTGCTCCTCGTGGATCAGTTAGAAGAGTCTTCTGAAACGATTGTGTGAAACCAGTTGCAATAATCGTAACATGTAGCTCTCCATTGTACCGTTCATCCACTACTGCACCAAATATAATGTTGGCTGAAGGGTCTGCTAAACTTGTAACCACCTGGCAAAATAGGGGTGGGTGACGAATTATGACCCATTTCTCTCTATACATGAAATAACTCGATCGCTTCTTCCCAGTCGAGGGGATAGCCGGATATGAATCTTAATTGGTAGAGCAAGAGAAGGAAAGGTAGGAAGTATACCTGGGATACCCTATTCACTTCTTGCAGTGTTATATCCTTTCCTCCAGTAATGTTATATACAACTCCAGTAGCTGATTGAATAGACGACCCAATCAAAGGAGCGAAAGTTGCTTGTTCAGCTGCTTCTTCAGCACGGTTCTTGCTAGAGGACACTCCCACACCAAGCATAGCAGTACCAGAGTCCTTCATTACGGCCTTAACATCTGCAAAATCCACATTTACCAGCCCAGGTATCTGCAAAAAAAATGTTGAAAACGTCGAATTGGTCTCATTTGTGAATGAATTTGCCATAAAATGTGCACAAGTGAACATTTGCAAAATCTTGAATTCATCACCAGAATATGGCAGTCTGAATTCAGAATTAAATGGAATAGTGAAATTATAAGTCATATACAAGGCAATCAGAATAAGAGAACATTGTCGCACCAGGAAAGGTGAGAAATTTAAAAAATAAAAAATGTCGATGAAGGATAACACATTCTTGTTTTTCACTCACTGTGATTATATCTGATATTCCTTGGACTCCTCGGCAGAGTACATCATCTGCTCGAAGGAAAGCATCTTGAAGGGGAGTATGCTCATCAGAAATATCCAGGAGACGATCATTTGGAATCACAATAAGTGTATCCACATTTTCTGGAGTTTTTCAATTGCTTCGAGAGCCTGAACTAATAAAAACAAATAACTATATTCAAAAACATCATAAGAGTAAGATAAATTAGATTCAACTATTTTATTTCTACCTGCCTAGAATATGAATCAATCAATCTATTGGTTAATAAATCATGCCTAAATAACTTTAATGCATAAATTGGTAGTTACAATTCCTAAATCCACCTTATTCAACAAAGTTGACCAAGAAAAATTCATCAGTGCAGCTTGAGTCTGAATCAACAAATAATCTCCTCTTTTGAAATGAATATCAATTCAATGATCGAACTTTCCATGGTTTAAAACTAACATACCGAATTATAAATAAAAATAAACAAGAGTATAATCAAGCAAGCATTGGCTAAAAGCAACAAAGTGCAAACACGAAAGGGTAAAGCGTCACTCAATCCATTTCTCATCCTTGTAATCCGTACAATTAAATGCGAACATAATTCCTTATGCAATTTAGGATCGACAAAGATTTCAACACAGCAAACAGCACCTGCCTGCAAAGATCTTCTACGTCCTTCAAAGCTGAACGGGTACGTAACAACACCCACTGTCAAGTACCCAGCATCCTTGGCTATTTCAGCAACAACATGGGCTGCACCAGACCCAGTACCCCCACCCATCCCTGCTGTTATAAACACCATATCAGATCCCTTGAGGGCATTTGCAATGGCTTCCTTTGATTCCTCTGCAGCCTGTTCACCTAAAAGAGGGTTGCCACCTGTCCCTGAATTTTTAGGAGTGTTGCTAGTAAAAAACCATTTTAAGGATAAAATTTTAGGAAACACACAAAATAAGGCAGTGATGAAGCTAAATCAAGCTTGCAAGTACGTGCAGATAACTATACCAGACATTAAACATATCTAATGAACAGGAAATCCATGATTTTCATTCTTGTCCATGTGATAAAAGTGTGGCGACTTGTACTTAGCTTCAGAATTTGAAAAGATCAATGCAAATGTAAGAGTGAGAAGTAAACCAAGTCCACGAGTCAAAAGCTCTCCAAACAATAAATTTTATCAACCATCTTATCCTCAAACCAAACATCATATAACTTATCACACATTATTTTTACAATCATTTCATACTTTTTAATCTTTACATTATTTATCACATCCTTCAAACCAAACGGTACCTCACAGGTAATTGACGTTGGCAGTGGTGAGGGTCACTACTTTTTTTGTGAGGCCTTTCTTTATCTCCCTGTCGCTCCCGTCTGTGTTTTTGCGATTAGCGCTGGTGCGCTCGAGTTTTATGAAATTGTAAGTTTAGTCCCTAATTGACGTGGAAATATTTGTGTGTCCTCAATCAATTTGAGCATATAAATCATATTTATATACCAAATCAATATTAAATCATATTTTTATATAGAAAAATATATAAACAAACATATCAACCATTGTAAACCTATCATATTGAATTAATTAATAGGTCGACCAAAATCGGGTCCATAAAAGTATGTTTAATTTATGGGTTTACAATGTTTTTCTGGGTCAATTTTTTTACCAGCATCTACACGAGAGTGATTGTAATACTGAGAATACTCCTGCTAATTTTCAAGAATTTATTGATAAAAGTCACGTTTAAACAATACATTTACTCAATATAAAAAGTGACATGATTTTACAGGACTTCACTAACCGGAAAACCGATAGAGAGATGTGAGATTTTATAAGGCTTCTTTTGGGTCCAGCCCAAATTGAGGTAAGTCCATCAATTGTGTAGCCCATTAGGACTAAATAATGTCCTCTTTTACTTGGAAGAATTGAGCTAATTTTCAGACGTGAAAAATTGAGGCAGTAGCATTTCTGAAAAAATAAGAACAAAGAGGGCTCCTGACAGAATTTTTCAAGGCGACGATCGGAGGCTCATTTGTGGTCCAAATTTGTTGAAATTTGGCATCACCTTCACAACTCATTGGTCTTCATTCTGATTGGTGGGATTCGATTTTGGAGCTTCGGAGTGGTAGATCTCGTGGCTGGAACAATGGTGCAGATTTTGATGATTTCTTGCCAAACTTTGTTCTTGCTTATTGATTCATGTCTTGATTGTTGAGAATCATTTGTTGCTCTAAGTTTGAGAGCTTTTATGTTTATGTTGCTGTTGTAAGTACTCATCTTTGATTATAGTGGATTTGATTAGGTCTCGTAGGCCTCTTGGTTTTTATTCTTCAACTTGAAAGGGTTTTCCACATTAAAAATCTCGTGTTGATTGGTTATAGTTCTTGATGGAATATTGTTCTATATTTGTGCTTCATTGGTTTGTGGATAGGTGATGGTTTACCTATTGATTTGTGAATTATTGTTTAGCTTTGTCCCAACAAAGTGGTACCCGAGCTTGGTTATTTGTGTTGAGCTAACCTTGATTTGAATGGTGTAGGCAAATTTGAGCAAAATGGTTTGCTTAAATGGGATTAATTATCATAAATGGAAAGGAAAAATGAAAGATCTTGTATTTGTGAAAAAATTGTATTTATCAGTTTTTGCTACTGAAAAACCTGAATCTAAAACTGAAGAAGAATGGGAGTTTGAGCATTTGCAAGTATGTGGCTTTATTCGGCAGTGGGTATAAGATAATGTTTTGAATCATATTCTGAATGAGACGCATACTAAAACTCTGTGGGCTAAGCTTGAAATGTTGTATGCCTAAAAGACAGGAAATAACAAACTTTTCTTACTAAAGCAGGCGATGCATTTGAGATATAAGGAGGGGACTTCTGTATCTGATTTCTTGAATGAATTTCATGGTTGTTTTGACCAGCTTGTTGGAATGGGAGTGGAGTTTGATGATGAAATTCAGGGACTCTGGTTGCTTAATTCTTTACCTGAATCTTGGGAGAATTTTCGTGTTTCACTAACTTATTTAGCTCTTAATGGTATTGTAACCATGCAGTATGAAAAAAGCGGTGTTCTAAATGAAGAGATGAGAAGAAGGACACAAGGTGCCTCAATTTCACAATCAGAGGTTTTGGTTACAGAAAATAGGGAAAAAGTAAATGCAAGGGTCCGCAAGGCAAAGATAGAGGCAGAAGTAAATCCAACAGGTATGCCAATGTCAAGTGTTACAATTGTGGCTACAGTGGACACATAACGAAGTATTGTCGACGGCCACATAAAGAAAATAAGTGGAAAAAGGAGAACAAGTCTGCTGATAAGAAAGATGACGACAACAGTGACCGTGTTGCTACCACTACTACAGATGATCTTGTTATCGTCTAAGTTGCAAACATGATTAATTTGGTTTGTCATTAAACCAGTTGGATAATCGATAGTGGTGCATTCTTTCATGTTAGATTGAAGAAAGAATTCTTCTCGTCTTATACTTCAGTTGATTTTGGAGTATTGAAGATGGGTAATGGTGGTTTATCAAAAGTGGTTGGTACTGGAACCGTTTGTGTCACACCCCAATTTACAAAGATACCATTTATCATGTTTATAGAAATACTCTTTATATATAAAAATTTCAACAGCATCTCCTCTGCTTATATCACATCCGGATACAAAAATCAAAATCCATAACACCAGAAACAACATCATATATATATGAATCGCAATTACACAAAGATAACCCCATAGCCCAGCAGGTCGTCATCCATGTACAACAGATCTCAGAAACCCGTAGGAGCGCATCACCCTGCTCAGTAAGTCCAGATAGCAGACATCGTCATGCTCACCTACAATGCATGAACTACATGAGCTAATGCTCAGTAAATAAAAATCATGCATGCTATGAAAATGACATGAGACATCAATAACATGTATACCAAGATGCATACTTGAAAATATATAATATTTTATCCAAAATCATATTTGTCATGGGCCCCTTGACCCACCTACTATGCACCGGAACAGAGCTCTGAATCAATAGGCACACAGCCATAGGCACACAGCCATAGGCACACAGCCAATATAGTGGATTGATACAGTCGAATGGTCCATCCTCCCGTGACCCCCAGAGGCACATCACCGAACAACCTCTGCGGTCACCCGAGAAGTACCCCACCCGCAGCATCAATCAAAAGAAGAATATCAGCAAGTGGTCCATCCCCTCATGATTACCAAGGGCACATCTCTAACAACCCTTTTAATCCTCTGAGGAGTACCCCACCGCTATATTCAACATATCATATAAGTCCGCCTCGCAAACCTCGGTGTCATAGCAGTGGTCAACAAAATATTTTCCTTTCTCTCAAAATAATGTCGTGCATGCCAAACATCTAATATACTCATGTAATATGCATGCACGTGCAAATGCAAATGAACAGTTAATTCAATGCAACAACAATTAAATATTTTGAACATCAAATAATACATATATATCACTTTATTCAAGCACCAACATAATTAATATCACAAGAAATACTATATTCATGCATTGTAGTTGCAGATGGATTTTTACTTACCTTTCACCAGTTGATATTGCTCGATTCCTAGGTAATAGACAATCAATCTACACAATTCAAATATTGATTTTAACAAATAATTCATCAAAGTTCATTTATGATCAGCTATCTAAAATTAATTCATTTACGTAATTTAGTTCATCCTATCGCTATTTAGCTCTTTATGTACAACTTTTGTAACTCATTTTATACCCCAATTTATTGAATTTGAAGGTATAACCTTAAATTTTAACATTAAAATTCCTATAAACTTGAAATTACAACATAATCTAAAATTTCTTGTCAATTATTGTTTATCATCATCTAATCTATCACCTACATTCATTTCATAATTTTCTAGCAATACTAGAAACTTAGCCTTTTCATAAACGTTAAAAATACCAAGAGAAAAGTACCTCAAATCGAAGATGATAATTCGAGGATTCCGAATATGTAATTTATTTGACGTTCGATGGCGTTACGAAGTTCGAAAATTGATGAAACCACGATATCCCTATCTTTCTCTCCTCGGCTCTCGTCTGCTGTACGTTAGGTGTGTAAAGTGGGTGTGCGTGTGTTTCCAATTTCATCAGATAAATATGTTTTTAAGTAAAACTTTAAGTCGGTGACTACGTGAACTTTTATATTATTTTATGTATTGTTGCATATTAGTTTTAATATGTAATTACTTAAAGTATTAATTTATTATATCTTTTGGGATTCACTTGATTCATTAATTCGGGTATCATAACAGTCGAATTTACAAACTAGTTCTGAATAAAAGATGTAGATCTATATCTTCTCTTTCATTTGGCTTTAGAATAACTTGATTCTGATGTTGGACGAGAAAGTTATATATAATCTACATAAACATGATACACTTCAAAATTAATTTTCTCCTTCCTCCGGTTGTTTTCGGCAAAAACTCAAAACATGACAATGGCAGCTCTACGAGTTATCTTTTTAATAAAATTGACCTCGTCGTATTTCGGCGAAATTTAAACAATTTTGACTACTATATCCAACATATATTCAAGTATTAGACTCGGGTATTACAGTTTGGTTAGAAACCAACAATGGTACAAGATTGGTACTTGAAGATGTCAGGCATGCCCCAGATATTCATTTGAATTTGATCTCTACAGGTAGATTGGATGATGCTGGGTGTTGCAACACTTTTGGTAATGGAATTTGGAAACTCACCAGAGGCTCTTTTGTTGTGGCTCAAGGTAAGAAGTGCTCCAATCTGTACTTGATGCAGGGTTCGATTTCTGGTAATTCAGTAAATGCAGTTAGAGGTGAAAGTTTATCTGAATTATGGCACAAGAGACTCAGTCACATGAGTGAAAAATGAGTTAATTGTTTGGCTAAAAGATGTCTACTTTCTGATTTAAAAGATGCAAAGTTGGAAAGATGTGTTCATTGTCTAGATTGAAAACAAAAAAAGGGTTTCTTTTCAAAGTCCTCCTCCGCACAGAAAATCTTATTTGCTAGAGTTAGTACACTCGGATGTTTGTGGTCAAATGAAGGTAAAAACACGTCATGGTGCACTTTACTTTGTTTCTTGCATTGATGATTATTCAAGAAAACTTTGGATTATGCTTTGAAATCCAAAGACCAGGTTTTTGGAGTATTCAAAGAATTTCAGGCTTCCGTTGAAAGACAGACATGAAAAAATTTGAAATGCATCCGCACTGATAATGGTGGTGAATATTGTGGACCATTTGATGAGTATTGCAGACAGCAATACATTAGACATCAGAAGACACCTCCTAAAACTCCTCAGTTAAATGGTTTGGCAGAAAGGATGAACAAAACATTGATGGAGAGAGTTAGATGTTTGCTTTCAAAAGCAAAGTTGTCTGGATCCTTTTGGGGTGAGGCATTGTGTACTACTACTAATGTAATAAACTTGTCTCCTATTGTTGCATTGCAGGCTGATGTTCCTGACAGAGTTTGGTATGTCGAAGATGTCTCTTATAATCATTTGCGAGTGTTTGGTTGCAAGGCTTTTGTGCATGTGCCTAAAGATGGAATGTCTAAGTTGGATGCCAAGACTATACAGTGTATCTTCATTGGTTATGGCCAAGATAAATTTGATTACAGATTCTATGATCCAATTGAGAAGAAACTTGTTAGAAGTCGTGATGCAGTTTTCATAGAAAATCAAGCCATTGAAGATATTGATAAGGCAGATAAGCCAGAGTGTCAGACTCAAGGTGACTTGGTAGATTTCAGCCCATCTCCTATGACACAGATACTTAATGCAACTGGAACTGAAAATCAGAATGATGCAGAGAATGAGGTTCAGAATGATGTTGAACATGGTCATGAAACTGCAGCATGAAGTTGTTGATGAACATGTATGTTGAGCCTTAAAGGCATGGTTGTGTTTAATGCGTTAATTTATCTCCGGTTTATTTTTGAGTTTTGATGATCAACAAAACTTGTGTTTGTTATACTAATGTGTGTACTTAGTGTGCAGATTAAGTGATTAAAAGTGGATTGAAATGAAGCAAATCGATTGTTCATGTTCTGGGCTGGATCGCCCCAGGCGATGGCAGTCAGGGAGACTTCGCCACGGCCATCGACAGAGGCGCGCCGAGCCATACGCGCTGGGGGAGTTCGCCCGAGGCGATGCGATGATCGCCTGAAGCGATGGACTGATCGCCTGAGGCGATGGCTGGTTCATTTGAGGCGATGGAAGATTTTGAGCTGCTGAGGCTACGACCTTGATTTAAGCTATTGATCGCCTGAGCCGATGTCCGAGGCGATGCAGGAGTGATTTCAGCCTTATGTGCAACAACGGCTAGTAGGAGCCTAGGGGGCCTCCTACACTATAAATATTGATGCTTTGGAGTATTTTGAAGATAAGAAACAAGCCTACAAACTTCTACAAAGCTTTGATCATTCAATTCTTAAATAGCTTTGCAATCTCCATACATTGTTGTTGTATTGGAGTTTGTAATTCATTCTTTTTGTTAGAGTCTTATTGTCTTCGTGTGAGTACACCGTGAAGGTGTTTTGTTGAGTTTATTGTAAAGGTCCTCCAACACCAAAGCAAGTTGGAAATTGTAAAGTCATCAACAAGTCTAGTTGGTGCATGTGTTGTGGCTATCCTTGGAGCCCTTAAGGCCAAGAAGACTCGTGAAGAGTGTTGGTAGCTCGTGAAGAGCTTTGTGTACTCGTGAAGAGTATTGTGCTTTGGAAGAGCTTTGTGTACTCGTGAAGAGTATTGTGCTCGGGAAGAGCTTTGTAAACTCGGGAAGAGTTGGGTTGTGGCTAACTTGGAGCCCTCAAGGCCAAGATCATTTATTCTAGTGGAACCTCGGTTGGAGGTTATCTAACTGGGAAGAGGAGATGTAGGCGATTCATCGCCGAACTTCTATAACAAATCTTTATGTCTTTTATTGCTTTATTACATTACGCATTTATTTATTTGTTTACTTCTTCTTTTCTTTTATTTATTGATTGACGTAAGCCTTCCGCAAGCGCAAACTCTTTTATTTTGCAAACTCATTTTAAAAAGCTAAAGTAGCCAAGGAAGCTCATTCACACCCCCCCCCCCCCCCCCCCCCCCCCCTCTTCGATTCCAACAAGTGGTATCAGAGCCATTTGATTTTTGTTTTTAAATCAAAATTTTTATATGGCTAATCTAGCAAATGAGTTTGCTCAAGGTTAATCGACTAATAGACCTCCGCTCTTCACGGGTGATAACTATGGGTATTGGAAGAATAGAATTTCTCTATACATCCAACCCGTAGATTATGACCTTTGGAAGATCATAGTGAAAGGTCCACATATTCCTTTAAAGGAAGTTGGGGGAATAAGTATCCCTAAAGAAATGGACGATTTCACTAGAGCGGACATGATATTAATTTCACAAAATGCTAAAGCGATTAATATTTTGCATTGTGCTTTAGATATGAAGGAGTACAACCGGATCTCGATGTGCACAACCGCAAAGGAAATTTGGGACAAATTGCAAATTTGTCATGAGGGCACTAATCAAGTGAAGGAGACCAAGATTGATCTATTGCAACTCAAATATGAAACTTTTGAGATGGAGTCCGGAGAAAACATCGATTCAATGTTTAGAAGGCTCACTCAAATCATCAATGAGCTTGCCCAACTTGGAGAAAAGTATCATCCAAAGCTAATATGGAGAAGATCCCTTAGAGCCCTACCACAAGAATGGGATGCCAAGAGGACGGCCATCATCGAGTCAAACAAAGGAGAAAGTGCTTCCTATGACCTTGATGAACTTCATGGCACATTGGTGACCCATGAGCTTGAAGTATCAACAAGGAAAGGAATAAATGAGGAAGATAGATCCAAAAGAAATGGGATAGCCTTGGTTGGAAGAAAAGATCAATCCGAGGATGAAGATGATGATGATGATGAAGAGATGATCTTGTTCACTAGGAAGTTCAAGAAGTTCTTCAACAAACATAGCAAGCCAAAGGCCTCCGGTACTACAAAACATGAATCCAAACACGAGGTAACTTGTTATAATTGTCAAGAAAAAGGCCATTATGCTATGTCCTAGGAAGAAGAATGAGGATAAAGGCAAGAAGAAGGCCCTAATAGCTACATGGAGTGATAGTGACTCCGATGAAGAAGAAACCAACCTTTGTCTTATGGCCAAAGACGACATAAATGATGAAGGAGATGAAAGCGATGATGAGGTACCTTTGTTTGATGAATTACTAGATTCTTATCATGAGCTTATAGATGTTCTTGGCAAAACCAAGATGAGTAACAAATTACTCAAACTTGAGGTTGCTAAGAAAGATGAAGAAAATAATTCATTGAAAAATGAATTAGATTCTTTAAAAATATCTTTTTGCAAATTTAGTGAAAGTAGTCTAAAGATGAATGAATTGCTTGGCTTGCAACGTTGTAGCTTTGATAAAGCCGGGTTAGGCTTCTCAAGCAAATCAAAATCATTTTCAAGCTTGTTAGCAAAAGCCAAGCATGATTCTCCTACTTGTAACTATTGTTGTAAAAATGGTCACACTAAGAACAAGTGTAGGCTTGCTAGAATCCAAAACCAACCTAACAAGAGGTGGAAATGGATTACAAATGCGCCAAAAGAAGTTAACCCTCAATGACCCAAAAATCAAATGGGTACCAAAGATCCTCCTATTGTAAATTTATTTTGTAGGGACAAAAATGGGATGGAGGATGAAGGCACAAGCAACTCAAAGGAGGAGTTTATATTATTCACTACTATAGAAGAGGCACGAGGCATAGGACCAATGACAAGAGCGCACTCTTGTCATCGGAGGTAAAATTTATTTTATACATTTTAAAAGAGCAATTCAAAATTTAATTGTATCAAATTAATTGTGACCAATAAATATGAAGCTCAATATTCATTGGAGTAAAATACATAACCCCTTAGCATATGCACATATAAATTGTTCTATTGCATGATGTATGCTTATCCTTTTATAGTAAGTGCATTGAATTCAAATTTGAATATGCTATGTGATATTATGTGATTAAGCATGCTATAAATGTTTAGATGCTATATCTTTGATATAATACTTTCATGATCTTAATAAATTTATCAAATGTTGGTTTGAGAATTCTATTGTGTATTGGGCATGAGTGCATGAACACTTGGTAGAACATATGCACGCATTGCAACATTTAGAATTTATTGTTAATTGCCTTAAACGCATGTTTGTATTCCTCTAAATGATTTAAACTTATGCTTGTTATACTTATTACATGCTTGATGAGGAACATGTGTAAAGTGTTAAAATATGGCTATGTGGCAACATATAATTGAACTATATTTATTTAAATTTTGTGCTTTTTGATTATCACAAAAAGGGGGAGACTTTTGTGATAAACTTGAAGCTTAACTTGAAACTTAACTCATGCATAGTTTAAGGGGGAGAGCTTGTGTATGCATGGTTTGAGGGGGAGAGTTATTTGTTGTATGATTTACTTGGTAATCTTGTATGTGCTATGCAATTGTTAAGGGGGGGTCATGTTTACTCACATTTCATGCATAATTACACATTCAAGTTTATCAAGTTTTGTGATCATCAAAAAGGGGGAGATTGTTGAGCCTTAAACGCATGGTTGTGTTTAATGCGTTAATTTATCTCCGGTTTATTTTTGAGTTTTGATGATCAACAAAACTTGTGTTTGTTATACTAATGTGTGTACTTAGTGTGCAGATTAAGTGATTAAAAGTGGATTGAAATGAAGCAAATCGATTGTGCATGTTCTGGGCTGGATCGCCCCAGGCGATGGTGACCATCGCCCCAGGCGATGGCAGCTAGGGAGACTTCGCCACGGCCATCGACAGAGGCGACGCCGAGCCATGCGCACTGGGGGAGTTCGCCCGAGGCGAGGCGATGATCGCCTGAATCGATGGACTGATCGCCTGAGGTGATGGCTGGTTCGTTTGAGGCGATGGAAGATTTTGAGCTGCTGAGGCTACGACCTTGATTTAAGCTATTGATCGCCTGAGGCGATCGACCAATCGCCTGAGGCGATGCGTGTAATCTGCTGACCGTTTGGGCGCAGTGATGGTGATCGCCTGAGGCGATGTCCGAGGCGATGTAGGAGTGATTTCAGCCTTATGTGTAGCAATGGCTAGTAGGAGCCTAGGGGGCCTCCTACACTATAAATATTGATGCTTTGGAGCATTTTGAAGATAAGAAACAAGCATAAAAACTTCTACAAAGCTTTGATCATTCAATTCTTAAATAGCTTTGCAATCTCCATACATTGTTGTTGTATTGGAGTTTGTAATTCATTCTTTTTGTTAGAGTCTTGTTGTCTTCGTGTGAGTACACCGTGAAGGTGTTTTGTTGAGTTTATTGTAAAGGTCCTATCCAACACCAAAGCAAGTTGGAAATTGTAAAGTCATCAACAAGTCTAGTTGGTGCATGTGTTGTGGCTATCATTGGAGCCCTTAAGGCCAAGAAGACTCGTGAAGAGTGTTGGTAGCTCGTGAAGAGCTTTGTGTACTCGTGAAGAATATTGTGCTCGGGAAGAGCTTTGTGTACTAGTGAAGATTATTGTGCTCGGGAAGAGTTGGGTTGTGGCTAACTTGGAGCCCTCAAGGCCAAGATCATTTATTCTAGTGGAACCTCGGTTGGAGGTTATGTAAGGACCCTAGTTCCTTAAGTGCGGATTAAAGGCATAATTAGAGCTAACATACATCATCAGAGTATAAATGTTCGTGTTGAGACTATGAGCCTTAAGAATTTCATGTCAAGTCAAGGACTATCAATGGATTAATTACATTCGCAATCAAAAATGAATGTTATCAACTATACCTTTACACTACTCCTAGAGTAGATACTATACAAAAGTAATCATGTCCTTCTTTTCTCAAAAGTATTCTTCACAAGCTCACCACCTCAACCCGCTTTAGCCCCTTTTTCATCATGCCAAAAAGTACCTACAAGGACAACCCCCAAACATGAGCAATAATATTATTCACATCCAACACAATATGAATATAAGGCGTAAATGCATAAATCATAATAAAACACTTTCTGTTTTTCCCATGCATTTTAAACGCTTCCTGTTTAGTTGTCCCTGTACCATAACTCATGAGTATAATTAAATAGATTATTTAATGGTCCACACATGTCATGACATAATACCATTTCATCATCACCAATTGCAATTCACCAATCCCTAGTCTGTTCATCACAATGTATTTTAATGCCCATTGCTTTTCACATATAGGCGACATAGAATAACCTCGCTTCAATGGACATGCGGCGCTCCCACCCCTCGCTTCACATTGAGAGGCAAATATTCTTTCCTCGCCTCATATGATAACCACGCTTAAATGTGACATGCGGCGCTCCCACCCCACGCTTCACATTTAGCGGCAACAAATCAAATAGCGGCAAACATTAAAATCATCAACGGATGACCACGACTCATGGGATGTGCACCAATAACCATCATATGCATATACAATCATCATGCATAATTCAACATGTATTTGCATCCACAATGCATAATTACATATATACTCGCATCCACAATGCATAATCAATGAGTATATTAGATACATGTACCGTTGGGTGCCCGTACGTCCTCTACGTACCTTTCCAAAAGTGGAATTTGATATGGCTTCACTTCCTCGGTTGTGTCGCCACCTGGGATGGTTCTACACAATCACACAACCCCATATTAGAAGCCAAATAATAATCAAATACCAAAAATTCGTCAAAAAAATCCATTTTCCAAAATTCCACTGCTGGCGATCGATCGCTTCGCTGAGGCGATCGATCGCCTCAATTTTTTTCTTCGCGGCGATCGATCGTGCCATACATGGCGATCGATCGCCTACCTTATATTTTGGACACTGCCCCTCGGCGATCGATCGCGCCATTTCAGGCGATCGATCGCCTACCCTGCGATTCTGGTACTGCCTATTGGCGATCGGTCGCCTCATTTCAGGCGGTCGATCGCCTCACATAGACTCGTGATTTTCCACCATTAATGCACACCAAAACCATCCCAACTCATACCAATACTCCTCCCACCAACCCAACAACATAATAACACAATAAATCAACAAAATACACCTCAAGCAACACAAAAATCCAACACCCAACCAAAAATGATACAAATCCAAAGTAACCCATTTCCAAAACCCTTCAAAACTATTTCAAACTCAATCCAAACACAATAAGAACAACATGGAGGTATCCATACCTCTAGGGGACTTCAAATCTCACACCAAATCCCACAAATCAAGTTTTTGGAAGGATTTCTCTTCACCCCCTTGCCCAAAATCGAAAATGAAGAGAAGGAAGGGTTTGGAGGAGGAATTGGGGAAAGTGTGAGTGATAGGTGTAGAGGGGTTGGGGTATAGGTGGGTTGTTTTAAAATAAAAAGCACTCCACAATCCATGGTGTATAAAACACCCCAACATGATATTTTAAAGCATTCTCCCAAAATGCATCAAAACCCCAATTAAAATCATGTTCGACCAAATAATTATCGATTACCATAAACAACCATGATAACCCTTAATTTCCCAACATGCATAACATGTATCCCGAAATGCATCCCCGGTCACACCTATCACGTGACTAAGCATTTCAATATGATAATTAAATCCAGCACATAATTAATTATCACCATAATTCATCATATAAACATAATTAATGCCCAAATTGTAATTAATTATTTCAGGGATATCACAATACTCCCCTACTTATAAGATTTCGTCCTCGAAATCACATGCACTTACCCCAACATGATACTAAACATAAATAACATACCAGAAAATAGTTCCGGGTAGTGCTGCACCATATGCCGCTCCGTCTCCCACGTAGCCTCCTCGACACCCCTGCAATCCCACTGAACCTTGTTCATAGGTATCACTTTGTTCCGAAGTCTGCGGTCTGCCCGATCCAGAATTCTAACAGGCCGTTCTACATAGGATATATCGGATTCTAACTGAACCTCGGAAGGCTGCAACACATGAGACGGATCGGCTCATACTTCCGCAACATAGACACATGGAACACATCATGTATACCAGACAATGAAGGTGGCAGAGCTAGTCGGTAAGCCAAAGTGCCAATGCGCTGCAGAATCTCGTACGGTCCAACATACCTCGGAGATAGTTTTCCGCGCATCCCGAATCGCACAACGCCTCTGAAAGGCGAGATCTTCAAGAAGACCTTATCTCCCAACTGAAACTCCAACGGTCTCCGCCATTTATTTGTATAAGCTGCCTGTCTGTCCTGGGCTGCTTTCATTTTCTGCCTTATCATCTTTATCTTTTCTTCCATTTCTCGGATCAATTCCGGTCCTCTAACCGATTTACGATCCAAGTCATCCCAACACAAGGGTGATCTACACCGTCTGCCATAAAAGGCTTCAAAAGGAGCCATCTGTATGCTTGCCTGGTAGCTATTATTATAGGAGAATTCTCCAAGGCCACTGAATCTTGCCAAGAAACATCAAACTCCAATACACAAGCCCTCAACATGTCCTCGCGCGTTTGGATAGTACGCTCAGTCTGGCCATCCGTCTGAGGATGATAAGCAGTGCTCAATCTAACTTCAGTTCCCAATGCTGACTGAAGACCCTCCCAAAAATGAGATGTGAATCGTGGATCTCGATCCGACACTATGAAAATGGGGATCCCATGCAAGCTCACCACATCTCGAATATACAACTGAGCCATCCTCAAAAAGGTGAAGGTCATGCTATAGGGAATGAAATGATCTACCTTAGTCAATCGATCCACAATCACCCAAATAGCATCAAAACCCGAAGTGCTCCTCGGCAAGTGAGTCACGAAGTCCATGGAAATGTGTTCCCACTTCCACTTCGGTATCTCCAAGCTTTTCAACTCGCCGCCAGGTCTCTGCCTCTCTGCCTTAACCTGCTGGCAGATCAAGCACCTCTTAACAAAAGCGACGACATCATACTTCATTCTTTTCCACCAAAACTGACCACGTAGATCTTTATACATCTTCTTCCCGCCTGGGTGGATGCTAAGTCTGCTACTATGAGCTCGCTCCAAGATCCCTCTACGCAACTCTGGCGTACTCGGAACCAACCACGGCTACCCAATCTCAAAGATCCGTCCTCGACCACTCTGAACTTTGATGGTTGACCAAGATGCAATAAAGATAACCATCTCTGAATCTCATCATCTGACTTCTGAGCTCTTCTAATATTCTCATAGATATCTGGCTCAGCTAACAAGGTCGATACATACACAGGTGATGCATCTATGTCGAAATCATAGCCTAGATGGCAATATGAGGTCATCATAGCCGACAAATGAATGACATCCTCAGAAGTACTCCTCACTTTCCGGCTCAAAGCGTCTGCTGTCAAGTTAGCTTTTCCGGGATGGTACTCAATCTCACAATCATAGTCCTTGAGTAAGTCCATCCACCTTCTCTGCCTCATGTTCAGTTCCGCCTGAGTGAATAAAAACTTGAGGCTCTTGTGATCCGTGTAAATGGTAAACGAAGTACCATACAAATAATGTCTCCAAATCTTCAAGGTGAAGATGATAGCCACCAATTCCAAGTCATGGACTGGATATCTAGTCTCATGCGGCTTCAACTGCCTCGATGCATAAGCTACCACATGCTTATTTTGCATCAGTACACACCCAAGGCCCTGAAGTGATGCATCGGTATACAAAACAAACCTGGAGTTTTCCGTAGGGATCACTAATATCGGCGCCGTCGTCAACCGGTGTTTCAACTCCTGGAAGCTCTCCTCACAAGCTTCTGACCAAAAGAATGGTACTCCCTTCTGGGTCAACTGTGTCAACGGCTTGGCAATCTTCGAAAATCCCTCGACAAAGCGTCGATAATAACCGGCCAAGCCAAGGAAGCTCCGTATCTCAGGTACAGAAGTGGGTGCAGCCCATTCCATCACAGCTTCAATCTTCCTGGGATCCACAGATATCCCGCTGCTAGATATGACATGCCCCAGAAATACTACACTGCTCAACCAAAATTCGCACTTGCTGAGCTTGGCATACAACTGGTGATCTCTGAGAGTCTGGAGCACTGTCCTCAAGTGTTTCACGTGCTCTTCCTCGCTCCGGGAGTAGATGAGAATGTCGTCGATAAATACAATGACGAACTGATCCAGATAGGGTTGGAACACCCGATTCATCAAGCTCATAAAGACAGCAGGACGTTCGTCACACCGAACGACATCACTAGGAACTCATAGTGCCCATATCGAGTCCGAAACGCTGTCTTCTGCACATCTTCCTCCCTGACTCAAATCTGGTGGTACCCGGATCTCAAATCAATCTTGCTATATAATCTGGTACCTTGCAACTGATCAAACAAATCATCAATCCTCGGGAGAGGATACTTGTTCTTCACTGTAGCCTTATTCAGTTGTCGGTAATCGATGCACAACCACATCGAACCATCCTTCTTTTTCACAAAGAGAACCGGTGCGCCCATGGCGATACGCTAGGGCGTATATATCATTTATCAAGGAGCTCTTGCAACTGCTCCTTCAATTCCTTCAACTCCGCCGGTGCCATCCTGTAAGGTGCACGAGAGATAGCGGATGTCCCCGATAATAACTCGATCCCAAACTCGACTTCTCTAGCCGGTGGGAAACCGGGAATCTCCTTTGGGAATACATCGGCAAACTCCGCTACCACTGGTACATCCTCAACTCTCAATTCTTTATTCTTCCCTGACGTGTCCACTGCATAGATGAGATAGCCCGTGTGTCCACGTTCCAACAACTGAGACATTTTGATTGCCGAAATCAACGGAATCTTCGCACGAGAACCGTTGCCATAAAAAGTCCACTGTATCCCCAAATCAGATCTGAACCTCACTGTTCTCTGCCGGCAATCTACCACTGCCTGATATCTGTTCAAAATGTCAATACCCACAATGCAGTCGAAGTCTGACATGCCTAACACAATCAAGTCTGCCTTCAACTCGTTGCCCTCAAAATAAATGAGGCAATCTGCCAGAAACTGATCGGCAACAACATTTCTTCCAGTGGGTGTCGAGACCATGAGAGGCATGGGTAAAGAAGACGTGCGCATATGGTGTCTCTCCACAAAGCCCACAGATACAAAAGAATGGGAGGCACCTGTATCTATCAAAATAAAAGCAGGGTACGTAAATAAATGACACGTACCGGCGATAACCTTCTCTGGGGCTGCCTGGGCCTGCTCTCTAGTCAGTGCATACACCTGCCCCTGGGCCGGTCCCACTGTCTGACCTCCCGCTGGTCGAGGCATATTCTGCTGCCTCTGATGCACTGTCCTGTCATCAAATCTCGACCTGTTTCCTTGAAACTCTGACTGTCCTCCCCGAGTGGGGCAATACCGAGAGATGTGGCCCATCTTGCCACAACTATAACAAGCAGGACAATTATTCGAAGAATGCGGCCTTCCACAATTATCGCACATTGACTCCCCCGATCTATTTCCTTGCATAGGCCCTCGGTTGGTCGAACAATTGTTCTTCTTGCTCTCTTGCTTCCAACCAAAGGATTTCTTTCCACTGAACCGTGAGGATGAAGAGGCACCACGGGGTTTAAATGACTCCCCTCGGGGCCTCAAGCTATCAGTAGCTTGCCTCTGTTGTGGCGCCTGTGGGGGTACAGCACTAGGATAGGCCCCAACTCCAATCTCCGCAAGCTCTGCTCTCGTGAGAGCATCATCAAAGGAAGTGGGGTTATTGGTGATAACCCGATCAAAAAGCTCCGGTCGCAACCCCTTCATAAAGTTTCTCATCTTTGCATGTCCATTGGTGGCAATGTGTGGAACATACCTCAACAACGAAGAGTAGTGCATAGCATAGTCTGACACCGACATGCTTCCTTGTTTCAAGCTTGCGAACTTATCTTCCTTCATCTGTCTCGCCGCCGCAGAGAAGTACCGGTTCAGAAACCGGGTTCTGAAGAGCGTCTACTCGATCAATGCACCACGTGCTCTTAGTTCCATTACCGTGCTCTTCCACCACATGGAAGGTTTCTTTGCCAGTTGGAACTCCGCCAACCTCAGCCATGCCGTTCAAGCACAAGGAGCGGATACAAATATCTGTTCAAGCCTCTCTAGCCACTCCTCAGCCTCCTTCCTGATTCTGCCCCCTCAAACCGGGGCGGGTGGTAAGTCAGAAACTGAGCTAAACTGATCTCACCAGGCAGTAACAACTGAACCCCGGGTTCCATGCTTACAGCTGGTGGAGGTAGAGGGTTTGCCTGACCTATGCTCGCATTAACACTGCCAACGTCACCCACCTCTTCATTGAGGTTTCCCAAGTTCATAGCCGCCATGCTGTAACACAAAGGTTAACAACAATTCCAAAACAAATATATATGTTATGCCGTTAGATAACAGGAATGATAATAAGCATGTTAGTATAACAGGATATACAACAATATGCACCACATGCATAAACATGCTTCAAATGTAAGCACCTAGCCAATCATGCTAAGGCTACCCTTCACTCGTTCCCGGGTTCTCTAACCTGGCTGTGATACCACTAATGTAAGGACCCTAGTTCCTTAAGTGCGGATTAAAGGCATAATTAGAGCTAACATACATCATCAGAGTATAAATGTTCGTGTTGAGACTATGAGCCTTAAGAATTTCATGTCAAGTCAAGGACTATCAATGGATTAATTACATTCGCAATCAAAAATGAATGTTATCAACTATAGCTTTACACTACTCCTAGAGTAGATACTATACAAAAGTAATCATGTCCTTTTTTTCTCAAAAGTATTCTTCACAAGCTCACCACCTCAACCCGCTTTAGCCCCTTTTTCATCATGCCAAAAAGTACCTACAAGGACAACCCCCAAACATGAGCAATAATATTATTCATATCCAACACAATATGAATATAAGACGTAAATGCATAAATCATAATAAAACACTTTCTGTTTTTCCCATGCATTTTAAACGCTTCCTGTTTGGTTGTCCCTGTACCATAACTCATGAGTATAATTAAATAGATTATTTAATGGTCCACACATGTCATGACATAATACCATTTCATCATCACCAATTGCCAATCACCAATCCCTAGTCTGTTCATCACAATGTATTTTAATGCCCCTCGCTTTTCACATATAGGCGGCATAGAATAACCTCGCTTCAATGGACATGCGGCGCTCCCACCCCTCGCTTCACATTGAGCGGCAAATATTCTTTCCTCGCCTCATATGATAACCACGCTTAAATGTGACATGCGGCGCTCCCACCCCTCGCTTCACATTTAGCGGCAACAAATCAAATAGCGGCAAGCATTAAAATCATCAAGGGATGACCACGACTCATGGAATGTGCACCAATAACCATCATATGCATACACAATCATCATGCATAATTCAACATGTATTTGCATCCACAATGCATAATTCCATATATACTCGCATCCACAATGCATAATCAATGAGTATATTAGATACATGTACCGTTGGGCACCCGTACGTCCTCTACGTACCTTTCCAAAAGTTGAATTTGATATGGCTTCACTTCCTCGGTTGCGTCGCCACCTGGGATGGTTCTACACAATCACACAACCCATATTAGAAGCCAAATAATAATCAAATACCAAAAATTTGTCAAAAAAATCCATTTTCCAAAATTCCACTGCTGGCGATCGATCGCTTCGCTGAGGCGATCGATCGCCTCAATTTTTTTCTTCGCGGCGATCGATCGTGCCATACATGGCGATCGATCGCCTACCTTATATTTTGGACACTGCCCCTCGGCGATCGATCGCGCCATTTCAGGCGATCGATCGCCTACCCTGCGATTCTGGTACTGCCTGTTGGCGATTGGTCGTCTCATTTCAGGCGGTCGATCGCCTCACACAGACTCGCGATTTTCCACCATTAATGCACTCCAAAACCATCCCAACTCATACCAATACTCCTCCCACCAACCCAACAACATAATAACACAATAAATCAACAAAATACACCTCAAGCAACACAAAAATCCAACACCCAACCAAAAATGATACCAATCCAAAGTAACCCATTTCCAAAACCCTTCAAAATTATTTCAAACTCAATCCAAACACAATAAGAACAACATGGAGGTATCCATACCTCTAGGGGACTTCAAATCTCACACCAAATCCCACAAATCAAGTTTTTGGAAGGATTTCTCTTCACCCCGTTGCCCAAAAGCGAAAATGAAGAGAAGGAAGGGTTTGGAGGAGGAATTGGGGAAAGTGTGAGTGATAGGTGTAGAGGGGTTGGGGGTATAGGTGGGTTGTTTTAAAATAAAAAGCACTCCACAATCCATGATGTATAAAACACCCCTACATGATATTTTAAAGCATTCTCCCAAAATGCATCAAAACCCCAATTAAAATCATGTTCGACCAAATAATTATCGATTACCATAAACAACCATGATAACCCTTAATTTCCCAACATGCATAACATGCATCCCGAATGCATCCCCGGTCACACCTATCATGTGACTAAGCATTTCAATATGATAATTAAATCCAGCACATAATTAATTATCACCATAATTCATCATATAAACATAATTAATGCCCAAATTGCAATTAATTATTTCGGGGATATCACAGGTTATCTAACCGGGAAGAGGAGACGTAGGCGATTCATCGCCGAACTTCTATAACAAATCTTTGTGTCTTTTATTGCTTTATTGCATTACACATTTATTTATTTGTTTACTTCTTCTTTTCTTTTATTTATCGATTGACGTAAGCCTTTCGCAAGCGCAAACTCTTTTATTTTGCAAACTCATTTTAAAAAGCTAAAGTAGCCAATGAATCTCATCCACCCCCCCCTCTTCGATTCCAACAATGTACATGATACTATATAGCAACCTGATATTCCTCTCAGGAGATCTACTAGAGATCGCAGACCACTCACTCGTTATCCGCCTGGTGAGTATATACTCTTGATTGATGGGGGAGAACCAGATGATTTCCAATATGTTATGGAAAGTAAAGATAAGGATGAGTGGGTCAAAGCAATGAAAGATGAAATGGATTCTCTATATGAAAATCAACCATTTGATCTTGTTAGGTTACCGAATGATAGAAATGCACTGAAGA
The DNA here is from genome assembly GCA_907163345.1 of Haberlea rhodopensis. Taxonomy (NCBI): domain Eukaryota; kingdom Viridiplantae; phylum Streptophyta; class Magnoliopsida; order Lamiales; family Gesneriaceae; genus Haberlea; species Haberlea rhodopensis. Next base: position 1,717,746 of record CAJQUN010000004.1, on the reverse strand, counting down.
ATTGGTGGATTTACAGGGTAAAGCATGATGAAAATACCTCTCATCCACGATATAAAGCCAGATTAGTTGTTAAGGGTTTTGGTCAGAAAAAAAGGGATTGATTGTGGAGAAATTTTCTCACAAGTTGTGAAGATGTCATCAATCCGAATTGTTCTGAGTTTGGCAACCAGTCTTGATTTGGAGATTGAGCAGATGGATGTAAAAACTGCATTTCTACATGGTGATCTAGAGGAAGAGATTTACATGGAACAACCTGATGGTTTTGTGGTGAAAGGAAAGGAGAATTATGTCTGCAAATTAAATAGAAGCTTGTATGGTTTGAAACAAGCTCCAAGACAGTGGTATAAGAGGTTTGAGCAAGCTATGACTCAACTGAACTTCAGAAAGACTGCATCTGATCACTGTGTATTTATGCAGAGATTTTCTGATGACGATTTTCTCATTTTATTGCTTTATGTTGATGATATGTTTATTGTTGGTTAAAATTCTTTGCGAATTGACAGGTTGAAGAAGGAACTGTCAAAATCTTTTGCAATGAAAGATTTGGGACCAGCAAATCAAAATTTTGGAAATGGTATCACTCGTGATAGAAAGAATAAGAAATTATGGTTGTCTTAACAAAAGTACATTGAGAAGGTACTTCAACGTTTTGACATGGATAAGGCTAAAGTGGTAAGCACCCCTCTTGCTTCACACTTTAAGTTAAGCAGTAAACAGTCTCCTTCTAATGATGAAGAGAAGAGAGACATGTCAAGAGTTCCTTATGCATCAGTTGTGGGCAGCTTAATGTATGCTATGGTTTGCACGAGACCATACTTAGCTCATGCAGTTGGCAAAGTAGTCGATTTCTATCTAATACGGGTAGAGAGCATTGGTTTGCAGTGAAGTGGATTATGAGATTTCTTTGTGGCTCTACTGATTTGAGACTTTGTTTTGGGTCTGAAAAGCCATGCTTGTTGGTTATAAAGATTCAGACATGGCCAGGGATTTGGACTCAAGAAAATCTACTTCAGGCTATTTGATTACCTTTGCAGGGGGAGCTGTAGCATGTCAATCCAAGTTGCAACAATGTGTTGCTTTATCTATCACAGAAGCTGAGTTCATTGCAACTACTGAGGCTTGCAAAGAGTTGCTATGGATGAAGAAGTTTATGAACTTGGATTCACTCAGGAGAGGTATGCATTATTTTCTGATAATCAAAGTGCTATTCATCTTTCTAAAAATGCAGCTTTTCATGGTAGATCAAAACATATCGATGTAAGGTATAATTGGATTATAGATGTTTTGAACTCTAAGTTGCTTGAACTTGAAAAGATTCATACGGATAAGAATGCAGCTGATATGATGACAAAAATGGTGTCTCGTGAGAAGCTCAAGCTATGCCCCGGGATGGCCGGCATCAACTTACAGTGATGAACTTGTTTCAGCATCTCCTCCATCTACTCATGAGCTGGAGGGGGAGACTGGTTGGCTCCAGCCCAAATTGAGGTAAGCCCATCAATTGTGCAGCCTATTAGAACTAAATAATGTCCTCTTTTACTTGGAAGAATTGAGCTAATTTTTAGACGTGAAAAATTGAGGAGGCAGTAATATTTCTGAGAAAATAAGAACAAAGAGGTGTCCTGACATAATTTCATATTGACAATAAAAATGGCAGACATTTATTTCAATTTGTCATGTTGCAAAAAAGTAAGTAAACAAGGAAAAATAAACATAAAGTAATCTAGTTTTGCCTTTTTTGCCAAAAAAATATAAATGTCAATTAAAAAAATAATAATCAATCTATGAAATTTTGTGAAGGTTGTTGTAACTTTTTGATCAAAAAATGTAATTTTATTCATAAAAAACTATGATGCATTAACACTGCTGAAAATCATTTGATGCAGCGTCATACACTTTTAGGATGTCGACACCCCTCGGATATTCCTCAGACACGTAGCGTGTCATTAATTTAAAAATAAAAATTAATTCGGACACCCATGTCAGACACTTTCGAGATACGTGTCCGACAAGGAAAGAATATTTTTTGGGGGTTAATTGTACAATTTTATAAGTTTTTGACTAAAATAAAATTTGGATGTGTTTGTTAAATTTTATGGTAATTGAAATAATATGCATTTGATGCTGTATCAGTGGTACTATAATGATTTTAGTGACATTCATTTATTTATGCGATTCTTGAATTTGGTAAGAATATATCTGGTGTTATATTTTATTTAGACGTGCTTGCTAAACATTATTTTATTTGAAGTACTATGTATTTAATGTTAGTATGTATGATATTGTGATGATTCTAGTGACATGCATTTATTTATACGCTGCTTGAATTTGATAATAATATTTTCTACTTCTTTAAAAAAAAAACTAGTTTTAACATCTAAACATTGTATTTTATCCCTCAAAAATTAATTTTTGTCTCCCTAAATTATATTTTGACCCCTAAAAAATATGGGCATCCATTTTTATGTTTATATTTTGTTGCCAACATTCTCGGAAAATCTTGTACCCGCCCCTGCCCTGCATAGAATATTTAACATCAATATAATCATCCCTAATATAACATCGCACTAATCGATTTTCTTAAGCTGATTTACCATCTTATGCCATCTCACTTTAGATATTATTTTTCTTAAGTATTTGATCTTCAATACAAATACACCTTAGTGGTACAACCATTTTGCAAATCCAAAAATACCCCTACTATTATGTGCTAAATGACCACAAGACCCCTCTGCTTATTTGGATAACCACAATAATATCAAAAAAATTTGGGAGGGTATTAAACTACAAAATCAATTTTAAAAAAGTTTATTACATCCCAAAAAGCAAAAATTTAAAATTAAATTTATACACATCACTTTACAAAATAAATACTGTATATTTACGTAACGTATGTAACGTGTGTAACGGAGCACTATTAATAATAATCTATTATGCACATGTGACATGTGTAATGTATTTTGTTATAAAAAGTTAACGGAAAATAATTTAGACTTGAAGTTTGATCAAACGGCAAAATGACAAATCTAACGAGGGAGAAAGATCGAGAGAGAAACGTCGCGAAACGAGCGTTGAGGTCAATGTCCATATCAACACATAAATACGGCGTCGTCTATCGAATAAAAAACAAATCGGAGGCACATTAGCTGTCTGCAGATTTAACTTATTGATAGATAAACTATTGTTGGTGAGAATTGTGTTTCGAAGACGACGATTCGGCCACACAAATCTTGCCGCTACCTGGTGGCGCCGCCTGCTTCGACACGTTAAATAATCACCGTTGAAAAGTGTCGGTCTTTCTCTAACCCTTTCGCCCTAATTTTTCACAATTCAGATCGACAGTTTCGATTCAAAAGGTAAAAATAGAGCAAACCTGATCATCCTTTTTTTATTTTTTTTCAATTCGACGGTTTTTTTGACGATCCATTGTACGAATATGTGGCTATGAATTCAATCGGTCTTTTGATTGCATCTTTTTTGCCCTAATTTTCGTCCTCCGTAGTTAAGGGTCACCCTTACAATAGCTCCATTTATTGTGCAATTTGATTTGGAGGCTGTTTCTCGCGCATATTGTTTTTGAGGTTCTGAAGCTTTTAATATAATGCATATTTGAAGAATAGGTTGAATTTTGAAATTTTACGCAGCTTCTTATGTATCTATTATTCACATAAAAACTTGATGATTTTTTATTTTTTATAATTTCTGACATGCTTCTTATCTGCTCCTTCGCCATTCGTGTTACTGAATTGAGGTTATGTAGTGAATATAGAAATGATGAATCCAATTCTGTTTATTCTAGATCAATTCAGCATTTGACAGATTTCGTTTTCAGGAATTATGGACAGTGTTTAATTTTTGGAGACACCAAGTTGTCAAATTTGCTGTTGTTTTCTTATCTTTTGTTCTGTGGTAATTTGTAGTTACTTCTGCTAGTACAAAAAGGTTCAAACTTGAGACTTTGGACAATTTTAGTGTCAATGTACTTTAAGACTGAAATAACTTTTGATGTTATACAACCTCCAAATTTAGATTTTAGATGATTGTTGAATTTGCTTGTAAATTTTTGGATCATTAATTAGTAAAGCAGCCAATTTGTGGAAGAAAAAAGTCCTAATCCTTTTTAATCAGTGCAATGGCTGCTGCTGGAGACTCATGGGTGAGGGAGTATAATGAGGCAGTCAAACTTGCTGATGATGTTAACAACATGATATCTGAAAGGAGTTCGTTGCCCGTGACTGGGCCGGAGGCACAGCGCCATTCATCCGCAATTCGGAGGAAAATTACTATATTAGCAACTAGACTTGACAGCTTACAGTCTATTTTGTCAAAGCTTCCTGGAAAGCAAGCTCTGTAAGATATCTTAATTGAACTGATTATTTAATCAAAATGTGGAAATTGTTACCATTATAATAGATCGGAATTAGTTAACCTATATACCTCCTTTGTCCCTTGATCCACTTGTGTCACTTACATATGCTTTACTTCCTCTCCCTTCTTTCCACTTTCCCTCAATCCACCGTATAGTGACCATGATCTTTCTTTGCTTTCAGTTACATAAAATGATAAGTTGATATATATTTATCCTATTTCTTGTGCTGTTTTTTCTTTAAATGGGTACTGCATCTGTAGTTAACATGAGTGGATTTTTTCTTGAAGTTTCTGAAGAATTATCAACACCTCAATTTTTCATGTCAAACTGCAAACTACGATGGCTTTAGGTATGGGTTTTCGCAATAGAACTATGTTAGTATTTTCTTATTTGAGACAAATCTGTAAATACTTGCACAAAGAAGGAAAATAAACAATACACAGTCAAGTAGCAGAGTCTTTAACCCCAGTATAATTTGTGGATTTCATTTATTGTGGTGCCTACCTCTTAATATATTTCACCTTTCAGTTCGAATGCTCTTTACGTGACTCGATTGTACAAAGGGAAAGCTCGTTACTTAAAGAAAAATCTCTACTCTGGTGGTCCTGCTGCCATACTTTATTTTTCAGCAAAGAGGAGAAGCAAATTATTTCATGCGTTTTAATTTGTGCCAGATGGTGGACCTCTTGGTTCTTTATTTGACCATTTTCTTGTCGTATACTTTTTTAACCTTCTCCATCTCATTTGTAGGACTGAGAAAGAAATCAATCGTCGCAACGACATGGCTGCAAATTTGAGATTAAAAGTAAACCAGATGGCTTCAACATTGAATATGTCCAACTTTGTAATTAGAGACAGCTTACTTGGTCCGGAAATCAAGCCTGTTGATGCTATGAGTAGAACAACTGGTCTTGACAACTATGGCGTTGTTGGTCTCCAGAGACAGATAATGAAAGGCTGGTTACTTAGACTTTAATCTTGAATTTTATTCTTTTTTTCTTACCTTGATGTTCCGTCTCGCTTTGCTATTTTCCATCTTTATTTATTTTTTCCTTCCTAGAACAAGACGAGGGTCTTGAGAAACTGGAGGAGACGGTAATAAGCACCAAACATATTGCATTGGCAGTTAACGAAGAGCTATATCTGCATACCAAGCTGATAGTTAGTGCTCTTATTCTCCTTGGCGTGTCTAGCCTACCTACTTTTGCCGTGTCGTGAAAATGAGTCATTTATAATATCATGGTTAATTTATTGTCTGTTTGATACTCAGGATAATCTTGATGAGCACGTAGAAATTACAGACTCCAGACTGCAGGTAACATTATTTTACAAACATTTTATCTGTCCATAACAAATCCTTTATGCCCAGGTGTATTAAGTTTAGGCATCTTTGATAATACCAGGCCTGTTTTTAAGCGTTAAAGCACAGTAGTGATATTGAAGATAATAATACTCAATTTCAATGATAACGCACATCAGAAATAAATGTTTTAGAAAGTCCACTGAAATGAAAGCAAGAGGCTGAATGGACCGTAATAGCAAGTCCTCTTTCAAAAGAGATTCACGTAGTGACATACAGTGCTTGGAGACTTTTAAATGTTTTTCTTGAGTTTGATAAGCACGCATCTAAGAAAAATGGAAAATATGATGGGCTAGAGCTGTGGTGTCACGATGTATGATTGATTGAAATCATAATTCATAAACTTGTATTCTAAGATGTTTTATGTGGCTCTGTCATTTGCTCTTTCTTTGGATGAAGTTTCTGATTTTGCACATGACTTAGCCTTTAATTTGTTATTTTGTGCGCAAGTCAAATCGACCTGCTCATTTCTTCATTTTCTTTTAACGTAACAACGAGCGCAGAAAATGCTTGCAAAATTGATTAAACGGACAAAGGGTAGGGTTGAGCAAAATTTTGGTTAAACCGAATTAACCGACCGAACCGAATTATTTCTAAAAATCGGTTCGGTTAATTCGGTTAATCGGTTAATTCGAAATTAAAAATCGGTTAATTCGGTTAATTCGGTTCGGTTACGGTTTTCATTTTTTAAAATTCGGTTAACCGAATTAACCGATTTAATTTTAAATAATATTAAATTTTTTAAAGGCTTAAATAAATTTTTGTGGGCTTTTATATTTGTGGGCTCAAATTTGATTATTCAATTCAAACTTCACCCAATTATTTCTTCTTTTACGTGTTGGCGTGTAACATCTTGCCCTAATCAATTAATCCCCAAACTAAGCCGCTGCACTTCAACTCTCAAGTCTCAAGAGTCAAGAGCATCAGAATTTGCAAATCAAAAAATTGTCCAAAAGTTTGTCCATTTTCTCCCTTCGCTTCCCTTCGCTGAATCGCTGCTACGGAGTACGCCTACGCATCATTTCAATTTTCAGGTAAGGTTCAAGTTCGACAACAGTACACTTCTCCATTCACTTGGCTGCTTCCCTTGATTTATATCCTAAGATTCTTTAATATGTTCATATTTAACGGTGTTGTAAACTTGTTATTGATTTTGGGTTAAGATTTTGGGATAACGAGATAAATTTGAAATATCTGAACGGGTTTTTGCTTCGAAATCGTAGCAGCTTTGGTTAATGCATGTTCTTGGTGAATTTCGTAGTATTCTGGTTGACATTCGGAATTAGATTATTCATTATGCTTCCCTTGGTGTAAAGAGAATATTATTGTTTCCTTTCTGCTTAAAAACGTGTTAAAGCAGGTGCTTGACAAAGACAAGTTTGTTGATGTTTATTACTAGTCTATTTTTCTGTTTTGATCTAGCTCAACACCAGTTTTTGGCTTTAAAGCATATATATCCCGGGACCACAGTTAACAATCATATTTACGCTTGTAAAAGCTTTCATGTTTTTCAGATTCACTTTGTCCTGCTGATGTTGGACTTACGGATAGGGGTGAGCATTCGGTCGGTTTGGTTACCGACCGAACCGAATTTCTGAAAACGAACCGAACCGATTTTTAAAATAGTAACCGAACCGACCGAATTATTTTTCGAAACCGAATTAACCGAACCGAATAAAAAATCGGTTAATTCGGTCGGTTACCGATATAACCGATTTTTTATTCGGTTATTTTTACGACCGGACTAACCGAACTTGTAGGAGCTAATAAGCAAGAATTTTTGACATTTTTAATCACAAAACGCAGACGTTGATATGAAGTTAAACATTGATGAACATTTCAAAGCAAAACATAACGTAAGGTGATTGTATAAGTTATTGGTTGTGCCCATCGATTTACTCGATTGAATACCTCAACTCCAAATGGACCATGACCTCTACCATCCTCTTTGCCACCATCCGTAAGTCCAACATCAGCAGGACAAAGTGAATCTGAAAAACATGAAAGCTTTTACAAGCGTAAATATTATTGTTAACTGTGGTCCCGGGATATATATGCTTTAAAGCCAAAAACTGGTGTTGAGCTAGATCAAAATAGAAAAATAGACTAGTAATAAACATCAACAAACTTGTCTTTGTCAAGCACCTGCTTTAACACGTTTTTAAGCAGAAAGGAAACAATAATATTCTCTTTACACCAAGGGAAGCATAATGAAGAATCTAATTCCGAATGTCAGCCAGGATACTACGAAATTCACCAAGAACATGCATTAACCAAAGCTGCTACGATTTCGAAGCAAAAACCCGTTCAGATATTTCAAATTTATCTCGTTATCCCAAAATCTTAACCCAAAATCAATAACAAGTTTACAACACCGTTAAATATGAACATATTAAAGAATCTTAGGATATAAATCAAGGGAAGCAGCCAAGTGAATGGAGAAGTGTACTGTTGTCGAACTTGAACCTTACCTGAAAATTGAAATGATGCGTAGGCGTACTCCGTAGCAGCGATTCAGCGAAGGGAAGCGAAGGGAGAAAATGGACAAACTTTTGGACAATTTTTTGATTTGCAAATTCTGATGCTCTTGACTCTTGAGACTTGAGAGTTGAAGTGCAGCGTGGGGGTGTAAACGAACCGAGACGGTTCGCGAACTTTTCGAAGAGGCTCGAAATATATTCGATTCGAATTCGAAGTTATCGAACTCGAACCGAACTCGAACATGTTCGAATATTTTTTCGAACCGAACTCGAGCCCAGATTACTTTGTTCGATAGTTCGTGAACCTTAATATGTTATTTATATAATATTTTTATATATTAAATATTGTATTAAATTTCAAAAGGTGAAGTTTTAACTTTTAAAACACTCGGTCCTCACTCATCATGCTCTCACCCTCCACTCCTCAAACCTCAACCCTAATATACTTTGCACAAATTTTAAAAGCAGCCGTCATCTTCATCTCTCAATCTTGAAAAGCCTCACGCCGCGCCACCGCCTCACGCTGCATCTCTCAGTCTTCAATCTTTGTGCCGTAAGTATGCTTATCTGCACTCGTATCTCTCAATAAATTAAGAACAGCTGCATCTATCAACTTCAAATGCGATTTTTTTATATATGAAAACTGTTGGGTGATTTATGTTTGCAATTTTGTGCCGTATGTTTGCAAAATTTGTCCACAGAAGGTTTACATGTTTTTAGTGTGTGTGTGTTTGAGTGCGCTTTTGTACCGTATGTTTGCAATTGAAGCTCTTTCGTATGTTTGCAACTTCAAACCCCAGCTAAATACTAACGCCAACAGCTAAGCACTTTTTAATTTATGCAGAATCTGAAGAAAAATATTTTGTACAACATTTGTGTTTGTGTATATTCTCAGCTAGTTGGAACAATGAATATAAATGCTTGGTATGTATATATTTTGTATTTGTGTATATTATTTAGTAGAAAACATCAAATTTTTTTTTTTACAGGATTTAATTGCTGGAATGAAATTTGGAAGATTTGGGTTTTGGAAGTTTTGTTTATGTTACGAGATGATAAACTCATTGATTATGTTGTTGGATGAAAAATTTATTATTTGTTGTTTTGATGAGAAACTTAAATATTGAATGATCTTGATAAATTATTTTTTGTTGTTTTGATTTAGAATTTTAATGTTGAATGATTATGATGAATTAGATGATGAGAATGCAAAGTTTTTATATTCACTTGGTTATGGATTCGAGCTTCGAATCGAGCTTCCATTTCCGAACCTTAAATTTAGCAATGGCTCGAAAAGCTCGAATTCGAGCTCGACAATTTCGAATCGAACTCGAATTCGAGCCAGGTTCCGAACCGAATTCGAGCCACAAATAATTAAAGTTCGAGCTTCGAATCGAACTTCGAATATGTCTATTCGAATTCGAACTCGAATACTAAATTTTTCCTAAAGTTCGGCTCGATTCGGTTCGTTTACACCCCTAGTGCAGCGGCTTAGTTTGGGGATTAATTGATTAGGGGCAAGATGTTACACGCCAACACGTAAAAGAAGAAATAATTGGGTGAAGTTTGAATTGAATAACCAAATTTGAGCCCACAAATATAAAAGCCCACAAAAATTTATTTAAGACTTTAAAAAATTTAATATTATTTAAAATTAAATCGGTTAATTCGGTTAACCGAATTTTAAAAAATGAAAACCGTAACCGAACCGAATTAACCGATTTTTAATTTCGAATTAACTGATTAACCGAATTAACCGAACCGATTTTTAGAAATAATTCGGTTCGGTCGGTTAATTCGGTTTAACCAAAATTTTGCTCAACCCTACTTACGGATGGTGGCAAAGAGGATGGTAGAGGTCATGGTCCATTTGGAGTTGAGATATTCAATCGAGTAAATCGATGGGCACAACCAATAACTTATACAATCACCTTACGTTATGTTTTGCTTTGAAATGTTCATCAATGTTTAACTTCATATCAACGTCTGCGTTTTGTGATTAAAAATGTCAAAAATTCTTGCTTATTAGCTCCTACAAGTTCGGTTAGTTCGGTCGTAAAAATAACCGAATCCGAACCGAATAAAAAATCGGTTATATCGGTAACCGACCGAATTAACCGATTTTTTATTCGGTTCGGTTAATTCGGTTTCGAAAAATAATTCGGTCGGTTCGGTTACTATTTTAAAAATCGGTTCGGTTCGGTTTTCAGAAATTCGGTTCGGTCGGTAACCGAACCGACCGAATGCTCACCCCTAATCGTCTCCATAAGATGATTTCGTCCCGCTACTCCGCTGCCGCTTCCGACACTTCTCTGTTAAGTTGTTTAATATCTACCTGATACTGTCGTACTCTACGTAGTTTCAATCGAAAAGCAAACCATTGTCGTAAACAAGGGGAATAGAATTCGTTTCTTTAATGCAAGTCTTGGTTGGGAATCATGCAGTCAAGTTAACAGGTAAATAATCGATCTTGACATTTTTTAAAGCTTTAAGCTTTATTGGGAAAAAAAGGAGAACTTTTGTTGTTAATTCCGTGTGAGGAGATTACCTGGTTTGGTGGCAAACATAAAAAAACCAGAAAGCTGAAGATTTTTATTTGGAGAATAGAATATGACTAGTGTATTTAATCACAAATATTGGATTGACACAGATCATATTAGCTATGGGCATCATCGAGGGCGGCACAATTTCGGGTGTATTACCCAGCAAGGGCAAGGCGTTCGCTGTACACTACCCTGGTTACCCTTCTTCCATAGAGCGTGCCGTCGAGACCCTGGGTGGTACTGAAGGCATTCTCAAGGTGTGCTTAACTCTATCCTTGCGACAATTGTAGCCGTTATTATCCTTACCTTTTATATTTCTTAGTGGATTATTTCAACTCTGAAGTGACCATTGAATGTTTGATGGTGTCTTGGACTCTTATTAGATTCTATTTTATTGTGTGCTGTATATATAGATAGTCGGCTCGAGATTCCTGGCATGTTGTGTTTGTCTTTCAATATGAGGTGAATAAATGTTGATCAATTTCATTCTAGACTTGTAACATAGCCGGTATGTCTAGACTTGCAGCTTTGACTCCTAGATAGGGGAAGAACCATGTATAGATATTGATGGGATAATTTTGAATAATGGTGTGGTCAAGACTCAAGAAGGATGTTTTAATCTGTGCCAGAGAGATGGGACTACTGAGGGGTTATGGCCACCAATTGGCATCAATAATTTTTATATCATTGTCTCTTTTTAAGTAAGGGTCTATGGTGGTTGCGTTCACAATCTATTAAATGCATATGGAAACGAAAGGTTTCAACAAAAATAAATTTGGCGTCGTTAGCCAAAATGTTGATTGTCATGGTCAGTTGACTCTATTTACTTGTAATCTTTTAGTGATAAAAAATGGGAGGAGCTTTTCTTTATGACTCATTTTTGAAATTGCTTGTGCCAAAAGCTCGAGCTGGAGAGATCGTCGGTTAATAGTTTTAGTACTCATGCATGTATGCTGGATATTATGCTCAAAATTAATATTTAAAATGTGCTCGTTAAATTGGTTGGGCATTAGGTAACAAAGCCATCCAAAACCAACTTAATGAAATATATGGGGGATTGCTTTCTGAGGGTTTTGAACTCCTGACTTATCACATGTGAAAATTAGATGTGGCAGATGATAAGATAAAAATATATGAGCACAATTTTTAAGAGATTAGGACTATGAAGGAAAGGATATGATAGTTGAAGACTTTGAGAGAATTTTAATCCTTAATTTTGAGAGATTCAATTTATCGATAAAGGATATGGCATGAATCTTCTACACTTGTTAGTATACTGTTTTGTGGTGAAGTTTAACTAAACTATTAATAGTAACAAGAGAAGTTATTTCGGTGCCACCCTTTCAAAGGGAATTTGGAGCAGATACCGTAACAGGGTTGATATTATGAGAGAAAAACTATAAGATTGTTCCCATAAAATCTTGCTATTTCGTTCATACTTCGCATGCCTTCATTATTTTGTTTTTCTTGTTTGTTGTTCTAGCTGAGGTGTTTTAACATTGACATCTAAAGAACCTAGCCAATTGATGGGATAGTTATAATAACATTCTGAACATGGCCGGGGAGGTTGTTGAGTCACATCACTTATCCTTGCCATACCTTCATGATATTGATCTTGCTGTATTGTGCTTGCTTATATGTTTCAACTTTGGTATGCAAAGAATCTAGAGGAGAGATTGTACGATACTTACTTTATTCACAGCTGATCGGATTGGCTTGATCATTATTTTATTCAGTCTTTCATTAAGTTTACGTAGTTCAGTTAATGTGTAGAAATACATATATTTCCTCATGTGGCACGGAAACTAAATCTCTATTTTTTCAGGTCTATGCCAATAAGTCAAACAAGTTGGAGCTACATTTTCGCCCGGAAGATCCGTATTCACATCCAGCCTTTGGAGAGCTCCAGCCCTGCAATAATTTTTTATTAAAAATTTCAAAAAAGAAAGTCAAGATTTCGATAAATATAAACAACCATGATGGAGTTCCTGAACAGCCATCAACAATTAATCTTGAACATAACAATACCTTTTCTAAGTTATCTGAAACTTCACAAAAGATTGTTCAGCCTGAGTCTGAACCCCTTCCAGATTCTTCTGAAGTTGATGTACAGAGACAGACTGCAGCTCATGAGCAGCTTTTTGCCGATATTGTTGCTCCAGTGTCTGAGGCGTATCACTTCAATGGTTAGGCTGACCTGTTCTATCTTATGTTCCCAATCACCTTCTTGTTTGCAATTGCTGCGAAAATTCATTTCTTTGTTTTTCATTTCATTTCATCTTTCTGCTATTCTCTGAAGGGATGGTTGATTACCAGCATGTTCTTGCTGTTCATGCTGATAATGCTCGAAGGAAAAAAATAAATTGGGATGAAGTAGAACCACGGTTCAGTAAGGGTTTTTTTTCCTTGTTTTTGAGCTTTTCATGGAACTAGCGTTGTCATCTTTTAAACTTTCTTCGTGCAATTTGTAGAAAAGGGTGGTTTGCTGGATGTTGATCAAGAGGATTTGATGATGTTAGTTCCACCACTTTTTTCCATAAAGGATCTGCCAGAAAAAATTATGTAAGTTGCTTCGGCTTGCTGACACTATTTTGACATAGATTGCAAGTTATTTATATCCTTTTTATGTATCATTTTTCTACCCTTGAAAAATTAAGACCTGATAAAATTTCATTCGAGGAGAAATCTAGTATTCACTTCAACTGCCATTTGTATTGAAATTGGAGAAAATTGGTAACATATTTTCCTTAAATTCTTTTTGGAATACAAAGGCATCATGTTTTTGCTAAATTCTTCGCTAATTACCATTTTCAACTCTATTGGAGTCATTAATACAGAACTTATAAGCAGTCTTTGAGCTTGACAAGAAAGAAATTATTAAACCGTTCATAATAATTTCCGCTGCATTGAAGAGGACAATTACCCACCACCCTCATGGTGTAGTGCATAAACCTATCTCAATATGGGAGAGGCGTAGGTTCGAATCCACGTTAAAATAAATCCACCCCCATTGTAATAAGAAAAAAAGGACAATTACTAATTTACATTTGTTAACAGGGATTTTTTGTAGTGAAAAATTATTGGAAGTTTTCTAACATCTACTAGCCAGTTGAGAGATCTATCTTACTAGTCTATTGTTCCTTATCTTTCTCTACAAGTCCTTCATTTCTTCCTTTTCGAGAGATATATTTTGTTAAGAGTGTTAACAGAGTTAATGTGCCCGATTGACGCCAAATAATCTTTGTTTGGTTTATATACAATATCCGTCGCCACAACACATGATCTTGTAGAAATATCTATCTAAACTGGATTGTTTTTAGCATCAATTTACTGTTCTTATGATCTCTCATTGAAATGCATTAGAAAACTTTCATAGAACTTTTTTTTCCACATTTGTCCAATATTGTCCTTAGATACTAGCCGTTCACAAGAAGTTCCGAGGAATTAAATAATGGCTCGTTAGTAGACACACAATAGGAGACCAGAGAATTTGACAATGCACTTTTACATAAGGATTTGGATTAATAGTTTATTAGAGTTCAACAAGTCTTGCATCTCGCTTACTTTTGTAAGTAATGAAACATGAGAGAAATATGATCTCTATATTATTGTTATTTTAACTGAATACAATGTGTCTCCTTTTTAAAGTGAAGAAGTTAAGACTAAAAAAGAAAATATCTACAATCAGGGAAACTACATACAATCCTCACGTTTTGTTCTGTTACTCGTGCATTTTTTTTATAAAATTTTATAATGTGTCATATCATATTTAGTCTCGTATGTTGTGCCTCCAGTGTGCTTTCATCTTTTGATAGGAGTAAAAGCCTTGGCATAAAACAGTAGTTTTATGACTGATGGCATGAAAAAGGTGGATTCTTGGATTTCATTATTAGTTATTTTGCACTTGCAGTTTAAAACCTTGCTCAGATCTGAGCTTGAAAAGGAAACAAGAGGTAGTTGTGCAGCAGCACTGGGAGGTGAGTTGATATGTTGGCAGAAAAGCTACTAATTTTAGTTTTTCTGTAGTGATTAGCACTTCAACCTTATATGCATTCTGCGGTTAGAAATCATACAGCTCTCCATTACTTATTTTGCGTAATATTCTTTGGACTGCAGGTGTAAATAATAAACCAAAACCCATAGTTACCAAAACCTAAAAATTCTAAAAAATGCAATTTGGTTTTGAAACCGAAAAATTCAATTTGGTCTGTTGTTTGTAACTTTAATTTCACAGATTAGATGGTAACTGAACAACATGCCTCTTCTGTGAGTTATATGTATTCAACCTAATAGCAAACCAAACCATATAAGTTATTTCATCAAATTAAATTGTTTTTCCCATCTATATATATATATATATGAGAAAAATATGATTAAATTATAAAAACTATGTTACATGGACTTTATAATTGATACTTTTTGTTTTTATACGAGATATTGATTGTTATCTCATTGCACTAAAGAAAATGTGCTAATTATTTTAACGGAGTTGAGGATTTGGCTTGCATTTGAAAAAAAATATCAAAATTAAGAAAACAGAGGACTTTGCAGATTCAAATCAAAACCAGACAACATTATTTTTAAAATTTTATGTATTTTTTTGGTTCCGTTTTGGTTCGAGAAAAATAGGTAAGCCAAAAACCATGGTTTGACACCGAGAAGGAGAGAAACCAAGATCAAAACAACCGAACTTAGTCAATGTACAGCCCTACTTTGAATCTCATTGAATTGCAGTAGTAGGCGTCCTGATTAGTTCTCTCAGTTTTGAAATATCTTACAGGTGCATAAAAATATATTGCATGCTGGCCCTTGAATGTCTGTAAGCCAAAATCTAGTTTTTGGTTTACAGACATTCAGAACAAATATTGCAGTCATTGCACCTCTGAATGACTATGTAATGCGAAAACCTTTGCCTGGTCTCAATGAAAGCTCACTATTTTAGATCCTTGTTCGTTAAATTCTTCAGGATATGAGCCACTAGTGGAGGAATCTGCCCTAGTAGTAAAGAGTCATTTATTACTGTTATCTTACTATATTTTTTGTTTGCATATTCAATTAGTTATGGTTTTCTATAACGTCTAATAATTTGTCTGATTAGTTTATTTGAATTTGTAAAATTTCTGTTCATTTGATGCAGATGGAGTTAGAGCAATGTCTTGCCATTGACTTCAACATCAAAGATATCCTTATTGTTAAGTATATGTCCTTATGTTAATATTGTCTGCAAACTACTACATGTGATTTGCTTTGTCCATTTCCTATCTCATCCACTTCTTTGTTTACTACCATGATTGTCACCTAATCTATTCTATTGCAGTAGAATTTTTTTGTGTTAACAAAAAATCACTTGCAGTGCAATTTAGACATTATAATGCATGACTTGAGCATAGCTATTATAAGCTCAATTTTGCCTAAGGCGCATGGCCATTGTAGAGCATAGTGCAAGACTAGGCAAGCATCTCGGTAAAGTGAGGCATCCTAATCAAACGACACTAAAACAATTACTCATTAGTCTATTAGCAAAGATGAATGAATATTTTCTTGCATTCATTTGGATATAATATTCTTACACTTAAGCGGTGCTCAAAAGTGGCGTCGGGCATTTAAAGCACACCAAGGTTAGGGCTTGCTTGATTGAAGGTATGTGCTGCGTCTTGGGTCTTGGTTCAAAGGCTGAGCCCTCACTGAGCTTAGAGCTCTGACGCACAGCTTGTGGGATTTAATTAGCATGGACATTAGCAAAGGAAATAATGCAACCCAAAACAAAAACTTAGGACAAGTATTACTGCTAACATATTGGACAAGAAACGAGATTGATTTGTATTGTTTAATGTTTCATGATAACTCTACCCCAATCCATTGTGACTAAAGACTTTGTTGTTGTTGTTGTTGTTGTATTGCTTTATGATAATGAACGATTCGATAGTGTTCTGCATCATGATAGTAAACGATTCGATTGCGTTCTGCATTTGTTTTAATGGTGGAAAAATATCAATAGGATTAGAAATATGTCTCTTGGAGCTGAAGAAAATAAGGAAGGTTTTAGGTCAGGTGCACCTGAAAATTGCTTGAAAGTGGTGGAGATTATGATGGTCTTGAGTTCTTATAGGAAATTTTGTGTGTATAATTTAAGATAATTTAAGATATTAGCAATGAGATAAACAAAATACTTCATGTCATCAATGAGAATCGGTTCAATATAGTTCTTTAAAGTTATTCAACTTCCTGAACCTGGTTCAGAAGAAATGGAAGAAGGCTGAATGCTGGTAGAGCTTCATAAGACTAAATAACTTAGAAATACTGCTTTGGATCCGAAATGAATTTTCAGGCTGCTTGTCCACTTGGGAATTCATAATAAGGATTAACCTCTCCATTGGACTGATTTTATCACACACCCATGCTCATTGGGTCCAAATATCAGCTACACCATCCCTATACATTTTTCATGCATGCTACTACTCTTTTCTATGTGAGCTCGACACGCTTCCATGACTTCACTTTGCTTGGAATTTTGTTTTCAAATATGCGTTACAGACCCAATTATTTAACAATATGGCACCCGAAGTTCTTTCCTAGAGTCGTTCCACCTTTCAACAGTTCTCTATGTTGATTTTCTTAGCTAAAACAGTTGTCTCCCAGGTGTTGTTATCCTTATAATATTAGACCCATTGATACCAGAACTCGGAAAAAATTCAAATGATGATCAATTCGCCTGATGCGGTTGTGAAATCTCTGTCTTACTCAACATGCAGTTAGTTTATTAAAAATAAAAGGTAAAAGTACTTGGATAGAAAGATTTTATAAATTTAGTATGACATATTTCTGCAAGAAATGGGAAATTGTATATGATATTTGTAAGTAATTCATCAGTTATTGATCATTCTAATCAAATTCCAGTTTTTATACGAACGAAGCAAGAAATGCCGGACGTGATAGACTTGTCATAGTGTGATATTTATCAAAAGAATAGATCCAAAATTGCTTTTACTACAACTTATCACGTCATGTCTTTTTTTAAAATATTGTTTAGTTTATGTTATTGGTTTTGATTATATATTCTGTATTCCATGAGATTGAATTTTCTTTCTTTTTATCATGGCTTGGGAATTGGTATTACTTTATCACTTGAAGTGACAAACGACTGCAAAATTTCAATTCTATACACCCAATTTGTTTTGTTTGTTTGCACTTGACAATCATACAGATCCCTAAGAAAGTATATTGGGAGAAATTCATACCCAGGGACTCAGATCGATGGCTGTGGCAGACAGCTGTTTGTGAATTGTTTGATGAGCGTCCAATATGGGTCAAAGAGTCGTTAGCAGAACATTTAATTGACCAAGGCCTGAATGTTGGAGGGAATGTGCTTAAAAGGTTTTCTGTCTTGTCTAACATGCTATTACAAAAATGTAACTTAGAACACAAACTATCATATTAAAGGTAAAAAGTTCATGCGAGTTTATTTCTTATTTACCAGGCTTCTGTTCATAGCAGCATATTACTTCTCAAATGGACCATTTCTAAGGTTCTGGATCAAAAAAGGATATGATCCCCGAAAAGATCCTGAATCTCGCATGTTAGTTGTCATTCAGATACACTTTCTCATCTTTGTGTTGTTAAACGCAGAATGTCACTTTTTAGAGTTTCAATTATGTATGCTAATGAAGAACTAATTCGGTTTGATTGATTGAAATTTTATTGGGCGCATGTGAGTTTGAATTTAGATAATGCAGTGTAGCTGCACCAAGATGTGCAATTTCCTCTGGAGATTTTATATACATTTCCTGAGTGGTTCAGGAGAAAACTGCAAGAAATTAGTTTTGTGCAAAAAGATTTGAGTGAGGAGATAGACATCAGTGAATTTACGTTGATGCAAGCAAAATCCTCCTACTTAAGAAACAAGAATAATGTGCTACTCGAAGCAAATCTATCACTTATACATAAAATTTCAATAAATGTTGGAAGCTCCATTTATTGCTTTTAGTTTTTGAAGGGTATTTCTTTACTTGTCTAATTGAACTGCAAAGTAAAAACATCAAGATTTGGATGCTCAAACAGCAGTTCAAATGTTATGTGCTCTCTCGAGTTTTATAGCTTTTTCCAAAACTCTTCTTTTTTCTGGAAAGTTGTATCTACCCACTAGCTTTGGCACCAAAAAATTGATGGATGACAAACTGAGGGAGACAGAATCAAGAGGAACACAACTTACTCATCACTTTAATCAATCTGGTGATACATGGTGCAATATAGGGATAATGGTTAAGTGGGGCTTGCTTAGGGCTTTAGGGGCTACCTCACTTTTTTGGCTTCCCTAAATTGAGTATTTTGAATTCAGTAAAGAATTTGTCTATGTTTTGGAGTTTGGATAGAAAAGAAGGTCTGGCAAGGGAAGGAGATTGTGATGCCCAAAGGCCAACTCTAAATATATAAAGAATCTGCTGAGCCTGAATAGTTTGCTCAACTTTTTCTCATCGCTGAGGTTGAATTAAAGCTTATAGGCTATACAACTTCAGAAGTTTGGTTTTTCTCCGCAGTTTTCCTCCAAAATAGTAAAAATGATTGTGGTTTCAACGAATAGTTTATGAGATGTTACAAACAATAATCTACTTGACCTATCAGGGTCAATTAACTTCTTCAAAACTTTCTTTTGTAGGAATCTGTTGTCTGAAAATATATTCTATCTTTTCTCCATGTTCTATCATGAGAAATTATGTTCGAGCATTTGTTAAAATGGGAATATAACATTTTAATCACCCGGCAAAATTTGTCTTAACCACTGGTTCATCAACTTTTTTTCAATGCAATGATTGTGTCACACTCTGATTTTATCCAAATCTTCATATGTTAAATCTTTTAGTATTTACTAAGTCTAACTTCTTTTGATTTATTTGATTAGATATCAAAAGACTGATTTTCGAGTGCCACCATCATTACGAAGCTATTGTGATGCCAATGTCTCATCTGGGTAAGGATTTTTATGAATTTTGAAACTAACACAGAAATTAGCTTTTCTCTTCATTTGATTCTGACTATACTTCAGTACAATTATAAAGAATCTCTACTTTTTTATTTTTTATTTTATGACATTTAAACTGATAAAAAGTTATGATAATTCACATAAATGCATTTGGGACAAAACAGGTTGCCTACAGTCCAACAAACCGATTTGTTATCAACGAAATACTGTTGTCTGTTACTGGCTAACAATATAATCTCTTTAGATGATGATTAAGCTGCTTAAATCTCTCTCTCACATATTAATCATTTTTCCATCTTTCACGTGCAGCTTGAAAAACAGGTGGAAGGATATTTTTTCATTTGAGGTTTTCCCATATAAATGCCAAGTTTTATTACAACTCTTTGAACTTAAGGACGACTATGTTCAACAAGAAATCAGAAAACCTGCAAGTCAAGCAAGCTGCAGCGTATGATATATTTACATTTTGCTATCAATTTTTCTCTCAAGGAACCTGATTGAATATTTGAAAAAAATTATGTGAATCATTTTGGTAAACATTAAATAATATGACAGCCCGGTTGGCCTAGTTAAACTAAACAGAACCACTACTAGTTCATGATGCAACTTCTCAAAGCTTGAACATATCTATCGTCTGTTTCGATTGGTTATCTCGTTTCTTGATGTGCTATTAGATTGTTCATTGGGCAGTTTTTTAATCTTCAAATCTCTTGTCAAACAATTTATTTGCTCCGAATATTTGAGCACCTTTAGCAACCAAATTGTGTTTGGAGAAACTTGTTATACCAAGTGGAGTATGTAATTATGGTTGGGGTCGTGTGGAGATCAGCAGTAGAAAATAGTTATTTTGACCATAATAAATTGGTTTGGTTTTTTAATATCTGCAAAGATACCTACTACATTGTCGTCAATTTTTATGGTTGCAACTTTTTGCTTTAATGTTTATTTGGCACTATGGGAATACGGCTATTTCTACATTCATGTCTTCTGTTTTTGGGGACTCCAGGAGATTTTTTTATTGCCTTTTTTCACAGAAGAGAAAGACCAAAAGTAAAAATGAGATCTTCATGTTTCCCTTTTGTTATTTAGAAGTCTAAACTTTTTATTTGATCTTATTTGCTTTCTCTACGTTTGTGCTTGATCAGCTTTCAACAATCTGTTATTTTTCCAGCTGCAAACGGGATGGTTTTCATCTCATGTGCTTGATTGCTTGAGATTGCGAGTTGCTCAGAGGTTTCTGACCGTATACCCTGAGGCTGGTGCAGAATCCATACTGAAGTCTGTTTCTAGACGCTTTGAAAGATCAAAGAGAGTTCATATTAATTTGAAGGATTCAAAAGGCAATGGAAGAAAACATCCTAATGAAGGTTTAAATCGATCAGCGAAATTTTGATTACATCCTCCTGGCTTTTTATGAATTTGTTCTCAGATTTATAATTTAGCTTTCGTATTTACCTTTTGATATGGTTCCAATATTAATATATATCACTAACATGATACTGTCTTCTACTCTCGGTTGGCTAATTGAATTAGCGTCGGTCGCCCGATTCACTTGTTGCCCTATTCACTTGTTATCTGGAGTACTTCTAGTAATTTTTTTATATTGCAGATGTTGTACAGAGCGAAGATAAAGAACTCATCGAAGATGCAGAAGATGATGAAATTGAAGAGGACAATCTTGGGGAAGGTTTGAATGCAGCTGAGGTACTTGATCCAGGGATTATTCCTTTGTTTGGTTTCAGTTCCCATCCTTATTTTCCACACCACAAACTGTGCTCGAACATTACAAGCCCATTTTCATTCTTTTTATCAAAACAGATTTTCATACATCCTAATATAACTACTTTTAGTTCAACTTTTAATCATTTTCTAAAAATATTCTATTATTATAAATTAATATTTTTCAACATTGTTAAAATTTATTTATATTATGAAGTGAAATCAATATCTACATATTTCTGACATGATTTAATATTTAAAATGACAATTTTATTTCCTAAAAATAAATTCAAAAAAGTGAAGTAACATTTTTATCTCCTAAAAAAAAATTAAAAACCGAGAACATTTTGTCCAAATTTCACTGAAACATCCAAATTGAAAGAAAAGAGGCTCTATGTATTTGTCTGTTAAACTATTCTTCATGTATTCGACACTTCCTAGAAAAAAATTATGAAGTGATAATCTACCTACAACCACCTACCATTTTACATTTTCTTTTCCAGGTTGAAGAGGACACGGATTTTTTGCTACAACCACATTCATGTATCCTTGCTCTGTTCTTTGTTACCCATGTTTCCTTTATGCTAAATTGCTAATAGAATAAGAAGTAAAATAAAGTAGGAGGCAATGCGAAAACTCATCTGAATTACCTTAGAGTGCATTTGTATTTATGGATTTCAAATTACTCTACTTGTTTGGATGGACTAAATTCAAGTGAATTTCAAATCCACTATATATCAAATTAAACATTTTCAGTAGTAATTGTGATGGATTTCAAATACATCCATCTTGGATGTCATTTGAAATCAATCATCAAAATTATTTCCCAAATCAAATCTGTCAATCTAAACACAACTTTAATATTTCCTTCTTGACCTTTATGCCAATAAAAATAATAAGCAATGCTCTATTGATGCTTATAAAGGAGGCTTTGCAAAAGCTCATGTTATTTATTCTCCTGCTTCGTCGCAGCCTCCAGGTTCGGATGACATTTTTGTTTGATCGGTTATCCTCTTTCTTTGATGCATTACATTACTTCTTTGATTCGTTATTTCTTAAACGAGTCGATATGTTTGAAATTGCTGCATATATGAATTCATTTATGTTCAGTATCATGAATCAAGTATGCATATTGAAATCATATCAGCTATATCCTATACACGATCTACAGATATCGAACATGAAAGCATCTCAAAAGACTATCTCCAGGATCTTTTTGGTAGTTTTCCCTTTAATGCCGCGGCAGGAGGAGATGAAATGCAAGGTGCTGACCCTTATGATGGAGAATATCAGATTTATGAACAGTGTAGTGATGAAGATGATGATGACTCCAATGATGAGGAATACTAAAAGACCAACCTGGAGTATTCTTTCTTAAAGGGTCGTCTATTTGTCCCCCTCTGCTTTTCTTTGCTCGTTTCATGATTCTATTCCCGTCTTCCGACTCCATATCTTCTAGTCCAGTCAAAGGTGGCTTGGAGCAAGCAATATTTAAGTAAATTTTGTGAAGTTCTAAATGTTCCCTTCGCTGAATCGCTTCTACGGAGTACGCTTACGCATCATTTCAATTTTCAGGTAAGGTTCAAGTTCGACAACAGTACACTTCTCCATTCACTTGGCTGCTTCCCTTGATTTATATCCTAAGATTCTTTAATATGTTCATATTTAACGGTGTTGTAAAATTGTTATTGATTTTGGGTTAAGATTTTGGGATAACGAGATAAATTTGAAATATCTGAACGGTTTTTGCTTCGAAATCGTAGCAGCTTTGGTTAATGCATGTTCTTGGTGAATTTCGTAGTATTCTGGCTGATATTCGGAATTAGATTCTTCATTATGCTTCCCTTGGTGTAAAGAGAATATTATTGTTTCCTTTCTGCTTAAAAACGTGTTAAAGCAGGTGCTTGACAAAGACAAGTTTGTTGATGTTTATTACTAGTCTATTTTCTATTTTGATCTAGCTCAACACCAGTTTTTGGCTTTAAAGCATATATCCCGGGACCACAGTTAACAATCATATTTACGCTTGTAAAAGCTTTCATGTTTTTCAGATTCACTTTGTCCTGCTGATGTTGGACTTACGGATGGTGGCAAAGAGGATGGTAGAGGTCATGGTCCATTTGGAGTTGAGGTATTCAATCGAGTAAATCGATGGGCACAACCAATAACTTATACTATCACCTTACGTTATGTTTTGCTTTGAAATGTTCATCAATGTTTAACTTCATCAACGTCTGCGTTTTGTGATTAAAAATGTCAAACATTCTTGCTTATTAGCTCCTACAAGTTCGGTTAGTTCGGTCGTAAAAATAACCGAATCCGAACCGAATAAAAAATCGGTTATATCGGTAACCGACCGAATTAACCGATTTTTTATTCGGTTCGGTTAATTCGGTTTCGAAAAATAATTCGGTCGGTTCGGTTACTATTTTAAAATTCGGTTCGGTTTTCAGAAATTCGGTTCGGTCGGTAACCGAACCGACCGAATGCTCACCCCTAACAAAGGGTGGCTGCTCCTGCTTCAGCTTATGTTTAGCAGTTATGGGGATTGTTGTTTTGATTGTCGTTATATATTTGCTGGTCAAGTATTTGTAATAATATATACGAATGGATCAAAATTGGCGGTTTCACATGTCTCTGTGCGCCGTTGGTTGATCTGTAATATTGCTTAAAGGTGTTGTATTCCATTTCGTGGATTTCAGTTTCGTTTTCGTTTGCCCTGCTAAGGGGTTCCACGTACATTGTGTGACATGTTTTGATTGTTAAAACAAACTTATCGTAAAGCATTTGGTGAAGTAATGATACTTATCATGGTTTGTGATGCATCCTTGTATGTATTTGATAGCATACAGCTCTCATTGTTGTTCAAATTCTTGACAACTCTGAGGTTTTACATGTGATAAACGTCTCTTTTGATCAAATTCATCTTAATCCACGTGGACCATAATTTTGGTGACGAAGGTTGATTAGAAAAGGTGAAAATGATTTGATATGAATTTTATATTTTGTTACGAATAATTTTTTTAAATAACATTAGTAGTTATAATCCACGAGGGTGAAAACATAAGGCAAAATTTCAATATAAACAACAACTAAGTTTTTAATTGATGACGGCTACATGAACCATAGAAGAGATAAGTCGGGTCGTGTATATGGCACCGTCTTCTTCAAGAGATTCTTTCGGTCAGAATATCCTCGTTGATCCCTCTGTGCTCCAAATCTTTGTATATAACTTCGAGTCATGTCTTCTTCGGCCGTTCTCTTGTTATCGTGAAAGGGCCGAAGTTCATGGATTCTACTCGACGAACATATATATTGTTGGGCATATGACGTATGTAACTAAACCAGCATAAGCAACTTTCTTGAATCTTATATTCTATACAGGACATAATACTTCAGCTCAAATATCTTCATTTCTTATTTTATATCTTCTTTTTTTACAATACATCCAATAGAATATACGCACACACTCATCTTTTGGACGTGATTTCTCTTGGATGCTCAGCATTTCGTCCCATACATCATTACAAGTCTAATGACAAATTTATAAAACTTTCATTTCAATCTCAGCGAGATATTATATCGCATAAACTCTCGACGTGTTTGTTTAATTTCAACCACCATGTGTTATCTTAATAGGTGCCTACATAAACTTGCGAAAATTGAAGCATGTTCACTATATGGGCCAGTCGGCCCATAAATATTCGGCCCATTACCCTGAAATCCGATGCTTCAGAAGCCATTGACATATCTCTAAAACAGCTCAATCCCTAATTGGGGCTATTTCCCAATTTTTCAGAGCGTAAACGTTCTCTGCGATACAGGAAACTGAAATTCAGTTTGCTATCAGCAAAGCTATTTATTGGTTTGTATTATATATATTTATTGTTCATTGACTTCGTAATCGAGATTTTTGTGAAATTTTAGAAACTTGAAAATGAGCATAGTACCGAAAGAATCCATTGAAGTGATAGCACAGAGCTTAGGCATCACCAATTTATCCCCAGACGTATTTCCAGCTCTTGCTGCTGATGTCGAGTACAGAGTTCGAGAAATTATGCAGGTTTATTTCCCATAAATTTAATTTCTTTGGTGTGCGTCAGGCGTCAGCTATTCTTTTGAAATTTCTAGTTCTGATACTTGCAAGTATTTTTATTTGTTGATTTTTTTTATGGTGCAGGAATCTATCAAATGCATGCGGCACTCGAGAAGAACTACTTTAACAACAGACGACGTTGATAGTGCGCTTGGCTTAAGAAACGTTGAGGTGGTCTTTTTAACTCTATGCGGTTACTGATGTATCTTGCTTGTATTTTACTTTTTATTATTTCTTTGTTTTGAAGCTGTATTATCTGACAGTTTGAATGATTGTGGTTTACAAGTTTTTAAATGAGCAATCTTGGTCACCGGCATTGTTGGTTTTGATATTTTGTTAATTATACAGCCACTATATGGATTTTCTGGTCTATAAGCTTTTAAGTTAGTAATCTTGGTTATGGGCATCGTTGTTATTGATGTTTATATAAATAAATACAGCCGATATATGGATTTGCTTCTGGAGATCCTCTGCGATTCAAAAGAGCTGCTGGACACAAGGATTTGTTTTATATCGAAGAAAAGGAATTGGAATTTAAGGAGGTAGGCTGGTATTGACTTTTGGCATTAAAGCATTTTGATCGAAAGCTTTAGCATATTTAGTAACGTGCCTTTTTTTTGTGGATATGCTTTAGGTAATTGAAGCTCCTTTGCCGAAAGCACCACTAGATACTGCAGTAGTCACTCATTGGTTGGCTATTGAAGGAGTTCAGCCTGCAATTCCTGAAAATCCTCCTCCTATGGCTATTCAATGTGTGTATTGTCATTTCTATTTACCTTAAATCTGTTGATCACACTTATGGACTATGATGATGATGTATGGCATTTAGCAGTTGGCCTAGTATTCAAATCTAGTAGGACACTGTATGTCATTTGATCAACAGCTGTTTGTTACGAATATGCTTACTTTCTTATCTCATCTCTGGCAGCACTTGGGATGCCTTCAGATAACATAAAGAATGACTACAAGGAGGATGGTTTACCTGTAGACATTAAATTACCGGTCAAGCATGTCCTTTCACGAGAGCTTCAGGTAATGCCAATGGTGTTTTGTGCATTATTCTTCACCCTTCAAAGGGCGTATCTTAATTCTCAGTCAATGGTTTTTTGGGTGGTGCTGCAGCTTTATTTTGAAAAAATCACCGAGCTTACTGTCACCAGATCCGACTCCACCCTGTTCAAAGAAGCATTAGTGAGCTTGGCAACCGACTCGGGACTCCACCCTTTAGTGCCTTACTTTACATTCTTTGTTGCTGACGAGGTTATCATAAGTATCTCTCATTTTCTTCTTCTTTTTCCTTTGCTTCCTTATCTGGACTGCTTTGCGATGGTACAGGATGATAGTCATCAATCTTCTATCATGACAGGTTTCTCGAAATTTGAATAATTTTTCTCTTCTTTTTGCTTTGATGCGGCTTGTGTGGAGCCTTCTTCGAAATCAACATATACACATTGAGCCATATGTGAGTTGTTCTTTTTTTGGTAAATTCCTTTTATATACGTATGTTATTTTCTCTTAGCCAAATTTCCTTATCTTAGATTTTTCTTCATTTTACTTATGCATATTTACGGATTACAGAACTATTGAGTCCCTGAATTAATCCACTTTTGTGGTGCTTAGTGATGAGATGTTTTAATTGTATGCAGCCAAACTCTTTCTCTTGCCCTGTATTCTGTTAATGCCGCTGTTGGATTAATTTGAGATCATCCTAAGCAATATTAAAATTTGACCATTTGTTTGAATTGTGCACTGGTTTTCTTATCTTATACAATGTCCGTTGAGAATTGACTTCTAATTTTATTTAGTTGCGAAAGAACCAGCTGTTTAGTTTGGTGGTAAAGGAGAGACAAGTTGATTCAGATGTTACCATTTTGTCTTTACACCATTTCATTTTGCTTACTTGATATTCATGGCAGCGCTTTATTTCCCAAAATGTAAAGGTAGAGATTGTTGTTTGAGCGACATGGTTTTACTTTGAAATATTTGTGATAGTGTGCTTGAAATTCATATATCAAGTGCCAATTCCTTATGTCTGCTTTTCTATCCATTAGCTGCACCAATTGATGCCATCAGTGATGACTTGCCTGGTTGCAAAAAGACTAGGAAATAAATTTTCCGACAACCACTGGAGTCTTAGAAATTTCACAGCTATTCTTGTGGCTTCAATCTGCAAGAGGTTGGAATCTTCATATTTACCTGCCCTTGTTGACTACATGAAAAAACATGAGTTTTATCATATCTAACTATTTGTAGAGGTCAAGGCTTCCGTGTCCTTGCGGTGCGCCTAAGGAGCAAATTTGAATCTGGATTTACTCAGTCTCTCTTAAGGCACTCTTATGTTCCACGCAACTGTGCATTTGCAGATTTGGTCATGTTTACCACAATCTCCAGCCACGTGTGACCAGAACGTTACTTCATGCTTTTTTGGACCCATCAAAAGCTTTGCCTCAACATTATGGTGCCATTCAAGGGCTATCAGCCCTTGGACCTAATGTGGTACATTCCTGCTTCCATCTTTCTGTTGCTTTTCTCTATACCCTCAGCTTTTCATTAGTCAAAGTGCTTAACAATGTCTAAATTTCTGTCTAGGTTCGTTTGCTTGTGCTTCCCAATCTTGAGCTCTACTTGCAACTTTTGGAGCCAGAAATGCAACTTGAGACGCAGAAGAATGAAATTAAGAGGCACGAGGCCTGGTTGGTATATGGTGCCCTAATGGTAAGATATCTATTGATTGCATCTTCTAGATGTGATTAATTTTCCTTCACTATTATCATGGAAAATAACTGTCGAAAACAAATTAAAGATGAAGCAAGAAGCATAACTGATACTCATATGCTGTTGTCGTTTAGAGTGAACTTTTACTGCTGGGTTGTTTGTAATTGATTATTGAGAGAGTAGTTGGTGTAATATTGTGTATTGCTCGTGGTGGTGGTAAAACAATTACTTCTCTCGTCATTTAAAATATACCTTAACTTTAAACTTCTTAAGTTTGAAGGGATTTTGTGATAATTTGAGATTGTATCATAGCACACTATAAAGGTTTATTATTAAGTTTGAAAAGTAAAACTTGTCTGTTTTTGGTATTTTATTGTGAAGTGCAGTTGGCTGGTGAGGATAATCATGGGTAGTCATTTGGTTTTGATAGCTATATTTTCAGTGAAGAAAGTTTG
This sequence comes from Haberlea rhodopensis, assembly GCA_907163345.1. Classification (NCBI taxonomy): domain Eukaryota; kingdom Viridiplantae; phylum Streptophyta; class Magnoliopsida; order Lamiales; family Gesneriaceae; genus Haberlea; species Haberlea rhodopensis. The sequence goes on along the minus strand of CAJQUN010000004.1, from coordinate 1,689,032 downwards.
TTTGAGGCAGTTCTCTCAAGTATTCTCATGATGAAGAGATCATGTGTGATAGGTTACGGCTACTGACAGCATTTCTTTATATTAGGTCTCTTGAGTTGGAGAGTATGTATAGTGATTGTTTATCTATATTTGCTTGAAGTAATTCCTACTGAAATTTCTGAAGCTCATGTTTAAACCACTTGAGATGCATGTAGCAGGCTGCACAAACAATTTTTTTAGGTAATATAAAGTTTTTTCTTGGTTGGTTATAGTTGAAGAATTTTCTACTTGCATCCTGGAGTCTGCTTTCCAAAAAAAAAAAGGTGTAGATCTAGTCCAAGGCTGAAGACTTGGAGAACATGATTTGGGCGAAAACATCGTGTAATAAGTCGCTCGTGGTAATTTTTCTTTGATTGATCAAGAGATGGCATCAAAAGAACATAATTCTGGACGACTCATTCTTTTGCCATGTCTACTTATCAAGAGCAAGCCTCAGTTCATTCTCAATTAAATTTGCTAGATAATATGCACCTCTTGTAGTGTTTTTATTTTATGTTGAATTGGTTATATGCCAACTATTCTTATTAGAAATGCATACAACTCCACAAGTCGGATTTGTTGCTAATACTCCATCTTATGTGATTGATGTTTCTGTTTTTATTTGTGAAATTAGTTTTTAACTGATGATGCATCACACTTTTCAGCGTGCAGCTGGATTGTGCTTGTACTATCGCTTGAAGATGTTGCCATCTGTGTTCTTTCTTCCACCACGTATTGTCTTGAAGAATAACGGAAAAGTTGTGACTACAATATCAAGTTAGAATCTTATTATTCTCTTTGATCTCCTTCGTTTTTCTTCTTGCTGTAGTGTTGATAATAGGAATATGGCATAAGAGAGCATACTTATGCTTAAAACCTGCTTCCATAACGGCAACCACAAGTATGAAACAATAATAATAGCAACTGGGGATGATTGTGTTAGTTTTCCCTTCTTAGACACAATACTGATTGAGTGCATTGAAATTTTTTTTCAGTATGAAAGCTACTCATTTTTTTTTCAGTATGAAAGCTACTCATTGATGCTCGTATTTTGGCAAGTTCTGCATTCACAGATTATTTGTACCTTGTGGTCACAAGACTAATCCTTTTATCATATTCACAAAGATAAACGTAAAGCAGGCATTGATAACACAATGCATCAGCCACCAGCAAAGAAATTAATGACAGATAGCACCATGGGCGGTGGGGTTATACAAGTAAATTCAGTCCCAGCGGCCATGCCAGGAGCAGGTGGTGCATATCCAACAAATATCAGAGCTGGCGATACTAATTTACAGGGTTCGCGTCCATTAGGGAACAATAACGTAGCTGGAACGAGTGGCAGAAAGGAAATTGGTGTTGGTCAGCAGTTGAAGGCATCAGGTGGTGTTGATCAAGTAGATGTGAATACTGGGGATTTGCTGCCATTATTGAATGAATATTTTGGTGAAAGCATGGTGTCCTTTGTTCCTTCCCCTGTACTATCTTTATTCTTGTGAAACAGAAATCAAAATTTGTGGTTGTGTTGCTTACGGTTAGTGTATCATATGAAATCAAATTTATGGCTCTGTTTTGTTCAAGGGTGGAGAACTGGAGATTTATCCAAAAGTCTAATTATTTCTTTTGATCACAGCTACTTTTAAAATAATTCTTATTTATCACCATATCATTTTCTTTACATGCACACAACCAATACATCTTTAAATTGTAAAATCTCGTCTTCTTGCAAAAAAATTGTAATCAATACATTTCCAGCTAACAAAAACATATAAAAATATTATCAAGTGTTTTTTTATAAACATTTTTAATTAACTTTCACAAGAATTAAGTTGGAAATAATTAAAGGAACCACCAGACTTTTTAAACATTAGGGAGATTTTCTTGTGAGATTAGTGCCGTTCATCCCTTGATTCAGTGTACTAACAAATTATATCTATAAAACTAGTATCCGGAAAATGTATACAGGAAAAAAATCGCTACAGCTACATGAAAATGTGGCCTATGCCTGCGAATCCAGAAAGAGGAGCAGGTAAATTAAGAATATGACAACACAAAAAAAGCTAAAAAAGGAACCTCCGAGGCAGAGTTGATCGAGATGTAGGGGAAGGCGAGGCTGACGATTGGAGGGTGACTGATGATCTTATTGCACCCTTTTCAGCTAGTTCTGCTCCTCGTGGATCAGTTAGAAGAGTCTTCTGAAACGATTGTGTGAAACCAGTTGCAATAATCGTAACATGTAGCTCTCCATTGTACCGTTCATCCACTACTGCACCAAATATAATGTTGGCTGAAGGGTCTGCTAAACTTGTAACCACCTGGCAAAATAGGGGTGGGTGACGAATTATGACCCATTTCTCTCTATACATGAAATAACTCGATCGCTTCTTCCCAGTCGAGGGGATAGCCGGATATGAATCTTAATTGGTAGAGCAAGAGAAGGAAAGGAGGAAAGGTAGGAAGTATACCTGGGATACCCTATTCACTTCTTGCAGTGTTATATCCTTTCCTCCAGTAATGTTATATACAACTCCAGTAGCTGATTGAATAGACGACCCAATCAAAGGAGCGAAAGTTGCTTGTTCAGCTGCTTCTTCAGCACGGTTCTTGCTAGAGGACACTCCCACACCAAGCATAGCAGTACCAGAGTCCTTCATTACGGCCTTAACATCTGCAAAATCCACATTTACCAGCCCAGGTATCTGCAAAAAAAATGTTGAAAACGTCGAATTGGTCTCATTTGTGAATGAATTTGCCATAAAATGTGCACAAGTGAACATTTGCAAAATCTTGAATTCATCACCAGAATATGGCAGTCTGAATTCAGAATTAAATGGAATAGTGAAATTATAAGTCATATACAAGGCAATCAGAATAAGAGAACATTGTCGCACCAGGAAAGGTGAGAAATTTAAAAAATAAAAAATGTCGATGAAGGATAACACATTCTTGTTTTTCACTCACTGTGATTATATCTGATATTCCTTGGACTCCTCGGCAGAGTACATCATCTGCTCGAAGGAAAGCATCTTGAAGGGGAGTATGCTCATCAGAAATATCCAGGAGACGATCATTTGGAATCACAATAAGTGTATCCACATTTTTCTGGAGTTTTTCAATTGCTTCGAGAGCCTGAACTAATAAAAACAAATAACTATATTCAAAAACATCATAAGAGTAAGATAAATTAGATTCAACTATTTTATTTCTACCTGCCTAGAATATGAATCAATCAATCTATTGGTTAATAAATCATGCCTAAATAACTTTAATGCATAAATTGGTAGTTACAATTCCTAAATCCACCTTATTCAACAAAGTTGACCAAGAAAAATTCATCAGTGCAGCTTGAGTCTGAATCAACAAATAATCTCCTCTTTTGAAATGAATATCAATTCAATGATCGAACTTTCCATGGTTTAAAACTAACATACCGAATTATAAATAAAAATAAACAAGAGTATAATCAAGCAAGCATTGGCTAAAAGCAACAAAGTGCAAACACGAAAGGGTAAAGCGTCACTCAATCCATTTCTCATCCTTGTAATCCGTACAATTAAATGCGAACATAATTCCTTATGCAATTTAGGATCGACAAAGATTTCAACACAGCAAACAGCACCTGCCTGCAAAGATCTTCTACGTCCTTCAAAGCTGAACGGGTACGTAACAACACCCACTGTCAAGTACCCAGCATCCTTGGCTATTTCAGCAACAACATGGGCTGCACCAGACCCAGTACCCCCACCCATCCCTGCTGTTATAAACACCATATCAGATCCCTTGAGGGCATTTGCAATGGCTTCCTTTGATTCCTCTGCAGCCTGTTCACCTAAAAGAGGGTTGCCACCTGTCCCTGAATTTTTAGGAGTGTTGCTAGTAAAAAACCATTTTAAGGATAAAATTTTAGGAAACACACAAAATAAGGCAGTGATGAAGCTAAATCAAGCTTGCAAGTACGTGCAGATAACTGTACCAGACATTAAACATATCTAATGAACAGGAAATCCATGATTTTCATTCTTGTCCATGTGATAAAAGTGTGGCGACTTGTACTTAGCTTCAGAATTTGAAAAGATCAATGCAAATGTAAGAGTGAGAAGTAAACCAAGTCCACGAGTCAAAAGCTCTCCAATCTGAATAGGGGTCTCAGCAGCAGATTGCAACAGTGCCTGAACATCTGTGTTAATAGAGCAGAAATCCACACTCTACAATTAAAACAAAAAAAATATTATATCTGAAAAACGTGCAACCATGATTCAAATGTAAGAAATTTTTGAACATAACATTAACCAGTATCAACATGAAGATGGTGAAAATAATATAACAAAAAATTCTACACACGGTTCATATGTAAGAGTAGGTGTGCAAAAGAAAAAAAAACAGTTGTTGGCTATATTTGTTACCAACTGCAAAACATTCTTCAATCATTGATCATATAACATTTTAGCATTCTTCATATGTTTACCCATGTATTAGTCATAGATGAACATCTTGAGAATACCATCATCCACAAAATGTGGTTATGCACTAAGTGGTAACAATGAAACATATAATGCTCTAAGTTCTATAAGTGGTTATCATTAGTTGAATAGAGAATTCTAAATTATAATTGTGTCTCTCAGTCCTTTGGACCCACGCTCTCAGTACACCTTGATTTGTTTACTGATCCTATGACAATTGTATGGTTTTCAAGTTGGGTATTTTTTTAGGGACTTGTCCTATGTTGCAGAGGAATCATCACTTGCTTTATTGGCGAGGGTGTCCCTCTGTGTTCTGGTAGATTTATGTTTTGAGGGAATCTCCTGCTGGAGTAATATATGGTTTTGGAGGGAAAAAAGAGTGTTTTTGACAACTGAAACATGATTCATAATGCTTGGAATGATTATATATGGGATATGTGGACGAAAAGATCGTACAAGCTAGCAATGAAAGATTCTTGCATGTTCTATTTAGTTATATATACATTTTCGTGACACGGAAGATGATAGAAGCTGACAGCTAACATTCTATCGAATTAAGATTCTTGCAGGCTACCATTTCTATTGCATTGGGGATCTCTCATTGATTTCCTCGTGATTTTTGAAACATTTTTGTTGGAAAATTTAGTTGATAAACGTCACTTTCGAAAACAACAAAAAGATATCTTAGCATCTCATTGAGTCAAACGTGATCTTAAAAAACAACTATAAACCATCAAAGTTCAATGCCTCTAAGAGTGTCTGCCTCATCTTAAAGTAACACAATTATACTTAAGTAGCTCAGACCAGTACTCATTTTTGCTCCTTACACATCAAATAAGTATAAAACTATCCATAAACTTACACCAACCAAAATGACCATCGAATCAAACTCAAAACCTCTCGTTTCAAGGCCAAAAAACTCCAACAAACATAAACGAGAACGCCAAGAAAAGAAGGAACAAGTTTGAACCTGTAAACCGCTGGCAATCATGCGATTAACGGCATTGTTGCCTCCACCACCGACTCCAATCACCTTAATCTTGGCAGTTTCCATGGGAGTGTACGCACTGTAAGAAGCGTTACGACACAATATTGAATTACAGGCGCTTTTCCGGCGACACCCAGACAAGGAAACACTTGTAGGCCTAGTTTTGGGAGGCAAAGGTGAAAACCCAACGGAAATGGAGGTCGCTGAAGCGTGGGATGAGGCAGACGCTGGATTTCGGAATCCCAGCCTCGCCATTAACACCAGCTTTTTTCAAGAAAAAATGAGTGTGTTTATTTTTTCCATTGTCTTTCATTTAGGAATTATATAGAATATTTGGGGGAGAACTTGGGATTATATATATATATATACTAGTAAATATCGGGCACCCCACACTTTTAACACTTTACCTCTAATATTTCAAAACATGTACTTAATCATCTGAATAATTTTAAGTAGTATATTTAATCCTCTAAACTATATTTGGAAACAATTTTCTCGAATATTCTGTCAGTAAATTCCCTCATGTGCATCACACATATCACGGTCGAGGGTATACATGAAATAAATTTTACAAGTATCCCAAGATAGATGAAATTTACTCATAAAATTCATGCAGAAAATACATGAAAATACATACATACTCTCGACAGTGGCATGTGAGACGCATGTGAAGGAATTTGCAGCCAAAATATTCTGAAAAATTGTCTTCGAATATTGTTTAGGTGGTTAAGTACACTAATTAAAATTGTTCAGAAGATTAAGTGTATATTTTGAAATATTAGGAGATGAAGTGCTAAAGTGTGTGAACGTTGGAGGCTGTTCACTGTTTACCTATATAAAAATAGCATTTGTATCCTAAATATCACAGCAAAATTAGGCAAATGAATAGGGACATGGACTAGGTCTTACATCAGTTGATTAAAATTCACTTTAATCAGTTACTGACAGCTTAAAAAATTGATGTAGATTTAAACACACATTAAAATACTCTCTCCCCCATAAATTATAGTAAAAATAATTTGCTCAATTATTTTTTTCACTTTACTAAGTAAGTTCTCTCTCAATATTCTAACGACTCCACTGTAATAGGACTCTGTGCATTGATACACAAATCTTATTTTTATTTATTTTTAAAACTTATATTCAACACGTTAATACATTCCACAATAATGATTTCATTAAAAAATTTGAAAACATTAATATTTTACGCTTGACTTTTGAAATGATCTTGTAAATTAGGGAAATATTTGTGTGCACCCTATTTAGATATCACTTATACAACATCTCATTATTAAAACACAACACATTTTAAATTAATTTTTTTTGTTGCCGCGGATTTGACCTGAATCGGCTAGGAAAAAATATATCTTAGTCGGTTATTGAATCAAATGCTATTTTTTTCAGTTTATGGTAAGATAGACATCATTTGATTTTAAAAATATTTGAGTTAGTTTTTTTCAATTCAGTTACAATAGCATAGTCGTTATTTAAAAAAAAGATTTGTTAAAGTTAGTCATTTGAAATGTTATTTTCCGATCGAATTAGGAAAAAAATTGATCAACATGCTGGTATCTGGCATCGAGTCCATAAAAATATTTTCCCTATACAACCATGCTCAAAGATAAAGGTGTCAAACGGCATGACCAGTTTAATCGTGCGGGCACGACCCGTTTTCACAAAAGGTATGACCCGACACGGCCAGCACAACCTATTTCATTTTTTTATTTTATTGTTTAAAAATTTGTTGGGCTTTACCGTTCGATCGGCACATGATCGGTAAAGCCAAACATAGAAATAAACGAATATATTTGCTTCAAATGCTACCGATGATACGTATAGTGACGATCGATCGGTAGCATTAAAAAGTAAAAATAAATAAAAAAAAATTCGTTCCCAAGGACCGTGCTGTGCACGGCCCACGTGCCTATACCTTTGGCCCAGCACAGCCCATTCTACGGGCCGTGCCAGGCACAGCCCTTTACTGTAGCATCACAGGCCATTCCGGGCCTTGTGCCGCCGGGCCGGTGGTTTGACACCTCTACTGAGGCAGCTCAAATCGAACATTTCATATACATGGTTCTTAAAAATAAAGTAATGTACAATTAGATATAAATGGAAAACATGCGTAATTACATTTTCTTATTCATTTCAAACTACACAATTTAAGTAGTCATCCTCCAAAGATTAAAGAACAGATTTGAAACTGTTTTACAAACAGGGATATATATAACCAGAAAGATAAATGCAAAAGTTGTTCTGGGTATAGCATACCCCCAAATTATTATTCATCTCTCTTTAATTCTCCTTATACAATCAATTACGAAGCATTTGTGCACGCTTCTCGTAGATCATATCATTCTGTTTCATTCAAAATTGGTACGATTAGAGGTTTCATTTGTGCCAAGTACACAATCGCCCACCTACAAATGAAACAAAAACATTTTCAGCTTTCCGTGACTAGAAGAGCTGCCATTAACATTTTGATAACTTAAAGACCAGAAACAGCAGCAAAAGAACAATGACTGCACCAGCAGGAAAGAGGGAACTTCAGCATTCATTACATGAGATGAATAAAGGCACGCTTCTATTCACTACCCCATATTTAGAAGACAATTTGCGACCCTCTCCCAGCCAAAAAAAAAATTGGTATTTGGAAAATCTGAAGCAAACAAAATTTTTCAGATTCCTTAAATATATTCCCAAGGATTTGGCTGCACAAGGTTCAACACCATGTCTAGTCATGAAAAAAATTCATTAATACAGATTATATGCATAGCAAGAGTTGTATACATTAGTTTAAGTTGGGATATGAGGGGATCTCATATTGAAGAGATAAAATTCAATACATATATGTATAAATGGAAGAATAAAAATTACTACCAGAGTACCATAATACGTGCAACTTAAAAAAGAAAATAAACTTACATCATCCAACAGCATACAGTCGCCGTAATGACCAACGTCAGGTGTAACCTGCATTGCCAACAGAATAAGCTATATGCCAAACAAAAGTCCAACACAAGCTCAATAACCTACGATAACTGTGAAAGATAAGTTTTAAATGTTCCAAGTATATTTACATTCTTTGTTAAAATGACCACTATGAGTAGCAAAGTCACCAAAAAGTGAATATGGCGACAGCAGTGATGTAAAACCATTCCAAGCCATAAATCGAAATAATTACCAACTTTTCACAAAACGTTAGTCCTTAAGACATGCAACAGATGTGATACAAAACACAATAAAAGATTAAATAGGCTCTTTTATTCAAGAAATGCGGTTAACTTCGGCATAACTCTACTGGTAAACCAAAAAGCTTTTCAAAATGAGAAAAGACTGAAAGCATACAGATTCGCAGAAGGTCCTCTGTTGAAGCAGATCCTAGCGCATAGTGATGCAATAATCCCAACCACCAAAAATATTAGAGTAGTCAATAAGAACCCCATATCCAATCCGCTTTCCACCAGCGAAGTTATTAAAGTCTAAGCCTGCCACAATAACTTTGAGTTTCACGGATATGCAGATCCGAAATTCGAAATACCAATTTTCTTTCGAGACTTCAAATACGGAGGTAACTAAAAATTAACACGACGATCTAGAATTCGATAATTCGGATTGTACGGCTAATAATTGCAGCAATATCATGAGATCGACCCATTGATAAAACCCTAAAACAACTCGCAGAACAATTCAAAAAACGCCAATACAATCGAATAATTTCAGTGCAAGGAGAGTATTAGAGTACCTTATAATCCACCGAGGCTTCGCGGGTGACGGGCACAGCTCTTGAAGCTGTTCGATCCGGCGTCGCTTTAAATCTAATTAAAATCAAATGTGAGGTGATTCTACAGTTGGGCCTCAACTTGTAGAGGAATTATATGGGCTTAAATGAGATTTGTGAATCAATATTTGGGACCAACTAGTAATTATTAACATTTTTCAATTAAATCTCCTAAAATATATTCTTCTCAACTTTCTAGAAAAAATCTATTGTTTAAGTCTATTTTCTGGAATCTTATTTAATTAGTCAATTTTCATGACTAAAATATCTTTGTTTTACTGAATCTCTTGGAGGAGAGAGGCAAACTATTATTTGTGTCTCCCTCGCCATTGTTGTCGCCATCTTCGTTTTTCCAAAATCCTATATTTTTCGCATTTTCATCGGACTCCAAACAAACCGAAGCCATGAAAATGACGCTTCACCGCTACGAAGCCGACCCATCAAAGGCGAGACATAAATCTATCACTTCTTTCGAAGGCAACGTGGCTTACAAGGTTTTGGTGGAAGGAGACGACGGAGGAAGAGTGGAAGCTACTAGGATTTGCCATATGGATATCGTGGACTGGGATCCGAAGCATGCATGTGTTGGTTTTAATGTCGGAGTTGTTCGAAGATTTTATTATATCTGTAGCTCCAACATTTCTATCATTGTCCAAGCTAATTAATCCTATAAATACCTTTCAAACCAAACAAACAAAAGAGAAAAATCATGTCTTCTTCATTGTCTATGTTTCAATACTCAAAGAAAATATGATGCACATGTGATGATTATTGGATTCATTTGGTTCTTTTATTGAAGTTTACGAGGAACAACTTGGTTAATCGTGAATGATCATTTTCTTCGAACACACAAGGTTATTTTCTTCCATCATTAATTCTTAAAGTTTGGATTTTTTGTTGGTTTTTCTATGTATTTTATTTATGCACAATTTGTCTCTAACGGTGCATGTAAGACGCATACTGTGGGGCCTCGTCACCTTAATCCTCAATTATACATTCAATTAAGTAAATCACATATCTTTACTTATCAGGATTAATATACTATTGCTACTGATCAAGATTTTCGCTATGTCTTTCGTTTACATAGTTCATATACATCACAAATTGTATATCATTTACATACAATTCATTCCATCTCGATCAGTTTAACTCCTAGCAGCAGAAGGTAGACTCACAATCCCGGCTTTTCCCCAGCTATGAGTCCCTACAGAACAACCACACAACACATGAGTATTGAAATGATGTTCACAATCTAACATCAATATAATGCATCAATACGATATAAACTTCCTGTAATTCATGCATTTGCAATACTCCTCTCTAGTTGTTCATGTATATACCCCCTGTACATACCTCAGAACACAATATACAACATAATATAATTGGCCAAATATGTCATCACATATTTCGTTCAACATCATGTTATAACGGGACCGATATGATATGCCTCTCAGCTTAATATGTCAGTGGCTCAGCCTTCACGTCCCATATTAACAGCACATATCATATTTCCGCCCTAACAGCCAAAGCATATGCCAAACAATAGCATACATCTCATGCCAAAGCATATGCTCAACAGTAGCATACATCTCATGGCATCAACTAGATACCTCAACAACATTAATATAACAGCCAAAGCATATGCCCAACAAGAGCATACATCTCATGGCATCAACCCGATACGTCAACCATATCAATATACCAGCCAAAGCATATGACCAACAACACCATACCTCTCATGGCATCAACTCGATACCTCAACATATAGAATAATCATAAAACCAATCACATATCTCAACAATATCGTGCCTCGCAGCACCAATCACATCTGATATTCACAATAATCTCATATCTCCATAAGCAAGATATCATCATCCATCTCATATCTAAATCAACAATACCTCATCATCATAGATCATGATATAATTATCATAAATGGAATATCAATACTTGTATGTCAACACGTACATGTTGTGTTGTACAACATATATAAGTGTAGGCGTCAGTGATTAATCGCCTTTGTGTCATGTCAGCTGTGATGGTGCTACATGAATACAACAATGTACAATGTTATAATAGGCTTCACCATCACATTCAAACAAAATATAATATTTTTCAACATTTTAACATACACGATCGATCGCCACTTTTACGCGATCGATTGCCAAAACTTTCTGGCTATCAGCGATCGATCTCTAGTTTCATACGATCGGTCACTCATGTATAAAAGCGCCTTATTTTGCCTCAGCATCGGCGATCGATCGCCCATGACTAGCGATCGGTCGCGATGCTCTGAAATTTTCAGAACATGACCATTTTTTAGTTTATCTTCATATTTCCAAATTATCATCAGATAATTCAACATCAAAACTTCATAAAAATCTATTCAATCATGATATACACATGTTTTCACACTTTTCACCATATTACAACTTATTTCCTTGAATTCAACAACATATGAATTCAAACTTGCTTCAAACATATATCAAGATGCTTGGATGAACATAAACCATCATAACCAAGTTAGTACACCCTAAGTCACATAAGTCTGATGCGGGAGCGGATGCGAATGCAGATGCGTGAGTGCGTCAATTTGCAAAAAAATTGAGTACGGGTGCGCCTTAATGCGCCTATTAAAAATTAATAAATAAATATATATATATATACATACACACTGATGAAATGAAGTTAAACATACATAATATACATCATATTTAACAAACTCACATCATTATTATATTATTTACATTTACAATATGAAGTTCTTAACAACTTTGGTGTTTGCAGCTTTACAATTCTTAAAAAGCATTAAAATTAGATTTTATTGAAAAATCTAACATTTGCAGCTTTGCAAAAATGTTATAGCCAGTGATACAACGTAATTTGAATCTTGTATTTGATTGTTCGTCTAGTAAGAATTCTCCGAAAAATATATTGTAGAAATAGAAATGAAGTATTAAAGTTTTGTTTTATTTTAAGATATAAAATAACGAATTTAAAACATGAAACCAAATTGTTCATATTTATTTCAATATGTTTGGTAATAGTATGAATTTATTAAAAATGACTCATATTATTTCCGGAGACTTATATTATTACTTTATGAAATGACTAATATAAACATTTAAATTAACTCAATAAAAATAAAAGTTTTATTTATAAAGTTCATTCTATTAATTTTCATGCAAAAAACTAAGATATCAAATTTATTATTATTTACTCCGCAAAAACGTTACAAAATCACAGATTTATCATACTTTCTTTTATCACATATTTTAATCTTTCATGTGTTATTATGTCTTTTCATGATTCATTATCTATCTATTTACCATATAATATAATTTTCTTACCAACCCGAAATACCTAGAAACCATAAAAATTCATCTAAACCCAAAATCGAAGAATTTTTTTATAATTACAAAAAAAAAAAAATCGGAGAATTAAGGAGGATTAACAAGACTTAGTAACTTAGTGTGCGACTTAGTAAATCTTAATGCGCGAATTATGAAATCTTAGTGCGCGAAATAGGAAATACGCGAATTATAAAATCTTAGTGCGCGAACTAGAAATTCTTAAAGCGCGAACTAGAAATTCTTAAGTCGCCTTAATGCGCCGCACGCGCATCGAGTTCGCCAGTTCGCGACCAGAGCGCCAGTGCGTGGTGGGGGTAGGAGGATTATGTGACTTAGAGTACACACCAACTAGCAACATAAAAGTAGTTCATGCATCTTACCCTTACCACATACTTCACTTTGAATTAGTTGAACATGATTCCAAGCTATAATCAAGCAAAGAAAGCAAGGGGTTCAAGAGAGCATGTGTAGAGATTTGTAGGTGAGTTTAGGTGAGTTGTGTGTTTCAAAATCTGATTTTGCTTAATATATATCTCTTCCATATTCCCAACAAATGCAAGGTAAATTTACACCAAATTCAGGTCAAATTCATCACATGTCAAGTGTGCTTCATCTAGTCTACCATGCATCAAATACATGCTCTCCATGTAAAGTTACTACGATACCAAGTATAACTTAGATAACCACATAATTACCTCATTTAATCACATCCTTTCCATAGCACATGTGACTAACATTTCATTTGTCATACAACCATACATCATATCAATTTATTGTTTCTCAACTATGTTTAGTTCATTTCAACATGAACATTAATCGTTTTATCATATGTCAACGAATCATACTCGGCATAACTCAAACTCGAGTCCACATCATGTCGTAATTATCACATAATTACGTAATAATCACATCAAGCATGTATGATTCATATCGAGGCATCACACATACGGTGCATGTAAATATAATATACACGCATCACATCAGTCTGGTGGTGCATGTAAATATAATATACATGCACCACATGAGTCTGGCGATGTGTGTAATATACATGCACCACCACTGTGTCTAGCGGTGCATGTATATATAATTTTAGAATCTAACTGATGCTGCAAGTTTTTTCATATACAGTTATTTCATGTACTTCTCAATTTTCAAAAAGTCTGGGTTGCATAGTTTTTTGCTATGTATATGAAAAAATGGCGATATTGATGTTTTGTTCTTGTGAGATTCTCTGTGTCCACGTATCCTCTTCGATTCTCAATTCCTGAAAGTTGTGTTTGATTGGAGATATTAATATATATTAACGGCTGCGTCGAACACGTGTGATATCTCTGTTCATTTTTATAACAGTCCTATTAGAGTTATTTTGGTCATTGACCTAAAATAGATCTAGTTGAAAGCAAAATATTTTGGTGGATCGAGCCGAATTTTTAGTTTATCTTTTGGTACCGACCCATATTTTTCCCATTATTCTACTGGGCTTTTTTTAAAGGATTATGCTACTGGGTTTCAAATTTTTTTTTTTAAACATAAACATACATCGTATTAGAAATCAACTTGAACAGATACAAGAATTACAGCCTAGCGGAAACCTGAAGACCATGCCACCTGAGACAAATCATAACTACAAAAACAATGGCCGGACAAACATGAAAAATGAGGGACACCTAGTGGTCTATAACCATGAAAAAAGACCATTACAGCCAGATTATGAAAGTAACAAGATCAGTGAGAAGTAAAGATTGTCGGGACCAACAAAAGCATCAAAGTAGGCTAATCCTGGAGCCCCGTATAAAGGCCTACGAATTCAAGAGTAGCGGTATAGAAAACCAAAAGGTGGACCAAAACCAAAAATGACGCTTGCAAAACCAGAAGATAAACACAAACAAACTGAAACATAGCAAGCATAAACACAAGACAAACCTGTACATAGCTGGACAAGACCAGTCCCCCCGAACCAGAAGCAAAAGATGGAGGACGAGCGACCAACGTGAAAAACAAGGGAAAAAAAAAAACAAAAGGGGAGAAATCTTACGATTAACAAACCTTAAAGAACAGAGCACACGGAAATCTCCCAATTCTCCATCGAAATAAGGTCAAGGTGGACAACAGGAAAGCCAATCGAGCACCGACATCTCCAATACCTTCACAGAAAAAAGAAGCAACACTGTAAGAGAGAAGCAACAGATGGTAGGAGTTGTGACAAGCGCCAGAGAAGTGCGACAAATTTAATTGTATATAAAAAAAAAATCAAATGGCCACTCGTGATTTGGTAAATGACGTCATGTAGTTCATCAAACAGAATCTTTATAAAATTCACAACTTCTTTTAAAAAAATTAAGCTGGCTGTTTGACGGGCTGGGTCAATTCAAATCCCGGCTTAAAATTAGATCGGTTAGCCCGATTTGAAAACAGAATCGGACTAATCAGTTCCGAACCGATTCGAATCGGCTCTACCATTTCGGAACCGGCATCTTATTAGTCTAGAACCGGATCCGTTATTTTAAATAAATTACTTTTTTTAAATATTGATAAATATATTTGAGTTTACTTTACAAACATGAAGACTCATTAGCTCAATTGGTTAGAGCTCTAAAGTTGAAGATGATGGTCGCGTGTTTGAATCCTCCAAGCAACAACTTCCCTTGATTTTTTGAAAAAAATAATAATAATTCAAAAAGACCGCCGGAACCGGATCCGATCCAGTTCCTTATCGGATCGGATCGGATTCCGAAATTAGCGGATCTGGAACCGGATCCGATCCAGATCGGATCAGGTCGGATTGACCTGTTAAACACCCCTACCATCAAGTTAACTTTTCAATTACTTCGAATAATAAATATATATGTTTTTAAATAATTCGAATCATTGTATCTATTTTATTATTTTTAAATTTATCTAAGAATAACCTGCAAAACAAGTATACACTATTTAACTAGCTCTCTTACAAAGTAAATTTAAACATTTTCTCTACATTTAAATATTCAACATCGCTTACAAAACAATTATAAACTATTTATTTTGCTTTCTTACAAAGATAATTTAATTTTTTTAGCTACATTGATTAAATGGTCTGACATAGTTATATAATAATTTTAAATTTTTTGCTTTATTGTTCGACCTAAGATACGACCCATAGAAATCCCGGTCCCTTCGACTTGTTAAGCCCAATAATATCTCTTCTAATTAATATAGAATATCATAAACAATAATTTTTTATTTTTTTTAAAACCCATAATGTTTGGGAAGGCAATCCAAAGTTATACGACCGTGAGGACAACATGCAATTGGACATCATAAAGTCCAATGGGAGATCAAATAGAGCAGAAAATGGCATAAGACGCCTTAAATACTACAATTTCAATGCCCATAGGGATCCGTGAACTGACAAAATGAACCACGGAAGTATGGGATGATGATGAGAAGAAAAAAAATCATTTGATTGTCCAAAATTTTTCCTTTGAAATCTATAACATGTATATATTCTGTGTATAATGACACTTAGCATTCCCTACTGTTTGTTGTTACAGCTTCTCCTCCCTTCCTAAGGAAAAGCCTGCAACCAAAATTCACTCAGTATGTTTGTCTAACTTCTCAGCCTCTGGGCTACAAACTGCAGCAGCATCTGCATCCGTTTCGTCTGCTTTTGCAGGCATTGTTGTATCCGAGGACGTATCATCCATAGTAATGTGTGAAATTTCAACAGATAGTAAGCTATCATCTTCTTTGCTCAAAGCTAGAGCTCGGATTGGCTCGGGATAAACAACAGCAGAAGGGGATGAAGCACCATTGAATTCGGGGAATGAAACAGGAGTGATGGGCAGAGCAGGGGAAACAGAACCGTTGGCTGAAGCTGAAGGTGACGATGCATCTGAAAAAGCAACAGCTGAAATGGGGGATGGAGTCTCGTTGACTGGACATTCAGGGGACGCCTCGCGACTAACTGCAGCAGGTGAAGGAGATGAATCTGACTCTTCCGCAGGCTGTTGTAGGCTCCAATATATTATACTTGCTGTCAGAGTAAGGATCATTTTTTGGTTCACCTGCCAATAACATCACCGAGATTGGTGGTGTAAAGCTTGAAACCATTATATTTTCTTATTCGATCAGACCAAGCCCATCGTTTGAAAGTACACGAAAGACAAATTAGAAGATTTAAAATTGCTATCTCACCTCCATAATATCTTCAGGCAGCAAGAAAATGGAACAGCCAAGCTTCCTAGCAACACTGATTATATACGTAGCATTCAACTTCTTTTCCTCATCTACCAAATAAGAAAGACAAGTCAGTCTGTCACCAACAATTTTGATATGTATATAAAGTTTATTAAGCCATAAATTTCATTCTTGTGTTCTAAACTAATATGCAATCAAGGGAGTATAATTTCATGTGTGCTAGAACATACTTCTGAGTTGGATTGTTTATGGGTCGACAAGTTAGCGATTATTTAATTGTTGGTCACAATCAGGATGTTAGTCAATCTTTCGGTAGCAATAAGTCACACGACCAAATTAAATAAAGTTTGTTGCTCTGCCAAGAAATTTACAAGACAACGTACCACTTTCACCCTTGGTAACAAGATTCCAGTTCACAACTCGCGGCTCAACTGCACTGAGAAGTTCAAGAAAGTACAATCCACTGGAAAGTCTCTTATCCTAAAAAAGCATTAAAATAATACTATAACCAGCGATCATGATTTTTGTAAAAACATAAATAACCCAGATATAGATATATACTTTTTTCTGGGCAAGTAAATCCCGACAATAAATTGTGAAGAAAGGGAGCTTAGCCTCAACCTTAAAACTTTCCATTTGAGATTTTCTGCCTGAATTCTTTACTTTTCTATTAGCCCAGTTGAGTATATCAGCATCCGTAATCTCCTTACCCTGGAAACGGGATCTCAGGTTCTTCAAAAGTTGAAGCATACTAAATCTCATCAACTGCCAAAGGAAAGCTGCAAAAACAAGAAGTAAACAAGTGTAAAGGGTTTTTTTGGTGGTGAACTATCCGAAGATCCAAAATGAGAGGATGGCAGGAAAAAATTTACAGAATGAAAGATGAACCAAAATCATCTATTTATATGGCGGATGTTAGTGACGAGTTCAAGCAATCATTGCTGGCTACCACCGTTTTTCGGGAAGGCTTGCCTTTCAAATATATTGGAAGTCCACTAGCTTCCGTGAAGCTTAGAGCTGCAGATTATAGCACTCTCATTGACTCTTATCATTCGGAAACTCAGTGCATGGTAGCATAAATCTCTTTCTTATGCGGGGAAAATTGAACTCATTCGCTCCATCTTAGAAGGTGTGAATGTTATTGGCTCTCAATTCTCCAATGCCTTATGGTGTCATTGATAAACTATATGCAATATGTCGAGCCTTTATGTGGAATTCTAAACACCCCCCAATATCGTGGCAATCACCATGCTCTCCCAAAAATTTGGGAGGAGTGGGGCTCCGGGGCCTTCGGTCATGGAACAAAGCTCTACTCATTACAGTTTTGTGGGATATTCATACGAAAACTAGATATCTTTGGGTTAAATGGATTCATCACATCTACGGTCTACCTCTCCAGAGTTCATTTATGGCATTGGGAATCTAAACACACGGACTGCCATCTGATTAAGAAGCTCTTGGCTACCAGGACTGAAATCAATCAGCGTTCAGGCTCCATCCCGGAAGCCACTTCTCTCCTTGCCTAATGGTACTCCTAAACTAATTCAAATAAGGCGCATCTCTTTTTCAGTTCTCCCTCATTACCTCTGTCACAATATTCCTTGGGCATCGGTTGTGTGCCCAGGAATTCTATAGAATCATGCCTTCATTTTGTGGCTTTGTGCAAAAGCCAAGCTCCTCACTAGGGACAGACTCCCCTTCATCACTGACACTAATTGTGTACTATGTTCTGGATGTGCTGAGAATACTAATCATTTATATTTTAAATGCAATTTCAGCAACCTCCTTTGGTGCAAGGTTAGAAGTGGCTACATATTCATTACTCGATGACCACGGTCAAAGCTGCTCTCAAGT
The DNA here is from genome assembly GCA_907163345.1 of Haberlea rhodopensis. NCBI lineage: Eukaryota > Viridiplantae > Streptophyta > Magnoliopsida > Lamiales > Gesneriaceae > Haberlea > Haberlea rhodopensis. The sequence continues at coordinate 1,670,402 of CAJQUN010000004.1, read as the reverse complement.
GGTTCAAGCGTGCCTTTCGTAGATCGACACCTATCAACAAAGCTCGTTTGCTTGCTTTGTCTAGTAATGTACATGCAATCTGGAAAGCGATAAACATCAAGATCTTTGAGGGAATTGAACCTAATGTATATTTTTTGTTTTAGGAACCATAGCTGTTCGAAATGCTAGAGCTAAAGTCTACAAAGAAGTGTACGATAAATTGGACACCGATGAGACAGAAAAAGATATCTATAGGATTACCCGTGGGAAGGAGAGGAAGACAAGAAACTTATGTGCAGTGAAATGCATAAAAGATGAGAACTATAAAGTCTTGGTTAAAGATGATGACATAAAAACAAGATGGAAGAATTATTTTAATAGCTTGTTCAACAGTGGCTTTAGCCAAGATTTAGGTGATCTTAACATCCATGAATATGATGTAAACCGTGAGTTTACTCGCAGAATAAGAGAATCTGAGGTTAAAGAAGCTTTGAACAAAATGAAAGCACGAATAGCAGTTGGTCCTGATGGAACTCCTATTGAAATACGGAGATGTTTAGGATCGACGGGGATAAAGTGGCTAACAGATCTATTTAACAAGATTTGGAGGAGTAACAAAATTCCAAATGAACGGAGAAAGAGTACTCTCATCCCTATCTATAAGAACAAGGGTGGCATTCAGAGTTGCACCAACTATCGTGGTATAAAACTCATGTGTCACACAATGAAGCTTTGGGAGAAGATAATTGAATGTCGTTTAAGGATGGAGGTTAAGATATTGGATAACCAATTTGGATTCATGGTAGGACAGTCAACTACGGAAGCTATCCATTTACTTCGTCAACATGTCGAGTGCTATCGTGAGAGGAGCAAAGATCTGCATATGATTTTTATAAACTTTGAGAAGGCCTACGATAAAGTACCAAGGGAGATATTATGTGTGCTTTGATGAAGAAAAAAGTTCACATCAAGTATGTCAATATAATCAAGGACATGTACGACGAAATAGCATCCAATGTGAGAACGTGCAGTGGGGTGACAAGTGAGTTCTCGATCACTATTGGATTGCATCAAGGGTCTGCGTTGAGTTCTTTCCTGTTCGCCCTAGTGATAGATGAGATAACAAAAGACATACAGACTGAATTACCTTGGAACATACTTTTTGCTAACGATGTTTTGTTACTCGACGAGACAATGTCATGAGTAAATGCCAAATTGGAGTTATGGAGAGAAGCGTTGGAATCAAAGGGTTTTGGATTAAGTAGGTCTAAAACGGAATATATAGAGTGCAGATTTAGTGGTCGTACCTTTCGGGATTCCAGTGTTGTAGCACTCGGTGATCAAGAGGTATCGATGAGCAGCAAGTTTCGATACCTAGATTCAGTTATCCAAAAGGATGGATAGATTGACAGTGACGTTAACCACATGATTCTGGCTGGCTGGTTGAAATGGAGAGATGCCACCGTAGTTCTATGCGATCGTAATATCCCGTTGAAATTGAAGGAAAGTTCTATAGAACCGCCGTTAGACCCGCAATGTTGTATGGGACGGAATGCTGGGCACCCAAGAGGAATCACATCCAAAAGATGAGTGTGGCAGAGATGCGTATGCTTCGTTGGATGTGCGGTAAGACCAGAAGAGATAAAATAAGGAACGAAGATATTCGAGCTGAAGTAGGTGTAGCTTGTATAGAAGAGAAGATGCAAGAAAGCCGTTTGCGTTGGTTTGGTCATGTTCGATGTAGGCCCATCAGCGCACCTGGGCGTCGAGTGAGTCCATGGATTTCGGCCATTTCACGAGAGCGAGAGGACGACCGAAGAAGATATGGCTCAAAGTTATACGCAAAGACTTAGAGTGCAAGGGGATTACAAAAGATATGTTGACCGATAGAAGAGTTTGGAGAAGACTGACGCATGTTTCCGACCCGACTTGATTCTCTCTATTGTTCATGTAGCATACCCCAATTGATTGAGATTAAAGACTTAGTTGTTGTTGTTGTTGTTGTACCGTAGTGGTTCCTTTTCGTTTTTCTGACCCTTTTGTATAGCCTGGGTATGCCCGGTGTATTTTGTTAATTAAACAATTTTAATCAATGTAATTTATATTTACCGATAAAAAAAACAGATGTTTCCATACCATGACCAAAATTACTTCAGAGAATGCAGTGGGGAGAATGAAGGCAAAGCTCTCCAAAGAAACCAGGGGCATAAATGGAAGGAGCAAATATATGCATTGGAAGTGTCTCAAGCTCATAAAAATATAGAAACGGTCAAATAAGGGTATAGACCTAATGAATTGCCAAAATGCAAACAAGTGTCATACACGAGACTTTTCCTGAGATAAATCTCACACTATGTAAATATCAAATTTCGCAATTTGATAACTTAGGTGATGACTATCCAACAATCCCTTCCCTAGACAGTATACATCATGTACTCATCTTTTTTCATTTGCTATGCCATTACACCTACTGAAAAAATCACAATTAATAAATATAAAAAAAACTTTAATGGGTCTAAAAACACAGAATCATTAAGCATGTTACCAAGTGTGAGTTTTTTATTCCCTTGCACGAAGTCATTTCCAGCCACGTTTACGAGTGACAGTTTCAACAGCTTCCCTATCCTGATGACCTGGTTGCAATTCTCTACTTTTCTGAAAGGCGTCTTTATCGGTGGTTTTGTTGCATGCTTCCAGTTGACAGATCCTGGAGAAATTTTATCAAGTACTTCCAGAAGAACCCACCTACAGAAGTGATACGTTTACGAGTTTGAGATTAACAAACCTAACAAGATTGACATCAGTAATGTCGAACACCAATAATCAGATATGCATCTTCACTTCGGTAGCAGGAAAACTCACCCATTTCTAACATCCTCAAATAAGTTATTGATATAAGAGGCAGTTCCAAGACTGTTGATCCAAAGTCGAAAGCACCTCTCTTCTCTGGATATTAGGTCATCGTCTGTCATCATCTCGGCAAACGAGACTTTTTTGTTGTCTGTAGACAAGCCATTCCTGGGAAATAGAGACCAGTTCCATAAGACATCCCGAATCTTTGAATAGAGACATAAAAAAAAGCAATATCAGCTTTAGTATAAACATACATAAAAAAGTTAATGTTTTAAATTTAGTGACACTACAACTGAATTCAGAGAGAGAAGGCTGTCCATCCAGATAACCATGATATTCATAAATATCATATCTGGGAATTTATTTACGAAAAAAACAAATACCATTGACAGGTGTAACATATTAAAATATAACTTTGAAAACAAAATCAACAGAAAATTTCAAGCAAAAGATTCACCAGAAAAGATGTGCCTGACAATAGGGAAGTACAATAAATTGAAATAACTGGTAGATTAGTGTCGTATATGCAGATAAGAGATGGAGCACATTGTGATGATCCTCATTACGTACTGAGATAATTTAATTCTGCCATACATCTGTTCCAAATGCCAGAAAACAGGGTGAATTCAAAAGGTGATCCCTAACCTCTGATGGAAAATCTGAGCAACAAATGCAAGATTGAGATTTGTTGATCCCTCCACAATATCCTTGGGAGTTAGATATCTCTTGCAGTCCATTTTCTCTGCATGCTCGAGGACCAAATTAGCCCGTTCCGTGGGATCTTTAGCATCTATGGTGGTGGGGTCGCAATGTTCTGGTGCAAGTACGTTAAGCAGGTAAGCGTAAGCCTCTCCGTCCTACAGAAAACAAAAATATGAGCAATTAAAATAACCGAAATTACATCAGTAGTGAAACAAAAGGCCCTGTTTGTTTGGGGCATCCCATCAAGTCAACTCAAAAATTTATTCATACCAATGAATGCATGAAAAAAACAATACTTCAACCCAAAGTACTTTTCGAAAACCTTCAATCAAACCAATATCTCACACTAAAAATGAACTACTCAAAACACAATTATTGCAAAATACATCATTTTCTCACTCCACTTTTTCTGAACAGTCATCATTATATTTCCCTATTTTCACTCAATCATTACAACAGCTCATCATTTTATTACATATTACATCAGCTTTCAGAATTGATCCTCAAACAACATTTTAAAAGTAGTGAAAAAAAATTTAGAACACTCATCAGTTGAGATGAGTTAAAAGCTCAACCAAGCGACACCAAAGAGATCAAAGCCATGACAAGCAAAAGGAAAGCTACAATACTGTGATTGAATTATATTAATAAAGAAAAACAAAAGAAAAAAAAATCGTAATAATAGTTTCTTCAAGTAACCACTACCGCACAAGAAACATCCACCTCTCTGATAATTTTAACTTCAACTATGAACCTATCAGCAAACATATCTTTGAAGAAAAAAGCGTACTTAACACTTACAAGAACACCTCTCCCAAGTGTTTCCGGACTTTCTCAATATAAAGAAAAAGGTGATTTGTTGCACAAGCAACTCTCCAGCTAAACCACATAAGGCAACTGGAGCAAGTGCAAACAAATACAGACCTTCAAATCAGAAGAAAAATTTGTCACATTTTTCTTGTAGCCTGCTTTCTTGAGATGGAAATTCATCCACTTTAGCAAAATTTTTTCCGGAGCCAGTCCCATAAGATCCTCAACATCCTGCATACAATAATGGAATGATAACCTGTAATTTTGGACTCGATTATAAACAATGCATTTATGGAACCATATAAAAAAAGACACTGCAATTTTATTGACAGGAGGTAGAGCCAGTTACATTGTTGTCTTCTACCAGTTCTACAAGCTGGGGTGTCTTTCTGAGGTTGAGATCCGCCAACAGTTGGATCTGAAGGTAACAGAAACAAAATCAGTGGAAACGAGATTTTGTGAGAATGATCAACCAGTACACTCATAAACATGCAAATGTATAAGCATCAGAAACAGTAACAGTGTTCTATGCGTAATCCTTCTTATTATTTATTATAGATAAGAGGAACTAGAATTATCAAGCCTAAAGGAACCAACCTTTATAATTTGAGAAATTAACCCAAGTACCAAATGAGGCTGCAACGAATGAACAAGAGATATAGAATTAAATACCAAAAAACCATTATACTGTTCACATTTCTCAACAAATCAGCTCAACTTACTCTTCCTTCAATCAAGTCCTGAGTACCAATATTGACCACAGTGCAACCAATAGCCTTTGCAGAGTTGAGGCACAATGTATGATTCTCATTTCTTTCCCATGGATTGAGTATACGTTTTGTGTTGATAGCCCGTTCGTCTATCGTCCCAGGAACCGCGACATTAATCAGCTTACTAAATATATTCACCATCATAACGGAAACCATAAAAAACTAAAAATATTGTAACAGATTAATTCAATTATAAATGTTTATCATACTAAAATACCATAATAGGACTCCATCCTTTGCAAGATCAAATACAGCATTTGTGGATGTATCAATTGGAAGGAACTGCATCAAAAATGGGTCATCTCTGAGGTAGCTATTTATATGTGCTACATATGAAGCCTTCTCAGACTCACTGATAGTGTGAAGAAGGGTGGTTGTGGTGGCATTCAGGAAAGACGAGGAGTTTCTTGAAATTCCAGATTTGCCATGTCCTCTAGTTTGTAAATCCAGATAGGACTGTTTATTCAATGAATATAATGTCACCAAACATCACCAAATTTCCAGCACAAGTAAAACAAAATTCAATTGTTTTCCACTTCATTAGGTCTGTTAACATCGCACATTTTTTTCACCATTATTGGAGAGTGGAGACAATCACATTCACTAGGATTCAACACTAGCAAAAGAAACATAGAAAATATTTTACATTTAGTGTGAACAAAATTAAATGTTCGAAAAACACTTACCCTGAGGAAGCCTTCAAAATCTATCTCATTGTTCATATCAGCATGCAATTCGATCAATCCATTATTGATCTCCTCCTCACTGAACATCCCACTGAATGCCTTCAGTTTCACAAATAAAGGAGGCAAATCGCCAACCGTGACTTTACCATTATGATTTTTCATCAATATGAACTACAATAACAACAAAGAAAATAAGAATCATAACCACATTTCAAATATCATTCCACACAATCTACCCCCAGTAAATAGCTTCATTCTGGGATCCAATACGCAACAATCAAAACCAACATACAACTTCACATTGCCTTATCGCAACAATCTCATGAACTTCATCCAGGGACAAAAATTCGATTCACAAGAGTAAAAAGGGAAGAACACAGCGATTGAAAAGGAAAAAAAAGAGGAAAATACTTTGGATTTGAGACTGCGAAGCTCGACTTGTGTGAACTGACTGTGAAGCCATTGATCGGAAACAACTACTCCCACGAAACCAGACATCTCCTTCTCGTCCCGCACTTCCACAAATCGCGGGGAAAATGATGGTATTCACTCTGAAATTAGAACTGAAAACTCACCAATTCAAAAACCCAATTTCACAATTATCATTCTCGATCCAAGGACGCCAAAACAATATCATAACAAATTATCGAAAAAAAATCAAGAAAAAACCACACACAGTACAACAACGTTCAATCATTACGTTTTCAATTCCTGTAAAACACAAAATCGATCCTCGAACAACAAAAAACCACAATTAATAATCAAAAGTAGAAAGATTATCTATAAGAGCTTTACAATGAAAAAAAATTTAATAAAGCAGGACGTGGGGTGCCAATACTACATGCATACCTTCAAGAAATCCAAGATTTGAGAAACTGGGTTGTATATAATCCTTTTTAATACAAGGTTTGACTGTTCTATGCAAATATTTCCATACATATTTTTAATAATTTTACAACAAATATGGAAGTACTGTGCAATTTGCTTCTACGAAGGGTAAAGTGGGGTTGCGTGGACACGCAGAGAGGAAAACAAAGAAGCCCATTAATAAAATATGGAGAATGAAATTATTTATGATGGCTCGTTCTGATGGACCAACTCCCCCACGCGCAAGTCGGGGGTACTGAGTTGTACGCGCTCTGTTTAGATTTCAACAATTTATGCCGTCATCTGTCATTTATTAGTGTGCCAAACCTAATCTAGGGTTTTATTGACAATTTTTTTTTTTTTTTTTTGAAATAGGTTTTTGAGATTTCATATAAATAAACATTTTATTTGGTCGCTAATCTTTACTGATTTACTATATTACTAAAATATAAATAGGTTTATGTTATATCGATTCTGTTATTGATCGAATCATAATATTTTCAAAGGAGTCAAATTAACTCGAGTTTTTATTTTGGAATACTTTTCTCAAATCGAACTTGTATGTTATTTGGGCTTGTGTTGTTGCTACTCGGGATATTACCTTGTGGTGCACTATCCTTGATATACGACTTTATCTAAAAACTTGTATGATATCACTCTTTTTGATGAGATTATTCTCATCTATATTATATGAGAATATTCATAACTAAAGATTGATGAATACTTATTTAAAAGCATCATCAGCTAACCATTATTTGGCTAGCTTTTAACCCAAAATATATAATAAAAACTAATATTATTAAAATATCTCATCATGTAACTAAAAGCATCAATTGTATAGTCATTTATCTTGTGACCTTAAAGATCATCTCGAAATTTTAAAATATTACAAAAGAAAATATGTTTCAACTCCGAATCTCCATAAGTGTATTAATCCACTCATTTAAAAACTTGTGAATTAAAAATAATAAAAACGCAGCAAAACACACAATGCAAATGATTGTACCAAAACTTTATTATCTCTAAACCAACTAATTTTAGCCACTATCTCCAAAATAGACAGGTTTACAATCGGTGTAATTCGGAAAATTCTTTCATGGATCGGTTGTAGGTTATAGTTCATATACCAATACACATAAATCATGGTGTCAACCATGTTTATCAAACCATAATTGAAGATTTATGGATTCTTGTACAATTCATTTAATTACATCAAACAGCAACACTTCACGCTTTCATCATACGACGGAGTCACATAACTCATGTTGTGGTCATTCTCACACGGCGGCAGCGAACAGTGGCGACAGCCGCCATACCCTCCTCTGCGAAATGGGTAATATCTCCCATCGCCGCCGTATCCACAACGGCCGGAGTTTTGGTATGGCAAAAACAAGTTGTCGGAGCATTGCCCGTATTGAAACCAGCAGAGTTGTGCCCGTTTCCCAGCTTTTCCGAGCTTCTTTAAAAGCGAATTCGGATCCACTATACCCGACACTTCCACGGTCCCATACTCGTCCATTTTAAAGCTTCTCACTCCTTCCATTACACAACATAACAATATATATATTACAGAACATATTAAACAGGCAATTTCAATTCTTCTTTCCAAATTTTTTCGATATCTTCTTGCATATGTTTATGGGTTTTGGCGATGAATTATGTGGTTTTGAAAATATGTAGTTTACGTTTTCGAAAAAAAAATATAACTTTCAAGTAACTATTTTGTAAAAGTTTAGTTATTTCACCGTGAAAATCGCGGATCTAAAGATGACTAATGATCTTATCTTACCCTTGCTGCTTCTTAGCACTCCCCTTACTGATTTCTGCCATCCTGGAGTTCGGACATTGATCCTTAAAATACATGTCTGCAATAAGAAAAAAAACAAGTAAATGATATCAAAATAAATTAACACGTACAAAATTTATTTTAATTTTTGAGAAATATGAAAGGGGAAAAAGAAATGAGACCATGAATGCCAAATCGTCTTGAAATCTACTTAATGTTGCCATTGATGAATCAACTAACGAGAGATTTCCATTTCTTGTTGAGGTTTTGGATAAAGACTTTATCAACTGTCATTATATAAAGATTCTAAGAGGATAATTGCAATAAGTGGGTATTAAATTTTGATATGGCAACTTTAGAAAAGATTTAGGATTGATGTTGTGGGATTTTGGGAAGTGCCCAAATTTTTATTTTGGGTAAAATTGATATTCTAATATCACAGTTGATATGAATATTGATTCAGATTTTCTTTGATAATGAATTTGAAATGTCTATTATTGGCTACTGAAATCTTGTTATGTGATCCGAGCGAATTAGAGATAAGCATTGTTATAGAAAAGGTTAAGGTGGAAATCTTTGGTGCAACCGGTGCACCATAGACCAACACACAAACACATATTTACATACATATACATATCTTGTTGTGTGTTGGTGTTATGATGCACTAGGTGCGCCCAAGAATTTTCCCGTTATACTGCCAGTAAATTAAGAAGACATCTTGATACGAATTATTAAGCATGGCTAAAATTATTTGAGATTCGCTGTTATATAATTGGTCCTCCAATATTCAAAAATCCATGTAAAATAGCAGTTCCCCACGTTCCAAACTCACACAGGATATAGACAGAATTCATCAAAATCTTGCTGACATTGAGATTACCTCTAATTAAGGTAAGATTCAAACCCAAATCCCGGTCTGAATTTGTTCAACATCAAATATCTTTTATGATCCTTTTGCCAAGAAAATCTCCAGAAAAACAAGAGGATAGTAAGTATAAGACCGCAAAATAGATCATCTTTCTGACAAATACTAAAACTGTTCGTGCGTCGTGTCATTTCCATGCATAAAAAATGTCATTTCCATGCATAAAAAACGTATGTCGGTGCTCTCACAGAAAGCTTACAGGGAAAATCGTAGAAGACTCATTTTCTTATAGACCGACAAAAAGATGAGAAAGACTCCTTGAGTTCACTCGGTAAAGGAAGTGCTAAAGATGGAACGACACCATGGGGCTGCCTTTTGCCACTCGTTAAATGTGGCATAGCAAGAGCCGGCCGCTGTTTGTTAAGACCTTCAATTATAAATGAGAATGCCCCAAATGTGAGACAGCTTTGAAGTAGAGCTTGCGGGGCACCTGAGAAAAATAGATGTGAATGGCTTTACCAGGAAGAGGCACAGAAAAAATATGCAGGGTGAAAAGTACCTGGAAAGCTTAGAGCAAGCCCAGTGCAACATCCAGCAACTCCTGCGTTGATAACTGTAGCGAAAAGAGACAAATCAAAGAAGAATAGTGAAGGTTGCGCGGATTAACATTTCTTAGAAAATAATAAATACCATCATCTTTCCCCCGCAATCCTTTCAGAAAACATACAACTAAACTGTGTACTCCTGATAAAACCGCAAATGTCTGGCAGGGTGGAGAAGAATAGATAAGATCAAGATTAAAGACAATATCAAATTTCCAATCATAGGATGGGGAGAAAAGCATTATTCAAGAGGTTTCATATCCTATACCTTGGCAGAAGAACCTGCGTCTGCAAATGATCCTTTAAAACCTTTTTTCTTAATCAATCCGGAACCTGACACATGGAAACCAAGAAAACAGCATGAGTACAATCAGTTCTCAACAAACCTGAAAGCGCAACTTAAGGTGACACCATCATCATATACGTCTCCCAATTCATTATTTCAAAAAAATTTACTCATTCAAAATAGTAACTATGTGGTACCATGAAATTTGTTTTATGATTTACTTGTTGATAAGTATGAGTCCGGATGGATGACTTTTGAACCTATGTGAAATACAGATGTGAACAATTTCACCTCGTGGAATCAAAATTGTCTTGCAAACTCTTCTTAACATGTAAGTTCAATTGCCATTGTTATTTACTGCTTAACATAAATTTGAAAATGTCATACTAACCTCTAATGTAACCTCATGTCTTTCACAATTTTACACATGCCTCGAGTGAATCATACTAGCCGTTGGTCAAAATTGCGTGTAATCAACTTAACATTTTAAAAACATTAGGGGGTGAGTGAGAAATCACAGGATACACTGAAATCAAGTGGGTAAAATAGTAATTCACTCACTTACTGACGATCCACGAGAAAAAGAAAACGAAAGTGACTGGAAAATTATACTCCATACTTAACCATGTCCATTCATAAACGTCACAAGATTCTTGAAAAGGCACATATACTTAAGCATGTACCAGAAAAGGACCAAAAGATAATAAATGCATTCTTTTGTACCCATGGTAATAAATACAAACCTAGGCGTAACAAAGGATTTTTCAATTAAGAGTACTCCAAAGCAAAACACTTGCAGTTGGCACTTCGTGCACTTTTAAGTTCAGTAAAGCTTGATAACTTGAATTACATAATTGTCCACATTTAAGCATCCCGGGCTACTCCCCACATGAGATAGCAAACAATTTTCCATTCAAAGTATCTCACTCATACACTATTTATGGTAATCCCGAAGTCAAAGTTGGCACTGAAGAGAATTTAATAGGACGGCCCCCACCCATACTGATGTTTTATTTGTTCTTCACTATCTAGGAGAAAAAAGACTGGTGTAGACATTTGATGCTGAAAAAACATTTAAAGAGCCTAAAGTGAACTACTGCAGCTAATAAAATGGCCAATGATGCTCCTACCAATACCGGTTGAGATTCAAGGAACTGGACAATGAAACCTCGAACTTTTGTGTATGATGATAAACTTGAAATTGATGGTGACGCCAAAAATAGAATTTATAATAATAGCAAATCTGTTATTGGCAAGGGTTTGGCAGTGATCATGATCTAACTACTAACTTGATCCAGAAAATGGTTCAACGAGAAAACTTGACCCAACAAGAGGTTGATGTGCAATGTTAAGAGATTCAAGGTGTCATTACTCCCAGGATTAAATATTATCCATATCAGTATGCACACAAAGCTCATCGATGCTAAAACCAGGGTCCAAAAATGGACTGATTGAAGTCAGCAAGATGGCTCCTGATCTATATCAATTGATGGCTGAAAAAACGAATGATTTGCCTCAAATCATTAAGTAACAAATCAGTATTGACTGTTCTACAAAGACTGTGATTGTCAAGTGACTGACAATGGAATTTGATAAAATGTATCAACTTTATGCAATTGCTAATGAAACTTTAATTCTTAAAACATTTAATAATCATATCAAACCATATATATTCCATTCCTCATATCTTTTTTGCATTTGTAAGTGGAAAAAATGCGAAATATATCAGCAAAGATGTTCAAAACAGCGCAAAGAAGTCAGAATCCGAGCTTCAGAACATGTCGCTGGCATTACACATACATGAAAACATTTTCCCAAGATTCTAGTCTAGTCCGACTAGCAGTCCCGCGCCTAACTGCTCGCCAGACATCAACTACGCCACTCGAGCTGAGAGGCTGTCACGGACGTTAAGGATGAAACTAGTAAGTAAGGCGCAACTGAAATTCAATACCGCGGTAAAATCAATACTATACCATCGTTACAAACACTAGCATAAGAATCGTAATCATCACGTAAAAGATAAGAAAAAGCAAACAATTGATGGATTACCGTAGCCGAAAATGGACCCCATGAAAGCACCGCCAACGGAGTCACCGACGAATCTGAATACACAAACAAGGGGAGGACTTGTTGGGTTGGTGGTGGCCAGTGAGTCGAAACTAGGGTTAGGTTCAGTAATGCTATCAATTTCCGATTCTGAGTCCGAAGTCGGGGTATTCGCTGGAGTCGCCATTTTGCCTAACCCTAACGTTCCCCCAAAGTTTTCAGCTTGTCCCTACTGTATCTTCCGCTGTTTCTGGATGTTTTGGATGAGAATAATAAAATTCTTCTTTATTCAGTTGTTGGATGCACGTCAGTTAACAGCGTTATTTATTGCTTGTGTTGGTAATTAAGAGTCATAACGGTACAATTGTGTAACATGCTTTTTTATATATTTTTTATTTATACTAGCAGACGACACATACGCATTGTATGAATAACGTAATATAATGCAGATGAATTGACATGTGTAATGAAATAAATGAGATATATACATTGGTTAATATTACAATTCAAAAGATGCAACAAAGAACCACAACAAACCATTGGAGGGGTAGTTTGGTAAATTCAAATTTGTCATACTAAGGTAGTTAGCATATGGGGCTTATGCATTATAATATGGTAAGATAAAAATCTTTATGGTGAGTTTGATGTTGCCTCTACCCGTAGGGGAAAATCAAACCATTGATGGCATTGCCACGGGAATAGCATAAAAAATTCCGTGTTTAAGGGGAACCCCTTCTACAGATGACTATGGAAAAAAAATATAAAAAATTAAGGTGTCATGAGATGGGTTTTCAGTTTTAGCAAGACAAAAGCAATATATTTGGAACACATTCAAGTTAAAGAACAAGGTCAAACAACTCAAGCCAGTTTCTAAAACTACATATATTTCAAACACATTCAAAATTTGAACTTGTCAAATATAGAATCTGCAGCAAAAAGAATTTATAATAATGTTTCTGTATCAAAGGGAAAGCTATGAGGCTATCCCTCTTCATATTTTCAAGCTGGTAATATCAAACAGAAGCTCACATACAATAATCTGAGTGAAATACAAATCCCATAAAAACAAGAAAAATCTGAAACAGGGGAAAAAAAGAATACAAGAATAATATTCACCTAGAATAATCTTCACCTTTTCCAACTGTTGTACCAGTGACACATTCTTTTACTTGAAGAGAAGCACAATAAATACTACAGAATGGATCTCATGGAGTATGTCCCGCAATCTGATTTACATCTCAATCGAAACGCTTATAAAAGAACCTAAGTTATGTTTAAAAATCAAGCCTCAAACGCTAACAAGATCCCTCGAAATACTCGTTTGAACACTATAGTTGCACCATAACCCTTGTTAGCTCTGTGAAATGGTATCATCATAAGATGAGACATATGTCAACAGAGGGATATGTAGTAAATTCACGATTCACATGCTGTTTTTAAGTCTCCACATCTACATTATCTTCAGAAAGATGAAATTTCCTACGCAGCAATTCCTGAAGAAGGTCATAGAAAGATAAAACTGATAAATTGGATAATATATACCACTGAGCAATATTGAAAAGGGTGTTCTATCACTGTAGTGGCGCTTCGGTCATTCCGACATGCAATTAAATAACCCAACATATTCTCACATGATGTGACATGTACAACGAAAAAAGTCTCATTTAAAAAAGAAAATATCAAATATCCGTCGGATTTTCATATTCGTTTTATGAAAACACATATTCGACACATTTCCAGAAACAACCAAAAGTACCACAGAAGTGCAGCTAGTCATGTTAGATAAGAAATGAAGACTTGTGGAATTCCAAGCGATTAAATGATGCACAAGCTTATATTGTATACAAGTGACATTACTAAAGACTGAGTTCTTCAGTGTTATAAAACCTGGGTTTCACAAGCTTAAGATGATTATACAAGGTTATAGCATTTGCTGAACTAAATTTTTTTTTTGGTTGCGAAGATCATCATGAGATGGTGAAAGTAAAATAAATGCATCTAGGTTTTATAATTTGCTTATATCTATCAAATGTAGATGTACATGAATGAGTTTTTATAACAAGACTAATCAAGTTCAAGAATCCAGATAAGAAACCAATGCTTTTCTCCCTTTTCCAGTTTTGTTTACATCAAGTACATACAGCAATGGAAGATCATCATCGACGTCCAAAATCTTGCCTTTGATCACGCCAAATAACACTGAGTATGCGTATGTTCAAAAACAAACATGCACCTGAGTGTGCATGTGTGTGTTTGTGAAAAGAGATGTATATGGGTGGGCGTTCAACACATTACAGCCAACAAGTTCAAAATGGTCCGAAACATATGAAATTTCAAGTAACAACCTCTGTGTTGTTTCTGCAAATGAGCTAGAAAAAGAAAAAAGCTCCAAATTTGAGATTTCAGCTTCTATACTCTATCTCCACTAATGAAGCCAAGAAGTCAAAAAAATTTAGACAACTATACTTCATTCTATAACATTCTTCTATTAATAATATGGTCTGAACAAATAAATAAAAGAAAAGGACAGTTGTTAGGAAGAGCTGAATATTGTATCAAATCATTCATCAGATGAGATTTATGAATCATTAAAGCTCGTCTTTTCAAGGAAAAACACATACTATAGCATACAACCATTTGATTTCTGTAAACAACAGTATTCGCAAATTTAGAAAAAAGCCAAACATATTACCTCTGTTGGTTTGTCTACTAGGAACATCATAGTCCACCCCATAATTGTCAGAATCTTTAGGGGTGACATCTTCTGAGTTCCCAATACCATAATCAAATGAAACAGAATTACCCAGCTCGGAAGTAGTTTGCCAAGTTGGATCACCATAAACAGAGCCAGTGCGGTAAAAGTCGCCATAAGATCCCTCATAACCATTGCCTGATGCAGCAAATGATGATGTTGTAGCCACACTTGTTCCCCTGTTTCTTCCAAAACCTCCCACTCCCAGTGGATAACTGTTTTCTCCACCTCTATAGCCAATATTTCCCCCAGTATATCCAGATGAGTTGCCACCAACAGTTGCAGCAATAGGAGACGTGCCCCAATTTGCTCCATTGTTTCCAAATACTCCAAGACCACCACTTCCGGAACCAAAGTACGAACCTGAGCTAGCATTATTTGGGGAAGTTTTAAGGCTGCCATTTCCCCATACATTTCTTGATGGTGAGCTGAAAACAGAATCGCCTCGACTGCTACTGGTGTTGTATCCTATAGGGATATTGTACCTACTTTGATTACTTCCAAAAAAAGGGTTTCTAACACGGCCGTATCCCAGGTTGCCATTAAAGTTGGAACCTCCTCCAAATCCAGTGTTCAACCCTTGCTCCATGTTCACTCCCATTCCATAAGTTGGAGAACCAAAATGTGAGAATCCAGCACGAGCACTAGCTAATGAGTTGTATCTACCATCCATTCTGATTCCATAACCACCAAGAGAGCTCAGATTATATCTCTGGGTATAGCTATTGAGGAAATTGTTGGCACTACTAATTCCATAGTTATATCCGAAAAGAGGGCTCTGGCTGGACCCGGGAGATAATTCTTTTGGAACAGCTCGTTTAACCTCGACCATCTTACCGTTGAGTTCATGAAAGGTTTTGTACAATACCCTATCAACCGCATCATCTGAATCATAGGATATAAACCCAAAACCTCTTGGCCTTTGTGTGTTGTGATCATACATCAGTACGGCATCTGTTATGGTACCAAACTGATCAAAGTAATATTTAAAATCATTCCCAGTTACCGTAGATGCTAATCCTCCTACAAAAATCTTTTAGTGCGTCCCTGTCCAGGTGATCCCTGAGTACTGCCAGTGTTTCGGTTTATCAGGTGTTGATCATCTCTTGGAACAGCTTTCTTTGCTTCCACCTGAAACTTAAAAAGACAACGCATAGTCCAAAAAATGAGACAACATCTTTTTCATGAACAATGAATCACGAAATTGTTGGATTAATAATAATTAGATTATTGGGTTAATAATAAGAGCCCAATAATTATGTTATATTTTGTTAATGAGAACAAAATTATGGTAAGTTATTATGAAAGGCAATTAGGCTAAAGAACTCCCACATTGAGATTATGATACACTTATGGTTTGTTTATAATGAAATATAAATCAATAGAGTGTAGTTAAGTAGTAAAGATGGGTGCCCCTCGCGGGCCGTCCGTCCGTCCACTCCGCTCCGCTCGGCACGGCACGGCACGTCACGTCTCGTCTCGACTCGACTCGACTCGCCTCGCCGCGCCGCGTCGCGTCGCGTCGCGCGTGTCGCTGCCGCGAAGACAGTCCTATCTTTTTACTACACGGATTTCTGAAATGACTTTTCATATGCCTGACTTTTCATATTCTGCTGAGTATTAAGTTTGAGACTTTTTACCTACCTGCAGAATTGATGTCAGATTTAAGTGTGAGACTTAAATCCGAAATGAATATGATGTTAAGTGTTGAGACTTTTCATCTAACCCACTATGCATTGTCATTTAAGTTGTGGCATTTGGTAGGCCTGCTGTTGCAGCTATATAAGCTGCTCCAGCCTCATTCTTTATCTCATCCCGAATTTGCATTTGCATATCATATCATCTTCTTGAGAGTACTACACACTTCTTAGTGTTCGAGTGAGTCTGTCTGGGTTTCTGCTTCAACCCATACAGAGGTGTTTGGGACGTTGTACCTTGGAACTCTCTTGTCCAGGAGGCCAGAAGTTGTAGGCGGGCAATTTAGAGTTTACGGGCACACGGTTTACTGTGGCCTCGTCCAACAACAAAGTTTCTGCCCAGTTTATTAAACTGTTTGTTGTAAGTTTTTACTGTTTCGAGTATTTTATTATAACAGAGTATTTGTGATCTTCTTATGCTTTGTCTATTTGTTTTTCTAAGAAACAGAACCAACAGAAATATAGCCAACGAGCATATTCAGAAAATAGCAAATTTACAGTGAATTGACTTAGTATAATGTAGTATTTGGAAAATAGCAGCATTTTGAATGCAAAACTGACTTACCGTTCTTCCATCAATCACATGCTTCTCCTTAACCACTCTTTCCACAACTTCAGGGTCCGCATACACAACAAAACCAAAGCCACGAGCACGACCCGTGGTTCGATCTCGCATGATCACAGCTTCTACCACTTGCCCATAGGCTCCAAAATATTCTTTAAGACGATCCTCATCGGTGTCCCAAGAAATCCCACCAATAAAAAGCTTACCTTGATCCATCTCCATCTTCCTGTGATTTATATTCCATTACCTCAACGTTCAACAATAAATGAACAACCGAAAAGAGAAAACTTAAGGAACAATATTCTCATGTCAAATTCAACTACAATATATACTGATTGGATCAGGAAAATCTCTGTGAAGTGCCCGAATCAAATCAAGAATGAGATAACTTGATGCAACACGCAACATAAGTTGAATCATTGCAATCGCAGAAGAATCGAACAGCTCCAAAATGCAAACCATCAACTGACAAATCTATCAGATCCAAATATGCAAAATACAATAATTAAGAACAAAAAAAAAGAAAAATATAACCTTGTCCAGAAAATGAGTTAGGAACCCAGTATCGATCACTGATCAAATATCAAGTGGGAAATGCCCGATTTAAGAAGACGGGATTGGTTCCTTCATTCATCGGCCAAGATTAAACATATGCAATCCTGAAACCTCACAATCCACGAAGATCAGACATAACCCACACAAGATAACAATCAGATTGTCAACAAAAACAAATATTTGGATTCATTTTCAGAAAACTCGCCGTCAAAGGAGGAGAAGAAATTATTGGATTGGAGCCAAGATCTAATGAGAAGGGATATGCTCATCCTCCCACTTTGTTCTCTCACTCTCTCCCCAAAGGTTCTTCTCTTATCTTCCTTTTCTTTTTCTTGTTTATTCCACTCCTTTTTCACATAGAAATGGAATTTCTTGGCGTTAAAGGAGATATTGATTATATTATTATTATAATATGAAGAGAGAGAGAGGAGGAGGAGGAGGAGGAGGAGGAGGAGGCTGTGTTTATAGGAATGGTTAAGCAAATTCAGTGGTGTGTGAAGGAATTTGGAGCCCAAGGTAGATGACAGAAGCTGATGATCTTCAGATTTATAGTGCTACTCCGCTGATCGATCTTTTAAAATAAATTATTTATCAAAAAACTAATTTAATATTTTGTCCACGTTTTAAATTAATCTGAACCTTTACAATATTATTTCAAGTAAAAAAATTAATATGTAAATATATTAAACAATCGAAAGATTATTAATTATGTTGTGCAAATCAGACTAATATAATTTTAGATAATATTAGATTTTATGCTACATGTGTTTGATTGATGATATGTATACATAACCAAATGTCATTTAAAGTTACGAGACTTGAGATTCTATTGCTTATGCTTTGTTTTTTTAAGAAAATAGGTAAAAATAGAACTATGTAAGCACATCATGAGATGTTTCTGACTATTTTAAGTTGAATGGTATCATTATTATAATAAACATAAGTTCAATAAGTTGTTTTTTATTTTAATATCAAACATTCAATATTTTTTATTTTAAAAACAAAATTTTTTAACTTTAAGCAAAATCAACATATACATATTAAGGTTACAATTTGGATCGAAGTATTTCATTTCAAAAATGGATTTGAAACGACTTCAACAATTATGAACTTGAAATACCTTAGTTGTTAAGAAAAATTGTTTAAATTTGAAGACGGTATATTTGAAATCTATGGACAATTTGAATGGATTTGTATTAAGAATTTGAAATATAAATTCATCAAATCTCTCAATCCAAATGGAGTTATTTTGGAGCTGCAAAGCCCATTTTTAAGTCCCATTTTAGATTTTTGTCACATTTATGCATTTTTCATCATCTTTTAATCATAAAATATTTCATTTATTGGATTCCCACAAAACAACAAAAAATGTAATTTCACTCATACCAATATAAAAATTGAAGAAAAGATAATAAAATACAAGTGAAAATGTAAATTTCTTATCACACGGATGGAGAGAAACAAAGACACTATAATCATTTAATTACGACATTTATATCATATATATATAATCCATATGCTTAATTTTTTTTTTTTTAGTTTTTTTAAAGTACCCTTTATTTATTTGATAAAATTTACCACAAAAACATTTTAATGAACTTCAAATTATTACCAAATTGTCCAAGTCCAAAAATAGATTTTTAGTATTTCATTATTTCTGATATTGCTTTTCTAAAAATAAACAGGTATAAGCTGAAGTAGATAAGCATTACATGGGATATTTTTCACTGCTTTTACTTGTGTGGTGACAATTTGGTAATAATTTGAAGCTCATTAAACTGTTTTTTTCATTATTTTAATAATAAACACTCAATGTTTTTGCTTAGTTTAACGACAGTTTTATGACATTTGTTTTAGGTGTATCATCTTAACCGATGTGAAATATTTCCTTTTAAATATTCTAAATCAATTGGAAACCAACAATAAGTTTACTGTTGGGTAGCATCAAAATTTCTCCGGTCGAATGAAACGGCATGGGTTGACAAATAGTAGGGCACGTACCTCTCGTTTTATACAAACTATTATGAGTATGCGTATAATAATTTTAATTGAGTAGTAAAATATACAAATATACATACAAGTTATTCAAGATTGATATAAATATATAATCAAATAATGTAGATTTAAATTACAGGATGAAACAGTTCGATATATATTTATAATGAAACGTAGGTCTCACGATGTAATAATTCAAAATCCAGCTAAAAACATCCTTACAAAGAACAGTTCAAACTTCCTATTGTTCTTACCAATTTTTTTTCCCACAAAAATATAATAATTTCGCGTGTAACATTGAAAGATCGAGGGGAAGAATATATCTTTTTTTATATTGGAATTTGAATGATGATAGAATTATAAGGGAGTATCGATTTTCAAACACTACCTCGATTTATGACGTGTGACGGAACAATCTTAATGTATGACGTGTGAGGGGACAAAGTGTTGTGCTTTACAAACCATGTGAGGTAAAATACATATTTGCAAACCACATAGGGTTGAATTGTTTATTAGCGATACCTTCACTTTGGAGAGACTCGAGTTCGAGTCCTGCAGTATACAAAAAATATTTAGCCCACTATTCTCTCAAAAAAACAAAAAAAAATGAATAAAGAGATACTTGGTTTGTATGCTATTAATTTATACATAATTTCAATCACCAAGAAAGTTAAATCTCACAATGTCTTTTGCTCTTTGAGGAGTTATTCAACAGTTTATGTCTTCTGCTAGGTGTAAATAGTATATCTGTTGTCACAAATCCAAATCACAACTACTATATTATAAGTTATATATAGTTATGTAAAATTTTTGATAGATCTCCTATGATTATATAACATCCGAAGACACAACAACAATCTCAATAAATATAAGAATCCATATACCCCAAAAACTTTATCATATGTATGAGTCACAATCATACTATTTACATACCATTTTTTATTTTAAAATTAGAGTCCACAAAAGATAGTTCCGCATATTTAAAAACCAAAAGATAACAAAATAACATAAGAAAACCACATGCTTTTCAAAAGATAAATCTGCAGACTCAAAACCAAAATTAGATAACCATATAGTCCAACATGTCGTCATCCATGTATAGCGGATTTCATAGAGCTCATATCCTTGCACAGTAAGTCCGATCTCAGATATTGGCATGCTCACCTACAATGCATGAACTACGTGAGCTAATGTCCAGTAAATAAAAATCATGCATACTATGAAAATGATATGAGACATCAATAACATGTATATCAAGATGCATACTCGAAATATAATATTTTATTCAAATTCCTCCAAGATCACTCGAGAAGTATCCCACCCGCGACTTCAATCAAAAGAGTACAAGTCGAGTGGACCATCCCCTCGTGATTACCAAAGGCACATTCCTATCAACCGTCATAATCCCCAGAAGAGGGCTAATTTAAAATAATATTGTTGATAAAAAATAATATTACAATAATAAGTTGTTTTTTTTTTTTTTTACAAAATAAGGTGAAACGCACTTGTCGGGTGCGTTTTTAAAAACGCACCTGGTAAATGTTCAGTAAGAAACGCACTCCAAGAGTGCGTTTCTTACTTTTTCATAACAAAAAAATTGACCCATTAATGGGTCTGTCAGACCCATTAATGGGTCTGTTTTCGTTTTTTTCTTCTTTAAATGGCCAGCATTCACTACACTCTACGCATAATATCTATCTTTCGCTTCTTTCGTTCGCTTATCTATCATTTATATCTTTCGCTTCTTTCGTTCGCTTGCGACACAGTTTCCATTTCCAAATTTTATTTCATCTTAAAGGTATGTTTTACTAATTTTTTCATAAAAAATTGAATTTTTTATTGTACATTATTTTACATAAGTTATTTAGTGTAGCTTTTGGGATCTTGATTTTTGAGGTATGCTTTTTAATTTTTTTTTTCGTTTATGTCATTAGAATTAAATTTTTGAATTGTTATGATATAATTATCATATTGTAAATATTCAACAGTGTATTAGTTTAAAAAATATAAAACTTGAAAAAATATTTTCCCTATTTTACGATAAACATTCATGTACAAAATTAATTCTAAAAAATTAATAAATTCATATATAAATTTTATTCTCCCAACTTTAAAAAAAATTATTGTGTATTTTGTATAACTTAATTGTTTTTTAGAAAATTGTAATAAATATTAGATATGAAAATAATGAATTATGTTGAAATCGAAAATATATAATTTTTTTTTAGTTTTGATTGCTTAACACAATTTCGTTTCCATATTTTTATTAAATATTTCATCTTAAATGTAAGTTTTACTAATTTTTTCATAAAAAATTGAATTTTTTATTGTAAATTATTTTACATAGAGTTAGTTAGTGTACATAGAGTTAGTTAGTGTAGGATTTTAGATCTTGATTTTTGAGGTACGCTTTTTAATTTTTTTTTCGTTTATGTCATTAGAATTAAATTGTAGAGTTGTTACGATATAATTATCATATTGTAAATATTCAACAGTGTATTAGTTTTTAAAAAATATAAAACTTGAAAAGATATTTTCCATATTTCTTGATAAACATTCATGTACCAAATTAATTCTGAAACACTAATAAATTCATATATAAATTTATTCTCCAAACTTTAAAAAAAATTATTGTGCATTTTGTATAACTTAATTGTTTTTTAAAAAATTGTAATAATATTAGATATGAAAATAATGAATTATGTTGAAATCGAAAAAATATAATTTTTTTTAGCATATTAGTTTGTAAATTGATGTTTCACACAAAATACAATATTTTAAACTTATGAGTTTAAATTCTTTTTTCGTAGATAATATGTCGATTCGAAGTGACATTGATATTTTGTTATACTATGGCGGTCGCATATCACACGATGGGATTGCCGTAAATTATGATCGACCTCCACTAAGATACATGCGAATGCCTCGAACTATTACAATGTCTGAGATGTTGTTGAAACTGTACGAGCAAATAGGTGTCGATAACCAGCAATATACACTTAAAGTGTGGACTAAGCATATATTCAATAATATTTCTGGGCGAGTCGAGCATCCATTAGAAATCAAAGATGATAGTGATATTTGGTTTTTCTTTGACCCTGATGTTGGAAATACTGGTGTCAACTTGTATATTGAATTAGAACAGATCCATCATAGTAATACGTCAAACGTCCAATATAGTCAAGAGTGGGGCCCGTATATGTCAATTCTTACTGATGATCAAACCGTGAACATACCGGTTGTCACCCAGGGACTAGCAAGTATGAGAGTAGA
This sequence comes from Haberlea rhodopensis, assembly GCA_907163345.1. Lineage (NCBI taxonomy): Eukaryota > Viridiplantae > Streptophyta > Magnoliopsida > Lamiales > Gesneriaceae > Haberlea > Haberlea rhodopensis. The sequence goes on along the minus strand of CAJQUN010000004.1, from coordinate 1,647,313 downwards.
TGGTTTACCTGATGTAGGAGTAGAAGCCCGCAATATTAATATAACTGAAGTGGAAGATAATGATGAAATAGAGGAGGGTAGAGATGAGTATGCTAATGCTGATTTTTTCGGACCTGAGAATCATGACGATTCTGAACCAGACGAGTCAGAACTTAACGTCCATATTGATGATGATAACGATGAAGATGTAGCAATTGATGTCATGTTGGAGACCATTTCCCAACAGAATGAGGGGCCATCATCTTTACATGTGGAACAAACTGAAGCAACAATAACCCACACGATCCAACCTGAGCGCCACCATTTTCCAGTACTTCCATACTTCTCAACAACATTTTCGGAGGTTCCTGTTGATTCTGTTGATATCCCGACTGGTCTTTGGGGAAAATTCTATGATCATGTGAAGGGAAATTTGGAGTTGGGTATGTTGTTTAAAAGTAAATCACATTTGCAGTCAGCAGTGATGGACTTTTCAATACGGGTGGCTAGACGAGAGTATCGCGTCATTGAGAGCACGCCCAAATTATGGAAAGTTGTTTGTAATCATAATTCTCTAGTGACGCCATGTGATTGGATGGTAAGAGGTATATTTAAAGAGAAAATGAATGTGTTTAAAATTACAAAGTATGGTGGAGATCATACGTGCCTAATGAATGAGTTGTCTATTGACCATCGTAACTTGAGTAGGAATGTGATTGCCAGTTTGTTGATTGGGTTTGTTCGGAAGGATCCTGCTTATGAGGTTAAATTCGTTCAAGAGACGGTGAAAGGAAAATATGGGTTCGAAATAAGGCTTGGCATGGTTTGAAAGCTGCTAGGGAGCAAGTATACGGCACTTGGGAGAGCTCAGTGTCACAATTGCCGAGGTATATGTCTGCCCTTAAGCAACACAACGAGGACACCATTATTGAGTGGGATCATATTGACACAAACGTACCAAATCGAAAGATCATCAAATATGTATTCTGGGCATTCTGGCCATGCATCCAGGGGTTTCAACATTGTCGAAAGGTGATAAGTGTTGATGGAACACATTTATATACGAAGTATAAGCACAAGTTGTTGATTGCAGTCGGAATTGACGCTAATCAGCAAGTTTTACCTTTGGCTTTTGCGATTGTGGATGAGGAGACATTGACGTCTTGGAGATGGTTTCTTCAGATGCTGGCCAGACACATAATTCGTGAGACATCTGGGATTTGTCTAATTTCTGATAGGCACAAAGGTCTTCTTCGTGCTGTTCAATGTGTACCTGAATTTATGCCCCCACGAGGCGTACATCGTTTCTGTCTGAGGCACGTGTGCTCCAATTTTAATAAACAATTCAAAATGTGATGTTGAAGGACATGTGCTGGAAAGCAGGTACGACATATCAAATTGGGAAGTTCAATCGATTGATGGAACACATCAAAAGTGTTAATGAGGGGGCTTTCAATTATCTTAGTGGTATTGATCAAACTCAATGGACTTTGGCACACGATGGAGGATGGCGTTGTGGCATTATGACAACTAACCTGTCTGAGGCGTATAATGGAGTACTTAAAGGTGCACGTCGCCTTCCAGTGACAGCCATTGCACAATTGACTTTTGGTCGAACTGTTCAAAGTTTCATGGAACGCCAGATGAAGTGCCAACAGATGATACAAAATAATCAGGGATGGACAACATTTGCATATAAGAAGTTTATCCGTTGGCAACACGAATCATTGCAACATGTTGTCCAGAAGTATGATTATACACAACAAACTGCTTCAGTGATAACGGTTGTCCGAGCTGGAGTCGGGAGCACTACGCATGTTGTCAAACTTAGAGCCAAGACGTGTTCTTGTGGAAAATGGACACAATTTGGTATCCCATGCTCACATGCTATACATGCTTGTCGACATTTTGGAGTCAATGCATCGAGTATAGTTAGTGATTATTACAAATTGGATTCTTACTCGGCTACATATCAAGGGACCTTCGAGCCTTTGTTCTCAGAAGAATATTGGAGGCTCCCATCATTTGACTTATTCCATAACCCTTTGTTGAGAGCTCAAACACGTCCTGGGAGGTATCAGACATCTCGTATTCCTAATGAAATGGACTGGCCACAAACTCGGGGGAGACAGCAGGCACGAAGAGTTCAAGAACAGGCATCAAGTTCCCGACAACGAAATTAATCAATATGTGTCGTCCATTTTGTAAATATACATATTGCAGGTTTTAACTTTCAATTGACATATTTCTTTATTTTGTAAATATACATATTTATTTATTTTGTAAATATCCATATTGCAGGATGGATACACAGAGTACGTACGGCCCACTTGACTGTAGTGTGCTCAATAAGCAATCTGTACACCGCTCCGATGATGTATTTAACGGAGATATTGACAATACTCTGACCGTGAGGCGTGGGGATGGATATTTTTGGGAATTGTGTAGAGCGAGACCACTTCATGTACGTGTGGTATGCACTTTACATGATATGGGATTTTATGGTGTATATAGATGTGGTCACTTTGATATTGACACACATTTGATCACATCATTGGTTGAGAGATGGCGACCCGAGACACATACATTCCATTTTCGTGTTGGAGAGGTGACCATCACATTGCAGGACATTGCTATTATATGGGCCTTACCAATTGAGGGTGATGCCATTTGTGGGGAGGACACGCGCATGAGTATCACGCAGTGGCGAATGTATTGTGCGCAGTGGCTTGGTTTTTTTCCTCCACCTGATAAGCTTAAGAAGTCACGTATAGCATTAACTGCACTGCAAGCTCATCTAATGGCTTACCCGATAACTAATGACAGCACTGAGGAACAAGTGCATCAGTACACACGCTCATGTGTACTAATGTTACTAGGTGGATTGTTATGCCCCGATTCATCGAACACTTTGTCTCGATGTTATACATCCGTCATCTACACGATATTTCAAAAGCTCGTAAGTTTAGTTGGGGTAGTGCAGTGCTTGCATTCCTTTATCGTGAGTTATGCAATGGCTCTAAGAAAGGAAGAACAAATATCGGTGGTGCAATGCAACTTGTACAGGTAATATTATTACTAGCCTTACCAACTTTAATAAAAGTGGATATAAACTTACATTATGTTATATTAACTTAATATTCCAATCACAAAAATTTCAGATTTGGGCATATACGAGAATCAAGAGTATCCATCCCATAACTCATGGTACTCGAGTACCAGAAGGCCCAATTATAGTAGATGAAGATCACACACTTCCTATCCCCCCATATGGTGCACGGTATAATAATAGATTTATTGATGTTATATTATTCACAATTTAATGTATTAACATTATCATGCCGATATTATTTAGATGGTCTCAATTTTGCACATTTGGACACACCGTCCGACATGCTTTACGTGTATTTCGAGACACACTAGATCGGATGTATTGGGATCAGGTAAATTTAATGCTTAAGTATTTATTACATAACTTGTATTAATGTCTGTAATTATTTATGTTAATGTCTTAAAAAATCTTAAAACATTTCTGTATTGCAGTTTATTTGGACTCCATACGACATGGAATCAGACGAGATCAGGTCATTGCCTCCAGAATGTGGTCCTGAGGATTGGAGGGCGCAATGCCCGATGATACACTATTCCATTGTGGAGATGCATTGTCCAGAACGAGTCTTACGACAGTTTGCTCTGTTTCAAACTGTTCCACCATCCATAGATGCACGTCAGGCAGCCTTGCATAAAGTCGACCGCAGAGGTCGTTCGGGCACCAATTGGATATGGCAACATAATGAGTACATAGATTTGTGGAACAGCAGAAGATATAACATTGTGCATGCCCCTGAGGCCACCGGCTCCTATCCTATAAGTGACGAGTACATGACGTGGTATGGTCGCATTACTCGTCATATTATATCTCCATCGGGCATCAATATCGAGATTGGACACCGTGCAGGAGACGCTGCCGCGTGGCAACAAGTAGTATGTAGAGATGCAGTTTTGTCTTATTTTATATATTTTTGTGTCTTATGATTATGACAACCTTAATGATATGTTTTTTTTTTCAGGATGCGCATATGGAGCAACTCAGACTTAGTTGCTCGAGTTTGAGCGAGGACGATGCGATATCACCAAGGGTCAGACATTTATTACAACATAATATAGCAATTGCCGATGAAGTGAGACGACTTGCTCAGAATCAACGAAATCAAAATACTATACCTGTACGACAACCAACTAGCAGTAGGGGGGACAGTCGGAGGAGAAGACGAACAAGTAGGTCTGAAACTCCAGTAGACGCTCGTGATGACATCCTTCCATTTACGACTACATCATATGCCGGAGGTGACACATCAACATCACATCGTTCACCATTCCGCTACGATTCTACCGCTTATGACTATTACGTGCCGCAACCTGCCCACCAGATTGAGCCATCACCATATACTCCTTATATATCTGATCCAACCCAGTCTTACAGTGGATTCCCATTTACGGATCTTATGCTTGGAGTCCCAGGTTCTTCACAATCACGTCCGCATTTTAATGTCTCACCTGTTGCATTCTCCGACTTGACTCCACAGTATCATGATATTGGTGAGTCCAGCATCAGGATTAGATCTGATCAATCACAAGCGCCTAATGTTGTGCAAGCTGAGCCACCAAGAAGATCACGGCGAGAGATACATAGACGAGATTGTGGGACTGGAGGCTATATATAGATTATATTGTAATTAATATCATTTCATATTACTCATATTAAAATAAATAATTGTCTTCATGCACCGTTCATCAACTTATTATATATGATTTTAAAATAAAGAATTACTAACTAAATTATAAAAGGATTTCATATGTAAGAAAACATATAACAAAATTTATCAGATCTAAATTTATCATCTTCCTAAATATATTATTTTTGTGCTTGATTAGATCTAATCCAGGTGCTTGCCAAATTATTAAATTTTGTTGGAGAAAAATTTTAGAAAGCAACGCATATAGTAATTAATAACCATACATAACTTGTTGCTTGAATATAAGTATTCATATGATTAAAATAAACTAATAGTTGAATTATTATTATTATATAATAATAACTATTAATATTAATATAATAATAAATTAATATTATATATATAATATTATAATATATGGGAAAAACGCATACCAAGTATGCGTTTTTCCCATATATATTATTATATAATATACGAATTCCAATGAATATTATTATATAATATACATATTACAGATGGAGTTGAAGACTTAGACGATGCGGAGAATATTTAGATTTATTATGAAGTCTTGAGTATGTTGACATGTTAAGTTTATTTTGAGGACATGAAACATTTATTTATGTTTTCAGTTGGATTTTTGGTATTTGAGGTTTATTTCAGTTTATTTATGTTTTTTACGATTTTGGTGTTGTGGTGGTAGTGATCTGGTAGATCACAGGGCACAAATTTTAAGAGGAGACTCTGCCCAAATTTTTCTTAGATAAAAGTCATCGGTAAAAATTTATTAAGTCAACATTCGATAAGAATAAAAACGTTTCCGCTAAACATAAGTTCAAAGTGATAATTAAGTTTCGATTCGAGTGAAGCCTTGTATTCAAGCAATTGAATACGGTGGGCGACCCGTCTGGGCGGGCCGTCACAGCCGTACTAAAAATCAAAAACAAAAAATTTTCGAAACTTAAAATAAAAATTGAATTTTCAATGCGTTTTTCCCAAAAAAGTTGACCGTCAGACTTATAAAAAACGCAATTTGGGGGTGCGTTTAAAAAAAACGCACCCCACAATTGCGTTTCACATTACTTCTGCAAAGAAAAAAATTTTGACATTATTTTTGGAATTTTTTTTTTTATTTACTATATTAAATTAAATTAGCCCCAGAAGAGTATCCCTCACGTGGCACTCAACATATCATATAAATCTGTCTCGCAAACCTCGGTGCCATAGTAGTGACCAATAAAATCTCCTTTTTTCCTCAAAATAATGTCGTGCATGTCAGACATCAAATATACTCACATATTATACATGCACGTGCAAATGCAAATAAATAACCAATGCAATGAAACAACGATTTATCTCCACATCAATTAAACATTTTATACATTAAAGAATACATAAAACAATTAATTGCACATTTATTCAGGCACCAACATCACAAATAATATAATAATAAATACTATGTTCATGTATTGTAGTTGCAGATGGATTTTTACTTACCTTTCACTAGTTGATGTCGCTCGATTCCTAGACAGCAGACAATCAATCTACACAATCCAAATATTAATTTTAACAACTAATTCATCAAATTTCATTTATTACTACATATCTAAGTTTATTAATTCATTTAAGCAATTTGTTCAATCATATTGTTATTAGGATAATTATATCATCATTTAAAATTCTAGCAACCCATTTTATACACCATTTACTTTAAATTTATTGAATCATAGTTATAACATTATTATAGAATTCGTCGAACACATTAAAATTAGTATAAAATTGAAATTACAACATAATTTTAAATTTACTTGTCAAATATTGTTTATTATTATCTAATCTATCATATATGCTAATTTCAAAATTTTATAGCAATACTATAAATTTATCATTTTCATAAATGCAAGAAAACCTAATAGAAAACTACCTCAACTAGAGGATGACAACTCGAGGATTTCGATTATATAATTTGTTTGAAATTTCAAAAGCGTTACGAACTCCAACAATCAACTAAGTCGAATTTTCCCTATTTTTTCTCCCCGCTTATGTAAGTTTTTAATGTGTGATAGTGTATGTTTTTCATATGATAACTTATGATTTAAATGATGCAAGTCGGTCAAAGTTATCAGATTTTAATTTTTTTTTTCGTTTTTTTTCTTCTCGAAATTATGAAAATACCACTATAATATTTAGCGAATTTCGACGAATATTTAAGCTATTATACTATAATTCACAACGGTCTAACACATATGTCAAACATAGATAGAGTATTAAACTCGAGTATTGCATCTGTTACATCCCGGGTCCATACCAATGCCAGTACGACTGCATAATGAGCTATTTTAGTAACTACACATCCATCATCGCTTTACGAAAATGATTAACCCAAGTTATTATAATACTCAATTGTAACACATTATAAACTTTCATTTTTTTACTTATATGGCATAAGGGTATTACAATTATCTCTCAATCAGAACACGGCGTCTTAGTCACGGCCTAATCTATCTATTCCATCATGGTCGGGAATTTAGAGATGATTCCTACTGGTTCAAGAGTTTGACTCTCACACACGTGATATTTTGCTCGTAGGTTCAAGAGGTAACCCCATCACTTAACACTTTATAGCTCCCACGCATTGGATTCCAAATACATTCTTCCTAAATTAAAGATCTGTTTAAAAAGGGTAATCACTCACAAGTCCCAGTAAATATTGGGCCGTGGTTAATGGGCCGCAAATCGGTGCTTCTTCATCTCCACACTTAATGCGCAACTCCGTTTCACGTTTCTCCCCCTTTTGAGAATCACGTTCCGATATTAGTCTGCTGGTTCCCGGTTTATGTATTTCTGTCTTGTAGAAAAAAATTATGGCTTTGACGACTCTGAAATCAATTCAAACGGCGCTCGACCTCGTCGAGTCGAAGAAGGAAAATCTCAGAAAAGCATTTGAAGAATTTCAATCGCACTCATCTTTGTTGTCTTCATTTGCTTTCACATGGGATGACATTGAATCATCTGTTAACTCCACTCAATCCGAACTCCTCCAGAAGCTCTCGACCCTACAGGCCCAGGAATCTCTGAAGATTCGGAAGCCCAAACCCGTGAAGCCTTACGCGTCGGACACGATTCCTGCCCGACCTGAACTAAAGTCTCTATGTGAGAACATGGACGGTCTGGGTCTGCGTAAGTATGTGCTTGACAGACCCAAGGAAAGGACCGCCATTAGGGTTGAGTTGGTTGACGCGTTGAAGCACGCGTTGGATCCGGGTTCCTTGATTTTGGATGCCCTGGATGGGTTTTTTGGCGCAGGGTCGGATTTGGGTACTGGGTCTGACCATGGAGCGTTGAGGAGGGCGTGCGCGGTTTTACTGGAGGAGTTTATGAGAGTCGGGATCGAGATTGGGGCGGAGGTCAAAAAGCGAGCGGCGGTTATGGCTTCAGAGTGGAGGGTGAAAATGGTGAGCGTGAGTGATGAGAATGGTGGAGACGAAGATGAGGAGAAGAAAGAAGAGATGGGGGGTTTGGATAAGTTGGCCTATTTGCAGCTTTTAGCTGCTTACAAACTAGTTATTGATGGTGGGTATGATATAAATGAGTTGATCAATTATGTTGTCATTATTGCTAGGTGCCGTCAAGCTGTGGAGTTGTGTCAAACGATTGGACTTGAGAGTCGGGTTTCTGGTAAATCGGTGTTATTAGCGTTTTACAGTTGCATTCTCTTGTTATATTGGTCGCAATAGTTTTGTGCGTGTATAGGTGTTAATTGTTTGTTGTGTGCTGGCTACTACACTTATTGTATCTGTGGCTGGTTAACAGTGGAAGCAGATACTTTTGATTCATCTGAAATATTTTTTGTTTGGTGGCATGGGTATCTGGGATTTTCTTTAGAATAACCAACTTGAATGAGTGAATATATCTATCACTAGTAATTTCCTCTCTGGATTAGCTAAAGTTCAGATTTTTTGTGTGGCTTAGAAACATTTGGTGCAACAACTGTAATCTTTGCGAGTTTGCGTTTGGATTGCGCCATTTGAAATAAAGTATTTTAAATCCATTATAGTTGTTTGGATAGTTTTGATATAAGGAGATTTAAAATCCATTCAGTCTAAACTCTAAAGTTAAGATTTTGCATGGGCAAAGTAATGGTGTCATTTGAAATTCAAGTTTCAAACTCTGTATCGAAATTAAATCTCTCCACCCAAGCAAAATGATTTATCCAAACGCAACCTGGTTGAATTCAAATTGTCTCCTCTAAATGGAAAGTTTTTATTCAAGGAAACACGGAAATCTTTACAGTTGTATTATGTTGTTGAAGAAAAAACATTTGGTTTGTTGACTTGTGTCTGTTTATTTCTGTTGTGATGGTGAATAAAGTTGGAGTTTAAGCTGAGAACAAGTTTATTTTTGATATGAGAACACAAGTGGTGAAATTTTGGCAGTTAAAATGGAAATAAGGATTTGATAATATTCACAGTTTTATGACTTTTATCTGCAAAACTACCTCATGTTTAATTATTATTGTTTGTTTGTGATTTGAATATATTCCTTTCCATTTTCCGGATAGTGCGTGGTATAAGAAGAATGTTGCCATCACATGTAGAAGTAATATTGATTTTTTTCTCATCTCTCCTCTTTTTGTATGCATATGCATGAGTCAATTCACGTCATTGAAGACCCTGTGTCTTTGCAAGTTTGATGCTTGAATTAGTGGTTTCTCCTCTTCCTTAAAGCTAGGGCGTGAGTCGGTGTCCATAAATGTTTAGTGCTGGAAAGTGACTATGTTTTTTGTTTCTTTAATCTGTGTACTAATATCACATTAGATACCTATGTCGTAATATTGCGATGTTTATCTGGTTTAAAGTTCGATATTGAACAGTGATATTCATGGCTTCCAACAGATATTGTGCAGAAACTCATTGATAAGGGCAAACAACTTTTGGCTCTCAAATTCATTTTTGAATTTGAGCTGATTGATGAGTTCCCTCCTGTGCCCTTAATGAAAGCATATGTACTTAATTCTGAAAAACTTGCTCAAAAAGTGCGCAAGAGTGGGAAGGGATCCCGTCAATCATTGGTAATCTTTCATATTCTCTTGAGATGGTGCTTCTGTCATAATACTTCCGTGGAGATTGATAATTTAATAGATGTATATATATATATATATATATATATGCATGTAAACAAAGTTTCACTTATATTTCTCCCTAAAACCTGTTTTACACGTGTGCACTATGGATACATGTTGTATAGATTAGGGTTCTCGATATGTTGGAATTGAATAATCGAATTGATGCTCTATTTGCTATGACCTTCACGATCCAAAACAAGTGGAGTAAATTTGAAATTGAATTGCCTTAGTATTTGGATCGGATTTTTTTTAATACATGCCTCAGTATATATTTTTCCATTTTGTGTGTAATATTTTAAAACGTGAATGAGGCAACTTTAATTAAAACCACAACGGATTAGCTGGCACCAATCTTCATTTCAAACGTCAAGTTGCCTTGTTAGTACCAGACCCCATATCAATAATTTCATCAAAAACTTAAGAATCAGATCTTTGATCTTGAATTTTTTTTCTGCAATCTGATTCCTTTCTAGCATGGCAAGGTCCTTCCAAAGTTTGGGTCGGATATGATTTCTCAAGAATTTTATGATTTGGTCCAAATCAACAAATTGGATAGCTTTGTATTCTTGCGCACATTTCAATCTAATCTTTCATTTATATTTTGCACAAAAGGGAGGATGATATTGAATTAAGGACATTGGCATATTTAGTATATTTTTTGTCTACAAATACTGGAGTAGGAAGTTTTGTAGAAAACAATATTGGCATTGTACATACTGCGACAGAATTTTACATAAACCTCTCTTTTGGGGTGTAACAAATATTAATTGTAGGACTTAAATAAAGCTGAAAAAATTGTGGAGTTTGTGTGTGAGTCTGATGTCACGCATCTAGCAAAGTCAAGAGACTAATAACCTTGTATATTTTTTGTAGAATGATGCAGCAACAAAAGAAATTAATGCATTGAAGGCAGTGATTAAATGCATTGAGGATCACAATCTGGAATCCCAGTACCCAAAATCTGTACTGGTGAAGCGTATCGAGAAGTTGGAGAAGGAAAAGGGTGATAGGAAAAGATCCGCACCAGCAGCTACCCCTAAGCCTCAGCAGCGTTTGAGGCGACCACCCCCAAATGGAAACAAGAGAATGAGAACTGCTACTGGTCGGAGAATTCCCGCCAAGCCGGTTGTTCCCCCATCACAACCATCATCGGTGCAGAGGTCAGGTTTGTTGCCAGATTACACTGCTTCTTACCTCAGTACATCAGCTGGGGCCTATGGCATGCCAGATACAATTGCTGTTGCTGCTGCTGCTGCTGCTGTCCCATATGCAGGCTCATCTGCCGGTGTGTATAGGATGTCGGGAGCTGCCCCTTCGGGCTATAATCCAGCATCTGGTTCTTATCCTACTGAACCACGTACCCAGCAACCACATGTGCAGCCTGGTTATTATGATGGGGCTGTTGCACATGCGCAGCAACCACATGTTCAGCCTGGTTATTATGATGGGGCTGTCGCACATACCCAGCAACCACATGTGCAGCCTGGTTATTATGATGGGGCTGTTTCACATGCCCAGCAACCACATGTGCAGCCTGGTTATTATGATGGTGCTGTTGTTTATGGTGGATATAATATCCCATCTCAATACCAACCAGTTTACTATCAACAGTAAACATATCACTCTACCAAATGTGGATGGTCTCGTCTCTGTTCACGTCTTGATTTTTGACCAACGTTATCAAAAGCATTCTTCTGCTTTTTGATTAATGGAATTTTAGCACAATGACGAGATTTGATTTCCGTCCTGTTGTTATTAAAGATTGGTTACTGCAATATTGTCTGCACCTATGTTGGTTTAGGCACTCGGCCCGTTTAGATTAATCATGACTTGTTTCATGTTGATCTTTCACTTCATTGCATTTTTTACCGCTAGGAATGGTTTTAATTGTTCCTTAGCGAGTAGTTTATGCTTTTTACCGTTTTCCCTTATCTTGAATCTACTTATTTTGCTTGTGAAAACATGATACAAGATTGTGTCACTTTCTGAATGAATCTTGTTACCATCAATACTCTTGACCATTCTCAACTGATCAGTGATCAAATGGGCACATTTTATGACTCATTTCAACTGTACTTGCAGACCTTAATTTTCCCTATGTACCCATTTTTAATCAAAATTGACCTTCGCTTACAGATTATCTTATTGATTTGACAATGTTGTTGAATTGACACAAATTTTGGGTCAATTTAATATCCATCACAATTGATAATAAATGTGCCTAGATCAAATGAGAGTGATTGACCCAGATTTTATTCATCCAAACAAGTCGAATGGATTTTAAATCATGGATTGTCAATCCAAACACTCTTAGATCTTTTGAAAGGATGGTGGTATTTTAGATTGGGGTTAAGAAAACTCTATTATTTGTTAGAACTTGACTTGGATTTCATTATATGGCCTGACAATAAAAGTTTTGACACGAGTGTCAAATGGCTTATAACTACCCGTAGTATAAGCTTCTTCCAAATCAATATACGTGCAGAGGTCCACTACTGTGAGCTTAAGCATGTATTGTTTCATCGAATGCTCGATGTCGCCTGTTGAGTTTATGCATGAGATGCATGCATAGCAGCTTTCTTGTGTTTCATTTACTCACCAGCCAAAATGATCCATTCATAGTTGCTTTGTTCCATGATATAATGCTGGATATTTTTGCGTTGGGTATTATTGTGCTTGATATGTTTTGGCAGTCTTCTGCGTTTTCCAAGATCATATGTACATTTTATTGTGCTTTGTTTCGGAGATCGTTGGGACATTTCCCGACCATAATGTTGTCTTTTGGCTTGTGCGGCACTGTCTTCCTCCGTGTTTACTTGCTTCTTGGGTATCTTTTTTTTTTTTTTTGCTAAATAAATTCATTCAAATTAGAACAGAGAGCAACAAAAGAGCAGAGGAGGACCTCTCTCAAAAAAGTGACTATCAGGAATAAAAAAGAGGCATAAATTGATAGTAGCATAAAGTAGCGGGACTTCTAAAAATCATGGAGGATCAAACTTAATCCGATCCCACACGGGATGAAGGTGTCATTAGTATTTTTTTTTCATTCGTTTTACTGTCTCACTGTAAAAACTCTTTTAACTGTAAGTCTGTAGACTGTAATTGCAACATTGGTAGTTTGATGAAATGTTATTTCAGTGTAATTTTGCTTGTAAAGGCCGTTTCATTTTTATTTTAGTTTCTTGATTTTGTTCTTGTTCGTCTCTAACAAGCAGGAATTTGATTTGGTTGACATGTATTATGAGGATCTATGACGTTGGAATACCTTCAGTTTAGGGTGTTCTTGGAATATTAGAAATTTGGGGAACAAAATATGGTTTAATCTTATATACGAATGTCGCTGTTGGCGTTTATCAATCTACTAATAGCTATTATTTCATGATAATAATTATTAATAGTTGCAAAATTTTCAATTTCAGTTTTAGCAACATTTTAAGCTTCATTTGGATGGTGAGATTTGAAGCCATGAATTTCAAATCTATTTGATTGTTTGAATAAATTTATGACGGTGGATTTCAAATCTATCCCTCTTAATTTATCTATTTTTGATTTATATAGATGTAATTGTAATTATGTTGGATTTAAAATATTCTTAAGATGACTGTCATTTCAATACAATCAAATCCCTTCCTCCAAATCAAATCTCTTTCTCCAAATTAAATCACTTAATCCAAACATAACCTTATATAAAAGGTCATGGCTGGAGCTAGTAGTTATTTGATTTACAATAAATTAGAAAGGTCACACACTATTGATCACAATAATTTGGATTGCGAGTATTTTCTAAGATAATTGAATTTGAAAATTTTAAATACAAGTCAAATACTATTCATTTGTTTTTATCGTTTGGTTTGATGGATATGATAAGTAATATAAAGATTAAAAATTATGAAATGATTGTAAAAATAATGTGTGATAATTAATGTGGTGTTTGATTTGAGGATAAATGTTTGATATGGGTACAATGTCTAAAATGCCCTCAATATTACAATAATAAAAATAGTATATATATATATATATATATTAATAATCATATAATAATAATTATTATAAAATAGTAATAATAAAATATATATAATATATATATGTATATATGTAATAGTAATAATTTAATAATAACAATAATATATAATAATAATAATAAAATAATAATAATAATACATAAGAAATAAGTTGCAATTTTTTGGGGGGATTTCAAATTTTGTAATAGTAAAAAAAAAAGATGAAAATGGGTATTTATGTTATTTTATTGCAAAGTATGATTAAAATATGTTAAATATGGTGAGATAATTTTTTCTAAAATTCAAACCAAACCTGGGATGGAAAATTAATCTTAACCATCATTCAAACCAAACACACCCAGAGAGTACAAAATAGAAAAGAGGAGAACTTGAAAAAAAAATTGAAACAATAAATATTGGTATTTAAACTTGAGATCTAACAGGATTTCAACCATACTTAAAATAGAAAAGAGGAGAAATTGACAAAAAAATTGAAAAAATAAAATTTTGGTATTTAAACTTGAGCTCTAACAGGATTTCAACCATACTCAAACCCAAAGTAACTCAACTTTTGAGATTTAAGCTGATTTTAAAGTATTCGAACTTAAAAAAAACTGCCGGAATCCAATTTTACCGAGCATTAGAGAAGGTACTTAGTGAACCGCAGTGCCTAAAATTTCTGTATCCACGGCCAACATCCCAAATCTTCAGTTTTTGGAGGTGAGAGGAGGTGTAATCCAGAGCAATGAGACGGAAACATTACTTGCTATTTTCAAATGCAAAAATTATCAGAAGGGAAATCCTTTATTCGAGATCTTCTTCGAGGACTCAGCTAATCTTCTCACGCATTTAGCGTTGTTATAAAATGTAATTAGCTCATTAGCTACATCACCGGAGTGACAAGTAATAAATGCTGAGACGAATCGCTTATCAGACATCCTCAATGCTCTCAGCATTGCAGGTCCCTTGATTCCAGGTTCAACTCCCATGTCCTCTATTTTACAAGCTAGCAGATAACGTGGCTTTAATACATTCTCCAAATTGAAGTATAGAAGGAATGGGTCGCGAAGCACCACATTGGCCGACTGTTTCATGGTGCCTACTATAAAAGTCATGTTTCTCTGAACTTTATCAATGGATAGCGTCAACACGAGCGGAGAACGTCCTATGAGATTCAAAATCTCATCCTCTGAAAACCCATATTTCTCCAAATTTACCATCTTTTCACGAATGGTAGCTATGCGGGATATGGCAAAAAGGGAAACCACATGCTTGTACATTCTTGATTCCTTAGGCACCCCAGTTTTACAGATGTAATCCATCTTCTCATCATTTAGATTGGTCCGAGGAATTAAGGTGGGACGGGACAGAAGCACAGCAATCAAGTCCCTATTGCTAACACCCAGTGATTCATACATGGCAATGACCGGCTTGATCTTGTTGTGGAAGTCGTAGGTAAGCAAAGATGGATTCCGCACAATAGCTTTGGCCAGAACCTGCCTAGAGCCAAAGAGAGCCTCAAAATATTTAAGGCGTTCATTTAAAAATAAGTTGATTCTGCAGTTGAGAAAGCGTGGACGGCAATGAACCATTTTTACCAGGTCTCCTGATGTGATACCAAGGTTATATAATATTTCAAGCTTGGACTGAAGTATTTTGGGATCTGTTTTACGTAAAGATGGACGTCGTGCAAAAATCTTGGATATATCATCCTCACCACAACCCCATTCTCCCAATATGTCAGAAGAGTCTTTAATTTTGGCACCGATACCTGCCAATTCGACGCCTTCATCTAATGCTTCAGTTGAATCAGAAGATGTCGTAGAGAAAAGACGAAGGTTTACATTGTATGGAGATGTGTTGAAAGGGTATAGCGTAACATTTTGGAAAACTTTAGCATCGGTTTTTTTAAGTTGATTGAGGCCCTGAAAACCCAAGACTTTACACGTTCAGCTCTCAATGCAATAAGGCGTGTCAGCATGAAAGCAACATGAAGTTCGGAATTTAAATGACAAAAAATTGTAAAACCTGAGGAAACCAACAAAAAGGGGCAAACATTAGGTCTTTGCTGTTTACTGGAATGAGAAAACAGCAAAAGATACTAGAAAACTAGCATCATCCACGCATTTAAAAAAACACATGACCAACGAAAAAAAGATATAGAGAAATAGAAAGATAACACAACCACGAGAAAATAAAAGTGAATATAAAATTGACCTGAAATTTGTTAAAATTGAATTTAAACCAAATCAACAACATTGATATTTTATATCAAACAGATTTTGAGGGATGGAACTTACAGCATGGAGAGAAAGGGTACTGTTGCGCCACCGTTGAGAAAAAAATGCACCACCCATTCGCAGAAGCTGTGACAATACCATTTATTTATCTATCAAAACAAGAATGGTAAAACTGAAGGATTATAGTTCAAAAACAATAGCGATAAAGCAAGTAAAGGTGTTGCATCCTGTTTCACTTTGTCAGTTTAACATATAGAGTTCGTCAAGTAAATGGCCCATTGTATATCTTAAATCCCATCGTTTTCAAGTTTGACTATGTGTATGCATTAATTTCAGTTTTCGGTTGTCTTACCAGAGTCGAGGTTTTATTTTTCTCGACAATCTTATATAAACTCAATTTTTAAATATATTGGATCCAAGAACAGGTGAAGTAGACACAAAGTATAGTCCAACTATATGATAACAAAGAACTCGATAATACTTCATTGCAGCCACTGCTCGGTAATATCATGTGAAATTGTATGAGAGTTCTCATCTCATAGTCAAATCAAAGAGAGGGGGTGGAGATAGTAAAAAATACATGGGTTGGATCATTTTGTCTGTTCTTCACATCAATGAAAATTTCTTCCTCATTTCACTGTACCAGCATTCTTGCATATTATATATGAGATTACGACATATTATTGCTTCAAAGACCACAAATACAAAGCTAAGCTAGAACAATGGGTGCGTTTGGTTTGCATTATCATAGGGTATAGTGTAATAATCCATTCTGATCCAGTGTTTTGATTAATCAAATCTCACCTTGTACTGAATCATCAGGCATTTTAATATTCTCTGTATTTGTCCAGTAATCTTATCGAGAATAAATACATTGCTACTACTAAGAATTAAGCCCATTAAGAAAATAGTGAAAAGATGGGGGTTGAAAAAAACAATTGAACTTTGTAACTACTGAAATCCCAATGTTGTAGAGCACTAGATAATTACGCCACCCAGGTGACTTTGGTTGTCAGGCAGAAAGAGGCATTGATATCCATAAAGATTTGGTTGCACTAAACACGGATTACGGTGGATTGTTAAGCTATCACCCCTAACCACGCAAACGAAACCTTTCGAGGTTTTTAATCAACCCACCATAAAAAAAATCCAAGTCCATGTAGCTGGGCCGTTTCAATCCAAACCTACGAGATAATTACCAATAAAAACAACAATCAATACAAATCAATCGGAATCTACATATGCAACACACAGTAGACTGATACATTTTCAAATTAGCATTCAAGATTCAGTGATTGTGAGCAGAAATGAAAACAAACCGAAAAGAAAACTTTTTTTTCGCAGTATACTCCAATTTTCACAGGCACAACACAATTAAACCGAGAAGTTAACTGAAAATACATCGATACAGTAACAACAGAGTTTGAGATCAGACTGACGTGCAAAAATTGTTCAGCAGAGCAACAGATTAACTGAGCCTCTGATACTTAAATCGAATTACATTCACATCATTTCCCAAACTCAGTTGTTCGTCCGCGCTATTTCAAGCTTAACAATCAATTATCGTACAACAGTTGAACATAATTAAACCTCGGGGAAGAAATTGAAAACTTCCGGGTTCCTCATCTTCGATTTTGTAGGCGAATACTGCAATGGACATGCATATATAAAGCCATTGCGGCTGAAGAGAGAAACCCTAATCCTAGATTTAAGTACAAGCAAAAGGCCAGGTGTCATTTGGAGTTCACGTGTTTCGTCTAGTTAAAATATTTTATGACAAAATCTTAGCCAAATTTATAATAATTTTTTTTTTAAACATAAACTACATGATATTAATAAAACAAATAAGTACAACGATTGTATAGCCACTAGCGTCTAAAATATGACACGGAAAACTGAAGCAAATACAAGTACCTAACAATGACACTAACAAAGACATTATCAAAAAATGAGCGTGAAAGACCGAAATAATTAGCATAATTCCTATCCCTTAACTGTATGGTAAGATCATGGTGAGATATATAGCTAGTGTATTGTCTTTATTACAACGTGGTGAAAGATTTTGTTTTATCGTGTATTCGAGCAACATCTCTCCCATCCAGGATTGTATAAGTTTCATCTTAGTTCATATTGCACAGTGAGCCTAGTCTACCTGGCCCTAGAAGTTATAAAGAGATGATATGTTAGGAATTTGATTGTTTTAGAGTCCAAAATAATTTGAGATAGTAGGTTCTGAAAAAAGTCAAGTAAATAATAGATAGGTGTTTTGAATGTATTATTTTCTCCAAAGGGTATAGAGCCAAAAACCCTTTAATATCCAATGAAGGGTCCCTCTAGGAGTGTAAGCGAACAGAATCGAGTCGAATATGCAAAAAAATTTAAGGTTCGAATTTGACTCGAAATAGTTATATTCGAGCTCGAGTTCGATTCAAAGTTCGAATGGTTTTAAAATTTTGGCTCGAGTTCGGCTCGAATCAATGTTCAAGTTCGAGTACGGCTCAAAAAGGTTCGAATATGCCGAAAGATTCGAAATATATTTATTAATATATAACTATATTATATTAATAAAATATTAAGGTTCGTGAGCGGCTCGCGAACTATGGAACAAAATAATTTGGGCTCGAGTTCGGCTCGAAAAAAGTTCGAACAAGTTCGAGTTCGGCTCGAATTTGAGAATTTCGAATTCAAATCAAATATTTATCGAGCTAGCTCGAAAAGTTCGTGAACGTGTTCGATTCGTTTACATCTCTTGGTATCTCCTTAAATTGCTCTAAAATCAAACTCAACTTCCCTAATTATTTCTTGGTCCACTTTGATCACCCCAAGGAAAAGCAATGTTACCATGGGAGAGAGGTATAAGACTAACAGAGATGAACATTAGTCACTAGGACTTTCACAACATGCCATGTAAAACTTGTAGCAAGTAAATCTTGTGGGATTTGAACAAGTCAAAAAAAGTTGAAATTTAATGATTGTCGAAGAAATGAAGCCATGTTCATATTAAGTAATTGATGCATTTAAAAAGGTAATTAACAATGTAAACAATCACAATAGCACTAATTAAAATAAAGTGCTTTCGGTAGAGATGTCAAACGGAGCGGACGGCACGAGGCACGGCACGACACGGAGCGGCACGGCACGTTTTGCTACAGTGTCGTGCCTTGCACGGCACGGCACTGTAGCATGGGCCGTGCCGGGCCATAGGGTGCCGGCCCGTGGGCCGGCACGGCACGACACGACACGAATAGTAAATTTTTTTTTTTTAAGTGTAGCGATCGATCGCCACTTAACCAAAATATAAAAAAAAATTAAAAAAGCTTGAAATGGGCCGTGCCGGCACGACACCGCACGTAGGGGCCGTGCCGGGCCCGGCCCCTTGTGAAAATGGGCCGGCACGGCACGGCCCATTTCCTAATCGTGCCGGCACGGCACGGCACGAATAGTGCCGTGCCGGCACGATTACACGGCCCGTTTGACACCTATAGCTTTCGGCATAAAAAAAAACATGTTGTCGCATATTTTTCTTTTATCATGTGTATATTCTATGTTTATTGATTAGGGAACAACTTATATATAATATTATCTAATTGTATTATCATAGTATTTTATTTTATTTTTGTAATTATAATGATAAATGATCTTGTTTTCTGCCATGATCTTTAATGACAATTATATATTTAGACGTTGACTTTAAATGATATGTCTTAGGCCATGATCTTTAATGACACTCGATGTTTCATCAAATCGATTTATTCGATTTATTCGGTTGGCTGAAAAACAAATTTGGTCGGTTCAATTTAAAATCCGGTTATGAAGCTCACCCCTAGTTGAACTCGTATATGAGTAGTTTGTTTTCAAAATTCAGATTTTTATCCCGTTCATCAAATTATTAATCATATATTATTTATATTTTAAATCATTTATTGAAAACACGATATTATATATTATCAAGTTCGGTATTTTTTGGCTAACCAATATTTATTGACGTCAATTTCGAAAATGGCAATCGAACATATTATTTTTTAATTTGACTTTCAATTCGATTTAATTCAAAATATTACAGAATGTCGTTATTTCTACCAAAAGTTTTTAAATAATATATATATTTAATTTTTATGATATATAATAATATTTTACAAGATTGAATAAAAATTATAAATATTAAGATTATTAGGAAAATAAAAAAAGATTTGAGTAAGTAATAATTATATTTGAAATAAACAATTCGAAAAATAAAATAATAATTTTATTACGATCATAACCCCTATAAAATATCATAATTACAAAGACACCCCCTATAAAAAATTATGTCAAAATAATGGTCAAAGTTGACCAGGGGCAATTTGGAGTTTGAAATAAAAATTAGGGGAGGTTTTTGTAACGGCCATTAACTTTACTAACGACATGAGGGGTCTCTGTAATTTTTTAAAGTCGAGAGAAGCTTTCTGTAAATAGGCCAAAACCGAGGGGGTGTAGATGTAATTTTCCCTTCATTTAATAATCATAGCACAAGTCTCTACCCTTCCTTTGCGAAATTACTCCCAAAATAATTATAAAGCAAGAATAATTAGCACTTAGCCAGGAAAAATATTATGAGTACTTCAGGGTAATGGGTATACCAAAATGGTAAAGAACCCACACTGGAGAGTAAATTCTCAAAGAACAATTGGCAGAAATCTCCAATGAACTAGTTTAAGGGTGCTCCTTCCCACTAAGGACTATGAGGTGAAGGGCTGAACTTCTAGAATTTCAAGACCATTTCTTGAAACATTTCTGATTCGGAGTTCAAAACCCAACCTTCCAATAACCTATAACTATATACAACCATTTCTACTGAGAAAACAAAATCTACGACCACTTCTAACCATGATTAAGGTGCCGAACATGGAAAATTATTTACGTGGAAGTTGGAGCGGTCAGAATTTTCACAGTTTCTGCCTCGTGTTTCACCTCAGCAGTCTTGAGTACAACTAAGGCAGTGTCTTCATTTCCATCAACAACATTAAGACGCTTGTCAGCCAGAGAATTTTCTTGTTCACACTTCATTTCTGCATCTTTTAAGTCATAATCCAAGTTTCCTTCTCACCTAGTTCATGGGTAAGGCACGTGCAGTTTTCCTCATCTTCCGATTCAAGTACTTGCTGCTGCTCATCATTAACATAACCATCTTTTAGGGGTTTTTCTTAGATGAGCCGGGTGTTTATAAACACCAAGACACATAAATTTATGTGTCTTGATGTTTGTAAACACCCGGCTCATGTAAGAAAAACCCATCTTTTAGAGGGACATTTGTCAGCACTGAGTTTGCAAGTCAGACCTGACATTCCGCGTCAGACCTGATAAATCAGGAATTTCCTCAAAAACAGCACTGAGTTTGCGAGTTGTGAAAAGTTTCTGACAGGAAGTCGTTGAATTATGGGACCTCGTTTCCTCAACATCTGAAAATTTTGAGAGCTTAGTGTCTACACTAGCTGCAGATATGATGTTGAGAATGTTAGGATTTGGCTTGATATCAACCCACCGTCCGCCAACCCAATCTCTTGAAACTCTAAGGTTCTTTAACTCGATATTCAAATATAAGTTTTCACCTGAGATCATATTCAGTTTCCTTAGAAAAATACATAAGCTGTTGGAAAAAAAACTTTGAAATTAACAGCAAACGGGTACAAACCAGGAAAATAGACTTGATAACTTCGATTTATTGAATCACTGGCATCGGAAACAATCCCTTCCCACCAACCATCATTCCACCACACGTCAACTGGATCTCCAACCTCAAAGGTTGGGCTACTTTTGTTGCAAGTATAGAATGGTCTAATAGTTGGGCGACCAGGATGTCTCATTCCCTATCAGCTTTTGCCACTCTATGCGTTGGAATCCATTCCTAAAATTAGAAAGGAAAATAAATACAGTATTACTGTGTTGAGTGACTACTTAAATGTAATAAATGGACGTTGGGCATTAAATTACAACAAATTGTGGGAACTAATAATTGATCTTTTGCAATAAATGCTTATGATATTATTTAAAATACTCTCCACTGTTCTGAAAATATGTCCCGACAGCAATTAATTTATTTGCATCCACAAAAATAATAATGGTTTCGAAGTGAATGCTTCGAAGATGAACTGTGCAAATGCATACCTCGAGATTGGAGCAACTATCTTCATCCTTAACATCATCGTGTAGGATTTTCATCTGTTTCCTAGTGATCTCTAAGACGGAGCACATGAACCAACAGCCTCGAATACCACTGTCTTGGCAAAGAAACTCGATCTTTTCATTTGGCCTAAAGACTGAAGTACAGGGAAGTTGATCTTCAACATGCTTGAGGAAATTTTGCTCCTTGCTCAATAGATCATAGTTAAGTTTCTGGTATGATAGATCATATTCCGTCTTTTGATTCTCTCTGCCACTTCTATTCCTTTTGGCTCCCACTTCTACGTCATCCCCAGAGCTATGTTCTTCCTCGAAAAAATCAGGGCTAAAACACAAAAAAAATCTGTTGATCAAAATATCCACGCAGGTTACTCAATTTGAAAGGCTTTACTCCGTTACTCTTGAATTGTCTGAAGCAAAATTGCATTCTTCTCAACAAATCGCCGGGGAAAACTGCAAGGCATTTCTCATAGTGTTCACGAGTTAAGACTATGGCAGGACCATCAACACATTCTGCGCTGATGACTTGTACATAAGGAGTGATAAAGACTTCTTTAGGATGATGATTCTGTAAAGAAACAATTCCCTGGACTTCTTTGTTGTGGTGAAACCATCTCACTTTAACCTTTTTCTGGCATTTTCTATCTTCGTACATATCTTCCAAATGTGCAACATAGTGGCTCTCTTTTTCAGCCATTACGAAGACAAATGATTGTACCTAGCGTAAGTTGATTGAGGCCCTGAAAACCCAAGACTTTACACGTTCAGCTCTCAATGCAATAAGGCGTGTCAGCATGAAAGCAACATGAAGTTCGGAATTTAAATGACAAAAAATTGTAAAATCTGAGGAAACCAACAAAGAGGGGCACACATTAGGTCTTTTCTGTTTTCTGGAATAAGAAAACAGCAAAAGATACTAGAAAACTAGCATCATCCACGCAGTAAAAAAAACACATGACCACCGAAAAAAAAGATATAGAGAAATAGAAAGATAACACAACCACGAGAAAATAAAAGTGGAGATAAAATTGAACTGAAATTTGTTAAAATTGAATTTAAACCAAATCAACAACATTGATATTTTAAATCAAACAGAATTTGTTTTTGAGAAAAAAAAACATGAAGAGGGATGGAACTTACAGCATTGAGAGAAAGGGTACTGTTGCGCCACCGTTGAGAAAAAAATGCACCACCCATTCGCAGAAGCTGTGACAATACCATTTATTTATCTATCAAAACAAGAATGGTAAAACTGATGGATAATAGTTCAAAAACAATAGCGATAAAGCAAGTAAAGGTGTTGCATCCTGTTTCACTTTGTCAGTTAACATATAGAGTTCGTTAAGTAAATGGCCCATTATATATCTTAAATCCCATCGTTTTCAAGTTTGACTATGTGTATGCATTAATTTCAGTTTTCGGTTGTCTTACCAGAGTCAAGGTTTTATTTTTCTCGACAATCTTATATAAACTCAATTTAAATATATTGGATCCAAGAACAGGTGAAGTAGACATAAAGTATAGTCCAACTATATGATAACAAAGAACTCGATAACACTTCATTGCAGCCGCTGCTCGGTAATATCATGTGAAATTGTATGAAAGTTCTCATCTCATAGTCAAATCAAAGAGAGGGGGTGGAGATAGTAAAAAATACATGGGTTGGATCATTTTGTCTGTTCTTCACATCAATGAAAATTTCTTCCTCATTTCACTGTACCAGCATTCTTGCATATTATATATGAGATTACGACATGTTATTGCTTCAAAGACCACAAATACAAAGCTAAGCTTAGACAATGGGTGCGTTTGGTTTGCATTATCATAGGGTATAGTGTAATAATCCATTCTGATCCAGTGTTTTGATTAATCAAATCTCACCTTGTACTGAATCATCAGGCATTTTAATATTCTCTGTATTTGTCCAGTAATCTTATCGAGAATAAATACATTGCTACTACTAAGAATTAAGCCCATTAAGAAAATAGTGAAAAGATGGGGGTTGAAAAAAAACAATTGAACTTTGTAACTACTGAAATCCCAATGTTGTAGAGCACTAGATAATTACGCCACCCAGGTGACTTTGGTTGTCAGGCAGAAAGAGGCATTGATATCCATAAAGATTTGGTTGCACTAAACACGGATTACGGTGGATTGTTAAGCTATCACCCCTAACCACGCAAACGAAACCTTTCGAGGTTTTTAATCAACCCACCATAAAAAAAATCCAAGTCCATGTAGCTGGGCCGTTTCAATCCAAACCTACGAGATAATTACCAATAAAAACAACAATCAATACAAATCAATCGGAATCTACATATGCAACACACAGTAGACTGATACATTTTCAAATTAGCATTCAAGATTCAGTGATTGTGAGCAGAAATGAAAACAAACCGAAAAGAAAACTTTTTTTTCGCAGTATACTCCAATTTTCACAGGCACAACACAATTAAACCGAGAAGTTAACTGAAAATACATCGATACTGTAACAACAGAGTTTGAGATCAGACTGACGTGCAAAAATTGTTCAGCAGAGCAACAGATTAACTGAGCCTCTGATACTTAATCGAATTACATTCACATCATTTCCCAAACTCAGTTGTTCGTCCGCGCTATTTCAAGCTTAACAATCAATTATCGTACAACAGTTGAACATAATTAAACCTCGGGGAAGAAATTGAAAACTTCCGGGTTCCTCATCTTCGATTTTGTAGGCGAATACTGCAATGGACATGCATATATAAAGCCATTGCGGCTGAAGTGAGAAACCCTAATCCTAGATTTAAGTACAAGCAAAAGGCCAGGTGTCATTTGGAGTTCACGTGTTTCGTCTAGTTAAAATATTTTATGACAAAATCTTAGCCAAATTTATAATAATTTTTTTTTAAAACATAAACTACATGATATTAATAAAACAAATAAGTACAACAATTGCATAGCCACTAGCACCTAAAACATGACACGAAAAACTGAAGCAAATACAAGTACATAACAGTGATACTAACAAAGACATGATCAAGAATGGGCGTGAAAGACCAAAATAATTAGCATAATTCCTATCCCTAACTCAATGGTAAGATCATGGTGAGATATTATAGCTAGTGTATTTTCTTTATTACAATGTGGTGAAAAATTTTGTTTTATCATGTATTCAGGCCATGCCTCTCCCATTCAAGACCGTTGGATTGCATTCCAAAATGATTTGAGGCAGTAGATTCCACAAAAAAGTCAAGTAAATAGTAGAGATTCCAAAATGATTTGAGGCAGTAGGTTCCACAAAAAAGTCAAGTAAATAGTAGAGATATGTTTTGAATGTATTATTTTCTCCAAAGGATATATAGCCAAAAACCCTTTAATATCCAATAAAGGGTTTCTCCTTAATTGCTCTAAAATCAAACTCAACTTTCCTAATTATTTCTTGGTCCACTTTGATCACCCCAAGGAAAAGCAATGTTACCCTGGGAGAGGGTTATAAGACTATAACAGAGATGAACATTAGTCGCTAGGACTTTCACAACATGCCATATAAAACTTGTGGCAAGTAAATCTTGTGGGATTTGAAAAAGTCAAAAAAAGTTGAGTTTTAATTATTTGGAAGAAATGAATCCATGTTCATATTAAGTAATTGATGTATTTAGAAAGGTGATTAACAATGTAAACAATCACAATAACACTAATTAAAATAAAGTGCTTTCGGCATAAAAAGAAACATAATGTCACATGTTTTTTTCTTTTATCATGTGTATATACTATGTTTACTGTTTAGGGAACAGCTAAACATTAAACACAGAGCCAACTTTATCATTTCCCAATTGCCATGAGATTCTCATGCCCATTCATTTAAGGATAATTACATTTACACCAACTCGATTTTGATATCAGAAAGCTCCCATCGACTTTGAAAAATTATAGAAACCTCCTCTCCAGACATAACACCATCAAAAACAATTAACAGAATGCAAGAAATGACGTTTTTGTCCTCTTGTATATTTAATATAAAATTATCAAAATATTACAGATACACCCATTATACTATATGTAAATAAAATTATCAAAACATTACACATACACCCCTATTGTGTCATATTATTTTTACTTGTTTCTTTTATTTTTCTAATATATATTTTTTTGTTTTTTGTTGTTGTTTATTTCAAAGAATTGTTTATTAAATATTTTTAAACTATAAACTAGCTTTCATATTAATGATAATATATGAAAACTACTTATATATAAAAATACATTCAATATTATCTAATTGTATTATTATCATAGTATTTTATTTTTTTGTAATTATAACGATAAAATGATCTTGTTTTAGGCCATGATCTTTAATGACAATTATATATTTAGACGTTGACTTTAAATGATATGTCTTAGGCCATGATCTTTAATGACACTCTATGTTTTATCGAATCGGTTTATTCGATTTAATATAAAAATCAGCTACTTCGGTTGGCTGAAAAACAAATTTGGTCGGTTCAATTTAAAATTAAGTTCTGAAGCTCACCTCTAGTTGAACTCGTATATGGGTAGTTTGGTTTCAAAATTTAGATTTTTATCCCGTTCCTCAAATTATATATTATCAAGTTCGGTATTTTTTGGCTGACCAATATTTATTGACGTCAAATTCAAAAATGGCAATCGAACATATTATTTTTTAATTTGACTTTTAATTCGATTTAATTCAAAATATTACACGATGTCGTTATTTCTACCAAAAGTTTTTAAAGAATATATATATTGATTTTTTATGATATATATTGATATTTTACAAGATTGAATAAAAATGATAAATATTAAAATTATTAGAAAAATAAAAAAGATTTGAGTAAGTAATAATTATATTTGAAATAAACAATTCGAAAAATAAAATAATAATTTTATTACGATCACACCCCCTATAAAAATTTAGATC
Organism: Haberlea rhodopensis; assembly: GCA_907163345.1. NCBI lineage: Eukaryota > Viridiplantae > Streptophyta > Magnoliopsida > Lamiales > Gesneriaceae > Haberlea > Haberlea rhodopensis. The sequence continues at coordinate 1,620,158 of CAJQUN010000004.1, read as the reverse complement.
AAAATAGTGGTTAAAGTTGATCAGGGGCAATTTGGGGTTTCCAATAAAAATTAGGGGAGGTTTTTGTAACGACCATTAACTTACTAACGGCAGGAGGGGTCTCTATAATTTTTCAAAGTCGAGAGGAGCTTTCTATAAATAGGCCAAAGTCAAGGGGGTGTAGATGTAATTTTCCCTTCATTTAATAATCATAGCACAAGTATCTACCCTCCCTTTGCGAAATTACTCCCAAAATAATTATAAAGCAACAATAATTAGCACTTAGCCAGGAAAAATATTATGAGTACTTCAGGGTAATGGGTATACCAAAATGGCAAAGAACCCACACTGGAGAGTAAATTCTCAAAGAACAATTGGCAGAAATCTCCAATGAACTAGTTTAAGGGTGCTCCTTCCTACTAAGGAGTAAGGACTATGAGGTGAAGGGCTGAACTTCTAGAATTTCAAGACCATTTCTTGAAACATTTCTGATTCGGAGTTCAAAACCCAACCTTCCAATAACCTATAACTATATACAACTATTTCTACTGACAAAACAAAATCTACGACCACTTCTAACCATGATTAAGGTGCCGAACATGGAAAATTATTTACGTGGAAGTTGGAGCGGTCAGAATTTTCACAGTTTCTGCCTCGTGTTTCACCTCAGCAGTCTTGATAACAACTAAGGCAGTCAGTGTCTTCATTTCCATCAACAACACTAAGACGCTTGTCAGCCAGAGAATTTTCTTGATCGAACTTCATTTCTGCATCTTTTAAGTCATAATCCAAGTTTCCTTCTCACCTAGTTCATGGGTACGGCACGTGCAGTTTTCCTCATCTTCCAAGGATTCAAGTACTTGCTGCTGCTCATCATTAACATAACCATCTTTTAGAGGGACATTTGTCAGCGTCAGACCTGATAAATCAGGAATTTCCTCAAAAACAGCACTGAGTTCGCGAGTTGTGAAAAGTTTCTGACATGAAGTCGGAGAATTATGGGACCTCGTTTCCTCAACATCTGAAAATTTTGAGAGCTTAGTGTCTACACTAGCTGCAGATATGATGTTGAGAATGTTAGGATTTGGCTTGATATCAACCCACCGTCCGCCAACCCAATCTCTTGAAACTCTAAGGTTCTTTAACTCGATATTCAAATATAAGTTTTCACCTGACATCATATTCAGTTTCCTTAGAAATACATAAGCTGTTGGAAAAAAAACTTTGAAATTAACAGCAAACGGGTACAAACCAGGAATATATAATGGCATATACCATCTCAACTGGGAGGATCAGGGCGATTGGTAAAGTCAAGAATGGCATATACCATCTTGTTCAAGCATTTACACCAACGGAAGTGGCAGAGCATACATATCCTAGTTCTTGTTCAAGGTCTAGTTCATTTACTACTCATGTACCAGTTTGCAATTCATCTTGTAATGACGTTGATATTGATATATGGCATAAGCGTATTGGTCACATGTCTGTGTCTAGATTACAGTTTCTTCCATTCATTACACAGAAAAAACTTACAACTCACTGTCATATATGTCCCCTGTCAAAACAAACTCGGACACCATTTCCAGTAATTGACAGAAATAATTCTCTGCATGCATTTGACCTTTTGCATATGGATATTTGGGGGTCTTATCACACACCCACTCATAATGGTGCCAAGTATTTTCTTACAATCGTCGACGACTTCTCACGATGCACTTGGGTATTTCTTATGCAATTTAAGAATGATGTTTTCTAAATTCTTAAATCATTTTTTGCCTTCATATCAACTCATTTTCACACTCAAGTTCGAAGCATTCGAACTGACAATGCTTTGGACTTCTTCAACAAAGATTGCAATGCCTATTTCAATTCTTTAGGCATCACTCATCACATGCCCCTACACCTCACAACAAAATGGTCTAGTTGAGCGCAAGCACCAACACATCCTAAATGTTGCCCGAGCCATTAAATTTCAAGCATCCATTCCTGGTTCTTATTGGGGAGAATGTATTCTGCATGCTGCTTACTTGATCAAATGAACTCACACTCCATTACTGTCAAACAAAACACCATTCAAAGTCTTGTTTAATAAAACTCCGTCATTCCAGCACATTAGAACTTTTGGTTGCTTGTGCTATGCTACAAATCTTAAACCAACAGATAAGTTTGATGCTCGAGCCAAACAATATGATTTTCTTGGATTTCCACCAAATCAGAAAGGCTTCAAGCTACTCGATATTAATACTCGTCAATTTCTAATCTCTCGTGATGTTGTTTTTCACGAAGATATCTTTCCCTTTGCATCTCAATCTCATGTTAAACACTCGTTCATCTTCCCGCCACCATCGCTTGTCACTGATGATATCATTTCTCCTTCACCACGATCTGCACCTACACAATCATCCAACATTCTTGGTTTTACTAGACACTCTACACGACATTCCAGACCACCAATCTGGACCCATGACTATGTATGTTCTGCTGCCTCCAAAGGTACGTCCAATTCCACTCCTTACACTATTGCTAACCATCTCAATTATAACAACCTTTCACCTTCTTATCAGTCTTTTTTAGCTTCTATCTCTCATGTTACTGAACCACATACATATAAAGAAGCTGCATCTGATCCAAAGTGGCATAAAGCCATGCTGAAGAAATTGCAACACTAAAAGCTAATGAAACGTACTAGAAGCTAATGAAACGTGGGTTATTGTTCAACTTCCAAAGGACAAGAAGGCAGTTGGTTGTCGATGGGTGTACAAGGTCAAACAAAATTCGGATGGTAGTATAAATCGATACAAGGCCCGACTTGAAACCAATGGATATACTCAACAATTTGGCATCGATTACCAAGAGACATTCTCACCGGTGGTTAAGATAGTTACTGTCCGATGTTTGCTTACTATAGCTGCCGTCAAGCATTGGAGTCTTCATCAAATGGATGTCACAAACGCATTCCTGCAAGGTGACTTGGATGAAGAGATCTACATGTCTATTCCTCCAGGATTCGATCAACACAAGAGAAATCATGCCTGTCGTTTGTTGAAATCACTATATGGATTAAAGCAGGCATCTCGCCAGTGGAATTCTAAGCTTTGACAAGTTTTACTTCAAACTGGTTTTATCCAATCTCATCACGATCACTCATTATTTATCAAGAAAAATGATGATCGGGTTACTCTTCTCTTAGTTTACGATATCGTTATTGCAGGTAGTCATGATGAAATTATCACCGAAGTAAAAGGTTATCTTCATGCCAAATTTGCTATAAAGGACCTTGGCCCACTCAAATACTTCTTAGGCATCGAAGTAGCTCGTTCAAAGCATGGTATCTGTCTCAATCAACGTAAATATGCTCTTGAGCTAATATCTGATGCGGGGTTGGCTGGCTGCAAACGATTCCATACACCTATGGAACAACATCTTCGACTTACATCTCATGATTTTGACTTGAGTACAGCCTCTGGTTCATCTAACTCTTTGGATGGTTTACCTCTTCCTGATGCCGTTGTATATCAAAGATTGGTTGGACGTCTCATTTACCTCACTATTACTCTTCCGGACATTTCCTTTGTTGTTCAGAACTTAAGTCAGTTTATGCACACTCCAAAGAAGTCTCATTTGGATGCAGCATTTAGAGTTCTTGGGTATCTCAAAAATTCACCTGACTTGGGAATTTTTTTATCTGCCAAAAGTGACCTCTGTTTAACTGCATAATCGGACTCAGACTGGGCCTCATGTCCCATGGACAGAAAATCTGTCAGTGGCATATTATCCAACTTGGAACTTCTTCCATTTCTTGGAAGACAAAGAAGCAAAGTACTATATCTCGTTCCTCGGCTGAGGCGGAATATCGCGCAATGGCTTCCGTGACTTGTGAGTGATTTGGTTGCGTGGTCTTCTTACTGACATGGGTATTGTTTTTCATCACCCTACAATCTTACATTGTGATAATAAAGCTGCAATCTACATTGCTGCCAATCCACTTTTTCACGAACGAACTAAACACATCGAGATTGATTGTAGTTTTATTCGTGAAAAAGTTAAAGACAAAACCATTGCCACAGCTCATATTGCGACACATCAACAACCTGCTGATTTGTTTACCAAAGCTTTGTCAAGTGATCAACATCGTTTTTTGATCTCCAAGCTTAACATGCTCAACACATGCAAGCTTGAGGGGGGATGTTAATATATATACAGAAGTAGCTACAATGCAGTCACTCAGTTGGATTCAGTTGCACGACAACCGGAATTAGTTGAAGAGTTAGTTAGTTAGTTAGTTAGAAGTAGGAGTTAGGTTAAATTGAAAACCGACAGCAGTAGCATGATTGTTAGGAAGATCGATGAACTGCCACGAGACATAGGCCAAGTCTCTAATAAACTTGCAGTTACTGCACTGAAGAGATATGGTTGGTCCAACAGTAGTGTTTAGACAAGAAAATTTAGCAAAGGTTGAAAGTGCAACGACCCTATAATGAATTGAGGGATTGACTCCCGCAACAAGAGTGCCAAGACCCCGCAACTGCGCATAGCTCATACTGGAAATTGTAGTAATACTGAATTCGAGATCATTCACAAACGACGGGTAAACAAATGGGAGGAAGAGGTTCTATACTGCTTTTTCGGAGGTTTCCGTCCATTTTAACATTGAGTTTAACATACGGATCAATTTGGTAAAATGTTGCAAAGGACCAAATCAAATCAATGGAAACAATAGGGACTAAATCAGGTATTTAGGTTAATATTGGGGGCCAACTAGTGTATTACCCCCTTCATTCTTTTATTTCATGCTTTCATTGGATTTGCTTATATCTTTAAATGGAACTATAAATAAATTGTTGTAATCTAGGGATTGATATAGTTTTATTTGAATTTATTGTTTGTTCGTGAATATGATGTTCTAACATTCCAATCAAACTATCTATAGTCAATCAAAGTTATCCATATGCATAAATTGTATATAGTTTGAATCTTATTAGTTTTTAAAAAAATTATGATGGTACTTGCACTCACATTATAGCTGTGATATACACAAAGCACAAGCTCGTGTGAATAATGGTATTTGCACTCAAATTATAGGCTACATTAATGATCATATACTTAATTATTGATTGGTGAATAAGAGTAAAGGGCAAACCCGGTACATGATATGCGCGGGATCGGGGAAGAGATCAGACCACTTCGGGATAGACTGGTGAATGAGAGTATTTAACAGATTCCCGGGGGACAGTTGACCTAAGAAAAGGAATAGATTAAAGACAAGCCAGCACCAATATTAACTGGTAACTGACAATTTAATGGTTCCGGTTCTTCTCAAACTTGGACTCGTGACAATGGCGATCAAGCCATTCCCCAGGAGAAACCTCCTGCGATGAAATCGCGGGAAATTTCTTTTCACCAACAAGTTCCCTTAAACTATCCACCTTAGCCTCACGCCCACTTCCAGAGTATCTTTTATCGGCTTCCTTGAGTTTCAGTTTAAACCTTTGCTTACGGCCAGTTGAATTCTGTTCTTGCTCTTTTGGTTGAGTTGGAGGCACTCCATGGTCTTTAAGGTGTAGATCCTCCTCTTTTCTGGCCTGTCAAAGCATGCCAAACATTTTCTGGTGATTCATTTCAACCATACGAAAATAACAGTTGCTGAGTGTCTCGGAATCCCCGAAAGAAAACGAGAGATAATTTCTTCTAAGATTATATAAATGCTCCGGCATTACCTCGACTAAGGACAGTTCTGAGTTGTTAGCCTTGGGGGAATCGATTTTATTTCGTCGGCATCTTCTATTCCCAAGCTTGGTGTCACAAATCCATCAGTATCTTCAACAAAACATTAGAGAATCGAATACTCAGCATATAGAGAATGCTAACTTCATATAGATTGAATAGACATAGGATTATCAATGCTTAGACTTGTCGAATTTAAAGCCCAACAATGCTTGCATGGCATCATCAAACCGTAACACATGAAATGCTTTAGAACCAGATTCTTCTCACAAATTAGTCCACGACACCAATTTACTATTGACATATATTTATAAAATCACAATGTATCCTTCATTTGCAGTACCAGGTTTTGAGTCTACTCCCTACATTTGGCGGAAGACTGTCCAGTATACTGGTGAAAACTTATCTTAACGGATCAACATATGAGGGTACAAGCTTATGATGCTGTCGTTATTCAAGGCCTATAAACTTCAATATCCACAAAGTAACAAAGCATTCTTCACGAGCTGTAAATAAAGCTAAAAAAAGAAAACCATCCATCAAAAAGACTAAAAAAGAAAGAAAAAAAGTAAATATGTGACGAAGCTAATGATGGTTGTAAAAAACTTAATCAGAATTCAGTTGGCCACAATAAGCCCATAATTGAAATTCAAGTCTCAAGGTAACCGTTCTTATTTTCAATCTGCGGTTCAAATTCAATGAACACCAAAAGAATAGTTTCTAAGGTTCATGTAGCATACCCTAATCATACTAATCATTGGATTAAAAGCTTAATTGTTGTCGTGGTGGTTCAAATTGAATGAAGTCAGTGGTAATGTTAAAACGCAGATTACTGATCTAATCCAACTCAAAACAAAACAAAACAAAGAATAGAAGCTAATAGCAACATAAATTCCAAATTGAATTAGACTACCCAGTGAAACCCAACAAAAAGATAATAATTACCGGCCTAAACAGCAAAGGGGAAAAATGAGGCAATACCCCACTCATCTTCTTCGATGGAGGAATGAGGGATTTGCAGGGGAGAGATTTCCATGAAACCAAGGGTCCGCCACCGATATCTGCGCCTGATTCCACCACCGGTAAATCGACTAGGTAAAGTGCACAGCTTCAAACCCAATACTAGCAAACAATACAGAATCGAATCGCTCAATTGTGGAGGTAATATTCGAAATATTATCTCTTTTTCGAATCAATATCAGTGACTCTTAATAAGTTTAAGCTTTAATACACAAATAAAATAGCATTTTCTATATCAGTAAGAGCTACAATTTTTATTTGAGAAACAAACTTAATGACTTTTCACATAAGGTACTGCTTGGTTGGTAAGGATGTGATTATTGAATGATTAGTAAATAAAGTGATAAAAAATGTGATTACAAAATATATAGTAACTTGTGATTAAATAATATTAAATTTGGTATGCTTATTAGAAATAGGATAAAGTTAAGGATAAATTTGCATTTTGACTTAAATACCCTCTAAAACCTATTGTTTGAAATCTTTTGTTTGACGTGTAATTGCTATTCTCTCTGAAGAAACAACAAATCCACCGCACAAAGTTTTTACTCATTCGATCTACCTTTTGTCATTGATATGCAATCTCTTCTCATACTTTTATTGACAGTGAGAAAATGGTGGAGGTTAATCGGGGAATGAAACGAAAGGATGAAATTGATTGAATCTAGCACAGTGACGGAAATTTACCGATAAACAAATTAAACATGCCACACTACATATGATAATTTACCTTTGGGAATAGACGAAAATGGTTGCTCTAGCACAGCGAGGAATGTTCTCCCTTCTTACCTTCGACAGAAATGGAGCGATTGTATGAGAATGAAAGAAGGGATAAATTTCTTTATTAGGGCAAAGGGTGTTTTTGTCCTAATCAAATTTGTATTTTCTACTGTTCAAGCCAGTTTAAATTATATTAGGTTAGCAAGTGGGTTTATTGTCAACATTTTAATCATTCATAATCACATGTCTTTGGGTTTAGTATGGTTTGTTAAAAACCCAACCAAACGGTATATTATTTACTTACCAATGACTTAACCTACCTAAACCTACCTACCAAACATTGCCTAAAAAGAGTGGCATATTAAACACTAATTTGAATATAACTCACATGATGCGGGACTGAGTGGGTGCAGATGCGGATAAGCGAGTATATCAATTTTCAAAAAATTTGAGGGTGAGTGCTCCTTAATACGCATATTAAAAAATTATATTATATACATATAAAAATACTGATGAAGTAAAGTTAAATATACCTAATACACATTATATTTGACAAACTTACATAAATTTTTTATGTTATTTACAGTATAATTCAAATCTTTTATTCGACTGCTCTCATAATAGAATCTCATAATATAAATAATTATTGTTCTCCAAAAATATATTTAGATAATGAAAAATGAAATGAATTATTAATATTTGGTCATAAGATAATGAATTCGAAAAATGAAACAAATATTATATGTGTGTTTCAACATGTTTTGTAATAATATGAATTTATTAAAAATGATTTATATTATTTCCCGAGAATTACGAATGTCTAACATTTAAATTCACGACTTAGTAAATTAATAAAACTTAGCGCCGCCCCGCGCACTCAATACCCCATATTACGATCGAGCTTCATTGTGCGACTTAGTAAGACTTAGTGCACCTTAAAACGTCGCACAAGCACTCAATGCGCCAGTTCAAGCTCGGAGTGCCAGTGCTCGAAGGGGTAAAATGATTATGTGACTTAGATTTGAATGCTTCAATCTATTCTGTCTATTTTTCGCATAAATTATTCAAATATAATTTTTACACATCAACAGTTACCAAATCTTTTAATATCAGTAGATTGCGATAGACTACATAAATCATAAAAGAATCAAGGCGGGTCACATATATGCATTAGTTTTTTTGAAGAGCTTCTTTCGACCATAATATCCTCGTTAAAATTATCGAACATAGTTGATGTAACATACATTTAATTTTTGTAGGTTGATACCGATAGATCATATTCAATCAAGAATTGAAAATAGTTATTTTTAATATTGATCAAAAACATTAGAGGAAAAGTTGCTAAATTGTATTTTAAGAAGGAAACTTTATAGCCCAAGGGTTTTTCAAGATTGTTCAAGTTTTTTATGAGTGTACCCTTTTAAAAAAAAAATTATCGACTATTTAGTTATAAATTTATACCTTTTTAGCTACTTGTAAACCAGCTCCAAAATTGCTTGGAAAATAAATGTGGTCTTGGCCGTTTGGGGCTGTAGGATCTGCTTGGGTAAGAAGCGGATAACCCCCAAAGTTCAACTCCTTTAGCACTTCACTCATAACCATTCAAACGTACACTTAATCTTATAAACAATTTTAAATAGTGCACTTAACCCTCTAACAATATTCGGGAACAATTTTTCCGAATATTTTGACAGTAAATTCCTCACATGCGCCTCACATGCAATGATTTGAGAGTATGTATGTCTTTTATGTATTTTCTGCAACCAAAATATTCGAGAAAATTATTTTCGAATATTATTTAGGGGGTTAAATGAACTATTTAAAATTGTTCAGATGTTTAAGTGTACCTTTTGAAATGTTGACGGTAAAATACTAAAGATGTTAAATGTTAGTGGGCTGTCCGCTTTTTATCTGATATGCTTTGGGCAGATTTTTCAGAGTTTTTATTTTTTGCACAGAGTACAACAACATCAATACACATATATGCATGTGTCTGTTGGTGTTGATGCTGTTACATACCATTGGGTAGAAGAAAACTCAATTACCCAAGTGCGACTTCAACTTCCGACATGGTATTAAACTGCATTTAAAATCCGGATTTGAAATCCGAAGTATAAAAGCCTGGCTCCAACGTGAAACCCATCACGCTTACGTTGATACGAGAAAAACAGACAGGAATTACTAATTAGAGACAGGATGAGTGAGCTTCGAATATTTTGAAAGTGAGCTTCGAATTCTCTCTAAGTTTCACGTTTCCACTTTAGTCTTTCGCTTATGTTTTTTTTTTCCTTCTTCTCGAATTTGACTTAAACGAGTGCATGTGTAGTTAGGGTTTGTATTTTTAGTTGAGGAAATTGTTTTTTTTGTTGCTGTTTGATTCTTTTTTTTGTGGTGAGTGATTTGATTTTCTATTAGTTCGGGTGAGCCAGTGGTTGTGGGTCTTGTTTGGGCATGGAAACTATCTGTATGTGCTGTGTAGGCATGGATTTTTCTGTTGTTATTTCTACTGTGTATGCGGGGGTGCACATTTGTTTAGATGATTTGTGTTCAATTTTGCATTTGATCTTTTTTCCTTTTCATATCTTTCAACTAATTATCTGAGTTTTCCTTACCGGACGTGTCTTGGGTTACTGTGTTAATAATGTTCATTCCTTTTCATTTGTTGAGTTTTTCTTTATTCTTTCATAATTTGATTACCATGGTAGTTCATTAGAATTGTTGCTTATGAAATTTTGGTTTGCTGTTATTTTTTTGTTCAGCAAAAAAGAGGTTTTTGGAGAGGTCCTAGACCTTTACTATAACCTGTCATGGGTGAGAAAGATGTGGAGGAGGTTAAGCCCGACTCAGTGGAAAATGGGAATGTTGAGCTGGAGGAAAAGACAGAGCCTGTGATGGAAAAGAAAGAGGAACAACATGATGGAGCAACAGAAATGGAAGAAAACAAGGTTGCCGAGAAATTGGAAACCGACAATGTGGATATGGACAAAGAAAAGGTGAATGATAGCATGAAAACAGAAGAGAAGGCAAAAAATGAAGATTCAGTGAAAGAAGGGGAAAAAGAGGAAAGAATGGAGGACACTAAAGAAGAAGAAGAAACGCAGCAAGTTGCAGAAGAAAAAGTGGAAATGGAGATTGAGGAAATGTACCATGACCCTAGTGAGAAACCTGAGGCTGAGGATAAGGTTGAGTACAAGTTGGATGGAGTGGGAGAAAAGGAAAAACTGAAAGAATCTAAAGATGAGAGTGGCCCTAAGAATCGCCTGAGAGCAAAGAGTGGTTCTGGCAAGAAAGATAAAAGTAAGAAACAGGAAGCAGAAGACAAGGAATCAAATACCCCAGTGGAGAACAAAACTAAAGAAACTAAAACCTCGACCAATAAAAATGAGGAGCAGAAGACCCCTGTGGTTTCCACAATTGACCGGCCTGTTCGTGAAAGGAAATCTGTAGAGAGGTTGGTGGCCATTATTGAACAGGACTCTGCTAAGGAATTCAAAGTTGAAAAGGTGTGTCCTTTTAGTTTGCACACTGTTGCTTGCATTCTCTGAGTAAAATTCACTTCTTTTCTATATGAATCTAATGATAATGAAGATTTACTCTGACGCCTTAGTGTTTGTTGCAGGGTCGTGGAACTGCGCTGAAAGATATCCCAAATGGTATTCTATTGACTAATTCTGTTACCTTTCTGTTAAATGTATGTATATCAACTCTAGTTCATGCCTAACGATTTGTGGTGTGAACTGCGATGTTGCTATGCTTCTCTGTTTTCACTTTCTTTTTATTTATCTTCTCATTTGAATTGACGCTAAGAATCACAATATCATATTAGAGCTGTATGTCTTTTTAGTCTTGCTGCTGGTGTTAAAATTTTAGATCTTGTTCTTGTTGCTGTGATGCAAATGCTTGTTCCTTTGAAATATAGATACTGAAACAATTTGGTGCGAACTGTAGTTTTTCACTAAAACAAAATCAAGAAAATATGTTGTGCTTTTAGTATGTTCAACCCTGCAGTCATTTGAATTGATTCGATGCTGTCTATGAACTGCATTTGCTGTTACAGTGGCTTACAAGTTGTCTAGAAAGAAAACTGATGATACCTTCAAATTGCTGCATAATATTCTTTTTGGAAGGAGAGGAAAGGTAATGCTTCAAATGTCTTAGGATTTTTGGTCGAGCTTCACGTCCATTTGTTTTAAGGTGTTTCATGTAGTCGACACTCTATTTTTGTCGCTTACTGCACCATTGAACTTGTACACAGAATTTGAATGTGTACTTGTTTCTCCCAGAATCTCTACGTTTTTAACTCTGTGGAAGCATAATTACTCACTGATTAAATCATCAATAATGCATTCTGAACTCCTTGGTGTTGTCATCATAGGATAATAATATTTTGTAGTTACTCTAATAAATTTCTCACTCTTGTGACGTTTCTTTCTTTATTCATATTTTGGATAAAGTTGATTCTTCAGTGGAATTCATTAAGTCCTGCAAATTGTTTTTCAAAATATTTAAGTAAATATTATACTCTTACCGCATCCATCCAGTTACCTCTAATATGTCAATCTTCTGTAGTCTGCTAAACTTTCTTTCTTTTTTTGTTAAGTTGGGATTTTTATTTGTGCTTATGATGAATTCTCCAGGGGGCTCAAGTTAAGATCAACATATCAAGATTCTCTGGGTTTGTTTGGCATGATGATGAGGTAAGTGGCACTTCTATAATAAGTTACTGGTCAGTTGAATACTGATGATCTGGCTCTTCCTCAGGAAAACCTTTTGAACGTTTAAGTTAAAATTGTGTCAGGAAAAACACACACTAAAAGTTAAAGAGAAACTTGACAAGATTTTCAAAGAGAAACTGGTCGAGTTTTGTGATGTCCTTGATATACCAATAGCTGCTACTATAAAGAAGGTATGTTGATCTCTCTATTTCAAATGCAAAGTTCATGATTACCCTTTAGTCTTTGTTTTGTTTCAATGGTTTAAATCTGAATTCTATTATTTTGCATTCAGGAAGATATTATTGCAAAGTTAATAGAGTTTTTGGTGGCACCTCATGCAACCACCACTGAGTTGCTTGCTGAAAAAGAACAGGTTTGGCACCAAGTTCATTTTTTAGTTTGACTGCGTTATTAGATTCTTACCCCTCGTCTTATAGATTTTTTATGTATTTGTGTACGTTGATCAGTCGAGTAAGGGGAAAAAAAGGAAGAGAGTGAGCAAATCAGCATCTGGGAGTAGCACACCTTTAGAAGGCTCAGCTAAGGTACGTTGTTCTTAATGTTTGAAATTCTTTTACTCGTATGATCTATTTTCTGATTTGTATTATCGATGTTTGGTGTAGGGGTGCAATGAATATTAGGCGTCTTTTCATATTCGAGCTCGGGAGGGATTGTTTTTTGGTAGCTTGAAAAATTAACTATTTTGGGCTCAAGCTCAGCTCCATTTAAAGTTTGAATTTAATTTGAACTTCATTATCGAGCTCCTAATGCTCGAACTCGAGCTCGAGCTTGTGTTTTTTTTTATATTTATAAAATGTAAATGAGCTTGCTTGAAAAGCTCTTCAGATTCTATTACATCCTAGTTTGGTGCAGCATACGATGACTTGGAATGGAGTTTGATTTCTTTTGTTTTTTCTAAGGTGTTGTGATGTCGCAAGAAACCATTTTAACTAAATCCCTTGGTGCTCACTAAAAGAAAGAGAGTATATAATGTGATAAAATATATGTGCATTCCTGTGTTCTTTTACTTTCCAATTGGAAGCTCCTATATGAAACTAGATTGAAGAAAATAGATAGAATCAAGCAATATAGAAGTTGATGCGTGAAACTGTGTGAATAAAATTCTTGGTATATATACAAGATTTTCATCTTTCTCATATCCAGAGTCGAAAGAAAACCAAGGGTACATCAAAAAAGGACTGGGGATCTAAACCCGAAGATGAATCAGAAGAAGAGATGGAAACACATGACGAGGACGATATAAATGGTGGTTTGAAGAGGTCAAAAGGTGAGATATCGGAACCTGCAGAACATAAAGAGAAGGCAAGTGAATCGGAAGAATCTGATAGAGACAAAAGAAAGAAGAAACAAGGATCAGCGAAGTCTTCTGCAAAGAAGGGATCTGCCGGAAAATCCAAAACCTTGAAAGTAACAATCTCTAAGGATTCCAATCTTCCACTGAAAAAAGAATCTGTAAAATCACCATCAAGTCTCCCCAAAAACAACAAGGACACGAGTGCGAAGAGGTCTTCTGGTAAGAAGAAAGATGAATCGATCAAGGAGAAGACATCAATTCCAAAGAAAGCTTCATCTAGTGCTAGCCCTGGTGAGCATAGTTGACAAATTGTTCGTCGGTAAAAAGATTTTGGATGCGCTGTTTTGATTTATCTCAACTTTCCAGTTAATGAATATCCATCTTCTGACCTTTTTGTTATGTTAATCCGATGTTAAGGGGGGAAAATATTGAAATTGAAAGACAATCTGAAGGAGGAGAATTTAAAGCCGAGCGATGATGAACTTGTGAATGCAATTTGTGAAATCCTCAAAGATGTTGACTTCAATACAGTAAGTGTCAAAACTCAAAAGTTCTTTTAATGAATGTTTTTGTTGTCAGATAAGGAGAGAGATGTCTGTTTTCACACTTACATGTTCCCAAGTTGGGTCTCTTGTCAAAGTTAAAGTACACAGTTGCATGTTTTTATATCTTCTCCCTTTCTTGGGAAATTTACTTTGGTCGTCTTATATGTGGTCTAACTAGGGACTATATGTTTTTCTGCAAGATGGTTTTATTGTGTCTAATGATGACTCGGTATTAGTACAAGTGTTATGACTCGGAATTAGCACAACCTGTTTTCTTGCAGTTTACTCTTACATTATTTGGGCCATTAGTTAGTTGTCCTTTTGTGCTCAAGACAACGTACCCCAACTAATTTAATTTAATTTAATTTTACAGGCTACCTTCACTGACATTCTGAAGCTGCTTGGTAAGCTCCTATCTAACCTTAAAATCTCAAAGGGCTTAGAACTGACATTCCCCATTTTCCCCTCCTTTGCTAGTTTTGGTTGCCCCTACTTGGTTCCAGACCAATAGGGATTAGCAAGTTATAATTTCAGGACTCTCAGATTCCTCACTATTTACTGTGGAATGTGCTGCTTCTGATTATGATCTATTTATGCTCTAGCGACACATACGTACTGCTTGAGCAGATTCTTGATTACTGTAGAAAGAGGATCAGAGATTTGATGTCATATGTTGTTTCCCATGATGTTTAAAAGGCTTTTTACTTTTAATGATAATTCTCTTCGTTTCAGCCAAGCGATTTAGTGTGGATCTGATGCCAAGGAAACCTTCAATAAAGCTCATGATTCAGAATGAGCTTACCAAAATTGCGGATGCTGAAGTGGCTGATGATTAAAAAGATGCAACGGAAAAAGAAACCTTCTAGCCAACGTGTTAAGGCCTGACAACTCCGCAGAAACTGGTTGTACACTACACTAACTTTTTAGCTCCATCGGTTTCTTGTCCTCTCAATTTACATGGATGGTGTCTTGAGTCGAACCATATGTAGTCTAATTGTTAGTGTGATTAACTGGCAACTCTTGTTTCACTAGGGATTCATAGAATTAGTTGCAGCTCGTCATGTACACGCAGATAAAGTTGCAGATTTTATTTCTCTCTGATGTATTGAGCCTTGAATAGAATAGGGGACTACTGCGGTTCCAAACTGTTGTAAGATACAAGTGTTGATTGTAGGATCTGGATTTAATCTTTTGGTTTGTGTTTCTATTATCTGTGTCACCAGTTGTTGAAATATAATAATTTAGTTTGTGTCATGTTTACATAATTCTTTTGGTTGAACAAATTTGCAAGGCCCCTTAAATTTGTCGTAGGCTAAACTGAATTTCTCTTGTTTGAGAGCTTTTCGGAGAAGAAAGTGTTGGGAGGAATGCAATTTGGACTAAAAATATGGATATTATATTAAAAAGTACGTGCAATTTGGATTCATTCCTAATTTAGTTTCTAAAATTTTCAGTGAACTGGTTTATCCATAAAATTCTACAAAACTTCTCTTTTCAGTCTCTGACGTTATGTCGGCTGTGAGAAACAAACGAAGTCTGACTGCTTTTTGAATATTTTAAACTTTAGGGACTAAATTTGGTTTGTTTTGTCCAATCTAATCCTAAAGTTTTAAAAATATTTTCGATTCAATTCCTTTTCGCTTGATTTTTATGGTTGACTTAACATTGAGCCGTCAAAAAAGGTTGGGTCTGTTGGGTTGGTCAACCGTCTAATAGACGGATGGAGCCAAGGTTTTTTAAGGCCATAATAGTTACCAATGGATGACCCACGAAACCTAAAATCCCAGAAGTCAAAGCCAAATAATACCTGAGTAGTGACACACAACTAAAAAACCACCTCCAGCAAAACAAAATAGGAATACGATAAATGGGAAGCAGTTGGGGCCATATAGTAACGCAGTTCAAAGCATGTAGACCGTCCAACCATTGCCAAAAGGGTAGACATCCAACAACAAATACTCCATTAGAACGACAAACAAAATCATATCCACCAAATAACACATACACAATATAAGTAGATAGTAAGGAATGAGATATACAAAGCAAAAAGGGGTAGTTTTCACGACTAGTCAGTCACACACAAATGAATGCACGGGTCGCTACCCAAACCCGCACATTCCACTTTATCCGTCTCATGCCGAGCGACGGGGTTGCCGCTCAACCACCGCTGAGAAAGTAGAAAGGCGACCAAAGTTGGACATCTAGTTCAATTTAGGAGACTGAGATATTAAATAAAATATTTAAAAAACCATATAAGCCTCAATCCATAATAATAAACGTTGATGGTTAATATATTCTTATATGGGGTCAAATCAATTTTACTTATCAATATTTTGTATGTCATAATATTTTTTACTAAAAGTTATAATATATGTTTTTTGAACTAAGTTATAATATTTTAAATAACAAAGAAAAAGAGAAAAGAAAACGTACAAGATTCCTTTCCATTTAGCCTTTCAACCTTTTTCTTGAGCATACTTTGATTCTCTAACTGGAAAAGGTTCACAAAATAATTCAAGTTATTAGTATTACCACCGCACTTTCTCGAATTAAAATAAAGGTTTTGCGATTTGCAAATATTTAGTTTTCTTAATGTTAAGCAAGCTTAGCGACGGTAAACGGTTGCGGAGGCCGTCGTCGTTGAGGCTGTTGTTATAGTTTATTGACATTTTACGGAATGATTTTGGAGTTTCTTAAAATTAAAGATAAAATGATTGGGTAATTTGGACAAATTTTTAATGAAAAAAAAATTGAAAAAATATTCGGCGATGACCATGAAACTATCGTTGTGGATCACAAAATCGTAGTTCACACATATAATTTAGCTTGAGTGGACCGATATTGCAAATCATATCATGATGGTACGTGGTGGTGTACACTGTGAACTTATTTGCTTGTGCGTAGTTTTCATAATTTTCTAAAAAAATCATTCAAACTAATTGAAATATTAGGTTTTATTTTATCTCAAAATAAAAGCATCTTCTTCAAAACAAAAAAAAAAATATTACTAGTAAAATTCATTTTGTAGCATTAAATATACGATCACTATGACAATTTTTTTGTCTATGATATACTAACTTGGTTTTTCAAAATATTCTTTCTTCATAATATACCTATTTATTAAGAAAATGAATATGATAAAAATAAAAATAATTTTAATCTAATATATATTTTGTTTCTCTGTGCATAGACACACAAACTCACCAATTAAAAGTAAAATAATAAAAAAACATTTGATTAACGATCTGATCAGTCTCTCTCTGTTTATGGGAAATTTGATGTTATACTTGGATAGTACTTATCCTTGATTTCTTTTAAAATGGTAGAAGGGACTAAAGATTTTTTCCGCACATTACATGACTTGAACACGAGTTTTTCAGTAAGCTTTTACTAAGCCAACAAAACCGAAAGCTTGGCTTATCTTTGATTTTTTTTTAAACATAAACTGACATTATTTTAGAAATCAACTTGAATAGATACACGAACTAGACAGCCGAAACCCGAAGACCACGCCACCTGAGACAGACTACAACTATAAAAACAATGGCTGGATATACATGGAAAAAGAGGGACAACTAGTAGTCTATAACCACGGAAAAGAACATTATGAATGCCACCAAGATCAGTGTGAGTTGCATCTGTCTGGACAGTTGAAATAACAAGTAAAGATGGTTTGGGAACGTTTTCTTATAATGACAGATAATAATACAAGCTCCAGTGACCAACAAAAAAACATCAATTGATTTTTTATTTTTTTTGTGTGAAATGCATCGATTGATTTTCAATTGATATAAAATAAATATTTCAAACCAATAACGATGATTTCTTCAGCATGAAGAAAGGGAACTTAGGGAAGGCTAGGTATTAGGAAAAGTAAAGGGCGGGTCCACGTAAGACTCTATATCAATCTAATTTGGAAAGAAACCAATCATATCTGCTCACGTGGCAGATTAAGAATGAACGGCAGAGATCTCCTCACCCTAACAACCAATCGAACGATAGAAAACTCGTCCAAACTTCACAGGTCACCGAAAGTTATCAGACATACAACGAACCACAGTCATCCACGTGATCACCTATGATCATGTTATTATAAACCCTCTCTCCACTCGAACCCCCTAATCTCTCTGGATTTCTCCGTCGCCGGAGTATTCGTCGGAGCTCTTCGAGTATTTATTTGTTTTTGTTTCAGTATTTGTGATTATTCTACGACCCATAATTAGAATTTGCCGCTGATTATCTAAGTTATCAAGCTTGAACTAATTTTGGAAAGAAAAATGGCGGATTCCGATAACGAATCAGGGGGACACAGGGACGGGAACTCACATAACGAAGCTTCTCAAAGAGAACTGGACAGGTTTCTGCCGATTGCTAACGTCAGTAGAATCATGAAGAAAGCTCTACCAGCAAACGCGAAGATATCAAAAGACGCGAAAGAAACGGTGCAGGAATGTGTTTCAGAATTCATAAGCTTCATCACCGGAGAGGCGTCCGACAAGTGTCAGCGAGAGAAGAGGAAGACAATCAACGGCGACGATTTGCTCTGGGCGATGACCACTCTAGGGTTTGAGGATTACGTGGAGCCGCTGAAGATTTATTTGCAGAGGTTTAGGGATACGGAGGAGGAGAAGACCATGGTAGCAGGTAGAGGGGATAAGGAGAGCGGTGTTTCCGGCGCCGGTGGTGGTGCGGTGAATATGGTGGGTAGCGGAGGTGGTTATGAAGGGGCATATGGTGTGATGGGTGGGCATCAGGGACCCGTTTATGGGTACGGGCCGGGCTATCATGTTGGACCCGGATCGTCCGCTCCTGGTGGGAGACCAAGGTAGTGTAATCGTTCTCATCTTGTAGTGTGAGTTCTAACCAAAACATAGCTGAAATATTGCATAGGATTGATACTATTTTACTAAATTTGCTGTACAATTAATTGAATTTGGAAATACTTGTGTTGTGATTGTAGTTAGTTTTTGAGTTTATTTCGAACTTCTGATGATCCCATATCAAGAACAAGAAGTTTGAATAATTTTATTTGGTATGTGTAAAAAAAAAAAAAATATTGAAAGGTACTTCGGATCAATTCTCAATAAAAGTATTATTGACTATAGGGATGTTTATTGGCTCAACCCGGTCCGGATCGATCCAAAACCGACCGATTTCGGATCCAATAATCCCAGAACCCGTCCGATCCGTTAAGGAACCGGTTAGCCTGGTTTCGGTTCATAACCGGGCTAACCGGTCCGATTTTGGGTCAGATCCGGATTGACCCGACCCCGTTAAGCAGCCCTAATTTACTATTATTGTTGGATATATTTATGGGTAGACGGATTTAATGGTAAAAATATACAATCGTTCTTATAATTCTGCTCGATTTATTTGGAAATAAATTGATTCTCAATACATTTTTATCTTTTATTTAAATGTATTCTTGAATCAACTTATTATGATTTGAAATTGATTCGTGAAACAAATATTTCATTCAAATTTTATATTTTGTCGTGGAAACATGGATATAGAACTTATACCGTTGGTCGGAGTTACTGTAGTTTGAGTCTTGTTAACAACTTGCAATCAATTCCAACTGTGCATCTTGTGAAGGTTTATGTTGTGGTTGCCCTCGATTACAATGTTCTTGAGGGTATCTCAATTATCGATTTTGACATTCGTTTGTTGAGCATGTCAAATTAATGGCAAGACTACCTTTGGCAAATGAACCCTTGGGAAGTTCAGGACCTGTTCGGAGTATTGGGAAAATCCTTGCATGAATTAGGTCTGGGCCTCGGTCCCTGTCCTGATCCATGCGCCAATACAAGAGATAGATATATATGCATTTGTGTGTTGGTGCATGTTGTCCATGCAAAAATTTCCCAGTTTGTGTTTGAAGACACCCTTTTATTCTGTAAATAAATTTGAAAGAATGGATTTACCTTTAATAATTGAAATTTTTAAATACTTTATTTTGATTAAAACTTTGAAAATGGGTGATCTAAACTAAAAGAAATCGGAAATAACCTAAATAATGTGAATGGATACATGTCAAAAAAATTGAAATCCAAATACAATATATTTTTGAATCCAATTGTATGTCAAGAGATTTAATTTGGGAAAGAATTTTTAAGGTAAATCAAGTGTTTTTGGAGCATGTTTATGCTACCTGGGAAAGAACTCTTCGTTATCATTAGATCATGTGAATCCCAATATTTTATAAAGGGCCTACAAAGATTAAGGTTACGCTTGGTAGGTGTGATAGGATAATTGAATGGATATATAATTTGATGGATAAATATATGATTATTAAAGTAACGGATATATAATCTTGTGTTTGGTGTATATGATTAATAAGACATGGGAAAATAATATTGTGTTTGGTGTAGTTGATTAAATATTATATAGATGTAAATAGTTACTAGAATGACCGAAATATCCTTGAATGAGTTTTCACTTCTTCCATAGGATATTCCAAATTATTTTATTTACAATAATTTTTTTATTCTATTAAATATTTATTTATAATTATTAATATTAACATATTAAATATTTTTTAATCAATTCAATTTATTTAAATAATAAATCATTCCTCCCGTAAACAAAAATCGAAGCATAAAAATTAAAGAAATAAAATTGATTATTTAATTAATTCAATCTATTTAATTAAAATTAAAATAAATTGATTTAAATGAATTTAGTTATTAATAAAATTTTATAATGAATTAAACAACATGCATAAATAATATGTGAATATTATAATAGCTTTTATAAAATTGAATTTAAAATATAAACTAAAAATAATATAAAATGTAGTAAAGGGCTTTTTTGTATTTGCACATATTGTCATGCCTAATGG
This sequence comes from Haberlea rhodopensis, assembly GCA_907163345.1. Lineage (NCBI taxonomy): Eukaryota > Viridiplantae > Streptophyta > Magnoliopsida > Lamiales > Gesneriaceae > Haberlea > Haberlea rhodopensis. Next base: position 1,599,299 of record CAJQUN010000004.1, on the reverse strand, counting down.
GTTATTAAACCCATGGGGGTAGGAGGGTTTATTAATCAAGCACTAATATCACATTATCATGTGTTTACATGATTACAATGGTTTATTAAAAAACCAACCAAACAATGGATAAATAGCTTTAACATGCAACAATCCTACCTAATCACCCCTACCAAACACACCCTAAAGGTTTAGATTCTGACATAATACATGTGTTGTTTTTGTTAAAAATAGTTTCTATAATAAACACATACATAACTATATTTGAATACATTGATAACATTGTAGTTTATGTTAAGAATAGATTTGATTTCAACTCAATATCAATTGATAATAAGTGAAGTAGCTCGTGTATCTTATAAGAACTAGCATAACTTCTAAACTCTAAATGTGGTATAATTCAACACGACCCTACGTGTGACATTATATAAGTGATACACGTGAACTGATAATACGGTTGTCGGTGAACATTCCGACAGAGTAGTCAATCGCATGAGCATAGTAGCCATGAAAATCCTGGTTAATATATGAGGTTGCAACTCAATATAAATTGACAATGAGTGGAGTAACACATGTATTTTATAAAGAGCTAGCATAGCTTCTAAACTCCCAATGTGAGATAATTTTAAACTGTTTATAAAATTTATATTTTCATAACATTTACAAATTATAGATCATTGCAAAAATTATATCACATCATTGTTGCATATATGATTAAATTATTAATGATTATTGCATTTGCATTTGTCCATTCATCCTTTAAAAATTAATTTCAAATCTTTAAAAATTATAATCCCTTAAATATTGTAATATTCATATATTTTAAAAAATTATAATCTCTTAAATATTTTAATATTCATTTCATCAGCACTCTTTTTTTAATGTTTTGTCGGTACAAAGTTTTTCAATTCGTGAATATTTTAATTTTAAAATATTTGGTGGAGAACAATAGATGACCTGTATCTTACAAAATGTTCTGACGAAATATTTTAAATTATTGACGACATATTTTGGAAAACGGTGACGCACCTTAAGACTTGTTTGTGGGGTAACTAATATAATTTTCAAAAAATTAAGCATTAAAGTGTCATTATGTGGCCGTGTTGATTTATACCTATTATATTTTGTAATTTTTGCCTTTATTTTTTCTGCTGGAAAACCAAGCGACTTGTTCAATTATTCAACTATTCTATTCTTTTTTCGGGTAATTCGTTCTAGATTTTTATTCATTTTTAATGACTTTTAAATGATAAATTTTTATAGAGTTGATATATTTCTATCGATTTTTATAAAATTTTACTGAATTATGAAAAGATTTTCGTAGACTCTTGTAGATTTTTTCGTAGATTTCTATTAACTTTTATAGCATTACACAGAGTTATAAGAAAAATTTTCATAGACTTATGTGGACTTTTCAATACGCTGAATAAATCATTATTCGATATATTGAAATCAAAATTTCAATTATTCAAGTCAATTTAACATACATAATTGATTAACCAATATTTTTTTAAAAAACGCTTAGCAATATATCTTTTTTCTACATAAAATGGAGGTATTACGACTTGCCAATATTTGATGGTAGAATAATGCTATAGATATTGGGAAACAAATGTGTATTGTTTGTTGGAGACTCAATCAAAAGAAATCAATAGGACTACTTTTTTTTTAACAATAATTAACCAACACACTACTTTCGAATTATGTAAATATATTCCCCACAACATTCATATATTAAAGAAAAATAAGATTTTATAAAACATAGACGAATAATTATCCGATTCCTAAAAAAAAAAACTTAAAAAATAATTCCACCGACACATGGTAGGCTTAATCTTCTTTTCAATTTCTTCTTTTCAAACAATCACAAGAAAAGATGAGTCAGTGGCTGGTTATTTCTTTTGATTTTATAAATAGGTAGTTAAATTTCCTTTGATTTGATGTATTTTATCACAGTATATGATTTTGAAAATAGGGAGATTACCCTATTATGGTTTGAAAATATATATTTTACCCCTTGTGGTTTTGAATAGACCGGTTAGCCCGATTCGGAATCGTAACCGGGCTAACCGGTTCCGAACCGGTAAGATACCGGTCTGAATCGATTCTACTGTTCTGGAATCGGTATCTTACCAGTTTCGAACTAAACGGATCTGGTTCCGGGTTGAACCGGAATCGGATCCGTTAATTTTAAAAAAAAGAAAAAAAATTTAAATTTAGATAAATATATTTGAGGTTAGTTTACAAACACAAAGGCTCATTAGCTCAATTGGTTAGAGCTTTAGAGTAGCAGATGATTGTCACATGTTCGAATCCTCCAAACATTCTTCCCTTGATTTTTTGAAAAAAAATAAAAAATCCAAAAAATCGGTTCCAGGTTGGAACCGGTCCAACCTGGAAGCGGTAGAACCTGAACTGGATCCGATCTCATAGAATTATCAAAATAACCCATTTTAAAAATGTTTAACGAAGTAACTCGAAACGCCAACTCGGTTGGCGTCTTCTAGAATTTATCATATATATTTTTATGTTTTTAGCGATGTCGTATCCTGTAAATTTAAAAAATCATGCCGCTGTGTTCGTGTCGCGTCGTGTCCGTGTCACATTGTCAGTGTCCGTGCATCATAGCTTTGTATTGAGTAAAATGGTTCGATCCAGTCTTCCAGTTCAATCGCTGTCTTTATCATTTGAGGACTGAATAAGCTCATTTTTATATTACTACAAGAATTCAGTTGGCAAGCTCTTCCTCTCAGGTCCCACCGAATTAATTTTTGTACTTGACATTTATTTTAAAAAATAATGAGCTTGAAAGTTGTTCAATATGAGGAAACGGAGATCATATAATAAGATTTTTTTACCTACTATAATAATAAATTAAAATTTTAAAAAAAATATGTTGGAGGCGTCAACTGAATTGGCGCTTTCAACATACAACATAATATATATATGTATATGTTGGAGGCGCCAACTCAAAATATGTAGGAGAATCCCAGTTGGCGTCTCCATTAGAAGACGCCAACTGAGTTGATGTTTCGGGTTATTTTGTTAGACATTTTTAAATGAGTTATTTTGTTAAAAAATAAAAATTTCATGTTATTTTATTAAAAAACCCCTAACTCGTATATTATTAAAGAGTAGGCAATAACTCTAATATCAATTATATGATCAAAATTTATAGCTAAATATGTAATATAAATATTTTAAATCGTATAATAATAGAGTCCCTATAAAGATTACCCGTTGATTTACTTTTCATCCCTTCGAACCATAAGTGTAGTGCATGCATATAACCAGATATTGATATAGTGATTATCATATATTTTTCAATGTAAGAGGTTTTGAGTTCGATTCCTCCCCTGATTAATAATAAATTTTTTTTTTAAAAAAGTTTAGTATAAGTTTGGGTGCTATAAAGGCTTGTGTTGAGGGCGTGTATACCATATATTTGGTGTGTTTTGTATAATATACAACACACCAGATATCTTATATAGATATCCTCTTGATATAATATAAAAAGAGACTGATATAAATAAGGGGGTGTCATGAGACGTTTTACCCACTGCTCGACTCACATTCTAAACAAAAAAAAGTTTATTGCTTATGTGGAACTTATACATATTATTTTAAAAATCGAAATATAGTTTTAGAAATATGTAATTTATGTTTTTAAACTAAAAAATCATGTAAGCTATCCATGCCTTAAAATAATTTAATTTAATTTTTTAAATGATCAATGAAGTTTTGGTTAATGAAGATGACAGTATTTGCTGAGAAACAGGGCGGATTCCAAGAGAAGAATGATAGTGAATTGCCAGAGGTTTTTGTGCAGAATTTGGGGTAAAGAGACAGGTTTTTTAGGGGTAAAATTGGATTTTCCATAAAGTTGCTCTGGCAACAACAGATTATGTTCTGGCAATATCACCCGTCTTTAAATATATGAATATTATTATTTAAAACAAAATTAAATATAATTAATTATATGTTTAGGGAACATACTACAAACAATTTCCTTGGCGGCTCCAAGAATCTTTTTCTTCATCTTTATCTCTCTTATTCGCTATATTACGCCTCCGATTTTCATTACATCTGCCGGAAAATAGTTCTTCTTTTGGATTCATGTCGGTAAGTTTTTGAATCCTCATCCATAAAGCCTCATTGTTTTTTTGCATTTTAGTTGATTTCAGATGTATTTCTTCATCTCCCTAATATATTTGCTATTTCTTTTCATTAATTTATGGTTGTCTACATTTTTTATTGATCGTGCTGGGGAGTATGTTGTTGAAAGTTTGCTTGGTTAACCTAATATTGGATTGTTCATCACCAGTGATTGATTTGCTAGCTTTTGTTGGATTGATTTCTTGTTAATGAAGAATTTAAAGCAGAATCAGATGAATTCTTTTATTTTGAGTGGATATTCTCTTCGAAAAGGAAATTAATTGAAAGGAAATCAATGAAAGAGACGAACTTTTCAATCGTTTTTCAGCTGCTTTTGTTCTTGTGGAAACTCTCGAAGGGTTTCAATAGTCACTATGTTTTAACTTTGTTGTTCACACAGTAGCATCTCTGTTTATTTCTTCTCTGTTGTATTTTGTTTCGTTGTCATCTTGCAGGCTTCATCTTGCATTGTATTTGACTTAGTGTGTTACGAAGGGAACTAGCAAAACATATGCCTGCTCGAGGTCTGATTAATATGAATGGATTCCTTATCCGGAAATGGATATATGATATAATTCTTAAGGTGTAATTAAGAGCCTTTGGGAAAAGTGGTCTCAAAATGGTATTACAATCACACAAAAACGAAGCAACATAGAATGTAGGGTGGTCAATTGCCCCTAGGTGTAGAAAATCCTTCTTGATTTTTTCTAGAACCATTTAATTAGAGATTGACATTGTATGTTTGAAACCCTCAAAAATTACAGAAATGGCTAAATAATTTTTGCTTCCTAGCCTCAAGGTCCTAGCTTCGCCCATGAAACTATGAGTCACAATTTCAAAACTACTGATACGCTAAATTCCATATCTTTTATTCTAGTGGCCTTTATAGCCTAGTGTCCTACCAACGTGCATATGTACATATGTTCGGGCATATGTTCTCTTATTTTATGCTTACACATGTAGGGCAAGTAAAAATATAAGTATTGTGATTTGAAGCCCTCCCATGAGCTCGAGTGTTTTGGAAAAGTGGTTTCAACAGCAAAATAAGCTTTTCTAAGCTCATTCTAGCATTGAGCTGAACTGAAATATTTCTCAAACCTGGAAAAATGAGTAGGTGCATCGAGAAACCTCATGCTTCCTTAAAGAGTGTATGCTTTATTTTCTAATATGTTATGCTTATGCACATCTACATTCAGGAGTCTTCTCATTCACCAAACTTGAATTTCGTGATCACCGATAACTTGCTACCAAACTCAGTTCCTTTATCATAAATTCACCACAATTACGTTCACCAACATCTCGATAATTTAAGAAACTGTGAAAATTTATCTTTCCTATTTTGCATTTTCAATACTTTGTTATGATTGAAAGCTTTACTTTCTAGACATGTGATGATCCATTTATCTGGGTAGTAGCCATTTCAGTTTGATCAATATTAGAATTTGTTTATCTTTGTTAATTTTGTCAGGAGTGGCATCTTTTTAACTTAATTTTCACGTCTACGTAAGTAGTACTGAAAACTGATTTGGGGTTGTATCGACCTTTACATGTACATTCTGGGCAGGAGAAAGGTAGGCCATTGCCAAAGTTTGGTGAATGGGATGTTAATGATCCCTCATCAGCAGAGGGATTCACAGTCATTTTTAACAAGGCAAGGGATGAGAAGAAAACAGGTGGGAAACCTGAGTCTCCCACAAAGTTGGAATCAAATACAAATCATGGAGTGGAACATATTAAAGCTCAGGGTGTAAGTGGTTCTTTGATTACTATAAGGTTGTCGATCATATTATGTGCATGTGATACATATCCGTTAATTAATTACCTTTATGATTTGTTCCCGCGCGAAGGCAGTAAAGTTTGTCAAATTATCTGGCTTTTCAGTGTCTCAAAACTGATAACAAGTCTTTGATTTGCAGAAAAAATGGTTTTGCTGCATGCAGAACTCAAGCACAAACTACTAAACAGTTTGTCTGAAAAAAAAAAGAATCACATCTATAAATTGTTCGGTACGGAAACACGTCTCTAGCCTTCTGGGTGTGATCCGCAGGTATTAACATGCAATATGGTAAACCCTTTGTTTTGTGCTGTAAAATCGTTGCGAGGAGGAAAAAAAACACGAGGAACTTGAACAAAGTTGTTTTTTGTATGTTTTGGCTGATCATGCATCTGCTTATGTTTTTATACACAGTTTTTGCTACCTCTATGTCTTGTAGTATCATATTTGTGCGTCTACTTTGATCACCATGTTGCACATTGTTTTTTCAATCTTGACATTGTTTGGTCATAAATTCATAAATCTGGTTACCTACTGTTGGACGAGTGTATGTAAAAATCATTTTGGCTAATCATGTTTAAATTTTCGAAAATATCTTCCCACTCTTCCTAAATTACAATAAACTTGAATAGTAATCTAAATAACCATTGTCTCTCTCGGAATTCTATCAAAATATTTCAACTTAGAGCATGTGAAATGGTGGGCATAATTGACGTTCAACCCCACAAGTTTTTCTCCGTAATGATTCAGACACTATTTTGGCCTTATTTACCACATCATTTGCCACTATCTAATTTCACATCATTATTTTATTTATATTTAACGTAAGTAAATAACATTAAAATTTAATTAAAATTGTAATAATAATTAAAATTAGAATATTATAATAATTATTAAAATTTAAATTAGTTAGAATATTTAAAAAATAATAATTTATTTTTTAATTTTTTAAAAAATTAAAAGAGCCGTTGGGTTCATATTTTTTTTTTGCTCATTAGGACGGCTGGGTGGGAGGGGAGCCAGCCCCCATTAGGCTACATATTTTCCCAAGCAAAAAACCACAATAAATTTTAGAAGCTCATATATCATATATGGTGAAAAAGAAAACAAAAAATTGACATAATTAATCCCAACTATATATAGCTAATTGACACTTAAAATGATGTGATTGTTGGCCGATGCACTTGCACTTCTCAGTCGTGCAATCCTTGCCCGAGCCATCATCAAAGTCGGCCGTGGTACATTCCACGGTCGGTACCCTGTTCTTTGATGCCGTCGGTAGCCGAAACTCAGTCAGGACAAAACATTGGCATCCAGCTCTCACTGCTTCCTCTTTTTCGATTGCCGCATTGCCTTGTGGCGGGCATTCCTCCTTCAGGACAAATGGGCAGGGCTTTGTTAGGGTCGAGGAACCTTCCAAGTGTAATATTCAGGCCGATACTCAATAGTAAAATTTTATTCATCCTAGTCCAGGAAAAAAACTTACAATCATTTAAGTCAACTTTAGGTTAAAATGACAAAAGTGCCATTAATAAGAAAATGCGTCAATCTAAAAAAATTTCAATGTGTTACAGGCTTACAGCACTTCGTTAAATCTCTTTCTTTCACCATTGCGATTCAAATCTCCTCGTAAATCTTTCTCGCCAGTTACGATTTCTTACAGTTGGTTTATCTCTTCATTTTCTGTTTCATCACTTCGTTTTCAATTCCGGTATGTGTGTGTGTTTTTGTGTGTATTTGTGTAAGAGTATATATATATATATATATATATATATATATATATATATATATATATATATATATTGTTTGTTGCCTTTTGAGGTTTTTTAATTATTATGCATTGGTCTCCATGCTTCTTTGCTCATTTTCAGAATTTACAGTTTGAAATTTGCAACAAAGAAGATGACCCAGATAAAAATTAGCTGGTGCACGAAAATTATAAACAATAACTGGTGCACGAAAATTATAAAAATAACTGGTGCACGATAATTATTAACAGTAACTGGTGCACGAAAGATTAAAAATCAGTAACTAATGCACGAAAAAGCAGTAATTGATGCACGAAAATTTAAATTAGCTACCGATGCACGAAATTGAAAATCAGTAATAAATGCATGAAAATTAAAATCAGTCACTGATGCACGAAACATAGAAAAAATATGTGATGCACGAATCATAATCGTAAGTGGGTGATGCACGAACCATACAATTAAGTAAGTGATGCACGAACCATTTTATTTCGTGCACCAGTTATTATATTTCGTGCACCAGTTTGTTTTTTGCAAATTTCGTGCATCAGTTAATTAACACAAAGTTCGTGCACCAGTGTAGTATTTTCGTGCATCAGTGTTATATTTTCGTGCACCAAGGTTATATTTTCGTGCACCGGTTACTTTTTATCATTTTCGTGCACCAGTTACTTTTTATGATTTTTGTGCACCAAGGTTATATTTTCGTGCACCAGTTACATTTTATGATTTTCGTGCACCAATTACTTTTCATGATGTTCGTGCACAAGTTACTTTTTATAATTTTCGTGCACCAATTATTTTTTCTCTGGGTCATCTTCTTCGTTGCAATATCTTGATACCAGACTGTAAATTTGGAAATGAACAAATAAGCTCGGACACCAATGCATACCTTACTTCTTCATACATATGCATCAGTCAAAGCCATGAGAGATTTTTTTTAAACCAACGGACTTTCGCTATCTAAAATTTAGCATCAGTATTCAAATTTATAAACACATACACATACAGTATACACACACACATGATGGAATGCGCAGAGCAGATCCAGACATTATATGTGCAGATAGTCCGATATCTTCATCGATTCAAAAAGTTTCCAAATGCTACGAACAATTTAGATGCTTCAATTCAAACATATTTCATGTGCATAACATTTTAGCAAATTATCCCCACGTTGGGGCGACAAGATGATGAAGAAAATAATGATCTGATAATGGCCGAAAAATTGGAGATTTACGTGCAGAGAGGGAAAATGAATGACGTAAAGAGTTGATGTGAAATTAGGTTTAGAGTTTCTTATAACTTAAGGGTATTTTGGGAACTAAAAAATAACTTTGCAAACCAACTCTTTAAAAAGTGAACTTATGTGAATTTAATTCTCTCCTACCTGTATTTTTTTGTAAACATTATTGTTTGCCAGACTTATTGAATTAACTTTCTGGAAACAACACCAATATGCAATTTCCCCAATATTCAATGCTATATTTTTTTGATAAATTTCAATAATTATAGTAATGATATGGATTATATTTTTTAAGAAAATTATTTTTGGCAATTAATGATCAAATATATGTATATTTGGGGCATAGCCCAGCCTCGAACCTGAGACGTCCCATTTGGAGACAAATGTTGACAACCAACCGGGAAAGCCCGTGGTGTCTACTGACCGAATATTTTTAATTGAACGATTAACACAGGGTTTTTATGTGGATAATAGTTTCAGTTCACATATATAAATCCCACCCACTGCCAATCATATGGGCAGGATATTCAAATAGTGGATATGTGTCCGACACCAATGGATCAAGACTCTACTTTTATGGACCTTGAGATAAATAGTGATTCAAAATTTGGCCAAAAATGGGAGCACAGTTTCAAAAGGCTCAAGAATGAAAGATATAAAAATAATAAAGATATATTTGTATAAAAATTTCCAATCAAACCAAAGATTTGCGGGAAAAAAAGACGACAACGATAATTTACCACTTTCACCGAGTCAAGAAAGCTCAGCTATCACCCGCATGCACTTGTCTTCCAAGATTCACAGCTTCAGTGAACAGTTCCAACGCTCCAGTAGACTGAATTGTAACTGAGGAAATACAATTAAGAGCCATTAACGAGCTTTTTACAGTAAAAAACGTTTCAAAAAAGAGAGAATTTAATCGAGAAATACTACACATACAACTATAAAGAAACAACAAAATGAACCCACCATAAAATTTTCAAATATTTTAATCGACAATACCATGCAAGAGGAGTTAACATAGAACTCATCTGCTAGGTTTTTTTAAGTGCGCAAAAATCTAAGTGGTTCGTAACCACGAGCCACAATGGTGTATTAGAGAGAAGATTCACGTTACTTACAAATAAAATGATATTTTACATGCCGCAGTGATACATATTTATCCCAATCATCACCTCTGATGCATTCTCGACAAAGCTTACAAAGCCGTGGTCTTGCCACAACAGCTTTTTTCCTACCTGTCCATCACACAATAACCAATAACTTTTGTTTTATAAGAGTTTCAAGAACTTTTATGACAAGTAACTATCTAGAAACCAAATTAACTAACAAACCTTCTCATCAGATAACATACAACATATTGAATACAACATATTGAAACAGGGAGCAGTAAGTTATAAATTAGATACTAATTTAAAGTATAAAAAGTAAAAACAAATAATTCTGAGAGACAAAGGCTGCCAGTAATCTTACCTTTACCAATATCTTCAATATCAAATACTTCGACAGGGCATTTCTTCACAAGTTCTTCTGCCTTCTCATCTTCAATGTCTTGTAACAACACAACCTATACAAGCAGATAACGGTGTTTTTTTATTAAAAAAAACCCATGATTACTCTCAAGAACCAACAAAAACTGAATATTTTTGTGAGGGACAGAAAAATCTAATTATTGCCCGAGCTGAGAAGTCAGTATAGAGCAGTCAGGTGCACAGCACTGGGCATTTACAAGAGATAATTTAGAAGCTCAACAGCACCCAGCATGTGGAATTGATTTGTCGAGAATCGGGAAATCGACATTCGGATAATGGAAAGAGCGGAACACATTTGATACCTCAGGAAACATCCTATACCAAGTAGTGGCAACAGGGGACCATTTTGCATGTCTTACCCATGCCTTTCACAGCATGTTCTTCCAGTTCAATTTCCTGAATATGAGTAGCTATCAGAATTTCAGTAAAGCATAAAAACAGATCTTTTAGATTCTGGGAGGTCACGTGCAGGTAAGCATTGCAAGATCTCGTGAAGAATAAGGTAAGAACAAAAAATATATCAGCAACAAAATAAAATACCGTTCACAGGTTTGCTGAGCCTCTGACAATTGGTCATTAATTATCATCGCGGAATGAGTTTTATAAATTTAATATAAATACACAAGTTCCAAAGCAAAGCATACCTGTCCAGGTCCAAGTTTAGCTATAATTATATCTTCATGCTTGGGAGTAATTGGGTTGTTTAAAAATTCAGGCAGGGAATCTTGGCTGCAAGTGAATGAAGTGTATGTTTTAATCTTTGAAGTTGAATCAGCAATGGATTTTTCTGAATTCAGAATAAACTCACTGCCATTAGGCAGCCACTTCAGCTCATCAGATTTCACTGTGTTGTTTCAAAGAGCAAAACAGATAAGGCTTTCAGTGAGTAAAGCATAAAAAGAATTGACAACAAAAAGAGTGAAAGAAGATGCAAAGATTTTCATTGGTAAGAACACATAGTACCTTTGATTCGTGAAGCCCCTCTTTCACAGCCAACATGGAGTTTAAAAACAATGGTATTCTTCTCATTTGGTTCATCATTTTCTAGAAATTAACATTTATGCTTCAGTAATACGATAAAAATGAGGAAAAAAGGTAGCAGGTGAAAGGGAAAAAAGTTAAAACCTGACATATAATCAAACAGCCTTGGGTCAACTTTAAGCGGAATAAGACCCAACCGATGCGCGAGCACCTCATCTTGAATCACTGAGGTGTTGTTCGCAATCAAAACCTTTTCAACAGCCATGGTGGGAATCTAGAAGAAAACACCAACAGAAACTTGATCATCAACCACATAAATTATCCCGGGCGTCAGGTTTCTGACAGAATCGTTCTTTGAAACGACCAAATTTAACTCAAGAAAAAAATAATGAAGGAAGAAGAAAGGAAAGCAAAAATTGTATGCACATATCTAGAATTTATAAAAAAATCTAAAGATTTATTTCATATAAACCCAAGTATAACCGATAAAAATCTCAAACACTGGCAAGGATACAATAATCTCTAACAAATGTACAAAGTACACATAAAAAAGTCAGCCCAAAGGAAATGTCATAAAGATTTAAGCTTTGTCAAATCAGCAATGCAAATATGACATGCTTATATTAAAATAATCCCGAGGGGCCAAAAAAATTTCACTAGTTGATCCCAATATACTTTCAAAGAGGAACGCATCTTTTATCATGTGCATATATCTACATTAGATTAGTTCTACCGTGAATTTTTCTGCACCTGCCTTATTCAACCGTAGCGTAATACATCAATGCAGCAGGTTGACAACAAAAACATGCTACGAGAAATAGTTCGTATTTCACTAATCTCTGCTCCATGCTCAAGATTAAATATAACCAGCCAGTATGCTAAAATATATGGTTAGGCCGACAAGATGGTCTGAAACCTTATCAAAATAAAAATTAAAACAGAAAACACATTTTCCCCTTCCTTCTTGCCCCAAATACAGACAAAAACAAAAAGGTAAGTTGAGTACCTCGGCTATGAGGATTCTACGAAAAGCATTCTCCAAGGCAACGTCGATACCGATTATATCGAATTCCATATCCTCTTCCGTAAGTCTTATAACTTCCACTCTAAAATTGTTGCGAAATTCTTCGAATTGCAAACTGTTGTCCACTCACATTGATGCATACGCACCCGAAGACTGAATTTTTTCAGTCTTTTATCACCAAAAAAAATACAAACAACGTTTGATCAACATAAGCAACAAAAAAGATGAATTATGATAAGGAATAAGTACTAAACTTGAGTTTACATGAGTTGGGGCGTCGAAAGTGCAGAGGACGCGGGTTCTCTGAAGCTCGAGATGCGGCGGCAGTTTTCCCATTGGGACATCGTACCAACCGATGCATAGAATAATTTCTCTTTGGTAGATGATTGATATTTTGTTACACGGTTTATGGATGTAATCAACCTTTTTGAAAAACCAAACGCATTTTCTTGCCCTTAACCCTATTTTTTGTCATATTAGTCATGTTTAATATGATTCTTGAGGGAATAATGAGTTTGACTTGTTTTTTTATATGGCCAGGAATGTTGCACATGTCTGGAAAAGTATAGGGAGAGTTGGCATGTACTCATATATTTTGTTTTTTCAAGAACCTTTTTTTAAGGTTCGAAAAGGCCGAACCAACCGGTAATGTTACATGTAAAAACCTTTATTCAAAAATATTTGAGTTCTCTATTCAAGCACATGCTAAGTAGCGATGATGGATGATCAAATAAAGTCAATCCAAGAAAAATGTAGGACATTAGCAAATAAATCAGCCACTTTCGTTCCATCGAATACGTGTTAGTAACCTATGCAGAAACAGAGATTGCATATGAATAACATAGAAAAATATATTCCTTCCTCTATGTATTTATACCAACCTATGCTCAGATCCTACAAGTGGAGACTAAACATAGTACCGGTTTGGGTTGTTGGTGATGGCACAGCTGCAGTCTTGCTAGCTATCATCAGCACCTTTATGCATCTGTGTATTATGTTTCAATATCTGGGGAACAGAAAAATGCTTCGAAGCTCTCCTTGAATCATATCCATTCGAGATATTTACGAGATCATGGAGAAATCAACAATGTAACACAAACAAAGAGAGTTGGATCTTCTGCAGTCATGGAGTACTTTGCACAGACTGTGGTAAAATAGTCACCTCTCCAAAATCAAGTACAATAACGCCACTTCACATAACTTGGTTTCAGCCTAATCCTTCGGCTTATTCCAGGTTGTTTCTGATGTCACCACGTTTCCATAATAAACTTTCTTTGAAGAATTATCCCAGTAAGCCTGCAAAATAAACAAAAAGTGGTTTTGACAATATTTTTTTCAGCAATTAAAAAAAGGATCAGTTATTAAACATTCAAATAAAATCAAGATAAAGGCCACAGAATAAACTTCAACATGTAGAGGGGACAGGACAGTATGAGAACATTTAGCGAATAATCTACATTCCAAAAGTTTTTAGCAAATTCCTGCTAATTACAAAATATTACTGTCAAGGTTATCCTAACTAACAAATTCCCCATAGGATCTACAAACTCCTTCACATGCGACCTCACCTTAACCTAGTCAATAGAAAAGTCTATCATAAAATAACACAATTTCATCTGTTCATTCTCCTCTCACAAACATATGTCGGCGAGGTACTACAGTTACTTTCCTTCAAAGCACGACTTCTGTTTAGAAACTATAAACATGATCAACTAGTGCCGGTACTTTAGAGGTAGCTCCAACGAATTCAAGCTCCCCGTACATATCACTCTGTCCCTTAGGTACAAAAGAAATAGCTCCCGTATATGTAACATTTTGTCCAGCATAGCAGTTAACTACTAGTGTTCCCTTGTGACTGGATTCAAGACTATTCATGCTTCGGGTCTAAGGATCCATGCAAGCAAGATTCAGAACAATAGGCTCCCCTGACAACTACTTTGCATTTGTTCTCACCCAGTAAAAGCTCAAGTTACTAGAAGACTAAATTGTACGAACTACTAAACACTTTCAAACTCTTCCAACAAACTGATGAGGGAAAGGAGATGCGTTGTTACAGACTGTCTTTTGACTCGTGTTCTTTGGCATCTGTGTTTCATATGCCAGAAAGTTATCAGCACCTTGTGAACTAACTATGAAACATTCTAATGGATTGGATTGATATCGGGACCGAGAGACGAGAAGAATCTCAAGTCATCGGAGGAAAATCAAGAAATATGTAGGATCAATTCATACATGGTAGTTATCAGAAGGAAGGAGAAGATAATCTCAACTTTTAGAAGAATTTTTTGCATGGACAAACCTGCTTGGTATAAAAAAAATATACAATATGGAATTGTTATTTTTTCATCAGCTTAAAAAATCATGAATATTCATTATAATTACTAGTATTTCAACATACACGTTGTGTATGTAAAATAGTGGATGCAATATAAGTTCACAAACATCAATTCATATTTTAATTTTTAAAAATCTAAACTAAATTGAAATAAAATTATAACAAAAAAACGTATGTATTAGATATATTAAAAAGAAATAAAATAAAATTATAAATGATAGATGATATTATAAATAATATTAAAAATAATTATTAAGCTTTACTCCTTTAAAAAGGAGTGGAAGTATAAAAAAATGAAAGTATTTTAGGTAGAGCAAAAAGGCTTCAGCAAACACACCAAATTTAGTTACTCTAACTCTCTAAGGGTCTCTCACTCATTTAATAGCTTTTATATTTATAATTTACCATCGCTTCCTCATCAATTTGTGTGTTATATCTCCCATATGACAATAAAAGCAGCTAAATAATACCTGCCATCCAGATGGAAGATCTCTTGAAAGTTCAACAAGATTGGGTTCCTCGAGTCCAGTAGGTTCTGATGCATTTGTTTCAGTTACTTTCATTTTTTGGGCTCTCTTCCGCTTCACCCTTTCTCGCCTGTAACATAACCAGCCAGTCACGAAATATTATGCCAAGGGGTTGATAATGACCACAATGAGGAAAGAGTCTGGATTATTGCACACATATAGGGTGACTCTATTCCCACATTCATGTGAACTCATGCATTAGACAGTGCTATGTAGGGGTACAAGGTGAGCTCGTGAACACACAGAAAGGTCAACACACTGTAAAAAATATTGCAGCAGAATAAGGCTTAACTATCAATTACATAAACCCAATATTAAAATTCGATTTACAGCCAGAAAGTTACCAATCACCACCCAGTGGCTGAAAATTAGCATTATCTTTTGCCTCTCCACTGGCAATCTGCTGGCCTTGCCATTGCTGAAATTAGAAATCAGTCAAAGAAACAGGGGGAAACGCCCAATTTAGTAATAAACATCACTGAAATTTTGTATACCTCAATTTCTCGTTGCCGCCTCCTCTCTAACATTTCATAAGCGTTTTCAGATTCTTCTTCCTCTTCATGCAACTCTTCTTTTGCAGCTTTCCACTGAGAACAGAAGGGACAAGCTCAATTTGTAATGCAAGGTAAAAAGCAATAAAATAAAATCTAAGCTACTGCAAAAAAGACGAGGTAGTACCTTGTCCACTAAGCTGGACACTTTCTTATTAGATCTCAACGTGGATACCACAGCAACACTCCTCTTTTTACTACGTGAAACTGTGAAGAGGTGAAGAAACCTATAAATCAGGTGTTTGGGAGCATTTAAAAATCAAATCATAAGGGTGCTGAAAGTCGGATTATGTATAGATTTAATTACAAGTGTTTTAAGATGCAACTAAGTATTATGTTTGATGTTTAAGATGTCTTACATGCAAAGTTCCCATAATTAATACCAATATGGGCCACATTCATTAACTTTAACCATTGTGAGCAAAAAGACCACTTCACAATTATTACCTTTGGATTGAACCTTAGAGGTTGCAGCAGCAGCACCACAAGCAGAAGCAGAAGTTGGGGCATCAGAGGCTGATGAAGCAGTAACCCCATGGTTCAAGGAAGTAGTTGATTGAGATCCAATAGCGGATTGAGTATCCAATACCTCTGGTTCCTTTACAGACCCTTGACCAGACTTGACAGCATTAAGATTAGCTTTTGGAAATAAAGCATGCCCAGCTACTGCATGGGAATCTAAGGAACATGCAGTATCAGTCTCTCTGTTTGTAAGAACAGTTTCACTTTGAATCCTGAAAGACTCCACAGCTGCACCACTCACCAATGGAGGAGGATTCAGATTGCTATTTTGAAGGCCATGAGAGGAACTAGGTTCTCCAAGGTTGCCTACCAAAGGAGTAACTGCATAGACATTTGGAACTGCTTCATAATAAGGTGTTATGCAAGAAGCAGAAACTTCCACTCCCTCAGGATGGCCATACAGAGTGGTGCCAAAAATTTCAGTGTTTGATTGCCCATAATACTCAAGATTTGAAGAAGGATATGTCAGAACATAGTGCTCTGAATAAGGTAAAGAATGGACAGACTCCCATTGTGATGGTGGTGGATAAGATGTTTCTGGAGGCTCATCAGGTGGTGGAGGGGGAAAAGGATAGTCATCAGGCGGTGGAGGAGGAAAAGGATAGTCATCAGGCGGTGGAGGGGGGAAAGGATCGTTATCAGGAGGTGGAGAGGGGGAAGGTTCGTTTTCAACAGACAGAGGATGAATCCAACTTCCAGCAGGTGGTTGAACACTAAACATTTGCTCCAGCAGCAAGTGTTCGTGGACAGCAGCTGGATTTTGTAGATTTGATTGTTCCTGATAGGGGACATGATAATGAGCATCTGATGCTTCCCCAATAGAAGATTTCAGTGAAGTAGATGTATCCTCAACTTCCATGTCCACATCCATGTCTAACTCTTCTCCAGAATGATGAACAACTTTGGATATTAACTCACTTTGCATTCCAAGTCCAATGATTTCGGCCTTTCCTTCAGTCTCAGTATTAGAACACATGGTAGGATAAACCACTGAAGACACAAGCCCAGTTGTGGTGGCAACATCACTATAAGCTTCAATCTGTGACCTCCCAAAAGCACAATCGGGATGATTTAATTCTTTAGCAGCCTGACACGACCCTTTCTTTTCATTTGAATCAATTTTTATGGCTTCTTGTGATTTAACAGAAGCTTCATATTCACCTGTAGGAGCAGAACCATATTGCCGAATAGCATCATCTATAGCTGCATCAAGTCGTTTTAACTGATCCTCAGTATGCGACCAAAACTGAAGTAAGACTGATCCATGAAATGCTAAAGCCTTTATGTCAGAGAGTCTGATCTCAACTTCCATTTTGTACTTTAATTTACTATCATGCCATCGCAGATTCCAATTCAAACTGTATTGAACAAATGGAGAAGCCTCAGTAATGTAAACTAAGTGAAATGGGTAACTCAGAGTTTACTAACTGGATATAGAAACTAAAGAATATGCATGGCTAATCATCATTTTCGATCAAAAGATATGCTCAGTGATAAGTTTGGAATGGAAATGAACAACTTAACTTATACCTTTCCAAAGAGTTCAATCGCTCTAACAAGATATCACAATGCTTTACCAGGTGCAAAGAAAAATCAGTCCCGGGTTTATAGTCTCCAGAAAGCAAATTGCATCTACATTTAGCATCATTAACTACAGGAGCATCATCAAGCAAAGAAGTTCGACACTTTTGACTGACATCTGTATTTCCTATTTCATTATCAAGAGAACCATCCTTACACCCTTCATCAAATACACCTGTTTCCGCCCCTTTACTATAATTACCACTAGTTTTGCAAATGGCCTCAGAACCCTCGTTAAGTTTCTGAGTGATGGCATCTTCTTGTTCTATGTCCAGAGGCGTTCCTGACGTGTCACAAACAGCTTTCTATGGATGATTCACAACAGTAGCCTGCGCCAAAACTTCAGGTACTTCCCATGAAGTTTCACCAGTTAAAGTATTCCAATAATAATATTGACTACTCTCTTCATGCAACACCTTCTTCCAGCTTACCTGTTCATCAGGTATCGCAGCACATATACCTTCTTCCATTGCCTTCGTTTCTCCGAGCAAATCATCGGTATTATTTAATAAAATGTCCCTTTTCCCAAGTTTTCGCAAAAGATCCTGTGACGCAGAATCATTATCCATCTCAAGCTGTTTCACTGCTTGAACAGAAGGATCATTCACATCATCAGTTCCAATATCTTCAATTGTTACTTCACCAATAACTTTTGTCTGCGAAAGAGAAATTTCAACACAAATTTAGAGCAACCGTCAACAAAGAACAAAAAGATCGCAAAATAGACTTCCATGAAATGAAAAAAGTGATAGTAGTAAAATAAATCCCACAACTGAAATTTCAAGTGCCAGCCCAAGCCATTAAAATGTCGAGACGTCCTAGCTGACTCAAAACTAAAATCTAGAATTTGGATCATCTGCTTTTGGGGCTGTGTATGCTTCTAGGGTTGTTCACAAGTGGTTGATTGAGCAAAACTGGAACACATGGCAGGATCGAGCCAAAAGAATTAAGCTTGTTATTCAGTAATCTTTCAGTTTGGTTTCTATTCAGTAATCTTTCAGTTTGGTTTCAGCATTTGATGTTGATTAAACAAGCTGTACTGCACAACACAAAAGTTTAAGTAAAATATACAACAGTTTAGCACCATAATTATTTAAAAATAATGAAATCAGTAAAAAAACTATAGCCTATCTTCAATTCATTTTCTTAATCATAAACAAAGTAATTTAACATAAATATTCAGCCATAGAATAAATTAAATAAAGAATCTTTTAATTTTTTAATACTTTGGGCTCGAAAGAAAATCATTTCACTGCATGACGAAACAAAATTATTTCATTTTAGCATCCATTTTCCTAGATGCTTCAAAAGTTTAGAGTTCGCCTGATTCTGTTTAGAACAAAGAAGACAAGATAGGCCAATGCTAGTACAATCACCTTGTCAACAAGGTCACCAGATGGGTCCTTGGTAGCAGCATCATCTTGACGTTCACTTGAAAATTCATCCATATCATCATCGCTGTATTGCTCGAGCAGCATAAGAGGATTACTTAGCTGTGGGCCTGCCGACAAACCACTATACAGTCAAATGCCACAGAAATTTCAAGATGACCGATAGCTGCTAATGGTAATCAACATATCCATAACAATAGCAGCAAATGGTACTATTTAAAAGAAACAATCATTCAGAACACTGTTTAACAGCCAATTTAAAAAAGGCCAAAGGTTTAGGCATTCTGCAAAACCACCCCACCTGTAGAAAGTGGTATTCAGCTTCGCCCAAAAGCAAATAAAGCCAAAGACATACGAACCAATATGGAAAAAGTTCCTTCCTGATCTCCAGACCACCTTTGATGCTGCCAAAATAAGGAACTGACAAGTTGATAGTTTACACAATAATGCACTGTGGCAGGGTGGAGATGTAGTCTGATAACCCTTTGATTGTTCTCAATGCCACAGCCATCCTACAGTCTGAGACAACAATTTTTGGGGGTGCTAATAACAAATCTTGTAGCAAAATACGGTTTATTTTTCCACCAATATTAAGTGTTCACATCATATGTCTCAACAAAGAGCAGTCCTTTGAAGAAAACTGATGGAACCCACCTGAGGACGAGGGTGAATTGGGTAACTCGGCATGATTTCTGGGGTCACTGTCCTCTCCAGCGCCATAATGGGCAGAGGAGCCACCCAAATCTCCTAATAAAGAACAATAAACGTAAATAACAATTACACCAAATTAAAATTTTCCATGCAGATCCAACGTTGTATATAACAGCATAATCCTGAAAAAAGACACCGGAACTAAAGATGGAAAAATAAGAAAAATTGTATCAATTAACTATTGCTTTCAGCTAAGCTTCAATCAGATATATAATATGTTGAATCATATTTTCGATATCCAGGATTGTTTGGAAGCATAACTATATGATTTTCCCAACCAATTCCATCCAAAAGCTGCATAAGGACTTTATTCCGCAAACAATTGAAATATTAATATGAAAATATCAAACCTAACTTCTAAAGCTTGCATTGACGAAAACCAGCAGTCTATAACCCAACTATAACAAATTTTGAGTCGTTTAGAAAACAATTATGTATACCGGAGGGTTCCACAAATAAATCGAGTTTAACTCTGCGACCAGCGGCGCTTACGGCGGCAAGTCGACGCTCTTTTCGCCTTCCCATCGATCGAGTATACTAAATTTTTCGAAAACAAAAACTCTATGAGGAAACAATGATCGAAGATTTATGAAAGGAATGATATTGATAATTTGATTGAAGCCCTAAGCAGTAAGCGCTGAATGCTTAATTGCGATGCTAAAGAATTTATTTTTCTTGCTTTTCTCCCTATTTTGTTTACTTTATATATATGTATATGCATGTATATATATGTATCGAATCGATACCCTGATCGAGCGAGTGAATTGGGGTTATGTTGGGGGTGCCCTTAAGGGCACTACCTTTTGGGCACTCCCAACTGGGTGTGACAATCCAATGATCATGTTGTCCTGAAAGGTATTCAGGACAGCATCAAATAAACCGTGAATTTGATCGCATAATCTCATACTCAACTTAATTAGGCCCATTGATAATATGGGTTATCGAATTGATACCCTAATCGAATGAGTCAATTGGACCGCCTAATCGCATGCTCAACTTAATTAGTCATAATTCTTTATGTTTATAGGGATAATTACAGGTAGGTACTTCCCATACCACACTTTGGTGGACTGTATCCCTTCTAATAGACCTTTTGGTATAGCACATGATGGTTGTTATTTGTAGTAGGAAGCAGGGGAGAATCTAAGATTTTTAACGAGGGGCGCAAAAATTAATTATATAAAAATTAAATAAAAAATTAATGATAAATATCGGAGTTTAAAGATCGTAAGTAAAAACATTAGGTAAATAATTAAAATAAGATTATTTCAAGAAAGAGACTTGCTTTATTTCAAGAAATAATACTATTATCGAGTTTAATTGTAACAATACATTTATCACAATGCTCGATTTATTGATATTCAAATAAGTGAATTGCTCAATTTCAAGAAATGTAAGATCATTTTTTCATACTAAGAAATTATTTGTTTACAGATAATAAAAATGATAAAAATGTGTTGTGGATATTTATCCATCTTTACAAATACGAAAGCAACAAATAATAATAAAAGAAAAAAAAATAGATAAAAGCCCCGCAAAGATGAACTTGGGTTACATGATTTGAGTCCAATGTCCTACCCACTTGAACAAGATAGCTAGCTTTGTGGGTTGAAGTGCAGGGAACAAAATTTATAATAAGTAATAACAAAAACATTGGCCCTTGTTCCCACCTGATTCGAACTTGCGTTGCAAATTCAAAGTTTGAAGCCTTCACCGCTAGGATATGTGGTATTTTCTATCAATTTGCTAGTAAA
The DNA here is from genome assembly GCA_907163345.1 of Haberlea rhodopensis. Lineage (NCBI taxonomy): Eukaryota > Viridiplantae > Streptophyta > Magnoliopsida > Lamiales > Gesneriaceae > Haberlea > Haberlea rhodopensis. The sequence continues at coordinate 1,577,488 of CAJQUN010000004.1, read as the reverse complement.
TAATATATAACTAGTGCTCCGTTGCACACGTTACGTATATATACAATATTTGTTTTGTAAAGTGAGGTGGTAATTATAAATTTAATTTTTAATTTTTGCTTTTGGGATGTAATAAACTTTTTTTAAATTGATTTTGTAGTTTAATATCCTCCCAAATTTTTTTTTTATGTTATTGTGGTTATCCAAATTAGCAGGGGTCTTGCGGTCATTTAGCACATAATAGTAGGGGTATTTTTGGATTTACAAAATGGTCATACCACTAAAATGCTTAACCATTATAAGATAGTAAGATAACAAATATTATTGAGGGGGCAGCCTATACATACATTCACTCTTGGTTCCCTTATTTTAACTATTTCTTCCGTATGGGCATTTTGTGACTATCTTTATGCTCTATGTTGTAATGATCAATTTGGTTGTATATTAGTTAATATATCATCTTCTACTTCGATTTTTTTTTTTTACAGGAAAGTACCATATTCAAAAACATTTTTCAACTAAATCTTGTAGAAATTCATTGTTCCACAATTTTCAAGAAACTTTAATCAAACAAGTCCAATTTTTAAATCTTTTATCTTTTAGATCCTTTTTTTATTAACATACCCCCAAACAACTTTTGTCCATCATAAGATCAAAAAAGAATGCGTACTTCAACTTCTCCTTTAACTTCCTAAGTGAATGGACAAATTCCCACACCGCTCGCTTCTCCACCAACCGTTGTTCCTGCTCAAGCTTCGGCTCCATATCCCGCATTGTCTAGCCAACATTAGAGTCGGAGGAAGGGGCGGAGCTGGGTAGCAGAGGGAGAGGCACGGCGAGAGAAAAGTCTCGTTGGGGCAAAGGGAGGGTAAGGTCACGGATACGACCACTAGAGCTATTGGCAGACGACGGCGGTTGAATGGGTGAGATGTAATCTCTGAACAAAAGTGATAAGACCAATGAATTAAAGCTTGACGAGTTTTATGAAAATAGTGATGATTTTGATGGAAGAGTTCTAATTTACGATGGTGTGCACGCGATTTGTGCTTGCGGTGCACGAGATTGTGATGACGATGAAAACAATGGGTGCATGTAAAACTTTACATACACAGGTAGGAGCTGCATGTAACTATATATGGTTATTTTTGTCGTTTCAACAGAAAATAAATTTTTATGAAAACAAGTTTTTTTGTTGAACTGAGCCGAATTTTTTTTTTCAGTTGGTACCGACCTGAAGTTCTACCGTGTATATATACCTTTGGGCTGTAAAAGGACCAACTCGGTCCTTCTATTCTAGTAGTTTCTTCAAATGCGTAATGAAAATGGTAAATAATAATTTCAACAAAAAGAAAAAATATTATTGTAACGTACGGGTGATTCTGGAATATGCACGCATCTCTCTCTCTATCTTTCTGATATTTTCTCATTAAATTATATATGTAAGCCAAGTAAAAAAAAAAAGTTGCTGGGAATTTCTGCAAAATAAAACCTTGAGCGGCTACAAAGGAAGTGATTTAGCACCATCCAAATCTACTGTTTCTTGATTTCCCCCGCCGAACGGTGCTACCGCCGTTTCACCTGTCAAAATTTCTTTCCCAGCTCTAAAATTATTCTGAATCCAATTAGAACAAATAAAAAAAAACATTCAATTTCTTGTCCGATTCTAATTATTATCCCACTTTCTTTATCTCAATCAAATAGCGGCAGTTCAATCCATCCTGTTTAACTGATCTTGCCGGAAGAGGTAAATAACACTTTTTGATTGTTTAATATCCCAATTTACAATTTAATTTTGTTTTTTTTCCTGCTTTGAGATCCAGAACTGATTTGGGAATGTTGATTTTTGTACCCTGATTTTAAGCTGCAGCGAAAGTTTGATAATTTTCTCTTTTCTTGGTAGATCTAACATGAAATTCAGGAAATATTATTGGGCATTTGCAGTTAACGTATGCGTCCCGTAGTTTGCAGCTGTTGGGATCCAATTGAATATCGGGTTGGATTGGGTCTTCCCTTTGATTATTTGGGTATTATATTATCCAATTGTGATAATTGAGATTTGTTTTGTGACTATGAAGTAGATTGTATGAATTGGTTTTAGTAAATATAGATTGTATGAATTGGTTTTAGTAAATTATACAACTTGAAAGGCATCTGTAGATTTGCAGTAGTAGTTTTTTAATGGTACGGCTGTTTCAAAATTTGTAGATTTGCAGTAGTAGTTTTTTAATGGTACGGCTGTTTCAAAATTTATACGCTAGAAGACGGGAATTTATAGAATGCTTTTACTAAATATCAAGGTGTACTATGTTATGTGTAAACCGTTGGATTGGTAAATCAAGAAATAATATCCCTGTGCGGAATCTTTGGAAGCTGTTGTTCATGATCTTGAAATTGTAGGGCTTCTCATATTTCAAACTTAAATATTTATGATTCTGAAAGTTTCTTGCAATGATGTTGTCTCACGTACATAAAAATTGATCACAGGTATTAGCCTTTTAAAGATCAAATTTCCATCCGCGCTTTCCTTTTGTCTTGGAGCACGTGATTTGGAGAATGGTCCGAAGGTGTTTTTTTTAAAAAATATTTTTCCTCTTCTTATAGGGTTTTGCATTTTTAATGTATCGTTCTAGTAAAATTTTCTCCTTTTTTACAGGAATGGAGCTTATTAATGTTCATGAAATACCATGTTGCAGTGCTTAGCAGGGTTCAAGCATTTATGTGCTCCATTTCTTCAATGCTTTGAACTTGATACGCAATCAAGGGGCCTTGAGGATCCTGAAATTCTTGCGAGAGAGACTGTGTGTATGCATTACACCACAATCTTTATTAATCAACCTCCAAGTTCAACTACCGTGCCTAACCTCTATGAAATAAAAGAAAGGGAAAAGGAACCAATACTATATAATGGACAGTATAAGAATGTGGATTGAAGATATACTATCTCACCGTGCCTAACCTCTATGAAATAAAAGAAAGGGAAAAGGAACCAATACTATATAATGGACAGTATAAGAATGTGGATTTAAGATATACTATCTCCATGCCTAATTGATTGGATTTAAGATATACTATCTCCATGCCTAATTTGTTGAAAAAGTGAGATTTGAAAATTTTACCCTTTTGCTCTATAAAACAGTGGTTTAGATGAGACTATATTTTTTGGACAGAAACTTCCCATTTTTATGAAATGAAAAATTAATTATTTATGGATTGCATAAGATGGAAATGATTAATTCACTGAGACTCAAAGGGAGTGTTTCTTGTTAAACCGGATCTATTGAAGCATATTAATCCACACTATCTGCCTCACTTTCGGAAGGCTGAGAACCTGATATTTTCATTCAGTCGTTATAGCAGTTAAAAGTGTTGATGGAGATAGGTCATCGTAAAGATAAACATTGTTATTTTGTTTACCGATTTCTTGGCCCTCCATATTCTTTGTGCTATACAATTCATATGTTATTCTCTAGCCCGACCAGATATGCAGCTATTTTGTAATTGATTTCCTTTTCTGCAGTTAGTGTAAGTGAAATAGAAGCACTTTATGAGCTGTTTAAAAAGATCAGCAGTGCCGTGATCGATGACGGGCTGATCAACAAGGTTCTTATATATTTGCAGACGTCAAAGAATTTCCTCTCTCTGTCATTTTTTTTATATTTAAATATCCTTGTGGGGGAACTTATCCACTTGTTTCTTTTCTGTTTTTTTGGCACCATAACCCTTTCAAACACCAGTCGTATAATTCAAATTTCCCTATGTCATTTTGCAGGAAGAATTTCAATTAGCATTGTTTAAGACAAACAAAAAAGAGAGTCTGTTTGCCGATCGGGTACTTTACAGTTTTAAGCATGTGTTGTCTGCAATTCTTTTGACACATACAGTTTCTGGGTGGATGTTTTTAAGTAAAAGGCTGTTATCATGCATTATCCGAGTTCTTTTCATGTTACTTCCTCTTTGAGCGTTTCCAATGGGCACAGCATGCAACAAGATTGTGGTTCTACATTAGATATATATGTTGATGCAGGTGAAGTTTTAGGCACTAATTTGAATGATATGTTGCAATTCATGCACGCTTATTTTAAAGAGAGAGAAATGCATCTTCCTTTTAAAAGATAAGTAGTCCATGGGGTAAAACTTCCTTAAGATACGACCTTACTGGTCATGGGTTCAACTTACATGTGATGAATTGTGCTTATTTTTTATTTTACCTTATGCTTATGTTTATTAGTTTAGAAGAGTCTAAAAAATTTCATGCGTCTCTTCTTCTCATCTACACATTTCTGGGAGCAGGTTTTTGACTTGTTTGATACCAAGCATAATGGAATTCTTGGTTTTGAGGAGTTCGCCCGTGCACTCTCTGTATTCCATCCAAATGCTTCTATTGATGATAAGATTGAATGTATGTGAAATATCTGATACTCCAGTAATGAGGCTCTTCTCAACACTTGTAGACTTTCTGATATGGTAACCATTTTGACATATAATTTTTTTGGCACTGCAGTTTCTTTTCAATTGTATGATCTCAAGCACCAAGGTTTTATTGAGAGGCAAGAGGTGAACATTTTTCTCACTTTGTTTTTTTTTTTTTTTTTGTTCTAGGGAGTGAAATCTGAGCTGCAGCTTCTGTAGTTCAGCCTATTTCTTTCTGTTATCTTAACCACTTGGTCCTTATTCGTCAGCTTTTATATACCTATATATGTACAGATGTACATGTATATGTTATGATTCATGAGTAAGAGTTACTGGTATCTATGCTTAAAGAGAGAAGCAGAACGAATGCAACCTTTTTTGTCACATGTATTACCTTTTTGCTTGATGAGCATGCATTGCATGTAGCATATGTGGTGTTATTATTTTGTCATCTGTGGAGAACGGATGCTTCTTGTGTGTGTGTGTTGTGATTATTTTATCAGCCATTGCTTTTTCAAAGGGGATTCTTGATTAGTTTCACTCTAATTTTATCATTTTTCGTTGTATTAATTACATCTGTGAACAATTATAGTCTGAACAATTTATGTAGTTTTTTTCGTTGCATGGTTGACAGTCAAGGAAGCTTGAAAACTTTTGGATATCTCTCCATTTCTACTTGTTTTTTCATGCATTCATGTCAATATCTGCAGTGTGTTCAAGGACATAGAACCTTCTTGAAAGCACTTCAAATTTATTCCCTTTTCTCTCGCTTGAATTCATAAACTCTGAACGCTCAAGGATCTCAATTAACTTTCGTTTTTTAGTATCTTCTAGATTAGTTCTTCAATCATAACTGGTTGAGCATGAATTACATTCAAGTGAGAGATCCTCTGTACAAACCTTGTAAATTTGCTTGAATATGTGATATTTGTATATATATAATAGTTACTTTTACACTAGTTCAATTGAAAAGGGGATGACATGCTTTATGAAAATGTTTATGCTGTAATTTGGTGTTCACCATGTGCACGTCCTGCCTAATTATACTCTACGTAACTATTTTACACAGTCGACCTATATCACATCCTAAAACTGTTGAGAAATTACTCAAAATGATATCGGTTATAGGTGGCATACTTTCATAGAAGTCTTATTTTTCGTAACATATTACATATACCGCTTGATATATACAGGTAAAGCAAATGGTGGTTGCCACTCTTGCTGAATCTGGTATGAATCTGTCAGATGAAGTTATAGAGAGCATCATTGACAAGGTTGTTCATCTACTACCTAATTTTGTTGTATATGTTCTTTGGTTCGACCTCATCATATTTCTCTCTCATATCCTACTTAGAAAGCGTGGTAAACTTTAATTAATGAATAAAAACTCGACTACTATTCAGTGAATTGAACTCCTCGAATGAAAAGCAGGTTTTTCTTGTTGTCATAATATCACAGAGATTCAGTAGTCACTTGTTAAGATTCTTAAGTGTATGCATTATCATTTGTTGTACTTGTTTTCATTGGTTCGCGGATATTTCTGTTTTATTTCAGACCTTTGAGGAAGCTGATACGAAGCATGATGGAAAGATTGATAAAGAAGAATGGAGAAGTCTAGTCTTGCGGCATCCTTCGCTTTTGAAAAATATGACCCTTCAATATCTCAAGTACGTGCCAATTTCATCGTCCGCATATCTCATTATCAGATATTCCTTTGGTTGACCCTTGATTTTGCTACTGTTAATTTATACTTCACGTTACTAAGAAGTATGCTAATAAACCCAATAAGGATAGACTATCTAGTGAAATAATTTTGAGCCTGTTAAAGGTGGGAAATTGTGCTTGTGGAAACAATCGAATAGCATGAGATAAAAACGCAAAAGACCTGAATGAACTCGAATTTGTTGAGATTTTTTTTTTATATTGCCATAAATTTTCACAAAAAACCAGAAAATTTTGTACTTGGGTGTGAATTTATGGGTTGGCATTGTGCATTCTAAGTTTACTGGTTTGTATTGATTATGATCACATATTCTCACTTACACAGGGACATCACGACGACATTCCCAAGCTTTGTATTTCACTCGAGAGTTGAGGATACCTGATTTTCCGTTTTTCTTGTGATGATTCTTATCAATGACTCCTGCCATCTCTTTGTGTGATTTTTGTTTTTCACCTTCTTGTCATGCTCTGATTTAGCTCTTTTTATCGAAAATCGTGTTTGGATTTGGATTTTGATTGTAAAAATTATTAGAATTAATAAAAATCGAATTCGATGAGAGTTTACATACATTTTTCGAGCATTGACAAACACTAACAAGAACTTTACCACGGCAAAAACGTTATCCTAATATCATTTTTTGTGTCATTGCGGCATCCAAAATGGTGAATGACGTGGTTCTAATTTTAAATCAGTTCACAAATTATTTTTGTAAAATTTATAGTGATGATTCTCATATGGAGACTAGCATTTATTATTATTATTATTATTATTATTATATAAATATATTCCAAACAATAACTATAGGTGTAATCTTTTGTTGAGTAAAAAATATGTCACAAAATATTAGTCGCATCAATCAAATCAGAGATTTAATGGACGTATTATTTATACAATTATTTAATTAGAAGATTATATAACCAAATTCTCAGAATTTTCCTTAGTTCAAACAAAATTCAGCTTAATGTGTCTACCTCAAAATCTACCACAGCATAAATGCGTCTATTGGCACTTTTAAACTAAGATACCCAGGCGATAGTATGATGAATACCACGAATTCTAATAATCAACCAAGTCGTCTCGCCACGTACAAAAACCACGTGCGAAATCCGTATACCAGATTTGACATGGTACTTAGTAGTTAAGAAATCAGGATATGACATAATCATCAAGGCAGCAACACGCCTAGCCTAAACACAAACCAGAGAAGCAGCAAAGACAACATTGGCGTACAATAAATAGCTCACCGCATATATAAGAGAAATAGATGGTTTAAACAAATAGCAATCAAAATGCGTCTACACCATGATCATAAAATGGGAAGATAAGGGAACAGAGATTCTAAAATTAACCCAAGAGTGGTGTTTAATCAACTTCCTCCATCTTGCTGCCCTCGGCATCAGCATCGGTTTCTTCCAAAGGTGGCATATCAGCATCTCCATCGGCAGTATCATCATCAATGCTCAGCCCAAGTTTAAGCATCCTGTGAATACGGTTTCCAAAAGTCGAAGGCTCATCCAGGCTGAACCCAGAGGTGAGCAGAGCAGTCTCAAACAGCAGCATAACCAAGTCCTTCACGGACTTATCATTCTTGTCAGCATCAGCCCTCTTTCTAAGCTCCTCCATGATGGAGTTCTCGGGATTGATCTCCATTGTTTTCTTGCTAGACATGTATCCAGCCATGTTAGAATCTCTTAAAGCTTGTGCCTTCATAATCCTCTCCATGTTTGCTGTCCACCCATATTCACCAGTCACCAGACAACAGGGAGAGTCAACCACACGGTTGGAAACCACTACCTTCTCAACCTTGTCCCCAAGGACATCCTTAATCACCTTGCACAGGCCCTCGAACTTTTCTTTCAACTCCTCAGCCTTCTTCTTTTCATCCTCTCCCTCGTCAAGCTTTAGACCTTCCTTGGTAGCAGATACAAGTTTCTTACCCTCAAATTCCTTCAATTGACCTATAGCATACTCATCAATCGCATCAACCATGTACAGGACTTCATAACCCTTCTTCTTTAACTTCTCAAGGAAGGGTGAGTTCTCAACAGCCCTCTTGCTCTCACCGGTAATGTAGTAAATGTCATTTTGGCCTTCCTTCATTCTGGTCACATAGTCCTTCAAGCTTGTCAACTCATCACCACTCTTGGTAGAGTGGTACCTGAGCAATTCAGCAAGCTTACCCTTGTTCTGAGAATCTTCATGGATACCTAGCTTGAGGTTCTTCGAGAAAGCCTCGTAGAATTTGTTATAGTCTTCCTTGTTCTCGGCAATCTCGAAGATGAGATCAAGGCACTTCTTTACCAGGTTCTTACGGATGACCTTCAAAATCTTGTTCTGTTGTAGCATCTCACGAGAGATGTTAAGAGGTAGGTCCTCAGAGTCCACGATTCCCTTCACAAAGCTCAGGTACTCGGGGATCAACTCCTCACAATTGTCCATGATAAAGACACGGCGAACATAAAGCTTAATGTTGTTGGGTTTCTTCTTAGTGTCAAATAGATCAAATGGCGCCCTCTTTGGAACAAATAGAACAGCCTTGAACTCAAGCTGACCTTCGACAGAGAAGTGCTTCACTGCCAAGTGTTCCTCCCAGTCATTGGTGAGGCTCTTGTAAAAGGCAGCATACTCTTCCTTTGTGATTTCTTCAGGCTTCCTCATCCAGATGGGCTTTTGCTTGTTCACCAGATTCCACTCGTGAGACACTTCCTTGATCTTTTTCTTTTTCTTCTCTGCTTTCTCCTTCTCTTCATCAACTTCTTCAACCTTTCCTTCCTCATCCTTTTTGTCGTCCTCATCCTCATCATCAGATATCTCCTTCTCTGTAGTCTTTTCAACCCAAAGAGAGATTGGGTAGCTAATAAACTCGGAGTGCTTCTTGATCAAATCCTTCAGCCTGCGCTCCTCAAGATATTCAAGCTGGTCCTCTTTGAGATACAGGATGATCTTAGTACCCCTGCCAAGGTTTTCACCGGAAGTATCTCTGGTGACAGTGAATGAACCACCAGCCTGGGATTCCCATACATACTGCTCATCATCATTATGCTTTGTAGTTACAATGACCTTCTCAGCAACCAAGTAAGCTGAGTAGAAACCAACACCAAACTGCCCGATCATGCTGACATCAGCCCCAGCAGCAAGGGCTTCCATAAATTCCTTGGTTCCAGACCTCGCAATTGTACCGAGATTGTTTACCAAGTCTGCAGTATTTAACATGTTCAGCACACAATCACAAAATAAAATAAAACATCAAACAAAACCAAAAAAAATTTGACACATGCCTGCCTTTGTCATCCCAATACCACTGTCAATAATAGTCAGCGAATTGTTGGCTTTGTCAGGAATGATGTGAATAAAGAGCTCTGGTTGAGCATCTAACTTGCTCTTATCCGTCAAGCTTTCAAAACGAATCTTGTCAAGAGCCTGATTGCAACAATAATTATTAATATTCACTTCATTGGAAAATATCTTTCATTCATCCAACCAAAGTGATCGAAACACAGCACCACATAGACAAATACATGCTAGGTTCGAGGTTTGTTCACGACTAACTGTTCACATGAATCAGTTCACTAGCAACGATAATGTTTACAAAGCACTATTGCTGCAAATGTCGAAAACTAGTCCATTCATTTGGAAATCTTAAATATAATGTGAAACATGGCAATTCCAATGGGATGAATCAATGGTGCTGATCACTATCCGAGGATACAATTAAAAACTCACTGCATTCCCAACCTAAAGGTGCGTGAGCTAGTCCATTCATTTGGTAATCTTAAATATAATGTGAAACATGACAATTCCAATTGGATGAATCAATGGTGCTGATTACTATCCGAGGATACAATTATAAACTCACTGCATTCCCAACCTAAAGGTGCGTGAGCATTTATCTGAATGCGAGAAAACGAGTCCAATTTTCAGATTGTTCATTCTGTTCAACCACTAAAGGCATCTCTGTTAGCCTACACCAGTATTAAAACATGTTTTCGGAACTTGAAAAACCAACACAGCAGACACATATCAAAGGGCCAAGGCAACAAAATTATTAATTAAGAGATCTAGATCCAAAAACCACGAGAAATTACGAACACGTGTAATGCTACGCATGGATCATACATTCATACTGAGCATAAACCAAAACAAAAAGTAAATCCACTTATTTAAGAACGACAACATACCAAAAAGATATCAAAATAAGAAAACGGCGACCTAATACAATCACAGCAATGCGAAAGAGATAAAAGACTTACGTCAGAACAGTTACTGATCAGTTCACGGAGAAAGATCTCCTTATTGCTGTAGAAAGTGTTGATAATCAAACTCAACAGCTGGTTGATCTCCGCTTGGAACGCAAACGTCTCCGTATCTGCCATATCTGCTATCTCTACTCAATTTTTCACACGAAAGACTTAAAAGATACGAATGCTAGGGTTTTTGCTGTGAGTGAAAGGAATACAGCAAGAAGCAGGGTGCGGTGGAGGAAATGACCACTTTATATAATTGTATTCGCTAGGGTTTCTAGATCCTTCGTTTTTTTATGGCGTATTACTAATATATATTTCGGTTTTTTTATTGTAGAATAAGTTTTATGGGTAATTTTTTCTCCGGCTTTGTTTCGGTCCGTTGTTGGAAACCCGGACCGCTATCCCCTCTAATCTCGACTTGTATGTTATCGGTGAATTATCTATATGTACCATGTTATCAGGTAATAATCTCTCAAAATAAATATATTTTGGAATTGTAAGTAAATTTTGATATTTTAATTTGCATGAAAAATATTCACTTTTTAAATAAATATTATAAAAAATTTGTCAATTCATTTATCTAATAATAAAGGCTTATCAATCACTTATTTAATTAAATGGTTTCACATGTTGGCTCATACAATTATTTCAAATATATTATATTAAAAATAATAAATTTTTTTGATTTTAAATTAATAAAGAATAAGAATAATAAATTATGTCCACGTAATGTGGGCGCCACTTAGTTAAATATATCTAGTGTATTCCTATATTGTTTAGAAAATTAAATATTATAATCATTTAAATTAAAATTAAAATTTAAAAATATATTAAATTTATTTATATGCATTATCATTTATATCTTATGATGCACGGATACTCCTAAAAATCACTCAGTACAGTGTCGGACACTTTTAGGATACCGACACTACTCGGACACGTGTCGAACACGCTACGTGGCATTTTTCTAAAAAAATAAAATCGGACACCCGTATCGCACACTCCTTCAAAATCAAATACCCGTGTATGACATGGTTGATGAGCGTGTCCGACTTAGAAATGATATATTTGGGAAGGTCCGCTAACAAATTTGACATCCACATCCTCATTCCTCCACACCTAGAACAAGATACTTTAGCTTGAAATTATTATCTCACTTGATGAAAAGATGTGACCTCACGTTCGGTGGGTCCCTTAATCAAGCAATTGTCTATGAGTCGCTGATTCATTCTTCAACAGGCATGCGGTCATAGCCCTGACTCCTCCCACTGCTTGGGAGCTTACGGTTTCATGTTCTATTTCACTCCCCAGTGGGGGTTCTTTTCACCCTTCCTCACGGTACTGCTTCGCTATCGGTCACCCCAGAAGTATTTAGCCTTACAATGTGGTCATTGCTGATTCACACGGGATTCCACGTGTCTCATGCTACTCGGGTCAGAGCGTAACCTAGTGATGCTTTCGGCTACTGGACTTTCACCATTTAGGGTGCAACATTTTTGTTATTCACACATGGATTATTTTAACGTAAACAACTGAAGAATGTTTCAAATTTACCAACACGTGGCCCTAAAAATTTCGGCATGACCGCAGCACATGAGGGACATACCAACAATCATACATATATCAATGCACCCATACTGAAAGTATATACATAATACCATCTATCTATGCACAATAAGCATCCATCACATATCCATACTACAAATATTTACATAATACCATCTATCATATATATATCGATATACCAATACTGAAAATATTTACATAATACCATCAACATTAAATAAACACCAAATATCAAACATATCCAATACTGAGCAAAAATAAACTTAATATACATAAGTTTGCGTTCCAAGACACATCCTACGACTGGGATAGACAGAAAACAACCTGAGGTATAGCTTCTAGCCAGCATTCCCTCTTTGGGATCCTGGTTACCAGTACTACCTGTCATTGTCCATACACAAAGACAACAACAGCCCCCATTGGGGGTGAGGCAAAGTCCAATATGTAACTATAAAATAATTACAACATGTCTCCATAAAATGTGATAGATGATGCAATGCATGTAAGGTACAAATCATCTCGAGATATCATACTTCCGGAATCCAAGGAAATAGTCATTAACAATATCAAGCTCGAGCAGAGGGTGGTGACACACACTGAGCTACGACATCTCTCGTTGTGCCTGTGTTGTGCCCAACATCCCTCGTGCATAGGTCCGGCTACAACGCGCTTGACTACAGTTCCTACTTAAACTGTCTGTCATCATCGTGCACAGCGTCCCCAATGACATTATTGATCTCATCATAATCAAAGGGTATCAAATGAGCTGTAAGATCAATATTATATGCCCAATGAATCATATATGCATCATGTGACATATGCAACTCAATATGTCATGTTCGATGTATATATATATATATGATGTGTGTCAACAAAACATTTATTTTCATACACCGATATGCCAATTATGAATGGCATGAATGCTCCATATTTTAAAATAAAACCATGTAGCCAAGTAATCTCACATAGTTTACATAATTCAACAAATCATGTATCAAATAATATAGATATCTGTCGTATGTTACCGATCACAACATACTTTATTCCTTGGTTAACTCATAAGATAGGGGGATTCACTCTACAACATAAATCATATGCAAGCCAGCAAGCGATTTACCTAAAATCGAATATTTATAAACTAGATCATCACAAATATTTAATTACTAACATGATAAAGTTGGACTTTCTTATCCTTGATTAATCCATATAATTATTACAAATTGAACTAAATGTAGTACAAAAGTTGGTGATTAGAGTACAACCCACCATTTAATGACAACAGAGAGGATTACCCACTGAAGTTGGACATGTTAGATTATTTTAGGACTCCGTTAACTTCATCCCATTACTACTTTTCTTTAAAAATAACACCTATCCATGTAGGTTCCTTTATGTAAGTTTTACGTTAAATTTCTATTACGACATAGTGGCAATATATCGACATGATAGTATAGCAAGAAAACACCTTCAAGTCAATGGAATACAATCCCATAACAACCATAGAACTCAGAATTTCGAACCATAATTTAGCATATTTTATTTTTATTCCTCCAACACATGTTTCGATTGTATACTTGAACAAATCATTCAAGGAAAACCATTTCAATTCAAATTTGTATAGCACAAGTGAGTGTCCAGTATATAGCTTCAACATATTCCCACCATTTAAATCAATTTAACCAAACTAAACCAAAGCTGTAAGCTCACACATGCACACATAGCAGGGGACGATATACCAATCCTTCTTATGCTACTGTTTCTACAATTTTCAAAAACAAGATTTTTGCTCCAAACATGCAAGATCTTTACACCAATAAATCAACAGATTTTTGAACACAAAGATGCTCCAACATCATATCCAACTCAAATCATATTTCAACCAAAAGTTAAAGTATGGGTGTTCATCGGTTCGGTTAACCGACCGAACCGAAGAAGTTCGGTACAAACAGAAAAAATTTGGTTCGCTTTTTTTAAAAAAAAAATCTGTTTTCGATTCGATTTCCTGTTCCAGGGTTCGGTTAACCAAACTAAAAACCGAAACTTTTAAAAATTTAAATTTATTACTTTTTTATGGTTTTGTTCATGACCGGGTGAGTAAGAACTCGTAAATTAACTACATGTTTAACTACGTGTTTTCAAGTATAATATAATTTATTTTGTTTTCTTCTTTAAACTCGACTTTTGGAACAAATAGCTTCTAAATAATGTTAGAAATTTAGTACTAAAAGGCCAAATGTTCAAAATTCTTTTGAGTCCAATAAATGATGTATTAGTTTTGTATTTATGTTGGGTTTTCTTTTGACTAATCCTCCAAAAAAATTAAAAAAATGAAAAATAAAAAAATTTCGGTTAAAACCGAAACTGTACGAACCATACCGAAACAATCGAACAATTTTCGGTTCGGTTTTCGATTTTGAGATTTGTGAACCGAAATTTTGGTCGGTTTGGTTCGGTTTTGTACCGATGAACACCCCTAAGTTAAAGCTCAAAATGAAGGCTAAAACTGGATAAATCGAGCTCACCATCGTGCGCAGAAACTGGTGGCTGCATGCACGTTTTCCGGCGACTCGCGACGGCGAGAATGGCAAAGATCGGAGGCAAAACGCCGGTCATGGTGGGGGAGAGGGTTTAGACATCTGACTTCGAACAATCTATGGTTAAAAAGAAGAAATCGAACAAAAAACACATGAACCTAGCCACGTATTTCGTACCTTTCAGGGCAAAATCTGACTAATTCCTCGAAGTAAACGATGAATACTTGGTATGGCAACATGCCACGGTAAGTGGGGAGCATGATGGTAGGTTGGGTTCGCCGGGAGGTGGCCGGATGGCGGCGGGCGCACGCCTTTTCCAGTCGGAGGTCAGACGGAGAAAAAGGGTCGCGACGTGTGTGTATGTTTTTACATATTTTAGTGTGTGTGACATAAATGACACCAACAAACATTACTAGTTGTATTCCAGTCAGTTATGTAGATTGGAGTGTCACTGGTATATTGATTCATTAAATGTACAGACGACACTTGGGATTTATATCCATTACTATATCACAAAAATTAATTCTTCATTTTCATAAATTATTTTGAAAATATTATCGGAGTTTATTCGACCATTTCAAAAATATATCATGTTCCGATTTAACTGGCAATCGATATTCATATTGTCAATTTCATATCTAATAACTTAACTTCAAATTAATTATTCATTAATTCATAAATTATATTTAATTTAAATTAATGAAATCTCGGAGCCTTACAAACACGAGTTTTGACACGTGATGGGCTGACCTCATATGGTCGAGCACTCTTAGGCAGTAGCAAGTGTATATGTAGTTGAGAGATGGCAGTTCCCTGTTACTAACATTTCGTAATACTGTAGTCTCATTTAGTATGTCGCCTTTTTGTTTATTTTAAGTTATCTTCTTCCTTAAATTTTCCTTAAAATACACTTAAATTGTATAAAATATCAATTTTACAGTATGGTAAGCATGAAAGATTAATTCTTTTTAAAATTATATGTTCTTTACTTTCCACTTTGTAAAGAGGGTAAATATGCAATGTGGATTTTCAATTCCTTCCAATCTAAAATAAAGATGGATAAATATGCAATGCGGATTTTCATTTCCTTCCAATCTAAAATAAAACTGAGCAGTATAATAATTTACAATTTACAATTTATTAATGGACAAATATAAAACATCAATAAATTATCAGAAAAAATTCACCACAAAGTACTTTCTTGGCACATTTGCACTCTTATAATTTTCTCACATAAAAGAAGAGGTCTCTTAAACATGTAAAGAACATGATCTTGCATTTCTTCAAATCGCGCAAGTTCTTACTTTTTTAACCGAGCATTGTAATAATTGTATTATAAAAACTAAACTCGGTAATTATAGTATTTCTTGAAATCAAGCAAGTCTCTTGCTTGAAATATTCGTATTGTAATTATTTATCTAGTACTTTTTACCTACAATCTATAAACTCGAATGTTTATTATGAACTTTTGGTTTAATTTTATGTAATAACTTTTCCTAGATTCGCCCCTGCTCTTAGGTCCTGACCAAGATACCACCAGTACATCTCTTCCACGACCTCTTAAATAGAAAATATAGAAAAGATTCAACTTACTCGAGCAAACTTTTAGAACCTTAGTAATTAACCAAGATGGTCCCGACAATCATAAAAATATCCCACAGATGAAGGAAAAATTGACAGAATCGTGCTACACATGTATAGCAAAGTAAGATTAGTTTTGTATCGGTTTTAGCTTTATGCGTACAATATTATCCTCCACCCTACATTTTTTATGAACTCTGGTCATTAAAATTTTCAAAATAACAAAAAAATTAATAAACCGATTAGATTAAATTGATAAATTATATTATTTTGACGAATTCGACGAGTATATTCCAAATTCATATATAGTTTGATCTTATCAGAAAATTAAATTAAAAAACACAAAAAAGAAGAAGCAAAAGAATAATAAAAAACTGCAACTTAACATATATAGTGAAGATAACATCATCGTCTCCCAACTTCCTAGTCTTGAATCTTTACTCTCGAATCTCGATCACTTCTCCGTCTTTATTGATTTTTTAATGGAGAGGGAAACAAGATAAATTATGAAATAAACGACATTCCAAGCTTAAATTTCTGGGTTTAAGGAGTCACTATTGCCCCCGGTCTGTTGTTTGGCACGACATCAACTCGAAGAATCATATATATATATACTAGTTTTTTTTGGCACCGCACAAGGTGCAGTGCCAAGTACGAGCATGTTGGTCAATTTTTTCCTGATTTTGTCAAAAAATATAACAATTCAAATGATCGATTTTAACAATTTTTTTTCTAAAAAACGACTATGCTATGGTAAATGAATGGGAAAAAAAATAACCAAATGACTACTCTATCTTTTTTTAAAAAAAATGATGTTCATCTTACTATATAAATTGAAAAAATAACATTTGAAGTTGCGTGCATAAATCAATTAAGATATATTTTTTCCTAATCGATTCAGGCCAAACACAAGCATCAACAATATTTAAAAACAAATTAAAAAAAAATTGGAAAACAAAAATAAAAATAAAATAATGAATAGTACTTTACTATTTATTACAATAGTAATGAAAAGTAAAACTTAGCCACCTAATATATAGTTATAATTATAATATATATATATATATAATTTTTTTTTGAAAGTACTCGAAGATTAAGTTCCATAGCTTTATAGTCCCGTTGTTTATATTATGATCACGTGCTTACAACTTTGGTAAAAACTATAGTTGGAAGTAGGGGTGTGCAACGGTTAATCGGCCGAAACAAATTTTTGTTCGGCTTTCGGTTTTTTAAAAAAAAACCGGTTTGATTTTCGGTTATAGGGATCGGCTAATCAAACCGAACCGAAAACCATTTTTTTTAAAAAAAGTGATTGTTTTTAATTTTTTTAAATAAATTTAAATCGTTTATATATATATTTTTAATGGTTTCGCTCGTAATCGCATGAGTGAAAACTCGTAATTTAACTACGTGTTTTTAAGTATAATATAATTTATTTTGTTGTCTTCTTTAAACGCGACTTTTTGATATAAATAACTTCAAAATAATATTAGAACTTTAGAACTAAAAGGTTAAAAATTATTTTGAGCCCAGTATATGATGTATTATTATTATATTTATGCATTTCGACTAATTATCCAATTCCAAAATTTTTTGAAAAAAAAACAATTCGAACATTAACCGAATCAAACAGAACAGAAAAGTTCGACTAAAATCGAAACCGAACCAAACAAATTCGGTTTTCTGTTTTTTCAAATTTCTGAAATTTCGGTTCGGTCAATCGAAAGTTCGGTTCGGTTTGAAACCGAACCGATGAACACCCCTAGTTGGAAGTCTTTATTTTTTTGTAGTGACAACGTAAAAGCCCTGAGTAAACGACCGGTGGAAATGAGAGACCGCACCACGTGGGCCAAAAGTCATATAGATTTTGGGTATTTGATTTTCTTGCTGCTGCAATTGGTTCGCTAAAATAAAACATCTATTGATCATCTGAAATAAAACAGAAGCAGAGAAGTAAGTTATGACATGCTTTTGGTTGCTTTAACTTATGTCATAGCAATTTTGAAAATAATTGAAGTTGGTTAAACTGTTTTTTTTTTTATTTCAATAACAAACAATTAATATTTTTGCTTAAAAATAATTTTTTCTAATTTTAAGCAAATAAATATAAGACGAAAATGGAATTAAAAATAGCCCTTGATCGTTCTTTAATTTGTTATACATACCATTCATCTTCATATTCTTTTCCTATTTCCGTTTCCATAAAATTTATTTGATAATTCAAGGATTTGCTCAATCAATCAGCCTTTTACCAAGTATTTGTTAGATTATTTTTGTATACAACAACCACCACTTGTTTGTGTTATTAATATCAATAAATGATCTGTGCCAAGAAATTTCGCTTTCTTGATTTTAATATGGAATGCAACTTGCTATAAGAATCTTTCTTGGCTAAAATTTTGCATCCCCTAGACACGCTTTCTATCATTTAGCGTTTCAATTCTCTATGCTACCCCATATCTCATGGGATAGTGTTCCATGGGGTACATCCAATCATTCATTGGGAATATTCTCACGTAACAATAATGTATTCTCCATGGAAATATTTCCAACCATCATTGGAAATATTCTCAATAATGATTGGATATACTCCATGGGGCACTGCCCCATGAGGTAGCATAGAATATTTCAAGGTTAAGATATGATTTTTATTTCTGGTTGAAAGTTGATTTCTGTCTCCATGAGTGGAACTAGAGTTATATTAATGTCTGAGCCTGCATCTTTAGTTGAACTTGTCGCCTAGCGTGTACCGTGTACGAGTTGACTTTTGAGTTCTTTTTTTTTTTTAAATATATATATATACCTGTATTTATGACATACTTGGTGTGACATAAGCTTAGTGGTGAATTTTTAACGCAATGAAGCATACATTAGGCCTAAAATACTGATTTTCCATTTTCTTGTGTGAGATAAGCTTATGGCTTTCTACACAATAAATATGAGAATATTGAATTCATATGGTCCATGATAATTCACAACTTGTTATTCATACTGCTCATTTGTGTTTTCCTTTCATCTTCCCAATTCAAGTGGACTTGTATAATTTGATCCATTGGCCATCATACACTTTTACCAAGTATTTACACAACCAGCTGTTCTTTAACATTAAATTTTATAAAAAGAGCAATCAGAACTCTTCACAAGGAGGAGAAAAGAGAGACTAAAATCATGGCTGAACTTGCTATTAGTGCAGTATCATCGATTTTGATTGAGTTTGTCGTCACAAAATATCTGGACAAACTCAATGTTAATGAAGATGTGGTGAAGGTAGTCCAGAGTATGAAAGGTTGGCTGGGAACAATGAAGGCCTTTATGGAAGACCATGGCGACAACAAAGGGACCAGAAAGGGCCTTGAATATAAGGTGGAGCGAGTTCGAGAGATTGCTTTTGAAATTGAGGATGTTCTTGATGAGATTGTCTTTCATTCCAACCATGTATTTCACCTCCACAAAATCATACAGAAGGGTCACAAAAAACTCCACAATATCCGGCATGGGTTCCCGCTTCGTGGGATTTCCGGAAAGATAGCAAATATCAAGGAGAAGATTGAGGATACAAAGTCACAAGCTGCTTTTGCAGATGGATGCTCCAGTTCAAATTCGGAATCAGGTTCTGGCTCTTGGATAGGACACCGGGTGAGTCCTCTTCTTCTTGATGATGCAATGGTTGGTTACACAAATTTGAAGGAAACATTTATGAGTCAGTTGATGGATGGAGAAAAGAGTCTGGCCACGCTGTCCGTGGTTGGTCCTGCGGGCTCGGGGAAGACTACGTTCATAAAGAACATGTTTTGGAAGCCAAGGTTTCGAGGACGATTTGATTGCCATGCTTGGGTTCACGTGTCCAAGGAGTTTGATTTGAGGGCAATCTATATCAATATGCTAAAGCAATTTCGCGATTGGAGGAAGGAGTCATATCATACATTTGACACTTCACAGGCGTTAACACAGTTAATAAAATATCTGGAAGAAAGGAGATATATAATTGTTCTAGATGATATTTGGAAAAAGGAACACTGGGATTGCGTTAAAGATGCACTGCCTAATGGACTTTTGGGAAGCCGAATAATTGTCTCGACGAGGGCCTCAAATATAGCCTCATTATGTGCATCCTCACCTCAATTTGTGTATGAATTAAAAGGCTTAGAATGGTCAGATGCATGGAGCCTCTTCTGCAAGACAGCTTTCAAAGACAACAATGGGGAATGCCCATCTGAGCTAAAAACCTGTTCTTCAAGAATCGTGACACGATGCGAAGGACTGCCCTTTGCTATTGTGGCGGTTGGCGGTGCACTTGCCCAGAAACCAAAACTTCCTATCGAATGGGAAAGGTTTCACAAGGGTCTTGGATTTGAAATTGGGAGTGATCCCTATCTGTCAGCTATCAGCAACACTCTTCTGCCTGGATACATGGATCTCTCTAGCAATCTTAAGAGTTGTTTCTTGTACTTCAGCCTTTTCCCTGAGGATTACTCTGTTGAACGTGGTAGGCTCATACGCCTTTGGGTGGCTGAAAGATTCGTGACTGGAACAGGATGCAAAACTGCAGAGGAGGTGGCCGAGGATTACCTCGATGAACTCATTCACAGGAATCTGGTTCATGTTTCAAACTGGGATTTTGATGGCCGACCTAGAAACTGTCGTGTACTAAGCCTCGTGCTAACTTTTATTGTACAGAAGTGCAAAGAAGAGATTTTTGCAGCGATATTCCCACGAGAAAACGCAAGTGAAACCCACATAATCAGACGCCTATCTGTCCATGGTGATTGCTCTAGTTTGCCACAAAGCACCGACTTTTCTGTTATTCGTTCCGTCTTTCTGTTCAGGTGTTTTAACATTCTCCTTTTATTGTTGGAACAACATGATAATCTAACGGTTTCTAACACCCCTTTCCATGTTTTTTGTTCAGGTGTGGTATATTTTCGCCCAAGCACTTTGGTGACAATTTTCGCAATTTCAAGTTGCTAGGAGTCTTAGACTTGCAAGGTGCCCCTCTTACTGAATTTCCCGAACAAATAACCCGCCTCATCCTTCTAAGGTATCTTAGTTTGAGGGGTACTGATATCAATACAATCCCCAAGTCCATTAAGAAGCTATTTTACCTTAAAACCTTGGACCTCAAGCAAACCGGTGTGACAGAGCTTCCGGAAGCAATCTCCCGACTGCACAATCTCCGCCACCTCATTGTCTACAAATACAATGTGGATAACTTTGTAGCTTTCGACTCTGTGCAAGGTGTTGAGATTTTTGAGGGAATCGGAGACTTAACAAATCTTCAGAAGTTGTCTCTTGTAAGGGTTGGCAAAAAGGATGGAATCATAAGGGACCTGAAAAAGCTAAGGCAATTGAGGAAGCTAGGACTTATGGGCATCAGGAGAGAACACGGTAAAGCCTTGTGTGAATCTCTTGAACAGTTGAAAAATCTTACGACTCTTCATCTATGTTCCAACACCGAGGAAGAGTTTCTTGAAGTGGGAGGGATAAAAAATCCCAGTCCCTATATTCAGCGGCTTTACTTGAAAGGGCGCCTAAAAGCATTTCCAGGCTGGATCTCCGATCTTTATAACCTGCAAAGGATTGGCCTGAAATGGTCAAAATCAAAGGACTGCCCACTGAAGGCTCTTAGGCATCTGCCAAACTTAATGGAGATTCAGCTAGTTGATAGTTTTGATGGTGAAAAACTGGAGTTTGAAGCATCGACTTTCAAGAAGCTAAAGATTTTACTGATCGAAAACTTTGCATTTTTGAACACTGTTGTTATAGAAGAAGGCGCACTTCCGGAACTTCAGAAGATGAATCTTGATCGGTGTCCTAATCTGATGATGCTTCCATTGGGCATCGATAAAGTTTCAAAGATTGAAGAGCTTGTACTGCACGAAATGGCTGCGGAATTCATTGCTCGACTCAGAGAACACAGTGAGGACCGACAGATGGTTCAACACATACCCGTTATCCACTCTTATACTCTCAGTAATCAGGGCTGGACACTTGAGAATCTTTCTGGAAGCTTTGCTGCTTGATGCGAGCACACATTGGTAAAGCTCAACTTATTTCATCATGGTTTTTTCTGTTGCACAAAAATAAGATAACATTAACTTTTTGTCAACTGCATTCCTTGATTTTCATCTGGTTGTGTTTGGATGATGTGCTTTGTATTTGAAAGAATAATTCTGTGGATGACTTTCAACCCGTCGGGGATCAATGTTTTTTTATGTACATCCGTGCATGTTAGTTATATATTGGGGCGGATGTAGAAAATCTGGTAAGTGGTTTAATATTAAAATAAAAATTGGAGGGAAAAAAATTTAGTTGGTCGAAATATAATTAAAGGACGGACAAAATATAATTTGTGGATGGTAAACTGTAATTTTTGGGTATAAATACATTTTTTTTTAAAAAAAAGTATCTGAAAAGAAACAAAGATAGGCTAATTATAATAACGCAAAAACGTGCTTCAGACAAGACATGCTTGAGATTTGTTTTCCGAGGAAATTTTTGCAAGTTATATTTTAACGAACTTCGCTTTGGGTGGTAGATTTGCCTGATTTCAAAGATGAGATCTCTGGATATTTATAATCTCTGCTTTGAAATATTATGTAAGCTAGAATTTAGACAAAATTTATACAATATTCAAAATTACTCAAAATAGGCAATTACATTTATTGGCTCGAAGTTCAAAGGGAATTAAATAAGATATTATTAGTGATAAAAGCGTTTGGAAAAAACTGACTCATATGTCCAACCGAACTTAATTCTCTCTATTAAAAGCTTAGTTGTTTTTCTATAAAAAATATTCTTCTGTTAGTGGTCTATCCACATTGGCATCGCCATGTGTACCTGCAAATCAGAGACCAATACATATTTACAATATGTATTTCAACAGTAATCTTCAAAAGAATATCGGGTCGGCTCAGATCTGTTGTTTTCCCAATCTACGTCACTTAGAGAAACCACGGTAAAGACCGGAAGGTGAAGGCATCCTACTGTCCAGCCGCCTACGCACAAAACTATCGGACAGAACCGATCGGATAGAACCACCAAAGCACCGAGCTACCCACACTTCCACCAAAGCACCAAGCACACAGCAAGGAGCACACGGCCAGCAAGCCGCTGGGGAACCACCAGACAGAACCACTTGGACAGAATCACCCTCAACGCACCAGAGCCAGAAACCTCCCCAAGACCCAAGCTACACCATGCGCGCACACACGTATAGGAAAACCCAAAGCGCATACAACACTCCGACAGAAAGCTAACAGCCAACACGCCTCGCTTGAATCACTCACCAACGCCAAATCACCGGAGCACAAAGTAACCGGACAACATGAACGCTCAAGTATGCCGCCCATCGGAGCATAAAGCTCACGGTCAGAACCACGAAGCACAAAGCCAACGGGAAGGGATGCACAGACAGAACCACTGCCAAGGAAAGAACCATCGCCGCCGGGAATCACAAAGAAAAAAAGGGCAGACGAAAATGAGCAAGCGAGAGAAAGAGTGGTGAAGGAGGCACGTACATAGTCTTCAAAATTAGAGAGGCGCTAATTTTATGAGATTAGGGGAAGGTTAATTATATTAAGGGACAAAGGGTTAAGCCATAATGTGCTAAGTTAATTATTGGGCCATATACCCAACAAATCTCCACCTTGGCCCAATATCGGTTTCTCTTCAGACGTAGGGAAAACACACAAGCAGACATCATCATCGCCTTATGGTCCCCACAATACACAAAGTAATTGTGTGGACCAAGTTCCTGTCAAAAACAAAGTAAAGACAAGGAAAAAAAAATAACAAGCACATATCAAGTTAAAGTGGAAAAGTAACCGGGTAACAGTTTTGCAACGATCACAAAACAGGTTATGAAACACTAAACAAAGGACTAACCATGCATCAATCACAAGTATCAAATTTTAAAAGTTTTAAACATGATTGAAACGTACTAAGGGGCAAACACTTAGAAAGACTCAAGCCATAATGCACAGAGTGTTTCAAGTATCTCAACAGCCATTTAACAACATTCCAATGCACCATGTTAGGGTTAGACATATACTTAATTAAGCAACTAACAACATAAGCTATATTAGACCTAGTACTAACCATTCAATACATAACAGATCCTATTGCATTTGAAAAAAAAAGGAACATTCTTCATAGAATCAAAGTCATTTAGGACATTGATCTTTACTCAACACAAAATGAGTAGCTAAGGACACATTAACAGGCTTAGCATCAGTGAAATCTACACATTCTTTTTGAGTAAAACATTTAGCCACAAGTCTAGCTTTGAACATAACAGAATCATTTTCATTCTTAACCTTAAACAACCATTAGCAATCAACAACTGAGCAATTAACAGGTTTAGGAATAAGAATCCAAGTATGATTCACAATCAAAGAATGCATTTTCTCTTTCATAACACACAGCCATTCATTAGCATTTTTAGATTTCAAAGCTTCGTTGTAGGTTTTACGTTCACAACTATCAATTGATTCAAACACATTGAACACATAAGAAGCAAGATGAAAGTCACTTAGCTTAGCAGGTTGTCTTATGTTTATCCTAGCCCTATCTCTAGTCAATTGATAATCATGCAATTCATTAGCAACCAATTCGTCATGCACAACAGGGTCATGTTCAACAACAATATCATGATTTTCAGGAATTTAATGAATCTCAGGTTCATTAACATGCAAGTTCACATGATTTTCAGCAAAAGACACATTATTATCATTAAACATGTAGCACAACAAGCAAACACTCCACCTTGCTAGGAGTAGCACTAGACTTAGACTCATCAACAAGCACAGAAGGAAGCAAGCAAGGGATTTCAGACTCATTGAAAATTACATCCCTACTTATAATGCTTTTAATACCACGAGCACTTCTTAGCCATAGTCTATATTCCTTAACTCCCTCGGGATAATCTAGAAATATTTATCACATTTCCTATGCACAAAAGCAGAGCAACCAAACATTTTAAGATTAGAAAAATCAAGTTCATTACCAACAAATACAAATCCAGGACACAAACAATTTAAAGGCACATAAGGAGATCTATTGATCAAATAAGCAGCTGTCACAACAGCTTCACCCCCAAACTTCTCTGAGAGGCTAGAAGATGCAAGCATACTTCTAACTTTATCAAGGAGAGTCCTATTTATCCTCTCAGCAACACTATTTTGTTGACGGGTATATGGCATAGTCTTGTGCCTTTGAATCATTCATTACACAAATTGTCAAACAAACAATTACAGAACTCCAAGCCATTATCAGTCCTAAGTTTCTCAATCTTTTTAGTTTGGTTATCAATTAAAGTCTTCCAATTTTGAAACTTTTCAAAAGCATTTGATTTATTTTTCATTAGAAAAACCCATACTTTTCTAGAAAAGTCATCAATCACAGATAAGAAGTATATATTATCACATTGTGTAGAACAACTAGAGGGTCACCACACACTAGCATGCAAGTGCTCAAGAATCACATAACTCTTAGTCACATTAGGGGAAGGGGAAACCGGGAATTTCACTCTTTGTTGTTTGCCATAAACACACGAATCACAGAAAGGCATGCAAGACAACTTGTCTTTACCAAAACAACCTTTTTTATGCGAAATCTCTAGACCTTTAGCACTCATATGACATAATCTTACATGCCGCAGATGAGTCAAGTCATCAATCACAGAATTCACAGAGATTTTATCATACACAGATTAAGTTCTGCAACATAATGGTTTCTTTTCTTTTCAGCTTTAAAAACTACCAAAGAACCCTTTAAAATTTTTTATTCCATTTCCCCATCTATCTTCAAGACCATAAGATTCTAAATCAGCACAAGACATCAAAGTATTGCACAAAGTAGGAACATGTCTCACATCTTTTAGAGTCACGGAATAACCAGAATCAAATTTTAAGTAAACATCACCAATGCCAACAACTTTACAAAGTTTCTCATTAGTCATAGAAACAGAACCATGCTCAACTTCTTTATAATTAGAAAACAAATTTCTAAGTGGTGACATGTGATAAGAGCAACCTGAATCAATTAGCCATTCATTTTCACATACAGTAGATATGAATGCACAGAATCACATAAATCAGTCACCATGAAGATATCACCCGAGTTTTCACCAGATGAAGATCATGATTCACTTGTTCATAAGATTGATTGTTATCATTTTGTCTCTGATTTCTTTTTTCCAGGACAACCTTTAATAAAGTAATTAGGATCACCACAGTTAAAGCACATTCTGTTTTAAGGCCTAAACTTAGACCTAGTCTTGTTTTTCCCTTTGTTCTTACAATTATTTTGATTTTGGTTATTATCAGATTTATGATTGTTGTTATACCTATGTTGAGACTACATCTAACATGCATAATATGCAAATTCAACAGTAATTTTCAAAAGGATATCGGGTCGGTTCAAATCTGCTGTTTTCCCAATCTACATCACTTAGAGAAACCACAGTAAAGACCAGAAGGTGAAGTCACCCTACTGTCCAGCCGCCTACGCACAAAACTATCGGACAGAACGGATCGGACAGAACCACCAGAGCATTGAGCTACTCACATTCTCATCGAAGCACCAAGCACATAGCAAGGAGCACACGGCCAGCAAGCTGCCAAGCAGAACACACCAAACCAAAAACCTCCCCAAGACCCAAGCTACACCATGCTCACACAGCACACATATCGAAAATCCCCAAGAGCACACAATACTCAGACATTAAGCTAATAGCCAACACGTCTCGCCTGAACCACTCACCAACGCCAAACCACTGGAGTACAAAGCAACCGGACAACATGAATGCTTAATTCTGCCGCCCACCGGAGCACAGAGTTCACGGTCAGAACCACGAAGCACAAAGCCAACGGGAAGGGACGCACGAACAGAACCACCACCAAGGAAAGAACAATCACCTAATATGCTTCATATTAGGTGAAGTTGTAATGCATGTGACTCATACGGTGCATGTAAAATTGACTCTTGCGGTTCATGTAAAAATTAATCATGAAGTGTATGTGAAAATTACTCATGTGGTGCATGTAGATTTACTCATACGGTGCATGTAAAATTGAGCGGTGCATGTAAAAATTACTCATGCGGTGCATGCAAAATTACTCATACGGTGCATGTAAAATTGAGCGGTGCATGTAAAAATTACTCATGCGGTGCATGTAAAATTACTCATGCGGTGCATGTAGAATTACTCATACGGTGCATGTAAAATTGAGCGGTGCATGTAAAATTGAGAGATGCATATCAAAATTGACTCATGCGGTGCATGTAAAATTGAGTTGTGCATGTAAATATTGACTCTTGCGGTGCATGTCAAAATTAATAATACGGTGCATGTAAAAATTACTCATGCGGTGCATGTAGAATTACTCATACGGTGCATGTAAAAATTACTCATGCGGTGCATGTAAAATTACTCATACGATGTATGTAAAATTGAGTAATGAGATGCATGTAAAATTACTAATGCGGTGCATGTAAAATTACTCATGTGGTGCATGTAAAATTACTCATGAGGTGCATGTAAATTGAGCAGTGCATGTTAAAATCGACTCATGCAGTGCATGCAAAAATTACTTCTGTGGTGCATGTAAAATTACTCGTACGGTGCATGTAAAATTCAGTGGTGCATGTAAAATTACTCATGCGGTGCATGTAAAAATTACTTATGCGGTGTATAGTGTTTTCATAAGTGGGGTTAGTTTGGTCATTGTATTCAAAAATGGACTTAGTTGAAAGAATTTTTTTTTTGGTGGGTACGAAATTAATTTAAAAAGATACTTAAAACGGTTGAAACTATCATTGGATAGTATTTGCAAATACTTCTCATAAATATTTATCTATTTTTCATACCAAAAAAATAAATTGTGTGTATTTAGTTTCCGTACTTCCTATTGCTTCTATAAAATAAAGTAGGTTAAAGAAAAATAGAGAAACGAGTTATGACATATTTTAGCTGTTTTAACTTATGTGATGGCAATTTTGTAATTAATTGAAGTTCATTAAACTATTTTTTTATATTTTAACAGCAAGCACTCAATGATTTTGCTTAAAAATATTTTTTTTTTCAACTTTAAGCAAAAACAACATAAAATGCTTTAATAAGCAATTGCAAACATACCTTTAATCGATAATCTAATCACATATTGGAACAAATCTCTAGCGCACACAAAGTGTTAGTTTTGGTATACTTAAAGGAACTCTTTTAATGTATTTAACTAATTTCTTTTATTATCTTAATTTGAGAAACATCATGGGCAAATGATGTTGTATATTATACATTGATTAAATTACGCATGTTGGTCTATCATTTCACATAGTATGTAATTTGGTGTGTAGAGATTACACACGTAAAATCAAGTTATCATTTCATTGTGGAATGTAAGAAATAGTTCACGGTCATGGATGGATTTGGACTAGCCATCAGTTGGATCGTAGTGATATATTGAATTATTCTATCCACACAAAGTATTGAACGAGACTAAGTGAGAATGACTTCTTTACACTGACTATATAAGAATATATTTCTCTGTTATTATTGATGTTTACGCTCTTAATCCGGAGATAATAGTGGACACATTCTCACATTATTTATTACTTTGATTCATTAAAGAGTGAGGTTCATAATTGAATCAAAATGCTCAATGAGTTGGGTAATATCATTATGTACATGGTGGGAAGCTGATTAGCTAGATTATCAAAGGAATCCATGCCCTGATTATTTCGTATTGATAATGTCCTATTGAGAGCTCATAAGGTTTGTTAATGTCAAACCCTGCAGGTGGATTTAGTTATTCGTCATGACGAATAAGTTGAGTGTATAACTCAATGTCTAAATATTAATTAAATAAAACTGTCAGTAGTTTAATTTAATTAATGAACATTTGGAATCTTAAACATGTGGAGATGAAATAAGCATATAATTAAAGGAGCCCAAAATAATATTTGGATTATGTAGTGTATTTCAATGATAGTTCTATAGTGGACTGAATTATTATTGATGGGCTTGGATGTTGTTCTGGGTTTAACATGTGAGTCGTAAGCCCATTAGGAGACACAATCATATTTCTCATAGGAGTCTCTAGCCTATAAATACAAGGTTTCTCAACCTCATTGATACACTTTTATTGAGAACAGATTGATAGTATTGGTTAAGGAGAAAAATTCTTGATAGACTACAGACCACATTGTATTCAAGAATTGTTGGTAAGAAATTACGATAGAAACACCAAGGTTTCAAATTCAACCAAGGTAGGAAATTTTTCTTGCTTTCAGATATAATCGAAACCCTAGTTTATTTTCGTATTTGGGTTGTTCGTTATCTATAAAAAAAAATGAATGGTTAATTTATACAGATAAACACTACAAGAAGGACATAAGATCTAGAGTTTTGATCATGAATGTAAGACGAAAATGTAATTAAAATAGCCCTTGATCGTTCTTTAATATGTTATACGTACAATTCATCTTCATATTCTTTTCATATTTCCGTTTCCATAAAATTTATATGATAATTCACGTGTTTGCTCAATCAATCAGCCTTTTACCAAGTAATTATATTATTTTTGTATCAACTATCAACAACCACCACCACATGTTTGTGTTATTAATATCAATAATGTGTGTGAAGAAATTTCGCTTTCTTGATTTTAATATGGAATGCAACTTGCTATAAGAATCTTTCTTGGCTAAAATTTTGCATCCCCTAGACACGCTTTCTATTATTTAGGGTCCGCTTGGTACGAAGGATGTGATTATTGAATGATTAGTAAATAGAGTGATAAAACTGAT
Organism: Haberlea rhodopensis; assembly: GCA_907163345.1. Taxonomy (NCBI): domain Eukaryota; kingdom Viridiplantae; phylum Streptophyta; class Magnoliopsida; order Lamiales; family Gesneriaceae; genus Haberlea; species Haberlea rhodopensis. The sequence goes on along the minus strand of CAJQUN010000004.1, from coordinate 1,547,645 downwards.
GACTATGAATTATATAATATTTGGTGTTAAAATAATGTTATGTTTGATGTGATTTATATGTGTATGATAAATATAAGGATATATGTACAATATACCAAAAATACCCCTTGATTATCCTAGAAATCTCACCCAGAAATCTCAACCCTATTCACGTCTTCTCCAACGATTATACACTCTCCAACTTTAACAATATGGAGTCCATACAATCAAAAATCACCATCACCGCAACAACAATCCAAGTATCTAAGTGCCACAACTTTAAATTTTGAAGAAGAGAGGAATTCGAATGACCAAACTCAAATGGCTCAAGAGAATTGATGAGAAACCAAATTCTCATTCTAAACAGAAGGAATTATACTATACAATATAATAAGCACCATTCCCTGTCTACAGTGATATGAGTCTAAATTTCCCCACGAATGAACAGTAGCCATCATTCACGTTGGGCCTCATTTTTTATTTGGGCCTTGACATTTTTTTAGGTTTTAGAACTTCGCCTTGCTTTCTCGTCGTGCTTTAGAACTAAGCTTTGTGTTATCATCGCTGCGTATCATCGCTGCACAGCAGCGACGAAGCCTGAGAGTCAGTGGTGTTCCGACCTAAAAACATGTGCTTAAGACCAAGGCGGAGTGTCTCTATGAGACTTGTAAGAACGGTGCGCATTTGGGGGTGAAGCTGAATGTCACTAAGACCGCGACTCTGTCCACTGTCTGCCTTGTTTCTGCTCCCTCTATAAGTAACTGTCGCTATAAGTTTCATCATCGTTTTGACTGGATTTGGGATTGAATTTTGCTATCATCTCGTTTATTTCCTGGAAAAAGTTGTAGGTCAATTTAGTGATGATTCCTTCATCTTATTGGTTTGTTTTTACGGCGGGGTGTGCGTGGAAGACTTTGTTACTAAAAAATTTAGTATACACCGGTATTTTTTCTGTATTTGTTTTCTTGGAAATAATGGAGATTTTGTTATCTTTGTTTTACCCTATCTGCAGTGAGCATTGGCTTTGGTGCAGCTCCAGATACTCTCAGATCTGATCTTGTTGTCAAAAGATTTTATCCGTCTTCATGTATGCTAGAGATTTTAGTGATTTTAGTATAACTTGTTCAATTGATTTTGGATTGACGAAAATACGTTGTTTGCAAATATTTTTTTGTGCGGATCTAAAATGTGTTATATATAATATATGCAAAACAATGTGTCAGCCAATTTTTTTTTCCATAGGCATAGATGTGTTATATATATTATATGCAAACCAATGTTGTCGCAACAAATTATTGAGGTTGTGCTTGCAATGTGCAGAGGTACATAAGTTAGGACTGTTTAGTACTAACACATCTATGAATTTTTTAACCATATCTGTATCATTGATAATTCTTATGAATTTCCTAACCATATGTTTGTAGCATTGATAAATGTTTGTTCTTCAATTCCTATGAATTTCTTAACCATATTTGTTACTAACACCATTGAATGGGAACTGGCATTTGATATTCTTTTATGATATTTCAAGTTCCTGAAAATACTTTTTTGACTAAATACCATCATTGTTTGACCATACCAATCGTCAGGTTTTACATAAATAGTTTAACAGATAGGAAATGAAGCTTTCTATCAATTACCTCTTCCTGATGGTTGATATTTAATTAAGTGTGCCAAAAAAGGGCCTTTCTCAGCTTTTATCAAATTTCTTTTTGATCGTTGCTTTTACATTTTTCTTGTGGCTTCTACATGCTGATTTTGACTCGGTGATTGTTAGTTAGATGCTAGCATAAACTCCTTACCAACTTGGAAGGTTTTCCTAATTACAAATTTTGATAGGATAGTTAACGATTTTTTTTCCCATGAGACTTCTTATAGCGTAAAGTTACATTATTCATGAAATATATATTCCTTGATCTTCATATTTTGCTTGAAACCAGATGTTAAAATGTTGTTGCCCGCTGGTCACTGGCGGTGATCGGATTTTCGTGCTTCGTCTGCATTATCTCTTTCACGCTTTTTTCCTTGGTCTTTTCGTTGGGATTCGATTGATGGGAGTATGCAAACTTTTGATTTCTTTGTTACACCACATGGAAAAATTAGCTATAGAGAACTATTATCTCTTTCCTTTCAAGAAGAATATCGGTTGAAATACTTTTCATATGGTTGTGTTCTCTTTTCTGTTTTTTCACACCAGTTATCTAAATATAGCTTATCTATGAATCTTAAAATGTTTGTGGATTTTAAACAAAATGCATTTCAATGCTCATGAATTTAAGATTCACGTCTCTGGAAAATTATTTTGGTGAGTGCATAATGCATTTTGTCAATCAATTGATAACCTTTATTCTGTACATTTGGTTGTGTCCTGTGATCTGTAAAGTTTGTGATCTAGGGATGGCAATGATCAATTTTCGCTACCAATTTACCCATCAATATTATAGAATTCCTGCTACATGTTTCTTACATGCTTTACGAAGCCTGTTGGGCATGGACTTATACTGCAAGAAGGTATTATAGATATCAGAAGCAAGTATGGTTCAAGGTATGAAACAGTTGAAGATAGATGATACATTTGAATATACGGACAACATGAGTGAAGCGGATGTGTTGATTGCATTATTGTCCAAGTTCAAGAAGAACCCTCAGCTTCAAGCTGCTGCTGGATCTCGAGGGGCATTCCACTTATATATGTAAGCTGGAGATAAAAAAGAGATCATATTGTTTTTTCTGCTTTTTCTCATCACACACAGTAATGGTTACAGCTAAAAATTAAGTGAAAACATGATTCTTGTCTCAACTCCTGCCATTTTTCTTTGGTAAATCACTTCTTACTCCTCTCCGTATTTCGTTTGGATTCTAATCTCACACACTCTCTCTCTCTGTGTGTGTGTGTGTGTGTTGACAAGCTCATTGGCTCAGTTAACTAAGGCAATACAGTCTTTCATGTCTGATTTTGCTGATGGTTTTGAATATTTTGAATCAGGGGCCAAGACGAATGAGTCAGAGAAAATGGATGCTTTGGAGGTAAACTAAATTTCTGTTTCCTGATTTTATGAAGATACATGCATGTGTTGGTGAAATTGATAAAGCTTGTTTCTGAGTTGTTATGATAGCTGGAGTCTTCTTCTATACACGAATTGTTTCTAGGAAAAAGAAACAAGGATAAGTTTTGGCTTCTACTGAAACTGATATTTGGTTGGTTAAAAATGACAAATCCAACATAGCTAAAGCAAGTTAACTGTTTGCTTTAAGGTCAATAATTTTATCGTAGAAAATCAACCTCGGTACGTTTATGAAAAAGAGGTCAGATTGTGAGGTAAACTATTCCTTATGGCTCTGACTAGAAATTTAGTTACAGTATGATGGAATAAATTTTAGATGTCTTCAAACGTATCCCTTGCCCTGTGGATCAATATTGTGAAATAACGATGTACATTATTTACTATATCTTATAATCACTCAATGCGGTGTTCAAGTAAAATGATGACTGGAGTTTATATTTATGAGGAATGTCTGGTGCTTCGAGCTGATTGTTGGAAATATATACTGCAGTAATTCACATGCTAGCAACATGCACAGGGATTGAAGGGTTTCTTGTGCTTTGACCGCATTTATCATTTACACTTATAATCTATAAAAAATGAAGCTTATTCATTGTGCGAGATCACAATTTAGTAGTCATAGATATACTAATGTTGACTCAACAAATTGATGACTTCATATGTTTAGGAAGTAAGAATCGCAATTGAGCAAGTAGTGATTCCGAAAGGGGAGCCTGTAGATCTACTTCCCCGCCCATCAAATATATTGTTGCTTCAAAATGATCTTATTCGTAAATACAAGCTTCCATCAGAAAGAGTTGAATATGAGACTGGTGTATGGATCTGAATCCTCCCTTTTCAAAGTAAAATAAATGATGATAGTCCCGAAAGTGAGGAGGGTGATGATGCTGATAATATTGGGCAGTTACATGGGATACATGATGAAACCAATGGGGCATCAATCTTCTTTGTCGGTAGATTATCGCTCCTCCCTGACCAGAATGGGGGCTGTTTTTCACCTTTACCGTTATACCCAAATTGAGAACTACAAGAACGCAGGTATGGAATGCTTTCGCGTGTATCGTCTGGTCTCTGCAGTATTCCTATTAATTATGGTCCACATATCCTTTTGCCAACAATTTTTTGGTGAATGACTCTGTATTTTTCAGCCAGACTTCATTAACTTGCAATTCTCATTTTTCGTAACATCTTAAATTGATTCTCTTTTCTGCTTTATGAAAATTGTCTTTTAGTATAAATTGCTAGAAACTAAATATTTTTCAAGCCCCTAAATTCTAGGTATATTTGTCCCTCAAGTAGTTCTGTTATGAATACCCTTCATTGGCCACACAAAAATGTGAAATGGTCTGTAAGTTTGACAAATTTCACAACCCAATTCTTTTGAGTTAGTTTCTTGCAGCGACAGAACTTTTTTTAGGGGAGCAAAAATAGTAACATAAAAAATGAAAGGCAAAAAAAATATTTAGGGGTCAAAATATAATGTTATCGGGTAAACTGCAACTTTTACAAAAAAAAATATTTAGGATAATAAAAAACAATTTACAGAGGAGAGCACTTGCGTTAACGTGGCTCCGCCTTTGACTACAGTCCTTATTAAGACATGTCCGTCCGCAATTGACGATGGTAATTGTCACTCGAATTAATGGTAAGTGATAAATTTAGGCATTGTTTTATTACCCTAAGGGATAGTTACCTCTGAGGTGGGGCTGCCGCATTACTTGGGTTTTTGGAGATATTGAAAACATCGGAAACCAACTCCGCAATCAGTTGAAAAATGTTTAGACAGAGCCAGCTACACAATTTTGCCTGTTTTTAAAACCTCACTTTCGAATACTAGTTTTCCATGTCAACTGTTAGCCCCTCACCTCTATTCTTCCGCCCCTGGACTAAGTTTCCATAACTCATAAACTTCTCTACGGGTCAAGTTCATCTACATGATTGTTTTGATTATGAAGATTCGTCAGTATTGCAATTCTTGATTATGTAAGTACCTTGCGTTGCAGGTTCTACGTTCACTGAGATTGAACTTCTTTAGGCAAAACCATACTTCGTATCATGTGTTTTAATTCACTCTTCAATTTATTTTAATGACATGTATTACTCATATGTACATCCAGAAATAAGAAATGAATTACCATTTAACGAGATTGATCGTCCAAGAATAGTTAATGGATGTTTGTGACCTGTCATATTTATCTTCATTCCTTTTTAGGTGGTGGGAAAGCAAAGGTCGGCATCCACAATAATATCCACACGACGCTTTGGTTGCTTGAAATGCCATATAGACTTATTTTATTTCTTTAGTTACTTTGTGTATATTTTAAATCTGATGTATTGTTATCATATGAATATAAGTGATGAAACCTCCATTTAAAGATGCACTTTTGGAGAGTTAACAGAATCGAAGTGTATAATTTTGACTGATTTTGCAGAGTTCAGTATGTGGCTTTTGCTTGATAATGATCGGGTATTTATAGGGTCAAATTCCGGGAATTACAACTTTACACTTCCCCTACTAACTTGGCCATTATCTTCTCCATTAACTCAGTTCAATGACACTTCCTTAAATTTCTATAAGCCATGGCATTCTTTGCTATCTTTTTTCTTTTGACCCAAGATAATATATAATAGTGGCGGTTTATACCCAAAATAATATATATTCTAACTACACAAAACTGTTACCTTTATATATGTATAATTATGTCATGCACCGTCCTTTCTTTTGGTAATGAACCACTATTTCTTTTGTCGGACTACTTATTTTATCGATACTTGACAATATGTTGAACATATAAATACTTGTCTTTTGTTTACATTGTAATGCATTAAATTTTTTGATCCTTTTTTTTAGGAATTTATCTACGATTTGATTTACTTCGGCTCTGTTTTTGTAGCTAAGATAGATGTTTTGCGTGGGGACTAAATACCTACTTCAGATTTGGTCAGTTTTGATTTTCTAGGATCGACTCTTTTAAGAATTTCTTACATGTCGAATTGCAAGATTTGGTCTGGGCAGTTTTTGTTTTTCCTTTGTCCTCACATGTCTATCTAACTGTCTGGAACATGTACGACTCCCTACTTTTAAGGTTAGTTCTATGTTGCCCGACTTAGTTTTTAGCTCTTTTTGTTTGTTACTTGGTATGAACTTTTCAAAAAATGTTTTGGTGTTGGACGTTGCTTCATGCTACTTTCTTTCAGGCTTGTCTCCGGAGCTCTTTAGGATGTATGCAACTATTCCTCTGTGTGTTTCTTTTGTGCTTGCATATGATACATTTGGAGGTTTATGGTACGAATCTACAGTAAACTATGTTTGGTCTAGGGCCATCAGTCACCACGTTTTATGCTTTCATCGACATCTGCTGACTTGCTTGATATATGAATTTTAAATTTTAAAAAATTTGAAATTGGCAATTATATTGTCCAATAAATTTGTCCCTGGCACCGTGCCTTGCACGGTGCCAAGAAAAACTAGTATTAACATAACAATGTATGAAACTCTCCACATTTCCAACCAAATCAGGTTTGGTCAAAATTCAAAAAAAAAAAATATATTGGTGGATAGATCAATTAAAAAAGAGCCAAAAAATATAGACAAGCATATGAATCTTTCAAAATCAACATTTCTTCCAAACAATAACATAACCAATACCACTTGTAGCTATATATTGAAACTAGAAAAAAAGGTTCTTAAAAACTCACTTTCATGTTTATTTTATTGTACTGGACAGACATAAAAAAAAATTGAATCGTAAAGCATTTCTCGGACGTTGAACAGTGGAAGTCCACACAAAACAAAAATACAAGAAACATGTGTTCATAAATTTCAGTACAAACCAACACCTACAAATTGGAAACAAACGCCATTTATACAATTATCAAAACAGGGACGAATGAATATCAAATGCGGAATTTACCTTGAACAGGAGACGAAGCCGTGTGAATCTTGCAGAAAGACGTTCCGAGCGACGTTCTCGTCGTTGGTTGTAGATTCGAAGCCTTCCACTCGATAGCTGCGGGAAGAAAGAAACTAATGACATCTAACATTTACTAGGGAAAAGGATAAAGGGGTAAAATTTCACATTAGTCAGGTGTACTGTACAAAGAGGGTTTGCTAATACATGGGATTTACATGGGTTTACTAACCCTTGGTTTAACCCATGTTTTCAACTGAATGAAGGATTTGGTGGGTTTCTTAAAAAATGAGCCAAACACTTGATTACCATATTATAACCTCCTTAATCCTATGCAATCATGCATACCAAACACTTTTAGCGTTTCAATTCCAGGATAACGTTTTTATTTCTGGTTCAAAGTTGTTTTTTGTCTTCATGACTTAAACTGGAGTTATGTTAATGTCTGAGCCTTTAGTTGAACTTGTCGCTAAGCGTTTACCGTGTACGAGTTGACTTTTGAGTTTTTCATATGGTCAATGATAATTCACAACTTGTTATCCATACAGCTCATTTGTGTTTTCCTTTCATCTTCCCAATTCAAGTGACTTGTATAATTTGATCCCATTGGCCATCGTACACTTTTACCAAGTATTTACTCAACCAGTTCTTCAGCATTATATTGTATAAAAAGAGCATCAGAACTCTCATTCACAAGGAGAAAAGAGAAATTAAAATCATGGCTGAACTTGCTATTAGTGCAGTATCATCGATTTTGATCGAGTTGGTCGTCACAAAATATCTGGACAAACTCAATGTTAATGAAGATGTGGTGAAGGTAGTCCAGAGTATGAAAGGTTGGCTGGGAACAATGAAGGCCTTTATGGAAGACCATGGCGACAACAAAGGGACCAGAAAGGGCCTTGAATATAAGGTGGAGCGAGTTCGAGTGATCGCTTTTGAAATCGAGGATGTTCTTGATGAGATTGTGTTTCACTCCAATCATGTATTTCACCGCCACAAAATCATACAGAAGGGTCACAAAAAACTCCACAATATCCGGCATGGGTTCCCGCTTCGTGGGATTTCCGGAAAGATAGCAGATATCAAGGAGAAGATTGAGGATATAAAGTCACAAGCTGCTTTTGCAGATGGATGCTCCAGTTCGAATTCGGAATCAGGTTCTGGCTCTTGGATAGGACACCGGGTGAGTCCTCTTCTTCTTGATGATGCAATGGTTGGTTACACAAATTTGAAGGAAACATTTATGAGTCAGTTGATGGATGGAGAAAAGAGTCTGGCCACGCTGTCCGTGGTTGGTCCTGCGGGGTCGGGGAAGACTACGTTCATAAAGAACATGTTTTGGAAGCCAAGGATTCGAGGACGATTTGATTGCCATGCTTGGGTTCACGTGTCCAAGGAGTTTGATTTGAGGGCAATCTATATCAATATGCTAAAGCAATTTCGCGATTGGAGGAAGGAGTCATATCATACATTTGACACTTCAGAGGCGTTAGCACAGTTAATAAAATATCTGGAAAAAAGGAGATATATAATTGTTCTAGATGATATTTGGAAAAAGGAACACTGGGATTGCGTTAAAGATGCACTGCCTAGTGGACTTTTGGGAAGCCGAATAATTGTCTCGACGAGGGCCTCAAATATAGCCTCATTATGTGCATCCTCACCTCAACTTATGTATGAATTAAAAGGCTTAGAATGGTCAGATGCATGGAGCCTCTTCTGCAAGACAGCTTTCAAAGACAACAATGGGGAATGCCCATCTGAGCTAAAAACCTGTTCTTCAAGAATCGTGACACGATGCGAAGGACTGCCCTTTGCTATTGTGGCGGTTGGCGGTGCACTTGCCCAGAAACCAAAACTTCCTATCGAATGGGAAAGGTTTCACAAGGGTCTTGGATTTGAAATTGGGAGTGATCCCTATCTGTCAGCTATCAGCAACACTCTTCTTCCTGGATACATGGATCTCTCTAGCAATCTTAAGAGTTGTTTCTTGTACTTCAGCCTTTTCCCTGAGGATTACTCTGTTGAACGTGGTAGGCTCATACGCCTTTGGGTGGCTGAAAGATTCGTGACTGGAACAGGATGCAAAACTGCAGAGGAGGTGGCCGAGGATTACCTCGATGAACTCATTCACAGGAATCTGGTTCATGTTTCAAACTGGGATTTTGATGGCCGGCCTAGAAACTGTCGTGTACTAAGCCTCGTGCTAACTTTTATTGTACAGAAGTGCAAAGAAGAGATTTTTGCAGCGATATTCCCACGAGAAAACGCAAGTGAAACCCACATAATCAGACGCCTATCTGTCCATGGTGATTGCTCTAGTTTGCCACAAAGCACCGACTTTTCTGTTATTCGTTCCGTCTTTCTGTTCAGGTGTTTTAACATTCTCCTTTTATTGTTGGAACAACATGATAATCTAACGGTTTCTAACACCCCTTTCCATGTTTTTTGTTCAGGTGTGGTATATTTTCGCCCAAGCACTTTGGTGACAATTTTCGCAATTTCAAGTTGCTAGGAGTCTTAGACTTGCAAGGTGCCCCTCTTACTGAATTTCCCGAACAAATAACCCGCCTCATCCTTCTAAGGTATCTTAGTTTGAGGGGTACTGATATCAATACAATCCCCAAGTCCATTAAGAAGCTATTTTACCTTAAAACCTTGGACCTCAAGCAAACCGGTGTGACAGAGCTTCCGGAAGCAATCTCCCGACTGCACAATCTCCGCCACCTCATAGTCTACAAATATAATGTGGATAACTTTGTAGCTTTCGACTCTGTGCAAGGTGTTGAGATTTTTGAGGGAATCGGAGACTTAACAAATCTTCAGAAGTTGTCTCTTGTAAGGGTTGGCAAAAAGGATGGAATCATAAGGGACCTGAAAAAGCTAAGGCAATTGAGGAAGCTAGGACTTATGGGCATCACGAGAGAACACGGTAAAGCCTTGTGTGAATCTCTTGAACAGTTGAAAAATCTTACGACTCTTGATCTATGTTCCAACACCGAGGAAGAGTTTCTTGAAGTGGGAGGGATAAAAAATCCCAGTCCCTATATTCAGCGGCTTTACTTGAAAGGGCGCCTAAAAGCATTTCCAGGCTGGATCTCCGATCTTTATAATCTGCAAAGGATTGGTCTGAAATGGTCAAAATCAAAGGACTGCCCACTGAAGGCTCTTAGGCATCTGCCAAACTTAATGGAGATTCAGCTAGTTGATAGTTTTGATGGTGAAAAACTGGAGTTTGAAGCATCGACTTTCAAGAAGCTAAAGATTTTACTGATCGAAAACTTTGCATGTTTGAACACTGTTGTTATAGAAGAAGGCGCACTTCCGGAACTTCAGAAGATGAATCTTGATCGGTGTCCTAATCTGATGATGCTTCCATTGGGCATCGATAAAGTTTCAAAGATTGAAGAGCTTGTACTGCACGAAATGGCTGCGGAATTCATTGCTCGACTCAGAGAACACAGTGAGGACCGACAGATGGTTCAACACATACCCGTTATCCACTCTTATACTCTCAGTAATCAGGGCTGGACACTTGAGAATCTTTCTGGAAGCTTTGCTGCTTGATGCGAGCACACATTGGTAAAGCTCAAATTATTTCATCATGGTTTTTTCTGTTGCACAAAAATAAGATAACATTAACTTTTTGTCAACTGCATTCCTTGATTTTCATCTGGTTGTGTTTGGATGATGTGCTTTGTATTTGAAAGAATAATTCTGTGGATGACTTTCAACCCGTCGGGGATCAATGTTTTTTTATGTACATCCGTGCATGTTAGTTATATATTGGGGCGGATGTAGAAAATTTGGTAAGTGGTTTAATATTAAAATAAAAATTGGAGGGAAAAAAATTTAGTTGGTCGAAATATAATTAAAGGACGGACAAAATATAATTTGTGGATGGTAAACTGTAATTTTTGGGTATAAATACATTTTTTTTAAAAAAAAAGTATCTGAAAAGAAACAAAGGTAGGCTAATTATAATAACGCAAAAACGCGCTTCAGACAAGACATGCTTGAGATTTGTTTTCCGAGGAAATTTTTGCAAGTTATATTTTAACGAACTTCGCTTTGGGTGGTAGATTTGCCTGATTTCAAAGATGAGATCTCTGGATATTTATAATCTCTGCTTTGAAATATTATGTAAGCTAGAATTTAGACAAAATTTATACATTATTCAAAATTACTCAAAATAGGATATTACATTTATTGACTCGAAGTTCAAAGGGGATTAAATAAGATATTATTAGCGATAAAAGCGTTTGGAGAAAACTGACTTATATGTCCAACCGAACTTAATTCTCTCTATTAAAAGCTTAGTTGTTTTTCTATAAAAATTATTCTTCTGTTAGTGGTCTATCCACATTGGCATCGCCATGTGTACCTGCAAATCAGAGACCAATACATATATACAATATGTATATTCAACAGTAATCTTTAAAAGAATATCGGGTCGGCTCAGATCTGTTGTTTCCCAATCTACGTCACTTAGAGAAACCACGGTAAAGACCGAAAGGTGAAGGCATCCTACTGTCCAGCCGCCTACGCACAAAACTATCGGACAGAACCGATCGGATAGAACCACCAAAGCACCGAGCTACCCACACTTCCACCAAAGCACCAAGCATACAGCAAGGAGCACACGGCCAACAAGCCGCTGGGTAGAACCACCAGACAGAACCACTTGGACAAAATCACCCTCAACGCACCAGAGCCAGAAACCTCCCCAAGACCCAAGCTACACCATGCGCACACACACGTATAGGAAAACCCAAAGCGCATACAACACTCCGACAGAAAGCTAACCGCCAACACGCCTCGCTTGAATCACTCACCAACGCCAAACCACCGGAGCACAAAGTAACCGGACAACATGAACGCTCAAGTATGCCGCCCATCGGAGCATAAAGCTCACGGTCAGAACCACGAAGCACGAAGCCAACGGGAAGGGATGCACGGACAGAACCACTATCAAGGAAAGAACAATCGCCGCCGGGAATCACAAAGAAAAAAGGGCAGGCGAAAATGAGCAAGCGAGAGAAAGAGTGGTGAAGGAGGCACGTACATAGTCTTCAAAATTAGAGAGGCGCTAATTTTATGAGATTAGGGGAAGGTTAATTATAGTAAGGGACAAAGGGTTAAGCCATAATGTGCTAAGTTAATTATTGGGCCATATACCCAACAAATCTCCACCTTGGTCCAATACCAGTTTCTCTTCAGACGTAGGGAAAACACACAAGCAGACATCATCATCGCCTTATGGTCCCCACAATACACAAAGTAATTGTGTGGACCAAGTTCCTGTCAAAAAACAAAGTAAAGACAAGGAAAAAAAAATAACAAGCACATATCAAGTTAAAGTGGGAAAGTAACCGGGTAACAGTTTTGCAACGATCACAAAACAGGTTATGAAACACTAAACAAAGGACTAACCATGCATCAATCACCAGTATCAAATTTTAAAAGTTTTACACATGATTGAAACTTACTAAGGGGCAAACACTTTGAATGACTCAAGCCATAATGCACAGAGTGTTTCGAGTATCTCAACAGCCATTTAACAACATTCCAATGCACCATGTCGGGGTTATACATATACTTAATTAAGCAACTAACAACATAAGCTATATCAGACCTAGTACTAACCATTCAATACATAACAGATCCTATTGCATTTGAAAAAAAAAAGAACATTCTTCATAGAATCAAAGTCATTTAGGACATTGATCTTTACTCAACACAAAATGAGTAGCTAAGGACACATTAACAGGCTTAGCATCAGTGAAATCTACACATTTTTTTTGAGTAAAACCTTTAGCTACAAGTCTAGCTTTGAACATAACAGAATCATTTTCATTCTTAACCTTAAACAACCATTAGCAATCAACAACTGAGCAATTAACAGGTTTAGGAATAAGAATCCAAGTATGATTCACAATCAAAGAATGCATTTTCTCTTTCATAACACACAGCCATTCATTAGCATTTTTAGATTTCAAAGCTTCGTTGTAGGTTTTACGTTCACAACTATCAATTGATTCAAACACATTGAACACATAAGAAGCAAGATGAAAGTCACTTAGCTTAGCAGGTTGTCCTATGTTTATCCTAGCCCTATCTCTAGTCAATTGATAATCATGCAATTCATTAGCAACCAATTCGTCATGCACAACAAGGTCATGTTCAACAACAATATCATGATTTTCAGGCATTTAATGAATCTCAGGTTCATTAACAGGCAAGTTCACATGATTTTCAGCAAAAGACACTAATTATCATTAAACATGTAGCACAACAAACAAACACTCCACCTTGCTAGGAGTAGCACTAGACTTAGACTCATCAACAAGCACATAAGGAAGCAAGCAAGGCATTTCAGACTCATTGAAAATTACATCCCTACTTATAATGCTTTTAAAACCACGTTCACTTCTTAGCCATAGTCTATATTCCTTAACACCCTCGTGATAATCTAGAAAGATTTATCACATTTCTTATGCACAAAAGCAGAGCAACCAAACATTTTAAGATTAGAAAAATCAAGTTCATTACCAACAAATACAAATCCAGGACACAAACAATTTAAAGGCACATAAGGAGATCTATTGATCAAGTAAGCAGCTGTCACAACAGCTTCACCCCCAAACTTCTCTGAGAGGCTAGAAGATGCAAGCATACTTCTAACTTTATCAAGGAGAGTCCTATTTATCCTCTCAGCAACATTATTTTGTTGACGGGTATATGTCATAGTCTTGTGCCTTTGAATCCTTCATTACACAAATTGTCAAACAAACAATTACAGAACTCCAAGCCATTATCAGTCCTAAGTTTCTCAATCTTTTTACCAGTTTGGTTATCAATTAAAGTCTTCCAATTTTGAAACTTTTCAAAAGCATTTGATTTATTTTTCATTAGAAAAACCCATACTTTTCTAGAAAAGTCATCAATCACAGATAAGAAGTATATATTATCACATTGTGTGGAACTACTAGAGGGTCCCCACACACTAGCATGCAAGTACTCAAGAATCACATAACTCTTAGTTACATTAGGGGAAGGGGAAACCGGAAATTTCACTCTTTGTTGTTTGCCATAAACACACGAATCACAGAAAGGCATGCAAGACAACTTGTCTTTACCAAAACAACCTTTTTTATGCGAAATCTCTAGACCTTTAGCACTCATATGACATAATCTTACATGCCGCAGATCAGTCAAGTCATCAATCACAGAATTTGCAGAGATTTTATCATACACAGATTAAGTTCTGCACCCCTTTAAAAAATTTTATTCCATTTCCCCATCTATCCTCAAGACCATAAGATTCTAAATCAGCACAAGACATCAAAGTATTGCACAAAGTAGGAACATGTCTCACATCTTTTAGAGTCACAAAATAACCAGAATCAAATTTTAAGTAAACATCACCAATGCCAACAACTTTACAAAGTTTCTCATTAGTCATAAAAACAGAACCATGTTCAACTTCTTTATAATTAGAAAACAAATTTCTAAGTGGTGACATGTGATAAGAGCAACCAGAATCAATTAGCCATTCATTTTCACATACAGTAGATATGAATGCACAGAATCACATAAATCAGTCACCATGAAGATATCACCCGAGTTTTCACCAGATGAAGAATCATGATTCACTTGTTCATAAGATTGATTGTTATCATTTTGTCTCTGATTTTTTTTTCCAGGACAGCCTTTAATAAAGTAATTAGGATCACCACAGTTAAAGCACATTTTGTTTTAAGGCCTAAACTTAGACCTAGTCTTGCTTTTCCCTTTGTTCTTACAATTATTTTGATTTTGGTTATTATCAGATTTATGATTGTTGTTATACCTATGTTGAGACTACCTCTAACATGCATAATATGCAAATTCAACAGTAATCTTCAAAAGGATATCGGGTCGGTTCAAATCTGCTGTTTTCCCAATCTACATCACTTAGAGAAACCACGGTAAAGACCAGAAGGTGAAGTCACCCTACTGTCCAGCCGCCTACGCACAAAACTATCGGACAGAACGGATCGGACAGAACCACCAGAGCATTGAACTACTCACATTCTCATCGAAGCACCAAGCACATAGCAAGGAGCACACAGCCAGCAAGCCGCCAGGCAGAACGCACCAAACCAAAAACCTCCCCAAGACCCAAGCTACACCATGCGCACACAACACACATACCGAAAATCCCCAAGAGCACACAATACTCAGACATTAAGCTAATAGCCAACACGTCTCGCCTGAACCACTCACCAATGCCAAACCACTGGAGCACAAAGCAACCAGACAACATGAATGCTTAATTCTACCGCCCACCGGAGCACAGAGTTCACGGTCAGAACCACGAATCACAAAGCCAACGGGAAGGGACGCACGGACAGAACCACCACCAAGGAAAGAACAATCACCGCCAGGAATCACAAAGAAAAAAGGGCTGACGAAAATGAGCGAGCGAGAGAAAGAGTGGTGAAAGAGGCGCAGGTACAGAGTCCTCAGAATTAGAGAGGCACTAATTTTATCAGATTATGGGAAGGTTAATTATAGTAAGGGACAAAGGGTTAAGCACTAGTGGACTAAGTTAATTATTGGGCCACACCCAACATCTTCATTTTTGTAAGAAAATGTATGTATGTATGTATACATAAATAACTCTAAAATAAAATAAATATTTTGAAAATAAAAGGTAATGAAAACACATAAATAGCACGAAAATAATGTATATAAAATATACTTAAAAATTTAAAACATGGTATTTTATAAAGTAATCTCTAAAAAAGTTAGATTTAAGAAATAAATGCATTTAATAAACAATTATTTGATTAGTTAAAAGATATGTTGTTAAAAATAAATAAATAATTGTATAATAACTCATTGCAAACCAATTCACCAGTCAAATTACAATCAATTTAATTTAAATTGGATGGTTTCAGTTAGATGATTATAAAACTAAAATCTTATCGTGACTACAACAAGAAATATTGAATAGATGAAACTTTCAATAATTCAAGTGGTTAAAGAGACGCAATTAATAATACCAAAAAAAGTTATTTAAAAAGAATATAAATAAATATAATAATTTGTGATCTAACAAATGTTCAATGCCAGAAAAGTTCGCCTTCATTTTCGTGATTTTCAACAACTTATTTGGGATTTAAAAAAAAAATATTCTTGATTTTAATTAAAAAATAATGTAGTAGAATCAAAAACCACAGAAGAAATGATGCTTTCGGATATGTATGAGAAGCCTTCGGCAAACAACAATGTGCATATCATGAAAAAATTATTCAACACGGAAGAATGTGCTTCTGTGGCTACACACATCAACGAGTTAAATACACTTGTTTCTAAAATCATTTGAAATCAATTTTGATAATAAAGTTCGTGTATTTATTCTTCAGGCGTTTCTCTACCAAATGCCAGAAGAACGTTTATTGAATATATAACATAACAAATAATTGTAATTGTAATAATAATAAAAGAACATAAAATTAATGACCCCGACCACGACCACGACCAAAGGTCTTCTTGTATATTATAGAAGGATTTCATGATTAAAATTTTAAAATCAGAAGAAAAGGAGGAAAACATGGGATAGAATGATCGAGGATTATAAAATGGTGCACCTGAGGATTAAATCAGAAGAATATTTAAGAAAATGGTTAAACAAAAGATGTGACCATTACGTTACGGATTCCAGCAATCTCAAAATATGACCGTTGCGAATTTGACGGATTCTAGAATGTTTAAATATCTGAAACAACCCCCTGCTTCCCTCACTAAATCTCAATCGACAAACATCTGGATCTCTGCTAATCTATCTCGCTAGTTCTTGTTTCCTACTTCATTCTGTGTTGCAAATTCAATTTACTAAATTTATTTATTTTTACTGCATCTGTTATTTACTTTCCTCCAGAATTTCTGCATAAATGGCGGAAACAAAACATGCCCACATCGTTGAAATTCCAGTAGAAGAAGAGCATCAGCAAAAGCTGATCCAACAGCACCATCCATTGGCGGAGATTTCTCGAAGCCCCGGTCATTTCTTGCTTCTCAAGCTCTGGCAAAGAGAAGAAGACATCTGCAGCCGTAGGCTGACCATGAAAGAATCAAGAATGGATTCGATCAAACAAGAAATCTTCCAGCTCTGCTGTTTCTTCTTCATTTTTCATGGCCTGTTTTTTACAGTTTTGTTCACATCTTCTTCAGGGGACAATCAAATGGGTTGTAGAAAGTGGTGGATCTCATCTGTCCTATCTTTGTTTAGTTCTACTGTGATTGTTTTTCTTGTTCAGTTGAAGCTTTGCAGGTACTGGAAAATGGAAGGGCAGTTGCAGAGGGAACGGGCAGAGGGGCGGGCTTTGACTCGGTGTATTCAGGAGCTGAGGATGAAAGGGGAGAGTTTTGATCTGTGTAAAGAGCCTCAAAATGGGAAGAGAATGAAGAGTTCGAGTGTGGAGATTAAGTGGAGGCCGCTCACTTGGTGTACTCGGTATCGTGCGACTGTTGGTCTTGTTTGTTTTACAGGTTTGGTTTTTCCAGCATGCAGATTCATCCTCTGTGCTTGATCGTGAGGGTGGTTATCGAGAAAAGGGAGAGGAACTGGGCCAGAGTCAAGAATTTAGTGAAACGAGAACTAAAGCACAAAACTTACAGTTTCAGTTTTAAAAAAAAATTATTCCAATGGCAAGCGGAAGCAATCACCAATATACAATGTCTTTTAACGCCAAATTAAAGGTAACATGAAGATTTTAAAAAAAAAATTCTACATCAAAAAATGATAACTATTATTAGTGGTCAAAAAAATCAGAAAGAAGGTGGAGCAAAAGGGATGAACAAAAAGGAATGAAGCTGTTCTGGTCCGATTGTTTTTCATTCAATTCTCGAGCAAGAGACACACTGCTTGTGGAATCCGCACTCCAAATGTTTGCCACATCCACCTAATGTCCAGCCTTCCTGCACTCATGAGCTCTTCAGATGAAAGGATCTTCCAAAATTATTAGTAGACATGGCGATAGTCGTCGATAAGATTATTTCTATCTGCTTTTGCCTGGAGTGAGTGCGCCATTTTGATTGACCTATTGCGCAGTGCCAACCATATAAACACTGCTTGTGTTCTGTTTTCACCATGTACAATTTTATCTTGTAATAATCAACACTAACATGCATTTTTATCATTTTCAGAGTCATAGGGATTTTCATACTATCAAGAACAACTTAGTTTGTACGTAATTTACAACATGAAAAGTGAGTCGCTTCAATAGTCATACTGAACCGAGAGAATACATGTAGAGAGAGAGAGATCGCATTCCATATAGTGAAAACTTCGAATTTGCACCCTTCATATGCAAACAAGTTCTGCACCAAGTATAACACTAAGATGGAACTACACACTCTCAAAGCCAAATATCCGGAAAACGCCTGTAGAGTACCAAACAGAGCAAATGATCAACAATAGAAGCTGCTTAAATTGTATCCACAAATAGAAAAGAGGATGATTGATACCTTCGTCAGCCTGATATTTGTTTTTATCATCTCCAGCATATGCAAGTAAGTTGTACTTGGGATTCCATTCCACGCTATTCATGGCAGCCCGACATGGAATCTGGTGGATTGATCTTCCAGTTTCAACATTGGACTGGAGCAAACACAATGGACAAACAAAACACAGTTCTTAATAACTGCAGCTGGCATGTGCCAAGTAAATCATTTTGTGTGTGAGGGGAAGAACTAGCTGATAACCATGTCGAATGGTCCAGGAATTCTGGGAAATCTTGCAGACTTACAATATCAATGAACAGGTCCTCGCTGGCAGAAGCAATATATTCTCCAGTGTGATTGAAACTCAATGTCCGGACAGGCCATCTGAAATGTGAAAGAGCATGTCCATATTCTTGCAAATGACCATATATTATCAAAAATAATATAAGAAAAGAGACTTACTCAAGTTTAGTGAATGTGTGGATACATAGCATTTCTTTAATATCCCAAAGACTGACCAAGGAATCGGCACTTCCAACAGCAAAATATCTGTGAATTCAATAGACAGCTTAATTTTCAAAGAAAGTAATATTGTTCTTTTCAAAAAGGGGGAAGTAAATCTGAATCGGTAGCAGCGTGTTATTATTAACACAAAATAGATCTTTACAGAACGGAGGACACACCTTCCCAGTGGGTCAATCGCAATACAATAGCAACCAGCAGTATGGGCCATAAGCGTATCAACTGCCTTCAGGGATGGATATGCAAGTACTTCTACAGTACCTATGAATGGGAAAAAAAACCACAAATAAATAAAGCAAATTTCAGGCACATTGAAGGCCTCATCAGAAACAAGAAACAGAACCGAACCCATCTTTAAGGATCACTTCTCACCATTCCCGGTAGTTAAAAAGAATATGTCCCCTGTCATATTCCACGCAATCTCGTTCACCTGATAAGGAACAATGTTGGAAGTATAAGAAACACAAAAGCACAAATCATTATAATTCAAAGATAAACGCAGCGGACCTAGGCTGTGATAAGGGTAGAATAAGATAAGAATCCCACATTTTCCATGCTTTACAAACATGCTTTAAGAACAATCCAGGATTAAAACTCGCTTAAGACACGAGGCTGTACTTCCAAACATAAATCTGGAACACAATATCATGTAAGTGAAAGAAATACTGCTGAACTGGGTCAAAGTTAATCAACTATGGGACTTTCTTTTCACAGAAGTAAAACTCCAGATAGATGGTTCAACTATTTACAGCAAGTATACAACATTTAAAGCACAAACAGAATAGACCAATCAAGAATCAAGTATGTGGGCAGACATTGAGGTGAACTATTCCTGGTCTTACAGCTATTTTATTAAACCATTTATCTGACTGAAACTTGATGGCAAATGAGCATTGCTGAATTAGAATTACCTCGTAGTTGAACTTGCGTTTATGTATTGGCTTAAATTTGCGAACATCCAAAATTGTTATTTCGTCATCCTTAAGTATACACAGAAAAGAAGTGAAGGCATCAGATACTTTGCTGAGAGCAAGTATATGATCTATATATTACTGAACTGAGGATGCCAAAGGCATGGGGTTAATAATTTCCGGATGAGAAGGTTTAGCCATGAATATAAATGCTTACCCTGTTACCAACCGCTATATGAGTGCCATCGGGCTTATAAGTAATATTTATGTTCTCCCCACTGAGTTCTACCTGCTGCGAGCATTTTGCACCTGAAAATCAAGAAGAATGTTCCAAAAAGGAATCTTTAACAGCATCACAGCATCTATTGAAGCATTTCTAGTCTTGACAAGAAAAAAGAGAAGGGAAGAGGGGAATTTAAGTAAAAAGAGAAGTCGCTCACTAACTCAACCACCCCTCTCCCATATTCGCTTGAAGACACTTGTATTTCTTCATTTAGATTGCAATTATTTTTTTAATAAATCACGATAATCCAGAATTTATCCTTGGAACAAATATGCATCCCAACTTAAGATATTCAACGTAAAGCATTTTAATAAGGTAATTCATAGTTTTTAGCAACACAACTCTGATTCCACAAACACATCACTCACTACGAGCGTCCCACAAGCGAACTGTCTTGTCGCCTGATGCAGTTGCAATCAAATCAGCATGTTTAGGATCCCAGCATAACTGATCGACACTATCAGTGTGGCCTTTTAGCTCAGTATCTTTAACTTTACTCTGCACAGCGAAACATAGAAAAACAGAAAATGCACAACCTCAGCCACTCATTGTAACAAACACTTAGTTTACCTCTTGTTGCATTGCCCATGGAAGGGAACTGAGATTTGGTGAACTATGAGCAAGTTAAGAATGCTATTTCATAGGGCAGATCCCTAGTCTACAAAAGTAACTAAAGAGTCTTTTCTAACTTCAACTTCTCATATTCCCAGTACAAAAAAGGTAAACTACCCTTAACTTCATAGTCTTGGGTCGGGGTAGGGAACAAAGCAAATGAAATGTGGCTGTGGCAAGTAAAACTTCGAGAATATACAAGGTGGACTGCGGGGATAAAATATCTGCAGGTTTCATCACTTAACTGTTAAATAAAATGGTCTGCAATCTTAAATTCGGTTCCTTTTTTACTGCTAAAATTAAAATATAGGCGAAATGCAATAATTTGTAGTGAAATCGAACTATAACAAAATCTTACATGACCGTGGGGTTCAATGTGCCAAATTCGCGCAGTCTGGTCAACGGAGCCTGAAGCCAGCTTCGTTCCTGAGCAATTCCACGCCACCGAATGCACCTTTTCGTCGCATAGCATAAACCCAAACAACAAAACTTCAATTTTAGCTTTTTCTTCAGAAAACAAGAATATTGATTTGAATACGAAGTAGGAATCGAAAGATACCTTCTTCTTGTGGCCTTGGTACTCCCTGCTGTGGAGGTTTTTGAAGGGCAGTGATTCATCCATTACTCAAAATAGCGGATTATTTGATCCCGAAACTTCTCGATTAAAATTTACTTCGACAAATTTATAGAACTCGAATCCGGCTCCTTACCAAAGGTACAATCTTCAGAGTTTGATTTTATGAACAGAAGACGGCGAATTAGATTTCTACACATGTGTTGACAAGTCAGGCAGGGGAAGAAAACTCTGAATATTGCATTAACGCCCCTGAACTATCACTTTCTTGATGGTTGCACCCTTATTTTTTAAGAGGAGTCTCCACTCTATTTAAACTATGCGCATCTAATAAATTCGAGATTTTCATTCGATTCCATTGCCAGATTATAATGAATATTTATTTAAAAATATCAATTAGTTTAATTTTTTTTTTCAAAACTGAATAGATTGAATATAGCAAGTATAGCCTAGAGCTCATAGCTCAAATAATATTGTTTGTTTTGACAAATTGGGAAATCTCAGATCTCTTCAGCCAGGATTTTCTGCCGTTCTAGTTTGAACTTTAGTTCCTTGGTAAGTTTTTAAATTTTAATGTTAATGAGATCATTGTTTTTGGAAAATGTTGTTAGCTAATTCATTAGGTTTTTTGTTTGTGTAGACCAAAGTATATGTGTTTTATGTGTATAATATATTATTTATGTGCACATATTGTATGTAAATATAATAATTTGTTTATGTTAATGTTTTTATATGAATATTTAGAAATTATAGTAACATTAACAATATTTTTATAATTAATGGGCATGATCATTTATGTATAATATCTTTTTATTTTTAATAATTTTATGAACTTAGGGTGAGTTGTAATTTTATCGAAGAAAGATATTTTTTTTTGGAGCAGGAATTTGAATTAATATTATATTAATAGATCGAACATATATATAACATATTAGAAGATTTGATATTACCAGACTATCTAGAGACACCAATATACATAACCACCAAACAAGACCAAACAAGACCAAAGACAACGACACAACAAGTAACCGGCGGACAGGTAACAACAATCGCGGAAAACACAAGATCGAGACCGCAAAAGTGCAAATAAATGACAATAATCGTGCAAACTTCTGTTTCCAAATTCCTTCCGAAAAACCAAGAACCCAAACCAAGATAGCATGGCGTACGAAATCGGTGAACCCAATAGCCGTAGCCAAATGATTTAACAGCAATGAAACGAAACCAAGTAACCAGTTACCAAGAACTAAAACCACGACAACACACAACCCAAGCTTACAAAACACAACAACAACAAGAGAAATAGATATTAGAAAGGTGAACAACAAAAGGGGAGACATGACACGCGGCGAGTGTGCCACAAGCTCCCAAATCCCATACATACCCACAAAAGATAGTCATGGCACGCGGCGACGCTGCCACACAATCATCACCAAAGGAGGCCAAATCAACCCAGATCCAGCACGAACACCAATACCACCACCAAGCCCACTGCTGAATCCACCATCGCCACCCAGACCACCAGCAGCTCCACCCTCGAGGCTAGCGTCAGCATCACTGGCGAGTGTGCCACAAGCCCCCACCCTGCCCCTAATACCGAGGCCACTCAGGACTCAGCCCAACAATAGCACTCCAAAGAGCCGACAACAGAGCCCAAGTCCACCACCAAGGCGAAGGTTACCGCGTTCAACATTAGTGCCGGCAGCAACCAAGTCGACGCAACCATCACCACACCACCACCATCGCCGCCGAACCACCCCCATGGGCATACCAAGAACCACCGCCACACCCGACACCCTTAGCTCCCCCAACTCTTCCACCAAGGCCACACCAACCACCAGTTCCACCACCGAGGTCACCTCCTCCACGGAACCCCTCCCCATAAACAAAACCGCCAGCAAAACCACCCCCACCATCCCAATCTGCACAGATATCGTCCCCATCAACCAAGTCGCAACCAACGATCAAAACACTGTCTCCACCCAAGCCATAATAGCGAACAACAGCTACCAAAAGCAGTAAACAAACACCAAAATTCGGCCATGAGCTCCACCCAGGAGAAACAAGGAAGAGACTAAAAAATGGTCACATTTTGGTTTATCGAAGAAAGATAATTTGGTCATTATATTTTGGTAAAACAACTGATACAATATTATTTCATCGCATACTCTTGTTTATATATATATATATATATAAAGTTTCTCTCTCTGTGAATATAACAGCTTTATTTATTTTTTGAAATAATCTTTCGGGCCAATGCTAAGTGAGCTCCAATAATAACTTTCTTTTGATAAAATTAAATTTTAATGATTTTTTTATTAAAAAAATTAAATTTTGTTCTTAAATTCTATAGGGCGACAGCTTTTTCCTATTTTGCCCTCCCCAGATGCTATGCTATGATATGGATCAAACTATTCTTTTGTCTAATTTACTTATAAATAATGTTAGATATAAATTTTACTTTCTAAGCGTGTGTGGTTCAACATCCACCGTTAATTAGATCATGCTCTCTCTATCTCCACTTGATCCAACGGTGAACAAACACAGAATCTCCCAAACATTTTACACTCGTTTACAAATCATACAGCTGTAAGAACACACAGTACAAATACATGTATCCATCACTGCAATAAACATTCACATATTTCTCCCCTCTTCCACGTTTAGCTTTTACTCTACCGACGCCCTAACCCTACCCTCCATTCAATTATTACCCAGAAATCCGCCGCCTAGTCTACGCTTGTGCTGTGTGTCGGTGGTGGTTGCGTCTCTCCGCGGTCATCATCATCGTCTCCGGGAACCATGTCTTCTGGCAGGTACATGGTGTACTCACCGTCTCCGTCCGCGCCCCACTCTCCGCACATCTCCACCGCTGCCGGGGTTCGCTCTGCCTCTGCTATAGTGGAGCAGGAGAAGTATTTTTTTGTTTCTTGATGTGTTTTGTTGTATCAATTGGTTTTTGTTGGATTTTGCAGTAGATCTTTCAGAATTCTGTGGATTGATTGGCTTACGGTGTTTATGTGATTGAATCCGTGAATGCTACTTGATGTCAGCTCTGGATGGATCTTTATTTTCTGAATCTGTAAACTTTATTTTTTGTGTCTCTATATTAAGTAGAATCATGTTTGATGAAGTGAGATGAAATAAACTTTCGATTATTTGATTATCACCTTCCGTATGTTATCTAGACTTTACTCTGATGAGATGAAAGGTTTGTCCAAGATTAGGACTTTATATTTAATCACTATTCCAGTGAATCACTTGTGTAGTCGAACTGCTTTTAGCTATGCATTACTCACCTCATGCGGATCTAGCTTGACAAATAGAATGGCTTGTTATACGACCTCACAATCATTTTGTGGCAGAACTGGAAGAAAGAAAAAAGTAGTAGCCATGCCAATTGGAGATATGTTTTCTTGGTCAAAGGAACAGGTTACTTTATCAATTGTCTTTTTGCCACATGCGAGGAAGGGAAACAAATCCTTCTCTGTTCTCCTGGATGGTCCAAAAACGAAGTCAATTAGAATAAGAATCTGCAACATTTGTAGTTCTGCAAAATAAAATATCATAGTAAAGACCTCCACGGTGGGCTGGACCAGGAGAATAAATGTCTTTTTTACTCAACTAGTAATTCGACTCAGGATTCTTCTTCTCTTTTGGTCTTTTTTAATCCTCAAGTAAGAACAGGATTACCATATTCTTACCCAAGTATAGAAGTTTCAAGCAGATTTTGGTGAATTTAATCATTTTATGGGTGACTTACTTCCCTCTTTCTTACATTGCTTGCTAATGCTGATACCCAATGTATTCCAATCTGTCAGGTACTTATCCGAGTTGTGTGCAGAAAGGAACAAACTTAGTCCATTTATTGCTGTGCTACCAAATAGCTACCGGTTACTGAATCAAGGTGAGTTAAATAATTTTCATGTTTTTATATTTTGTTCAAAATTAATATGTAGACATTCTTGATTTTTTTGTTTACTATGTTTTGGCAAAAAATGGATGGGAAATGCAAGCTCATTGCCACCTTAGAGATAGATATGTTAAACTTAGGAACTCTTTATATGTATATCATTTGAGTACATTTTCACCTTCTTGTAATTGCTTGTTTACACCAAACCTCATCATAAAGAAGAATTGTAATTACGAAATTAGATTTTGGAAAAAAAAATTATCTTGTGGGAAGGGTATGGTGGATTGTTATTGTCACCCTGATTCTATCTCCAGTAATGTGTATCATGCTTGTTTATTTCATAGAGAAGCTTTAAAAAAGAGATTTTTACCGTCTATTACCGATGGAAGGTTAAAGAACAAGATAAAAGCAAGCCCTACCAGCTAGCATGAAATGATGGAGAAGAGAAGCGATAGGTTAGGAATAAAACGGGTGAGGGGCAGAATGGAGAAATTTAGATTCAATATATGGTGAAATGATTGCATGATTATATGATGTGGATGTATAGTTGGCCTTATGCCTGGTGACTCATCCTTGTTGTCTTGTGTTATATCGCAACTGTTCAACTCTACTTTGTAAATTCGTCCATTGAATTTCATTCCATCCTACTACTACCTAATAAGGATAAAATTATTTAGTACAAACCGGCCTTGATATAATTGTCGTTGCTGTTTTTTAAGTTCACTGATAGAGTGATAACAGAATGTAATATCTGGGTGAGTATGGTTCATTACCAAAATATAACTGCTTCCTAAGGTCTAGGCTTCTTAGGTTCAATCTTTATTGTCCACCCCCACCCCCCTACCCACTTCCTGTGCCCTAAATTATGTGCTTCTATGTGGTATTCACGTATTTCATGGAGCTACAGTTGCTGCTTGTTGGTTTTATCATTTTTTTGGTCAGTGCATATGAATAGATTATTCATAAGTGCTGTTGGCTATGACATTTTTTGGTGGTAAGTGGTTGGATATATTTTTGAGGCTTGTCATCACAATTTCGTTAATCCCTGAGGACTGCTAAGTGATGGGCCCACGAACAGTTCAGAGTTCTTTATTTTCCTTTGTCTTTTCAATGCTTATTTTTTTATGAAAACAGTATACTGAAATGTCCTTGAGAGGTAGAACCTGTTGTCTTTAAGATTGTAACTTCGAAAATTTCTTTTCATGGATTCTGCTTTAGGGTGCACGAACAAAATGTTTGAAACAAACAAATAAATGAATACTTGTTGGGAGTGCTTTGTCTGGACATTAATGTTCTGATAACGGTAAGGTCTTAAGTCTGGACTTTATACGAGTGACTTAGTGCGCAAACCTCGTTAGGATAAGGTTTTCATGCTCGGTTGGTGAAATCAAATGTCAGTCGAGATATTTGAAGTGATCCTTCAAATTTCCCTATTGTTTTTCTTATGCATATGAATGTGTCTCGGTGGACTCCTTGGCCCTGGAGGCACCTTTTTGATATTTTACATTATAGAGTTTATGGAGGAATCATACTAGCCGTACATCCCAATCTTTGAGCAAGATTTCTGAAAGTCCTGGGGTAAAACTGTGTTGTTTATAGATTTCATTCTCCCTATGGTTGGACTACTGATGCCTAATGTCTATGATTTAGTCAATTGGAAAATTATTACAGCTTTTAACTTCACTAGATCTCCTTATCTTTTACATGGGAACTATTGATTTTAACTAACCTGTTAACAGTAGGTGTTGTGACTGTTGTCTGTCCATATTGTGGTCAATGCTCACTAGTTTCTTAACTAATGCTAACTGGTAAATCTTGTTCTTTGGAAATTGACCTTTTTGAAGCAGAGATATCGCGTGTATATGCACTGTTGGGGAATGCATCGGTTTTAGAACAAAGTGGGCTTGAACATGCAAGCCCCCTGGCTTCAGGAGGCATATATTCAAATGGAAGAGCTAATGTGAGCATTTGGGCATCACCATTTCAATCAGAAGTATGGATGCTAACCGTTAACATAACCATTTACTTGATCTAATTCTTTACTTTTTTAGAAGTTATGAAAAGTTAACATTCTGACTTTGTTATTTCATCTTGGTGCATTTTAACTTAAAAGTTCCAAATCTCTCGTAACAGGTAGTTTGAAGCTAAAAACTTTCAATTATGACATAGGATTAGCTGAGCAAATTGGTTTTGGAATTTCATAGTATTAGTTGGAGTCATTCCATTGCAGTAGTCTGGCACTCGATATGTGACTTATCTTAATCGTTATTACCATGGATTACCCCGAAGGAAGGCCAAGGCCACTTTCTCCGTGGTTTAGCGCCCCTCCTATTAATGGATGTTACCCTATTTTGACTCCAGGAAAGATTTTAGCTCGAGTGTTCTTTTTGTTAATACAGCATCTTGTTTTCTGACTTCTAACAGATGCCTAACCTTCCTCCACTAACTTGCTTGTGGATCCCTCATTTTTGTATTACATGATGCTATTTTAGTGTTTAGCTTCATTTAATATCAAATGCCAAACTGGGTTTTGGCATCTAATTGTATTTGGTTGTCCCAGAGTCTACTTCTGCTTGGATGTAAGCATGCGTAAGACTGTCCGTCATTTCTACTTTTAGTGTTATATATGCTTTTGCAGTTTGCTTTGTTTGTTTTTGAATTATTGATTCTCTCGGTTGTTAATTCCAGAAACATTATGTATTCTTAGCTATGTTGAATAATATACACATTCAAAGAAAGGAACCATCTTCTCACTGTTTGAATGTTGACCTTCTTACAATATTTGGAGTCAGATGTCGAGTTTCGTGCGGCCCTCTTCGGCACAGAACTGGCTTGGTTCCCAGGGTAGCTCATCAGGTCTTATCGTCAAGCAAACCATACGCGTTGACGTTCCAGTGGATCAATATCCTAATGTACTACCCTTTTCTCTTCCTCTAAATAGTGTTTTTGTATCTTTGATTTTTTGGGATGTTCACTTGATACATCATGTCTGCTGTTGCAGTTCAATTTTGTTGGTCGTCTTCTTGGTCCAAGAGGAAACTCTTTGAAGCGAGTCGAAGCAACTACTGATTGCCGCGTACTGATTAGAGGGCGCGGCAGCATAAAGGATCCCGTGAGGGTGAATTTCGTTATGCATTTTTTTGGTGTGTTTGATTTCATCGTGTTCAATTTGTCTGCCACTGGGTGCATCAATTCAGTGAACCTGTTAATTTTTGATAAGAGCTGCTTGTTATATGCTGTTTAACGAGGAACTTCATCTTTCTAAATATCATTCGTACTTTTAGTTTAACCCATTGTATGTGTTGTTGTGGTTAGTTAAATTTTTAGTATTGAACTGTGATTCAAGTTAATCCAGTGAATCGTCTTAGCTCTATTGCACTTGCATCTTTCCCAATGAGTGGTTTTGTTTGCAATTATCTGAATAACACTTTGATCTGAAGGAAGAAGCAATGAGGGGAAAACCAGGATATGAGCATCTTAACGAACCTCTCCACATACTTGTCGAGGCAGAACTACCGGTTGAGATAATAGATGCGCGTCTAAAGCAAGCACGTGAGATACTAGGAGATTTGCTTAAGCCAATGGTAGTTTACATCCACTTTCCGATTCCAAATATGCAATTTCATTTTTTTGTGTATCCTTCCTCAATTCATCATGACTCAATGCAGGATGAATCTCAAGATTTTTATAAGCAGCAGCAGCTACGCGAACTTGCTATTCTCAATGGCACTCTTCGGGAGGAAGGGTCTCAAATGTCTGGTTCTGTATCCCCCTTCAACAGCAGCCTCGGAATGAAAAGGGCGAAAACTCGGGGGTAACCTTTGGCATCATAAAGTTCATTCTGCTAAACACAACAGTTCTCTTGCCAAAGTGCGTCCAGCTGATGCCTCTAGCAGCCATCGCAGCACTGGCACCTGTCGAGTGCTCTAACTTGTTTACGTCGTATGAGGTGTGCTTTTCTTGTACTTGGGGGGCGTTATAATATCAATATCAAACTATTATTGCTCTAATGGGTCTTTTGTTGAGAGGCTTGAGTATGTATGTTACTTAGGCTGTTTGATCAGTATTCTCTGCCCAAACATTGTCATATTGCTTCATTTATTGTATGCTTCTGATGAGAGTTTTGAACATATGGAACTTGTGGGAAATTGGTTTGCTATTTGATAAATTAAGGCCAATATTGGCTGTTGCAATACTGAGCAGGAATGGATTGAAATTGTTTCCTCACAGAATCAAGTGTATTGTAATGATTCTAGTATCTGTATTATCTTTTATTATGTAAATTGCCTTTCTAGCAACCATTTAGTTACTGTATTTTTATTTCACCAGGGTAGGAGCGCATGACTGAATTTCGAGTAATGCCATACGCATTCAAGCCAATAACCATTGGTAATTTAACTATTCAAAATCGAGTCTATGCTGGAACGAGTAGGAAGCTTGAATTCCATTGCATGTGTATGGTCATTAGTATTCAAATTTGAAACGTTGGAGTTGTCTTCAAAAACTCAGAATGACTAGGCTGTCGTTCAAGTTTAGTAAGAAAGAGTAACCATCAAAACAGGTAAAATATACTAGAGTATAATGTACAGATTGAATTAGAATAGAGATGCAAGACTTGAAAATTAAACAAACAAATAAGAAGTTCGAATAGTTCAACAAACATATACCACTCTTAAGTGCATGAGCTATGCACGCTTAGGTTTCATTCTTCTGCAGGTTGTATGTAGTAAAAAGTATTGGAATGGAAGTAGAAAACAGATGATAAAGACAAGTGATGTAATTAAACCCAGAACACGATCTATTTACAGAGCAAGTCTGGAGGAAAAGGAACACAACACAGTTACATCTTCAACTTTAGGCCTACATATCACTGGGAGAGCAAAACTAGGTCTACACCCACAGCCAATATAGTTCTTGGAAGGAAAAAAAAGTCCAATGCTCTACGGATTTTGGCCGCAGAGATAAGATTTCGGTTCAAGATTTTTCTTCCTCTTCTTCATCTTCAATCCCAACCCAACAAGTAAAAGCAAAAAGAAACTCCTTGAAGTTCACCATTCCATTTTTATCCCAATCCATCTCTTCTGCAAAAATGGAAACAATGACCTTTATAAACGAACCTTTAAGAATGGATGGTTTGTATCAAGATTGCCATAGTAAAAGATTGGATTTTTTTTATTTTCGAGTTATCATATCATCACATAAGATCTACTTCCAATAACACAATCGCAAGAAGAAGATTGTTTAGAGAGAACAAGAGTATTGACCAAATCTTTTCATGGCTATTCTTCCTGAAGACCGTTCTCCTGAAGTGGTTTCATTTATAGCGTCAACCATCTCGTTCTTGCTCACACAGCCATCCTTGTTCTTGTCCAAAAACACAAATGCATCCACTATTGTTTCAAAGGTAGCCTCCAGATTAGGCATTCCAATGCAAGATTTCTATCAATGTTAAGGAACATAACAGCCAATGGAGTAAAAAAGACACATATCATTACTGATGATACTGGAACCGATAAACTTGCGAAAAAGATCCTCCTAATCAAGTAAAACACATGCAGAAGAAGCACAATATTACATCAAACTCAAGCATTCCAAAGTACTCCTAAAAGAATGAATGACAAGCTAAGCAATAGCAAAATGGTTAGCTATGCATTTCAAGAAAGATAAATTTTCCCAATTGTTAGGAGCAATTGTGGATGCTTAGCGACCATATGATTGAGTTGCGATATAACATATAAAATATAGTATGATTTCTGACGTTAAAGCATAGGTTAATATATCATCAAAGACAAAAGAGCAACATGTATAAAATAGCTTTAAATTGACAAGATACTTTCGGAACGGTTGGATCTTCCTTCAAAAGGTAGACGAGGCAAAGAAGAACAATAAATTCATTGAAGTTCATTCCCATGTCTTCGTTTATATCACACGCCTCAAAGAGATCATAGGTTTCCTCATCCGTGAAACTAATCTCCATCTTGTTGAGACAGTGCTTCAGTTCATGTAGATCTATTGCTCCATTTCCATCCTCATCTATCAAAAACATACAGTTTTTCTAATTTTCAGCCTCTTACGTACTTGATCACCATTCAAAAGCTCAAATTCGAAAGTATATGTAAAGGAAAAACTCATACTTTTAGTGAACCTTGGAATTACATTAAGAAACAATGTTCAAAATCCTTGGACATTTCACTCTCACCAAAAGACCAGTTGAATTATAAGTATGTATCACGCTCTTACCAAATTCTTCGAATGTTGCTTTGCATTTTCGTAAGCTCTCATCAATTTTTGGGAATTTTAAGATAATGGTATTAAATGATTTTATGGTGCTCCCTCCAACTTCTCTCCTCTTCATAGCCTCCATGATTCTAGTCTCAAGCTTCGACTCCGGAACCGAAGCCTTAGGAGATTCACCCTTAGCAGCTACACCTCCCATTTTCAGTTGGCAGATAGATTGAGGGATTATGCTTTGCTTCTGAGCTTATATAAAAATAAAAATAAAAGGGGTAAGAAATGTATGACACAAAGTAGCTACTTCACCCATAGAAACAGCCAGTACGTAAGTATAACATACAAAACTATGTTAAATTAATGTAACTCGACTGATCTTTTTGGGAAATGTTATTGTCAGAGCAATTATAGCAATTATTGTTGTTGTAGAGTAATTTCCATATTAAATTAATGGAAATTGCTTTGGTAAAATTTAATTAATAATTACCAAATCCATGGCAAGGTCTATGACAGAGCAATGGAAAAATCTCAAAGATAATCTACAAATCTATAAATTCAATCAAAAAACAGCTTCCCTCCGCATATCTATTATGCATATAAGAATATCAATAGCTCCAAAATAAAAATATTTCCCACGCCTATGTCAATATCAAGATAGGATAGTCTATCCTCCTCCATCCCCTTGAAGCCGATAACATATCTAATTCTAACACTACCTCACAAGGTTTATAAGGTGAAAAACCCACAGTGAAGCTTGTTTTATATTCTTTTGTCTCTATTAGGCTACTATTTCACCGATGATCAAGAGATAAAATTACATCATCCTTCACAATACACACATCAAGAATCAGAATAATCACTCCGAGATTTCATAATTCTGCAAAAGAACAAGAAGAGAGAGGCAATAACCTTATCTCAGAAGGATAAATCCAAATGGGCAAAAGGTCTAATCTTGGCCAACCGATTCACAACAAGATCAGAATCGCCAAAAGACATACTAAAAAACAATAAAGAGTAGGAACCCAATAGCCAGAAAAGCTAATTTCTGTAAAATCGAGCGCAAGATCAGAAGTTAAGAGACGAACGTGTCGGCTGTCGCCACCCTAAATGTTTAGGATGGTCCCATCAATTTAACCGAGACGAATTGTGCCTGAAATCTGTAGTGATGAAAAGGGTAGTCGATTAATTTGACGTTTAATTTCTGACATATAATTTTATCTGAAGATTGGGTTCATGATTGGAGCTCCACGTGTTACTGTGTTCGCCCGATCGCATTATAGCTCAAATTAATCACACGTAGTGATCTTTTGTAGCAATGTGCGGCGTCACTGAGAATACAGTTGCATTGTACTGGATGAAACAAATCCATAAAGAATCATTAAATTTAAAACCATTGCTCCATTAAATTTAAAACCATTGCTCTGAATGTTATCTCGAGACTCCAAGCAAGATTATGATATAATCGGGGTATCCATTTTGAAGGGTTACTTATTTCACCCTCTGATTTAATAAAAATTAACATATATCTTTTTATATCAAATTATAGGGAAGATAAATTTAACATTTCCTTCATATGTTACAGATTATAGGAGAAATCTGTAATTAGGGATGGAAATCGGGACGGGTTTCGGGGAATCGGGATACTTGGGTTCGGGTAATCGGGTATCGGGATTACTAAAGTCATACCCGAACTCGAATATGTCGGGTACCCGAACCTTGAAATTTTTTTTTTTAAATTTTTTTTAAAGAAACGCTCTTTAGATTTAAACCTAAAAAAAATATTTTTTTTATTTTAAAAAGGATTATCCCGAAAAACCAGATTATCCCGACCCTATTGGGAAATACCCGGTCGGGTCGGGACCCGAATTCCCGAACCCGTTTCCCACCCCTATCTGTAATGCAACTATTTTAGAGGGTTCATCTATTATTGTTCAAATTAGATGTCAAAAATCGGATTAAAGATTATTTTACAGGGAGACATGCATAAACTTCCCGTTAATTGGATTGTCTATAAAAGTTGATGACATAGAATTAACGAGTCTCTCCCAAAAAACAAAAAAACAAATTAACGAGTCTCTATCTAAACTTTCGTACGATCCCTAATTCTTTTTTTTTTCCATTTTTTCCAAATCGGAGCACGATTGAATTTTCAAAAATCGATTCGGTCTAAATGCATGAAATGGGATAAAAACCGACCCGAAGCACCCGAAGATAGGATTCTGAACTCCCACAGCTAACTAGGTTTCAGATCATAAACAGCTAACGTGCCTGCAAATATAAGGCCCGAAATCATTCCAGCCCAATACTTAACCCATAATTAATTAAGCCCAAGCTAGTGCAATACTGTAACCCATAATTAATTAAG
This sequence comes from Haberlea rhodopensis, assembly GCA_907163345.1. Classification (NCBI taxonomy): domain Eukaryota; kingdom Viridiplantae; phylum Streptophyta; class Magnoliopsida; order Lamiales; family Gesneriaceae; genus Haberlea; species Haberlea rhodopensis. Next base: position 1,513,783 of record CAJQUN010000004.1, on the reverse strand, counting down.
CCCAAGCTAGTCAAGAGGCCCCTCTCTTATAACATACAATCAAAACACAACAAAAGCGAGAAATAGTGAAAATGGAGTGTAGAAATAATTAATAAGCAATCGGATAAATCAACGCATAAAAGTGCTATTGAGATGTAGAAGTCGTGTAATCTTATTTCAAAGTGTTAAAACTATGAATTTCAGTGTAAGAACATAACTTTGCTCCAAATAAATATGCGGGAATGCTTGGATGTCTTTTTGGAGAATATTTTGGTTTTCCAAAAATATATGAGACAATTGGGAATTAATCCCTAAACTTAAGTTTTGATTTTCGATTTACTCCCTATTACAAAATGCTTTATAGATAACTACATAGTTCCAAGTTTGAGTTTCTAATCACTCATCGGATAGAGAAAATTTTCAAATAAAGACCTTTTTAACCTTAGCTATTTGATTTTGGGCATGCTTAGCTTATTCTACGTACGTTTTTAAATCTGTAGCTATGATCCGTAAAAATGGTATCAGAGCCTAGGTTTATTCTGGAAATACTATAATAATATCTTGAATATTAATTTGTAACCTATACGGTGGAGACGATTCAAGAAATTATGGACCCGAACGAATGTTCAAAGTGTCATTCTTATATGTGGTACTTCCAAAAATTGAAAGCATTAAATCAAGAGCATATGACAAAAGCTCAACGCTTCAACCATAAGTGAAAACTATTACGAGAAACAGGATTATGCACACCAGACATAGCCTACTACAAAAAAAACTCGAAAGAATGGCTAAGATGCTCCATTAAGTGAACCTCAAACTACAGTTCGAGTTAGCCGAACTTCAGGAAGACAATCATCCTGAACATGAAGATGTGGTTCCAGCCACTAATGATCCAACAGGGTCTGGACCAGATGATTAGGATGTGAGAACCAACCTTTCGAGAAATTGAACCAGAATGAAGAAAATGCTGATGAAGCTCCACAAACATACCTTAGTGGTCAACCTATCGCTCGGAGGGTTAGAGGACGCAGAACTATACAACCGACTAGATGTAGCACTGGAGGGCATCTAAATTATCGTCCACATAAATAGTTTGATGCTAGTTTTGAATAAATGTAACATGTATTTTGATAGAATTTGGAAGTAGAAATATCATTTACGAGTGTAACACGAGCCGTATTTATTATAATAAAATTATTATTATATAATAATAATCGTTATATTATTTTAATTATAATTATAATTAATATAATAATAATTATTATTATTACTATTACTGTAATATATTTATATTATATATATTATATTATATATATAATTTTAAAAAATTCACTTTTTAATTAAATTTTTTTTAATGAGACGAATAACGAATCACATTAAATTTGTAATTTATTTTTAATTTTTTTGTAATTTGTTTTTAATAATAATTTAAAAATAATGTCCTAATATACTGTCATGTCTCTGTGTGATGGATCAACTATGAATATGACTATTCTCTACCGACGCTTTTCATTTACCACTATGTACCCCTACTTTACGATTCTCCTTTGTTTTTTCCTAGCTTCCTTTGCCATCTGCCCTTAATTTACATAATACGGATCTATTTTTCTTTTAATGATAATCCCACAATTTGTAGCATTAAACTTTTGTCGTTCATAAAAAAATTATAGTTAATTGTAATATAACTTAATCTTTTAAACCGAAAGCACCATTTTTCAAAATCGTCAACACAATTACTCTTGCAATATTGGTCTCCCTATGACAGATGAGTGAAAAAGGTAGATTTCCTAGAATTTGCCAATTAGAGTCCAACCAAAAAAACAATTTATTAAAGGGTATTTATTCCTGTAAAATTTATTTACTTTTTAGAGAGAAAAAATATTGTGACATGGTTGGCCAAGACTGTGCTAGGTACTTTGACACCTGTCTCTCTTGTGGAAAGAGAGGATCCTTATTCGATTCTCACATTATCATTGTTAATATATACTAGTGTTATCCTGCACGCGTTGTATGTATGTACGATCAATTTTTTATAAAATAATGTGGTAATCGTAAAGTCCTTTTCTATTTTGGGATTTAATATATTTGTTAAATTTATTTTTGAGTTTATTTGCTTATTTATCTTTTTTAACAACTACTTTTGTTTGATTTTAATATTTTTATTTGATTTTGTTACGTAGAATGGTAATATTGTAAATAATAAGATAGTTAGGGGCATTTTAGTAAATTTGATGGCATACCAAGAGGCCAAATGTAGGTTTAGGTACCTCTTACTTTATATATACTAGTAGACGACGCACACGCGTTGCGTGTGTAACATAATATATAATGCATATGAATTGATTCGTGTAATGAATAAATTAGACATATACATTGTTTAATATTACAATTCAAAAGATGCAACAAAAAACCACAACAAATCATTGGAGGGGGTAGTTTGGTAAATTCAAATTTGCCATACCAAGGTAGTTATTATAAGGGGCTTATGTATTATAATATAGTAATATATATATATTATATATATATATGGGTTGTTGTCCTTATTGGTTTTAAAGTATACAAAAAGATGGAATAAAAATTTAAGAGAGGATGACTACGCTATGTTAAATCAACTGGCACACTTTGAGTTTCGAGCCAATTTTCCTTGGTCTTTCACTTGTTTTTTTTTCCCTTGTTTCTGTTGTCTAAATTCATGTGATTCGATGGTGTTGTATTGATCAAATACTTCGACAACTTAGTTTGATGTTTAATTATGACAAATTATTCTGATTTCTGATTCACCTAGTCACCTCGTAGGATTTTGCTATAATACATGTTCGGAAAATTCTTTGGTGCAACGGTCTTACACACCCACACATATAAATACTTACATACATATAGATATATGTGGGTTGTGGTATGTATCGGATTCGATGCATAGAAACATCCTCCCATGTTTCCTAAAGTGATTCAAAAAGCGATATTCATATCCTTTCAGTCATTCGTGGTAACTATACGTGACAGTGGCATAACTAGAACTTTGGTTAAAATGTTAACCAATCCAATATTTAGTCGTACTTGGTTCTTGAATAAAAATGTGCAAGATATTTATTACACCAAACGACTTGGTCGATAAGCGTTTTTGGGAATCATCAGCCTGTTATTATTGACGTACCTTTGATCCGTTGAGCGAGATCCCTTTCACACGGGACTCCCGTATCTCACAATGTATAATTTAAATTGTTACTTCATTTTTTGGTTCTATTTGTAACAATGAATTTATATGCAATAAATAAATAAACATCAAGATTTTTTATGTGGAAACCTCGAGGAGAAAAATCATGGGACCTAGTCCAATATGAATCTTCACTATAACACCAAGAATTTACAATAATTGTTCTTCAACCATCTGTGAGGAAGCAAAATGGAAATCAAAAATCTAGGGAAGAAGAGCCGAGCAGCCTCTACTTAGGCGATAAAAAAAATCATCCTCTCCTCTAACCTATTATTCATTTATTTATAGTTAGACAATGGGCTTTTGCAAATGAGTCTTATCTTTAAATCTTAATGGGCTTTTTAATTAGTTAATTAAATGTGCCCTAAGCATAATGGGCATGGGCCAATGTAATGATCCTGTTGGACGGTGGTTGTTTAGGTGGCTTCTTCCAGAAGATGTAATGTTGCTATGGTGGCTTGGACGGTGGACGGTGGAAGGTGGCAAATCATAGAATTCAACAATGGTAGGAAGAAAAGTTGGCATCAACTTGTTCACCGAAGGGTTTCTACGCCTATATAATCTCATCATCCATCACTTCTGAAATTCATCCCTCAATCTGAAATTACTTCTCAATATTAAGCTATTAAAGCTTCTGCATCTGTTTCTATGAGTTGTGAGGTGATCCTCAAGAGTTTGTAATTCTCGTCAGAAATTTCCAATAAATTGTGTTTGCTTCCCGTGGATGTAGGCAATTGTCGAACCACGTAAATATTCGTGTTCTTGTATATGTGTATGATTTTTGCACTTTATTTTGGGTATTCTGTCACAACAATTGGTATCAGAGCCATGTGTTCGTGAAAATGCCCGAAAATTGAAAGTGTCTGAAATTGATTTTTTATCATACTACTAGATTCGTCTCGTCGACGGGAGTCCGGAACAATTTTCGGTTCGCAATTTCGACTTCCGAGTCAACGGAAAATTAAATTTAAAGTTTTGAAAATATTCTGAAAATAAGTTCTGCACGTACGTGCATGTTGGAGAAGAAAGGATCCGATCCAACTTCAAAAATCGGATCCGGGTCGACCCAAAAACCGGCCCGAAGAACCAGCCAGCCCGATTCAAGGCCCGAAACTACAGACCCAGCCCGAACCGGGCCCGGCCCTCCGGTCAGCTGAACCAAATTGAACCAGCTGGTTCAACCGAACCGGCTCTGAACCGGTCCAGACCAGTCCAAAACTAAAATAGCCCATTTGCTCGTTTTACGTCCGATTTTGTTGATCCAAGACTGGTTTCCTACTATTTCTACCCTTCCAAATGCAACGGTAGCATCGGTTTCTGCTAAAAAGCTACCCAAAAGGTTGAAGTAATGGATGAAGAAGCATCCACTAGCGGTTCAGTGCGACGAACCATGTTATCCAATGCGAAGTTCGAGGTGGAGAAATTTGACAGCACCAACAACTTTGGCATGTGGCAATGTGAAGTATTAGATCTCTTATTCAGTGAGGGATCTAATATAGCTTTTGAGTCTAAGCCCAAGGACATGTCACTTGAGGATTGGAACTATGTCAACCGGCAAGCTTGCGGGACAATCCGGCTCTGCTTATCCAAGGAGCAGAAGTATTTTGTCATGAAAGAAACATCCGCAACGAGTCTCTGGAAGAAGCTGGAGGACAAATACATGGCGAAAAGCATAGAGAACCGGCTCTATCTGAAAAAGAAGCTTTTTCGTTTCCAGTATAAGAAAGGTACGCCAATGATTGAGCATCTTGATAATTTCAACAAAATTATTGCCGATCTGCAAAATCTGGAGGTTGAAGTACAAGATGAAGATATGGCGTTATTGTTGTTAAATTCCCTGCCCGAATCTTATTGTCATCTGACCACGACTTTGTTATACGGCAAAGACGATGTCAAATTCATGGATGTTTCCAATGCGTTGGTAAACAATGAATATCGGAGGAAAGACCAGTATGATCATAGAGATACCACGTCTGAAGCACTGATGGTATCCAGAGGGAGAAATAACAACAAACAATATGTCAAGGGACGAGGCAGATCCAGATCGAAGTCCAGAGGAGAATCAACACGGAGACGTCCTGCAAAGGATGAATGTGCCTATTGTCATCAGAAAGGGCACTGGAAGAAGGATTGTCCTAACAAGGATAAGCCAAATGCGAGTGTGGCACAACAAAATTCTAACAATGAAGATGATTCGGCATTCTCGGTTTCATCATCTTCATTCAATTCATCTGATAGATGGATTCTGGATTCTGGTTGTTCTTATCATATGTGCCCACATCGCGAGTGGTTCTCAGACTTTGAAGAAATCAATGGTGGGGTTGTCCTTATGGGCAACGATAATGCCTGTCAAACAAATGCATCGGTATAGTCCGCTTGAAGATGCACGACGGTACTATCAAACAACTTACAGAAGTGAGATATGTTCCTGATCTGAAGAAGAATCTGATCTCACTTGGAGTCCTCGAGTCCAATGGATACAAGATAACCATGGAGGGCGGAATTCTAAAAGTTGTACGAGGTGCACTCTTAGCGATGACAGGTACTCGAGAAAGAAATCTATATTTTCTGGATGGTCACACATTTTCTGGGAGAGCTGCAGTCTCCACTAGCACTGTTGAAGATTCACCTGATACCTCACGGCTCTGGCATATGCGCTTGGGACATGCCGGTGAGAAGGCTCTGCAAAATTTAGTGAATCGAGGTGTTCTGAAAGGTGCCAAAAGTGGGAAACTTGACTTCTGTGAACATTGTGTCTTGGGCAAGCAGACACGTGTCAAGTTTGGTACTGCTATCCATCGTACCAAAGGGATATTGGACTACGTGCACACCGACGTTTGGGGACCTTCTCAGAACGCTTCATTGGGAGGTAAACGTTGGTTCGTTACTTTTATAGACGATTTCTCGAGATATGTCTGGGTGTATACTATGAATCATAAGGAAGAAGTTCTGGACATCTTCCTTAACTGGAAGAAGATGATCGAAACCCAGACCGGAAGAAAGATGAAGAGGCTCAGATCTGATAATGGTGGAGAATACAAGTCAGACCCATTTCAGAAAACCTGCCAGAAAGAAGGGATAGTCAGACATTTCACCGTACCAGACACGCCACAGCAAAATGGTGTAGCAGAACGTATGATTCGTACTCTGATTGATAAAGTCCGCTGCATGTTATCCCAATCTGGACTGAGCAAGACATTCTGGGCTGAAGCCTTGTCATATGCCTCTTATATCATCAACAGGCTACCAACTTCTGTACTAGAAGGAAAAACTCCGAAGGAGGTATGGTCTGGACGACCCGTTTCTGATTATGATTCTCTGCATATATTTGGGTGTCCCGCATACTTTCACGTCAGAAAATCAAAGTTGGAGCCTAGAGCCGAGAAAGCTATTTTCATGGGCTTTAGTGAAGGAGTTAAAGCATTCCGTCTATGGAACCCCGAGTCAAAGAAGATTGTCTTGAGCCGAGACGTTACCTTTGACGAATCCGTAATGCTGAAACAGAAAGAGTCAGAGATAGAGAACCAAGATCCGAGTTCTGAGTTGCAGGTGGAGTTCGAGATTCCCACAACTCCAGACCAATCTGTTCAGATTGATGATCTTCCTGAAGAAGACTCTGACGATCAGATTGATGACTCTGTTCAAACGGAGGTACCGGATTCAGCATCAGTACCTGATTCTATTGCTACCAGTAAACCAAAGAGAATTATCAGGAAACCTGCTCGGTTTACTGATATGGTAGCGTTCGCTCTTCCAATTAATCAAGATGGTATTCCGTACGACTACAAAGAAGCTATGTATAGTACAGAAAAGGCCATGTGGAAGACGACGATGGATGAAGAAATGAAATCGCTTTATCAAAATAAAACATGGAAGCTGATTCCACTTCCTAAAGGAAAGAAAGCGATTGGATGTAAGTGGGTCTTTGCAAAGAAGGAAGATGCATCAGGCAAAGACAGTATCAGATACAAAGCTAGACTAGTAGCAAAAGGCTACGCACAGAAGGAAGGAATAGACTATGATGAGATTTTCTCACCTGTTGTAAAGCATTCGTCTATTCGACTCTTACTAGCTTTGGTTGCACAGTTTGACCTCGAGCTAGCCCAGCTTGACGTCAAAACGACATTCCTTCATGGAACTTTGGACGAGGAGATCTATATGGCTCAACCTGATGGATTCAAAGTTCCCGAACATGAAATTTGGGCTTGTAAGCTCGACAAGTCACTCTATGGTCTCAAACAGTCACCGAGACAGTGGTACAAACGGTTTGACGGCTTTATGAAGAAACAGAGATACACACGCAGTCAGTTTGATCATTGTGTCTACCTGAAAAAACTCCAAGATGATACATTTATCTATCTGCTCTTATATGTTGATGATATGCTGATCGCATCTAAAAGCAAGATAGAGATTGATAGACTAAAGGCTCAGCTCAGCTCAGAATTTGAGATGAAAGATCTTAGGGAGGCCAAGAAGATTCTTGGAATGGAGATCAAGAGAGAAAGAACAAAGGGCACAGTCTGTCTGACACAGACTCAGTATCTGAAGAATGTACTCCAGAGATTTGGTATAGATGGAAATACCAAACCTGTAAGTACTCCGTTAGCTCCGTATTTCAAATTGAGTGCATCAATGTCTCCTACTACAGATGCCGAGATGAGACAAATGGATAGCATTCCCTATGCAAATGCTGTCGGAGCTCTGATGTATGCAATGGTGTGCACAAGACCTGATATTTCTCATGCAGTTAGCATGGTGAGCGGATACATGCACAACCCTGGTAAAGAACATTGACATGCAATAAAGTGGATTCTACGGTATATTCAGGGTACCGTGGATGTTGGTCTGAAATTTCAAAAAATGAAATTAATCGTCTAGTTGGATACGTCGATTCGGATTATGCTGGTGATCTTGATAAGCGTCGATCAACTACTGGTTATGTATTTACCATGGCAGGAGGACCAGTGAGTTGGAGATCCACGCTACAGTCTACAGTTGCTTTGTATACTACAGAGACAGAGTACATGGCAATCACAGAAGCATTCAAGGAAGGCATCTAGTTGCATAATTTGGTGAAAGACTTGGGCATCATGCAAAAAAATACAGAGATTTTCTGTGACAGTCAAAGTGCCATATGTCTGGCAAAGAATCAAGTCCATCACAGTCGCACCAAACACATGATGTTCGCCACCACTTTGTTCGGGAAATAGTAGAAGAGGGAGATATTCTACTCAGAAAAATCGGGACTGCAGACAATCCTGCAGACATGTTAACAAAGGTGGTGACAGGGATCAAGTTTCAACACTGCTTGAACCTGATCAACATCTCTCGAGTATCCAACGCCTAGGGCGTACTGAATGAGGCAGCACATATTAACTGGAAAATCGCCAAGGTGGAGATTGTTGGACGGTGGTTGTTTAGGTGGCTCCTTCCAGAAGATGTACTGTTGCTATGGTGGCTTGGACGGTGGACGGTGGACGGTGGAAGGTGGCAAACCATAGAATTCAACAATGGTAGGAAGAAAAGTTGGCATCAACTTGTTCACCGAAGGGTTTCTACGCCTATATAAACTCATCATCCCTCACTTCTGAAATTCATCCCTCAATCTGAAATTACTTCTCAATATTAAGCTATTAAAGCTTCTGCATCTGTTTCTGTGAGTTGTGAGGTGATCCTCAAGAGTTTGTAATTCTCGTCAGAAATTTCCAATAAATTGTGTTTGCTTCCCGTGGATGTAGGCAATTGCCGAACCACGTAAATATTCGTGTTCTTGTATATGTGTATGATATGTGTATGATTTTTGCACTTTATTTTGGGTATTCTGTCACAACAGATCCCTCGTTCTTATGAGAGCGGGTGGAGCCCAAAGAGTTCGGGTCCAAACCACACCAGATATCGGGGTATCATAAATCAGTATATCTTAACTTAGACCATAAAATATCATCTTTCCATTTCTATGAAATAAGATTATGACATCTTAATTGTATATTTGAGTGTTGTACTTTCTTCACCATACTCTAGGGTCCTTATGCTTGCAAGACTTTGTCTTGGTACTCATGAATTAGGATGTGAATGATTTTCTACCACCAGATGGAAACTTTGTTGCTACCCCCAGGAGCAATATACATCATCAAAATGAAATCTTTTTTCCTTTTTAAAAAAAGAATTCAAATGAATGGTGATGATGCTCCTAAGAGCACTACCCTTAAGGATATCATCAAACAAACCCTTATGTGGTATTCAGGGAATCCTTAAAAAAACTGATATCTTCTCTTGTCTCAATCCATCATGCTAATTAACCTTTACCTCTATAATATTGCAACCATTGGTCATTCCATTTTCTCGGTAAATATTCGGACTGACGCAATAACCTATAAATCACGTTAGCCAGGTAAAGTGCATTGGACAAGCCCGATACAACATGTTCGATCTAGAAAGTGTTGGTATATGGAATAAAACTCGTGATCAAAAGCTACCGCACTTACCTACTCCACTTACATGATCGCCCCATGAGGGGTAGTATATGTATTTTTTTATCACTATATCTACTTAGAGTTGGGTTATATTCTAACTTTCTGGTATTTTATATTTGAGAGAGAGAGATGCCAACATTTGTAAAATTAACCTGGGAATCTTATATGCAATAACGTTCTAATTCAGTTGTAAATTTTTTACATTATTATTACTGCATTGATTTGTACTATTTAAAAATTATTAAAGCTATTTTTTAGAATATTATTACAAGAAATTTGTCAAAAACATAGAATTGGCATCATTGAGTTATCACAATAGACAAATGCTTAAACTTTGTAGGTGAATGTATATGAAAGGGCCGGCCTAAATAATTTTGTTGAGTGGACATTCAATATAATAAAAAAATCAAGGCACCGTTTAATACTATGAATTTGATATGTGAAAGATAAATTATTAAAAAAATTATGGTTCATCGTATCTTTAATGTACCAAATGGTGCCTAAAAGAATTAATTAATTTATTTTTAAATTAGACATAGGTAGTTTTCAAGAGAACCAACCATAGGACTATGTTTAATGGTTAATGAGTTGTGCCACTAAAGGGGACAATGGGCGTGCTGTATTTCATCATTCAACAATGCAATGTTACCTTTGGTCTCCCCATTCTATTTTTTTTATTCTCATTTCATTTTCAAATAGATCATCCAATCACTTTCTTCCATTTGATTATCCTCTAAACTTGCCCTAAATTTATATATGAGGATAGTGGCGCGGAGAGGGGGTGTCGGGGTCGGCGGCCGTACCACTGGTTTTTTTAGATTTCTTTAAAATTATTTATGTTTTACCGAATTTTTTTTTTTAAAAAAATTCGTCTATAAATTATAATCATGGCTCCGCTCATGTATAAAGTACTATTAAAGATATAATTTATAGTTCAACTTTTAGTCTTTCTCTATTTTTGAAGAATTTTAGTTTGCACAACTTCCTATTTTGTCAATTTTTGGATAAATTGTTAATGGAATATTCTATTTTACAAACAATGGAATATAATGGTTGACTAAATATAATTACGAAGTATACTTTTATATATGAATGATACCATTACTTTGAAAGGTTCAAATATTCCTAGAAATATATATTTAGAAAGTAGATTAGAGAATGTAAGTATGTTTTTAGTGAGCTGATTATTTGTCGTATCATCTAGTTTTTATATTGTTATTTTAAAATTTAAAAATATTACCATGTTAGAATATTATAAAATTGCCATTTTTAAAATGTTTGACTTCTTTTGTAGCATCGATCTCGATGATTTTTAAACTTTATCTTCTGGACATATATATACATAAATATTTGGTTAGTTTGATCTGAATTGAGGATAACATCAAATAAATCGAAATATTTGATAAAGTTTTAAAAATCAAATATTTCGACTTTTAACCAATAAGCTGTTTAAACTATGATATAAGCTCTATGCATAATATGAAGTTCGATAAATAAATTGAAAAAGTGTTGCAAACTTAAAACTTTCAAAACTTATGCAATTTTATGAGTGTCTCTTAGTTGAAATAATAAATTTTCATAGTATTTTGTATTTATATTTTTCAAACACAAGTTTTAATCTTATTTCATTGAATTCACGGACCTTTGATATATAAAGGAAACACTATGAAAAACATAAAAACAACTTCAAGTGTTTATTTAAAAGTAGCACCTATCATTTGTTATTAAAATTGTTGGGTACCTTGTTCGTCTTCAACTCCACAAGGACCTTTGGCCAGGGCGGACTTACATTACACTATGGCAAGGGACTTGCCTTCCTTGCCAATTTTTTTTTATATTACCTGACCCCCAAAAACTGTATTTTACTCTTCAAAAATTACCTTTTGGCATCCACTAAAATATTATTTTGACCTCCTAAAATCCCCCATTTTTTATTTTACTATTTTTTGCTCCCTTAGTAAAATTTCTACGTCCGCCCTGTATGAGGCATCATTAAGCGATATGTCCGATACTCGGATTGTCAGTCATTTTGGTCAAAAAGAGTAATTGGTAGGAAAAATTAAGTTTATGCTATACCAAGTTTTTTCCACTCCAAGAATTTTCATTTGAATTTATATATATTTCTAGATTTAGATATAATAAATGAGCAAATTTAATATAATGATCCCACCCCGAGATATAATAATATCGGCGAGTAGCTGATGAGGGTGATCGATTATTGTCTTAATTACTTGTATCAAGCTGCTGTACGCTGCATAAGTCCGTAACCCCAACGAACTCTACAAAAACTACTGCTCTCATAAATTCTAGGGGACAAAATAAACAAGCCGTCACGATTCATATATTGATTTTGTCGACATACTTGACACGTGTCCACTTTCTAATTATGATCGGAGGGCAGCGCCGTTGTTAGAGGTGAACTTGGTATGGTGCCCATGTTTTATAATATAGTTTACCTCATAAACTTTCATGAATTGTAATATTTTGCATCCTCTTGACTGAATTTTGTATTCTTTAATTACCGCAGTTCATCAATGTCACACATCCTCAAACATAGAAGTGCTTAAACTAATTATTGTAAATTTTAGAAAAATCCAAATAATCTTTAAGGTGCCAAAATCCCCTTTTTCCGAAATCAAATGACTAATTTTTTAAAATTTGCAACAACTAACTTAATAGGTTCAAAATTTGTAGATAGATGATTAAATCTTCAATAAAAATATAAAATCGAATAAAAAATATGCAAGTTGTTATAATTAATGCAAATTTACAATGTAAATTGTAATTTTTATATAATAATTATTGTCTATAATTTAGACATCGGTTGATAACACAACTTTGGGTAAAAGTAAGTGGGTCAAACCAGGAAAACATCCCTACCCTATAGCTCAACGAAAGGTACTGTAGCATATACAACTTCTTACCGGCCTCGGTTGATTCAAAAAGTGCAAAAAGGAGCACCCAGCAAAATTTGTTTTTACGTAGGGGATTGGATTATCAGTGTTCCATGTTTTACTACTATTTTTTTATTTTTATATATATATTTTTTTCCAAATACTTTGCTATTATTACTTATTCCTATTATTTATTTTGCCAACATATAACATAGTCTTAATGTAACACCAATGTACCCTATCATATCGGAGTAAACCTAATTCACGAAACTTTCACGATGTAAACCTAATTCACGAAACTTTCACGATGCACGGGGTTTGAGAGGAATTGAGCCTATTGGACCTAATGTGTGGAGCATTCCACACAATTAGCAATGTTATTTCAGTTCGAATACATGATCTTCAGGTCATATGACAACAACTTTATATTTGCGCCAATTTTCAATCATATCATATGAAAAGTAAAAAATAATTACGTTTTTTTGAATGTTCCAAAATTTTTTATAAACAAAACTAATAAGTAACAAACGTATGGTATAATTTCTAGGTCTAAACAAAGACACCAGATATTTGGCCTTTTCCTTTAATACCCTTACAGTGGAAATGAAGAAATAGAACACGACACGTAAGGGAATATAAAGGCACACTGGTTGTCAAATAAGCGGAGGGAGAAGCCTTAGGATTTTTTATTTTATTTTTTTATATTAGGGGAGAGAAGCCTTCAGATTTTGGTCGAGAATATAATAGAACAGGAAAAGATATACGCTATAGACATCTATAAATTTTATACATCATATACGTATATCGATATAATTAGCATCAGATCTTAGGTTAGGATCTCAATAGCGGCAATTTTCCAGGAATTTTTTGTATTTTTGGAGAAAACTTGTGTTTTCCAAGAGTTTGGTCGTACATTACGTGATTTTGTTTTTTCACGGAATAAGAACGAGAGAATATATGTGATAGGCGTCCGAGGATTGCGATCCAGCTGCTATCGATTGTCCAAGGTTTATTTATTTGTAATTTACTCTTCGATTTTCTTGTATCGTTATATTGTGATAGCTTTTGCGTGAATCGATCTATGCAATTATCTGTATGATTTGCATATATTATTTTTCTGCTTTCAGAAATCATCTTGATGTTTTTGGATGGAAACGTCAGGTGAGATCTGGGGAATTTAATGACATTGTTGAATTTAGAGTGTATGGGGATTTTAGGTGTTCTAGATGGAAGGAATTATTGTTTCCGTGGTTTGAATAGTTTCTGTCCTTCACTTTGTTAATTTTTTGATATGATTTTTTTTGTTGTGTCGGTTCAATAGTTAATTATACAATTTTGAGCTAAAACCGGAATTAAAGTATTTGAGCTTGAAGTTTCTCATAGAATTGGATTATAAGGATTGATATAGTTTGTTCTCTGGCTGGTAAACCATGAAATTGCTTAAGAAATCGTGTTGCCTGTTTGAAGTGTAAATTTTCCGCATCTGGTGTGAATTGCTGTTGAAATTTACCCAAGTTGTTTCCTCAGAACATTTTGAGATTTCTCTAAGAATTCGTCGGAACTATTTAAGGAAGCAAAGGAGGGAAAGCGCTTTGCGTTTGTTTAATACAACGACTGAGCCTCGCAAGACATATATACAAAAAAGCTTGTGTTTTTTTACACTAGCCTCTTCTTCTGAACCTGGCTGACATGTCAGGTGTGTGCTTAGTAGCTGCTTTTCTTCATTATTTGAATTGTTTACGTCATCATTTCTCAGCCATGATAATGTTTTCAGATTAAAAACGGGCTTCTGAATCCCTCCCACCAACACTCATCATTGTTTGATATGTTAGGCTTTGAAGTGCTGGAGGTGAATGATGAAACCAATGATCGGAAATCAGATTATGAAAATTCTGAAGATGAAGGGAGGAGATCAAAAATCGGATCTCTAAAGAAGAAAGCAATGAATGTTTCAAACAAGTTCACACATTCTCTCAAAAAAAGAGGGAAAAGGAAAGTTGATTTTAGAGTGCCTTCCGTTTCCATAGAGGATGTGCGGGACGCAAGAGAGGAGAGTGCTGTCTGTGAACTGCGACAAAACCTCCTTGATAGGAATTTATTGCCAGTTCGACATGACGATTACCATACTTTGCTTAGGTGAGTCTTTTTTGTCTTTCTGGTTTTCGGCTTTGATCCACTTTGCATATTGTGAGTTTCACGTGATTAGGTTTGAATTTGATATCATTGGAATTGAAGGGGTTCAAATATAGCAATTGTCTCATTAAGAAATCGTAGCACTTTTATAGGACTGTAATATTGTAAATTTGTCGGCATTGTTTCTTTCCTACAAAAGTAGCAAGTTAATGTCTTTGCTGTGGGAGAAGTTATGAAAAGAAATATAAACACTAGTTTTTCAACGTTTCTTTTGCTGCATGATAGTGAAGTCCACGCTTGAATGTGTGGATTTAGTGGGCATACTTTTTTTATCAAATTTTCAATCCTCCAGGAGGTTGATGAGATGGTTGTAGGATGGTAGGATGGGTGTCCCTTTCCTGAATTCAATACTTTTCCCTGGTTGAAACAAGATAGATATGGTGCCTCTTTGGTTTACTCTTACTTTACTGATTGCGATGCCCAGATTTTTAAAAGCGAGAGACTTCAACATTGACAAGACTATTCAAATGTGGGAAGAAATGCTTAACTGGAGAAAAGAATTTGGAGCCGAAACAATATTGGAGGTAAATATAACAAAGTAACTAGGGGATGGAGTTTTTTTCCCCAATCTCCGATGTGATTTTGTGCTTCCGATGAGATCATTGTAACCCTATGGATCCCTGATTTTTTAACAGAGTATCTTTGTGATCATAGCACTATGCTGCCATATTTTACTCACCTACAACTGGCTTTCAGGACTTTGAATTTGAGGAGCTGGATGAAGTCTTGCAATATTATCCCCAAGGATATCATGGAGTTGATAGAGAAGGCAGACCTGTTTACATTGAAAGGCTTGGAAAAGCTCACCCTAGTAAACTGATGCGTATCACTTCTATTGAACGATACTTAAAATATCATGTTCAGGAATTTGAAAGGGCTCTATCTGAGAAGTTCCCAGCCTGTTCCATTGCTGAACAGAGAAGAATATGTTCGACAACCACAATTTTGGATGTACATGGCCTGGTTTGTTGATTTAACCCTTCAAATTTAAGAATAATTATGTTAATTTGTACTTATCTTCTGAATCCTCATTTGTCACCTAAATAGAATATTGACTTCAGTTTGGTCCAAAATGCTAAAATTTGTTTTGATCTTCCCAATATATCTTTAGATTTCTTTTCATTAAGAATGAAAGTGCATCAACTATAAGGTGATATATTTAAACTAACATCAAAGATTGTGACTCTAGGGGGTTAAAAATTTCACAAAGACCGCAGCTAGTCTTTTGGCAGCCATTTCAAAGATTGACAACAGTTACTATCCAGAGGTACTTTTGTTACTCTGAAGTCGCTTTTGTATCAAATCAGAAACAATCTTTCCGACATCATGAGTGATCTATTTGATTTATGTGTGTCCAACATATGCAGACACTCCATTGCATGTACATTGTTAATGCTGGACCAGGCTTCAAGAAGGTTCTTTGGCCTGCTGCACTGAAGTTTTTGGATGCTAAAACTATTGCAAAAATTCACGTAAAGGATTTACCTAGTTTTTTTAAGCCCTACTGTCTATTTTATATCTATTGCAATTCCAATTGATCGCACATGTGTTAACTTCGCAACAGGTTTTGGACCCAAAATCTTTGGGAAAACTACTGGAAGTCATTGACCCTAGGTTTACTTACCTCCTCTGTTTGTACCTCAAATTTGGCTTTCAAACGAAAGTACTATATAAATCTTGTTTTATTTGTAGCCAGTTGCCTGACTTTTTGGGTGGGTCGTGTGTTTGCAATGTTGAGGGAGGTTGCCTGATGTCTAATAAGGGCCCTTGGAATGATCCTGAAATAATGAAGGTATGTGTTTAGGGTGATTCTTGAACTTGAGACTGACTTTCTTTTACAAGGCCATCTGATGTATCTGTCTATTTTTAGCTTGTGTATAATGCAGAATCATCTTGGGTGAGGCAGATGGCTCAATTAGCAAATGTCCAGCAGAAAATTCACGCATGCGTTAGGAACCGACCGCTGAAGGTTATAAATGCAAAAAATAAATAAATTTGAATTTGGTTTAAAATCCACGAGTAACTAATATAGAGTGTCTAATTATCAGGGGACAAGCAGTGGTACATGCATGGTCGAATCAGGATCAGATGCTGAGGGTCCTTGCTCTCTATCTCCCGGGTCTTTGTTCTCCAGGCTGGACCC
Source organism: Haberlea rhodopensis (assembly GCA_907163345.1). NCBI lineage: Eukaryota > Viridiplantae > Streptophyta > Magnoliopsida > Lamiales > Gesneriaceae > Haberlea > Haberlea rhodopensis. The sequence goes on along the minus strand of CAJQUN010000004.1, from coordinate 1,496,887 downwards.
TGTTCATGACGAGGTGAGTTTGGTTACAAAATCATACAATATTAATTTGTTATGATGTTTACCTGATTTTACTTGTGATGCAGTATATGTACTTGTTCCTGCTCCATCCTAGTCGAAACCATGTTTGTAGTATAGCGTGTTCCTCCTACACTTGTCCAAGTTTGCAGTGTATTGCTGTAATATAATTGCTTTGCATTTTTACTCACGTGGATAAAAAAATTGTGATTTGTGCAGGCCAGTACATCCGATCCTTGTATCTACTATAGTTGTGATGATTATTTTAGTTCAGCTGATGAAGATAGTGACTACGAACAAGGAGGGGAAAACAAGTCTTTCAATATTGACCTTGCCAGAAATTCGAATGGCAATGCAAGACCAAATATTGAAGGTCTGCGTTTTTTAAATATTATCGTACTGGCATGTAATTTGATGAATGATATCATTGCTTGGACATTTTAAACCACTTAGGTCGAACATGAGACTGCTCGCTGACTTCTTTTGCTTTCACATTATTTTTGTTTGGATATCATCAGGTACTCTAATCATGAATTGTTTGGAGGCTATCCAGGAGAAAGTTCTGAAGAAAAGTTTCCGTTATATGACTAGAACATTAATATCCATAATCATCAAGCTGTTTTTGCTCATTCCAAATGCACCCGTTGGATATTGGAGGAGACAGGCCTACATCCATCCATCTCGTATCTTGGAAAATGAACCAGAACCAAATGCTGATTCCTCTGTTGGTACAGAAGAATTTATTGAAGAGGATAGGTTCCTTCCATGTGTCCAACGTCTTCAGAGACTGGAAAATTTGTTGGAACAGCTCAACAACAAGCCTGCTGAAATTCCACAAGAAAAGGAGCAAATGCTTGCACAATCGCTGGACCGGATCAAATCAGTTGAATTTGACCTCGAAAAGACAAAGAAGGTAATGATCACGCTTTCGCTTTATTTATTGAGAGATTTTAGCATGGATGAATTGACCCATTTTTGTGTTTATTCCAGTTGTTACAAGCTACAGTGATTAAGCAGCTCGAGATTACAGAGTCGCTGGAGAATATACAGGAAACCAGATTCCACGTAGGTCATTCATCCGAGCAATGCAAAACTTTTAATCATTTCAAATCATTCTGGATCCCGCCCCCCTCCCTCAATCATCAATATTTAAAGATATATTTATTTTTCCCTGGTTCTCTACCCTTTTAGTACATTTGAAATTCTGTCACCGCCAAAATCATCTTTAAGCAATTTTGAACTTTCTTTTCACAGCGGCGAAGATTGTTCTGTTAAGTGGTGGTCTGGTGGATGATTAGATTTGAACATAGCTCCACGACAGCCAACAATAATCTGCTATTTGGAACCACTGCTCCTTTCCATTTCAAGCATCTGCAAATAGTGACATCTGACAATATTCGCTCTTTGAGGTGTTTTTCCTAGAAGAAAATCTTTACTTACGGCAATTTGCTCTTGTTCATCTAGAATCAATGATTTGTTTTCACTTGCAAGCCCTTAGTATAGTGAAGGCTAGTCGGTGTAAATAAACAATCGAATGAGTATAGAAATATTTATTGGACGTTGGAACTATATTACACCATGTATTTGTTGTCACTGACCTAGAGCAATCAGGCTTATCTTATGGCACTCCAATTCATGGACGTTGGATTTTTACGCTGTTTGTTACCTTCTTCCTGCCTGAACCTCTGAGGTACTGTTCATTGTGTGTGCAATGTGGCAAGCAGCGCTTTCTGTCACGTGTTTTTTTTACATCATCTTTCCGTGTATGAACTCCAAACTCTTTCATGCGCTGAGTATGCTTTAATCTTATGCTCTACGACGGACTCTTGAATAGGATGGCAATGGGACGGGTCTAGACCCGGACTTGTATTGAACCCGACGGGGCGGGTCTGGACCCGCTTCAAACCGAGTTTGGAAGCGGGCCGGGGCGGGTCCTGAGATTGGCCGAACCCGCCCCGGACCGGACCTGCCCCGCTTTACATTTTTAGTTTTTTTTTTATTAAAAAAATTGATATTGATTATACATTTTACTTATTTGATTGAATAATAAAGTGCGATTATTTAATTTTATATTTAAATTCATGTGTTCATGTTAAAAAAATTGGATATTTTGAAGGAAATAAGAGCAAATTAATAAATATTTAGTAGCTTAAAGATAGTTTTACAATGCTTGTTATAAATATTTACTAGAGAACATGAAATCTAATCACAAAACTCAACTTTTGTGTTTCAAAATTGATTTTTAGCTAAATTCTTTTTTTTAATATAAAAAATAAAAAAAAGTGAACCGGGGGCGGGGCGGGTAGAACCTGCCGGGTTCGCGGGGGCGGGTAGAACCCGTCGGGTTCGCGGGTCTAAGCGGGACGGGATGGGTCTGGGTTTTATATGTAGCGGGGCGGGTCTTGAGATTGACCAAACTCGTTCCGTTGTCATTCCTACTCCTGATCTCCTGATCAGTATTCAATGGGTAGAGGGTGTTAATATGAAGTATTTAGAATGTAAATGAGCCGAATGGGCTTGGTTAATAGTTAACTTCATCCCAGTCCGGTGGAATTGGATTTGTATAACTAAAGCCCGTTCTGAAGACGTGCTTGAAAGTTGAAGCTCGATTCATAGCCGTTTGTTAAAAACAGGTTCCAATTAAGCGAAAATAATTTTGAATTATATTTGTATAAAAGCAGTTCATTTATCCAATATCGAGTTGAATTTGTAATATTCTTCACAGTTTAGATTAAAAACAGTATACCTGGTTAATCATGACCTGAATTTATTTGTTTTTTTTTTTTTGAAGAAAAAAACCAGTGCGTAGCTCCTTCCGGATATCCAATCCTATGCGCATATAAATCAGATTCGGTTCAATCTGATTGAATTTCGTTGTGTGGAAGTGGGAATGAGTTGAAAGGTTTTCTCGATGGAGTTGGCACCTAACACTCATAAAGACAGACGTATATATACATATAGATATATTTCTAAGTATATTGGTGTATGACAGGACTCGATACCTAACACATCTGTAACCAATTAAAGAGCACTATGAAAAGTTGATAAACCTAGTAATTAGAAACTACTATTACACTCTACCTAAAACAAGGAAGATAACTGACTCATAAATTTTTTTATTGACATAAATTTGGAAATAAATTGTTATTTATATAGTTAGATGGAAATATTTTAATTTTACAGTTGTCATCATTTCTAATCACCATCTTGCATAGGAACCAACTGCTTCATAATTATAATAATAATATAAATATTTAATTAATTAATTTTGTGAAAATAATAATAATTACTTTTAATTTCGTTAATTTTATTTTAAACATAATTAAATTGAATTGGTTTATTTAATAATTGTACAAAGATTTTATTGTATAGAAATATTTAAATAGCCATTTAATTATCAATTTTTTCGGAAAACAAAGATTTATTTTAAATGAAGTTGATGGAAGATATTAAGGAAATACCAAATAACTTATTTTGATGTTTGAGTTTTTTATATCGGGATTAGTAGAATGAATTTTAAAGTTAAAATAAAAATAATATAAAACTTTTATTTAGTTTTTCACTTTATTTTCTTAATATATAACATAGATGTTCATCGACTAAACTCGTTTACGACCATGGACTTTCAAGATAAAAACTACTCAAATAAATTTTAAGATTATTAACTTTATTTCAATCATATTTGTATACTTTTCGTTTCGCATAAGCTTTCAACTACTCCGTGCTTTGAATCTGGTAGATAAGAAGTGTGTGAGATCGTTTTTTGAATTACTTGGTTAATAAAGAGAAATCCTTTATGTCCGATCGGTCAGGGGCGGAGCCAGAAATTATATAAAGGGGGGGCAAAAATAAAATTTCTCAAAATTTAGGGCAATTTTTTTTTTAAGGGGTCAAAAAACAAATTAAGGGGGCAAACTGCATTTTTTGGAGGTAAAATGTAATTTTTAGGATAAAAAATGCAAAAAATTTTTTTTAGGAGAACACATTCTTTTTTTGGGCAAGGGGGACACTTGCCCCCGCTTGTTTATGAGTAACTCCGTCATTGCACTCGGTGTGTATTCCGATACATATACTCACAAACATATATATATATATATATATGATTCGATACATACAAAAATTTTCTATGTTCAGGACTTATACGCAACCTTTTATATATATTTTGAAAAAAGTAGTTTAATAAAATATGCATTTGTCCAACATTGAAAGCTCTACCTGTTCAAAGTGGATTCTAGCTTTTCCGCGTCGAAAACTGGCACCTCGCTGTATGCTTCCCATGTTATCTGCTTATCTTTCCTGCATATACACCACACCTACATTTAATATAATATATACAGTTACGGCAGGTAGATTAATTCCAAACTGCAGCACAATCTGAGATCTGATACTTGAGCATTGAAATGAAATAGAGCTCCGGAGAGTTTTTTGGGGTTTGTGTACACTTTCTAGCTGAAATTTGTGTAGTTTTATGTTGATGAGGTAGATATTTATTGATTAACTATCCTCCGAGAACTATGGGTTTATGTCAGATGAAATGTTGTTTGATTTTAGTTCTCTGTCTGTCCCTTATCACCTCCCTCTCAGCTTCCACTTTCATTTCAGGTTAGTGGGTTTCTATTCATTTATCCGATTTGCGAATTTTTTTTATTCCAAATGTATTCATGGTCTGTTTTTGTTGACTTGATGCAGATGGTATATTTGGATCCCAAATTTTAAGTGAGAGAAGGCTTCTTCAGGCAAAGAAACGTACGATTCTGATACCTTCTTGACCTTTTCGGCCCGGCGTTTTGCCCTATCTTTTTTATCGGAAGATTTTTGTGGTGTAGTCCAGTCATTGTGCCTCACTTATCAAATCATGCTATAAGTTGAGATTAGTTGATTCAAATGAAAATCTTGAGATGATGCTTAAGATTTCCTTTTCTAAAAAAAAGAAAATCCAAAAACTTACACTCTAGTAAAGATTTTAGTTCTTCAAACGTTGTACGATGGAACTTAATTTGGAAAAAAAGAAAGTATGATAGGCATTGGATTTTTCCTAGTTTGGTTCAATGTTTCAACTAGGATAGGAAAATTTCAAGTTGTTTTCAACTTTCCCTTTCAGCTGGAGGAGGCTATGTGATACAGAGGTGAATGGGCCCTTAGTATTTGAACTATTGATAGCTTGTGTTAATGGGCTATGGCATCTATAAATACCATTACTTTGTAGACAATTGAGAGCATTGAATGAATATTGAAAACTGGCTTCTTCTTTCCTCATATCGTCTCTGGTCCCTCACTCCCTCTTGCATTTCTCCCTTCTGTTCATCCCATTCCCTCTGAAAAAGTGTTTACACTAGCAGGCCCTTTCTGGACCTTATTTTTTGGGCCTGAGTCCAACTTTTGAAGTTGGCCCCCTCAAAATATAGGGTAGCTTGTCTTTCAGCCTCTAACATTTCAGGCTCTAATCTTGTAAGAAGCAATATTATTAGAATAACAATCCATAAAGAACCATAAATTTGACTTGTGTGGATTGAGTTTTATGACAAGCTCGGTTTTACATCAGAGTCATCTCTTTCTTTTGGGATCTCTCCCGGCAAGAGACTTGCTATTTTTCACTAGTGGGAGATCTTGGCTGTTTGATTTTTATTAGTTTATCCCTGTAGTATCGATGCCTTATCTTCATGTTTTGGGGACTAGGCTGAAAGTGCCTTCTTATTTTTTGGTTTTCTAATTAGAGGAAACAATTTACTTTATAGTAGTACATTTGAAACTGAAGGATCTTGATACTAGTTAGTAGTTTGATTTGGTAATGGTTCAAGTACTGCAAGATACTTTTGTTAGGCGATTTTTATCATTGATTTGGTAATGGTTCAAGTGGAGCAAGGTACATGAACTAATAGATCGATGTCTTTACTTTGTTGCAAATTGGTTTGATTTTATCTGGATGATGAACGACATTGTAAAATGCACAATATATCAAGTCTGAGTATGCTTTGTTTTCGCAGCTTGCCCCGTAAACTTCGAGTTTCAGAACTACACCATCATCACCAGCAAGTGCAAAGGACCCCGATACCTGCCTGCCCTATGTTGTTCCTCACTTAAAGACTTTGCCTGTCCATTCGTGGATGATTTGAACGACTTAACAAATGACTGTGCTTCTACTATGTTCAGCTATATTAATCTCTATGGAAAGTACCCACCAGGTCTGTTCTCCAGTGAGTGCCGAGAAGGGAAGCTAGGCCTCGAATGCCCTGCTCTACCACCGTCGGCTGTAATGACAGATAAATCGAGTAATGAAAATGGCAGCGGGAGGATGTGTGAACTTTTGCCAATGCTGGTTCTTGTAGCTGCTTCCCTTGTTTTGTCAATGCAGTACATATAAAAAGGTTCCCGCTTGCACTTAGTTATATGACTTCATTCGATGTTTTTATTTTTAAAGATTTTGCTTATGCACTTCCACGCTTTGTTGTCTCCAGAATCCATTTTTAACCAAGAGTAGTCAAATGCGTTGTTTGTGTATTGTCCTATGATAAATAATGAGAATAATTCCATGTTTCGTGATGAACAAATGTAGTTGGCTCCGATGATTGGTCTCATGTAGTTATAATCCTATGATTGTTTGGTCTTCATTTTTAATTAGATAATACTGATGCATAGACTGATCATTGGAGAAAGATCAGATAAAGTGTTGCTTAAAGAGTACAGGTCCCCATGTGGCTTAAAGAGTACAGGTCCCCACGTTCATGCTTGATGTTTTTATGCAAAGTTGTTTTAAGGGATTGTTCTCTTCATAATATGGATATTGTGAATGGTAGGATGAGATGAATCGTGGGAGGAAATACTTAGTGAGAGAGAGTTGGAAAATTATGTTTAGTTGTTTAAATACTACATATACAAGAGAACTTTTATGACATACAAAATAATTTGGTTTCTATGAATGAATATATCAGCATACGGATCATTTTAACTTTTAAGTATTCTTCTTGGTGAGTTTATGATGATGCTATTTGAGGACTATTTACTTTTGTAATTTTTAATTTTTAATTTTATTTTTGGGGCTAAAGATGTAAGTAAAGCTGGTGACTTTTTTTCTTCTTCCATTTGAAAAGCAGCATATCAGCAATTGCATATGCCCACGGGAGACGAACATAATTTATTTATAATTTTAGTCGAGAATTACAAACTCTCCAATATCACCTTACAACTCACAGAAACATATACAAATGCATAAAAACTTGTTATTTGAGTGATATTCAGAACGAGGGATGAATTTATGAAGAAGAGTAGATATGTTATATAGGCATGAAACCCTCGATTGAATTATCATCTTGAGTTTCTTGACTTATGGATGGTATGGTGTCTCGTCTTTGACAAGCCACTTGCCACCATTTCAATTGTGGAAAGATCCACTAGCCAACATGTACATCCATAACAATCCAAAGATATATCTGTTTCTTAACGAGTTTTTTAACAAAGAAATTGTGTACGGGACATACAAATTATACGATAACAATGAAAATTATAATTTTTACCCAAACATTTTCCAAAAAAAAAGCACCCGTTTGGGATCGGGAGAATTGAACCCGACGTGAATCGAACACGCAACCTTCTGATCTGGAGTCAGACGCGCTACCATTGCGCCACGGATCCCAAGGTGATAAATGTATTCGAATTTAATATACAAATACCAAAATTAAATCCGGAATCCAAGTGTCAAATATCTCTGATCCATCAGCAACCAATAACAAAAAGCCAACTCACCATACAAAATCTCCTTCCCCTCTCATTCCCCTCCTCACAAAATCCACTCCTTTCCTCCACAAATCTCTTCCCAACATATAAACCTCATCAACAACAATTCTCCCATCCAATATCCATTTTTTTACTGAACTTTTAGCTTCAATATCTCTTCCACACCATGGCCTCGACACTCTGCTCCACGCCAACTTTCCAAGGACTCAGAACCCTCAACAAGCCGACAGAATTCAAGCCCACCTCCACCTCCTTCTTCTGCCGTCCTCTCACCACCAAGAAACGCTGCAATAGCCTCACCGTCAAGGCGGAGCTCAACCCATCTATAGTCATCAGCTTGAGCACCGGTCTCTCTCTTTTCCTAGGCAGGTTCGTGTTTTTTTCCTTCCAGAGGGAAAACGTGGCCAAACAGGTGCCGGAGCAGAATGGGACTTCCCACTTCGAAGCTGGCGATGAACGTGCCAAGGAATATGTCAGCCTTCTCAAATCCAACGACCCTGTTGGATTTAACATTGTAGATGTTCTTGCGTGGGGTTCTCTTGGACATATTGTGGCTTACTATATTCTTGCCACTTCTAACAATGGATATGATCCCAGTTTCTTTTAGAAAAAAAGTGTCAGTTGATTCATCCGTTGATGTAACTCATGAACTCGTATTAATGTATATCTGGGAATCTGTTTCAATTTTTTTTTTGGGTTGAATTTTTGTTCTTAAAGTTGTGAAGTTTTTTATTGGAATTTTGTGTTTGAATTTTATGTGTTTCATATATACTTGTCCTCCATACTTGTAATGGAATTGAATAGGATCCTTGGCACTCGGATGCTTTCTGTTAATATCTTAGTTTTGTAGGATCTTTGGCAGGCTTACAAGTTACAAGTTGCAACTCGAATTAAAAGATTTATAGAACATATGAAACAACTTACAGTTCTTTTCAAATAATAAAAAAAACAAAAAGTGAAACAGCTCACACTTGTCTTTCTTCGTGAAGAAACTAAGCAACACAACATTTACGATGGTTTGGTACTTGCATACACGACACAATGTCCCGCGAGCTAAAAATCTGTTAGTATTTTTTTTTAGATACCATTGTCACTTTTCTTATATTGGTGAAAAGACTTTTAGATGAATATGGTAGAAGAAAAGTCTTTCTTATATAACATTGCAGCAAGTCCTGAACAGGAGGATGTCATGTTAATGTTAGTCAATGGAACAATTGATGGGAAATTTGATGACGGATTATTTAGTTTCAGTTCATTTGGGATCTGAGGAGTTGAAAGGTATCCTTTACCACACCCCTGTGGCACCTACCAAGTCCCTGAGTATTAGCTCCTGTTCACCCGGCTCACCATTCACGGAAAAAAGCATAAATAAGGGGTCCAGGTCAGTCTAAGAGAAATAGAAGTGGCTATACTTTCTTTTTTGAGAGCAGTATCATCGGCTTCAACAGCTATACCAAGGACAAGAGAGAGGCATCAGTAAAAAAAGTTGGTTAGTTATAGAGTAGACTTTCCGAGACTGCCAGTATTGCATAAATTTCAGGATGTAGGAAATTTAAATTGTCTATCTCTAAATGGCCTCATTTATTTGCTTATCTTAATCCTAAATTAGGTGAAACTTGTTTGAAAAAGTTCCAAATTTACAGAAAAGTAGAGGGGCTTTGTGATTGTGGCATATCAGACCTTACACATTTCGGATGTACCAAATCCCACATTAGCTGTATGAGGAGAGTGTGAGGCTTAAGCATTTTTGTCCAATTTGCTAAGAGTTTAAGAGTCTATCTTGGTTCTTACAGTTATGCTTCTTGTTTTGCATGTATACAAATCTCTCTTCAGTTTCCTGCTGATATTCATCATTTTCATTTGCCAGTTTGATTTCCGTATTCGTTTTGGGCTACAACCGAATCTATATATGTTTGCCTCTCAAAAACGTTATATTGTTTTGGGACTATTGCTGCTTTTGTGGGTAAGTTACATCGATATTACCTGAGATTAGGCTTAAATGCTGTCTGTGGATATTGCACATCATCACATCCGCCCTAAATAAAGAATTGTAATAAAAAAGAATACTTTATGACCAGAACACATCAGGACAAGTGACGGAGAGACAAGGAAAGATACCAACCTGAAATGTTGGATTACAAATCGTCCCACCATCATCAACCTCATTAGGCTCATTTCTGAATCTTGAAATCTTACTGAAAGATATCACATTTCCCAATCTTTGCTCCCCAATCCATCAAACTGTGTTATTGTTACCATGGATTGTGCTTATCAGTTCCTTTGAATGCTGCCAGTGCTCACTATGGGGCCGATTTTTTTTTTTTTTTTAAATGTGATATTTGAGATTGTATGTTCGGACGGCATATTTACAGCATATCTCATTCCTGACATTATGGGTGATTTAACGTTAACTATTGTAGGAGATTTGAAACCTTTGAACACTTACATTCACCTAGAACTGATTGGCCCACTTTTGAAGTCAAATCTAGTGGTTGGTATGAATCGAGTTGAGCTGAGTTATGAGTTTTACGTTGATGAAGACTAGAGGTCAATCTCGACTAGGATATTTTATGTACTTAGAATTAACTATTTTGAGAAAGTTAAATTTGTATTTTCAAAACAATTATTAATTGAAAAAGACACAACAAGAAATCAAGAAATCGATAATGATAATTACGATAGTATAAATATTACCTTGTATTATGATAGCAACACTTCATATAGTAATCAAACGTCTATAATTATATGTGCATCATAAAATTATCTATATTAATTAATACCTACAATAAATGTAGACGGGGTTAAACCCACATTCATGAGACTTGAACACAAGACCTCCTATAAAATTTATGATCTTGGGGCCTCCACTTTGCCATTAGGCCAATGGATCCTTGACACAACTATCTATCTTCAAAGTATATGTATCAGATGTAATCCATGTTAAGTATAAAATATTGAGAGCCGAAAAATAGCAAAAACACATATTAGTTAGTAAAGAATAATTAAATATTTTAGTCTTTAATGACTTATCTAATTAGTGCAATGGGTAAACATTGCTTATCCAAGTGAAAACAGTTCCATATCTTAATGGATCGTGATTAAGTTGTCAAAATTCTAAATTCACCGGTTGAGAGATTGTGCCTAACTCAGAGCTGATAAGTGCTGACCTCAACTTTAGAGCGACGTCCTGCTTACTTAGCGCCTCCCCTCCCAAAGAAAAGTTCAATTCTTAAGTTTTTGTGAAGTGATCGTTATCATTTAATCATACCTCAGAATCTACATCTGTAATTACACCTGCCATTAGTGTGAGATTAATGAGGAGATAATGGAAAAATATTCCCTAAAACTGAACAGAAATTTCCACAGCCCACTCAAGAACTTGGCTCTTGCTCTTCCTTCTTATCTACCCTCTTCTTCACTGCTTCTCGTTGATTCCCTCATTTTTCTTCATTTCTTGATCAGGGTTTCGCATGAATGGTCCTCCTTTCATTTTATGAACTCCAACGATCACATGCATTTAAATGCCCATATTTGGTGTCATCGTTGTATAACCAAGATTTGATTTGTTCCCATCTGCTTTTCCTTTTGCTTTTGTTAGGTTAGTTTCCTTGTTTGATGAGTTCTCATTTGGGCTAAGTAAAATTTGTTTCATCTTCTTAAAGAATTGTTACATTTAAGTCTTGATTAGGGTTTACTTTTTTTTCTTCTTCATATTTTGTGGTATCTTTTCCCAGCTATACACGTTCTTGAAAGTTATCGTTGTAGGTGTTTGATTCTGCATTCTTCCCTACTATTTTCTAGTCGTTGCAAATTATATCTCCATCGCTATTGTAATTTGCCAACTTCATATTGGGATAACTCAGCTGGGGTTGTTCTTCAATGGCGGATAATCAAGAAATAGATAATGATACATCAAACTCGATCAAGAAAAATTACGAGGAGAAATCTAATGAGATTAAGGCGGATCTTGAAGGGAAGTTGAAAATGGTCAAAGCTGAAGAATTAATAAAAGAGGCGGATCATATATCTTGCGTTATAGGATTATTTTGTTGTTTTTGTGACGAAGTTTTTAGGTCAGAGAGAGCTTTCTATGATCACATGAGAATTCACGACGGAAAATGTGGATTGGCTTTAAAGATGAACAACCCGTCTTCTTCAAATGTTCACGAGTTTTCAAAACTTGATGATGAGAAGGATTTTTCTGTGGCTGTTGATCTGACAGAGTCGTTGAAGAAATGGCCAGCGAAGGACAGGCGAAGCCTAAGGGTCGAGCCCACAGCATCAACCTCAGAGGACACAGCATCAACCTCAGAGGATCATCAAATTCATGACTCGAGCGACCCTGTGATGCAAGCTCGGGGATATTTGAAGAAATATGGCTTAAAGCAGAAGAAAAATATTGATGAATCTGATCCCGCAAGCAGCATCTCCAAGGCTAAAACTCTTGACACTAATCCATTCTATCAATCAGGACAAAGAAAGACTGATGATTATTCAGTTGAATCAAGATGCAGTGGGTTGGTTCTTGGAGAATCAGCCAGCAAACTGGCCAGTGAATCAGATAGCAATAGTAACTTTGAAAGGGTGATTACCGAGAAGAAGAATAAAATGGAAAGTCCAGTGACACCAGAGCATCCCAAGCCCGTTCCAAGTACAGGTACTAAGCCTCAGCCGAAGAAGTACTGGTGCAGCATTTGTGGAAAGTCCTTCTCAACTTTCCACGCAATGGGTGGTCATAAAGGCCACCACCAAAAACGATTCCTGATTAGAGACTGATAAGTGCTAATATAGTTGGATTATTCCACATATTTTTGGTTGCAAGTCATTCTGCTGCTAATGCTTTCACCAAGTACAAAGAAAATATCTTGATTTTTCTAGCTGATGGTTTCAACAACTGAAATATAACTTTGGCCCCCTTTTTTGGGATTTTACAGACGTCAAATTGTCGCTCTCTCGGTAAGATTTTTGGCTCCGATGTTCATTTGGGCATCAAATTTTGAATAAACACGTATATGAGAATGGTTTCTGACAAATTGTCATCTGTGAGGAAAAGAATAAAAAGATAGAGAAATGAAAAGGAAACCCACATCCAGAAAATTGTGATCATCCTCTTAAACATATCTCGCAAGCATCAAATTTTCAAGAATTTCTTATTTTGCCTTCGATCAGTTCCAGATTCAGGAACATAGACAGTAGAGTCGGCCTTCCAAATGATAAACAAGTTAATATAACACGAGTATCATCCCATTAACAATGACGGAACAAGAAATGATGCATAGGTGGCGAAATCAAAGATAATTTTTTCCTTCTCTCTGAAACATGTGTTTTAGTGCTGGGTAGGGGTGGGGAATCATAGTTTTAATCCATACTACAGTGTAATAACTTATACGTCTACTGGAAAATGGAAAAGGGGTTGACAATGTTTGCTGGCCATCCCCCTCCCTTCGCCACTACCTATTATATATTAATCATATTATGATCAGGATTATGGGTGTAAACGAATCAAACATGTTCACGAACTTTTCGAGCCGGCTAGATAAATATTTGATTCGAATTCGAAATTCTCGAATTCGAGCCAAACTCGAACATGTTTGAACTTTTTTCGAGTCGAACTCGAGCCCAAATTACTTTGTCCGATAGTTCGCGAGCCGCTCGCGAACTTTAAAATTTTATTAATATAATATAACTATATATTAAATAAATATATTTCGAACCTTTCGGGTATTTATTTTCGAGCAATAATTCGAATAGATCGCGAACATGTTCGAACGTTTTCGAGGCGAACTCGAGCCAAATTTTTGAAACTATTCGAACTTCGAATCGAACTCGAGCATAACTATTTCGAGCCGAATTCGAATATTAAAATTTTCTGCATATTCAGCTCGATTCGGTTCATTTACACCCGTAATCAGGATACTATTATTTTGGAAAAGTTAGATAATCTTACCCACATTTATCAGAAAGGTAACTCCGTAGCAGAGTGCTTGACAGTACAGCCTTTATTGAGAGACAATATCAGTAATTTAGCACTCATATTTACTCACATTGTCAAATATGACAGTACTAGATTATAGTCTTTTGTGCTTGGTAAAACTTTCTACGTTGGTGTATTTCATTGAGGTTTGATCCTCTCATGTACGGTTTCTATTGCATTTATAATAGTTTCTTGTTTCTTTAAAAAAACAAAACAGTTAAGTTTTTGAGTATGTATAGAAAAGAGAGTACATTCTCAGAGAACAAGACATTGGAGAAGGGCTAAGATCCATTTGACGATCATTTTTAGTTGTTTAAAATGAGTTGAAAAAGCTAATACTTCAAAATGAATTATGGGTTTCTACTTCCTTTCCTTGGTAACATGTTTGTTGGCTTTCAGCCTCAAGTTAACCCAATTTGGTTGCGGATTCACCACTCACTTGCTTGAGTTGTGAGTTATGACACGGATGGGAAGGTAAAATAGCTCGAATTTCAACATTCGAGTGGTGAAGGAGGATTTTAATCTTGTATAATTACAAGATTGCCATAGAAGTAGCTAACATACAACATTGAAACTGCTGCCAAAAATGCAAGACTCGAGTTTTACTTGTAACAGAGTTCTAAAAAAAAAAACTTATCCTTTCATTCAAATATAAAAGGGAGATTTTCTCCTTAAATCTAGGTGGGAACAACATAGACATCATATGGTAATAACTGGAACATAAAGACTCCTATGATAACTACCAACAAAACAAGCTGCACGAAGAAACATAAGGTGTACCTAAATATACCATATTGCAGTGCCAGCATGTCATTAGCATTAGCATTAGCCTCGTAGGAGTTTTCCAACATTACAGCTTCTTTCTTAACCATCTTAGCCTTGTTGTCAGTATCTTGAAGCTTGTCCAGCATTTGAGATTGGTCGGAAGCTACAGCTTTATGGTCTCCTAACATCAAAGTTTGGTCCACATCAACTCTCAACTTTTGATCCATTCTTGATAACACCAGATACTCAACTTCAGATTCAATCTTTTGTTTAAAGAAATACTCAAGTTCATCTTCATCATGTTGTGAGTCTTGTGACCGCTCAAATGTTTGCTTGTGGGCTGACTTTCTCAAACTCTGGAAGTAAGTTCCTAATTGAATCATCATTTGAAACATCATGGATAATTTCCCTAAACTTGAGGACCTCTGCAAACATAGGATGACTGCTCAGCAATAAATGTTTTAAATGGAAAATGAAAATGATCAGAGTAAAACAAGGCGACGAAATTTCCCAATCCCTTGGCATGAATACAACACAGCAATATCATTTACTCTCCTGTGATATAGCAACTTGAATATACTAGAGGTCTGACACCAAAAATAGATTTTATTTAATCACTATTTTACACTAAATCCAACAGTTGGAGAGCAAAAAACAGGAAATGCGCAGGATATGACTGGTGCAATAGGGAATGAGAAGAAACACTTTTTTTTTTTAATCGAAAATGAGAAGAAACACTTATCCTGCAATAGTAAATGAAGTTTCAAGCCCTACTTAGGTGTCATAAATTTTACATTTTCAGCATGAAGCCATGAACCATCACAAAAACAGTAGCATTGATACATCCTTCAAATTTCCCAACTCCCAAGCAAATTTCACATAGAATGGAAAAACTTTTGGGGTTCCAGAAATAAGTCGCATTAGACAAAAAACTATACTTGAGAAATTAAAAGTAGATCATGCAAAAGAAACAAAAGGCACACTGACCTTTTTCAAGGGATTCTTGCACAGATTGTAGCGCAAAAAATAGATTCAACTAGAAAATCTCTATCTGTCGAGGAACTATGATTCTCACTTCCATCTTCTTTAAACCCCGTAGATGAGTCAGCAACTACATCATCCCGTGATTTTCCATCGTATCTTCCTTCATCATCTCCCTCAGAACCACCTGGAAGTTCATTATTAAATAACCTTTCCCTGCCGTAAACTTCATCATCATTTTCTCCATCAAAAGCACTCAGCCTTGCACTTTGGTTTCCATTAATTGTGGGGTAAGTTCCCCGGATAAACACGAAATTAGAGCTTCGTGAGTCATATTCCATGCTGGAATGAGAATTTTCCTTCTCGACTTTGACTCCTTCCCCTCTAGACTTCTTACCAGTCTCAACCCGATTCTTTACCTGCAGACCATGATGCCGCACTGAGCGCATCAAATTCTTTCCACCTGAACTCCCTAAACTGCACTTATCTAGTGGAAATCCCACAATCCCAGAATTCATGTACCAATTATTTTGAGCGGTGGCTGCAGTGGAAGACTTGCTACTGCGATCCTCACTATTCTCTGAATCTATTCCAGCAGCAAAAGATGGTTCTATCGGCAACCCTGTATCATCAAGCAAAGCAAAACCATCCAAACTTCTCACCACAGCATCCGTAGATGAAACAGAACCTTCGATCTTCTGATTTGTCGCAACAGAAACTTGCAATCGCTTGTACTAGCATCAGGAGACAACAAATCCCGTTTCACCATTTTTCCAGCTTCAACACTACGGTCCCCACTTTTATTGGCATCCCTATTAATTATTTTCCATTTCTTCAGTCCAACCCCTTCTTTGTCGTTGAAGGAGATGGAGAAACTTCATGTTTGATTTCCAGAGACGGCAAATTTATTGAGCTCAAAATCTCACTTCCCTCCCCCTTGATCACAGAAAAACGATCATCTTCCACTGCACAATACCTACTACTCTTGGATCCATGATCCATCACGTAATGAACACTCGCTCCCCAAATCCATTTATCTTTCAATCGCATGTTCTATTCCTATAAATATAGTAAGACCCAACAACTAATACTTCGCCGGTTCTGATCAAGATCGAAATCAAGAAACAGACGATTCATTATCGATAAACTGGCCCCAGTTTCAGTTCAATCCGCCTAGACCCGCGAACCTGACGGGTTTACCCGCCCCACCTCGGTTCCATTTTCTTTCCATTTTCTTTTAATTTTCAATTTTGAAACACAAAAATTGAGTTTTGTTATTGAATTTTATGTTTTTCTATAGTAAGTATTTATAATAAGCATTGCAAAAATATTTTTAAGCAACCAAATATTTATTAATTTGCTCTCATTCTCTTCAAAATGTCCAATTTCTTTAACATGAACACATGAATTTTGATATAAAATTAAATAATGACACTTTATTGTTCAATCAAAGAAGTAAAATGTATATTCAATATTAATTTTTTTTTAAAAAAATTAAAAATGTATAGCGGGGCGGGTCCGGGCAATCCCAGGACCAGCCCTGCCCCGCTTTCAAACCCGGTTGAAGAGGTCCAGACCCGACCCGACAGGTTCAGTGTGGGTCGGGTCTAGACCCACCCCATTGCCATCCCTAATTATAAAATTAAACCCAATCCTTCATTTGGTTATACCAATAGGGTAAAGTGGTTTCTCTAAACCTCCATGATATTGTAGCGTTTATATAAAAATAATCAAATTTTGAATTTTAATTTATCTAATATTATAATTTAGGTTGTGAGTTAGTTTTCTTTTGCAGCGGCCGTATTTTGTAGGTTTGGACATCGCATCTTAGTCCTCATCGTCCTCACTGGTCCAACTACCTGCAACAGTTATCCTAACGTTGTTTATTTCATATTATCTTATGTGATGTCCGAAATTGCTATTGTTAATTGTTATTTATCTTTGTTCGGTTAGGAACCTCTAATGATGCCGTTGGACACGTCATATCTACCCCTATAAAAAAAAATATTCTAGCGTCCGAAGCGCACAGGTGCGTATTACATTGTTTTTGCAATCCGCACTAAAATACATTATTTTTGCAAATTTAATTTTTTTTAAAATTATTTTTTTAAAAAAAATTTAGATACCCACAATTATTAAAAAAAATAATAGTTCTAAATGTAATTAAGTCAGTCAACAAATATGTTTATTTCAACCAATAAGCAGATTATAGCTATTAATTATCATTCCCAAGACTTCACTCAAAACAAGCACGCGGAAGTAGGGAAAATCACTAGAACGTGTGGGTATAAATCATACTGCATTCATAACCCACTATTTACTCAACTTCGACCAAATGTGATGCCTCGGATTTAAAACCACCCTGTTTGGCTAAAACTGGTGCACAATATTTTAATAGAACTCATCCAAATAACATTTAGATGCAAATCAAAACTGAAATTAACAGTCAAATAACTTACAAGGAGCTCTAGTTTTTGCACCAAACATGTGCTGAGTTTCCAGAAAATGAAAGAAGGGTAAAATTCCTCCTGATCTACAAGGGACGATCTCGCTTAGAATGGCAGTTTCTTACATCTGCCACGGGAAATTACCAACCTTGGCCCATAAAACATTCCTTGGCTAACTAAACTAGAGTTCAAGCAAGTTGCTAATCGAGAAGTGACAGCAACTTATTGAACAACATGCATAAATGCTCAAAACGGTTTTCCATAATCTTGTGTTGGCTGCTCCCAGGCCCTCAGAAAGCCTACAGTAAGATGAAAAAAGAATAGTCCGCGAGAGGAGATGCAATGAAATAGAAGATATAATTGCACAATGGCTCATGCAGCACATCTGTGACTTTGAGATAACCCCAAGTACATCACATCCTAAGCACAAAAATAATTGTTTGACGTGTGTTTCTAAGTAAAAGTAAAACCACAATATGGATACCATACAACATGGAAGTAATTGAGTGGGAGAAATATAAATCGCAAAAGTTGAGAACTTATAAAGGAGACATAACGTGGAAACTGCGGACAAACAAAAAGGGACAATAAGCTGCAGTTGCCCCTGCTTTGGCAATTCATAGAAGTTGAGAAATTTGTTGGCTCATTCTTAGCAGATAACATTCTTTACCTCCCAAAGGAACTATTTTAAGGTAGCCTCATTATCCCTAACCTTTTGTCTTAGAAAAGGGAAATTCACCTTTCAGTTACCAATAGGCAAATCGTCCATGTCAACACAAAATAAATTCCTATGGGAACATTTAGTTTCAAATATTTAGGAAAGGAAATCTGAAGAAAAAAATAGCAGGAATTCTAACTTTGACATCAATCCCTCATCTAGGGGAGGTTCCTTGGGGGGTGGGTTGGGGGGTGCTGTGGCTCTCTTCATAAATTGGATGCTCATTATAGTAAGAATATACGTCTACCATATAAGTAAATTTGAGACAAACGGAAAGGAAGCTTATAAACTTTGTCAAATACTTCCCCTTGAGTAGCAATAGAAATCTTTATGCCACTTTAGGACATCTGTCCTTATTAACAGGTATTCTTAAAATATGAAGATGCTACATATTAATAGCTCATTCACAACGAAATACCTTTTCAACTCATAATAAAAGAGAAGCAATGAACACGGATTATAGAACTTTCAAAGTAAATCACAAAATTGAAGTATAAAGCATACTTATTGGTATTTCTCCCAGGGACATATAAATTGAGTCATCGTCGCAAAGAATTTCCTGCAACAATTTTGAAACATTAAAATTATCTATGCTTACCAACAGGCATGCTTCACTAGTCATTTATTTAGGTCAAACAAAAAGTGTATAGACTTAGGTATCAAGTAGCAAATATTTATGATGATCATAACATGAGATAAAAGAATCACTCTTAAGATTGGCAACTTTTTTCTTAGGAACAGAAGTCAGCTGTTTCTTTAATACAGATCACGAAGAGATGAGAAAAAGTAAGTTGACAATAATACCTCGCCATTAGGTAGGCCAATCTCATTGTGCAAAGAATTTAAGTTGGTGGGAACAGAAGAACTGTGTGGGCTGTGATTTCCTAGCAAATCTGAGAACATAAGTCCATAACCATCCTGAACGTGAATCTCATTAGCATTATGTAAATTATTAGGAAAGCCATCCAGGTCGGTAAATACTGAATCCGCCCTGTGTAATTGAGATATACTAGATTCAGAAGAGAAGCTCCAAATGGACGAGCAGAAATAATTTTGTTCCAACTTAACAACACGAAATTAACACAAAAAAGACAACAAAAGCATAATGAAGGTAAGTGAAGTGGGGGGATGAATAATGTCAACTTGTGGAGTTTTATTCCTTGTTACTGTATATGCATGTATGCACTAGAACATGTCTACAGACACACCTTTTCTCAGGATGACTGAAAATATTGTCTTCTTGCCCAGAATCAATTTCCAGATCGATAATTTCGATGTTACTATTATTCACCCCAAAACTATCATTTTTGTTAGGCGCATTGCAGCTGTTATTCATGGACAAACCAAAATCAACAGGAACAGCTTCTTTTCCAGATTCAATAACAGAAGGGAAAATCAAAACCCGTTCTGCATTATCGTTCTCACTCGTATCACAAGTTCCGATAAGATTAAGGTCACAAGTTTTAAATCCTGTGAACTCAGAGGATTCATCGTGACCTTTGGGCTGTGAAACATTTAAACTCTTCTGCTCAGGAGATACAGCTACTTGTGTGCTCTGTGAAATTCTTGTCTCTTGCAAAGTTGGCTGATTTTCCATTGAACTTGAAAAAGGTAGGCAGCCATGAGATTCAGTATCCATTGAAGAAGAGGCTCTAAGTTTTTTAAAATCCTCCTTACCATTATTAGTGTCATCATCTATTGGTCTTTTTAAACTTATATTCATACACGTGGAGGCGGAACAGCAGACAACGGACAGCCCCTCATCAAGTTCTTTTTTCCCTTCATCAACAGATTTTTCCTGGAAATATGTGGACATTGACAGTCCCGACCTTGTCATGTATGCAACCTGCTGCTCTTTATCCACACCTGGAGCTTTCTGAACATCAGAGTCAAGGCTATTTAATTCGTGAATTTTATAAGATGAAACATCACCGCTAGAACTTTCATCAGAAATATTTACAACATGAACTTCGGAACCTCCAGAAAGTTCTCTTTCAGTGATTTTATCATCTTCAGTCATGGGATCCTGACAACCCTTTGAACCCTTCACTTTCAAAGAAGAACGAGCTTTAGTTGGAATTCGTGGAAATTTGAAGTTATTCAGTAAATCGACATTGTCCTTCCTTGATAAAGTGTCCCCCGATACAGAATCTGTGACCTTATTCTCATTCTGCACTATTTTCAAATCATTAACAACCCTTTCTTCATTAACCGCCTCAGCCCATGCATCAGATTTATGAGTATCATCAGACTCTTTTCTCGCTTCCACCTTGGCATCAGCTGATAGAAACTTCTCTGTATTAGAAGCGCTCGCTTTTGCCCCTGCATCCTCCATTGAATTGTGCTTCTCAAACTCAGTTGGTAGATTAGCTGCATCATCACCTTCTTGTTCTAATTCACCCAGAGACAAAGCCTGCCTTCCACCATCACCATCTACATCGATAGGATCCGTATGCTGATTACAAGAAGCATCACTCTCGGCCCCTATGCTAACAAAATCCCTACTCCTTTCATCCCAGGCCCCACTTTTTCCCAACTCTGTGTTCACCTCTGGCCCCTGATTTTTTAAGGACGCCATTCTCCTTCTCCCTCTCACAGAGTTCCTTGAACCAACACCCATAGAATTGCCGTCAACAGAATTTCTTCTCCTGTTGGGTCCTATATCGAGAGCAGCATTTCCTAACTGTGTGTTGTATGATGAATGCCCATCCATTGGAATCTGCATGTCTACTTCATGTGGCCTAAAAACCTGAAGGCGGCCCATTTGGTTCTTCAAGCCACCATTCTTTAATTTCCCCGAGAGTGCATTTGGCGGCAGCACACCTTTAGCAACCAAATACTCAGCAGCTAGCCTACCAGCTTCCATGAAAATATCAGTCCCGTGAGGAGGCAGCGGAGGTTGAAATTGCCTAGAATGACCACCACGTCCAAAGCCACCACGGTTGTTGTTCCTATGCTCGGAATTATACATCTGATGGCCTCTCATCGAGCCTTCAGGGGACATTCTGGAAGCGGCGGCCTGACTCCTCATACGCATAGCATTTGACCAGTACCCATTCCCTGGCCCATTCCGATGCCTTGCATGCATATTTCAGGTTTCTAGTTATATTTTCTCCAGATACAGAGAATTACTTTGATAAACAGCTGAAAAACCTCTGCAACATGTATTTTGCAGTCACTGGTGCTTCTCCAATTTACCTTCAATAAAATATTCCAAACCTCAGGATCACATTCAATATTTTTTAACCGCATGAATCCAATTTTGACTAGTAAATAAAATCTAAAACATCACCAGATACATTCGTACCCTTTAACATCTGGAAGAAAGAAACACCCAATTTGCATTCTTTGTATGTCCAGAGCCAAATAGATAAGTAAACAAATAAAAACATCGATATACATTTTTTAATTTGAAAGAAGTTAATTATTATAATAATATGTAATAAAGAAACTAAACGGCAATTAACATTGCTAGCATTAATGCAGTATTTCGATGAAATAACACGACCTAGATGATTTTTAGTTGTGTCTTTGATCATTTGAATGATTTCTACCAAGAACCAACCAATTAAACTTTATTTTTTTTGCATTAATGGTTGAAAAAATAATTTTATCTCCAACAGGTACCCAGTTCAGATAGAAAATCCGTGAGAAGCGACAATAAATAATCAAAATTTCACATCAACTTGCAGATCTGGCGATTTATGAACCAAAAAATTTCAAATTCTGTACGTCGGTGGGGTTTACCTTACAGTTGAGTGAAGTCCAAGCGAAATTTTTAAGGGTTTCAGTCTTTCAGAATCAGATCCAGTTCTCAGTTCTCATCATCAGCCATTCAATAGCAATACCCATAGATATAAAGTACGCACTCTCCATCATCAAAAAAAAGTTCAATCCCCAGCAAAAATATTGTGCACAGATTTCGTATTTTAAGCCAATTATTGAGATCCAAGAACGGTCCAGGAATCAATTACAGTCTGATTTACTACGTAACTGCATATAATTGTGAATATTCCTCGATGGAAAAGGATTACAGATCGCGGATTGCAGAATTTGGATGGTAAAATCAGTAGCTTCTAGGCAAAGAACTAATTCCACCACCTAGGGGCTAGGGATACCATTGAACGAATCACGGCCCAGATACTTAATGGGGCGGGTTGATCCGAAAACGATCCGGGACCGCCCACTAAATTTGCCACCTGCCAGGCTGCCAGTGCCAGCCAACCAAATTGGACCCAAACAGATAATATAATTAAATTGTCGTACACAAAATGCTATTCTTGTTATTATTATTATTTTATAATTTATAGTACATTAATAGGGAAGATTAGTGTAATAATTTTTTTTAGTTTAAAATAAATCAAGTTTTTTTCCAAATTAAATCTTTCATACACTACTCTTGTTTACATGTAAAAAACCTTTACAGTAGTTAATTATTCTAATCTATAAAACACACTAAGATATCATCCCAAATCCTATTACCATAATATCTTGATTTTTAAAAAAAAAAAAAAAATCAAACAAAAATTCCGATAAACAAAAAATCATTAAAATGTAATTAAACTGTATACACCAATAAATTTATTGTATTTACAATAACATTTTATATTAAAACTTAATATCTATATGCATGACAACTATAATAAAACAAGTTGAGTCTCTGCTTTAGCCGGATTGTGAATAATAAGGCCTATCTTTTTGTTTTATTGACCCTCGTAAGTAAAAACGGAAAGATACTATTGTTCCGTACCATTATGGAAGAAAATCCGGGTAAGATATGTACTTCCTCGGGAATGAAAAAAAACGATTCCGCGGATTCTTCAACATCAGTCGATTCGGACCTCCACTTAGTTTCATCCAAGCTTCATCCTGATCATAGATAGATCACCCAGGTTCGGGTCCATAAGCAGTGACTCATATCCATTTTTGTTCTACTTTGGACAGCATATGGTCCTCATTGTTCACTGGGAGTGTCTGATGTCCTGTATATGGATAGGCTGGCAATGCTGGTAACTTCCCTTGGTTAGGTCCTAAACCAGCCATTCCAAGATTGGCTAGCCCAGCTTGATGATTCATTCCAAACGCATATTTAGGGTGCTGTGCGAGCTGTGGTCTTCCCGGGAGACCAAAGGACCCAGGTGGAGTCCTTTCGAAATGGGCTGTGCTGCATTTAAGTTGAGGCGGCTCCGGCTTGACTTGCACAGAGTTAACATGGCTGCTGTTACGCGCCCCAGGGACATCGTGGTTGTGCTTCCCCTCATACGTAGTTATTACTGACTTGAGGTCGTGACAAGCCCTCTCCACATGCTTGCGCACGTTGCAGCCAGCACTCGTACACTTGTAGTAACTCCTGCAACAGGAATTAAGAGCATTAGCCATCATCCATCAGAGCTTCTACCAACTGAGTACTTGTACATGCTAGAAATCAAAATACCAACTGAGTACTTATACATGCTAGAAATCAAAAAATATTTCCTAAAACCAGATTTTTTTTTGAACGACCTAAAACCAGATTTGATATTGTTAAAGATTAAAATGGATCACTGACATAATTGGATTCTGAATTGGTATCGATTTTACACCATTTCCCGACATATTTTCAACTATATAATAGTTGATGATTATACTACAATAAAGAAAGATTAATATAGTTTGAGCCATCTGGGCACTGTGGTGTGGATGTAGCCATTTATAGCCAAAACACATAAATCCCATGTTTTGTTGAGTTTTCTCTTCATATTCCGACAAGATAAAATTTAACAATATTATCAAAATTTAACCTCGGGTTTGGGTTTCCTTTTACGACTTTCTGACCATATTTGCGCCAACGAAAACCGTCGTCCAGTATGTCCACATCGCTGGTGGTTTGGACCACAACTCTAGGCTCCCTTATGGCTCTGGCAGACCCACTCATTTCTTGAGCATCAGTTTCAATTCTCCTACCAAAACAAAGAACATAAACAACATAAAATTTATCTTGGTATCCACTTCAATGATTTATCACTCTGAGAAAATGAAGTAGAGACCTTCTCTTCGATTCCAATTCATCTCCTTCACCATCATAACCTAATGATGCACTTCCACGAGTGGCACTATAAGTTTCGTCATAATCATTTGAAAAGGTGGAAGTGGCATCCACACCGTCCCCTGACTCAAATTTGATGCCATTTAGAACCTGAAAAGCACTAGTTCCGTAGTTGCATTCTTGGCTCAATGGTGCAGAGGATGTTGCTTCGAGAATATATGGCCTCCGATTTGGTGGAGGTTTTGGATGGTTGTGTGCTTCCGTGTATATTATTTCTGTAATTTCGCCTTCTTGAGACTGTTCCACCTTCTTCTTAACTGGGCAATTTGCGTAAGTGCACTTGTAATAACTCCGAGGACACTCACTTGCTTTTACATTCTTCTGACCATATTTTCTCCAATTATAACCATCCTCGGATGGGCCACCGCCAGCATTGGGATCTACGCTGCTCAGTTGATCTCCATCCTCCTCCTGTGGTTCATCAAGAGATGTAGAATTCTCTGAAACAACAGAAGAATCATAAATCGACAAGATGAAAGAGTCTGAGTTTGTTCTAGATGGCATGTGATTTAGATAAATTTGCCATCTGAGATAACTTACCATCATTGTTAAAATGAACTTTTGAAGGTTCAGTGGCGTGACACAATGGGGGATTTTCTAAATAAAAAGAATCACGGACATTAGGAAATGGTTGTGGAGAAAGACTAGATGGATTCAACTGGTAGATTCACAGTAAAACAAATGGTAAATTAGAGTACTTGAAACTGTAATACTTGGAACTTTATGAAATGTCTTTCACGCCATAACAAAAGATTTAAAATATGATAGAGAGAGTAATCAATTCATTCACTGCCTTAAAATCAGGGAATGAACTAGATTCGGCAACTGGTCTAAATGCAAATGATGAGGCATCTTCAGAAGTATTCCCATGATAATCTCTCATCAATGAAGAATTCTGATTCTTGCCACTTTGAGAAAAAAATCTTCCAGTCGTAGGGGATGGCAAAACCTACAGAAACAATCACAATCAATTAAGATGTCAGAAAGGATAAAATAAATCCAATCACCAAGCCAAACGTTTCAGCAACCAACATATTGTTTTTTCTTGTTTAGGGCAGCCATAAATTGTTTCCTTTGATGGCTATTTGTATGTGATTTGGTGATATAGTGATGGATTAGTGTAGAGAGGGATTTTTTTCCACAGATATTCAATACCTAGTTTTAGGAATTATATGAAAGAATGAATAAACTTTAGAAGAAGCAGACTTTATGATAGAAAGAATGTTTTAATTGCTTGTTTTTTCGGATTTTGGATGCTTTGCAACCTGTATTGATTCTTGGTGGATGGCAAATGAGGGTGCTCTCTTTTATAGGCAAAGACATTCTAGAATCATGAGACATGCTGTACTCTCAATCACATAGATTCGTACCATTCATATAAATTTTTTGAAGTATATGACACCTTGTATTTTGAAGTATCCAATCGAGGAAATTCTAAACTTTTTATTCGTGTTAAAAAAAGGAAAGGTTAATCAGAAGGTTTATATACAGAGATTACCAGAGGATTCGAGAGGAAAACAGGAGAATCTAGCAGGACTGTGGGGCTGAGCCTGAGAGGAGTAGCTAAGTAAGGCATTGACACTTTGGCACTCTTAGAAAGTTCAGGCCTGATGCTCTCTGCATTCAATCTTGGAGCATTGAAACCAGTTCTAGCTGTGATTCTCTCCATAAGACCGCCACCGGAACTCATATTCGCTTCAGCTAGCGCCTTTGAGTTGCTTCCTTCTTCTGCCACTTCACAAGCTCGTATTCCATCATTTTCAACAGCATTTCCTGATGCATCTTGTACTTCAGGAGCCAGAACAGTTCTATTATCATTTACAGACTCGTTGTTTAATTTTGCTGCAATGTCGTCACAGACCAGTGATGAGAAAAAGGTTCTTGGACTAGGACTCGGAAGCATCCAATCTTCCATTATAGTAACACTGTCATCAAATCCACCCATAATAACTTTCGGTATCCCAAAAGACTAAGTTCACGGAGCTTGACACCATGAAATGGAAAACCTGAAAATCTCAAATACAGAGAAGAAAGCAACTATACTGAATAAGGTTTTCTTTGAACCTAAGAAATGAAGCATAACAGAAACAGCTCCAATCCAGTTGAGCAGCTAAGATCAAAACTTTTCACTTTGATCAAAAAATTTATATCACAAAAAGAAGCTCTAGAACGGTAAAATTACTTATAAATTACACTAAGTATAATAAACAGAATAGAACACTTGCTCGACCACATGAAGAGTAAAATATTCAGTTCTTTCCTATTAGTAACCAGCAAAATCCACCCAAAAATCGATGAATCGAAGCTGTGAGAAGGCTAACAATTATTAACTCGATATCCCCTTTTCAAATCCATAACCAAAAAGCAAGTAAGCCAAAAATATAATCCATCCACTATAAGATTCGTCAACAATTATAATAAACCAGCAAACCGAAATCCAAAATCCAAAATCTTTATGCGGGGACAAACTAAACTAAAACAGACCATGATTATCATTTAAAGACTTGACTTTTTTTCAAAATCACAGGCATACAATAAACGGAGACAAAGCAACAATTTTCTGAAAGCGTAAACTCGTCGAGATCTAATTTCTGAGGAACATAATAGAAAAGTTATAATCATAACTACCCCGCCCCTCCTCCAAAAACATACAGAATGCGCATGAATAAAATAAAGAAATAAAACATCGATTGCCCAGATAACAAATTCCCAGGAAGAACAAAAAATGACGGACACGTCAAGGC